>CM032419.1:10595004-11961697 GCA_019049465.1 Dryas iulia moderata | reverse complement strand
TGAGAATTATTCATGTTTATTCAACTTCAAAGCATTGGGTTACTTAAAAGTGTATTTTTGAATACCAAAAATATATGTTAATCACATATTTGATTACAAATAGTTTTATTTCAAAACCTGTGAAATTGGTGAAAAGAAAAATTGTTATTAAATGTTTTGTTGTTTTTTAAGATACATACATATTGTATTGTTATCATAGATGATTGTATTCTATTACAATTGAATACTCCCCAGCACTATAAAAATTAAAATGCTACCATAGTTCATGTGGTCTTAATAATATTTAGGAAAATTCTACCAAATTTGAAAGGGAATAAACTAGAAATAGAAAGGACAAAATGACCTAAAAAGTTAGTTGTTTACACGTCTGATGTTTATAACACATAGTGTATAATCACAGAATACTTAGAAGCTCTAGCCCGGCAGACGTAAGTAACAGTGTATAGTAAGAAGATAATAGACCTTCCATATATTTATAAAATACAATATTGATGAGACCTACGAATTATCTCTTAAAGAAAAATGTTGGAAAGCAATTCTCTAAATGTATATTGCTGGTAATAAATGAATAATGAATTAATAACAAATTAACACAAATGACTCCTTATATAGTATAATAAAAACATTTTGTTATCTTTCCATTTTATACAGTATAGAATATTTAGAAAATTGATTTGTATAACTGTACATAAATACCTAATATAAACTAAAGGCCATCAGAAAGTCTGCAAATAGTGCATCCTAAGTCTTGACTAATGGTTATGTCCTATTAACATTTAAAGATCTTTATTTTTAAAGAAAACACTGTAAGAGTTATAAATAACCAATTATCAATAATAAATTGGTTATTTATAACTCTTACAGTGTTTTCTTTAATAACAAGTGTAAAGTATTGTGTTAGTTAAAATGAATTCTAAAAACAGATATCAGTCATTTCCTGTCACTATCATTTTGGTGACTGACTCATATTGGTTACTGATAAATATGAATTAATTAATTAATTATTATAAGGAATATACTAACTATTGACAGCGACCCATTCGTTTAAGTCTTCGCCTTCGGGCAACATAACCGCGAGCCGAAGGTTTCCTGAACCAAGAGTGGCGGCGGCGTGACGCATAAGATCATATTGATGAGTTCCTTCAGGAATGTTTTTCTTTGGTTTGAAAGTTCGATTAGATCGACTCCCACTAAAATATAAACAAAGTCATTAGTAAAAATAAAAAATAAATTTATGTTCATCAACAAAGACTTATTCATTTGTTTATAGATTAATAATTAACAATCTTTCGTAACGAAAATACTTTCTAAAATATATTGCAGCTATATATTCTCCTAGTGTATTTAATTTATTAAAAAACATATTAAAATTAATAAGTATATTTTGGCCTTAACAGTATAAACAAGACATCATAGAACGGAAGACGGCTAGTTATTAATAGATTAGCAGATATTAGATAAAACAGTGTCTTCTATTGACTCACAATAGAAAGCTCATTTTTTTCTGTAAGTTCCTTCCAATTTTGTTTTGCACTCCCGTAACGTAGCACCAAACCATTAAAATAGGTTATTTGTTTAACAATTTTTATCAGTCGATCACTAACAGCTTGTCACAGACCCAGTTGGTAGATCGTACAGTGACAGGCGACACTCGACATTACATTCTAGTCTAGACTATAAAACCATCACAAGTAGAATGATCATATGTCTTACAAACTTATTACTTATTCTAAAACCAATGTCTACTACAAGCTTTATGAATTTTAAAATATTTTTAGAGCACAATTAATTGTGTATTCCTGTTTTATTAATATGATGTATCCAAATTTTGAGTATTTACTATTGATTAAGAAAAATATGTTTTTTGTATGCTAGTAACATTTCTTTTCTTTTATCTATATTATTGTAAATCGTTCAGGGCTGCCGTGTTGGGGCTTTTTCCCCTTAAACTAGGGAGTTTTGTAAGTGCTTAGCAAAAGCGTTATAATTTTAGCGACCAAAAAATTAGGAATTTATTTACAGACAACTCTCTTAACTCTCTCTCCCTCCCCAACGATTCTTTCAACGCATTCTTTAAATAAACAGACAACCAAATAGCTTTATATGAGGTCATCGGTCAAGGAATGATGAATATTATTTTCATTACTCTACTCTAGTGGCTAAAACAAAACATTTCATCCATGGAGGGACGGGTTAAGAACACAATTCCCGTCCGCTCGTGGGTAGCGTCCCAGGTTACCCAGTAACTTGGTGGTAGGAGATTTGTTCTCCGACAGACTTACGACCACTGTCACGTCAAAAACGAATCGGCCAATATTTGATGATATGTACCAGTTTGATGACGTGTCAGCCAGCTCTTCCTCTCATTGTCCCTATTCCTTGATTTACACATGATATTTCTTCTTCTGCCTTTAAAACCGGCAACGACCAATTCCTTTAATACCGTGGATTTCCATGGGCGAACGTAACCACTTACTATCAGGTGGTCCTACTACATTTGCCTCCTTTATGCAGTATAAAACTGACAATGTTGAGTTCCACCACTTGAGAAGCAAGATCTCAAAGCAAGAAGAAAGTGGGGAGCGGAGAGTTTTGACACTGAATTATTATTGACTACCCTTCTATGCGAAGTGTGAAGCTGTTAAGTGATTGAAAGCGAATTTTATTAATAATTTACTGATAAGCAGATTTTAAATGAAACATTATTGTCTAGCAGAGTTTATATAGCTAGCTAAGGACTTCTGTTTTTATTCAACGGCAACACTGAAATCGACATATTGATAGAATTTTCCTGTCCTCGTAATACTCCCAGAAGACTTCAATAATTGGAACATTGTAGGTGCTTACTTGTTAATATAAAAACCAGTGCAAAGAAATAAAAATGCAAGGCCTCAGTTTTTCCAGTTTGAAGAAACACAAAGCGGTAAGCTTATTTTATATTTATTATTTGTGTTACTACGTCTTGGCTTACATAATTAACCTGCAATCTTTATCTTCAGAACATGACGTTTTTTTTATACATACAGCTTTAGTTTATTTATAATCGAATGAAAACAATTACAAAACATTATTTTCAATTTAGTAATTTAAAAACTCCTAAATATTTTAAATAGAGTGAGAATTGCATATTGTATAAATATATTAGGTATGTTTACATATTCGTATTGTTGTATGTACTTGCTTCGTACTATATACATCTATGTTCTTAGTCAGAAGTAGGACCATAAACGTCGTCCAAAGGCGAGTCAATGAATTACATATAGTTCACGTAGTTTGATCAGGAATTTAATGACATAATATGATTTCCAGCTGATCCCCTTGTACGTATGCGTCGGTTTGGGATGCGCAGGGTCTGTGTTTTACTTGGCACGGCTTGCCCTGCGCTCACCTGACGTCTCCTGGAACAAGCGCACCAACCCCGAGCCCTGGGAGGAGTACAGGAACAAGCAGTACAAGGTACACTATTAAATTTTCTGGACATTTATATTACTTAATGGAAATTTGCCTACAAATATAACATTAATATCTACCAATCTACATATATGACATCAATATCAATAAAGTTGGAACATATGAATATAAATAATATTTATGTAATTCTATATTCATATATAATAAAATCTTTATGTATAAAATTATATGAATATAAGTAATAATGTATATTTATTAAATATACATTTATAGAGTAAGTAGTGTCTTGGAGTTTAATTCAAAGTTATTGTCCACAGTTCTACTCCCCCATCAGGGATTACTCTAAGGAGGAGTCACCTGCACCCAAGTTCTAAGCTTTGTGTCAACAAGTTATCATCATTATGTACATTAGAAAATTTTATTTAATAAATAGTGGTATGTGATATCATTCATAGATTTTTATTAAGCCTACTTACTCTAAAATGATGTCTTAAGTTTTACTTACACACTCAAGTACACTTAAGTAAATAATCATGAAAATAGATTCAATACACTCCATGTGCTTGCATCATAGTTACATAATGCACTCAGGGTGCATTTTGACTCATTGGACGCAGGCGTTACAAATGTTTTGCTAAAAACCTATTTTCAATTGGTGTACCAATTAAAATGCCTATTTACTTTTGTAGTTTTATTTACCTATCACCCTCTCTCTTATCTACTTTGTACACTTTAAGATATATAAAACAAATGAAGAATGCAATGAACCAAAGTATTATGATGAAATATTGCACATATATAGTGCTTGTCTGATTGTACGTGCAAAATGTATAATTTATTGAATGTAGATCTTTGAGGAAAACCACAACAAAAAATAAATTATGGTGGTTTTTATGAAACTTTTTCGTACATATTGTCAATATACTGTCCTCCACATTCTTCTTGGACCTGAGACACTGAGGCAGAAATCAGCGCTGTGTTTTTTTTACCACGGTGGAGATGACAGAATAACTCAGATATACTGATAAATTATATCTACACATCAGTCGGAGAGCCTCTCTGTTTTAAGTTTTAAATTTGTCAAACAAACAACATCGTATTCACCTCGTATTTCGTATTGTAAAGCTATACTCCAATCAAGAAATAAGACTTACCTATAGTGATATTTTTTTTTTTTAAATATACTTGTTGCATTCACGTGAAGAAGATATACTGCAACGGGACTAGTGGAACGTTTTACACGCCGAGCGCCGCATTTGAGTGTTCCAGACCGAGGACGCCAACAAAATTTTAAAACATGAACCATCTCCGGAGTCGTAATCGCTTCTATACATCTTTTATTGTCTTGTGTGGACAGTTATGACGTGTTATAAGTGGATAATGTGTTTTATGTCCCTAATGATTAACATAACTAAAAAAAATATGTAGGTATATTATGATGTTGTATAAGGAAGATGACGCATAGATTTTTGCATTGTGTACTTTATAACCATGTTGTGTAGAAGTAGCTATATATCTGGTGTCTGCGGCAATATTCGTATATCTCTTTCACCTCGCCTGTTTACTGTTTAACAGACACGAATGCCTACGCTAACGACGGCGGAGACATTTACATGCTATATACTTTTCCTGTCTGTTTATATTATATATCATTTAATAATTAACATTTTTAAAAATGACTCTATATGTTACGAATATTTACGAAAGAGTTATTAGGAGTAGGAAGCTAAACAAGAATGTATAATTTACGAAATTATTGTCTTTCGTACTACTGGACGGACTGATGCCAATATTAGGCCTGTGATAGAGAGTAAAACGGATTGTAGAGACAGCTTTCAGAGTTATCTTTTCAAATACAGAAACATAAACTATAAGACAAGTAAATAACGCCTTAAAGCTCTTTAGTAACAAGGGCCGTTTCTGTTAATAAATGAAATACCTGAGTCATTTCATGTATCATAAAATGTATATTTGATTCGTAAAATTATTTTGCTGCTAAAACAGAAATATAATAGCAAATATAATATATGACAAATTCAATAAATGAAAATGAATTGAATTTACTAAAATGCGGAAAGCCGTTAAATAAGGAGTATTTAACAGGTGTGTTGTATGAATAAAAAATGTATAAGGAACTAAATAAAGAAGACTGATTGTTTTAAAAATATTTATAATTACAATTTTTATTAAAATTAACATAATTTGGAGATTATAATTCATTTTTATAATTTAAATACGATAGAAATTATTATAGAACCATAACAAATTAATAATATACACCGCCTCTGCCTCTGTTATGGAATATTATCTATTATTGCTAAATTCCTTTACGTTGCTCTTAATTTTGGGACAATATTTCGGGGTCTGACACTTGTGCAAGAATATAGCAAACCACGCAATTGACACTGGCGATTACGTAGCGGTATGCGGTGTACATACATACATATTACAATATTTTCATTCAATACATACTCTCTGATATAAACTTAACAAAATACGTAGTTAATTTCCCCATAATTTTTACCTTATTTCTACAACAATTAGTAAATTCCATGATAATCAACATCCCTTGTGTAACGTCGCGTCGTCGAGGGCGGTCGCGCTGACAACCCTCACCTCATCTCACCTCACTAGTTAGAATCTTTATATTTAGCTACAATTAAATATGATAAAAAAAATCAAATGAAACAATAGCAAATTATAATTTCATTAACATTAGACTGCATACACGCGCACGCTCACTATCCAGAACTAGTGTTGTAGATTGTTCTCGTAGACTTATCCAACATCATTATTCAATCCTTAGATTGATCTGCCAATTTTTTGAGTTGAATATGCAATGAATATGCTTGTTTACTGAGTAGAACCAACTGAATGAACTATTACATATTTAACCCTTTCTTCGCTCAAAAAATATTTACTCAAAAAATTGACAGCTAGATCAATCTGAGCTCGCAGCTTTTGGATTAGGATCGACTATGATATTGGGAATTAGTTGATTTTAAATGTGTTAATTTTACATTTTCTCACATATGCTACGACAACTGTAAGAGCTCTGCGGCGTAACGGGTGGTAGTGGTGGTGGTAGCGGTGGTGCGGTGGTGGTGGCTGCGGTCGTCTACTGCTGCTGGGGGTGGTAGGGGTTGTACCCGGCGGGCGGCGGCTGCGGGTAGCCGGCGGGCGGCGGCGGGTACTGGTAGGGCTGGTAGGGCGGCGCGCGCGCGTGGGGCGCGTGGTGCGGGTAGGGCAGCGTCGCGTAGGGGTTGTACAGCGCGGGGAGGGGCGCCGGCGCGTACACCGGGTAGGGCGCCGCCGCCGCGCCGTAGGGCAGCGGCATGCCTGCGCGACAACACATCATTATATGTCGTGTCATAAAAAATACTTATAATCTTTTAACATTTTGTAGTGTTATTTACACATTTAGGAAGTAGGTAACAAAAAAATAAATTGTAATAAAGCATATAAGAATTTCGACGCAGTTGGAAGTAGAACGCATGGCGAAGACTGTCAGAACGTCTGGACGGTTTCCAGGAGGCGCGGGTTCGAATCCCGCTGCGTTCAATTTTTTATTCGTTTTCTAAATGTCTTTTTCAATTACTTATATTATTTTTATTATAATTAACGATATATTCCGATCATTAAAATAAAGTCATATGTGAAATTGTTGACATTAGCAGTACCTTGTGGTTGCGAGGGGTAGGGCAGCGCGGGGGCGGCGACGGGGGCGGGCGCGGCGGACGGCGTGGGCGGTGGTGGGCGAGGCGGGGGATCTTTCTTAGCGACCACAGTGGGCTAAAGCAAAATTTTATTGTTTTAAAATAAATGTTTTAAGTCTTTGTAACATAGTAAATATTATTATAGTATCAGTACTATAATAACGTTTACTTACTCAGGTAAGTGGTGGGTAAGATTTGCTTAAATTACATATAAATACTAATTGAACCTGTCATTTCGAAAAGGGCTCAAGTCCATTAATTAAAACTTTTCAAGAACAACAAAAATATGCTTATTATAAAAAAAGTGGTTGGTGGTAAAAAAACTGAACATAAGAGTAGTTAAATAATATAAGTATATGTGAATTTTATTTATTAAAAAAAAAGCATTTATCATACAGTTATTTTTGATTGAAGTTTCAGGACTAATGCCTTTTTCAAAATGACTCTCTGATGTTTATAGAAAATCAAATATTTTCAGAAGAACTGTTACTAATTATCTTGAATTTCTTGATACTCATTGTTTGTTAGTTATTGGCCATGCAAAGACTTCTGTATAGAAAGTTTGGTACTCTACTGGAACATATTTTTCTAGTTTTTTTTAAATCAGACATTTTCTTTTTATTAATTGGCACTTTACCAGCATATGCAGAAGTATTGTTTGATGGTAAGGGGGGCCTGGTACCCATCCTCTGTAAGAGTTGGAAATCATGACTGACTAAACAATCTATGGATTCACGTGTTGTCACAAGACCTGGTGTGGTCTTGGAATATGTAAAATGTGACACTTTGGTAATAGTAAATTTTTTTTTTATTTTAGTATGTTTATATTTTTCATTATTTCTTATGCCAGATTTCTTTTTTTTAAAAGATGCGGGTTCGAATCCCGCTGTGTTCAAATTTTTATACGTTTTCTTTAAACGTCTTTTTCAATTTTCCTACTTATGTTTCCTACTTAAGTGTTATTCACACTTTTAAAATGATTAAAAGTACTCTTTTTCAAGATTTATAAGCAGTTTCGGCAAGCTCGCGATTCTCCATTTTCGTAAAAGATGAAGTAAAGTGACATTAATTTTTACAGTTGCGTTTCATTTCATTACAAAGGGGTATTAGTCCAGGACTCGTGCCATTTTCAAACAGACTTCAATGTTCGTTTGCCTTTTAAGTTGGCTTGTTATGTTTGAAAATGCGCCATTTTCACAGGTAATATGTAAAACGCTTCAATAAATAAAATGGCGCCAAAAAGTGATATTTGAAAAAAGTGTGACTCGTGCCCTTTTCGAAATGACGGATTCAAATGAAATTCAACAAACTTTAAAAATTACAATTACTATTCAAGAAAGTTAATCATTTTGTAAAAACATTGATAGTGTAGAGAGCACTCTACATAAATATGTAATTTCCAAGACTAAGATGTGTCACCTCGTTGGCGGCGGCGGCGGCGGCGTGGTGCTGCGGCGGCGCGGGCGCGGGCCGCGGCGACGCGCGCGACGCCTCCTGCGTGAGGTCCTTCAGCAGCTCGTCCTTCTCGGTCTTGCGCGCGAAGCAGAAGTCGGACACCTTGTTCTGGAAGGCGAGCAGCAGCTGCGTGAGGTCGTTGTAGAACTTGACGCCCTCGCGCAGGTTGCCAGTGAGGTCCTGGTAGGCGTCGGAGGCGGCGCACAGGCGGCCCAGCGCCTCGTCGCGGCCCGACGCGCCGCCGCGCGCCGCCATGAGCGCGGAGTGCGCGCGCTGCAGCGCCGCCGCCAGCTCCTCCTGGCGCGCCAGCGAGGCGGCGGCGCGGCGCTGCAGCGGCGCCAGCGCGGCGCCCAGCGCGGCGGCGGACAGCGCGGGCTCGTCCACGGCGCCGTCCTCGGCCAGCGCGCGCAGGAAGCGCTCGCGCAGGTCCACGGTGGCGCACTTGAGCTCCTCCTCGAGCGCGTCGCGCTCCGCCTTGAGCGCGTCCACCTGCGCCACGAGCGCGCGCAGGCGGGCGGGCGCGTCGCCGTCGGCCGCCGCGTCGGCGTCGGGCGCGGTCGGCACGCCCGCGTCGATCTCGCCGTCGCTGCGGCTCAGCAGCTCGATATTCTGCAGAGGTGGCGTACGAACCGGATTTGAAAGTGAAGGAAATTGTAAAAATATAAACTCCTCCATGAAAAGTTTAAAAATAGGGATAAGAAAAGTTTAAAAATAGGGATACTTGTACACCAGAAGGTGTAGAGATCCTTACTCTGCCTGATGTAAAGATACTTTAAACCTCTAAATTGGTAAATATCCATTACATATACGTTGGGAACAGAGGGTCTGAACATTAGATTCACTGTGCCTACCCTGTTGAGAGCGAGATATAGTATAAAGCAAAAAAAAAACCGTAATATAAATGCAAGAACTGCGGCGGACCTGCTCGTGCTGCTGGAACTTCTGCTGCACGATGGCGTCGGCGCGCACGGCGTTGTCTATGATCTGCGCGTACTTGGCGGCGTTGGCGCGGAACGCCTCCGTGAGCTGGTCGGAGGGCGTGCGCGTCCAGCGCGCGCCGAACTGCGCGCGCAGCGCCGCGTCCGCGTCCGCCTCCTCGCGCAGCAGCCGCTCCGCCTCCGTCAGGATGTCGCGGTTGCGCTGCAGCAGCTCCGGCAGCTCGGCGGCCAGGCGGCGCAGCGCCGGCAGCCCGCCGCCCGCGCGCACCGCCGCCGCCTTCTCGCGGATGGAGTCCGGCAGCCCGCCCGCCTCCGCGCCCTGCTCCACGCACGCGGGCAGGTTGAGCGAGGCCAGCACGCTGTTGAGCAGCTGCGTGGCGTCGCGCAGGCGCGCCACCTCGGCGGCCACGAGGTCGGCGCGGCGCGCGGCGCTGGCCTGCAGCGCCTGGTGCACGGCGAGCGGCGCCAGGCGGTCGAACAGGCCGGGCGCGGCGCCCCAGCGGGCGGGCGGCGGCGCGGCGGCGGCCACGGCGGCGCGCGGCACGGCGTCGAGCGCGCGCGCGTCGGGCACGCGCTCGTGGTAGATGAAGTCGTTGTCGCGCAGCGCGGCGGCGAGCTGGCGGGAGGCGCGCGCGGACACGTCGCCCAGCGGCCCGCCGTCGCGCAGGCCGCGCAGCGCCTCCACGGCCAGCTGCAGGCGCGCGATCTCCTCGCCCACGGCCTTGTTGGCGCGGCACACCTGCGCCTGGAAGTAGTGCGTGAGGCCGCGGAACACCGCCTGCTTCACTTGTATCTGCAACGGAGACGCGGCGCGGTCAGTGGGGGGCGGCGGGGCGCGGGGGCGGGCGCGGGGGCGGGGACGAGGCGGGGCGGGCGGGGTGTACTCACGGCGGGTCCCCAGTCGCGCTCCCACAGCTGGCGCAGCGCGTCCTTCTGCATGGAGCGCGCCGCGTCCATGTACAGCTCCTCACACTGCGAGCACACCTTTGCCACCATGCTCTCCTTCATCTCATCTGTTCACATGGAAAGTGCAAATAATGATAAGATCATTATATTCAACTGCATATTGACTAAAAAACCAAAAAGACATTCATAAATATCCACACGCACCTCGAATGCACTTGTACACTATGACCTCCTGTGCCTGAGCTAACATGAGCTGTGATAGAGCATTCAGTGTTTCGGGACTCAGGTCCGGAGTGGGCTCCTGATGAACTGCCATTAAAACATTCTCCTTTAGGTAGGCAAATATTCCTGCGGATTGCTGCAAAACATAAAACAAATGAGTTTTCTCTAGTGTCCGACCGAAACTGAATTTTCAGCCGAAACCGAAACCGAAACCGAACCTTCGGTTCTGACTTCAGTTTCGGCCGAAACCGAAACCGAAACTGCTGATGACGTCATAAAATTTGAATAATATGTAAAAAAAATACATTTTTTACGCTTTCAAAATTACACGTGCATTTGAATTATTGTGATTACGTTGATTTTATTATATATACTAGCGGAAATAATTAAAGAATCATAAAAAAAAACAATTTGTTTGAGGTTTTCCAAGTGACAGTGAGAGGTTTGTGTGTGTGAGTGAGTCGCATTGAAATAAAAAAACCATTTTAAAGCTTAAAGTGTCTAGTTTTGAAATCTTAAGATGAAAAATGTCTTCAAATGACGTGTTCCTATCTATCCTGATAAATATTGAAAGAGAAAAAAAAACAAATTTTTCAGTTCATTTTTTTTCTAAAAAGTTGAAACATGTTTTCAACTTGACCACTATATGGATCGGATCACTTGTTAGTCTAGACCTATGCCAGTTCTCTTTACCCAAGGCTCCTAGGGATTTACATAGAGGTTTTTTGAGCCGTTGCGCAGGGACCTGTGGGTTATCAAGGCCCTCGGTCGCCACTTAAGATTGGCAACACTTGTGTTAATAGGTATTTCTTTACAAAAAGGTTTTCACCTTTAACGTGTTCACCTGTGCATTTCTTGCAGAGAAATTTATGTGCTAATTTATGATAAGATTTACATTAGATATATATTCAAATTAACTTATTGACTATATACTGCGTAACATTTATATAGAAAACGGTTATGTTTAAATAATATTAAGGCAAGCCTCCAATATAGTAACTAGCCCAGGGCTCGCAAAATATCAATCAATCATAGGTATTCGACCCCTGAAAGGAGCCACATTTATGCGAACAGACACACAGTTTCGTTACAGACTAACAGGGATAGTTCATTTAATCTGTCGTCAGCAGTTCATAGTATTCTCATCATTAATTTAAATATATTAAAATTTACTACATCTTAAGATTAGGTTGACAAGCTATAAAAGCACTCAAAAGTATCTAAGCTACGTGAAAATTCTTGAGTACGTCATGAGTTTCGGCATTGCCGAAGGTTCGGCAGCTTTTTTGCCGAAACCGAAACTGCGGCCGAAACTACAATTTTTTGCCGAAACTTGCCGAAACCGAAACCGAAACCGAACCTTCGGTCGGACACTAGTTTTCTCTCACACATATTTTATTTAAATTTAGGAATCATATCACTGTATAACCTACAAAACAAGTCTTTATTAATAAGTGTTATATATTGTACAAAATTGACATTCCTTTTTAGATTTTTGATCCAACTGGCAACTCGCTTGCAGCTTTGTCCAAGTAAATTGAATAATTAGCCAAGTTCATAAATGGTTGTTTTATAGAAATGTTGTTAAACAAAATAAATTACAACTTTTTCATTTATGAGCTGATTAACATGTTAAAGTAAAATTACCAAATTACAATAGCCAAAGCTACATTATAATTGGTAATCTTAAAAAAATGAATATACTTATATAAGTGTCAAATATTAGTATCCAATTTTAATTTCTATTTCATCCAGCAAACACTAATATTTAATTCCAAAAAAGGAGGATAAATAAAACAATGATTAATTATTATAAATTCCAACAGCACAAAATACCTGTAAAAGCTTAGCTGCAAGTTTAAGGGAGTCTTCTGTATCAAGGGGTTGTTGTGCAGCCACATTACCCTGCAATGCAGCCATGTTGAAAAGGATACACACTCTCTCATATGCCAGGGAACTAATAGCTGTAATAAATATTGTTATATAATAATTTTATTGCTTCTACACCCCATATTATATGTATAATGCTAAAATACAAATTCATTATAGCTGGGACCTACACCCACCTAGTGATTAAAATTGTATTTTTCAAGTCAATTCAAGTATTAATGTAAAAGTTATAAAACAAATATTTCATGGAAAAATAACGTACTAAGACTCATCCGGCCGCTAAAAAATGATCCTCGGTCAAATGCATCTTTCCATTTAAAAGGGATCTGCACCTCCTGTGGCGGTATCTTGCTCTCCAAGGATACAAGTTGATCATAATAACTGAAAAATGCAGATAGTGTAAAATAGCAGTTCGGTTAATATCTACCATTACGAATAGTTAAAAATTAATCCAATGAGAGAACAGTTAAATCTACAAATGTGACTCATACAATGGTAATACCTGTAAAGAGCGTCTAATGACGACTTCTCGTATACTTTCCAGATAGCGTTACTCCTGAGTCGACTAAGCTCGTTAATCGCATCATTGAAATCTTCCTTACACTCACTATAAGTGGATTGAATTAAATTTTTCAAAGGCTTAACAATATCTACATCTGAGGATTTTTTGAGAGGTAATTCTATCAATTCAGCCATTTCTGCAAATGACTTGACTAACTCGACTTTGTTTGTGACTTTTTGTTGTGTCTAATGTCCTCACTCTTGACACATGTTGACAGCAGCAGAATATGTAGATTCACTATTATTACTTATCTGTGGCCTTCCATACATTACCTATTTAGTTGTTCTCATCTCGTCGCACATGTTCTTGAGAAGGTTTTACTTTTGAGAATGCACTAATTTAATAATATCCCTTTTTTTCTTTTTTATTTTTCAATATGATTTATTGTAAGTTTACAACATTTTAATTTATCTAACATTTGTATGACACATATTGAATAAACTTTATTTTTTCTTGAATAAGGACTTTTTACATTTACGAGACGAGCTTTTGGCAGAAAGAATACCATGAGACTTTTTCATTTTCTGTCTTTATAAGAGCTATTGGGGCCCGTAAATGGAGTTAAATGTATTTTATAGGTAAACCAGAACGGGGTATCTATATTAATGATTGATTTAATATTGGATTTATCGTCTACACGTTCTACATAAGCAACGACAATCAATCAAAAATCAACCTCTAAAGGATTGAAGTAGTTGTTTTTCAAAAATCCACCACCGAGTAAAATTAGTAATCGAATGCAAATCTATCATTTTTGAAATTCTTTGTCTGTTTGTCTATTTGTCCCTTTGTCTTGTTGTCTGTTTGTACGCGCACATCTTTTTATCTACTGGACAGATTTGAATGAAACATTTTTGATCTATAGCTATTAACCCTGAGCAGACTTTAGGCTATAATTGATTTCGAAGAATGAAACAGCTGACGTCGAATCATAATAGACCTGCTAAAATATAATAAATACAGAGAAGCCGTCAAAACAATAGTTGAGTTTTATGTCAATATGGTATATACAAATCATATGGTCCACGCTAACGGAGTTCAACTATTTTTAATATTTTTTTTCAGACTGTATGAGAATGAATACGGTCATTGGACGAACAGCGTCTGACTGTAAGCACGATGGTTGTGGGATCGATTCCCACCCGGGGGAACGATTTTGTTTAAATGTTCATTTCTTCGCTCTGGTAATAAAGAGATAAAGCGCAGTATTGAGTCACTGACCATGCAATGTCTTAATTTAGGGTACAAAGTGGGTGTCGGAATGTCTTGTCACTAGGTTCTATCTGAAAAGGCATAAAGCTTAAAAAAATTCTCTCCTATATAATAAAATAGTAAAAAATTGTGTCTTTACTAAGTGTAGTTTTTATAAGTTTGGGCTCAAGGTAAATGTGAATAATGAAAAATTAAAAATTTAAATTTTATCACAGTTGCGAAGTGTTTGACTCTAAAAAAAGGTTATACCTAAGTTTTATTCCAAGTATTGTTTATATTTTGAGAAATTCTTGAATACTTGAGACCGCCGGCGTCCTGGAATAGTGTCTGACTGCAACACAATGGTCATGGGTTCGATTCCCACCCTGAGGAATAATTATATTTTAATTTTCATTTCTTCAGATAGCGTCTGAAATAAATGTTTTGATTTTTGGGAGTTTTCTTCGATGGTACGGTTATATTTGAATTTTCATTTTCTGCACTTTTTTAAATTACAATTTCGTTGGATTCGGCACTGTCTCGAATTAGGTCTAAAAGGGACTCTCCAACCTATTATAATTTTGACTTCCAAATTTCAATGTAAGGTAGCAATAAAAGGAGTAGGTATATTTTAGTCATAAAGTTCACGCATAATAATCATTCCACCGACATAGCATGCCTGAGAATCTAACCCACGTCTGATCACGTTTACTATGCATACGAATATCAAATACAATAATCAAATCTACCTAACTCCAAATACCAAAATGAACGTAACCGTGTAGTTTATAAAATTAAAAACAAAAACTATTTATCCTTCTTTAATATTTAAAGTTTTTTATTTGTTGTTTTGGACATCTTGAAATGTCAAAAGACATTTAATTTCTTTAAAATCTACAAAAAAGTACAATTTGAATAAAAATTCTAGTTTATTCTAATCACGTACTCCAGTTAATATGGTTGTTACAACATCTAATTCTATAACAAAACCGTAGGTTATTTTATTGTCTAGTAGGTAACATACCAAACAGGGTTACTTTATTTACACAAATACAAAATGAGTAAAATCATAAACCAATGAGGAGGGTGAGCGGCAGGCATGCGCAAGTATATCTAACGTAGTAGTCGCACGACTCGCCACGAGGAGGGACTCGCGGGGCGAAGTCGCAGCGGAGTCGCCGTCGTAGCCCCGTAGTGGTAGTAGCCGTCTGCAGCGCTCTCAGCAGCTGCTCTGCTGGGCGCCGCCGGGCCGGCTCCGACACGAGACACGTAGAGCTGCGTAGCGCTATCGACTTCGCATCAGCGCTAACTGTTGCTCGCACAATCAATATGCTCAGTGTGCTTTTGTTTTGGTTACGTTACAAGTGCAACATATTTATTTATACGCGCATTTCATTCATAAATGAATAAAAAGGTAAGATTATTGTTCTAAATTTCATTCATCTGCGTGAATTCTTTGTGAGTACATATTAATGTATTATTTTGTTTTGGGAACACATTTAATTATCATTTTTTTCCAACTAATTTAACATCAACAAATGTATCTCTCTACAAGGTTTGATAACTTTTTCGCTTCATATTGACTAGAACTACAAACAAAAGATCATTAAGCATTTAAAAAGAACCATATGCGTTGTAAATATTTGACATCTTAAAAGAATGAATGTTCTATTACTTGTGTAGCACTTAGCAGTAGCAGCAACTGGCGGCTGTAGTAAATATCTAATGAGTTCGGTAAGTTGTTCACAAGCCAGTTTTCCCACGGCGGTGCGATAATTTACCTTTTGAACGATTACGCTGTCACATAGGAAGTTGCACATTCTCGCTTTATTGACATAATTTAAGTATCTTCTCTATGCTCTAGGTACACAATTTTGGAGCAAATAAGAATCTCCACAAATGATTTGGTACATTTTTTTCAAATACCAAATATTTATCATAATTAATTAAACTTTATTAAAATTACAAATACTTAATAGTTTAACGTGGTTTGCAGTAGTCTAGTTGATTAATGACTTGACCCCGTCCTGACCCCAGAAACCGTAGTCACAGGTAACACGACAAAAAAACCTTAAGAATATGTAGTAAGTAGCAGGTACAAGAATTTTGTGATATTGTAAATATTCATCTGATCCTACGATTGTCCACAGAGCACGAGCGGGCATCGCCTCTACGGCCTCCAAAAAAGATTTTGTAATCGTTAGCGCGCCGCGCAAAAGTCATCAACAAGATTCAGTGTAAGTAAACCTATACATAGCAGATACTTGGTGCGAGGTACTGTGGAGGGTACTGTCCCCGTTGACGTTGAGGCGCAGCGCCAGGCGTGAGGCGTGAGGCGGCATCGATCCTCGCCGCGACCGTTCACCCCTGGTTTACGGTGCCGCTACGCGTCGTTTGTATGTTTTTATCCTAAACATAAACCTGCGACTGTTTTTGTGAAACATATGTCATTGTTATACATATTGAATTGTGTATAACAAGTCCTACTTTTAGTCATACGTTTAGTTAAACAAGAATGTTCAACAACTCCGTCCGTCCAAGACGTCCGTGTTGTTGTCTTCTGTTGATTTATGATAAGCAGATATGTAACCATAGCATTATTATATAAATGTAATTTTTTCACATTGCTTTATGAAAATATTGAGGGGTTTTAGCCGTAGCAACGATACTTATGAGTCGTCTTATATGACGAGATAGCGCACTCGGCAGTCCGTAGGCAAGTACGTACCCGCGCGCGATGTGCTAGTTGAAGTGATGGTACTCAACTCTCGACAGCCACTTGAGGAGACGCCATCTGTACTGGTTTGTTTCAATGTAAACAACACTAACCTTGATGGTTGTTGAGCTCCTCCTGTACTCGCGTACTTCTGTTATGTAGTGGAACTGTTTTAAAGCAACACTAGTCCTAAAGGCTAACTCCTAACACGTCGGTCAAACGATGTTTACATTAATTATAAATTATGCGAAATTTGAACTTCTAAGAATAATTCAAACGGACATTTGTATTTAAGTGACGTAAATAAAATATTTATACTATATCGGCTATTGTAAACAAATGCACTATTAAGCTTGATAAGTTATTTATTGATATAACTTGATAATGATTGAAATATGTAAAAATGAATGTTGAGTAAAAATGCTGAATTGCAATGTACAGTTGTACCCTACATACTCGTACACACGGGTTTCAATATTAAATTTACGTAATTGAGTCTCCTTTCGATGGTGATAGGCACTCCTCTATTACATGACATGAATATAATAATTGTTTGTAACGATTCCTCTAACACAATCGTCACGAATCTAGATACGAACAATACGCGCCTTAGATCTCCTAGACGGCTAAGAATGTTTATTTTGACGCTTAAATATAAGCAAATTATGTAAATTATAATAAAATCCGCTTTATTAATAGTGCTTCAATGTAATGTACAGTTTTCATCAACGAATTAAAGTCTTTGAACTTTACGCCTATAGTGGCGCAGTGGGACAGCGTAACCTGGGAACACCAACTGTTACAGTATCCTTTTGATGGAATAGATTCGATGAAAAATTATATCATTACCACTACAGGTCAACAGGTGACATATGGAAGTAGTACTCTTTTCTGCAGGAAGCACCATATTACAATCTAAGTAATAAATTGTGAATATTTCATTAAAATCTTCAAAGGTACTTAATAATATAACATTTTTATTTTATACTTATCTTATCGAAGAAAACGAAGATGGATTTTTTATTTATCTTTGGATTGAAATTCAATAAGCTCTAAATGTTATGGAAAGATTACCAAAACACAATAGTCAAATCGCTGTCTAAGAGATCAGCGCAAACAAACAAACCGACAAGCAGAAAAATTGAACAATCATTATTGTGAGTCCTATATCATATAGTTTTTATTTCAGACCAAGAGAAGAGGACGAGGAGATCGATGTTATAGACCTCGGCGCGCCCCGACGCCGCCGCCCCGCTCGCACTCCGCGACTGCCACACCTCTACACGCCGAACACTCGCTTGTATGCTAACATACACACATTTCTATAAAATCCACAAATCGTCAAATCGTAAATACCTGTATGTTTCTATGTATAATCATTTCTATTCTATTTAATCAGGTATCCGGGACATAAAGAAGAAAAACGCAACAAGAGACGAACTCCAAAAACGTACAGAAGACGTAAATTTACGCGAACTGCTCCAAATCCTCGCTTGTACAAGCGTGCGCCGCCACCGCCTCCCCCGCCACCCGCGCGGCCGCGCGCCCCCTGGCCGGCACCTCCGCGCGGCGCCCTCGACACCGCCTCCCGCGCCGCGCTGCGCCTGCGCGAGCAGCGCGCCCGCCGCCCGCTGGCCCCCGCGCCTGCGCCCACCCCCGCCATGGCCACCGGCAAGTACTCCACCAGCCCCGACTGCTCCGACGGCAACGACGCCTCCTCCGCACCCAGCGAGTTCCTCGCGGAGGTCAGTTTCAAGCTTCAGCTGTGTTAACTTGTTAAGTCATTTAGCAGCCGAGCCTTTCCTTTTTGATAACATGATGATACGCACTTATGATATGTAATGATTTAGTATGCGTTGGCAGAAATATATTTACGTAGTAGGGAGAGTAGGTCGGTGACTAGGTGTAGGTAATGTTAGCACCTAATGGCTGTTGTTTGTCAGTTCCTGTCGGCGATAATGCGGCGTCAGTACGCGGAGGCGCTGAAGTACTGTCAGCTGATCTTGCAGTACGAGCCGCACAACGCCACGGCGCAGGGCTTCTACCCTCTGCTGCGCCACAAGCTGCACGCGCGCGCTCACGGTACTCACTGCTGACTGTCTGCTGCAACATACGACTTACGTCTTATTTACGCACCTCCTGATTCTAACACAAACTGTTCCAGACGAAACCAGCTCAAGTGACGACACCAGCTCTAAACGAGGAGGATTGTTCCACGCACACTTCCGAAAGGTATCGCTGTCTGAAGCGCTTACATTGGACACATGTGGTGAAACTGCAGCTATAGATCGTCCCTTGAACTATATTGCAGGGAGGCGAGTCCAAGGACAGGACGGAGGAAGTAGAGGAGGTGGGCGAGGGCGAGGGGGAGGGTGCGGCGGAGGGGGAGGTGGAGATGGAGCAGGGCTCGTCGCGGTCGGGGTCGGTATGCTCGTCGCTGGAGCTGGACTCGTCTACGTCACCGCCGCCCTCGCCGCCCTCGCCGCCGCACCGCCGCCGCGCCGCCGAGCGCTCCGACCGCACGGACCACTCCGACAGTCAGTACTGCAGCACTGTACACTGTACTCTGCGCGCGTCTGTGTGTGCGTTAACGCGTCGTTCTGTTCGCAGGCTCGTCGTGGCGCTGGGAAAGCGGCGGCGAGCGCTCGGAGCGCGATGACAACGGCAACCCCGCACCCTGCGGTGAGTTCACTTGCCAACTGGCCGACAATAGAGAGGGGGCGTCCTCTCTTACGATATACATTTTTACGCTTAAATTTTAAATATATATTAAAATTAATCATAATGCTTTTGTGCTACAATTCCAGCGGACGAGGCGGCGGGCGTGGACGCGGAGGCGGACGCGGAGAACGACAACACGGCGAGCGCGCTGCACACTATGTGCACGAAGGTACGTGCGGCGTGAGCGCGGCGAGCCGCAGCGAGTGTCGCGTGTCATGTACTCGTGTGTACTGTGTCATGCGCCGCGTGTCAAGTGTCGCGGGTCATGTGTCATGCGTCATGTGTGTGTGTGTGTGGTTGCAGGCGGAGGCGGAGGCGTCGCCACTGCGGAGGCTGCGCGCGCGTTTCGCGTGCTCCATCAAGTGAGCACCGCACCGCACCGGCCCCGACGCTCTCCTTTTCGTCCTATTCGTTTAACTTCTGTTATGAAAGTTATCACAAAAATGATGTATATCTATCTATATAAGTATATTAAAAAAATAATTATATGAAAAAGATATTGACTCCTTTAGGCAAATGTTAATTGTTATAAAAAACAACTTATGTTTGTTCATTTCATATGTAAAAACAAGTAATATGCAGCAATGACCACACTTTTGTATTGATGTGACTTTAACGTTTACGGTTTGAGAGTAACTGCTAATACCTATAACTAACTCAAATCAACATGTTTATATGTCGTGGTCATGTCGTAACGATTTCTTAAAATCGGTGACGATATCGTGAAACAGCCGCAATTCGTGAAATGGCCAATTATCGGTTGGTTAGTTATTCAATTTATGACGTCGTTTGGCAAGATCAATGACAACAATATAACCAGCTAAATGCATGGCTACTTCATGAAATCGTCAATCTTATTGGACCAAATAATTATACTTGAGCGGGGGAAGCGCCTGTGAGTTAAAAGCTTGGCAAGATATCATTTTTATTTTTATATTAAGTCAGTGTCTTACTAATACATATGATATAATAGAAAGAACCCTTTTAACCAAACGTATCTTGATAGCTTTTAAATATCTTCACACGAACAACTCTTAATTTGCTATATGAACAAACGACGAACAATGAAAGGATGACGAAATTGTTAAACGTTAACGAATCAACGATATGGTTGCAATGCGATCATTTCATGATATCGTCAACGACTTTATGAAATCGTCAATTTTACAATATGTCCGCGACATACACACCACACTAACACACTTTTTGTAAAGGTAGAGCCTAGAGAGCGCTCTCGTCGGCCGCGTTGCGACTCGCGAGGCAGTGATGTTTGGTAATATTTTTAATAGTAGTAATATCATATATTTTCAACGATACTTTTTTTATACAAACTAGGCCTACAGATACACTCGACTGGCCTAAATTAAAGTGCTATTGTCGTGCACGGCATAGCGCATGCATTATGACGAACCGAGAGTTAAGTTATAATGTAGAAGTCTATACCTTCGTTCAATGGGACCCTCGTATTTGTAATAAATATAATGTAATAGTACTTCTAATTAGTCAATAAAGTGTACTCTGTAATTTTCACTATGCTCGCTGCTGTCTCACACTGCATTGCTCTGGCGATGAAGCCAACCGCAGGCTGCCCGCAGGCAGGCCCGCGTCATAAACTAAACATAAGAAATATGTTTCAATAATGTCAACAGACATTAACCTAAATAAACGAACGATGTAGCTTCACTGACGTATGAGATTTAAATACCACCCAACTTCTGCATATATCTAAATGTACAAATTCTTTTGGTGTATTTGTTTGTCGGCGTCCTTCAACTCCCTGTAATACTTATAACAAACTTTTCGTTCTTTTTCCTTAAGTAGGCTTATGAAAATTTAAAATCACCCTGATTTATAAATAAAAATATATAAAATTACTTGATGTTGTTGATGTACACGTACCTAGTACTTGGCGTATTCGTTATTCGAGTAGTACTCTTGTGTGACCGGTCGACGGTGGCCACGAAACGACAGTTTTGTTCTGTCATTTTTGTTAATATTAAATGCTTCACATTAGCGGAGTTCGTTTTGTCTCGAGCTCGATGTGTGTGGAGCGTGCAGTGCGCTCCGCACCGCGCACGTCGCGATGTTATAACGAACATTTATTTGTATGTTAAGGCCTAATAAATAAATTGGCTAGTACGTTGTACATATCATGCAAAGATAATCTAAACGTTAGTTGGTCGACGGTACTGCACGTGTACTGTACACGGGTGTGAGACGCATTGTATCGCGAGATGACTGTTCCTGTCCGAGCACATATCTCTGCGCAATGTCATTAACCAGATAAATTAGGATGTTTAAAAGAATATACATACATATGTGTTAGAGAAGAAGCTTCTATTAGATATATGTATATATTTAATACAATGACAAGTAGCGGCCTCGCCTTGTCGTGTTTGTATGAGCTGAGTGTAACGAGAAGACTGAATGAAGTGTTGACTTGTAATGTACCTTAAACTATAAGTTGTTGTCTTCAAGCGCACTCTCCTCCGGCGACCGCCCACCAGCACGCCCACCCGCACCCGCACGCGCACTAACCTACTCATTTACTTAATTCGTTTGTTATTGTTTAGCTTATTTGTCTTTGCGCATATTCTGTGTATGTACCTGTTGTAGATATTACTGTTTAAAGCATAAATTGTTATATAGAGAACTATATACGAGGTGTCAGATACCTATAACGTGAAGTTCGTCATTTCCCCGACAAGTCTCGTCTCCGCCGGGACGGACCCCGCGCGCCGCCACGCTCCGCCACGCGCCGCCATGTAATGCTACAACAGTTGGTTTTGATTGTACATCACATTTCATCATCATTTCACGAAAATCAATTTGATTGATTGTTCATGTTGAAACTATTAATATTTGATAAATATGTGTAAGTGTTTACATGAATAATATCTTTTTAATAAATAACTGAAAAATATCGTCGTTTCTAATAAATGGATTTGAAAATGTTCTTGTATAAATTTGTACGTACACTAGTTTTTGTTATAAGTAGAATAAAACGTTTGATGTGTAGTGTGAGCTGTTTTATTTCCACCGGCATCCCTGGCGACTCGACGAGTGGTTCGTAAATAAAAGTCACGAGTAAAAACTTTCTTAAATTTTTATTATAAACGATAAAACATTTTCATAATAAGTAATCGTTGAAAACGTAACATGCATTTTACATAGTTCGCCTTAACAAAGACTGTACTCTACGCGAGCGCGCGCCTCTCGCCTACGGTTTGTGTGATTTGAGCGATAACTAGTCGATGCCTCCGGACGCCGCGCGACGCCGCTCGGGGCCGCTCGGGGCCGCTCGGGGCCGCTCGGGGCCGCGCGGGGCCGCTCGGGGCCGCGCGGCGCCGCACGGGGCGCGTCCGGCGCGCGCCGCGAGTGCTCGCAACAGTGCGCTACTCAACAACCCGCTTGCGAGTACTCCGTAAAACAAACAACACACAAAATATAACGACGTCTCGCTCGCTTAACTTACGTGTAAATGAAAACGCTTCGGTACATTGTGTTCAAATTGGCAATAGTTATTATTAGGCCGTCGGTAGCTCCTCCTCTCCCCCGTCTCCGCCCCGTCCCTCCCGCGCGGCCCTTGGCACTGTGGCAATGTGGCGCTGTGGCAGCCGTCGGCTCCCGTGTCTCCCAAATACAAAACAGTCAGTACGGGATAAAGTGATCACTATCTAAGACCGTAAGTCGTATCGAAGAAATAACTAATTTCTTAAAACTGGCATCAAGTAATCGAATCTGTGACGCCAGCGAACAAAACGACGGCGGAGCGGGCCCGCCTACAGCAGCACGTCCATGCGGCTCCCCCGCCGCAGCAGACGCGCGCCGCCCTCGCCCGCCGCGCCGCCCCCCGCGCCGCCCACGCCGCCGCCCGCGCCGCCCACCGCGTGGAACGACACCGTCACCATCTGCTGCCCGAAGTTGGCCTCGAACTCCGTGGCCACGTTGACGTGCGGCGGCGCGCCCACCGCGTTCTGCACCACCAGGAACAGCTTGGTGGCCAGCTCCAGCACGTGGCACGTGCGCAGCAGCACGTCGCCGCGCCGCCGCCACGCGCCCTCGCCGCCGAACAGGCAGCCGGGCGCGTCGGGCGCGTCGTGCGCGTCGTGCGCGTCGTGCGCCACGTGCGCGTCCAGCGCGTCCCACGGCGCCGCGTCGCACGCGCCCGCGCCCGCGCCCGCGCCGCTCGCGCGCACGTGCACGGCCAGCAGGTCGTCGGCGTAGGGCGACAGCGACAGCCGGTACACGCAGTGCGCCGGCACGCGCCGCTTGAGGCGCAGCGAGCGCGCCTCCAGCAGCAGCAGCGCGCCCGTGGACACCACGGCCAGGCAGCGCGACACGCGCCCGCTGGAGCGCGCCACCTTGCCCACCACGTCCGCGAACACCACGTAGCGGTCGGCGGCGGCGGCGCCCAGCCCGCGGCGCCACGCGGCCGACGCGCGCAGGCGCACGTAGTCGCCCACGAACGGGTGCGCCACGCTGCGCGCGTAGTTGAGCTTGCGCTCCTTGAACAGCACGCTGGCGGTGACCTTCTCGCGCATGCGGTTGCGCGCCGTCTGGTCGAAGGCGCGCCGGTACAGCAGGCAGCGCCAGCGGTGGTGCAGGCGGCGCAGCAGCGCGTCCGCGCGCGCCAGCAGGCGCGGCTGCGGGCAGGGCGGCCACGCGGCGCACGCGGGCGAGCGGTGGCGCGCCGGCAGCCGCGCCCACAGCGCGCGCAGGTAGCGGCGCCGCGCGTGCGCGCACCACGCGCGCCACAGCACGGCGGCGGCGCGCGCGCGGCGCCCGCCCTCGCCGCCCGCCCCCGCGCCGCCGCCCGCCCCCGCCTCCGCCGCGCCCGCCCCGCTCGCCGCGCCGCCGTCCGCGCCCCGCTACGATATCAATTTACTTATCATTTTTTTATAATCTTATCTTTAATATTTTATAGTGTTCGAGGTACTTTCAGAGGTCGAATATCTAGGAATTTTGCGAACCCTGGTCTAGTTACTATATTGGAGGCTTGTCTTATTAATTATTATTTAAATATCACCGTTTTCTATATAAATATTACACATTATATAGTCAATAATATATATGTAATGTAGATATATCATAAATTTCCCTAAGAATAAAAGAATAAAAGAAATGCACAATCAAGTAAAAGGTTTTCATTTTCGTAAAAAAATACTTATTTACCAAGTGTTGCCAGTCTTAAGTAGAGTCTAGATAACCCACAGGTCTTTGGGCTACAGCTCGGAAAGCCTCTATGTAAATACCTAGGAGCCTTGGGCAAGGAGAACTGGTGTAGGTCTCTAGTATTTACTATTTTTTTTATTATTTCTAAAAGGGGGCAAACTAACAAAAGGACCGTCTGATGGCAAGTGTTTATCATCGCTCATGGACATCTACAACATTAGAGGAATTGTGGATGCGTTGCCTTGACCTTGAGGATGAAAAGGGGAAAAGAGATCTGGCTCACATGTCATTGAATCGCAACACATCATCAGACATTTAGCGGTTAATTTTTGACGTAATAGTAGTCGCGAGCCATTTGAATAAACACATACAAGTAGCTAAGATTATACATATTTTAAGTTACTCTTGGATACGGCATTTCGGGACATGGAAGTAGAGGACAAAGTCTAAAGCTGTGTCTTGGGTGATCGGCCAATTATCACAGTTGGCAATTCATCTGATATAGTATCAATAAATCCTTTTATTGTGTCGTGCTCTTCTCGTAGACATTGTAATTCTACATGATGATAATCTCGTGAAGAAAATAACTTGAAGACAATAGAAAAAAATATTAAATAAAACTTAAACTACTACTGCAATTTTTATCCTATTTTAAAAGGGTCCACTTTTTGAGATTCTCTGATTTCCGTTTAATCTTAATAAAATATTACTATATTTTAGTAAGTGTTAAATAGTGTAACTTAGCCCTTTTTTACTCGTGAGATGCCAGTTTTAGTTTTCGTTAATTTTGAACTTTGACCGAGAAGTGTACGAGTACAGCCGTGAGTACTAACCAGTAGTAAGAGTTTGGCGGTCCTCTTCTCCACCGAGAGTCGCCTTTCCTGCAACAGAAAGTTTCCGTGAGTGAGGCGCGGCGCGGTGGGGGTGGTGGGAGTGGTGGGGGTGTTGGGGGTGGTGGGGGTGTTGGCGGTACGCACCCGGTAGCGCGTCCAGGCGCGCGCGATGGCGCGGGCGGCGCGGCGGCGGCGGCGCGCGCGGTGGCGGCGCCAGGCGCGCTGGGCGGCGCGCACCAGCACCTGCACGCGCGCCGCGCGCAGCGCCTCCAGCTCCCACACCTGCCGCGAGGCCCCGAGAATATTACACATCTTTATTGATGTCTTCGTATAAAAAATATACACATGTTGCCGTTTAAAAATATCAAATTAAATTATATGGAACGGTTTAATTTTCAATCAAACTTTTTACCTTTTAACATTTTGAATTCCTAAAATAATTTAAATGAAAATATATTAAAGGTAAAACATTTTTTTGACACTTTAGGCTGTAGATTGTCAATCGGCTGTATGTATTACGTTATATAGATAAAAGTAAAGTTTAGAACGTACCGTTCTCGGACTACGAATGAAAACTTTCGTTCGGCCATAAGCAAACTCGGCGCTGGGTATGGGCAGCGAGCGCAGCAGCGCCCGCGCCGCGCGCACCGGGTCGTCGCGCTCCGCCGGCGAGGGCGGCGCGCTGCCCGCCCCCGCGCCGCCCACGCCGCCCGCCCCCCGCGCGCCGCCCGCCCCGCCCGCCGCGCCGCCCGGCCCGCGCAGCACGCCGTAGCGCGACAGCACACTGCGCGCGCACATCGACTCGCACCACCCCGCGCGTCGCAACAGCGCCATATCCATGATTCTGCAACGTGAAACGACGTCAAGTTAATGTCAAGGATCTAGGTTGTAATTCGCGTATTGAGTACGACGAGGATGACTCACCCCTGAGTGCGGATCTGGTGGCGCAGCAGCGCCGCGTCGAAGCGGTGCGGGCGCAGCGCGGCGTCTGCGCGCAGACAGCGCACGAGGCGCGGCGCGGGCGGCAGGCGGCGCACCAGCGCGCCCACCAGCGCGCGCTGCCGGCACGCCAGCGCGCACGGGCGCCGCGGGGAGCCGGCCGCGCCCGCGCCGCCCGCCGCGCCGCCCGCGCCGGCGCCGGGCGCGAACAGCGCCGCCAGCAGCGGC
The DNA here is from genome assembly GCA_019049465.1 of Dryas iulia moderata. Taxonomy (NCBI): domain Eukaryota; kingdom Metazoa; phylum Arthropoda; class Insecta; order Lepidoptera; family Nymphalidae; genus Dryas; species Dryas iulia. The sequence continues at coordinate 11,934,794 of CM032419.1, read as the reverse complement.
TCGCGCGCCGCGCCCAGCACGCCGGCGCAGCGCCGACACACCGCGTCGCGGTTCTTCTGCACGATGCCGCGCGCGTTGTACACGACCGCGCCGCCGAAGTGCACCACCCTGCGGACACACCGCGGTGGTGAGACGGGCCGCGCGGGTGGGCGGGGGCGGCAGCGTGGGCTACTCACTGGAAGCGGTCGGGCGGCAGCACGAGCAGGCGCGGGTGGCGGCGACGCTGCAGGCGCTGCAGGAAGGCGGCGTCGCCGGCGCCGCGCGCGGAGCAGTCGCGCAGCACGCCCAGCACGCTGTCGGGGCCGGCGTCGAGCAGGTCGGCGTAGGGCTCGTGGTCGGCGTAGGGCAGCGGCGCCCAGGCGAGCCCCTCGCGCGCGTACTCGTCCTGCTCGCGGCGCAGCGTGGCGGCGGTGACGGCGGCCTGCACGCGCTCGGCCGCGTAGTTGATGAGCAGGCGCTCGAGGCCGTTGTGCGCGAGCGCCTCCAGCCCGTACACGTCGAGCACGCCCAGCGAGCGGCGCGCGCCCGCCGCGGCCGGCTCGAGCGCGGCGTTGACGGCGTTGACGAGCCACGTGAAGAGGCGCGAGTAGGTGGCGCACAGCAGGCGGTCCCGCAGCGCGCGCGCCCACTCCGCGCCCGCCGCCGCCGCCTCCGCCTCGGCCGCGGAGCCGGCGGACGAGCTGCACTCGTCGTCGGGCGAGCTGCAGTCGTCGCGCGCGGGCGCCGCGCCCAGCGCCAGCACCAGCGCCTCCGCCTCCACGCCCACCAGCGCGCACGCCTCGCGCAGCTCTGACGCACACCAAACGCGCTTCGTCAGTGGGAACGTTGCGATATTATATAAATACAAAATGAGCGGCACCTCACCGTACTCGTGCTGCAGGCGCGTCCCGATGGATCCGTCGATGTTATGTTGCGGCTCGAACTGGACGTTGCCGAGCTTCAGCAGGAAGGCGAGCACGCGCAGCACCGCGCCGCACTGGCCCGCGCTGAATCCCAGCGCGCCCATCGCCGCCTGCGCACACGCACACGTCACGCCCGCACTACCGGTGTAGTGCACACGCACACTACCTACTCGACGTACCTTGGTGAACGCGAAGTGGTCGCGGTCGGCGTGCGGCGCGCGCGGGCCGGGCGGCGGCTGGGGCGGCGCGCGGCGCGGCGAGGCCGCCCCGCTGGGCGCGCACGCGCCGGGCGCCGCGCCGCCCACGCCGCCCGCCGCCGCCGCGCACTCGGCGCACGCCGCCCCCGCGCCGCCCACGCCGCCCTCCGCGCAGCACGCGCCGCCCCGCAGCACGCGGTACTGCTCCCACGAACGTTGCAGCTTCAGGCGCTCTGCGAAATGTGACTTTTCTGATATATACTTTTCGCTACGTTGGTATCGGAAAGTATATTAAAGCGGCTAGTTTTACTCGCACATTTTTATAATTAGCATCGCTATAAGGATTATGTAACGATTTTCGATGTTGTAAAAAATATAGAATCCAATAATATTGGATTGAGTGAAGTTTTAAAATCAGGAATTTATATACAAACTTTAGTTATTTAGTATATTTGTGTGTACTGACTGAGGAGGTGTGCGTCGGCGCCGGCCAGCAACTGGTACAGCACGTGGAAGTTGCGCTCGCCCTCCGCCACGCAGCACACGCGCTCCTACGACACAAAATGACGACCCCAGATAATCTAGTTATTACGACCTTTAACAACTCTCAAATTTAATTTAAACATGTCTTTACCTTCTCCAGGAGGTCTGCGTGCGCAAAATTAAAAAGATATAGTTAAAATCTATAACAATTAAATAATGAAAACATCAACGAGTGAGAGTGTAGTCGTATGTAAACTCACAGTGAGTGATGTGTCCGCCGACGGGCTCGCCCTTGAAGTCGAACTCGATGTCGAGCAGCTTGCCGAAGCGGCTGGCGTTGTGGTTGCGCGCCGTGGCGGCGTTCCCGAAGGCCTCGAGCAGCGTGCCGGCCGCCGCCAGCGCGCCGCCCGCCCAGCCGCCGCCGCCCGCCGCGCCGCCCCCGCCGCCGCCCGCCACCACCGCGCACTGCAGGCACACGCGCGCCGCCTCCGTCTTGCCCGCGCCGCTCTCTCCTACACACACACACACACACACAGTGTATTATGCTGTTGGCCAGAGTGGCCTCGACAGCGTCACCGGGCTCTGGGGTAGACCTACTCCAGAGCCTGGTGACGTGAGGGAAGGAAGGAAATTCACGCTTGTGAGGGAAGCCATCAAACGACGACGACGGCGTGGCGAGGGCGCCTCAATTGAGATTAGAATCTCGGCTTGCCGTTTCAGGGGACTTTGTTTCGCTCATTCCGAGCTAGGCCTGACTAGGCGCTGGTACCCGGGGCGGTATCCGACCGTTGGGATCGCCTTTACAATCACACGAAAAAGGGAAATAGATGAATAGTTCAAACGGAATTATTATATTTGTAATCAAATATTACTTTCGTTACACCAAAAACTAAATTGTATTGTGATTATAATAGGTCCGTATTTTGTAATGCTATATTTATTTTAAGATTATAATTATTTTCTGCTCCGCTAGGGATAAAATTTTTAAGCTTTCGTAAAGAGATAAAAATTTAAAGTGTTGCTTACAACACACTGCAAACACACTGCATGTACATAATATATGACGACATACATAGTGCAGTAAGTTTATAATATTCTTAACAGTAATGTATAATTGATGGAAAACGTTTACGATTAACTCACACGAAAGAGGCTACGTTTATTGATGTTAGGTTGCTTAGACGCCTGTTGATTCACGGGTACTAACTTTAGGACGGTCGAAAGGTTCTCACATTTTTTGGCCGAAACCGAAACTGTGGAAGAAACATTTTTAGGACGAGGCCGAAAGGGAAACTGTACCTTCAGTGGATCACTAACATATTCATTCAGTCGAAATCACTTCAGCCGGTTACCTGTTATTACGATGCATTGATTTTCATTTCTGTCTCGAACCCATCGGTAGGCAGTGGCGGTGATGGCGTACCTGTAAGGTAGTTCGTTTTCAGTTTAGTGGCGTATCGTGAGGATAGATATAAACGTGACGAGTGTGGGGAGACTGACAGGTGCGGCGGCAGCAGGTAGGGCGGGCGCGCCAGGTACGTGCGCACGAGCTCGGCGGAGTACAGCGGCAGCGCGCGGCACGGGTTCACCGACACCAGCGCGTTGCCCACGTACGTCTGCAACACCACGCACCCACATCTCACTATTGTCATACACTAAACTTTTACTAAAAATATTCTACAGACTGTGAAATTTGGCATAATTACAGTATATATGGAGAAAAATATATTTTTTTGATGTACAAATTATTTTTCATCAGAGAAAAAAAGTCATAGTGTCTATTTTTTTGTTATTTAATATATTTCTCGTGTATAAGTGTTCATTTACAAATGATATTGGCTTTTAACTTCTTGAGAAGTATGAAATGATGTGTAAATTAAATTTTATGTAAACACAACTACACCAAATTTCATACTCCTTCTACATTATCTTTGTACAAAAGGTCATTTCTTTCATTCTCTATGTATATTTTTGCAGCTTTACGTTTTCTCTTAGGGTAGGATTATTATATAAAAATTCATTGTATATTGAGTAGCTTAACTCAAAATTATATTTTGTTTTTGTTCATATATACTAAAATTTAAAATGATTTATTGAAAAGTATTATTACTTTAAGTAGGTGTAATGTAATACTGACATAAATGATGTCTCGTTTGTATCGCACATGTAGGTTGTGTAGAAAAGAATCCTCAGTGAGTGGCGCCAGCAGCACTGCGTCGGCGAGGCCGGCGGGCGCGGGCTCGGGCTCCGCCATGGCCCCGCGCCGCTCCTCACCGTGCCTGTATCACTTGATGCAGCACGACAACTGCCATGCCTTTTTGCAGATATTCTGCAGAAATATGTTCATATTGGTATTCTTATTTTCAACATCTAAATCTATACTAATATAATAAAGAGGTAAAGTTTATAACATTGCAAGGGCTAATCTTTGGAAATACTGAACTGAACATGAAAATTCTTTCGTAAAATTAAGAAAGCTACACTACTCAGGAGTGCTATAGTTTATTATGATTGAACAGAAATTCAACCAAAGTGACTCAAAAAGGGGATAAAAGTTGCAGATCATGTGGTTGTGTGGGGAGCGAGTCTCTATTTTATTATAAAATTGAGTTATAATTGTGATAAATTACAGTAACATGTCTATTGCATGTTTGTATCTTATATTATATGTGTATCCCAATAATAAGTTGTGGAGTGTATAGAATTTATTATATTTTATTAATTTCTATACATATATATTACTATATAGACATATAAACTAAATATTAAAAAAATATGTTATATTAATTATAGATACCTCAATAAATAGTTCTAAAATGTTAATTAGTGTCTACACCTAGATTACAGTACATCCTATTTAAATAGGTTTAATTTAAATAGGTTATAACTCACTAAAATTACGATGGAAAATAAATTTGCTATTTTCATTAAAAAAACACAAATAAAAAAAATATATATTCTTTATATGAGGATTATTCTTAATATATTCATATTATAATATTAATATAGGTTTCAATTTTAAAATTACTTTAAATAAAAGATAATATATATTCGAAACTTTTCAAAAATAATTTCATTTTTATTATTTTTTTTATTTCGGAAACGCTTGGAATATAAATTATAAAACCATAATAATCTTTAATTAATTTTTATGGAAATATTCGTTATTTTTTTTTTAAATTTCATATAAATTTACTGTTTACTATTTTTGTATGGGAAAATTAATAAATAAATGGTAATTGACCACTAATAAATGATATTCCTATTTATGTAAACACATTCCTACTAAAATTTATTGACAGCAAATATATTATATTTTGAAACTTACATTTATATAAAATTAAATGCGATGCACTCTATGTATTTAACATTTTATTATAATTATGATAACAATGTGATCCACTATGTAGTAAGTACACTTGCAATTTGACAGCATTGCTGTGAAACAGAGTATAAATAACATAATAAAAATGACAGATAAATTATTAAATATTGAATACTTCTATGGAATTGAATACTTATACTAAAGATCATCACACAATTACAAATAATAATTTACAAATTACAATATAAATTCAACAATATTTTCTCTCTGTTTTATAACTTGTGGCACTTGTATTGTTTATATTTTGAATGGTAATTCAGCATCTTTTAACTCAGTCTATGTCTTGCAGACACCAGTAATTCTGGCAGTCATATTTCGAAGTTACTCTGAATTTCAAGACTCAATCACTCGGTTGAATTTTCTTCCGATGTAGTTGTTAGATTGTCCGTCAATAATGCATAAACTGTTGAATACAAATTAATGAATTTTAACTTTGTAACAAATTTAAGCCAATTTAAAAATAATATGAGATAAAAGCACTACGATGAATGCAGATTCCGTAGAATCATCCTTCAGGCTGTATCCCGCACACAGCAGGGACCTAGTGTTAAGACATTCCGTTCCCCACTTTCCGCCGAATATGGGAGGCATTGCGTGTCTTAAATGGCAGAACTTAACGCCGCGCTTTGCCTCGACACTAGAGCGAAGAAAATTGAAATATTAAATATTTCCACTCCTCGAGTGGGAATCGATCCTACAACCAGTTCCTTTACTTTTAAACTTAGTGTCTCTGCGCTACGAATGGCAACCAAATTAGAGTGTCTGTTGGTAATATTAAAGTGACCGCTTTTAAACGGTTTATTTATTAACTACGTATACCAAAATATTTGTTTTACAATTTTTATTTGCCTGTCGATTTGTTTCGGCTAATTGAAGTGAGCAAAGCGAAGCTCTTACTGGTCAAAAGTGTGTTTCGTTGTGCGTTAACTCTTCCTGGGCTATTTGTAGTAGACCTAAAATTTGACAGAGATATCGAGCACAGTGTCTTGTGTGCTGTTAAGTTTTTTGGTGACAATTGTAATTGTAGTTTTTGAATAAATGGTAATTAAATGGTCAAAAAGTGCCCATAGACTTAGGCTGTGGAACGTTAAGTGTTATGTTAGTGTTAAGTGTTTGCTTTTCAATTTTTTTCAATATGTAACAACATTAAATATGTACTTCGCTTAGCTCTTCCTGCCAAGCAGAGCAAAGAGGCGGTTCCTAGTATCTGAAACGGCTAGATTGATTTTGATGAGACTTTCAATGGTGGATAGCTGATATAATAAGCATTAACTTAGCTACTTTTAAGTTGGGCTGTTTAAGTTTCTTTTAATAGAAAGATAAACATTTTATATCCTTTCGAGTACTTTAAGCAGTCCGTTGCTATAGATAAGGAGCATGACTGTCTTACTGTGTATGCAAAACGTTGAGTTTTCTGAAATACATATTCAATTATCAAAATACACGCGATTAATCTGTTTTGAAATACAGTTAAGTCATCACATCGCGTTGGTGAGGTAACAAAAGGGTAGAATTCAAGATTTAGATGGGAATTCATCCACGAAGTTATAAAAGGTCACGCTTTAACCATTAATAGCGAAGTATCATTGTAACATTTTGCAAAAATGTGTGAAAATGTATTAAATATTAATGTTGTAACGCAGACGAAGTTGCGTGGATCCACTAGTTAAGGATAAAATTATTTATCTTTCACTTTGAAGACAATTAAAGTTATTATCATCATCATCAACATCATATATTTATTATATTTCTATAAAACTATTTTTTCACAACCAAGCTGTAATTTGGTTTTGATTTTCATTTAGTATTACTTGAAATAAGTAATTTACTAATATTCTTACATATTTGACGTTAAATGCTTGAAGTTAAATTGACATGTGTCTGGCAATGTGTATCATATCCGTTTAAATTAGTATAATTTTAAATTGAATTTTATATATGTTCAAATTTAAAATTCAAAATTTGTGTTTTCTTTTTTATATTTAGTTATGATTTTTCGTATATTTAATACAGTCGGTACGAAAAGTGTATTTGTTATTGGAATCACTAAATAAGTGAAATTAGGGTAAAGAGAGTGAAAGAGTACTTTTTATTTTAATTTAATATCTCTACTGTATCCTACGACTTATGTCTTAGAAAGTGAAATATAGTCTTGAATCATTTTAGGCTAACTAGTCTAAAGTGGTTGTGAAGTGTCCTTGATAATATGGCACCAAAAAGTCTTAAGCGAAAATTGAAAAGAAGTCGTCGAAGTCTCAACGAAATAAGAAACCGAACGTCTATATTGAAAAGGTTAAACATAAATAAAAATTTATGTAATATGAGAGAAAATTCTAATTCAAAATCATCTCACATTAATGAAAATTATATGATATTACCAAATAGGATGATCAGATCAGACACAATAACTAGATCAGTCTTTCATGAATCACAACGAAATTGTACCAATATGTCAATCGCGTACAACAAATATTGCTGTAATAAAAGTATTGTGGATTCTGATAGCACTTCAGATAGAAATGTGTCAAAACACGTTGAATTATTCAGTCCTTTACAAGAATCCTTAATTCAAGATGTTGATTCCGATACTTGGGATATATTTCAAAACAGCGTAAGATCGACACCATCTTATTTGTCTTCAGAACAAGACTCTGCTGAAAATATTTATGATTGTTTTTTAAACAGTTTATCGAAATACATACTTGAAACTGCTCCTGGTTTACTTCAAAGTGATATTATTAATAAGAAAAAGCTTTATCTGCAAAAGTTTTTCTCAGAAATTAATAGGCTTGACACCTTAAAGCTAAGAAATATAAAAAATGTTAAAAATAATACACGTAGAAGTGCCTATAGTGAAACTGATGTTAGCTCGATGGAAAACTCGAAAAAATACCAAGAATTTTCACATCAAATGCAAGTAGCAAATACAGGAGACATTTCAAGCCCTGCAGAAAGTGTAACATTGCTTACAATGAATGATTCATCCATATCTGATGGTTCAAATTTGTGTGATTCCCCTGAGTACTCTTACTACCCACATAGGTTAAATAATTAAGGTTAAATGGAGAGTTTAGTATGGTGTAAGAACATTTACAACTCTACAATATTATATATTTTTTTATTATGTTTCTACATTTATTAATATTAAACCATTTCAATATTTTCCAACTCTGATATCAAGTCCATATGTTTGAAGGAGTCTGGACTCTTAGTGAATGTTTTCAGCAAGCATATTTTGTTCTCATTGTTACCATTGTAATACATCTGGAATTGATTTGCTAAACATTGTGCTTCTTTACCATTGATGACATTCTGCAATAAATGTATAATTAAATATTATTTAAATATGTATTAATAGTTCTTAAACAGGTACTTTTTTTAATACCTTGTCAAATTCTCCACGCATGAGCACTATACCCTTCTCTATTAACTCGGTGTAATGAATCATAGTTAAACATTCAGGAGCATTCTCTTTGTGAACCTAAAAGACAATAATAAAAATGATTATTTGCTTTTTTAATGAGATATATATTGCTATATAAATATATCAGATGAACTCACTTGATATGCCAGAAGAGGTGTAAAGTGCACAGTATTTCCAAAATTTTGACACATAATAAATTCATATCCCTCTGATCTTGGCAAGGGAAATAAGAATGTAGGGTATTGTTTCATATTTTGCTGTATTATATTGTAGACATTTATAGGTATTGTTGCAGATATAACTTCTTTGCTTTTATGATATTCTTCCCAAATAGTTTGAACATCTTCAGCGCTTTTATCTGCCACAAGGTCTACTTTAAATATTTCATTTAACTTTTTATCTTCTACAGATGTATCAACTTTAAGTGTTTCTTTAGGGTTTAAGACAGAGGAGTATTGCCTATTAATAAAGATGTCAATGGTTATTTGATTTATCAAGTAAATAAGAAAATTATTACAATGTTAAAAACCTAACCTTGTGTCAATTGAAGCAAATTTCGTTTTCTTTTCTTTTTCTTTGTTTTTTTCTTGTTCATCTATTTTTTTAAGGAACTCTTCTGGAGAAGTTTTTTGTAATTTAGCAATTCTGTCGGCATATTTTTCGTAGTAAGGATTTTTTACTAAATTTTCCATAGCTTTTTCCCTTTTGCTAGAGGTTGTCATTATGAAACGATGATTATGTCTTGTGTATGTTATGGAATATCTTAGATATTTTAAGCCAATAGCCATACCAGTTTCCTAAATTTTTATCTAAAGAGCCAAAAATCAATTTCAACTATTTAATATTTACAAATTACATCACAGAATACAGATAAATAATAATAACTTACATAATTTATTTTACTATCCTCTAGATTAAAAATGTTCTGAAGACGAGTAGCGGCGTGATACATTCCTCGTTCGTTCGTTCTTCGGTAAGTCTCTGTTTTTATTAATCTATGGCAATAAAGCATCTGTATTTTTCAGTTGTCCTTGTGTCACCCAACTCAGAAGTTCGAACTTCGAACATGAACTTGTAGTGTATTGTCATAATACAGGCGTTCTAAGTAGAATTTTTGTTATGATAAATTAGAGGTCTTACTAATGGAAAATTTTTCAAGAGTTGAAAAGATTGGCGAAGGAACATATGGCGTTGTGTACAAAGCTAAAGACAGAGTTACTGGAAAGGAAATAGCACTAAAAAAAATAAAACTTGAAAAGTAAGATTTGGCGCGAAAAGTGACATTAGCTAAAAAATAAATAAAGTTCAAGTTAAATTTAATATTTTTTTTCCCCATTTTGTTTCATGAAGTTACTTAAACAATGTAAAATATGATTTGAATACTTACAAATCTTTATCTCTTAAAAATCTTAAATATATTATTCGATAATTATGATTAATTATTCGTTTTAGGTTATTTATTTTGTAATAAAGAAATGTACCATAGTATTTAATAAAATTTTAGATAAAATGAGTACACGTACACAATAATATGAATGAACGTACACACGAGAATTGGACAATTGATATCAGCATTCGATTCTAATCAATTTGTTTTGTTTTAGTGAACCTGAAGGAGTACCTTCAACAGCCTTGCGTGAGATATCAGTATTGCGGGAGCTGAACCATCCAGCAGTGGTGCGTCTTCTGGATGTACTACTTGCTGACACAAAATTGTTTTTAGTATTTGAATTCCTTCATATGGATCTTAAAAGGCTTATGGACTTAACTAAAGGCCCTCTTAACTTAGACCTTGTCAAGGTAAATTTGTTAAATAAGAATTAAAGTTAATATTATCAAAATATATATTTTGTAATTTAAAACAAATATGGTACTACTACTACTATACTATATGAACAAAGCACTTTGAGTCATCATTCCTCATTTGCATAGCAAAAGAATGGATCTCATTGCCCGTGGTGATATTTCCTGAGTCATACAATTTGAGGATCTTTAAATCAAGAGTTAATAGGTTTCATCTAGGCAAGTGTGTAAGTCGTAGACCACTTCAATTTGCTTCAGATCAGGCTTGATGTGAAATGTAAACATAAGTGTATACATAAAAAATACAAACATACATTTTTTATATGATGACTATGTTATCAAAGCATATTATCCCATAGTGAAATTTGTGTCCTTGAACCTGCAACCATCAAGTGCAGTCAGGTACTTGCTGAGTATGTCATGATAACATCTATTACATGTATTAATCTAACAAGACAAGGAGAGAAGAAAGTTTTTCAAATATAAAGTCTGTTTTTTATTTACTTAAAAACTAGATACAACAAACAAAGCTCCCTAGCTTGAGTTTTTGTAACTACATAACATTTTTAATATTATCATATTTTATTGCAAAATTGATCATGACTTTGATCATGATGGTCCATCATACAAGAATTAAGAATACTGACACTTAATGATAACATTTCAGAGTTATCTAAAGCAGCTACTGGAGGGCATCGCGTACTGCCACGCACACCGCGTGCTGCACCGCGACCTCAAGCCGCAGAACCTGCTGGTGGACACGGAGGGGCACATCAAGCTGGCGGACTTCGGGCTCGCGCGCGCCTTCGGCATCCCCGTGCGCGCCTACACGCACGAGGTCATCACGCTGTGGTACCGCGCGCCCGAGATCCTGCTCGGCGCCAAGTTCTACTCCACCGCCGTGGACGTGTGGAGCCTCGCCTGCATCTACGCCGAGATGGCGGGCGGGCGCACGCTGTTCCCCGGCGACAGCGAGATCGACCAGCTGTTCCGCGTGTTCCGCGCGCTCGGCACGCCCGGCGACGCCGTGTGGCCGGGCGCGCGCCTGCTGCCCGACTACCGCGCCGCCTTCCCGCGCTGGCCGCCGCGCGCCGCGCGCCTGCTGCTGCCCGCCGCCTGCGCGCACGCCGCGCCGCACGCCGCCGCGCTCTTCGAGGCCATGCTGCGCTACGAGCCCAGCGAGCGCGTGTCGGCGCGCGCCGCGCTGCAGCACGCCTACCTGGCGGACGCGCGCCTCGTGCCGCCCGCCCTGCCGCCCCCGCACTCCCCCGAACCCGAACCCGCGCCCTGCGACCTCTGACCTCGGCCATCCTCCTTCTCATTTTTGTAAATATTTTGCTCTATTTATCCATATACTCTTTAGGTATTTATATTTTAATAAACATTACAAGCTATAAATTTGAGGATGTCTTTTATGTGCCCAATTCATATTTAAATGTAAATAAAAGAAGTTAAATATTTAAGAGACATTAAACAAAGAAGTGAAGATTGTGCGAGGGTTTGTTTGACTTTTAAATAGCAGTGCTAAATTAAGCATGTTCCAACAAATTCTGCAGATTTCTAAACTATCATATTCCATGAAATTACTTACAATGAAATACGACCATTTTCATACCTAAAACTTTAATTTGCCCTCACGAAATTTTTATTATTATATAATTTTAGAGCAACTATTTTTACCTGCGACTGTACGGGGACTATATGTATTTGGAGTGAGAGGTTGTTTGTTTGTTTGTGCAATTTAATGTTGTCAATATCTCCAAAAGTACTAGTCCGATTTTGATACTGTTTTCAATGATATGTCCAGGTTTGGTTGCTGCATGTTCTTAGATATGATTTATCGTAATAACTCATCAAGGGGCGCTGCGGCAACATTTTACGTGCAAACAAATGTTTTCAATTATCTCTAAACCACTTGGCGGATTTCGATACGGTGTTCAATGATAGACTCAATTTCAATTGGTGGACGTTCTTAGATATGATTTAACGCAACAACTCACTAGGGGGTGCTGCTGTAAGTATTTATGTGGATTTTTTGTATTTATTTGTTTATAATATTTGTTTCATTAATTTCTTATTCAGTATTTTTTTATAGAAAAAGATATATAAGACCAGAAATTAATTTAAATCGTTTTATTTATTTAGTATTAATATTTGTTTTTTCAATAATATTAATTATTGGGGCCAGTCGTGGCCCAGTAGCACGAACGTGTGACTGTAAACGACTGGCTAAGTGCAGGTGTAGTTAAAATTATGAATCCAATTTGAATGTAGTTTCAGTGATAGGTTTTATTGGTGCATGTTCTTAGACATGTTTTAACGTGATAATTCACTAGGGGGCGCTACAATGAGCATTTATTTGTACTTTTTATTAGCACCCCCTGGTGAGTTGTCACTGTAGCACATATATGCATGAGAACATGCACGAATTATACTTGAATTTATCATTGAAAACTGCATCAAAATTGGCCTCGTAATTTTAGTTTTGTGCCAACAAATGATAAATCATGAACCATGTGCTTCATGAATCCTATTTGATAATAATAAAAAAAGATTTTTTTTACAATATTGTAGCATTTCTAATTTCCAAATACGCTAAATATTTTTACTTGTAATAGGTAGTTGTTACTAGCATTTTTTTTCCTATAGAGTTTTTCGTCTCCTCAGACGCAGCTTCGTGCCTTTGTTCTTCTGGTTCTTGTTTGGATTTCCTTCTTATTATTTTTCTCTTTCACGTCTTTTGTTGTACTCTGTAAGTGTACTCAGTCACAACTAGCTTTGGCAGCACTGATCGATTCAGATTTATTCAATGAGCAAAAAAGATGCAAATGCAAGAACTTTTTTCGCTTTTAAAGGATTTAGATTCATATTCAGATTCTTGTAATGTGGAATACGATTTATTAAATAAGAATTATAGATAGTCCCAAGTATTTCTACGAAAGCTGCGAGAAAGCCTGTGTGGAAGCCGGACATTGGTGAACTAAACAGAAAGGAAAAAAGAAGACAGACTCAATGAGCGAGTAAACTACATTCTTTTTTCTACCGTGATCTTACCGTAACATGGTGTTGATGGTCAAACCCATTTTAAGCTTTTATTCTTTTAAAGACGACTTCTATACCAGTGAGGGTGTTAAAAAATACAATTTCTCTCCGTTGCTGGGGAGCGTCCCGTTAAAAGCGGTAATCCAGTAACTTAACTAACTCTGTCAACAAAGTCTTAACCCGGACTGTTATATTAATGCAGATGCAGAAAGGAACCAGAAGGTTTTTTGGAAGTAAAATTTACTTTGACTCTAATATAGGTAAAAAATTATACATAAAAAGATTATATTAGATACTAGCGACCCGCTCGCGGCTTAGCCACGTGAACTACCACTTTCATCCTCTATTGCCTCTTTGGAATTGGATTTTTTTTATAAAAGGGGGGTTAGTCTATATTTGACCTTGCGTCACTAATTATGTTCTTGAGAAAATCATCGATACATCTAGTATAACGATTATACTATTTGATAACATATAGCAATAACTGTTATAGTGAGAAAACGTACGAAATCTGCTATCATATATCTAAATGATAGCAGATTTCGTACACATATACCATCTGGTATATAGTATTATAAACCGTTCATAATTTACCCGTGAAATACCCGTAATAAAATACCCGTGAAAACATAACAGGTAGAGGGGATACAGATTTTTGCATTTTTATAATAATAATATGAATGAGTACAGATATATCTAATACAATGTCAACTATATAATAAGAGATGGCTCTACCCGTTCCAAAAAACGTAGTGAAATATAGATTATATAAAGTCTTATAGACCGGTCAAATGTATCTCTTTAATAAATGTTATGCTTCTTTTATTTTATAATTATTTTAATTAGTGATATTAAAACAAATTTAGCTACACTCGTGAACTATGAACATAATTTAAATGTTTTTTTTTTAATTTATTTTTCTGCGAGAGTTGTGTTGAATACCAGGATGAAAACTATCCCATATGTTGCTCTAACTTCTAAACTAACTCTATACAAAAATTCATTAATTTCTACCCGGTAGATATCAATCAGTATATAAATGATTTACTTGTATCGGTTTTTTATTTTTTTCAAAAAAACTACATGGAAAATCGGGATAAAAACTATCCTATATGTACCTTTGGACTATAAGCTATCACTATACTAAAATTCATTAATTTCTGTCCAGTAGTTTTTGCGTGATTAGCGAACAGATTAACAGACAGACAGACAGACAGACAAAAATTCTATTGAGTGGTTTTTTCGCCTCTATTATCGATATATTAACATACCCAATGAAAATTTTTCTGAAATTCTTAATGTACAGAATTGACTTTTCTACTCTTTTATTATATATATAGATAATAGATATAGATATAGATTATCTTTTTACTATATTACAAAAAATCTCAAAATAATTACGCTCAGCTAAGTTTCTTTACATTATTTCAAAACTAAGATTGTGTGGATTGGTTCTGATTTGCATAAGTATGTCAAATTGCCTCCGTCTTCATACTCCAAGTAGCACTTAGACGATTTTAAGGTGGCTTTGAACACAACGTTTTTAGAGGGCTGGATCCGCCCCGATTCTGAGTCCTACGACCGAACAAATTACAGTCTAATAAGAATGTAATAATGAATGTCAGTCTAGCCTTGGGTACCTCAATTAGATTTTACTAACAAATTGTAATTTAGTGTTACAATCAAATGGCTGCTAATATTCATTAGTGACTGTAGAACAGGTATGGCTATTTTTTGAGGTTCCCAATCTCTGGTCGCCTCCATTCGCGACGTGTTTCGAATGTTTTGATACTACATTTTTTTTTCAAAATTAACTTATTTTTGTTCGGTGGGTTTTACGTGATTAGTGTGGAAAAGCTACACTAATTGGTTTTTTACTTCAGTTCTATTTATGTTTTTTTTTAAATAATCAAATAATATTGAAGTTAGTAAAGCAATTTATTATGTATGCCATAACTTCTTTCAAGAACTTTCGTAGTTTTGATAGATAATATTTTCATTAATCTAAGCCAATAAATATTTTAAAATTAGAAATCCTTGGAGACCAGATTTTTTTTTAGTTTATATTAAATTTATAGAATTGTGGCCAGTCGTGGCCCAGTGGCACAAGCGTGTGACTGTAAACGACTGGTTGTGGGTTCGATTCCCACTCGGGAAGTGGAAATATTTAATATTTCCATGTTCTTCGCTCTGGTGTCGAGGTAAAGCACGGCGTTAAGTTCCGCCACTTAACACGCAATGCCTCCGAATTCGGCGGAAAGTGGGGAACGGAGTATCTTAATACTAGGTTCCCTCTGCCTACCCTGCTGTGTGCGAGATACAGCGTGAAGCTGAAAAAAAAAAAAGAATTAGCCGTGTTTACAATTTTATTACATTATGATACTTTATAGATATATTAGCAATTTAGCATACAGTACGTACCGCATACATTAATTACTTTATTTCAGTAAAACGGTTGTGTATTGATAGTCTGTGGTTGATGTACATGATAAGTCTTGTCAGTTGTAGTTAGCTGTCAAATTATAAATGTTTGTTGTTTGGAAACAAATGTTTGAGGTTGAGAAATAATAGAAATTTGTGTAATTTAATAAATGCAAAACCGGTAGTTTATATTTTATAAATTTTGAAACATATTTATCGAAATAACTATTTTTCTTATTAAGTAGAATATAAGGAATTTAACATGTCTATAGAAATAGAATCGGCAGAGTAAGTTTTAATAAGGTTCTAATATCATTATTGTGTAGTATTTTATTTTTTTATAGAACTCTTAACATAATTATTCAATAATATCATGTGTTTTAGTGTAATTCGGCTCATCCAACAATACCTTAAAGAATCTAACCTCACAAAAACATTGCAGACTTTACAGGTAAATATAGCATGCAAGCTTATCTAGACGAAATGTGCATTTATAAAGCTTTATTTAAAAGGTGTATACAATAAATTTGTTAATTTTTGTTATTAAGGTATTTTTTAACAAATAAATTTGTTAATTTTTGTTATTAAGGTATTTTTTAACAATAAATATTATGTGAAAATATTAACATTAACATTTTTATAATTCAACTATGTTTATATATATGTCAAAGAATTAGCTAATATACAATGTCTGTTTTCTAGGATAATGTGTGTTAACATGCACAGCTTTCCTTAATCACACATAAATTTACTTTATATTATTTTATCACCATAAGTTTATATCAATGTGTAGTTAAAACATGGTTTTAACGATACTTTTCATTTTTTTTTTTTACTTGGACTATAATTGTAGGATGAAACTGGAGTCTCTCTTAACACAGTGGACAGTGTTGACGGATTCTGTGCAGACATTAACAATGGACACTGGGATACAGTTTTAAAAGCAACAGCTTCATTGAAATTACCTGATAAAAAACTAATGGATTTATATGAACAAGTGGTTTTAGAGCTAATAGAATTGAGAGAGCTCGGAGCTGCACGCACACTGCTGCGGCAGACACAGCCTTGTTTACTCATGAAGCAACAAGAGACTGACAGATATATGCATCTTGGTAAGAGTTGTCGTCATTATAAATGTACATTAATATTAGAAAAAAAATATGATTACACATGATTTTGTAGAAAATATGCTTACGCGATCGTACTTCGACCCGCGCGAGGCGTACGGGGGCGGCGCGGCGGCGGCGGCGGGCGCGGGCGGCGGCAAGGAGTGGCGGCGCGCGGCGCTGGCGGCGGCGCTGGCGGGCGAGGTGTCGGTGGTGCCGTCCTCGCGTCTGCTGGCGCTGCTCGGGCAGGCGCTCAAGTGGCAGCAGCACCAGGGGTTGCTTCCGCCAGGTAATGCCAGTTCTCTGACAGGTCTACCCCTTGCTCCCATCTGGTGTTGCATTTTTTCATTTTCTTCTCTATTTTCTTTACCATCAGTATTGATTTTTAATCTCTCTTTTATGTTTTGTCTCTTTAATCTCTTCTTTAATATTTTGACACAAATTATGCACTGTAAAATTTTATTACAGGAACTACGATCGATCTTTTCCGAGGCAAAGCAGCCATAAGGGATGAGGAAGATGACCAGTGTCCTACACAACTTTCAAAGACCATCAAGTTTGGACAAAAGTCGCATGTGGAATGTGCAAGGTATATTTCAACAATATACTGTTTTCTTATAGAGTAGAGTAGTAGTGGCTAATAATATTCAGTATATCTATAAGGAAAGAAAATTAATTAGGTTACCGCTGAAATTGCTCGGCAATGAGGTGATAAGCTCCGGCCTTCAATATGCAATGTCTCGAAGTCGGTTAGAAATCAGAGAGTGGAGTGTCACAAGATATTTTTTATGCTCAGTTACTAAAATCTTTGGTCCAAATTCCAATTTTACAGGTAGCAATACATGTAGTAGATAGGTACATCAAAGTTTACGGATACGAAGCTGTGAGAGGCCACTACTTATATGATAATGTTCGTAATGTGGGGTTCGGCAGGTTCTCCCCGGACGGGCAGTACCTGGTGACGGGGTCCGTGGACGGGCTCGTGGAGGTGTGGAACTTCACGACGGGCAAGATCCGCAAGGACCTGCGCTACCAGGCGCACGAGGAGTACATGAGCATGGAGGAGGCCGTGCTCAGCCTCGCCTTCGCGCGCGACAGCGACACGCTGGCGGCCGGCTCCAACGACGGCAAGGTGAAGGTGTGGCGCGTGGCCACCGGCCAGGTGCAGCGCCGCCTCGAGCGCGCGCACGCCAAGGGCGTCACCTGCCTGCAGTTCACGCGCGACGGCTCGCAGCTGCTGTCCGCCTCCTTCGACCGCAGCGTGCGCATCCACGGCCTCAAGTCCGGCAAGCTGCTCAAGGAGTTCCGCGGCCACGCCTCCTTCGTCAACGAGGCCGTGTTCACGCCCGACGGCCACGCCGTGCTCAGCGCCTCCTCGGACGGCTCCGTCAAGGTGTGGTCGGTGCGCACGGGCGAGTGCACCGCCACGCTCAAGCCGCTGGGCTCGGGGGAGCCGCCCGTCAACTCGCTGCTGCTCATGCCCAAGAACCCCGACCACTTCGTGGTGTGCAACCGCACCAACACGGTGGCCATCATGAACATGCAGGGGCAGATCGTGCGCTCGTTCTCGAGCGGGCGGCGCGAGGCGGAGGGCGGCGCGCTGGTGTGCGCGGCGCTGGGCGCGCGCGGCCGCCTCGTGTACTGCGCGGGCGAGGACCTCGTGCTGTACGCCTTCTGCGCCGCCAGCGGGAAGCTCGAGCGCACCATCAACGTCCACGAGAAGGCGGTCATCGGCATGACGCACCATCCCCACCAGAACTTGCTCGCGACCTACAGTGAAGACGGACTTCTCAAGTTGTGGAAGCCTTGAGATTGTTTCGGGATTTTTTATCGCGATCGAGGATGAGGGTCGAAGTCGATTCGTGACCGTCTCTAGTAACATTCGAAGGATTGACAATTTGTAAAAAATAAAATACATTATAATTAAAATTGAATTCTGTATTATTTGTGTATATATAAAATGTTTCTTTGTGTTTCTTTAATTTTTTTAGGAAGATAGATAAAAATTGCTTAACAAAAACGCATATGACGAATTAATAATAAGAATTAACTCTTTTGTTCCGCAAATTTTGTAGATAGTTAAGTGAGATTTAACTAGCTAGAAGTTTTCGTTTTTATATATGTAATCCTAAAATAAATTTCTTTTCTGGTCTGTTAGTTGTTTTGAAATATCTTTTTTATTCAAAATAAAATGTGGTTAAAAAAAATATCCAATTAAAAGGCGCTGACTCCAAAATTAACAATTTTCAATTAGATGAACTGTAATTTTATATTTTGATAATATGTCATATGTACAGCGGAAGTGGACACCGATCTAGTTTAAAGTCACATTTTATGTATCTGCGTCTATGGCCTCGTGAATGTATATGCTACGTATGTATACACATACACGCAATAAATACATGTTACAATAAATAAAAGTTGCTCAGTATTTAATGCATACACCTAATGCATTACACTTACTTTTCTATATAATTATAGTACCCGGCAATAAATAATGCACATCGTGCTTAGAATGAAACAGTCGGTCAGTTTCAGTTTCGTAGAGCGCTGTCTTTGTCACTCAGTTGATATGTGACGTTTCTCATTGTTATTATTTTAAGCGACCGAGACAACGCTCTACGAAGTCGAAGCTAACCGACTGTTTCATTCTAAGCATCGATGTGCATTATTTGTTGCCGGGTACTATAATAAGATTTCTGTATTATTTAAAAAAATAATATTATATAAAAATTATATTCGAAGAGTTGATAGATACATAAACGTATGCGTCTACCGTGCAAAGCGACCTGGTTGTAAGTTCGATTCTCACTCGAGGAATGGATATCTATATGTCGTGGCCATCTATCGTAGAATCGACGAAGCATGATACGTTTGAACCATATCATTGCAACGGTTCGCAGTCATGAAATCGAACCAATATCGTTTGGCCAGCCAGAATCATGATGTAGTTTCGACCAAAATCCAATGACAGCCCAACGGTGAACAAAACGTCAAATAATCGCGCGGCCTCTTCATGAATTCGTCGTATTGATTGACAAAATCGTCAATCAAATAATTAGTTAAGCAACCGATAGAGGCGCTAGGTGCGCTTTTTGGTTGCAGCTGTTCGTAACAAAGTGAAATTTTAGTTGTAAATATGTTTTTTAATAAAAAGCGGGAATTCATTATTCGTTACTTTAAGCAAAATGAATATTCTTAATAAAATAATTTTATTGATAAAATCATTTAACTTTATTTAAGTCAATGTGCGATTAATAATAATAAGATTAAGTAATTATATGGTAAAAGCACTTTTAATTACTAAAAGAATCTGTAATAGAAGACTAATTCTACAGATCTGGAATGAAACATCTATGCCCGAAGAATGGGGGACTGCTGTTATCTGCCCTTTACATAAGAAGGGGGACGTATTGGAGTGTCAAAACTACCGTGGCATATCGCTCCTGAACACCGCTTATAAAGTGTTTGCGCGTGTTTTGTTTAATAAACTACATCCATATGTCGAAACCTCTTTAGCAGAATACCAATGCGGATTCCGACCTAACCGCTCAACAGTAGACCAGATATTCTCACTAAGGCAGATCCTCGAGAAAACTCTAGAATTTAATGTCACCACACACCACTTGTTCATTGATTTTAAGGCGGCATATGACAGCTTGAACCGTAATTTCCTGTACCAGGCAATGTTTGAAATCGGTATTCCATCAAAATTAATCTCCCTCACCGAAATGACTCTGAAAAATACTCGAAACATTGTTAGAGTTCAGGCGGACATGTCGGAACCGTTTAGCACTTTTGACGGACTCAGACAAGGTGATGCGCTCTCTTGTCTGCTCTTTAATGTTGCATTAGATAAATGTGTACGCGACTCAAAAATCGAGACTACTGGCAACATATTCTTTAAGTCAATCCAAGTGTTAGGATATGCAGATGATCTGGATTTAATAGGAAGAACTCTGCCTGCAGTGGAGAGTGCATACCAAGCACTGACAAGGTCATCTAAGGAAGCCGGATTTCAAATAAATGCAACCAAAACAAAATATCTGGAAGCGTCAAAACAACTGCATGCGTTACCGTCCGATATAAGAATTGGGAGCAGCACTTTCGACTGGGTCAATGAATTTGTATATCTCGGCTCTTTAGTAACGCAGGACAACAATGTATCTTTGGAAATAAGTAGAAGAATTATGGCGGCTAACAAATGCTACTTCGGACTGCTAAGATACTTTCGATCCAAAATACTTTCAAGAAGTATAAAAGTACTTCTCTACAAGACCTTACTAAGACCGATTTTAACATATGGATCAGAGAGTTGGGTGCTGAGCAAAAAGGACGCGAACACACTACTTGTTTTTGAGCGCAAAATCTTAAGACGCATATTCGGGGCAGTGTTGGAAAATGAACAATGGCGAACTCGGTACAACCACGAACTCTACCACATGTATAATGAACCCAACATAATAAACACTATTAAGATCGGACGCTTACGATGGACCGGACATGTGGAGAGAATGAGTGAATCCAGAACACCTAAGACCTTGTTGAATGGTTCACCGGGTGGTCGGAGAAATCGAGGCAGACCCAAACTCAGATGGTTGGATGGAGTTGAGCAAGACCTGAGAACTCTGGGCGTAAAGAATTGGAAGGAGAAAACCAGGAATAGGGTAGAATGGAGGGGTATTCTGGACGAGGCCAAGGCCCACCCGCGGCTGTAGTGCCTTTGATGATGATTTAACCCTTTAGAGGTTGATTTTAAAAAAAACAAGTAGCCTATGCTAGACCCAGTCACTTTTACTACTTTCATTCTAAATTTCATCCAAATCGGACCGGTAGATTAGCCGTGAAAGCGTGACTGACAAACAGACAGACTTTCGCATTTATAATATAAGTATGGCTATAGTGCTTATATGTACACTTTGTTTATGTTTATATATACTTGTATTTATCACTTATTTAAAGGTATAATATAAACTTTTGCACACCTACGCAATGATTTCCCACATCACAAGATTGGCTGGTAGAAAATACTACTTTCAAGCCCGTCTTTTGTATATATTTATTTTTAAATTGTGTGCAATAAAGGATGTAAATAATAAAAAATAAGTACCCTAGAATAAGTACCCTAGGTAAAGAGAACTTAGTGTCAAAACACTCCGTTCTCCACCTGAATCCAAAACATTGCGTGTCAAGTAACGGAACTCAACGCCGCACTTTACCTTACTGTATAATAGTAATACATACCGTTAAATTTCTTGCACTTTCAAATTTCTCATGAATAATATGACAAATTGAAAGGCTGCTATCACTTGTGCTGCGTAGCATACTGTTCAGTATATCCGGAACCCACACGTATAGGCCACTTGAGCTGAAAACACAAAATATATATATTTAAAATAATAAAGGGGGCCAGTCGTGGCACAGTGGCACATACGTATAAACGACTGGTTGTGGGTTCGATTCCCACTCAAGGAGTCATGGCGTTCGGAAAATCGGGTTCTCTATAATGTATTTGCTGTTACCAAAAATATACGCGAATAACCGAGTTAAAATAGTTTAATTTCAAAGTTACTTTATATTTTTATTTAGCTTCATGCTACATCGTGCAGCACACAGTAGGGTAGGCATAGGGAACTTAGTATTAAGACACTCCGTTCTCCATTTTCCGCCGAATTCGGACATATTGCGTGTTAAGTGGCGGAACTTAACGCCACGCTTCGCCTCGACACTAGAGCGAAGAAAATGGAAATATTAAATATTTCCACTCCTCGATCCTCCTCCTCCTCGAGTGGGAAACAAACCCACAACCAGTCACCCCAAATAAAAAGAATTTCATTTCACAAATATCGCGTGCAGTCAAATACTTAATCCAGTACCGGCGTAACAGTTATTTTTTCAATATAATTAATAAAAAATAATTAGTGGCCAGTCGTGGGCAGTCGTGGCGCAGTGGCACAAGCGTGTCACTGTAAACGACTGGTTGTGGGTTCGATTCCCACTCGAGGAGTGGAAATATTTAATATTTCTATTTTCTTCGCTCTAGTGTCGAGGTAAAGCGCGGCGGCAAGTTCCGCCACTTAACACGCAAAGCCTCCGAGTTCGAAGGAAAGTGGGTAACGGAGTGTCTTAACACTAGGTTCCCTCTGCCTACCCTGCTATGTGCGGGATACAGCGTGAAGCTAAAAAAGAAATAATTAATTACTAAAACAAAAGCGAAACATTTTCCTCAACTAAATTTCTTTTTGCTAATTAGATTATAAGAACAATATTCTTTAATTATTAGACGATTTATGCATTTGTATAGAAAAATAAATCAATGGGAGGAAAACTGTTGACAATTATAAACAATCGAATCAATCATAATTTTATATTATTAATATTTTTAATTTCTTTCTTGTACTTTTAAGAGACCTCATTTAACATTTAATTAACATTAAAAAATTGCTTGAAATATATAAGCAGGTAATATGAAATATACATTCAGTTTTATAGTGCGGCGTTAAGTTCCGTTATCCAATATCCAAAATCAATCAACCAAGTACATTATATACATTTTTTAAAAACTTAAAGCTTAGAAGGGTAGTGAGATAGGACCTAGTGTTAAGACACTCCGTCTTTCATTTTTCACCGGAAATCGAGACATTGCACGTTGAATGGCATAACTTAACACTGCGGTTTATTCTATCACTAGAGTAAAGCTAAGCTGGGAATCGAACCCACAACACCTTTTTTGCCACGCCAGAGGACCTCTCACTGCACACTAAACTATAACATTATTTATAAAATTGACTAAATACTACTAGAAGCCACTGTGGGACAGTCGGACAGCGCCCGATTGTAAACATTCGACTCTAATTATAAGGGATGATTATATTAAAATTTTCTTAGTTTCCTTGCTTTGGTGAAACCAAAATCTAGCGTTGCATACAATAAATAACTATGTCTAATTCAATTTAAAGTAAAGAACGGAGTGTTTTAACACTAGGTTATTTCTACCTTGCAAAATAAATGAAAGAGTTAAAAAATATTACTAATGTCTTTTTTTTTTTCTTTATTTTTTTTTTTTTTTTTTTTTTTTTTTTAGCTTCACGCTGTATCCCTTGCGGGGTAGTCAGAGAGAACGGAGCGCCAAACGCTACGGTCCCTGCATACTTCTTTCGCCTCGTCCACTGTCATCAACCTCTTCATACACGTCCGGGGGGTCCTCATGCTTTTTACGTGACCTTCCTCCAGTATCATCGATACTGTGTTTTCGAAGGTCAACCGAGGTCAAATATTACTAATGTCTTTGAAATTGGTCAGAAATCGAAAAACGGAGTGTCTTAACACTATAAAAAACAAATATATTAATAAAAAATAATACTCACAGCATAAATACAGCAAACATGAGTGTATGCGAAATAAAAACGCATTTTAGTAACGGCGGTCGGAACATCAGTGTAATGTTCTTCAAAGCACCCACGAAGCCTCCAGACTTGGACATTTCCGTACTTCCGGTTATGATTCTTTCCACCTGTAAAGATATATATATAATATTTAGAAGGCAAAAAGTAAGTCTAGATTTTAGTTAGTATTGTCTAGATTGTATGAATTAATATGTCGTGTTCTAAGGATGAATATATGAAGCTTCACGGTTTCCCCGGTTGTTAGAGAAAGGAATGTCAAGGCTTTCTCCACTTTCCGAGGTGGCTGTGACAGCGTGTAACTGTAAGAACGATGGTGACGAGTTCGATTCTCGCTGACATGAATGTTTTTTAATTTGCTTTTCGTCGTTCTGGTACTAAGGACCAGAACGACGAACTGGTTCCGCCACTTAATTTGAAAACGAGTTTTCGGACTGAACTGTGGACTGAACTGTCGGAAAATAGACAACAGAGTGTCTTGACACTAGGTTCTCTCTGACTAATCGGCTATACGAATCTCATTGATCAACTTATTTATATTTGTTATTTTTTAAAGTGGCGTTATTACATATGTATTTTAATAAGAATGAAGCTTAGTGAGAATGAAGAAGGGCGTGCTCAGGTTTGGGCACGTCGAGTGATGAAAGAATGGTAAGAAAGATATATGAAGCAAAGTGAGTTGTAAGAGAGGCAGGGGGAGACCCCTTGACCTTCGAAAACACAGTATCGACGATACTGGAGGAAGGTCACGTAAAAAGCATGAGGACCCTCCGGAGGGCGTGTATGAAGAGGTTGATGACAGTGGACGAGGAGAAAGAAGTATGTAGGCTTTTAAAATGAGTATATCGTAAGACCACCTACTCCAATATATTATAGTTATTAAGTTAAAGGGCAATGCTCCATTAATGCAGACAAGATTTAAAGTAAATTATCCAAACATTTGAATAATGATAAAATTTAGTGTCATAATAAAACAATTACGAAAATATGTCAAATTAAACTTGGCCAAGGATGTAACTTATCTAATTGATTATTTAACTAAAATATTTGTAGTGAGTTATTTAATTTGTTAAGATTGTATAAGTTCATTCATTTTATACATTATTGAAAGGAAAGGCAGAGAGAACCTAGAGAATAAAGACACTCTTTTCTCTCCTCTTTTTTTAGCTTCACGCTGTATCCTGCAAACAGCAGGGTAGGCAGAGGGAACCTAGTGTTAAGACATGCCGTTCCCCATTTTCCGCTGAATTCGGAGGTATTGCGTGTTAAGTGGCGAAACTTAACGCCGCACTCTACCTCTGATATCAGAGCGAAGGAAATGGAAATATTAAATATTTCCACTCCTCGAGTGGGAATCGAACCCACAACCAGTCGTTTACACGTTCGTGCCGCTGCCCCACAACTGGTCCCTCATGTATGTGACTGTGAGAACTCCCTTAATAAGTGATTATTAATTAGATTTTTTATTTGAGCTTTACTTTTAAGTAATCATTTAAGCCTAATGCTATCTACATTAAAAAATAAAAAGGGAAAGAGTATCTACGTTCACGCAAACAAACGCGAAATACATACACGTTCATCTCTTTAGTAAACATTCTTAACAATACTTTTAAACATTTTTAAAGTGTTATTCCACACTTAGGAAAATTGAAAAAGACATTTAAAGAAAACGTATAAAAATTTGAACGCAGCGGGATTCGAACCCGCGCCTCCTGAATACAGTTCAGGCGCTCTCTCCACTGAGCAATGCGTTCGGGGTTCGGAACTCAGTGGTGAGAGCGCCTGAACTGTATTCAGGAGGCGCGGGTTCGAATCCCGCTGCGTTCAAATTTTTATACGTTTTCTTTAAATTCTTAACAATATAATGGCTTTGGCTCAAGGGTAAAGTTTTCTTACTAGAGACACTTCGTATAATTTTCTGTCATTGATGTAATATGATATATGTAAAATATTTTAGTAATATGCATATTCTTTGTTAAGGCAAAAAGTGGAAAACGTAGTAATTTATAAGTTATCCCCGCCTATCTATGAGGCCAGTTGTACTGTGTGAAATATTCAATCAATCAATATCTTCACGCTGTATCCTGCACGCTGAAAATTAAATATTAATATTTCCATTTTCTTCGCTCCGGTGTCGAGGCGCAGGCGGTTAAGTTCCGTGGCACGCGGCATTTAACACGCAATGCCCCAAATGAGGAACGGAGTGTCTTAACACTAGGTTCCCTCTGCCTACCCTGCCGTGTGCAGGATACAGCGTAAACTTAAAAAAAATACTTACAGGATAATTGACTTCTTTACTCCTTTTATTACAAGCGTACATTCTGGCCAACACCGGCAAAGCCTTCTCAGGTCCACTAGTAGCGAGTAAATATCTCGGGCTTTCTGGTAACCATAGCAACGCCAAAGCTGACAGCAACGCTGGGATGCACCAGGACCAGATGAAAACACGCCAGGGTACCATCTTGAAACCAAAGAACGAGAACGACCATTTCCCAGGTATTATGACCCATGCTAATCCTGTAACAATATTAATTATTATTAATCAAGAAAATAGATACTTGAAGAAGGTCTAACGAAATTTGAACGCAGCGGGATTCGAACCCGCGTCTCTTGGTAACCGTCCAACCGCTCTGACCGCTAAGCCATGCGCTCTACTACCAGCTGCGTCGAAATTCTTATACGCTTGTTAAAACTTATTTCCGTTGTTAACAATTTCTTAAGTAAATAACACTTTAAAATGTTAAAAATAAGATACTTATATTGATATATTAATTATATACTTATATTAATATATTAATATTAGTTTTTGACTGGTTCATACTAATTTAGGTTTCAGGCATTATTCCACATAGCAAAGTAGGCGGATAGAACCTAAATTAAATTAAATTAAATAGCTTCACGCTATATCCCGCACACAGCAGGGTAGGCAGATGGAACCTAGTGTTAAGACACTCCGTTCCCCCCTTTCCGCCGAATTTGGAGGCTTACGTGTTAAGTGGCAGAACTTAACGCCGCGCTTTACCTCGACACCAGAGCGAAGAAAATGGAAATATAATTTCCACAACCAGTCGTTTACAGTCACACTCTTGTGCCACTGGGCCACGACTGGCCACTAACACTGGATAGAACCTAATATCAAGACACAAGTATTTTCCGCCTGATTAAGATAAAACGTGTTATCTATGTACTATGTTTCAGCTTCACGCTTTATTCCGCACACAGTAACCCTACTGTGGCAGGCAGAGGAAACCTATCGAGTGGGAATCGAACCTACAACCAGTCGCTTAACAGTCACACTTTGTGCCTCTGCGCCCACGATTGGCCCCAATCCTATGGCCTATGCTCCTATGTATTAAGTCGTTACAATGTATTGCCCATTTTATTAAAACTTTATGAACTATCTTGCTTTACTAAAAGCGATATACGTATATATTTCACGATATTCTGCATCATTATCTCTTATCATATATAGTAATAATGCATTTGACTGATAACAGAGGTTATGCTTAAACACTATAAAGATAACACTACTTACGTCTTGCTAATGGCCTATTAGCTGCTAATTACACAGTATAATGTGACTTTTAGAGCAAATAATATAGTATAGATATGAAAACGGAAGTGTCCATGTCAGTTCGTAACCTATGTCACGTTATGGGGAAGATATCATTAATCAGATAGAGTAGGGAACGGAGTGTATTAACACTAGGTTCCCTCTGCCTACTCTGCTTTGTGCGGGATACAGCGTGAAGCTAAAAAAAACAAATCGTTTACCACCGTCAAACGTCATATAGTTTACCACCGGTTCACTAAAGTGAATGCCTCAGACCTGAGAAGAACTGGCGCAAGAAACTGAGGATCGGCGTTAAAAACTCAGAACCGGCGCAAGAAACTTTGTATTATAGCTAATACAATAGTACCACAAGTCAAAATGACACATTTTAAAACGGAGCTAATTGCGAAAAATATATCTTATGTCTAAATTCTTTTTACTTCTTAATTTTTTACCTGAAACATACGTTGCTAAGCGAGTGGTGGAACTCAACGCCGCACTGTGTTTTTGGTTCCAGATAGGAAAATGAAAATAATTAAAATATATAATCCCCTGAGTGGGACTCGCACTCATAATCTCGTTTCCAGACGCTGTTCCGAACCGCTACGGTGACCTATATCCATACTTATATTATAAATGCGAAAGTCTGTCCGTTTGTCTGTCACGCTTTCATGGCTAACCTACTAGTCCGATTTGGATCAAATTAGATTGAAAGTAGTAAAAAACCTAGGGTCAAACATAGGCTACATATTTTTTCAATAATCAACCTCTGAAGGGTCGAAATAGGGGATGAAAGTTTATATGGATAATCTAAACCGCTTGACCAACCGCAATGATTTTTGGAACAAATAAAGTTGATAATCTAAGGTTAAACATATGCTTCTATATTTTTCAAAAATCCACCCCCGAGGGTTGCAATATAACGAAACAGTTATGTAGTTCACGCAGCGAGGCCGCGAGCGGGCCGCTTTTAATGTATAACTATACATTTGTATAAAAATTATAACTGGCCTTTATTTAAACACTAGCGACCTGCTCGCGGTTTTGCCTACGTTCACTTTACAACAATTTTTTTTTTTCATTTTTCGCTCTAAGTTGTCGGAGGAATGTTATTTAAATTTTCATTTCTTTGCTCTGCGCGACGTGACGTTTAGTTTTGCCACTCAGCACGCAATATATCAATTTCGGCCGGAAAGAACGGAGTGTCTTGACACTAAATCCTTTCAGATTACCCTGCAGCGCGGGAAACAGCACGAAACTACACTATAACTTTTTATAAGTACCACTATCAGCAATAAATGAGTTTCTTGCGCCGGTTCTTCTCAGGTCTGAGGCATTAACTTAAATGAACCAGTGTTAAACTATATGACGTTCAAAAAATGAAGCATGTAACCTCTTATTTTGAATAAAATTATTTGACTTCGATTTTAACTATTTTTTTTATAAGATATTCACTAAAACCCATATCTACAATATACCTATCACAAAACATTATCAAAATCTATACATTTTGAATGCAATATAAATTTATCTTTAGCCTTGAACCGACACCTCCGACTGGCTTACTCCACATTACTGACCTAATTCCTTGCGGGCTCATACAACAGATTACAGTGCCCAGCCAGGGTTATTATCGATATAACCTTTTGATGCAGACAAGAATGCTATATTTTTTTCTCTATTTTTCTCCGTTTTTAAAGAGTGCTTAG
Organism: Dryas iulia moderata; assembly: GCA_019049465.1. Taxonomy (NCBI): domain Eukaryota; kingdom Metazoa; phylum Arthropoda; class Insecta; order Lepidoptera; family Nymphalidae; genus Dryas; species Dryas iulia. The sequence goes on along the minus strand of CM032419.1, from coordinate 11,905,366 downwards.
TGTTGAGACACTTTGTTCTGTCACTAAGATTTGTTTTAGAGTACTTTTAAACATTTTTAATGTGTTATTCCACGCTTAGGAAAATTGAAAAAGTCATTTAGAAAACGTATAAAAATTTGAACGCAGCGGGATTGGAACGCATCGCTCGAATGTAGAACGCATGGCTCAGTGGTGAGAGCGCCTGGACGGTATTCAGAAGGCGCGGGTTCGAATCCCACTGCGTTCAAATTTTATACGTTTTCTAAATGTCTTTTTGTTTTAGAGTATTTGTCAGCGGAACTTAACGTCGCATCTTGTTTAAAATCGATTAAGTACTTGTACTGTAATGACCGTTATGATGCAGTGGGATAATGTCTGATTGTAAATACCACTGGTTATGGGTTTAATACCAGCTCGGTGGAATTATTAATAACATTTTAAAGTATTCATTTTTTCACTCTGGTAAGACAAAGGAAATTCCATATTTCAAGTGAAAAGTTGAAAGCGACGTATTTTAATGCAAGGTTATTTCTAAATACCCTTGTTCTTCTTCTTTTAATACTATAACGATAGAGGCCTTCATGTGTGCCCGATGGTTACTGGTTCGAATCCCACTCCATGGTTATATTAAAACTATTCTCATATCTTCGCTCTGGTGACAATAAAAATGCGGAATCGAGTTCCCATATTCAACACGCAGTGACCCAATTTCAGACACTAAATGGAGAACGGAGTGTCTTAACACTACATTCTCTATCACTAAAGCTACAATAATAACCATAAATCACGTACAAGTACATCTTATTATGGCTATTGTATGTAATTAATATTGATTATTATCCCCACGTTTTTTCCACAACGCCTAGACCTTCCGTCGATTGTATTCAATTATGTAAATGAATAAATGATAAATAGCTTTCAGATAATTCATAAATCATTAATAAAGAAAGAAAGGTTTAATTTGAATATAACATTTTTATTATGATTCTTTTTAAATTTTTATAAGTAAGTCAAGTTATAGTTATTAATAATGGATGAAGGTTAGTTTTTTTTTCAGTTTCACCAACCATCAAGGAGCAGAAGAACAGTAATCTGCATACGCGATTGTTAGTGGGTTTGATTCGTCAAAGAAAAGAACATAATGTAGTTAATATATCCCATTAATAGGGGGAACAAATTAAGAACTAAGACAAAGCGCGGCGTTGACTTCCGGTATTCAACAGAAAAAGGCTAGATATCAAGTGGGAAGGGTTTTTTCCCGTGGGGGGAAGGGTTAAGAATACAATTCCCCTCCGCAGCTGGGATAGCGCCCCGTAAAAGGCGGGTAACCCAGTAGCTTGGTGGTAGGAGACTTGTTCTGCGACTCGCTCGCGACCACTATCATGTCAAAGACGAACCGCCAAATATCTGTTGATTTGTTCCGGTTCGATGGCAAGTAAGCCAGCTCTCTTCCTATTCCCACCATTCCCATCCTATCTCCCTCCTTCCTTCCTTCACCCCCAAGGTCGGCAACGCATCCTCAACCTCTATAGTGTTGTGGATGTCTATGGGCGAAGGTATCCACTTACCATCAGGTGGTCCTTCTGCTCGTTTGCCTCCTTTATTCAATAAAAAAAAGCGAAGCATGGAGCCTATGCGTATTAAGTTCTGCTCCTTAAAATGCCATGTTTTGATTTTGGGCGGAAGATGGAGAACGGAGTGATTTAACACTAGATTTTCTCTGATTGCTCTGTTATGTATGCTAATACTTTAGAATAATGTTATGAACAACCTTGTAAAAGGGTAAACAGTTAATTTTTAGAAGGAATTGCCGAGGTATAGCGGAATACAGGCAACTAGACAAAGTAAAAAGAAAATTTATCATTCAAATTTTATTTTATTTATTTAAATTTATTGTGCAACGATAAAAATAATAGTTTAGGCAGAAAGTGGGAAATGGAGTGACTTAACACTAGGCTCCCACTAGGTGCGGGATATAGCTTGAAGCTAAGAAAAATAAGACAAAATCTATAGATACCTGGTAAGATCATAAACGAGAACGAAATGAACACTGATCCCCAAGCGATGGCTGCAGCGCGTCGTGATCCTGTATGCATTTCCCCGAGATATGCATAAACCGTTGCACTTGATGCTGATACCCTAGAAAAGAAGTAGATGTAAGTATAAAGCTCATTGTGCTTTTAAAACATTTTTAAAGTGTTATTCCACACTTAGGAAAATTGAAAAAGACATTTAAAGAAAACGTATAAAAATTTGAACGCAGCGGGATTCGAACCCGCGCCTCCTGAATACCGTTCAGGCGCTCTCACCACTGAGGAAGCTTAGTGGTGAGAGCGCCTGAACGGTATTCAGGAGGCGCGGGTTCGAATCCCGCTGCGTTCAAATTTTTATACGTTTTCTTTAGATGTAAGTATAAAGGCTATTGTAGTCCAGTGGGACTGAGTCAAATTGTAGAGAATCGGTGTTGAGTTCGATTCCTACTCAAGGAAAAGATTATATTTAAATCATTTATATGTTTCCTCTTTAGTGAAAACACAAACCAAGGAATTGTTGAATCGTTGTCGAATAATCGCCAGGAAGTGACTGACAACTTACTGACGATACTGGCCAGATTTGTCTGTTTGCAATATTAAAATAATCACTTTTTACTTAATGTACCTTTATACAGTGTATACATAAAAGAATACATTTTTTACAATTTTTGTCTGTTTGTGCCAATCTCTGTTGTGGTAATCTCTGGTAAGGATAGACCGATTTTAACAGCACTTCAACTTTCACTTGCAGATAGGTAACTTAGGCTACTTTACTTTTAGAATTACAACTTTTTTATTGATTTCCACGTGGATATAGTCGCATACACAGTTAGTCTATAACCAATAGCGTAGCTTGGTGTATAAGAGCCTATAAGGCCCTAAGTGCATAGGGAAAAAATCACACCATTTTTTTCCCCTTATATTAAGGTGATACGGTTATACTGAAATCGGGCGAAGTTAGAGAACGTGTGTCTAGATCAGTGTTGGGCAAACTTTTTAATGGGAAGAAATAGAAATTTCAAAGGCGGAACATAATCATAGGTATAGCTGATCCCGGGTGCACTGCACCGCCTAGCACTACAGTAGCTACGCGACTGTCTATAACAATAAAGCCTTTGACTTTCAAAATACATGCCTACCAATAGAGCTTTCGAATACCGGATTTTTTCAATACTATATATCTAGTCAAAAATCAGTTCACCTACTGTTTATAAATTAATAACATTGTGCGTACAAAATATGACAAAACTTGACAAGTTAAATACCTACATGCTTTTATTTTTAAAAACGTCTACTTAACTATAAATAAAAATCAGTCAGTGTCTCTTTATGGCTACATCGTATTGTACATAATACAAAATATGGCAAAACTTAACAAATTAATTACTTTTATTTAGAAAAACCAAAAATAAGCTCAGTGTCTTATTATATAAAGTATGGAAAATGAACAAAATAAATATCTACTTTTATATAAGTACAAAAGAATCATATTGATAATAATCATAACTTATAGAAAATTAGTTTAACCGTAAATTAATGTGTTTATACTTCTTGTCTTTGTGATTAATTGCTAAGTGTGTCTAATACCGGTATCCCGATATTAGACATTTCAATACCGTTATTGAAAAAAGGCGGAGAAAATCCGGGATCCCGGTATTAGTTAATACCGGGATCCCGGTATTAGAAGCCCTACCTACCAAGTAGTTTTATAAAATAAAGTAAATACTTACAAGCATCCAGTGAAGAATCTCAACACTAATAACATCCATACATTAGTGGAGAATGAAGAAGCTATAGAGAACATGGCCGATGTCACCATCGCGGGCAGCATGACCGCCCTGCGGCCGCATCGGTCCCCCAAGTACCCCCATAGGAATGATGTGCTTATTATACCTGGAACAATATATTATTTGATAAAAAAAAATTTTGAAAATACCCACGACGGTTTAATTGTAATTGAAAAAGGATAAAATAACTAGAAATCCCCCGCCTAAAAGAATATATGTAACGAGATGATGGGGACGACTTCGTCGGAGCTGCCATTACTTTAAGTTTGCTAACTTCTCCTAGGTTTTCATGCTGTTAAAACAGGTTTAGGAAAAAATTAAAATATTAATATGAATTTACAGTTTTGATAACTGGTATTCCTTTTAAAAACTTTAAGAACGAAATCTATACTGTTAGCTACTATATTTAAAATAGAGGTTGCAACTGGCAGCCCCCGACGAAGTTGTCCCCATCATCTCGTTACATATATTCTTTTAGGCGGGGGATTTCTAGTTATTTTATCCTTTTTCAATTACAATTAAACCGTCGTGGGTATTTTCAAAATATTTAATTTTGTTTTTTATTTTAAACTTTTTAAAGTGTATAGATACACATTATATATTATTACATAATTTCGAAATTCTTTATATTAATCTTCATGCAAATCCAAAAAAAATTATAAGCCCAATGCTTTCTGGTTATCAAATGCCTATTGCAGCGCCTGGCAGATTGTCACCGCAACATTTTTAGGAAACTTAAGTTTAACCAAATCAGTGAAAATCACAAAACCCACTAGTAGTTTTGATTTGGAACAAATTAATTTATACTGGAGCGCCCCGTGGTAGTTTGTGATATGGCATATAAAAACACGCAACAATTAAACCTGAACCTATCACAGAAAACCGCATCTAAATAGGTTTCACACAAAAATACATGCAAATGCTTACTACAGCGCCCCCTGGTGAGGTGTCACCACGACACATATACGAGAACACGCGCTAATTGAGCCTGATCCTATCGTTGAAAACTGCATCAAATTCAGACTCGTAGTTTTAACTTTGCACCATCAAATGTTTAATGAAGCGCCCCCTGATGAGTTCTTAACGTAAAAAAAAACTAAAAACATACACCAAGTAAAGGTAAATCTAATACTGAAAACTCTGTCCAATCGGACTAGTAGTTGTGGTTTTACATTAAATATTACAAACAAATGTTTACTGCAGCGTCCCCTGGTGAGTTAACACGATAAAGCATATCCAAGAACATGCACTAATTAAACTTGAGCTTATCACTGAAACTGCATCCAAATCGAATTCGTCATTTTAGCTTTGCACAAACAATATTTTACTGCAGCTCCCCCTGGTGACTTGTCACCGTAATATAAATTTAAAAACATGTACTAAACAAAGCGGAATCTAATACTGAAAACTCTTTCCAATCGTACTAGTCGTTTTTGTTATACACAAAAAATGGAAGCAGCGACTTACTGCAGCGCCCCCTAGAGAGTTGACACATACTTGAAAATATGCACTAAGTAAACATACATGACACATATATGAAAATATGCACTAAGTAAACTTGAATCTATCATTGAAAACTGCATTCAAATCGGACTCGTAGTTTTAGTTTTGCACAAACAAATGTACTTACTGCAGCGCCCCCTGGTGAGTCATCACCGTAACACATATATGAAAAGATGCACCAATTAAACCTGAACCTATCGTTGAAAGTTTCATCTAAATCGGACTAGTAGTTTTTACTCTACATAAACAAATGTTTACTGCAGCGCCCCCTGGTGAATTTTCACCGTAACGTAAAAACAAAAATTTTAAAATATGTACGAAGTAAAGCTGAATCTAGTTCTGAAAACTCTAGCCAATCGGATAAGTAATTTCGGTTTTAGACAAATAAATATAAGAAAAATTTTGGTTTTACACAAAAAAACTCAAACAAATGCTTATTACAGCGCCCCCTGATGAGTGGTCACCATAACACATATATGGAAAGACGCACCAATTAAGCCTGAACCCATCCTTGAAAGTTTCATCTAAATTGGACTAGTAGTTTTTGCTCTGCATAAACAAATGTTTAGTGCAGCGCCCCCTGGTGAGTTTTCCCCGTAACAAAAAAAGAAAAATCTTAAAATATGCACCAAGCAAAGATAAATCTTTTTATGAAAACTCTTTTTAATCGGAGCAGTAGTTTCGGTTTTAGACAAATAAATACAAAAAAAGTACAAACAAATGGTTACTGCAGCGCCCCCTGGTGGTTTGACACGATAAAACATATCCAAGAACATCCACCAATTAAACCTGAATCTACCACTGAAAATCTATTGAAATCAGACTATTATTTTTTGAGATAATTGAAAACATTCGTTTTCACGTAAAATGCTTACTGCAGCGCCCCCTGGTGAGTTAAGGCAATAAGACATACATAAGAACATACGCCAATTGAACCTTAACCTATCATAGAAAACCGTATCAAAATCGGACTTATAGTTTTGGAAATAATTGACATAGTAATTTGCACAAACACACAAACAAACAAACAAACAAACAAACAAACAAACAAACAAACAAACAAACAAACAAACAAACAAACAAACAACCTCTCACTCCAAACACATATACAGTCGCCGTTCCGTCGCGGGTAAAAAAATAATCAAATGGTAAAACGGTTTGATTATTCGTGCGTCAAGTGTCGCAAACGCGACTAGGTGTGGGGTCGATTCCTAATCGAGGAATTGAAATACGAGTATATAATATTTCATATGTGGCCAGTCGTGGCCCAGTGACACAAGCGTGTGACTGTAAACGACTGGCTGTGGGTTCGATTCCCACTCGAGGAGTGGAAATGTTTAATATTTCCATTTTCTTCGCTCTGGTGTCGAGGTAAAGCGCGGCGTTAAGTTCCGCCACTTAACACGCAATGCCTCCGAATTCGGCGGAAACTAGGGAACGGAGTGTCTTAACACTAGGTTCCCTCTTATCATATGAATCGATGCCAAGCTTCAGTTTTATGTCTATAAGAGAAGCTTTTACCGTTAGATTTAATTACATATTTCAGAGGAGTCATACAAAATTCTTAGTCATGTATTATATAATACCTAATTATTTGTATTGTTATAAATAATACAATTGAGGGGTATAAAAGCAAATCCGCTTCAGTCACAAAATACCTAAATCGAGTAAACTGCAAATTTCTACTGTGTCGTAATTAATCAATATTTCTACCCGAATTATATGTTGGTTCTTTTATTGGAATACGTTATTATTATAACATTAATTAAAATAAAATAACTTTACAATAACCATATAAAAATTGAGAAATACTGTAGGACTTAGGTGTCTTTGCATTTAAACGTTGGACTAAAGCGTGTTTGCACGTTAATATTCATTGTATGACAGCTGACAGCCACTATCCACAATCGACTTACTATGAAAAATGATATATTCGCCATCTTAGATATTTTGAAATTACGACTTTTGATTGGTTGATTGTGACTGTGGCGTATTTGCTCGTAACATTTTTTGGATCGAAGCTGTTTTGCATCTAAACGTTATTTTCTAAATGCTTTTTTTATAGGATCGGGGTGGAATATCAGGTTGCCTCTCATCATATAGTGTAGCCCTTTGTGAGCTCTAAAATTTCGTATACTCAGTTAAAAAAATGCATTTTTGGACTGAAGCGTTTTTGCTTTTATACCCCTCAATTATATTCATATAAGACATCTAATTTTAAGTTATAATATACATCGTCTATACTTATTTTAATAATAATAATAAACATATGATTGTCTTATATAACGATATCATGGCGTAGATAACATGCACCTGGCTATATGCCATATTGTGGGTTCGATTCTCTTATAGGAACTTACAATTAACTTTACTGGTCCCGAAATGGTTAAGGTTTGGGCTACATTATATTAATTCATGCTTTTCACACATAACAAAAAAGGCATAGAGTATTTAACACTACGTTTTTAATTTAAATTCAACGGCGAAACATTGCATGTTAAAGGGAGGAACTTAACGCCGCGCTTTGTTCTTGCAGTGCAATGAAAGGAAAATAATTGAAATAATACTTCGAATGGGGACTGAACCTACATCTAATCACGTTTACAGTCAAACGCTGTTCCATTGGACCACGATGGCCTATCTATCTATCAATGTAAGAAAATTCTAGCTGTTTAATTAGTTTGAAAATTAGCACACGTGTCCGAATCCGATAACAAAACAATATATTAATAACTTCAAAAGAATGTTTTCGCTGAAATGACAAAAATAACGAGAAATTTTTTTTAAGTGTGTTGTTCAATTTTTATTTAAATATATTAAGAATTTGGGGGCCAGTTGTGGTGCACAGGAACAAAGAGTGTGCGACTAGTTGTAGGTTCGATTCCCGCTCGAGGAGTGGATATATTTCATATTTCCATTTTCTTCGCTCTGGTGTCGAGGTAAAGCGCGGCGTTAAGTACCGCCACTTAACACGCTATTTTTTTTAGCTTCAAGCTGTATCCCGCACACAGTAGAGTAGGCAGAGGAAACCTAGTGCTAAGACATTCCGTTCCCACTATCCGTCGGATTATGGAGGCATTACGTATTAAGTTCCGCCATTTATCACGCAATGACTCCGAATTTGGCGGAAAGTGGGGGACGGAGTGTCTTAACCCTAAGTTCCCTCTGCCTACCCTGCTGTGTGCGGGATACAGCAAGGAGGAGGAGGAGGAAGGAAGTTATGATATAAGTGTGTATTTAATTTTTTATTTAAACAAAGTTATTCCTTACCAAAACAAACAACGCAATGAAGCAAAAAGGTGTATAAAATGTAGTTTTTATGTTAATTACTAACAATACTTATGATAATTAACTTCGATATCTGTGGGAACTTTGCTATTCAGTATTGTCATATCGTGAAATACACGCTCTTAGGTGCTAACTCAATTTAAATTCATTAAAAAATAAATTTTAGAGATAAATAAACAACAAAAATATGTACCCTTCATTATAATAACAATAATATACAAATTATGCAGTTCATATTTTTCCCGCACAGAAAGACAGTAAGAGAGCGTAGTGTCAAAACATTCCTTTCTCCACTTTCCTACACCCACTCACTCTTTCGCTGTGTCTTGTCACCAGAGCGGAGAAATTTTAATATTATTCCCTCGAATCTACATTTACTGAAAATTGCGCGGTCACAATCTTAATAAATATATTTTTTTAGCTTAACGCCGTATCCCGCACACAGCAGGGTAGGCAGAGGAAACCTAGTGTTAAGACACTCCGTCCCGCACTTTCCGCTGGATTCGGAGGCATTAAGTGGCGGAACTAAACGCCGCGCTTTACCTCGATATCAGAGCGAAGAAAATGGAAATATTAAATATTTCCAACCCTCTATTGGAAATCGAACACACAACCCGTCGCTATACAGTCACACTATATTATAAATGCGAAAGTCTGTGTGTTTGTCTGTCACGCTTTCACGGCTAATCTACCGGTCTGATTTTGATGAAATTTAGAATGAAAATAGTAAATATCCCTCGGTCTAACATAGGCTACTTATGTTTTCAAAAATCAACCTCTAAAGGGTTGAAATGGGGGATGAAAGTTTATATGAAAAATCTAAGTCGCTTGAACAATTGTAATGACTTTTGACATAAATATAGTTGATAATCTAAGTTTAAACATAGGCTACTTACACATAAAACAATAAAACAGAGAATAAAAGAGAATTTAAGCTCTCCGTTCTCCACTTACCAATGAAAGCGGCAGCGTTTATGAGTCCCTTATGTTCACTTGTCAGCCCTAGCTCGCACTCCGCCGCCGGTATCACGTAGCTCATGCCGACCGACTCCACCGACACGTTGAGCATTATCAGACCGCAGGTTAGTAACACTATATAATTGAAACGGCCGTGACCTGTGAACGAATGAGTAAATTTTAGTTTTTATATAAATAACAGAATATAATACAAAAGACATTTATAAAAAGGATAAAAATTTGAGAGCAGTCGTGGCCCAGTGGCACAAGCGTGTGACTGTAAACGACTGGTTGTGGGTTCGATTCCCACTCGAGGAGTGGTAATTAATATTTCCATTTTCTTCGGTCTGGTCTTGAGGCAAAGCGCGGCGTTAATTTCCACCACTTAACACGCAATGCCTCCGAATTTGGCGGAAATTGGGGAACGGAGTGTCTTAACACTAGGTTCCCTCTGCCTACCCTGCTGTGTGCGGGATACAGCGTGAAGCTACAAAAAAAAATGAACGCAGCGGCTCATTCGACATACGAGTATATGAATTTTATTTAAATTAAATTCATAGACGGAAGTGCTATGACATTAGATACTTTTTGTTCACTGTGGTTGGCCTTAGAAGAATAAAGCGTAAAGCTGTTTAAGTTGCAAAGTGCAAAAAGTATAATTTCTACTAAAAAAAAAAATAATGTAAAAGAAAAACATTCCTAGTTATTTATTTATGTTCAATTCAAGAAATTATATTAAAAATATACAATAACAATATTTAAATGTTTTTTTCTGCTGTTCTTCAAAGAATTTACAAACATCGATCCTCCTACAGATCTCTAAATGTCAGTAAGGACTTCCTCCTGTTCCAAAACAAAAAAAAAATCTAAAAGGAGCAAAGAACGGGTTCAAGTCCCGTTACGTTCAAAATTTTTATGCCAAATTTATGTAAATGCTCGTTTTATCGAAGTAAAGCCGTTATTTTTATAGTAAATGCATACATTATTTAATCGACGATTATATGAGAATATTTTTCAAAATACCGTTTCATAATACATTGTGCTAAAATACTTATAGTATGAATAAATAAAGCACTCTTCACGCTCTTTCCCGCATAGCAATGTAGTCAGAGAGAATCTTTTTGTGTGTTTTTTTTAGTCAGAGAGAGAGAATACGGCATTAAGTTCCGCCACTTAACACGCAATGCCTCCGAATTCGGTGGAAAGTGGGGAACGGAGAGTTTTAACTCTAGGTTCCCTCTGATTACCCCGCTATGCGTGAAAGCTTAGTGACAAGACACTCCGTTATCCGCTTTCCATTCGAAATTCAGTCATTGTGTGGTAAATTACGGAACTTAACGCCACGCTTGGTCTACCAGTGTATAGAAATAAAACATATTCTAGTGCTCCATTCTAGTACCAACACTATGATTGATTCAAAAATGTCTAAAACAGGCTAAACCATTGTCATTTTTTTTTCTAGCTTCACGCTGTATCCCGCACACAGCAGGGTAGGCAGAGGGAACCTAGTGTTAAGACACTCCGTTCCCCGCTTTCCGCCAAATTCAAATTCAAATGCCACGTGTTAAGTGGCGAAACTTAACGCTGCGCTTTGCCTCTGATACCAGAGCGAAGGAAATTGAAATATTAAATATTTCCACTCCTCGAGTGGGAATCGAACCCACAACCAGTCGTTTACAGTCACACGTTCATGCCACTGCGCCAAACCTGGCACCACTGTAATGTACTTACATATTGACTAAAATCAATCAGTGTCAATTCTCTATAACCCAGAGATAAAAAACACGTTCCGTTTCTTACATTTGAGCGGAACTTAAGTAACTATATTATTATCAGTAAGGAATAATAAATAATCACTTTAAGCGTCGTCGCCGGTCATTTACCGAGGGGAAAAAAATAACAATATAATTGCCTTTATCACAATTGTTTTATGGATTGACGTTCATTTTATTATGTTTAAGAATGTTATAATTAAATAATTATAATTAAAAAAAATGTTGTGGCCAGTCGTGGCCCAGTGGCACAAGCGTGTGACTGTAAACGACTGGTTGTGGGTTCGATTCCCAGTCGAGGAGTGGAAATATTTAATATTTTCATTTCTACACTCTGGTGTCGAGGCAAAGCGCGGCGTTAAGTTCCACCACTTAACACGCAACGCCTCTTAATTTTACGGAAAGTAGGGAACAGATTCTCTCTGCCTACCCTGCTGTGTGCGGGATACAGCGTGAAGCTTAAAACAAAACAAAAACAAAAAAAAGGAACAAAAAGTTTAACTTTTTTTAGTTGACGGAGTCTCTTATACTCTAAGTCTACTTAATATATCAAGAAAAACATTAGATTTTACAATTTATTTTTTCAATTTTGCTCCGGTATTCTATACCGAAGCGGGAAATAAATATAAATAGCACCTCTTTTTTTTTATTCAACAAAAAATTAGAAAATGCTACTACATTCTTTCCTCGACCTTGCTTCAAAATCGCTAACTATCAAAATAATATGCAAATGCACCTCGCGGCAATAAACCTGTTAGCTCAAAACTGGTTATGCATTGTACTTATACATACATACATACATATAGTACCCGGCAATAAATAATGCACATCGTGCTTAGAATGAAACAGTCGGTTAGCTTCGACTTCGTAGAGCGTTGTCTCCGTCGCTTTCGCTTCGATTATATATTCTTCTATATCAGGGCTTCTTAAACTATGGGTCGCGACCCCAAATGGGGTCGAGTAGCAAAATTCTGGGGTCGAGAGATTTTAATGTCAAATATTTATTATATACCAATTTATAATTTTCTGTGCAATTTTTAATTTTAGATTTTTGTATGTTTCAAAACGAATACTAAAACGATATTTTCATATGTATGTATGTATATTGTTAACTAATAAATGAATCTTTAAATCTTTTATATTTGTACTAGCGGCCCGCTCGCGGCTTCGCCGCGTAAACTACGTGACTGCTTCATTATATTGCAACCCTCGGGGGTAGGTTTTTGAAAAATAAAGTAGCCTATGTTTAAGCTTAGATATTTATACCAAAATTCATTACAATCGGTCAAGCGGCTTAGATTATTCATATAAACTTTCATCCCCTATTTCAACCCTTTAGCGGTTGATTTTTGAAAAAATAAGTAGCCTATATTAGTCACAGTAACTTTTTCTACTTTCGTTCTAAATTTCATCCAAATCGGACCGGTAGATTAGCCGTGAAAGCATAACAGACAAACACACAGACTTTCGCATTTATAATATAAGTATGGATGGGGTCGTTAAGAAACTCGCAATCATAAATGGGATCGCGAATGGCAAAACTTTAAGAAGTCCTGTTCTATATTGTTACTTAAGTTGACGACTTGTGAGATGTTAACGTATTTTTTTTTAATTTATTTATTTTAGCTTCACGCTGTATCCCGCACACAGCAGGGTAGGCAGAGGCAACCTAGTGTTAAGACACTTCGTTCCCCATTTTCCGAAGAACTTCCGGAGGCATTGCGTGTTAAGTGGCGAAACTTAACGCTGCGTTTTGCCTCGGTACCAGAGCGAAGAAAATGGAAATATTAAACATTTCTACTCTTCAAATGGGAAACGAACCCACAACCAGTTGTTTAATGTCACACGTCTGTGCCACTGCGCCACGACTGGCCCCTTTAATCTCACTCTGTTATCACAAATTTCTTAAGAGAGAAACAGAGAAAGAGAGAAAGTCACTAATTAGACATATCAATGATAATTTTAACTACGTTTTGTTAAACTATATATTTTTTTAATTGTACTACTAACTAGCGTTGAATTTAACCAAAAAAAAAATTGAAAGTAGCCTAAGTTGCACCCTATTGCGTCATTTATATGCCTGTGGACGTCCCGTCAAAATCTGTTCAGCCGTTCCGGAGATCAGCTGGAACATAAAGACAGACATACAGACAGTTAAACAGTACCGTGTATACATATGTACATATAGTATCCGGCAATAAATAATGCACATCGTGCTTAGAATGAAACAGTCGGTCAGTTTCGGTTTCGTAGAGCGCTGTCTTTGTCACTCAGTTGATGTGTGACGTTTCTCATTGATATTATTTTAAGCGACCGAGACAACGCTCTACGAAGTCGAAGCTAACCGACTGTTTCATTCTAAGCATCGATGTGCATTATTTTTTGCCGAGTACTATACGTATATAGTAAAAAAGTATAACTTTAGTATTACGTACAAACAGACACAAATTTTATTTATTTTGTATAGATTTAGTAAAACTATGATAAGTTTAAGTTCTATCACAACGTCATTGTATAATAGTTTGATTGAATCGTTATACACGCGATGATTGTCGATTCAGTTCCAGCTCGGGGGTATCCGCTCTGTTGGCAATACAACGTCGTGCCGCCTTAATGCGTATTGTTTCAGAATCTGGCGCCAGGAAGCACGAAGTGTCTTGACACTAAGATTTCTCTACCTAACTTGCTAAATGGGAAAAGGCGTGAAGCTATTTAAATTTTGATATTTGAAAATTATTCTAAGTTTAAATACTGTTTAAAAAAATTAGTCCCTCGAATGTATTAGATATACTTTTTTTTTAGCTTCACGCTGTATCCCTCGCGGAGTAGTCAGAGAGAACGGAGCGCCAAACGCTACGGTCCCTGCATACTTCTTTCGCCTCGTCCACTGTCATTAACCTCTTCATACACGCCCTCCGGGGGGTCCTCATGCTTTTTACGTGACCTTCCGCCAGTATCGTCGATACTGTGTTTTCAGGGTCAACCGAGGTCTCCCCCTGCCTCTCTTACCACTCACCTTATTTATATTAAAATTAATAATTAAATAAATTAAATAGCTTCACGCTATATCCCGCACACAGCAGGGTTAGCAGAGGGAACCTAGTGTTAAGACACTCCGTTCCCCACTTTCCGCCGAATTCAGAGGCTTGCGTGTTAAGTGGCGGAACTTAACGCCGCGCTTTACCTCGACACCAGAGCGAAGAAAATGGAAATATAATTTCCAATCCTCGAGTGGGAATCGAACCCACAACCAGTCGTTTACAGTCACACTCTTATGCCACTGGGCCACGACTGGCCACAAAATTAATAATATTAATATTAAAAAAGAAAAATTATAATAATATTACACAAACTACAATGTATGAGTCAATACACTTTTGTTCATATTATATTCATGTATTATTCATATTCTTACACGTTACTGAGGTAATTTAAAAGTAAAAAAGGTTTAAAAATTGATAACTGTAGGTCGATACAATAATAAATTGGATCAACCGAAGAGTTACTTCATGACTGTGAATAAATAAAATATATTATTTTCTATTATATTTGTGTGACTGTAAACGACTGGTTGTGGGTTCGATTCCCACTCGAGGAGTGAAAATATTTAATATTTCTGTTTTCTTCGCTCTGGTCACACTTCTGTGCCACTGCGCCACGACTGGCCCCAAAAATATCTGGTCTCGTAAATCAAGTGTTAATATAAGCAAATGTTTAACAAAGTGGAAATAGTATCCACTACCATCGCGGATACATACTACCTTAGACCACATAGAAGTTGTCTATTTACTTTTAAGTATATTTTTTGAGCTTACTTTTGTCCATTTTTTCTTTTTATTGAATAAAGGAGGCAAACGAGCAGAAGGACCACCTGATGGTAAGTGGTTACCTTCGCCCATAGACATTCACAACACTATAAGGGTCGAGGATGCGTTGCTAACGTTGGGGGTGAAGGAGGGAGATAGGATGGGAATGGTGGGAATAGGGAGAGAGCTGGCTTACATGCCATCGAACCGGAACACACAACAGATATTTGGCGGTTCGTCTTTGACATGCTAGTGGTCGCGAGCCAGTCGGAGAACAAGTCTCCTACCTCCAAACTACTGGGCTACCCGCCTTTTACGGGACGCTATCCCAGCTGCGGAGGGGAATTGTGTTCCTAATCCTCACCCCATGGGGTGTCCATATAACAGAGGTGGCAGATATAAATTATTGTCAAGACAGTTTTCTATTTTTCGCCTAAGTTCGAGACGCCACATGTTTCCCGAAAGCTGCAAACTCTTATTGCCTCAATCGGTAATCGAATTTACAACCATCGCTTACAGCCATACGATGCCACTAATCCAGTGTATGTCTTAAGTCATGTCTAATATGCATTCTATTATTAACAACATTACCGTATTACATTAGAAACTGTTGCGGAAAATATTACTGAAATACGATAAGGAGTGTTAATAACACGATATTTTTAGTAAATGTGGTAAAAAATGTGTTCATATATATTTTTTTTACTAGAGGCCAGTTCGCGGCATCGCCGCGTGATTTACGTAGCTATTTCAGTATATTGCAACCCGAGGGTTGGAATTTCGAAAAATAAAGTAGCCTATATTTAACCTTGGATTATCAACTATACATATGCCAAAATTCATTACAATCGGTCAAGCGGTATAGTTTTTCATATAAACTTTAATGCCCTATTTCAACCCTTTAGAGGTTGATTTTTGAAAAACTAAGTAGCCTATGTTAGACCCAGTAATTTTTACTACTTTCATTCTAAATTTCATCCAAATCGGACCAGTAGGTTAGCCGTGAAAGCATGACAGACAAACACACAGATATTCGCATTTATAATATAAGTATGGATGAAATAAAGACAAAAGAAACATATTTATAATAGGTATATTCACATACTAGCGGCCCAGTCGCGGCTTCGCTCGAGTGAACTGCGTACCTCAGTTCAGTTCAGTTCAGTTCGTTGTATTGCAACCTTCGGGGGTGGATTTTTGAAAAATAAAGTTACTTAGGTTCAACCTTTGATTATCGACTACATTTGTCCCAAAATGGAAATGGATATATTTAATATTTCCATTTTCTTCGCTCTGGTGTCGAGGTAAAGCGCGGCGTTAAGTTCCGCCACTTAACACGCAATGCCTCCGAATTCGGCGGAAAGTGGGGAACGGAGTGTCTTAACACTAGGTTCCCTCTGCCTACCCTGCTGTGTGCGGGATACAGCGTGAAGCTATAATAATAAAATTTATCCCAAAAATCATTACAATCTATCAAGCGGTTTAGATTTTTCAAATGGTTTATTTGAAAAATCTAAACCATTCATCCCCTAATTCAACAACTTAGAGGTTGATTATTAAAGCAATAAGTTGTCTATGTTTGGCCCTGGATTAGTTACTACTTTCATTTAAATTTCATCGAAACCGGATCAGTAGATCAGCCGTGAAAGCGTGACAGACAAACAGATAGATGATAGACTTTCGCATTTATAATATAAGTATGGATGAAACTGTTCATTGTAACTCAATGTGTTTAAAAATGTTGATTTACTTTGTACTAAATTTGATTGTATGAAAATTGTAGGAAAAGGATAGAATATAGCAAATGAAGTGATGATATGAGTAGCTAATAAAAATTATAACAACAATTATAAAAAATCGGCGTTAAGTTCCGCCACTTAACACGCAATGCCTCCGAATTCGGCGGAAAGTGCGGAACGGAGTATCTTAATACTAGGTTCCCTCTGCCTACCCTGCTGTGTGCGGGATACAGCGTGAAGCTAGAAAAAAAAAAAAAAAAAGTCATTATTTTTTTATTTGTTTGTTTGTTCATTAATAATGATTGACTACGAATACAAATACGGTTTAACGATAACTACATACGACTATACACTGCACTGTTGAATACATAGAATATATTCTTTTTTTTTAGTTTCACGCTGTATCCCGCACACAGCAGGGTAGGCAGAGGCAAAGCGCGGCGTTAAGTTCCGCCACTTAACACGCAATGCCTCCGAATTCGGCGGAAAGTGAGGAACATTGTCTTAACACTAGGTTCCCTCTGCCTACCCTGCTATGTGCTATGTACCCTGCGGGATACAGCGTGAAGCTAAAAAAAAACGATATATAAGTGTGGCAGTAATGCCAGAAAACTGTTATGGTGTAGTTCGCATTTACTATGCTACGTTAAGTGTAGATTCGAATTGGAATATTTGTATTGAAAATTTAAATTATTAGCTGGACTAGCATTTATGTTAACATTCCTAAGTGACATTCATACATTTACGAATTCCCAAGTAAATCTCATATTTTTAATTTGAAAGTACAGTATAATTATATTATTAGATAGATAGATAGATAGATAAATTCTTTATTGCACACAAAACAAAACACAATAATTAGCACAGACACATAAGTACATGATTGCAGTATGCAAAGGCGACCTTATCACTATGAGTGAGAGTTACGAATTTTAAAAACTTTATTTTAGCGTCTCACAGTATCCCGTACACTGCAGGGTAGGTAGAGGGAACCTTTTTTTTTTGCTTCACGCTGTATCCCTTGCGGGGTAGTCAGAGAGAACGGAGCGCCAAACGCTACGGTCCCTGCATACTTCTTTCGCCTCGTCCACAGTCATCAACCTCTTCATACACGTCCTCCGGGGGGTCCTCATGGTTTTTACGTGACCTTCCTCCAGTATCGTCGATACTGTGATTTCGAAGGTTCAGAGGGAACCTAATGTTCAGAGGGAACCTAATTCAGAGGGAACTTAATGTGCCTCGATACCAGAGCGGAGAGAAATATAAAATGAAATTTCAATTTATCGAGTAGGAATCGAACGAATCGAATTGCGTTTACAATCACATTTTAAGCCCAAGCCAAGTTAACAACTTTACAAATCTTAGTTAGTCTTGTTACACATATAGATTATTTATTTTTCTGTTTACCTAGTCCGTACTTATATTATAAATGCGAAAGTCTGTCTGTTTGTCTGTCACGCTTTCACGACTAATCTACCGGTCCGATTTGGATAAAATTTAGAGTGAAAGTATTAAATATTGTTTCAAAAATCAACCTCTAAAGGGTTGAATTAAGGGATGAAAGTTTATGTGAAAAATCTACTCCACCGATTGTAATGAATTTTGGCAAAAACATAGGCTATTTTATTATTAAAAAATCTACCCCTGAGAGTTGCAATATAACGAAACAGTCATGTCCATCCGGCGAAGCCGCGAGCGGGCAGCTAGTCCATACTTATATTATAAATGTGAAAGTCTGTGTGTTTGTCTGTCATGCTTTCACGGCTAATCTACCGGTCCGATTTGGATGAAATTTAGAATGAAAGTAGTAAATAACCCTGGGTCTAACATAGGCTACTTATTTTTTCAAAAATCAACCTCTAAAGGGTTGAAATAGGGGATGAAAGTTTATATGAAAAATCTAAACCGCTTGACCAATTGTAATGAATTTTGGCATAAATATAGTTGATAATCTAAGCTTAAGCATAGGCTACTTTATTTTTTTTAAAGCGCCCCCGAGGTTTGCAATATAAGGAAATAGTTCATCCGGCGAAGCCGCGAGCGGGCAGCTAGTATATAATAAAATAAAAAAATACTTACTAGATGATAAAAGGGAAAAATTAAGACCGGTTTAGAATTTACTAAATATACTCAACTATTTTTAGCGATATTGCAATTTACCTACTTTCTAGTATAAGGTTAACCGCTAACCATGAATAAATTCTGCCTTCCCAGAATAATCCGGTAATGTGACTTTACCGGGCTTATAATATTATATCGTACTAGCGATACCTTGCAGCTTCGCCCTCGTCAATCGTACATTATGCTTCGTATTTTGGACGGCCCAGAGACTCGCTTAATTTAAGCGGTTATAATTTTTTTAAAAAAGTTTATAACTATTTCAGCATCTTAGGGGTTAATTTTAAAAAAAAAGATAGCCTATGTTTGAGCTTGTATCATAAACTATCTTACTGGGAAGAAATGTCGAAATCGGTTAAACGGTTTATCCCCATCCCCTATTTCAACCCTTCAAACTTAACATCAATTTTTGAAGAAAAGGACATATATTTGATTCAACTATTTTTACTTCCAAATTCTCGGTAGAGTTAAATAGGTGCTACTTTATTTTTCAAAAATCCACCCTGGAGGGTTGCAATATAGCTAAACAGTTATGTAGCTCACCCGTCGGCCGCTACTACTTATTAATTGTATTAAAAAATAATCTTCATGTTCATTGACCACATATTATTTAATATTAATGAGTACTATACAGGTTTCTTTGGTAATCCCACCAAAATACATTAAAGACGGTAATTGATCTTGTTACTGTGGTCACGGTTAATACTACAAGGAACACGTATAAGTAGTTCTTAGTCACAGATCGATTTTGGCCTTTGATCGATTGGTAGGGCCAGTCGTGGCGTAGTGCCACGAACGTGTGAACGTGCGATTCCCACTCGAGGAGTGGAAATATTTAATATTCCCATTTTCTTGAGGCAAACCGCGGCGTTAAGTTCCGCCATTTAACACGCTATGCCTCCGAAAATTCGGCGGAAAGTAGGGAACGGAGTGTCTTAGCACTAGGTTCCCTCTGCCTACCCTGCTGTGTGCGGGATACAGCGTGAAGCTAAAAAAAAAATCAATTGGTAATAATCCCTTAGTATTAAATTACTTTTTTGTTTGCTTCTATTATTACAGTTTAAGGGGCGCAGTCGTGGTGCAGAAGCACAAAGTGTGACTGTAAGGAGACTGGTTGTGGGTTCCATTTCCACTCGAGGAGTGGAAATATTTAATATTTTCTTCGCTTTGGTATCGAGGCAAAGCGCGGCATTTAGTTCCGCCATTTAATACGCAATGCCTCCAGAATCCGGCGGAATGTGACAAACGGAGTGTCTTAACACCAGGTTCTTCTGCCTACCCTGCTTTGCGCGGAATCAGCATGAAGTTATAAAAATATTTAAATTTATTTTCATTGCTCCATTTTAATATGACAATTTGTGGCGTTGAGTTACGTAAAACAATCAATCTACTAACATGTTTCATACTATTTATACTAAGTTTTATAAAATATGTTTATAAAAGTTATAAGTTAAAGTTTATTAAAGTTATGTTTATAAAAGTTTTATAAAATTTATCTGATCTAGTTCAACATAAAACGTCTCCGTTCAAGACCAGCGTGGCGCAGTGGGACAGTATTTAACTGATTGATTCTTGATTCGAATCCCACTCAAAGAAATTATTGTATTTAAATTATATTTATTCCTTCGGTTAGAACACAACGTTACGACTTCCATATCTCAACTCACAATTTTTTAATTTCCGGTGGAAAGTGAAGACTAGGTTAACTCTTCAGCCCGTGGGGGGACGGGTTAAGAATACATTTCCCCTCCGCCGCTGGGTAGCGTACGTAACAGGCGGGTAACCCAGTAGCTTGGTGGTAGGAGATTCGTTCTTCGACTGACTCGCGACCACTATCGTGTCAAAGACGAACCGCCAAACATCTGATGATATGTTCCGGTTCGATGGCATGTAAGCCAGTTCTCCCTATTCCCACCATTCCCATCCTTCCTCCTTCCTTTTGTCCTACATCCCCGAGGCTGGCAACGCATCCATAACTCTTATGTTGTGCATGTCTATGGGCGAACGTGACCACTTAACACCAGGTGGACCTTCTGCTCGTTTGCCTCCTTTATTCCATAAAAAAAATAACTCTAGGTTCTCCCTAACTACCTATACGCGCAAAAATATGAATCCATAAAAAAAATTAAGCTAAAAACTACACATTTCCTATATAATTATCAATTTATTAACGCATGGTACGCATATTTTTTTTTTAGCTTCACGCTGTACCCCCCACACAAACGGGTAGGCAGAGGGAACCTAGTGTTAAGACACTCCGTTCCCCACTTTCCGCCGAATTCGGAGGCATTGCGTGTTAAGTGTCGGAACTTAACGCCGCGCTTTACCTCGACACCAGAGAGAAGAAAATGGAAATATTAAATATTTCCACTCCTCGAGTGGGAATCGAACCCACAACCAGTCGCTTACAGTCACACGCTTGTGCTACTAGGCCACGACTGGCCACAAATATTAGATCAACAACAAATTAGTCTAAATATTAACTAAATGCTCCATTTATTTACTTATCTTATATACTTTAAGTACGTTATCAGCGTATATAGTGTAAAACAAAACATTACAATTATCTTGACACGCTCTTGTTCTATTTACTACTTACTGTCTAATAGATTAATGACTAACTATCCGTGATGGTAATAAATTCTAATTTCTAATAAATATTATTAGTATTGAGTTGAAGAAATTTAGGTTTAAATTAAGATAAAGCACGGCGTTGAGTTCCGCCACTTGACGCGCAATGTCTCAATGGGGCCGTTCAAGTTTTACGTAAGCAAATTTATTACAATTATTTACCCCCCCATCCCCCTTGTCAGGAAAAGTAAGCAAAGCTCTTAACACCTCCCCCATGCTTACTTAAACCTTTTACAATTCATGTATTGTTTTTTTTAATAATTATTATATTGTAAAAGTTTCGTGTAATAAATTAAATGACTAGCGATGACGTAATCATCATCTAGACTCCTCTACCCCCCCCATGTCATTCAAAATAAGCAAACCAGAGACCCCACCGCCCCTTACATTGCTCACGTAATACTTAAACGGCCCCTAATCAATTTCGTACGAAAGCAGAGCATACAGTGTTACAACACTAAGTTCCCTCTGACTACCGTGATATGCGGGATAAAGCGTGAAAAAAACAACTTTGCACGTTTCAAATAATATTTATATTTTTTTTTACCGTATAACAGGGTAGTCTGAGGGAATCTAGTGTCAATATATTCCGTTCTCCGCTACCCGCAGAAAACCGAGACACATGTATTGCTAGGAGTTCGGCGCCATGGCAAAACTGTGGCCTAAATGAAGGAAAATGTTTTTAAGTTTACTTTTAAAAAAATTTTTAAAAGTGTTATTCCACACTTAGGAAAATTGAAAAATACATTTAAAGAAAACGTATAAAAATATTTAATAAATAGCATTCTCTCTCGCCAAACGATTGTTCGTAGAATAATCTTTGGGTAACAGTAATTTGTAAAAATCTCTTTACAGAGATGCTAACAATAAAATTAAGTTGTAATAAAGCATATAAGAATTTCGACGCAGCGGATAGTAGAACGCATGGCTCAGGGACGAATGAAAAAAATTGGAATACAATCGTACTCTAGAATGGGAATCGAACTCACAACCGACGCTTACATATAGACGCTGTGCCACTACGCATTAATGGCTTCAAATGCTTCAAAGTAAAGAACAATAACCATTCCATTCAACCATTGGGGCCAGTCGTGGAGCAGTGGCACGAACGTGTGACTGTAAACGACTGGTTCTGGGTTTGCTTGCCATTCGAGGAGTGGAAATATTTAATATTTCCATTTCTTCGTTCTGGTATCAGAGGTAGAAGCGCGGCGTTAAGTTCCGCCACGCAACGTTTCCGAATTCAGCGGAAAATGGGGAACAGAGTGTCTTAACACTAGGTTTCCTCTGTCTACCCTGCTGTGTGCGGTATACAGCGTGAAGCTATAAAAAACAGAACAATAACCATTGTCAGTATTGTAACTTACTTGTACACTCATCGTGTCATGACAAAAAAAATAAAACTTACTTCATATGTATACTTCACATAGTACATTGCCCTATTTATATTATTTACCAGAATAAAATGATTCATTTATCCATACTTATATTATAAATGCGAATGTCTGTGTGTTTGTCTGTCACGCTTTCACGGCTAATCTACTGGTCCGATTTGGATGAAATTTAGAATGAAAGTAGTAAAAATGATGGAGACTAACAACATAGGCTACTTAATTTTTCAAAAATCAACCTCTAAAGGGTTGAAATAGGGGATGAAAGTTTATATGAAAAATCTACACCGCTTGACCGATTGTAATGAATTTTGGCATATGTATAGTTGATAATCCAAGGTTAAACATAGGCTACTTTATTTTTCAAAAATCGACCATCGAAGGATGCAATAAAGCGGGCCGCCAGTACAGATATAAATAAATTAAATTGTGTATGTTTGTAATATTAAAATAATTGCTATTTACTAAGTCCATTTGAACCAAAATAACATTTTTTATCTCGGTGTTTGTTCCGGGTAGTCTGTAGAACGGCTGGACCGATTTTGATGGGATTTTCAATGACAGATAGCTGATATTATAGTAAGGATTAACGTGTGTTTCTTTTATTATTAAATATTAGATTAATGATATATTAGATTATTAATATTTTATTAGATTTTTTGTCAAATTCAAAGCGTAAAGTCGCAGGTAAATTTAGTTTATCATATAAAAAGATAACATTTTCAGTTCAAGGATTTATAAATTGCTAACAAAAACAAGGAAAGATTTTTGCGCTCACAATTAGATTAAAATTTCTCATCTCCTTACTGCACGTAAGAAATGTTGCGTAACCTAACGCTGTATTCTGTTCAGCTGAATCAGAGTATATAATTAATTATTTATAGGTATTCTAAAAGTATATGATATTTTTAGAAAATATATACAAATTTAAATTTAGTATTGGACCGTTTCCTAATTCTGCTGTGAATAATTTTCTCTTCATATATAACGTAGTAAATATTCTTAACTTTAAGTATCTCTTTAGAAGCCATTGTTACGTACTGGAACATAAACCCAGATGATTATAGATTTGATTCCCGCTTGGAGGCATATAAAATTATTTTCATTATTAATTGAATATATTGAAGGCAACGCGCGGCGTTAAACTCCGCCACTTAACACACAATATCCTGATGTCGTACGAAAAGTGGAGAATAGAGTGTCTTGACACTTTGACTATGTCAAAAAAAAGGGTGGAACAATAATAATAAAATGAATGGAGTGTAATTAGCATCTGCAACTCTTGGGTCAACAACATCCATTCTACATAATTACACTACATTAATCACAGCGAATAAATAATAAGAAATAACGGCGTTAAGTACCGCCTACTAAAATGCAGTGTAGAACATTCCTATCTGCCAACTTACAAAGATTTAAGATTTTGTTCTACATCTACCCTACATATTATACACTTGTGAAGAAAGAAACGAAATAAATGTAAAATATATTATATATACATTTTAAAAATAAAAATGTTTTTTTTTTATATATTATAGAATAGGGCTAGATTAGTCCAACATAATTCATACTACTCCAAACTAGACCAGTAACTTTAACTGCAGTCAAAATACAAGGAAAATGCAATGTTTGGAACGAAATGCATTATAACCTAAAAAGTTAACGTTTTGATAACATTCCAGGAAGTATGCCCAAAAAATAGTATATATAATATAAGCATTACACTGTATATTATATGACAGTGACCTGTCACGGGGAGTGTAGTGTCAAAATACTCCGTTCTCACTTATATATTTTTACAGAAGATGTACATATTTTCAAATTCACGCAATATCTTGCAAAATAGGGTAGACACTCCGTCCATCAGTTTCAATGCCAGAAACATTTTAAAAATATTTCATTTTATCATTAAAATGGGAAACGGAGTGTCTTATCACTAGGTTCTCTCTGCCTATCCTGCAATGTGCGGGATACAGCGTGAAGCTTAAAAATAACATTTTTAATACTTTAATAATAAATAAATACCTGTTAATTCAAAAGCATCTTCAAAAACCACCTCGTTGAGCTTCCCCAAGCTTCTCTCCGCATCTGCTTGCATTTCATCAATTTTCTCCGCACTCCGTTTACTAGCTTCTATAAAAGCTTTTACCTCGTTCAGTCGTTCTAAGCTCCTTTCAGACGAACTATTATCGTTGTCGTGTGACATTTTGGTTCGAAAAATGATTTTTTTTACTTATATTTTAAAGGAAACTGCGATTAATTTCACTTTGCAAGTCTATTATATCATTACTAACTAAAATCTTTTATTTTATATTAAATTTTAATTTAAATAAAAGTTTTTAATACATTTTTCGGAAACGTGGCTGTTTCGGCCCCCGACCGTTCTTTGCGGGGTCCCGGTGTAAACTAAATAAATTATATGAACAGTTAACTGAGTTACTGTAAGCGGCGTGAATGCTCAACATCTGGGACATTTAAATATAGCCCTTAAGTCTTATACTATAAATAACACAATGGCTTGTCCATTATGTGGGTTTATGACCCATTTAAAAAGATTTTCTTGTGTATTTTATATCATTGAAATAAGTATCATAATGCAATGTTGAATTATCCAGCCACTTGGTCAGAGATATCACAAAGTATAATCAAATTTGTAGAAGCTAAAATCTGCTTTATTTTTTAAGTAATAAGTATGTTTTTCGCGTGTTTATTTTTATATAGCTGATAGTATATGTTGTTTAGTATGGCGAGAGTCGTAGGGCTATAATTTTAAAGTTCTAAATTCATTGATAATGTTGTAAAGATAGGTATGTTGGATTTAAATACATTGCAATGCGTATGAGTGAGGGGAATTTCATTCGCGAGGAATAACCGCGTGGTAGTGTTTATTGTTATACTGGTTGCCGCATGCGAATTTACTTGTGGATGTTTTATGACCCTTGAGTTATTAATATAGTTAATAAAGTTAAAATTTAATATTTTTAACATTTTTAAAGTTGATAAAGTGTAAATTATTTTTGGGAAATCAGTACTTTCAATTTTTTATAGGATTACTAATTATTTTTTTTATAATCTAAATCTAATAAATTTGAAATTATTATCCAATCCACGTAGAAATTCCAAAAAATACTCTGTCAGGCAACTGAGACAAATCGCGGGGTTAAGTTCCGCAGCTTAACACGCAGTGTCTGGCTAAAAGTGGAGTACGATATGTCTTGACATAATGTTCTCTCTGACTACCCTGCTATGCGGGAAACAGCGTGAAACGTGAAGCGTGAAGTTTTCTTAATACTTTCCATTTCCCAGGAGTCTACATTTATGACCCATTTACTATCTCTGGTCTTCTCTCTCAAATACCCAGGGAGGGAGAGGATAAACGGCTTCAGGGCTGCGTCCTCTGGTCGTTGCAGTCTTTGCCACCCACAAACATGGATGGGTCACGGGGGAAGGCCCTTTAGGCCTTGTCGAGTGATTTTCTTTTTCCTCTTTAGGATAGAGGGGTAGGGGATGGGAGGGGATCCGCCCAGGTCCTCGGACGATTGGGACCAGTGCCCGAAACCTGGGCTAGTGGCGGGAGAGGAGCACCATCAGGTTTTAGTGGGTAAACGGTGGCGTTACCATCTTGCCAAACCGGAGTCCCACATAACCGCGCCCGGGATCCCACCCCGGGCGGGTATCCGTAACGGATTTCCTGACGTAAAAAAAAGAAAAATAAAAAAATAATAATAATAAAAAAAAAATAAAGGGGATGGGAGGGGATGAGCGTTGACTATCCAGATGATCAACCCAGCCAGGTGAGACTCTCGACTACCCGAGGGAGGCCCAACTTAGGCGATCAGCAACCGCGGCAGCCGCTCAGGAGACAGATCGGGGTGACCCATTTAAAAAGATAATCTTTATATACCAAATAGTTTTGGCTAAGCCTTGTCTGTTAATGATTTAGTCGGTAAAGCAAAAATTTTATTCAACAAAGGAATCATGTATATAGGTCGAACACCTTTTAATATATTCCTTTAAGTGTAAACAAAGAAAAAGGTTAAGAATATGATATTTTAATAAATCCACTATTTTAACACTTGCCATATTGTTAGTTGTATTTTAAGTTTTTAATAGTATTTTGATGTTAATTTTTGAAAATTTTGAAAACTGTGTTTTGTGTATGAAAGTCAATATTGCTCTCCTGCGTTAATACACAACAAAGATTTTTTTAATTTTTTAAATTTTTTTAGCTTCACGCGCGTATCCCTTGCGGGGTAGTCAGAGAGAACGGAGCGAAAAACGCTACGCTACCTGGATACTTCTTTCGCCTCGTCCACTGTCATCAACCTCTTCATACACGTCCTCCGGGGGGTCCTCATGCTTTTTACGTGACCTTCCTCCAGTATCGTCGATACTGTGTTTTCGAAGGTCAACCGAGGTCTCCCCTACCTCTCTTATCACTCACCTTTGCTTCAAAATTAATTCAATATTTGAAGATTTTTTTAAGTTATACCTAAAACATAAATATTTCCATAGAAAACTAATTTTTGTTTAATTTCGAATTTGAATCATCAAATATGAAATAAAATTATGTACTATGTAATGTACCAGAGGCCAGTCGTGGCGCAGGGGCACAAAATGTGATTGTTAAGCGACTGGTTGCAAGTTCGATTCCTACTTTCATTAACTCAAATATTTTATATTTCCATTTTCTTTGCTCTGGTGTTGAATAGGTTCCCTCCGTCTACCCTGCTGTGTGCGGGATACAGCGTGAAGTTAAAAAAAGGAAACTATGTAATATAATTCATTCATGCGCACATTAACATGTACTTATTATCCGAAAATACCGATTTTTTTTTTTAAAAAGGACAAGACCAACGAGCGTTCGGGTCACTTGATGTTAGGTGAACACCGTCGCCCACGGCCCCGTGCAACACCAGAGGAGCTACAGGGACGTTGCCGGCCTTTGAGGTGGAGGTAAGCGCGCCTTTTGAAGGTACCCATGTCGTATCGACCTGGAAACACTGCCGCTGGTAAGGAATTCCACAGATTTTTGGCTACCTATATCCCCAATTAGTTATATAATCGCGACGCAGAACATAATTACGTTATGTTATTTTTGTAATTAAAACGTTTTTATTTTTATTATATTAATTTAATATGTACATATTATTTTCTTTTTATTCAGTTACTTTTACAATTAGCGACCCGCTCGCGGCTTCGCCACGTGAACTACCACTTTCATCCTTTATTGCCTCTTTGGGATTGTTTTTTTTTTATGAAAAGTGGTAGTCTATGTTTGACCTTGCCTCATTAACTATTTTCCTGAGAAAATTCATTCATTTCAGTCAAAGAGTTCAGATCTTTCATTCTCACTATATACTAAACATACATAAGTTTCATCCACTGTTTCAACCTCATAGGGTTTGATTTTTTAAAAAGTAGCCAACAATCTTCTTTACGAATTCCATCTTAATCGGGCCAGTAGATTACCCGTGAAAACATAACAGATAGAAGAGATACAGATTTTTGCATTTTTATAATAATAATATTAATGATAGGATATATCTAGTACAATGTTAACTAATGGCGCTACCCGTTCTAGAAAACGTAGTGACATCTGCTGTCATATAGATTATATAAAGTTTTATAGACCGGTCAAGTGTATCTTTAATTAATGTTATGCTTATTTTATTTTATAATTATTTAATTTAGTGATATTGAAACAAATTTAGCTTCACTTGTGAACTATCGACATAATTTGAATGTTTTTTTTTTTTTATTTTATTTTTCTGCGAGAGTTTTGTTGAATATCAGGATGAAAACTATTCCATATGTTGTTCTACCCTTTAAGCTAACTCCATACAAAAATTCATCAATTTCTACCCGGTAGATATCATTATACAAATGATTTACTTATATCGGTTTTTTATTTTTTACAAAAAAACTACATGTAATACCGGGATAAAAACTATCCTATATGTACCTTTGGACTATAAGCTACCACCATGCTAAATTTCATTCATTTCCATCCAGTACTTTTTGCGTGATTGGCGAACAAATTAACAGACAGACAGACAGACAGACAGACAGACAAAAATTCTACTGAGTGGATTTTTGGGCTCTGTTATCGATATATTAACGCATCCAATTAAAATTTTTCTGAAATTTTTCATGTACAGAATTGACTTTTCTACTCTTTTATTATATATAGAGATTATACGTTTATAATAAATACAAAAAAATACTTTGTTAGTATATAATTGCAATGTTTTTTCTTTTAAAACTAATAACATTTAACAAACTAATAACAATTACAATTTTTTACGTAGAAGAAAGTCAAAGTCAAATAATTTTATTCAAAATAAGAAGTTACATGCTTCATTTTTTGAACGTCAAACAATTTACCACCGGTTCACTAAAGTTAGTGCCTCAGACCTGAGAAGAACCGGCGCAAAAACTCAGCGGGACGACATTTTTTTTAAGTCAAGAATTTACAGATATTATATAATTATATATTGACAATGATACCTTTGGAATAGACTGGAGCGAGCATTTAATTCCCAAGGCGTGTTACCGTTCAAAAGCTCATTAATTAGGTAACAACTCTTAACACACCTGCATAATGTTTTCACATGTGCTATCTTTGGTACAAACCCTTTTGTACGTTTATATTTTTTTATAGAAAAACATTTTAAAATAACCGTACAATAAAACTCATCAGAATTCCCACTCGAGTAGTGGAAATATTTAATATTTCCATTTCCTTCGCTCTGGTATCAAAATCAAAGCGCGGCGTTAAGTTCCGCCACTTAACACGCAATGCCTCTGAATTCGGCGGAAAGTGGGGAACGGAGTGTCTTACCACTAGGTTCCCTCTGCCTATCCTGCTATGTACGGGATATTGAGAAGCTAAATTTAAAAAAAGAAAAAAAAAAACTTGTTATAAGTATTCCACAATTCACGTATTTACAATGATGTAAGAGATAAAGTGACGCTTTATACAATTTTGACAATGACCTTATGATAACATACTCGTTAAATCATAACAGCCATGTTAAATAATATGAAATATTCATATTATAAAAAGTATCTCCTTTAGTTTCACGTTTTTTCCTTGATAGTTGGGGAGGTTCAAAAATATTTTTGAGGCATGTTTGAATCGTCGAATGTACATAAAGCTACCATCGTCTCAGAAGGCAGTTTTGCGGAGAATAGCCATGTAGAAGCTCAACAGTTAAAAAGGACATTTAACGAACGCAGCGGGATTCGTGCCCGTGCCTCTTGAATACCGTCCAGGCGCTCTCACCTCTGAGCCATGCGTTCAAATTTTTATACGTTTTCTAAATGTCTTTTTCAATTTTCCTAAGTGTGAAATAACACTTTACAAAAGTTTAAAAAAGAACTTAACAGTTGTTCTTTTCAAATATTACTTAATACAATTGTAGCTAACCCTGAATTCAAACCATATATCGTATAACTTCCTAGCTTCTTAAATAGTAAGCTATTTAAGTATTTACTTATTTATTAAGAATTCTCCCAATTGTGTATTACAGCGGGGCCAGTCGTGGCGCAGTGGCACAAGCGTGTGACTGTAAACGACTGGTTATGGGTTCGATTCCCACTCGAGGAGTGGAAATATTTAGTGGAATTGAACAGAATAGCTATTCTATTCTGCTCCAGTGAACTACAGCTCTCATTTTTAGCCAAGCGCCATCATAACTAAGCCACGATATTATCTATTACGTACGCACATATCAATATATAGGCTAAATTATTATAAACAAAAATTATCAAAATATCATTGGCGATATCACCAAACTGCAAATAATGTCGAATATCTAATAATTTAAGTATTTGAAATAGGGTCAGTGCCATATTTCGTCAAATTAGTACAATATGGGTTGTTATAGCAACATATTTTTTTAGCTTCTCGCTGTGTCCCGCACACAGCAGGGTAGGCAGAGGGAACCTAGTGTTAAGACACTCTGTTCACCATTCTCGTCTCAGCACCATGTATGTCAATTCATATGAAAGTGTATTCTATATAAGTGTATATATGTACTTATTCTTCAGGTAAACTTAAAAACAAAAGCTTCACGCTTTTTCAAAGTGCAAATAGTATGAACACTGTATTGTCGCTTTAATTGTCTTCAATTGTCGCTTGAGACACTGCGTGTTGAGTGGCGGAATTTAACCCCACATTATGTCTTGGCTACGAAAGTGGAGAAATAAAAATAATACAAATATCATTTCTCTCAGGCGCGGATTATGTCCTTAAAAAAGATTGTATGTAATACAACCTTAAAATGATGGTGATACTTAGACTTTTCAAAGCCAAATTGCAATATTTCAAAAAAATATTAAAGAACGAGACGATTTAACACTTTTTTTTTTGCTTCACGCTGTATCCCGCACAGCAGGGTAGGCAGAAGGGAGCCTAGTGTTAAAACACTCCGTTCCCCACTTTCCGCCAAATTCGGAGGCATTTCGTGTTAAGTGGCGGAATTTAACGCCGCTCTTAGCCTCGACACAGGCGAGGAAATTGGAAATAGTAAATATTTCCACTCCTCGAGTGGGAATCGAACTCACAGCCAGTCGTTTACAGTCACACGCTCGTGCCACTGCGCCACGACTGGCCCAATTTACACTTAATTAGACAAAAATATTTATTTTCATCTTCATAATTTTTCCCAAATTGCGGAGTAGTCAGAGAGGACCTAGTGTCAAGACACTTCGTCCTCTGGTCATCGCCCGAAATCAAGACATTTTGCGTGTTGACTGGCGGAACTTAACGCCGCGCTTTGTGTTAGTTACCAGAGCGAGGAAATAAAAAATTAAACACTACTCGTGGCGCAGTGGCACAAACGTGTGACTGTAAACGACTGGTTGTGGGTTCGATTCGCATTCGAGGAGTGAAAATATTTAATATTTCCATTTCCTTCGCTCTGGTATCACAGGTAAAGCGCGACGTTAAGTTCCGCGACTTAACACGCAATGCGTTCGAATTCGGTGGAAAATGGGGAACGGAGTGTCTTAACACTAGGTTCCCTCTGTCTACCCTGCTGTGTGCGGGATATAGCGTGAAGCTAAAAAAAAGAAATATATTCATTCATCCTAGCGTGAATCGACTTGCACTTATCTATAATAAACAACAATTAAAATATTTATTATTAATTACTAAATTAAGATTTTGTATACATATTTGACTTTGTTAATTATCTAATATCTAATCACATCACTATACCTATTAAGATCTTTACACACACATAATTAAGATGTTTATCTACGAGTATACTAATGTAATAAAGAGGTAAAGTTTGTAACTTTCTTTGTAAGGGGTTATCTTCGGGTATATTGAACCGATCATGAAATTATTTCACAGTTATTTACACTATTCAAGAGTGCTATCGATACTTATATTATAAAAGCGAAAGTCTGTGTGTTTGTCTGTCACGCTTTCACGGCTAATTTACCGGTCCGATTTGGATGAAATTTAGAATGAAAGTAGTAAATAACCATGGGTCTAACATAAGCTACTTATGTTTTCAAAAATTAACCGCTAAAGGGTCGAAATAGGGGATGAAAGTTTATATGAAAAAACTAAACCGCTTGACCGATTGTAATGAATTTTAGAATAAATATAGTTGATAACCGAAGGTCAAACATAGGCTACTTTATTTTTCAAAAATCCACCCCCGAGGGATGCAACATTACAAAACATTAGGTAGTGCACGCGGCGAAGCCGCGAGCGGGCTGCGAGCGGGCTGCCGCGAGTAGGCTATATTTTATTATGATTGAACAGAAACTGCAGAGAATCCCAAAGGGGCTCAAATGGGGGATAAAAACCGATGATAATGCGGGGAAGCACGTTATAAAAAAGCAGCTTTACGCTTTTTTCCACGTAGCAGGGTAGACAGAACCTAGTGTCAAGACACTCCGTTCTTCACTTTCCGTCCGAATTGGGAGACATTGGATGTCAGATAACGCAACTCAACGCTGTCCTTTGTTTTACCATACAGAATGGAAATACATTTAAATATAATCATTACAATGAATGGGAATAGAACCTACGAACAACCGCTTTTACAGTCAGGCATTGTCCTCCTGCGCTACGATGTCCTCTAACTCAAACGCCGCGCTTTGTCTGAGCACTGAAATGGAATGAAATATTGCGAAATCAAATCCATACTTATATTATAAATGCGAAAGTCTGTGTGTTGTCTGTCACGCTTTCACGGTTAATCTACCGGTCCGATTTGGATGAAATTTAGAATGAAAGTAGTAAATAGCCACGGATCTAATATAGGCTTCTTATTTTTCAAAACTTAACCGCTAAAGGGTTGAAATAAGGGATGAAAGTTTATATGAAAAAACTAAACCGCTTGACCGATTGTAATGAATTTTGGAATACATATAGTTGATAATCGAAGGTCAAACATAGGTTACTTTATTTTTCAAAACTCCACTCCTAAGGATTGCACCATAACGAAACAATTAGGCAGTACAATTACAATACAAGTACAATTACATAAATATGTCAATTCCTATAATGGGAATCGAACCCACAACCTGCCAGTCACATTTTTATGCTCCTGCGTCATGACAGATCTCACTGGCTTCATTTTGAATTTAGTTTTAATTAATATTTTTTTTATATTAAAGAAAACATTGTGCGGCCAGTCGTGGCGCAGAGGCACAAAGTGTGACTGTAAAGCGAATGGTTGTGAGTTCGATCCCACTCGAGGAGTGGAAATATTTAATATTTCCATTTTGTTCGCTCTGATGTCGAGGCAACGCGCAGCGTTAAGTTCCGCCTTTTCACACGCAATGTCTCCAGAACTTTACGGAAAATGGGGAAAGTAGTATCTTAACTCTAGGTTACCTCCACCCTGCCTATCCTGCTGTGTGCGGGATACAGCGTGAAGCTAAAAAAATCTAAGAAACGCTGCAATCGTTTCATTTTAATGAAACTTGGAGACCTTTGTGGGCTCATATATCACAACTTTGCTAAAGATCATCACATGATCAAATGCATAATTTATGATTCTGTAAAGGACAAACAGACTAATAGAAGTTTTTATATAAATAGACACATTAAATAAGTTGTCACTGATAATAGTATATGACATATGATACAGGATAATTGCTGTCGACCAATCCTAATATAAATATATAAAAAGTAAATAAAATTGGAGTGTCTGTGTCAGTGTTACTTTTTAATAAATTTACATTTTATTTTTAGCCTTAAGCTATATCCCGCACGGCAGGGTAGGCAGAGGGAACCTAGTCTTATGACACTTCGTTTCCCATTTTCCGTCTAACTCTGGAGCGATTATGTGTTAAGTAATATTTTTAGTTTCATAATTCATTATATTATAGGTAGAAGCTGGAAATGGAAATGAACAAAATTGTTTATTGGTTTTACAACGTTGTTTACTACTGACGTTTTAATTATGAACAATTATTTATTGTACATTAACATTATTTATTTATATATTTATTTGATTTATGTATTCATTTGTATTTTTCTTTTGAAAAAAATATATATCCATACTAATAAATAAATTGGAAAGTTTGTCAGTCTGTCTGTTAAGCTTTTACGGCTAATCTAACAGTCTGATTTGGATGGGATCGGGAATGAAAGTAGTTTAGAACTCAGAGTTTTTATCAAAAATCAACCCTTAAAGCGTTAAAATAGAAGGTGAAAGTTGGTATTAAAAGTTATTTAGTTGCACAGGCGAAGCCGCGAGCGGTAGCTAGTAACTCCATATATCTACGAGAATATATTTTTTTCCCACAGCTATAATGAAGAATGAAACATCAATAAATTTTCAATTGCATTTACATAGTTGTTTTTACCTATTTCAACTTATTTTTAAAATATTGCGATGTATGATATAATAACGTTTACGATATCAATAAAAAATAAAAATATACATATGTATACAATATGCATACAAAGATAAGATCAATATCATTGTGAATAATTCAATAAAATTATTAAAATCCAGTCCAATCCAGCGGGGCCAGTCGTGGCACAAAGTGTGAATGTAAAGCGACTGGTTGTGGGTTCGATTCCCACTCCAGGAGTGGAAGTATTTAATATTAGCGGCCCGCTGGCGGCTTCGCCGTGTGAACTGCATGACTGCTTCGTTATATAGCAACCCTCGGGGGTGGGTTTTTGAAAAATAAAGTAGCCTATGTTTAAGCTTAGATTATCAACTATATTTATGCCAAAATTCATTATAATCGGTCAAGCGGTTTAGATCTATCATATAAACTTTCATCCCCTATTTCAACCCTTTAACGGTTAATTTTTGAAAAAATAAGTAGCCTATGTTAGACTCAGTAACTTTTACTACTTTCATTCTAAATTTCATCCAAATTGGACCGGTAGATTGGCCGTGAAAGCGTGACAGACAAACACACAGACTTTCGCATTTATAAGTATGGATTTCTATTTTAATTGCTCTAGTGTCGAAGTAAAGCGCGGTGTTAAGTTCCGCCACTTAACACCCAATGCCTCTGAATTCAGCGGAAAGTTGGGATCGGAGTGTCTTAACACTAGATTCCCTCTGCCTGCTGTGTGCGGGATATAGCGTGAAACTAAAAAAAAAAACATTTTCTTTATATAAAATGGAATTAAATTGTTATAAATAATTAATTTTAAAATTATTTTAAATATTATAGTTAGCGTGAGAAGCAAATGAAGTGAAGGTATTCCATTATAAATATTAATTGTTTTAATTAATTTAAGAATCATCTAATTTAAGTGCTAGGTACTTTTACTTTAATAAGGTGTTTAAATTCAGGGCCAGAATGAAAATTATTTAATTTAAACTAAATGTTTTTCATTGATTACATTAGAGTTAATTAGTATTGCCAGGCAAAGCAAAGCCTAAATGTTGGCTTGGCTGGATATTTGGCCATCGTGGCGCAGGACAGTGTGTGACTGTAAACGCGATGGCTGTCGGTTCGATTCCCACTTGGGGAATTATTATATACCAGTGGCTCGCGGCTTGGCCGCGTGAGTTACGAGATTGTTGCGTTATATTGCAACCCTTGGGGCTGGATTTTTGAAGAATAAAGTTGCCTATGTTTGACGCTGGATTTTTTACTACTTATATTCTAAATTTCATCCAAATCGAATTGATAAATTGGCCGTCAAAGAGTGACAGACAAACAGACAGACTTTCACATTTATAATATAAATGTGGATTAGACACCAGCTAGCGGCTTCGACGCGTTATCTGCCCTTTTAGGATTCTCCAAACTTTCTGTCCAATAATAATAAAATATAGGCACTCCATTTACCTCTTTTCGTTTGTTTTCAGACGGAGTAAGTGACTGAATTCTTTATATCTATTACAATTATCGGAAATATTTAATATTTCCATTTTCGTCGAGGTAAAGCGCGGCGTTAAGTTCCGCCACTTAACACGCAACGTCTCCGAATTCGGCGGAAAGTGGGGAACGGAGTATCTTAATACTAGGTTCCCTCTGCCTACCCTGCTGTGTGCGGGATACAGCGTGAAGCTGAAAAAAAATATATATTATCCGTTCAAAACTAAAAAAAAATATAGTAGATTTTGATAATTTTAAGCATTATTTTCGTTTAGGATATGAAAAACGTTTTTAGAAAATGTATAAAAAATAATAAGGCGGCGGGAATCAAACCCGAGCCTTTTGGAAATCGTCCAAAGGCTTTGTCCGGCGTCCAAATCTCTAAGCCTTACGTTCTTTACCCGGCTACGTCGAAACTTTTAAACGTTTATTATAATTTAATAATGGGGTCAATAATTTTATATAATTAGGTGTAAAATTCGATAATTTCTTTAAATTCTTTGCTACTTATAGCCCTACTAGCGGCCCGCTCGCGGCTTCGCCACGTGGACTGCCTAATTGTTTCGTTATATTGCAGCCCTCGGGTGTGGATTTTTGAAAAATAAAGTAGCCTATGCTTAACCTTGGATTATCAACTATATCTATTCCAAAATTCATTACAATCGGTCAAGCGGTTTAGATTTTTCATATAAACTTTCATCCCCTATTTCAACCCTTTAGAGGTTGATTATTGAAAAAATAAGTAGCCTATGTTAGACGCAAGGCTATTTACTATTAATATTCTAAATTTCATACAAATCGGACCGAAACGGATCGGATTGAAAGCGTGACAGACAAACACACAGACATTCCCATTTATAATATAAGTATGGATAGCTCTCCTGAATACTGTAGCTTTCTAACTATGAAAGAATTTTCATGATCGATCTCTAGTATTTCCGAAGATTATCCATTACAAACATCACCATCATTATTATATTAGCATGGATAAATTTTCATATCTTCACTCTGGTACTAAAGACAAAGCGCGGCGTTGAGTTCCGCATCTCAAATGTCTCAATTTTGCGGCAGGAAAGGGGAGGACAGAGTGTCTTAACTATACGAATAAAAGCGTTTTACTGCAAAAATAATAAATATCATAAATTTATTGTATTAAGGAAAGTATATTATTCTGTCAAAGAATACTATAAATGATATTGATGCTTGGAATTAACTGCATTAACCGTAGTTAATGCTTACTTGAGATCATATTCTTATCATATCTCTTGTAAAAATGTAATTTAAAAGAGCAACTGTTCAGTTTCTGTGTGGCTCTCAGGAGTACTGTTCTCTGAGGCAGTGGTACCTTCGTAAAAGATGGACACTAGTGTCTTTTTATGTTTATTGACGAAATATATAGATTTTGATTTTTTTTAGCTGGACATCCTACATTATTAAGGATTTCTTGTCATACTAATAAAACAACAAAAATTTTGTTTGTAAATATTAAGTTTCCTTTTTATTCTTTACCATAAATTTTATTAAATTCTAATTATATATAAATAAAATATTGGATTTTATTGCCAGATCAGCTTAAGTAATTTGTTATTAACTAATAGCTGGGCAGCTATTAGTTAATAACACTAAAATAAAAAATATTATCAATATGTAATTTCCTCATATCTTAGCTTCACGCTGTATTCCGCACACAGCAGGGTAGGCAGAGGGAGCCTAGTGTTAAGACACTCCGTTCTCCACTTTCCGCCGAATTCAGTGGCATTGCGTGTTAAGTGGCAGAACTAAATCCTGCACACTAGAGCGAAAGAGTAGAAATCGGAAGGCAAAAAAGGAAGGTTAAAAAAAATTGTATAATATATTACTGTGAATCTGCAGCATTTGATAATCGTACAAATTGTAATAGAAAACGTTGATCATATATATAATATATAATTTTACTAATATTCAAGAGGCCATCATGGCGAAATGTGACAGCGTCTGACTGTTAACGCGATTGGTAGTGAGTTTAATTCCCATTCGAATGACTACATCCATACTTATATTATAAATGCGAATGTCTGTGTGTTTGTCTGTCACGCTTTCACGGCTAATCTACTGGTCCGATTTGGATGACATTTAGAATGAAAGTAGTAAATATGACTGGGTCTAACATAGGCTACTTAGTTTTTCAAAAATCAACCTCTAAAGGGTTGAAATAGGGGATGAAAGTTTATATGAAAAATCTACACCGCTTGACTGATTGTAATGAATTTTGGCATAAATATAGTTGATAATCTAAGCTTAAACATAGGCTACTTTATTTTTCAAAAATCACCCCCTAGATTTGCGATACACCGTGCGATATGTAGTTTACGAGGCAAAGCCGCGAGTGGGCCACTAGTTTGTAAATATATGAAGCAAAAGGTTTCACATGTCCACAATGTGTTTAAAATAATAATAAGCATTAAGAATAATAAAACACTCCGTTCTCTCTATTATGTTTTTTTCAGCTTCTCGCTGCATCCCGCACACAGCAGGATAGGCAGAGGGAACCTAGAATTAAGACACTCCGTTCGCCACTTTCCGCCGAATTCGGAGGCATTGCGTGTTAAGTGGTGGAACTTAACGCCGTACTTTACCTCGACACCAGAGCGAAGAAAATGGAAACATTAAATATTTCCACTCCTCGAGTGGGAATCAAACCCACAACCAGTCGCTTACAGCCACACGCTTGTGCCACTACGCCACGACTGGCCACAATAATAATACTCAAAAAGAATAATAAAACACTCCGTTCTCTCTATTATGTTATACATATTATACAAACGATGCGTGCAACAAAAGACATAGCTATTAAACGTTTAATATTTACATTTCTTTTAGAGACGCTGTAAACAGTGCCCTTGATCTTAATTATTTTTTTCTTGAATACAATTAGTAGTGCTCTGAATTATAAGGAAAGAGATTGTTGCCTTGGCCGAGGAAATTATGTTTAGGGATCCGTTGTTTAAATATTTTTTAATTTCACGCTTTACCCCGCACAGCGGGTTAGTCAGAGAGGATAGTGTCTAGACACTAAGTCCACAGTTGAGACATTGCGTGTTTATTGGCGGAAGTTAACGCCGCGCTTTGTCTCTAGTATTAGAGCGAAGAAATGAACATTTTTCCCTTACTTCATTATTTTTGCGAGCGGAGCACTTTACTAAAGACTTTTTTGCACTCTTTGTGACGAATAAGTTCGAAAGTATATGTCAGAAATTTATGATATTTTGCACTAATGGCAATATAGAGATGGTTCTGTAAAAAAAAAAAAAAAAAAAAATTGATGTCCTTGCGGAATTATCACTAAAAAATTGCTTTCCCATTGAATGTCTATGGCGGAAAAATTTGGTGCAAAAATGGCGCAATGGCTAGAATGAATTGCGCGTGCCGAAATAAATGATTCGCTTCGCTTCGCTCAATATGTAAACGGAACGGTTGCCCCTAGTTATTTATCTTCACGCTGTATCCCTTGCGGGGTAGTTAGAGAGAACGGTGCGCCAAACGCTACGGTCCCTGCATACTTCTTTCGCCTCGTCCACTGTCGTCAACCTCTTCATACACGGCCTACTCACTCCAGAACCCTCATGATTTACATGACCTTCTAATATCATTAATACTATGTTCTTGAAGGTCATATGTGGTCTCCCCCTGCCTCTTGACATAATTATTTAAAAGACATATAAAGATAATAAGTTGTAAAAAAGCGTATAAGAATTTCGACGCAGCGGCTAGTAGAACGCATGGCTCAGTGGTGAGAGCGCCTGAACGGTATTCAGGAGGCGCGGGTTCGAATCCCGCTGCGTTCAAATTTTTATACGTTTTTCTTTAAATGTCTTTTTCAAATTTCCTAAGTGTGGAATAACACTTTAAAAATTTTTAAAAATAATTATTTAAATTTATTTACTTAAATAATACTGTTACAAAGAAGAATGCAAATTAATGATGCCGTCATTAAATCTAAAGCGTCATAAATCATTTATATAATAAAACACGTGTAACCATTTTAAACACGATTTTCAAACACACTTTAGCTTCACGGCTTTTCCCGCTTAGGAGGGTAGTCAGAGAGAAACTAGTGTCGAACACTTAGCTCTCCGTTTTCTGCCTGAATTTATCAATTTTTTTTATTATTATAAAAGGGGGTAAACGAGCAGAAGGAACACCTGATGGTAAGGACCACCTGATGGTAAGTTACCTTCGCCCATTAACATCCACAGCAATTGAGGAGTTGCGGATGTGTTGCCGGCCTTGAGAATAAAGGTGTCTGTAAACTAGACATATGAAGGCCCCTAAACCGTAAATACAGGGAAAACCTCAGGAGGGAGATCATTACACAATTTATAGGTACTCGGAAAAAATAACCTCGAGGCATGCCGTTAGTCGCAAACAAGCGTCCAGATGGTGAGGATAATATTTATTCCTGTGACGGAACGTGCAATAGTAAAAGGAAGATATTCCGCGTCAAGTGAAAATAACCAGAGTGCTTTGTCTCATTTACCAGAACGGGGGAATGGAAATAATATAATTATTTTTTAAATTTTAATTCTGAAATGAGATTTGAACCCACAAACATCGCGTTTAAAGTCAAAACTGTTCTTAAATTAGTTAAATTGCTTTTAATAAGTATTTGTTTGAGTGTTTATATTCTTGTACAAAAATAAACAAGTGAAGCCGTCGTGGCGCAGTGGGATAGTCTCTAACTGTACAGTGATGGTAGTGGGTTCGATTTCCAGTAGGGATTTCTTTTCTTTTAGCTTCACGCTGTATCCCGCACACAGCAGATTAGGCAGAGGAAATCTAGTGTTAAGACACTCCGTTCCCCATTTTCCATCGAATTCATTTCATTGCGTGTTAAGCGGCGGAACTTAACGCCACACTTTACTTCTGATACCAGAACGAAGGAAATGCAAATATTAAATACTGGAAGTATTTAATATTTCCAATATTTCATTTTCTTCGCTCTGGTGTCGGAAAAATTATTTCCACTCCTCGAGTGGGAGACGAACCCACAACCAGTCACACGTTTTTGCCACTGCGCCACGACTGGCCCCACTAGGGAAATGATTATATTTAAATTTTCTTATTATATTTAAATTTTCTTAAATTTTCTTTTTATCGCTCTTGTACCTTAGACAAAGCGCGGCGTTGAGTTCCACAACTCAACATATAATGATTTCGAGTGGAAAGAGGAGGATGTAATATCTTGACACTAGGTCGTCCCTGACTACCCGTAGATTAAAGCTGTTAAAAAAAAACAAAATCAATTATTTTTCCAGTCAGTAGCCAGTCGTGGCCCAGTGGCACAAGCGTGTGACTGTAAGCGACTGGTTGTAGGTTCGATTCCCACTCGAGGAGTGGAAATATTTAATATTACCATTTTCTTCGCTCTGGTGTCGAGGCAAAGCGCGGCGTTAAGTTCCGCCACTTAACACGCAATGCCTCCGAATTCAACGGAAAGTGGGGAACGGAGTGTCTTAACACTAGGGTCCCTCTGCCTACCCTGCTGTGTGCGGGATACAGCGTGAAGATAAAAAATATTTTTTTCCCTTTCAAACCTTCTTCTAAAATTATTTTTTTATATATGATACGGAACCGGTTATTAAAAGTGACATCTTTTATTCAACTTAGTTGTTGCCTATTTCATTTACTTGGGCTTGACACGCGATTTTCTTTCTACAGTCATATTTAGTATGCCAAGAGCAAGGGTAGAGCCACAGTGGGGCAATATTTAATTGCAATTAACAATTTAATGTTAACAATTAATTAATTTGGGACCAGTCGTGGCACAGAGGCATTAAGTGTGACTGTAAAGCGACTTGTTGTGGGTTCGATTCCCACTGGAGGAAATGTTTATTATTTCCATTTTCTTCGCTCTGGCGTCGAGGCAAAGCGCGGCGTTAAGTTCCGCCACTTAACATGCAATGCCTCTGAATTCGGTGATGCGTGGGGAGCGGAGTGTCATAACACTAGGTTCCCTCTGCCTACCATGCTGTGTGCGGGATACAGTGTGAAGCTAAAAAAAATAATCATTTGCATGTGCGAAAATTACAATTAACAATTATTTATTATCAATTGTGAGTATAAAAATTAACAACTAATTAATGTTCAGGTAATTGTAATTTTTATGTGAATTCATTACAAACAAATAATGAATTATTAATATTTAATTGTTATTTGCAATTATTTTTTTCCCAACATTGGATCCAGCCCCCAAAAAAGGTTATAGTCGCAGCCACAGTGACATTAAAGTCGGCCAAGTGCGAGCCGGAGTATAAACACGACGATAGTTATTTTTTCCTTTCATTATGGTGATACGGTTATACTGAAATCCGGGATAAGTTAGTAAACTTCAAGCCCAAAAAATATGAGTTAGTAAACTTCCAGCCCAAAAAATGTGTCACAAGCAATTTAGAATTTAGGATGGGGGCATGCCCATAGTGCCCACTACGGTGGATCTGCCATAGGGAAAGTTAAGGAATCTGAATTGACTTACTTTACTTACGTCCTGTAGTTTAAACTGTGCGTTTTCAGTCACTTACTTACTCTACAGTAGCGGATGAGTTGTATTATTAAGTAGATATTAAATTTCAATTTCTCTCTACTAAAAAAAAAAAATTAAATAGCTTCACGCTATATCCCGCACACAGCAGGTAGGCAGAGGGAACCTAGTGTTAAGACACTCCGTTCCCCACTTTCCGCCGAATTCGGAGGCTTGCGTGTTAAGTAGCGGAACTTAACGCCGCGTTTTACCTCAACACCAGAGCGAAAAAAAGGGAATATAATTTCCACTCCTCGAGTGGGAATCGAACCCACAACCAGTCGTTTACAGTCACACTCTTGTGCCACTGGGCCACGACTGGCCACTCTCTACTAAAATTTTAGATTATGTTCCAAAAAAATATATATTTTGTTCCGCTTCACATTTTTTTCGCCTTGAAGGTTACACACCCATTTTTAGCATTGAAGCCGTGGTGGCACAATGGGACAAACTCTGACTGTAAACAAGATGGTAGTGGGTTCAATTTTACTCAAAAAAATGGCAAAATTACTTTTGCGTTTCTTTGTTCTAGTAGTTAAGACAAAACGCGGCGTTGAGTTCCGCCACACAGTGTCGATTTCGGACCGAAATTGGACAGCATGTCTTGACATTAGGGTGCTACACAGAAAAAGCATGTTTACGAAATAATTGTACTTATATAGTTGTAGATTATATGCATTTCGTTCATTTAAATTTATATGTATGTATGTATGTGTATATTCATGTATGTATATATTTATGTATGTAATATTTATGTTTATATTATTATACTAAAGATTTTTTTTGTAATACTTATTGCGCCTCTGCGTTTTCTTACATTAAATATTGTTCGCTAATGGTTGCCTGTAAGAAATCGCTTGTAGTGATAAGGCCACCATTGCACATAATATGTACTATAGGTATAGACGAACATTAACAACAACACTGTAATCTTTATGTGCAGTAAAGTATTATTATTATGTTTGTCTTTGAAATTCTCGGGTTCATAGGAACCCGGTCCTTTGGAAGGCTGGCGTGGGGACACAGGTCCAACACGTAGGGGCCCTACGTAGAGCCCTTAGAGACAGTAAATTGTTTTACTGTGACGCATCAGCCGGGATCCATCTCTGAGTAACCAAAGTAAATTGCCCAGACATGGTCACCGGCTAATGCGTAGGAACTATGAAAAATATGAAAAACTAAAGTGGGACTATGAATGGAGTTTGGATGGACTGGGTATTGGGCTATTGAGCTATTGAGTGAGACTAACGGA
This sequence comes from Dryas iulia moderata, assembly GCA_019049465.1. NCBI lineage: Eukaryota > Metazoa > Arthropoda > Insecta > Lepidoptera > Nymphalidae > Dryas > Dryas iulia. The sequence continues at coordinate 11,861,228 of CM032419.1, read as the reverse complement.
CGTTTGCCATTTCAACAGTCTCAAATTAAATGGTTGACGGACGGTGACTCGCCTCCCACTAGATGGGTCCCCACAAAGCGGCGTAATGCCTCGAGCGCAACATCAGTGTGGTCGGCTAAGAGTGTAGAGAGGCGTGCACCGGTTTCACCATCACGAGCGAGCTCGAGAGCGGGTTTCCCCGCTATTACGCAGATTGAGCACTTCCACCCTTCCGAGCATATAGCTCTTGCGCTCCACATATCCACGCTCCAAATATCAATTCCCCTCTGGAGGTCTCAGGTACATGGGGTCGCCACTCCCCAACAGCTCGCCACAAGCTGCCCTGGTTTATTATTATTATTATTATAAGAAGCATGACGCTACAAAAAAGATGACTTACCAAAACAAAAATCTCATTTCAATAGACAACCATACCAAAGACGGTAGCTTTTGACAATTTAAAGTCAATACGGACGGACCTATTAGGCGTAGAGAAGGCAATTCATGTTGCTAAGACGATTCGGGCCGGATGTGCGCCATTACAACTATGTGATCTTTATTAAACACAAGGAAGTTAGTGGTTACGTAATTAGACCCTTTCTTTAATTTCCGCTTTGTAAATATACATTTGTATATGGGAGAGAGAGAATTATTATTAAGCTTCATGCTTTTCACCGCATAGAGAGGAAATCGGAGAGATCCTAATGTCAAGACATGCTGTTTAACATTTCCGGTCCCAATTTTAAACATTAATTTATAATTGTCGAGGCCAGTCGTGGCGCATTGGCACGGACGTGTGACTGTAAACGATCGATTGTGGGTTCGATTACCACCTGAGGAATAGAAATATTTAATATTTTCATTTCTTCGCCCTGGTATCAGAGGTAAAGCGCCGCGTTAAGTTCCGCCACTTAACACGCAACGCCCGCGAATTCGGCGGAAAGTGGAGAACAGAGTGTCTTAACACTAAGTTCCCTTTGCCACCCTGCTGTGTGCGGGCTACAGCGGTTAAGCTAAAAAAAATAATACATATGATAATTTCTCTAAATATAACATTTCTAATTAGTAGGAATCGAATCTTTAACCAATTTTGACATTTTTGGTGTTATTTTATTTTAGTTTTTTTTTAGCTTCACGCTGTATCCCGCACACAGCAGGGTTTGCAGAGGGAACCTAGTGTTAAGACACTCCGTTCCCCACTTTCCGCCGAATTCAGAGGCTTGCGTTAAGTGGCGGAGCTTAACGCCTCGCTTTACCTGGATACCAGAGCGAAGAAAATGGAAATATAACTTCCACTCCTCGCGTGGGAATCGAACCAACAACCAGTCGTTTACAGTCACACGTTTGTGCCACTGGGCCACGACTGGCCATTATTGTTATTTGCATACTTAAAATATATGAAAACTTTGAAGTTAACAAAATTGTAAAATCGTATTGACAAAATAAATTGTATTATATGTTTGTACGTATAAGAAATTCAAATTAGCTCAGTAAATGACTTCCGGGATAGGGGGGTTCTAGTGCTGTCTAAATTTTTTACGCTTTTCAAAAATGAAATTTGAAATAGTTATCAATAAATGTATAGGTAACTTTGTGTGGGTTATTTTATTAAGAGTAAACTTAATACTTGTTTATTATTTTACCTATATCTATTTAATAATATATGCAAGATAATGGTGCAACGTTATTTTGACCCATTTCTCATCAGGTGTATCCGGTGTATGTATAAGGACCTAATGACAATACAATTTTTAATAGCATAATCCTAATGCTCTTGCTAAGATTTGTACAAGCCTAATTAACGAGTTAATTAATTGAACGGAGTGTCTTAACACTAGGTTCCCTCTGCCTACCCTGCTGTGTGCGGGATACGGCGTGAAGCTAAAAAAAAAAATATTTTTAGTGAAATATTTTGATAATTGCTTTAAATAAAATAAATATTTATTGTGTAGGTTTTATTTTCTAACATTTATTTTAAGAACGAAAAACGAAAAACTTAAGAAGTACGAAATAATGTTAAAATTAATGTTAAAGTTATAATATAAATAAAATTTTTAATTTCATTGAATAATTTATACGAAGATTTTGTCAAGCAAATTTTTAGCAATTTTTGTAAACGTTAACTTTGCTTTTACTTTTTTACTAGGCGCAATTCAATATATATTGAAAACATTATGAAATTAATAAATAACTACAAAAAATGAATTATTTTTTAGAGTAACTTTTTGAGGCCATGGAAGCGTAGTGGTACAGTGTATGGCTGTCAAGGAAATCGGTAGTGGATTCCATTCCCACTCGGGACAATTAATTATTAAGTTTAAATTGTAAGAAAACGCAGCAGTGAGTTTGGTCACTTAACACGCAATAGATATATCGATTCCTGGTGGAAAGTGGAAAACAGAGTGTCTTAACTCTAGCTTCTCTCTGGCTTCCCGTTTTATGCCCGTCAATGCTAAGTCAATGTAAAATAAATAAAATATATATATACATGTTTTTTTTAAAGGAATAAAAACTATAAAATTGTCTTATAGGCACGGAAGTTATTTAAAGTTAAGACTGCTATTAAAATGACAAGTATATATAAGAAGAGATTGATTATCTCACAAAGTGGCCAGTCGTGGCCCAGTGGTACAAGCGTGTGACTGTAAACGACTGGCTGTGGGTTCGATTCCCACTCGAGGAGTGGAAAATATATTTCCATTTTCTTCGCTCTGGTGTCAAGGTAAAGCGCGGCGTTAAGTTCCGCCACTTAACACGCAAGCCTCTGAATTCAGCGGAAAGCGGGGAACGGAGTGTCTTAACACTAGGTTCCGTCTGCCTACCCTGCTGTGTGCGGGATACAGCGTGAAACTAAGAAGAAAAAAAGTAGACAAATTTTATTATATAATATATATACAATAAATTATAATATGTGTAAATTAACATAGAAAGTTTTTATAATGTTATCATTTCGGTGGTTTTTAATTTAGTACCAGAAATTTAGCAGCAAGTACTGTTTCCCGTATAGCGGGCTAGTCATAGAGAGCCTAGTGTCAAGACACTCTGTTTCCCATTTTCTGCCCGGAATCAAAAACACTGTGTGTTGAGTAGTGGGACTCAAAGCGGCGCTTTGTCTTAGGTACCGGAGCGGAAATGAAATTTTAATAAAACCATTCCCTCGAGTGGAATCGCAAGTCACTACTGGCCTAACTAGACTAGCTTTGTCTTACCAGAAATGGGAATTCGAAGTTACTTGAATATGATCATTTTCTTGAGTGGGAGCAAACCCACAACTGTCTGGATGACAGTCAGGCGCAGACATATTGCGTCACGCTTGTCATATCCGAAGTATTTGCAATTATAAATGAAATAAATTAAACGCGCTATGATGCAATTGTTAGTTGGATTTCCACATGGAAAAATATTTATAATAAAAGTATCTCAGAGGCCAGTTGTGGCTTGGGGGCACACGAGTGTGAGTTGTAGGTTCTATTCCCATTCGAGGAGTGGAAATATTTCATAGATCCATTTACTTCACTCTGGTGTCGAGGCAATGCGCGGCGTTAAGTTCCGACACTAAACACTCAATGCCTCCAGAATTTGGCAGAAAGTGGGGAACAGAGTGTCTTAACACTAGGTGCCCTCTGCCTACCCTGCTGTGTGCGGGATACAGCGTGAAGCTAAAAAAACTATATACACATACCTATTTTTACTATAGCGATCTACTTTAATAGTCGCACAGGGTTAGAGCTTAGCACAAATTTCAGTCTAAATATAGATTTACAAAGTGGAAAACGGAGTGTCTTAACACTAGATCCTCTCTGACTACTGCTGGGCCGATTTGGATGGAATGCGGGGAAAAGACTGCCAAAATAGATTTAATATCAATGTATTTACATTAAGCTTAAAATAAATCCATCTGTAAGCTTCTCTTTCAGCAACGCGATAATCTCATATGTGATGAACCCAGTCACGTTTAACAGTTTTTTTTTTTTCAGCTTCACGCTGTATCCCGCACACAGGAGGGTAGGCAGAGGGAATCTAGTATTAAGACACTCCGTTCCCCACTTTCCACCGAATTCGGAGGCATTGTGTGCTAAGTGGCGGAACTTAACGCCGCGTTTTACATCCGTTTAACAGTTTCATTCCTGTAAATCGTTAAGATGACTTTCTTGAGAATAACAGCAACGCTTTGTGCTGCATAGAAGGAAATCCTAGTGTTCAAACACTCTGCTTTCTACCATATGAAATTGAGATGTGGAATGTTGAGTGCTGGAGTTCAATGCCACGCTTTGTCTAAAGTACCAAAGCGAAGAAATAAAAATTAATTAAATATAATAATTTCTCTGAGTGATTGAATCAATGGATTTAAAATAAAAATTAGTTCAATTAGTTAAAATATGTATCATATTTAAGCTATGATTATACAGGATGGTTATTAAATCCGGACACGTGTGCAAATTTGAATTTGAATTATAATTATTTATGTTTTATATGTATTGTGGCCAGTCGTGGCGCAGTGGCACAAAGTGTGACTGTTAAGCGACTGGTTGTGGGTTCGATTCCCACTCGAGGTGTGGAAATATTTAATGTTTCCATTTTCTTCGCTCTGGTTTCGGACGCAATGCCTCCGAATTCGGCTGAAAGTGGGAAACGGAGAGTGTCTTAACACTAGCCTCCTAGTCTACCCTGCTGTGTGCGGGATATAGCGTGAAGCTGAAAAAAAAAACAAAAGAAATTACTCCTACAGCAAGAAGTTGGTCTAAATAGACGTACATATATATGAGAAGATAATAAGAACTCATTAAATAACATTCCTCACTAAAAATAAATTAACCTATTTCAAATTCTATACAAAGAAATGATAAAAATGATTACAGTTAAATTGTACAATACTTTTGCCAATGGCCTGAAGTTAGTTACAGTAATACACGTTTCAGTTCGACGCGAAGTTAGCTGTTTGTGACGTGTTTTGTTGTTATTTTGATATTTTAGTGCGATTTTCTTGGCCTTGTCTGTATTTGGCTGAACGCCATATATGATTGCTTTGATATCATTGTGTAATACATTGCTGAATCTCAATTGACGTTTGTTAAAGACCTTCCTTGGTAACCTTCAATGTATAATAAACAAAGAAAAATGACGGTCGATTTAATTCTACTATTTAATACATTGCTACTTCGGTATCAAGCGTATGTAAGAAAAGGCTTTAGTAACAATCGATGGACTTGGGACAAGGAAAAGTTAACATTGTTTATATAAACGGTGGCTATTGGACTTTCCGCTAAAACGTTACGTTATGTTGGCAACGTACACTGAAATTTTAAACTTCTTAAAATAACTTCTTAGTTTATATTTTTTTAAAGTTTAGTGAAATTATTATATTTTTTTGTGTAAATAAAATAAATATACTAATTTCAAGATAAAATAATTGTTATTTTAATTTAATTTAACTTCTGTATCTTGTGAATAAATAAAGTGTATCTTTTACCTTTTGTTAAAACACGCTAACCTATATAATATCTAAAAAATCAAAAAGTTTGATAGAAACGGATCCATCTTATTACTATTTTCTAGTAAACAACACACAAACAAACTTATTTATATATATGGACATGGAAGAAATATTGAATCATATAATACTGATTTATGTAGTAATAAGCTTCAATTGATTCTCAATTTATATGCAGTTGTATGTTAAAATATTACATAAGATTATTAAAGTATCTAAGTGTATATATGGACACATGAACGTACCATTTGTGTGTTCATATTTTGTTCACAGAGGGAACCTAGTGTTAAGACACTCCGTTCCTTACTTTCCGTCAAATTTGGAGGCATTGCTTGTTAAGTGGCGGAACTTAACGCCGCACTTTGCTTCGAAACCAGAGCTCCTCACTCACAGCACTCCTCCAGTAGGAATTGAACCCACAACCAGTCGCTTTACAGCCACACTTTGTGCCACTGCGCCACGACTGGCCTCAGGTTCATATCCAATAGGTCCTGGTGTTCATATCTAATAGGAAAATGTAATTATTTATTATACGTACATATGAACCTGCAATTTTATATGTGTGAACTAGGATAAGGCTAACTCGCCCATATAAATGGGTCTGAGAGAACCTTGTGAGACCCTCCATTCTCTTCTTTTCACCTGAATTCAGAACCAAAAGACTTAAGAAATAAATACAATTAATTTATTAACATTTTTCAACATTTTTCGGAGAATATACGAATCACAATAATTTTGTAGAAATTTCGGGAAACTTTCTTTTTTTTAACTGTTTATTTTTATGCTCTACGGACATGTCTGTACCTTTTGTTAACAAGTACATTATTATTATATTATTAAATTTTCATTTTCTCGTTACATTACAACCTGTTTTCCTGAAAGAGTCCAAGTATTATGCCTTATACTACTTACTTATTATACTTACAATTACACAAAATTTACATTACATTTACATATATTATCATATTATATTACATTACTTTTATTTTTTGCATATTTAGTTATTTAATCAATTTTTATTGTAAATGAGAGAGCTCGGATATTTAAGTGTTTGTGGAAGGATAATTTTAAGTTTTGGATGGCATAATTGAAATACTGGAAGCCACGACCGTTTCGTTTCGGTCTCTAATTGCCGTCTTTAAATTGTATTCCACAATATCTTTCGTCGTAGCCCCAGTTGCATTGTGGATTAGCCTCTTCACTACATCGTCCTCGCCTCCGCTATAGTAGGAACAGCTGTTTGTGTGCCGCGTTATTGCGACGACAACGTGCGATATGCTGTCGTGCAGCTGCAGTTTTGTTGCTCTCATGTTCACTACTAACAACTGTGGCACTCGTAAGGCCCTGGGCCTCGTGAATTGTCAATACCCTTGAATTCACATCTACTCTGTATCCTTGGTTAATGATGGAATCCTTTTTTTCTTCAGTAAATGTGAGGTAGAGTGTGCCTTTTAGTAGTTTCGGTAGCGGAGTCGTCTTAATATTCACGACTTTGAGTGCACTGCCATTTTCGATGAATATATAAAGAAGTATATCTCTCATAAGCGTAAGCAAAGTCCATTGGGCTTCAGGTACAAAGCAGATTTTGGTTAATGTCTACTATTTGAGATTCGACTACGGTAGAACATATCAAATAGATTCTCCCGGTCAATATATGGAAGTTGGTTTATATCTCCGATCAGTAAATTTTTTTCAACAAATGATAGTCTTTTCCTGCTTAATAAGTTTCCGTATATCGAGAAAACTGATTATACAGACGATCGCTGGTAGCTAGGTATAACCATCCTGAAAATAAATTGTAAACATAGTAAAAAATACACAATTATTTAATTAATTTATGTACAGGAATTCCAAACAATGGATATTGTACATCCTGCTTCGTAAAGTACTAACTAACAAAGAAATCTGGTCACCGTGTTACTCAATCTATGTTTACCATCAAAAGAATCTTTGCTCCAAAATATAGTAAAAAATGTTAACATTTTAAAAGAAAAATATTTTTGAAAAGTTTTTCAAGATTCGCATCTTCGAATTCAGCTCCTTTCAAATTTTTACACATTTACTAAAAATGATTTTCAGGCAATTTGTTCTACATAAAATAATTTATAATATTTTTTTGAATAATGTATAGTAATTAGTCATATAGACGAATACAAAGCGTTTTTTCTGTCCACTGTGCGTCATGCACAACGTGACTTTGAAATAATTTGAGTAGCTTTCATTCAGTTGTGTTTCAGATCGGTGCTGATATGGACAAAGATACGCCAACGCCATTTGAGGATGCCTTGGAGAGAACTGGTAAATATTTACCTTATTTACCTAATTTTTACCTATGTCTTACCTATTTTACTTTATATTATAAAGAAAATTAATATAATTGCTTTCTCAAGTGATTTATTTAGATAGATGAATCTGTTAAATTTCTTTTGTATTATGCATTGTGTGATGCAATTTGAGTAAAGTCTTAGTTTTAACGCCAAAATCCTTTTGAGAATGTCTAAGAGAGATTTTGTAATTTATTACGTGATTCATTATCTAATAAATCAGGTAATAAATTTAGAATTTTCTGATTTTATATCTAAAAACAAAGATGTGTAAAAAAATATAGGTAAGAATTTCCTAAAAATTTTTTTTCTTTTGTGGCGTATGTTTATAATGATTTCTTTTGTGGCGTATGTGGGTAGTCCCTGTTGGTAAACTCGATTTATGTTCATAGTACTTTTTAAATTTACATTGTTTCCTTTACCCTGCTCTGGTAAGCCAAAAGGGACAGCCTGTAACTATGTTGGTTGCAGGTTCGATTCTCATATAATGACTCTACTCTTACTAGAGTATGTACCTATGTATATATACACTAAATAATACCCAATCTTTACAATTGAGACCGAAAGTGGCTCTTGGCTTTTAAGCGTTAATATGTTTTAGTTGTACAGTATATTATACGGAATAATCAAAGCCAAAGTCAAATAATTTTATTCAAAATAAGAAGTTACATGCTTCATCTTTTGAACTACAAACAATTTACCACCGGTATTCTAAAGTTAATACCTTAAGACCAGAGTTAAAGTTTCAGGCAAAAAGTTAAGAAAAATAAATTTTAGAAAAGTTTAGAAAAGTGTGGCCAGTCGTGGCGCAGTGGCACAAGAGTGTGACTGTAAACGACTGGTTGTGCGTTCGATTCCCACTCGAGGAGTGGAAATTATATTTCCATTTTCTTCGCTCTTGTGTCGAGGTAAAGCGCGGCGTTAAGTTCCACCACTTAACACGCAAGCTTCAGAATCCGGCGGAAAGTGGGGAACGAAATGTCTTATCACTAGGTTCCCTCTGCCTACCCTGCTGTGTGCGGGATACAGCGTTAAGCTTTAAAAAAAAAAGAAGTGTACTATGGGTCAGTGTTTTGGTTCTCAGTAGTAGCGGGTTCGAATATATTTGACTAGTGGTAGCCTTCAAAAATAATTGATGAACGTAGACAAGCGTGCATAGCGTATAATCTTGTTTCATCCTTTTGTCATAGGAATTCGGGTATTTCTTAATGCAATCCTACATTCCCTTCCTACGTGCCAAATTTCATCTTTATACGTCCAGTAGTTCCAACTATGAGTTGTCTGTCAGTCACAGCAACGTAAATTTCAAACGTATAGATAATGAGGATTTTTTTTAACTTCACGCTGTATCCCGCACACAGCAGGGTAGGCAGAGGGAACCTAGTGTTATGACACTTCGTTCCCCACGCACCGCCGAATTCGGAGGCTTGCATGTTAAGTGGCGGAACTTAACTCCGCGCTTTACCTCGACACCAGAGCGAAGAAAATGGTAATATTAAAAATTTCCACTCCTCGAGTGGGAATCGAACCCACAACCAGTCGTGTACAGTCACACGCTTGTGCCACTGCGCCATGACTGGATAATGAGATTGAGACTTCTTAAGATTAGTCGTAAAAGCATTGTTAATTTGTTTTATACTAAATGTAGTTCGGAACTTCGCTTGCGTTGTCTTAGCTTAGCTTGCTTCACTCTTTCCACTTCCGGCTTTTCCGTTTCCGTAAGATTTTCTAATATTAATATGTAATAAGTGGGGAACGGAGTGTCTTAACACTAGGTTCCCTCTCCCTACCCTGCTGTGTGCGGGATACAGCGTGAAGCTAAAAAAAAAGTCTTAAAAGAATTAGTAGCCAGTCGTGGCCCAGTGGCACAAGTGTGTGACTGTAAGTGAGTGGTTGTGGGTTCGATTCCCACTGGAAGAGTGGAATTTATATTTCCATTTTATTCGCTCTGGTGTCGAGGCAAAGCGCGGCATTAAGTTCCGTCATGTAACACGCAACGCCTCCAGCTTCGGCGGAAAGTGGAGAACGGAGTTTCTTAACACTAGATTCCCTCTGACTACCCAGCTGTGTGCGGGATACTGCGTGAAGCTATAAAAAAAGAAAAAATATTTTTTTTATTAAAATAAATTGAATGCATTAAAATTGTGATACTTTAAGGCGTTAAGTGCCTACATAGTTAATATTTGTATTTGTATTTTAGACCAAAACCAGTATCAAAACTACTAAGTAATTGTAACAGATAGCGAAATAAATTAACATTTAAATAATGTACAAACATATGGACTGTGTGAGAAAAAAATAATATTTGCATTTTTTTAATTAAAACGTTTTTCATATGTTTTGTCAAGGTTACGTTCTTTATTAGGCTACTTCACACTTTTTGCTGCATAGTAGGCTGAGAGAAATAGACGTAGTGTCAAGACACTCCGTTCTCTGCCTAAATTTTAAATATTACATCTCATAACTGCAGCAGATATATATAATAAATATATATAAAAAATAATATTCGTCCGAGTGCGGATTGAGCCCGTAATCATCGTCTTACTGTCCTAAACCTAGGTTACGTTCCTGCTTAATAAATAAAAATAAATAATTTTGAAAATAGTTTTAAATGACGACTTACTTTGTTTTTTCTCCTTACTTAATCATTGGGGCCAGTCGTGCGTGCCTATAAAGCGACTGTTTGTGGGTTCGATTCCCACTCGGACTCGGAGTGGTGGAACTTAACGCCGCGCTTTGCCTCGACACCAGAGTGAAGAAAATGGAAATATTAAATATTTCCACTCCTCGGGTGGGAATCGAATCCACAACCAATCGCTTTACAGTCACACTTTGTGCCTCTGCACTAAATAAAGTGCTTAGTTTAATCGCATAGTTTATTATTATTGACACTCCGTTCCCCACTTTCCGCCGAATTCGGAGGTATTGCGTGTTAAGTGTCGGAACTTAACGCCGCGCTTTACCTCGACACTAGAGCGAAGAAAATGGAAATATAATTTCCACTCCATTAGTGGGAATCGAACCCACAACCAGTCGTTTACAGTCACACGCTTGTGCCACTGGGCCACGACTGGCCACTCTATATCAGTGGATAAAGTAACATATTATGAGTCACAATCAGTCAATGTTTATTTCTAAAGGTATTATTAAAACACGTTAGTGTGAAGAAAAACATTATTTTTTAAATGAACCTTACAAAATTGCTGTAGCACTTAAATTAAGCATTACAAACAGTACATAATAAAATATTTAAATTATATTTTCAAATTGAAAAATTATATAAAATGATAAATGTTTAAAGTCTTTTTGTTATTTTCACATATCTTCCGCATTTTGAAAAAGGAAAAAAAAATAGCTTCACGCTATATCCCGCACACAGCAGGGTAGACAGAGGGAACCTAGTGTTAAGACACTCCGTTCCCCACTTTCCGCCGAATTCGGAGGCTTGCGTGTTAAGTGGCGGAGCTTAACGTCGCGCTTTACCTCGACACCAGAGCGAAGAAAATGGAAATATAATTTCCACTCCTCGAGTGGGAATCGAACCCACAACCAGTCGTTTACAGTCACACTCTTGTGCCACTGGGCCACGACTGGCCACAAGAAAAAAACATAAGTCCAAGATTCCTTTTATTCTTGCTTTTGATAACATAAAGTGGGAGGTTGAGGTCCGTTACTTAATAAGTAATGCAAATTAGAGAGAAAATCATATGACTGAAGACGTAATGGTCGTGTGTTCGATTTCCACTCGAGGGAATGGTTATATATAATACTAGCGGGTGGATTTTTTAAAAATTAAGTAGCCTTTGTTTAACCTTGGATTATCAACTATATTTATACCAAAAATCATTGCAATCGGTCAAGCGGCTTAGATTTTTCATATAAACTTTCATCCCCTTTTTCATCCCTTTAGAGGTGGATTTTTGATAAAATAAGTAGCCTATGTTTGACCCTATATTATTTACTACTTTCATTCTAAATTTCATACAAATCGGACTAGTAGATTAGCAATGAAAGCGTGACAGATGAACAGACAAACATTCGCGTTTATAATATAAGTATGGATTCCTTTCTCCGCTTTAGTATACAATGACTCCTTTGTCTAGTGAAGAACGGAGTGTCTCGTCACTAGGTTCTCTCTGACTAACCTGCTATGGAGAAAAAGTGAATGGTACTCTAAACATTATCTAAAGGTGAAGTATTCATTATTAAACTTCTTAAAACCTATTAAAAACGATCTGTTTCAAGTATTTTGAAGCGGAACGAACAATGGAACAAACATTCAGTTTCGTAAACAAGTACGTACGGTTCAATAGTGTAAAGACGATTTTTAAAGTAAAAGCGGAAATCACGTATTTCTTAGAAGCAAAGTTTCAAAATAATGAAGTTAATCGAACCTACACTCGAGGAGTGGAAATATTTATATTTTTTTTGATAATTAATACTTCACCTTTAGATAATATTTAGAGTATCTTAACATTTTTCCCCGCATAGCTAGGTAGCCAGAGAGAACCTAGTGTTGAAACTCTCCGTTCTTCACTAGAAAAAGGGGTCGATCGATCGAGGCAAAGCGGGGTGTTAAGTTCCGCCACTTTGCACATTTAGCTTCGACACCAGAGCAACGAAAATGGAAATATTAAATATTTCCACTCCTCGAGTGGGAATCGAATCCACAACCTGTCGCTTTACAGTCACACTTTGTGCCACTGCGCCACGACTGGCCCCGTGTGTATTACACAATGTGTTTTATCTGGTTAAGAAGCCTATCATATCATAAGTATGTACAAATTGTGATTTATACTCTAAAAGCTACTACGACTAACAGTTATTACGTTGCTAAGTCAAAAAAGGAATCAGGCCTGTTGCATCTTTTGGATGGAGTCCAAGAGGAAAATCTTATTCAATTTTATTTAGCCATACATTTCTATTTTATTTACTGAAAAATATTGTTGTTATTATTTTTTTATTGCTTCACGTTGTATCCCGCACACAGCAGGGTAGGCAGAGGGAACCTAGTGTTAAGACACTCCGTTCCCCACGCACCGCCGAATTTGGAGGCATTGCGTGTTAAGTGGCGGAACTTATTGCCGCGCTTTGCCTCTGACACCAGAGCAAAGAAAATGGAAAATATAATTTCCACTCCTCGAGTGGGAATCGAACCCACAACCAGTCGTTTACAGTCACACGCTTGTGCCACTGGGCCACGACTGGCCACTGGACAAAAAAATAAATGTACCTATATTTTACCATTAAACTGTTTGTAGTGTTGATGTGGTAGAATTTAAAGTCCACTTACTTGTGTTATATATACGTATATTTCAACACCACTTTAAAAGTACAATTACATTACACGTTTAAAATTGCACAAAAGATAATAAAATAGTTTTACACACCACGAAATAATAATATAATAAAATAATAAGCCAAAGTAAAAACTGGTAATATACGGAGAACAAAGAAAACAAGGGGATAACAGTAAGCGCATCGAAACCGAAGTAACTTTGTTTTCTTTGCCCATATCAACACTACATGTTCATAGAATCAACCTATACATTATGGTTTTAGTAAAAAAACGCTGATATAGTTATAAAGAAAAAGAGAAAAATAGATCAATAATAATCAAAAACAATTTTATATAAATTAAAAATGAAATTAAATTAAATAGCTTCACGCTATATCCCGCACACAGCAGGGTAGGCAGAGGGAACCTAGTGTTAAAACACTCCGTTCCTCACTTTCCGCCGAATTCGGAGGCTTGCGTGTTAAGTGGCGGAACTTAACGCCGCGCTTTACCTCTACACCAGAGCGAAGAAAATGGATATATAATTTCCATTCCTCGAGTGGGAATCGAACCCACAACCAGTCGTTTACAGTCACACTCTTGTGCCACTGGGCCACGACTGGCCACAAACAATTTTATATATCTTTACCTATTATAAAGTAAAGTCGTTTCCCGCCTGTCTGTACGTATCACCACTTGTATGCCTACATCTTCAAAACTGCACAACATATTTCGATGCGGTTTCTTTTAATGGATAGAATGATTCAAAAGGAAGGTTTATATGTACAAAACATGTTTAATACAGTAAAGAAACCTTGATAATTTTAGAGTTTTCTAATATAATGGCCACTAGTAATTGAAATAATTTATTATATGTAACTTTATTTGTCAATACATTTTAATACTCGACAAGTTGTACACTTTACAGAAGCCCATGGTCACAGGTAAATAGGCTATTGTTCCGGTTACAATAGTTTTATGTAATAATCGAAGAATATCAAAGTCAATGTGCAATATAAAAATATTAATAAAAATGATAAATAATAAGATTGATTATTTGTACATAATTTTTTTTTCCGGTCCACTATAGTTAATGTTTTAGAACTGAGATGTTTTCGATATTCACCCTTTCTCTCGCATAGTAGGATAGTGATCGTTCGTTTGCTTTGTTCTTCTTAGAAAAGAGACAGAGAGAATTTAGTGTTAAGACACTCCCTTCTCCACATTTTACTGCAAATTGAGGCATAGTGTGATGAATGGGGAACTCAACACGCCTTATACTAAAGTGTAGAAATGAAAATAATTTAAATACAGGCATGTTAAAGACGAACCGCCAAACATCTGAAGATGTGTTCCGGTTCGATGGCATGTAAGCCAGCTCTCTCCCTATTCCCACCACTCCCATCCTTCTTCCCTCCTTTACTCCTTCTCCCTTAAGGTCGGCAACGCTTTCACAACATTTCTAATGTTGTGGATATCCATGGGCTAAGGTAACTACTTACCATCAAGTGGTCCTTCTGCTCGTTTGCCCCTCTTTCATCAATAAAGAAAAAGGCGCGGGTTCGAATCGTTCAGACAATTAAAATATTAACAATTATTATTATTTCCAAATGACAATGTCAACTGCAATCATACAATAGGTTCATTAATTTATTTGGTTTTACGTAGATATTGTACTGATGTCTGTTTTAAAATGGCGAACACTTGCATATCATGTTACTCGAGTATTAAGGAACGATCTAGAACAACTTTTGTATATAAATTAATTGTAAATGTTTAACGAATTAATAGTTTAAGTTAAATTAATACTTAATTTAGTTGCAATTTAGTCTAACTTTGAGCTACATTATTGCTAATATACTCGTAATTATGTTAATATTTTTGTAGCTCCATGAATTTTCTGCTACGAAAAAAATATGACAAATTGACCTTTATTCTTTTTTTAAAAAAAGTTTTTGGCTCAAGACTCTTAAGATTTTAAGGGTACTATGTTATTGGAGAACACAGTGTGTTGACACTAGGCTCTCTAGTCAGAGAGTCTAGTGTCTAGGGTCACCCTGCTTAGGGCGAAAAAGCGTGAAGTTGAAAAATATTTTTTGTTATCATTCTACATTGCAAATCGCAATAACATAGTTTCAATAACTAACGAGACATTTAACAAAGCACAGGCACAAAGTGTGACTGTAAACGCGACTGGTTGTAGGTTCGATTCCCACTCGAGGAATTGTGTTATAAGTATTTCATTTTTTACGCTATTTTCTTCCGGTACCGCGGTAAATCACAGCGTTGAGTTCCGCCACTTAAGACGCAATACCTTCAGGATTCAGCAGAAAATGAGGAACAGAGTGTCTTAACACTAGGTTCTCTCTGCCTACCCTGCTGTGTGCGGGATATATAGAGATGCTAGAAAAAAATATATACTTTTAAGTGAAGCAAAAAATAAATAGGTATCCTTTCGTGCAAAACTATGCGGACGGAGGAATATGAAATTTTACACACATATAGTTTATCAGTTATTTGAGCCCCCTTGAGATTCTCTGAACTTTCTGTTCAATCATAATAAAATATAACCTATAGCACTCTTGAATAGGATAGCTTGCAACTTGTGAAAGAATACGAACAAAGTTACCAATTTTACCTTTTTATTATATTAATATAGATAAAGAAGAGTAAAGGATATTGTAATTTTTTTATTTATACTTTTTTTTTTCTTCTTTTTTTTTGGCTTCATCACGCTGTATCCCGCACACAGCAGGGTGGGGAGAGGGAACCTAGTGTTAGGACACTCCATTCTCCACTATCTACTTCAATTCGAGTGATGGCTTATAAAAAATGAAAAAAAATATAATCATTCCCCTGAGCAGAATTGAAATTTAGAAGCTGTCCCACTGCTATACAATGGCCATTCATTTTAGTACCAAAGTATTTTATTTTATAATTTTACATTTTGAATATTGTGAAAATCTTCACTTATATATTTTATCTAATGTACTTAAACTATACTAGATAACGTAATTAAGTATGTACTCATAATATATTACATGTAATAAATTATTATACTTCAATTACATACAAGTTATCGTTACTCAGTGGGACTGCGTTTGACTATAAACTTGATAATTATGGATTCGACTCCCACTCGACGAAAGGAAATATTTAATATTTCCATTTTCTTCGCTCTGGTGTCGAGGCAAAGCGCGGACGCAATGCGTCCAGAATTCGGCGGAAAATCAGGAACGGAGTGTCATAACACTAGAATCCCTCTCTGCCTACCCTGCAGTGTACAGTGAATCTAAATAACCGTATAGCGTGAAGTACAAAAAAAAATTGTGGCCTATCGTGGCCCAGTGGCACAAGCGTGTGACTGTAAACGACTGGTTGTGGGTTCGATTCCCACTTGAGGAGTGGAAATATTTAATATTTGCATTTTCTTCGCTCTGGTGCCGAGGCAAAGCGCGGCGTTAAGTTCCGCCACTTAACACGCAAGGCTTCCAGAATTCGGCGGAAAGTGGGGAACGGAGTGTCTTAACACTAGGTTCCCTCTGCCTACCCTGCTGTTTGCGGGATACAGCGTGAGGCTATAAATAAAAAAAAAAACAAAAAATCTTCAGGTTGTTAAACTGGAACATACGATTCTTAAATATTTTCGTTCTTGGCAACCTATTATTAGGGGTATTACCAACGTAATAGAACTAAGAGCAATGATTATTTGCCTTAAACGATTTAAATTCAGTGGTAACTATTGCAGACGCCAGTCGTGGCGCAGTGGCATAAGCATGTGACTGTAAACGACTGGTTGTGGGTTCGATTCCCACTCGAGGAGTGGAAATATTTAATATTTCCATTTTCTTCGCTCTGGCATCGAAACGTGTAGATCTCGTCACAGTTTAAAGTAATTTAAAACGTTATTTTTTGGACTACTAGATATTTTTTGTTTCCTATCACTAGCCCATCTGTCAGATAGATCAAGTTATGTTGTACAAGATATAATAATCCCCTATTATTTACATTTAAATAGAGTGTGAGTGTGTAAGGTGTAATCTCCGGAAATACTGAACCAATCACGAATAATACTTGAACGGCCCCTAAGTTGCATAAATGTTATCGTTGCCTACGACGCAGTAAATTAATTAAAAGAAAAAATACAAAATGCTACTTTTTTCATATTGGCGAACCATTTGTATATAAAAAGCTTAACTATTTAAAAATTCAAAATTCACGTGCTCATATACCATATACTTTAGTTACAATTCGTTTAAATAATTAACATAGTGGAAATTTTGTAAAAAAATATAATAAAAAAAATTAAGTACTGATTTTTGTATATAAATCATATTTTATAAAATATTTTAACATTTTAAAAGTGTTACTTACACACTTAATATCCTATTAACTATATTCAAGTCAACACCAAAACTCTTTTTTTTTTAGCTTCACGCTGTATCCCGCACACAGCAGGGTAGGCAGAGGAATCTAGTGTTAATACACTCCGTTCCCCACTTTCCACTGAATTCGGAGGCATTGCGTGTTAAGTGGCGGAACTTAATACAGCGCTTTGCCTCGGTACCAGAGCGAAGAAAATGGAAATAATACATATTTCCACTCCTGGAGTGGGAATCGAACCCACAACCAGTCGTTTACAGTCACACGTTCGTGCCACTGCGCCACGACTGGCTCCAAGATATTTAAAAACAATAGAATTCACTAATTGCAGTAATATACATACATATGTACATGGAACAACTGCATTGACGTCATTGCTTGCATAGTTAGTACTTCAGTGACAGAAAAAACACTATGTTTTCCACTTTTTCTTTAATAACTTTAAAACTGCATAAATGAAGATGTAATATTTATATAATATAATTGTTTTTTCTGTTTACATTGCATATAATTTATCTAATATTAGATCAAACTTTATGCACCTGAAATAAAACTACGTAAAGCGGAAAATGGTGCTTTTTTAAAGAGTTTTATGCATTTTCCTGCGCACAGAAGGGTAGACAGTAAACAGAATTTGACAAATTAAATTCAAAATATATTTTTATTCAAATAGACTTTTTTATAAGCATTTTTGAATCATCCAATGAATATAAAGCTACCACCGGCTCTGAAGGCAGTTCTGCTGAGAAGAACCACAGAGAAATTCAATATTCGCTCTTTTCACAATAATTATAATTTTATTATTTGATACAATGGTAGGTGCACTGGACTCAACCATTAATTATTAGGTATGCGGTAGAAGTGAGTGCAAGAGTTATAACAGCGAAATCTATCTATAAAGTACTAAACGATCTCGGCCTCCCTGGACCTAGAATCAGTTTGTTTTTAGCAAACAATTGAAAAACGACTTTAGTAGAAAGAGCTTGAAAAATGGATGCAAGGGTGCTTTTGAATGGGAATACGAATCCCATGCACTGCACTATGCGCCTCTCTCTGATGAAATGTTAAGGAGTTCAAAATTTACTATCTAAAAATGTCTTTTTCAATTTACTCCAAAAAAAAAGTGGCCAGTCGTGGCCCAGTGGCACAAGCGTGTGACTGTAAACGACTGGTTGTGGGTTCGATTCCCACTCGAGGAGTGGAAATATTTAATATTTCCATTTTCTTCGCTCTGGTGCCGAGGTAAAGCGCGGCGTTAAGTTCCGCCACTTAACACGCAAGCCTCCGAATTCGGCGGTGCGTGGGGAACGGAGTGTCTTAACACTAGGTTCCCTCTGCCTACCCTGCTGTGTGCGGGATACAGTGTGAAGCTAAAAAAGAAAAAGAAAAAAAAAAACAAAGAAAAATTTTTTATTAATAGCATCATCTCTTGAAACGATTGTTCGTAGAACAATCTTTAGGTAGCTGAAATTCGTAAAAATCTCTCAACAGAGGTGTAAACAACAAAAATAAGTTGTAATGAACGCATAACAATTTTAAACCCGGAAGTAGAACGCATGACTTAGTTGTCAGAGTGCTTTAACGGTTATCAAGAGGCACGGGTTCGAATCCCGCTGCGTTCAGATTTTCATACTTCTTTTCTGTGTCTCTTCTTCTCGTTATAATATTTACATTATATAATTTTTCCAGGCAACGGTCTCTACAACATCCTACTGGTTCTCACGTGCGGACTAATTCTACTTGCAATCGGCGTCGACCTGTTCGGCTTCGGCCTCGTCGTGGCTGCGGCCTGCGATCTGAATATTACTGTATCTCAGAAAGGAATACTTACTTCACTGCCATATATAGGTAAGTTCTATTTTTTCCTAATATATTTTTACTTATTTACCGTTTTAAGAAGGTTTGGAGAGGCATTTATCTCTCTGCTTTTCACTAATAAATAATTTAAGTAGAAATACTTTTGTAATAACTGAACTCTCTTAGGGTATATTCTTTAAGTCTTAGTTTTAAGTACTGAAATCGTAAACAAAAAAAATTGTATTGCATATGATAAAACAAGAATCGTGTTAAAAAAGGACAGACTTTATGTCCGTAGAGTGATAAAATAGAATAATAAATAATAAAAAATAAAGTAGAGATATTTTTTTCCTCACATTAGTTTAGTCAGAAAGAATTAAGTGTCAAAACACTCTTTCTTCCATTTCGACAATTGGATGTATTGCGTGTTAGTTTTATCTGTGACGAAGTAATTAAATTTAACTAGCATCGTGGCCAGTCGTGGCGCAGTGACTGTAAACGACTGGTTGTGGGTTCGATTTCCACTCGAGAAGTGGAAATATTTACTATTTCCAATTCCGTCGCTCTGGTATCAGAGGTAAAAAAAAACACAAAAAAGTACCAGTTTTTTGTTCAATAGCTATTAATATATGCTAAATTATGAAAATGTATACCAAAAATATTAACTAGGATTTTTTACGTAATTAAATCTTTTTTTTTATCTTCACGCTGTATCCCGCACACAGCAGGGTAGGCAGAGAGAACCTAGTGTTAAGATAGTCCGTTCCCCACGTTCCGCCGAATTAGGAGACATTGCGTGTTAAGTGGCGCAACTTAACGCTGCGCTTTACCTCGACACCAGGGCGAAGAAAATGGAAATATTAAATATTTTTACTCCTCGAGTGGGAATCGAACCCACAACCAGTTGTTTACAGTTACACGTTCGTGCAACTGCGCCACGACTGGCCCCTTCAATATAGCTATTTGAACTAAATTATGAAAATGTATACAAAAATACTAACTAGGATTTTTTACCCAATTAAA
Organism: Dryas iulia moderata; assembly: GCA_019049465.1. Taxonomy (NCBI): domain Eukaryota; kingdom Metazoa; phylum Arthropoda; class Insecta; order Lepidoptera; family Nymphalidae; genus Dryas; species Dryas iulia. Next base: position 11,840,953 of record CM032419.1, on the reverse strand, counting down.
TATAAAACTAGAATAATAACGCATATCTTTATATCTTAATGAATTTACAATAATGCATGTTTTTGTAAGTCGTAAAATACGTTTTAATGGCAACGTACATACATATATCGTTTTAAAATATATTTTCCTTAATTTTTTTCAAAAAATATACATTAAGTTATAATATAAATGAGGTTTTGTTTAATTTAAAAAAAAAACAGTCTTTTATTCATTTTATGTTATTATATATTCCTATGAATGTTAAGTTCCGCCACTTAACACGCAATGCCTCCGAATTTGGCGGAAAGTGGGGAACGGAGTGTCTTAACACTAGGTTCCCTTTGCCTACCCTGCTGTGTGCGGGATACAGCGTGAAGCTAAAAAAAAAATATATATTACTATGTATATTAGGTATTCTAGAGTCTATTGTGGCGCAGTTTAAAAGAGTATGACTGTAAACGTAATGGTTTTGGGTTCGATTCTCACTCTTCGAGAAGAAAATTTAAGTTATTTGCTTGCTCCATTCTAGTGATAAGACAAATCGCGGCGTTAAGTTCCGCCATTTAACATGCAATGGCTTGGTTTCCGGGGGCAAGTAGAGATCCTATGTCCTTCCTAGTTTGACGCTATGTTATGCGAAAACGAATAAAGACACAAAGTACATAATACGTTATTTAACCAAAGTTTTTTGGTATCTTCTTTAAGATTTCTGTAGGTCAGCGCCTGACTATAAATGCAACAGGAACGAATCGACACATTATTATATTTAAACTATCATCATTTCCCACTTCTGTAAGACGAAATCACAATATCTCGAAAGAGAGCCAAAAATGGAGAATGTAGTGTCTTGACACCTCTATCCTATTTACCTTGATATGCGTAAAGCTACTTTTTTATAATTCTTTTTTAGTTTCACGCTGTATCTCGCACACAGCAGGGTAGACAGAGGGAACCTAGTGTTAAGATACTCCGTTCCCCACGCACCGCCGAATTCGGAGGCATTCCGTGTTAAGTGGCGCAACTTAACGCCGCGCTTCGCTTCGACACCAGAGCGAAAAAAATGGAAATAGTAAATATTTCCACTCCTCGAGTAGGAATCGAATCCATAACCAGTCGCTTTACAGGCACACTCTGTACCTCTGCGGCACGACTGGCCCCAATTTATTTTATTTGAATTTTTTTTTAATAATTATCAGATATTTTTTAGTCATTTTATTTACTACACTACAGACATATGGTCTGTACCTTTTTTAAAAAAAATATTCTTTTATATTATTTTCAAAATTTCAAACACAAAAATAAGGCTTATAAGATATTTCCCAAGACAGTTCAGTTTTTCTAAATCTAAATTTCTTTTCTAACAACTTATAGCATATTAAATTAAATATTAGTATTTTTTTTTTAGCTTCACACTGTATCCCCCACACAGTAGAGTAGGCAGAGGGAACCTAGTGTTAAGACACTCCGTTCCCCACTTTCCACCAAATTCGGAGGCATTGCGTGTTAAGTGGCGGAACTTAAAGCCGCGCCGTCGAGGCAAACCTCGACACCACAGCGAAGAAAATGGAAATATTTTCCACTCCTAGTGTGGGAATCGAACCCACAACCAGTCGTTTACAGTCACACGCTTGTGCCACTGCGCCACAACTGACCCTTTTATTTAACATTTATTTATTTCCAGGTATTCTACTAGTTTCGTACTTCTGGGGTTATATATCGGATACGAGAGGTCGTAGGTTCTCTCTCATCGTCTCTGTGCAAGTAGCTTTCGTCCTGTCGTGCCTCGCCAGTATTGCTACCAACTGGCTGTTCCTTGGACTTATTAAATTCTTCTCTGTATGTTTGTAAGTAATTATTTTTATTTTTATGTATATATTTTTTATTTTTTTATATTACCCGTGGGGGGACGGGTTAAGAATACAATTCCCCTCCGCCGCTGGGTAGCGTCCCGTAAAAGGCGGGTAACCCAGTAGCTTGGTGGTAGGAGATTCGTTCTCCGACTGGCTCGCGACCACTATCATGTCAAAGACGAACCGCCAAATATCTGAAGATGTGTTCCGGTTCGATGGCATGTAAGCCAGCTTTCCCTATCCCCAACATTCCCATCCTTCCTCTCTCCTTCTGTCCTACATCCCTAAGGCTGGCAACGCATCTACAACTCTAATGTTGTGGATGTCTATGGGCGAAGGTACGACTTAACACCAGATGGGCCTTCTGCTCGTTTGCCTCCTTTATTCCATAAAAAAAAAAAAAAAAAAGTACGTATACTGTATATTCGACGGTTTTGAGTTTGGTGCTCACTAAGGGATACAGTATATTTTAATTATTTACATTTCTCCCTTTTGATGAAAAGACAAACCGACTGCGCAACAACACGCAATATTTGAACTCTGACAGAAAGTAGAAATGTAAGTGTCAAGTCAAGACACTTATTTCTCGAGTCTCCGCCACTATTTTCTCTCTGCTATGCAAGAAAAAGCTGTAAATTATACTATGAATATAGAAAGATTTTTTTTTTAAAATACCCATAGAATGTAAACACACAGAATGTAGTGAATAGACACTCCTTTTTCGACTTATCAATGAGATTTTAAATATTAATGGGCAGAATACTAAACAACGAAAATGAGTATTCATATACAAAAGTTTTATATATGTATATTATTATAATTTTAAAGTTTTAGGAAATGCAAAATGTTTAATGTTTAAATATTTAAAGAAAAAATCGCCTTTTCTCTTACCAAGCGATTATCTCTTAGCAATGATCTGTTGAGAGGCTAATAACAAAAATAAATTGTAACAAGCCTACAACCATTTTAACGTAACTATAGTAGATGACGTAAGGTAAAACGTATGGCTTAGCGGTTGAGCTACCAACAGATTTCAATCAAGAACCACAGGTTCGAATCCTCCAAGGTTAAATATTTGAAACATTTTCAAAATATGTAAATCTATCAATCTGTCTTTGGTTGATAAATGGAGAGATTCATCTTGCATTATTGGCTTTTTGTCATCTAATATGCATGAAATATCGTTCACGTGTACATTATTTTTATGCAAATTAAAACTGCGATAATTTCATTGCATAATCAGTCAATAACCTAAGTTTTTGTCATTGCCAAGATGATTTGAATGACAAGGAATGACGAAGCGTGGAATTTGCTAATGTTAATGCTAATGGGCTATATATTGAGTCATTTTTTTAGCTTCACGCTGTATCCCGCACACAGTAAGATAGACAGAGGGAATCTAGTGTTATAACACTCCGTTTCCCATTTTCCACTCTTCAAGAGTTTTGCAGGCATTGCGTGTTCAGTGATGGGACTTAACGACGCTTTGTTTCGACATCAGAACGAAGAAAACAGAAACATTAAATATTTCCACTCCTCGAGTGGGAATCGAACCCGCGTTTACAGTCACATTTATGTATGTACAGATAAGCCACGATTGGCCATTGAGTAATTAGTAAGCAATTTTAGACAATCTTCGTATCGGGGATGTAACTCAGTGGTAGAGTGTCTGCTTCGCATGCTGAAAGTCCTGGGTTCAAATCCCAGCATCTCCAAATTTGTTTTTTTTATTTTTTTTTGTAAAAAGCCATTTGTATGACTTTTAGTTTTTCTTTAACTTTAGTAAAGTTTATTTTTATGCTTGTATAAATATTTTTATAGAATAAACAATGTAAAAATTTAACATGTTTCAAAAACAATGATTAAAAATATATATAATTTTTATGTTAAGATCTTAAGGCGGCGGTGTTAAGTTCCGCCACTTAACACGCAATGCCTCCGAAATCAGCGGTGCGTGGGGAACGGAGTGTCTTAACACTAGGTTTCCTCTGCCTACCCTGTTGTGTGCCGGATACAACGGGAAGCTATGTTAAGATCTATACAGTATAGTAACAAGTTTAATTTAGTGTTAAGACACTCCGTTCTCTACTTTCCGCCGAATTTTATGAAGAAATCTATAGAAAATATAATGCATGAAAATATAAAATATAAAATATAGAATATGTTTTATTTTTTACTTCTTATAAAATCGCGTTTACGCATTTTTTGCAATCTTTAACAATTTTTTGTCTAATTTTATTCTGAATTTTTGAAGGTATTTTTGTTATTTTGTTAGCTTTTACATTGTAAAATATAGACGTTGTATTGAAATATAATATTACGCACTATAATATATAAGTACTATATTGAAATATAGTACTTATTATATTATAGTGCGAAGTCCTGAAGTAAATAGTGCAGAAGAAAAATATATTATAGAGAGTATATAGAAATAGTGGAATATCGGGACCAGTCGTGGCGCAGAGGCACAAACTGAGTCTGTAAAGCGACTGGTTGTGGGTTCGATTCCTACCCGAGGAGTGGAAATAATTATTGTTTCCATTTTCTTCGCTCTGGTACCGAGGCAAAACGCAGCGTTAAGTTTCGCCACTTAACACGCAATGCCTCCAGAATTTGGCAGTGCGTGGCAAACGGAGTGTCTTAACACTAGGTTCCCTCTGTCTACCCTGCTGCATGCGGGATACAGCGTGAAGTTAAAAAAATATATTTTGTCTCTCTCTCTTTTTCTAATAGAGAGAGTTTATAAAGAGATAGAGATTATATTCAAAACCGTAGAGACTAGACAATCTCTACTTAAAAAAAGGAATTCATACCACATTTAATGACATGGTCAAGCCTGTTACAACATAATCAAAACAAACATGTTATTCGTACAAATAAGAAATACGCAAGAATGAATGCAAGTATTTTAATTATTTTGACCCACATTCATTGAACTTTAATTCATTCATTAAATTGAAAATTGTAATGATAGCCATAATAATTAATACACGTTATTACATGTTAAGAGTGTCATGTTGAGATGATATTGTACCAATTATCTATTTATATAGAGCTGCCCGGTCTTTTGCGCGGCGTTAAGTTCCGCCACTTAACACGCAATGCCTCCGAATTCGGCGGTGCGTGGGGAACGGAGTGTCTTAACACTAGGTTCCCTCTGCCTACCCTGCTGTGTGCGGGATACAGTGTGAAGCTAAAAAAAAAAACACGCTTTTTCCCGCATAGCAGGGTAGTCAGAGAGAACCTAGTGTCAAGACACTCCGGTCTCCACTTTCCGCCCGAAATCGGAACAATGCCTTATTAAGTGGTCGCATAAGGCCAGTCGTGGCGCAGTGGCACATAGTGTGACTGTAAAGCGACTGGTTGTGGGTTCGATTCCGACTCGAGGAGTGAAAATATTTAATATTTCCATTTTCTTCGCTTTCCCTCCGAAACCGAGATTTCCCTCCGAAGGAGAGAAATTACTCAATACAAAACTGAAAGTGTAGCTTTGTCTTAGGTACCAAAGCGGAGAAACAAAAATAGCTTCCTTAAGCTAATATTAAGACATTCCGATCCCCACTTTTCTCCGAAAGAATCGAAAATAATTTAAATATAATCATTTCACCGAGTGGAAATCGAACTGACGACCATCGTTTTTAGGCAGACGTTGTCCCACGGTACTCGGTACGGTACTTGGTATATATTTAATTATTACATTATTGTATATTACAGCTCATGCGCTGCTAACTCGGCCACGTACACTTTAGTAGGCGAATCTTGTCCAAAAAGCGTGAGGAGCAGGTACATGCTGCTTATGACATGCTTGCTTATAGTGTCTCCTGCGGTTGGTGCACGTAAGTATACTTTTATATTTATTTTGTGGTATTTTTTCTTAAAAATTTTTGACTAAACTATACTAAAGGGATGCTTTTTCTTATATAAATAAATTATCGTTCATTCTCTGCCCAGTTCTTTGTATATAGTAGTATGATTTAAAGTTTATTCGTAGTATTGATCAATGTCACCATTAATACTATCTATAAATAAAAAAAGTTAAAAAGGGGCCAGTCGTGGCGCAGTGGCACGAACGTGTGACTGTAAACGACGGGTTGTGGGTTCGATTCTCACTCGCAGAGCGGATATATTTAATGTTTCCATTTCCTTCGCTCTGGTATCAGAGATAAAGTGCGGCGTTAAGTTCCGCCACTTAACACGCAAAGCCTCCGAATTCGGCGGAAAGTGGGAAACGGGGTGTCTTAACACTAGGTTCCCTCTGCCTACCCTGCTGTGTGCGGGATACAGCGTGAAAATAAATAAAAAGTTTCTTCTCAGGCCTGAGGTCTGACCCGGTAGTCAATTGGTTTCTGTAGTCAGATTACATGTTTAAAAAAATTAAGCGTAAAAAGGTTATATCTTGTAATTTTAATAAATTAATAAATAATTATTATTTGATTTTGACTTTATAAAATAACTGGAAGAAATAAACTTTTTCAATGAATTCTGCATATAAACTTTAATTATGCATAATTTTGGTAAAAAAGTGTCCAAAGTTTTGCCTTCACATAATAATATAACGTTCTTGCTTTAATTTCAGTTATGACATATCCAGTTCTTGCATCGAACTTTGAACTACCGATACCTATATTAGGTATCAACTTCACTCCTTGGCGGTTACTTATAATCGTGCTGACAATACCTTTGGGCATCGGTGGTATTGCCATTTGCTTTTTCCACGAATCTCCCAAATTTTTGGCAAATTGTGGACGAAGAGATGACGCTCTGAAGGTTCTGAAATCTATGCATAAAATAAATAATAGACATTCCAAGGAAACTCTACAGGTATTGTTATATATGATATAATTGTTTTTTGTAATCTAGTGTCACTGTGTCAAGAACTCAACGCCGGGTTATGTTTTGGTACCAGAGCGAGGAAATGATAATTTCGAGTGGTAATCGAATCCACAACCATCACGCTTACTTACGATGTCCCACTGAGCCACGACGGTCTGTATCATTATAGCGAGTACTATACTTTTTCCTTTTGTTTATTGCATAAAAGGAGGCAAACGAGCAGATAGACCACCTGATGGTAAGTGGTTACCCTCACTCATGGACGTCTACAACATAAAAGGATGAGTTGCCGACGTTGGAGGTGAAGGAGGGAATGAGGGAGAAAGGATAAGGATGGTAGGATATGTAGGAGGATAGGGAGAGCTGGCTTACATATAATCGAATCAGAATCAGAAAACATCATCAGATGTTGGGCGGTTCGTCTTTGATATGATAGTGATCGCGAGCCAGTCGGAGAACGAATCTCCTACTACCAAGTTACTGAGTTACCCGCCTTTTACAGGACGCTATCCAGTGGTGGAGGGGAATATATTGTTAACCTGTCCCTCGACGGGTAATTAACCCGTCCACCCGCGGAAATACCGCGGAAAAACAGCTTCTATATACGCGTATCTATATTTAAAGAATTTTACAAAAAGAAAGCAAGACAGACATCACTAATCAGATCAGAAATATTTGTAAAGAATTCTAATAGAATAAAATGTTTTTCGCCTTGTCTCAGAGTTACATGATAGCCTCCTACTTATTATGTAGATTTGAAAACTTCTTATATATTAACCGAACAGAATATCATTTACTTTCAGGTCACCTCACTATACCTCGAAGATGCGGTATCAGTAAAACCAAAATCGCTGTTTCAAGCTTTGTATGAACAAAATATTCCTTTATTCAAACCACCCATGTTATGGAGGACATTACAATTATTTTTTATAGTCGCCGTCGTATATATCACGTAAGTTTTTTTTAGTTAACAGTGTATACAATGTCAAAAGTAGTCAGTAAGAACCACTTCATTCTTCAGTAGTAAGAGCCACTTCATTCTTCACTTTCCGCCTGAAATCTAGATCTGGCAGAACTCAACGTTGCCCTTTGGCTTAGGAACCAAAAGCGAAGAAATTAAATTATTTTATTTATAATCATTGCGATCTGAATCCATAATATTATCATTGGTCATCGACCATTTTTAAAAGATAGATTTATTAAATTTATTTAAATTGTCGGTACTGTATGTAGTACGTAGTATTAATTTTCGTAAGTAACTTAACCATGTACTTTGTCGTTGGCTGAAGTTCTCAGGCTAAAGAAATCTTTGATTTTTTAAATATAACCATCTGGTGAACTTGGATATTTAAATATATCCTGCAGACTTAATTGAACAAAATTCATATGCATTTTTGTGCATCATACGTTAACAAATTTAAACCACTTTTAAACATTTTTAAAGTGTTATTCCACACTTATGAAAATTGAAAAAAAACATTTAAAGAAAACGTATAATTTTTATACGTTTTCTTTAAATGTCTTTTTCAATTTTCCTAAGTGTGGAATAACACTTTAAAAATGTTTAAAAGTATTTAATAAATAGCATTCTCTCTTGCCAAATGATTGTTCGTAGAATAATCTTTGGGTAGCAGAAATTTGTAAAAATCTCTCTACAGAGATGCTAACAACAAAAATAAATTGTAATAAAGCGTATAAGAATTTCGACGCAGCGGATAGTAGAACGCATGGCTCAGTGGTGAGAGCGCCTGAACGGTATTCAGGAGGCGGTATTCAGGGAGCGCGGGTTCGAATCCCGCTGCGTTCAAATTTTTATACGTTTTCTTTAAATGTCTTTTTTAAATTTAAACCACTTTTACAGAAATAACAGTCTTCTTGTATGGCTGCCGTACATGTTAAATCTGGCGGTAGCGAATATCAACCAGAATTCATCCATCACAGGCGATATATGTACCTTACTGTCTACTGGACAGGATTCTGCAGAATCTACAAGCAATACTACTAATATAGTGAGTTAATTTTATGTCTTTTATAAAAATTATATTTAACCTAAAAAGTTATTAATATGAAGGATTCAATACAATATATTAATTATTGAAAATAAAATTATTAGATATTAATTAAATATGGGGACACGCAAAGGTTTTTAATCAAATTTAGATAGACACTAGCTGAGATACCAACACTATGTAGGTTAAAAGGTAAAGGTATTAAAAGGTAAAATGTTAAAAAAAAAATATCCAACATTTAATTTTTTTTTTTATAGCTTCACGCTATATCCCGCACACAGCAGGGTAGGCAGAGGGAACCTAGTGTTAAGACACTCCGTTCCCCACTTTCCGCCGAATTCGAAGGCTTGCGTGTTAAGTGGCGGAACTTAACGCCGCGCTTTACCTCGACACCAGAGCGAAGAAAATGGAAATATAATTTCAACTCCTCGAGTGGGAATCGAACCCACAACCAGTCGTTTACAGTCACACTCTTGTGCCACTGGGCCACGACTGGCCACATTTAAATTTACAACCAACATTATTCATAACTAACAATCAGAAATATAGCATAATCAAAAACTATTTTAGTTTTCACGCGGCTCTTTGTTATTGGAGAACATGTCACAGGCAGGTAATATTATAAAATTCATATTTTTTATTTTCCTTCAATTACCAGAAATGCTTTCACAAGTATTTTTCAAAAATAAACTGTCAAGCTTGTCTGTCTGTCTGTCTGTCTTGTCAAGATACATCAAAATTATTACACACTTGTTTATTTCTGATATTAGCAAGTAAATTCAAAGATACACAGATCAAAATCCTGATACAAATGTTGAGATCAGATGTTATATTCCAATACCTTAATTATGTTTAAATATTTCACTTTTAACTTTATATAAAATTCCTTTTTTACTTGGTTTTTATTCGAAGGATATACTTTAAAAAATAATAAGATTGAGAAATTTAAAAATATTAATTTATTATTTTTATTATCTAAACCAGATATTTTTTTTTATCCTAGGTATAATAAAAAAACACTTAAAAAATATTAAAATTAACATACTTTACTTACAGAGCCCCGAAATATGCACCGGATATATAGAAAACAACGTGATCATAGCCCTCGTGGCTGCCCAAAGTGTTTATGCTTTTCTTACATTCGTGATATCATACTTGATGAGCTGGAGGCGATGTGTTCTTCTCTCCATCCTAAGTATTTCCACTTTAAGTGGGATCCTACTGGGTTGGATGCCAGAACCAGTGTCAAGTGTCTTCCTGTTCATGGTGTTCACTTGTACCAACTTGGGCATGGGCATTCTGGCTTCCTATTTTGTGGACCTATATCCTACGTCTTGCAGGTTAGTGTTGTTTTAATATGTTACTAATAATACCTATTTTAGGGAAACCAGGAGAAAAAATAAGAGAGCATAGAGTTTTTATGTTCAAATTGAGATTTTGTATGACAGCGCAGTTTTCAAACTAATCTAGCTTCAAGCCGTATCCCTCTCATAATGGGTAAGGAAGAGGGAACCTAGTGTTAAGACACTCTGTTTCCTATTTTCCACCGAATTCTGGACGTCTGACGACGACTATTCTGGACTAATTCTAAGTGACGGAACTTAACACCGCGCTTTAAACTAAACTATAATAGTGAAAATCATTTTGAATAAAAATATTTATTACTTTGCTTTGAAATAGTCTCTAAATCTTAACCCATCATATACAGTCAAATGTTTTTTGAAAAGTCCACAAAAATTTTGAAATACTTAATTTATTATTCATTTAAAAATAAGTACTCATATATATAAAAAAATATATTTTTATATTTTTTTTCCTTACATTGCAGGGGTATGGTGCAATGTCTAAGCATTATGGTTGGTAGGACGAGTACGTTCATCGGTATCAATATAGTCGGTAACCTCATCTTCTACCACTGCCGGACTACGTTCTACATGTGGTCGCTGCTTGTTTTTAGTAAGTATTACTTCTTATTGACAAATATCTTTTATGCATAATTATATTAATATGCAGCTTTAGGGATAGTCAGAGAGGCCTTAGTGTCAAGATACTCCGTTCTCCACTTTTCGCTGTAAATCGAGACATTGCTTGGTGGTGAGTGGCGAAACTCGCGCCACGCTTTGTGTTAAGTACAAGAGCGAAAAATAAATATTTTAAATATAATAATTCCTCTAGTGGGAATCGAACACACAACGATCGCATTGCAGTCAGACGCTGTCCAGTGGCTGGTAAAGTAAGTTAAAAAATTACACAATTAAATCTACTTATTATACTCGTATAAGAGGTAAAAAAATGAAGAATGAAATGTCTTAATTCTACGTTCTAAAATCTCTCTGACTAACAGCAAGTGTGAAGTGTGTATATAAAATAAATATAACACTCATTATATTCCACTTTTGACATACACTTTTACATAAAGTGACGTACAGGTTTACATAATTTAAATTTTCTAATTCATGCTTGTGGCCAGTCGTGGCCCAGTGGCACAAGCGTGTGACTGTAAACGACTGGTTGTGGGTTCGATTCCCACTCGAGGAGTGGAAATATTTAATATTTCCATTTTCTTCGCTCTGGTGTCGAGGTAAAGCGCGGCGTTAAGTTCCGCCACTTAACACGCCATTCCTCCGAATTCGGCGGAAAGTGGGGAATGGAGTGTCTTAACACTAGGTTCCCTCTGTCTACCCTGCTGTGTGCGGGATATAGCGTGAAGCTATTTAATTTTTTTTTATTTCACAAAGAAACCGTTGTGACGCAATGCGACAACATATGACTGTAAACGCAAAGGTTGTAGGTTCGATTCCCACTAGGGGGAATGATTATCCACTATTTTGATTTCTACGCTTTGGTACTCACGACAAAGCGCGGCGTTCGATTTCGTATGAAAATTGGAGCACGGAGTGTTTTAACACTAAGATCTCTCTGACTACCCTGCTATGCGGAAGCTACAAAGAAACTATAGTGGCATATTATTCTATTTTCTATCATTTGCCCATTTTACAGATATTTTAAGAAACTTTATGTAATATATAATAGTAAATGAGATGACCTTGTTTAAAATACACCCAATACACACAAAATTTGGCATAATTTCAAATATATATTTTTACATTGCCAGTTATATTCTTGTGTTTTGTAAATATTGACATAATTTTTAATCCAGACCAGACAAAGGCTAGCTAGCTATGAGCTAAAATTTCAGCTGACCAATTTATTTATTGGTTTATCACAATAGTATAGTTACAGTATTACAGGTAGGATTAAAACATAAAAGATACATTTGTAGTTAAATACAGCAACCATTCTAAAGTGTGTTATGATAAACACCACATGCATAATATATATGTGAGAGGAAAAGAAAGAATAAAGTCACAATTATTCCTTAAAAAATATACAATACTTTGAAGTGAAACATATAAGCAAAGAAAAAAATACATACAATGTGGTAGAGTTTTCAGATTCTATTAACTAGTGATTTTATGAAGTGATTCCCAAAAAATGTCGATTGTAGAAGAGTGTTTATTAGCTATACGACTCAAACGAGGCACTGGTGAATTAGACCCCAGGACTGTCTTACGCATACCAATATTTATTATTAATAAATCCATACTTATATTATAAATGCGAAAGTCTGTTTGTCTGTCACGCTTTTACGGCTAATCCATCGATCCGGTTTGGATGAAATTTAGAATGAAATTAGTAAAAAATCCAGGGTCAAGCATAGACTACTTATTTATTCAGAAATCCACCTCTAAAGGATTAAAATATGGGATGAAAATTTATATGAAAAATCTAAACCGCTTGATCGATTGTAATGAGTTTTGGCATAAATATAGTTGATAATTCAAGCTTAAACTTATGCTGTTATATTTTTTAAAAATCCACCCCCGAGGGTTGCAATATAACGAAACAGTGACGTAGTTCACGCCGCGAAGCCGCGAGCGTGTTCCAGTGCAGATAGTCGGAGAGAATATACTTTCAAGACACTCCGCTCTTTTGAACTTTCTTTGTTTTTCCCCTTTGCAAATTAGATTAGTTTTTATTTGCCTCTATTAGAATATTTTTTTTCTGCTACTTTTTTTAGATATAATAATAAGACTTGGTAGTTATTTTTATTTGTCCCTTCTGGTATCTAAGAGATACTGCGAAAAATAGACGCAATTGGATTCGAACCCACGTCTCCCTGATACCGCCCAAGCGTTCTGATTGCTAAGCACATATCTTAAACAGTCAGAACGCTTGGAAAGTTTCAAAGAGGTGCAGGTTCAAACTACGTGGCTGTTTCGGTATACTGCAACCCTCGGTGGTGGATTTTTGAAAAATAAAGTAGCCTATGTTTAACCTTGGATCATCAACTATGTATATGCCAAAATTCATTACAATCGGTCAAGCGGTGTAGATTTTTCATATAAACTTTCATCCCCTATTTCAACCCTTTGGAGATTAATTTTTGAAAAACTAAATAGCCTATATTAGACCCATTCATCTTTACTACTTTTATTCTAAATTTCATCCAAATCGGACCAGTAGATTAGCCGTAAAAGCGTGACAGACAAACACACAGACATTCGCATTTATAATATAAGTATAGATATAAAGCATATATGTATATGTATATATTAGCTTTACGCTGTATCCCACACAACAGGGAAGGCAGAGAAAACCTAGTGTTAAGACACTCCGTTTCCCACTTTCCGCCGAATTCGGAGGCATTAGGTGTTAAGTGGCGGAACTTAACGCCTTATCATTTCATCTACAAAAAATAAAAAAAAAAGATAACTAACTTTTAGGTAGCAGGAATCTTTGACGAGACGCTCGTAGCAGAAATAAGTTGTAATAAGCATACAAGAATGTCGTACACGAATTTAGCCGGATGGATGAACCCGGAACTTAACGCCGCGCTTTATCTCTACACCAGAGCGAAGAAAATGGAAATATCACACGCTTGTGCCACTGGGCCACGACTGGCCACAAAATGTACTCTGTATACTGACTCTTAAAATATACTTTTTTAATTTCAGGTAGTGTAGTAGCTGCGTGGTTCCTACCTCGAGACAAACGGACACAGGGTTAAATTATTATTTATTTCTTTTCTAGAAGCTTTTATAACAGTATTATCTGTGATTTTAGTCTTTTAAGCTTAAGAAATTAGTTTAATATTTAGTTTTTTATCAATTATTCATATTCTGTATTTAATATGTTAGCAAAAAAAATATATTTTATGTGTGCAGTGTGTATTATATAGGAGAGATATAAAACAGTTGCTCGATAAAAAAAAGCTCTAGTGGAGTAGTGGACCAGCGTTTTGCAAACGCGATGATTGTCAATTCGATTCTAACTCGGGGAATTTTATTTTTTAACTTCACGCTGTATCCCGTACACAGTAAAGTAGGCAGAGCGCTGTATCCCGTACACAGTAAAGTAGGCAGAGGGAACACTAAGCTCTCCCGGCCTATGGAAAGTCCACGTTAACGAACTTGCTAGTAGCAACTGGTTTTAATATTACAATTTTATTCTTGTTATAAATGTTTTTAATTTTTTTAATAAATAAAAAAGTCATGAATATTGTATTATCTTCATATTTAATTTAATTGTAAGATTATATTCAAATAAATAAATAAATATTTTTAATATTACAGTGTATTTTTTTTGCTATACATTAAATTTAAACTAAGCTTTCGAGGTCAGTCGTGGCGCAGAGGCACAAAGTGTGACTGTGAAGCGACTGATTGTGGGTTCAATTTCCATTTGAGGAGTGGAAATATTTATTGTGCATACGCATACATACCTATATTTTATAAAAAACTTTATTTTAATAATGTTATAGTACTAGCTAGCTTGCTGTATTAAATTACTTCCACATAAAAATAATTAAAATAATTATATTCTGTTTGTTTTCTATACATATATTCAAATATTTTGAAAAACTGTTTTTGTTACACAAAAAATATTATAGTGGCCAGACGTGGCCCAGTGGCACAAGCGTGTGACTGTAAACGACTGGTTGTGGGTTCGATTCCCACTCGAGGATTGGAAATATTTAATGTTTCCATTTTCTTCGCTCTGGTGTCGAGGTAAAGCGCGGCCTTAAGCTCCGCCACTTAACGCGCAACTTCCGAATTCAGCGGAAAGTATGGAACGGAGTGTCTTAACACTAGGTTCCCTCTGCCTACCCTGCTGTGTGCGGGATATAGCGTGAAGCTATTACATATTACATTACATATTATAATTGGAAAGGAAATATAGAAACCCAATATTATTTCATCATAATGTATTAGAAATATATTAAATATTAAAATACACATTATAAACATTTCTACGTGTTTCACATAAACATTTGTGTAAAGTGTATTTCAAACACATATTTTACACATACACACACACGAGAACATACACATACACACACAGACACGTATTTTATACGTCTACTTTGCTATTGGTCTCACCAAATTAACCATTATGATTCTTTTTAAAAGATTTTTAAAGTGTTATTCCATACTTAGGAAAATAGGAAAAGACATTTTGAAAACGTATAAAAATTTTGACATTTAGAAAACGTATAAAAATTTTGACATTTAGAACGCATTGCTCAGTGGTTAGAGCGCCTGAACGGTATTCAGGAGGCGCGGGTTCGAATCCCGCTGCGCTCAAAATTTTTATATGTTTTCTAGATGTCTTTTTCAACCATTATGATATCATTTTTTTAAAATAATATGAAAGGAATTATTTGTTATTAATGAAGACAATATATTTTATTTACAGAATATTAAATTTATATTTTTTTATACATATGTATGTATGTAAGGACGGAATCAATCAATTTCAATTTAATAAAATTTAAATTGAATTGAAACGTTAATTAGGACAATAATTTTGACGTGAAATTTGAAAAAACTCTTAACAGCTTATACTAACATAAAAAAACATTTTTATATGTTTCAATTGTACATATCGTCATTGCACATGTAATGTCGCGGAATTTTGTAAATACCACGTATCTGAGGATATAAAATTATCCATACTTGTATTATAAATGCCAAAGTCTGTGTGTTTGTCTGTCACGCTTTCACGGCTAATCTACCGGTCCGATTTGGATGAAATTTAGAATGTAATTAGTAAAAGTGACTGGGTCTAACATAGGCTATTTATTTTTACAAAAATTAACCTCTAAAGAGTTAAAATAGGGGATGAACGTTTATATGAAAAATCTAAACCACTTGACCAATTGTATTGAATCTTGGCATAAATATAGTTTATAATCTAAGGTTAAACATAGGCTACGTTATTTTTTAAAATGCGCCCCCGAGGTTTGCGATATAACGGAATAGTTCACGCGGCGAAGTCGCGAGCGGGCCGCTAGTAAAATTATATTTTAAAATTTTACAATTTTAAGGAAAATCTCAAAAATCTGGTATTTATTAATTCTCCGGAACATTGCACGCACAGCAACGATAGGTACGTTATATGTTTTTCTACTAGTTATTATGTTCTAGTATTTAATATAGTACTTTTTAAACATTTTTAAAGTGATATTCCACACTTAGGAAAATTGAAAAAGACATTTAAAGAAAACGTATAAAAATTTGAACGCAGCGGGATTCGAACCCGCGCCTCCTGAATACCGTCCAGGTATCTTTAAATGTCTTTTTCAATATACTATAGTATATAGTATAGTATAGTAATATAGTACACAGAAGTAAATTACCCAAACTGTCTCATGCTGAATATTTTTTTCATTTTAAACTCAAGTCCTTCGTAAAACTAAAACTTTACTTCGAAGAGAAACGGTAAACGTTGATAAGGTTAAGTTTAACCAGTTCAGACTTTTACCATTGAAGTTGGTAAATCTTATAATTTACCTAAAAAAGAAATAAATCGGACTTATACAATACCATACATACATATTATAGTAAATATTTAATACGCAGTAGGATTTGAACTTGCACCTCTAAAATTTCAAGAGACCAAGAGAGATTCTTTTACTACAAACAACTTTTAACACATTCGTAAATAATTATTTTTCTTAATTTATATAATTAATTTCTTATTGAATAACTCTTATTACAATAATTCTTACATATTCCTTACAAACATATTGAAAATATAATTATATATATTTTAAACCTTTGTCATCTTCAATATATTTATAACTGCAATATCAGTTTAATATGTGTATATTATTCTAAAATTATTAACAGTATTAAAAAAGCTATATAACCATAAAAATATTATTTGAATAAATAATTTTATATCCTTAATAATGACTAAATAGATATTCTATGTAATATAAAATTTATACATTTTTTTTTAAATAGGAACCTTATGTTTAAGGCACGAATACTTAAGGCAAAGGCTTAAATATTATGAAATAGGATAAGGCAATTCAGACCATTTAGGCACAGTAGAACAATGTCTGACTGTCATTTAGAATAAGTTAGGGTTCGATTTCCTTTCTTTTTTTATTCATTAATTCTATTAATTCGTTCTGGTGAACAAGACGTAGAAGGTTCGTAAACGCCACTTAACATGCAATGTCTTGGAATTGGGGAAAGAAGAGAGACACTATGTTCTGTCACCCTACAATGAAGGGAAAACCTATGAAGGTAAAAAAAATATTTATGGATATACAGAAATGCAATCCACCCGATTGTGCAATTCAAAACTAATATTTTTTTTAATTTCTTGAAATGTCTAATAATTATAATTTTCATATATCACTCACTGTACTTAAAACAAAAATTATATTTAAAACAAATCTATCTAAAGCCTAATTTTTAAAGAATAATAAGGGACCGTCGTGGCGCAGTGGTACAGCGTCTGTTAACGCGATCGTTGTAGGTTCACTCGAGGAAACTCCACTCGAGGAAACGATTATATAAAATTTTCGTTTCTTCACCCTGGTAAAATACAAAGTGCAGTATTGAGCTCTGCCACTCTACACGCAATGACTCAATTTTCAGAGGAAGTGGAAGGTGGAGTGTCTTGACACTAGATCCTCTCTGACTACACCGATACGCGGGAAAGAGCGTGAAGCGCTTTTTTGTGATAATTCTGCTAAATTACAAAAAGGTCTAAGCTACATAAAATAATAAGTTTCCAGTTTTCTACCAGCAGATAACCATCTCATACAATTCTTTTTAGCTTCACGCTGTATCTCGCACACAGTAGGATAGACAGAGGGAACCCAGTGTTAAGACACTCCCCCACCAACCCCACGAACCGCCGAATTCGGAGGCATTTCGTGTTAAATGGCGGAACTTAACACCGCGCCTTGCCTCGTCATACAATTTTAAAATCCCTATAAAAAAAATATTTATTTATTTACATATGAGTTGATATGTATCTATCTAAGCTTAAATTTTTCTCTGGATTTTCTTCAATTTTGGTTTCTTCTAACTTCACGTCTTCTAATTTTATCATCATAATGCCTCCGATGGATACTGAAAAAGGAAAATTTGTTATTACTAATGAGTGGCATAATATAGGCAAAATACATGAAACGAAATATTTTAGTATTTTAGGAAAAGCGACCTAATTTTTCATACAAATTTTCATTTTATATTTTAGTTTTAAAGGGTTGGTGTTTGAAAGATATAGGTAGCCTGTGTTTGACCTTGCGTCATGAATTATCTTTCTACAAAAATTATCGAGATCGGTCAAGCTTCTTTTAAAAGCCAATATTTGACCCTGGGTCTTCAAATCTACAGACAGACAGACAAATTTTCACACATCTCACCGCAGGCCTAAAGTGGAAGACGAATGAATCCGAACAAAACCTCACACGCAATATCTGCAAAGTTCGTGAATAACATGGAACAAATTGCCTCAATCTTGTCTATCCCATAAATAAAAGGAACTAAGAAACTTCTGAGAACTTTAAAAAGAGCTGCTATTCCTTCTATAATCTATATATTACTTACATGCTAAAAGTGCGGCAACAGAAACAAAAGGAGCCGGACAGGAGTAATCTAGGAGGACTCCAACCGCCAAGTTAGATGCTACTCCTCCAGCTCGACCCCACCACGCGCCCCAGCATACGCCTAAGCCACTAGAATGGAAAAAAATAGTTTATTAATAATATTACATATTAAAAATATAGTAGCCAGTCGTGGCCCAGTGGCACAAGCGTGTGACTGTAAAACGACTGGTTGTGGGTTCGATTCCCACTCGAGGAGTGGAAATATTAAATATTTCCATTTTCTTCGCTCTGGTGTCGAAGTAAAGCGTGGCGTTAAGTTCCGCCACTTAACACGCAATGAACGGAGTATCTTAACACTAGGTTCCCTCTGCCTACCCTGCTGTGTGCGGGATACAGCGTGAAGCTGAAAAAAAAATATATATTTCCTCGGCCTATTAAAAAACATGAAGAATCTCGATTTCCGGGGAAAAATGAGCTATTGGACTCTACTTAAGACTTCTTCTTCCGATTCAGTTTTGCGGCAAAAATCAAGAAACTGGTTTGTAAATATACACTTGAAATATACCTAGTAACAACAACGAAAAGTAATCAACTTTTCAACAATTCTTTTTTTACCCGCGACGGAACGGCGACTGTATATGTGTTTGGGGTGAGAGGTTGTTTGTTTGTTTGTTTGTGTGTTTGTGCAAATTACTATGTCAATTATTTCCAAAACTATAAGTCCGATTTTGATACGGTTTTCTATGATAGGTTAAGGTTCAATTGGCGTATGTTCTTATGTATGTCTTATTGCCTTAACTCACCAGGGGGCGCTGCAATAAGCATTTTACGTGAAAACGAATGTTTTCAATTATCTCAAAAAATAATAGTCTGATTTCAATAGATTTTCAATGATAGATTCAGGTTTAATTGGTGGATGTTCTTGGATATGTTTTATCGTGTCAAACCACCAGGGGGCGCTGCAGTAAGCATTTGTTTGTACTTTTTTTGTATTTATTTGTCTAAAACCGAAACTACTGCTCCGATTAAAAAGAGTTTTCATAAAAAGATTTATCTTTGCTTGGTGCATATTTTAAGATTTTTCTTTTTTTGTTACGGGGAAAACTCACCAGGGGGCGCTGCACTAAACATTTGTTTATGCAGAGCAAAAACTACTAGTCCAATTTAGATGAAACTTTCAAGGATGGGTTCAGGCTTAATTGGTGCGTCTTTCCATATATAAGTTATGGTGACCACTCATCAGGGGGCGCTGTAATAAGCATTTGTTTGAGTTTTTTTGTGTAAAACCAAAATTTTTCTTATATTTATTTGTCTAAAACCGAAATTACTTATCCGATTGGCTAGAGTTTTCAGAACTAGATTAAGCTTTACTTCGTACATATTTTAAAATTTTTGTTTTTACGTAACGGTGAAAATTTACCAGGGGGCGCTGCAGTAAACATTTGTTTATGTAGAGTAAAAACTACTAGTCCGATTTAGATGAAACTTCAACGATAGGTTCAGGTTTAATTGGTGCATCTTTTCATATATGTGTTATGCTGATCACTCACCAGGGAGCGCTGCAGTAAGTACATTTGTTTGTGCAAAACTAAAACTACGAGTCCGATTTGAATGCAGTTTTCAATGATAGATTCAAGTTTACTTAGTGCATATTTTCATATATGTGTCGTGTATGTTTACTTAGTGCATATTTTCAAGTATGTGTCAACTCTCTAGGGGGCGCTGCAGTACTTACTGCAGCTGCTTCCATTTTTTGTGTATAACAAAAACGACTAGTACGATTGGAAAGAGTTTTCAGTATTAGATTCCGCTTTGTTTAGTACATGTTTTTAAATTTATATTACGGTGACAAGTCACCAGGGGGCGCTGCAGTAAAATATTGTTTGTGCAAAGCTAAAATGACGAATTCGATTTGGATGCAGTTTCAGTGATAAGCTCAAGTTTAATTAGTGCATGTTCTTGGATATGCTTTATCGTGTTAACTCACCAGGGGGCGCTGCAGTAAACATTTGTTTGTAATATTTAATTTGTTCCAAATCAAAACTACTTGTGGGTTTTGTGATTTTCACTGATTTGGTTAATCTTAAGTTTCTTAAAAATGTTGCGGTGACAATCTGCAAGGCACTGCAATAGGCATTTGATAACCAGAAAGCATTGGGCTTATAATTTTTTTTGGATTTGCATGAAGATTAATATAAAGTATTTCGAAATTATGTAATAATATATAATGTGTATCTATACACTTTAAAAAGTTTAAAATAAAAAACAAAATTAAAAATTTTGAAAATACCCACGACGGCTTAATTGTAATTGAAAAAGGATAAAATAACTAGAAATCCCCCGCCTAAAAGAATATATGTAACGAGATGATGGGGACAACTTCGTCGGGGGCTGCCAGTTGCAACCTCTATTTTAAATATAGTAGCTAACAGTATAGATTTCGTTCTTAAAGTTTTTAAAAGGAATACCAGTTATCAAAACTGTAAATTCATATTAATATTTTAATTTTTTCCTAAACCTGTTTTAACAGCATGAAAACCTAGGAGAAGTTAGCAAACTTAAAGTAATGGCAGCTCCGACGAAGTCGTCCCCATCATCTCGTTACATATATTCTTTTAGGCGGGGGATTTCTGGTTATTTTATCCTTTTTCAATTACAATTAAACCGTCGTGGGTATTTTCAAAATGTTTAATTTTGTTTTTTATTACATCTCTTTGTTTCTTCTATGTAGTCGTTATCCGATGCAATTTTGCTATACTATGATTTTTAATAATAAATGGCAGAAAGAAAATTGAGGTAGAGACAGCCGTGGCGGAATTTGACAGTGCAGTCAGGATTGTAAAGCGATGGTTGTCAGTTCGATTCCCACTCGGGGGAATGATAACATTTATTCACTATAATTTTCATTTATCCAATCGTTTCCCTAAGACTAAACTCGGCGTCGAGTTTCACCACCGAACACGAAAATATTCGAATCATTTCTCCATTTTTCGGGCTGTAATGAAGGACGGAGTGTCTTAACACTAGATTCTCTCTCTCCCCAGTACGCGAGAAAAAGCTTTAAGCTACAAAAAAAAATTAAACTACTTACCCCAACTTAGCAGGCAAAGCGTGTAACAACACTCTAATAAGCAGTATATTCCCATTTAGCGACGCAGCGTTCAACGCCGCAGCCGCAGCCACAGCCAAATGCGAGGTGCCTGTGCAAGCGCACACACACGCAGCCAGACACGCACAGGCCAGTGCACAGGCCAATGCACATAGCGCAGCTGCCCGTCGTACTCCGTATCCGCCTCGAGAGGAAACTAGAGCGCATGCTGCGTTACCCAGCACACAACATGCGCCTACTATTAAACCGGACGTGAATATCTGTAAAAGATTATATTAATAAGAAAAAGTGCAATAATTGAGGTCAGTGGTGGCGTTTGGGCACAAAATGTGATTGTAAATGCGACTGGTTGTGTGTTCGATTCCCACTCGAGGAGAAATATTTAATATTTCCATTTTCTTCCCTCTGTTAACGGGATATCGATTTCGGCGGAAAATGGGGAACGGAGTATAATAATACTAGGTACCCTTTGCCGATCTTACTGTGTGCGGGATATAGCGTGAAGCTATAAAATAAATATAACAATTTAGATGTAGCGGAACTCAAACCTGCGCCTCTTAAAAACCGACAGAAAAATGACTTTTTTTTAAACATTGTAGTAAAGTGAATTTTAAATATAAATTTTATACACAAGAGTGCATTGTTGTATCGGACACATGTATATGATACAATACCACGTGGTATTGGATTCTATACAATTTTTTTAGCGTCACGCTATATGCCACACACAGCCAGGCAGGCAGAGGAAACCTAATGTTTAGGCACTTCCCACCGCACTGTTCCCCACTTCCCACCGAATTCTGGAGGTATTACGTGTTAAGAGTGGAACTCAATACGCTTTACCTCGACACCAAAGCGAAGAAAATAAAATAGTAAATATTTCAATTCATCAAGTGGGAATCGAACCTACAATCAGTCGCGTTTACTGCCACAGCTTGTGCCCCTGGGCCATTTTGTTAGTAATTTTACATATGAGCGACATTGCTTACTAAATGAAACGAATGTAGCACTTTCAGTAAAAATCAATAAATATTATCCTAAAACCGAACTGGGCCCAGTCGTGGCGCAGTGGCACGAACGTGTGACTGTAAAAGACTGGTGGTGGGTTTGATTCCCACTCGAGGAGTGGAAATATTTGACATTTCCATTTCTTAGCTCTGGTATTAGAGGCCGCCACTTAACTTCCGCCACTTAACACGCAATGCCTCCGAATTCTGCGGAAAGTGGGGAACGGAGCGCCATAAAAGTGGGGAACGGAGTGTCTTAACACTAGGCTCCCTCTGCTTACCCTGCTGTGTGCGGGATATAGCGTGAAGCTAAAATTAAAAAATATTCTAACAGTGTTTGGGGCTCCAGATTAAAAAGCTTTTTTTTCCCACAAGAAAATAGTGTCAAGACACTCTCTTCTCCATTTTTCGACGGAAATCGGCATAATGCGTGCTGCTTGGTTAAACTCAATGTTAATCATTTTATCTTACCAGAGCCGGGAAAATGGAAATAATTTAAATATAATAATTTTCTCGAGTGGGAATCGAATCCACAACCAATCGGGATTACAGTATGTATGAAGTGTATAATTTGTAGAGAGAAAAAGATTATTATTTATTAAGCATTGTCAGATCCAAATCATATATTGTTAATTAACATTTCTAAGAACTGAAAAATGAGATCGTCGTGCAACGTGGGACTGAAACCCGATGGCTATAGGTTCGATTCCTACTCTGGTGAAAGATTGTATTTAAATTTTTAATTCTTCCCTCTGGTACCTAATGTAAAATGCGCTTCTTAAGGTCCACCACTAAACGGTCAACTCAAATGACTCAATTTCGCACAGAAAATAGAAAACGGAGAGTCTTGATTCTCCGTCCTCTCCAAGTATCCTACTATGCGGGAATAGCGTGAAGTTGAAAAAAAAATCTAAGAAAAGTTACAAGTTTATTGGTAAATAGAATTTGAAAAAGACATTTAGTAAACGTATAAAAATATGAACGCAGCGGGATTCGAACCCGCGCCTCCTGAATACCGTTCAGGCTTATACGCTTATACGCTTTATTACAACTTATTTTAACTTATAAGTTGTAATAAAGCGCATAAGAATAACGCATCTGGTAGTAGAACGCATGGCTCAGTGGTGAGAGCACCTGGACGGTATTCAGGAGGCGCGGGTTCGAATACCACTGCATTCAAATTTTTATACGTTTTCTAAATGTCTTTTTCAATTTTCCTAAATGTGGAATAACATTTTTAAAATGTTTAAAATGTAAATAGAATTTCTCACCGAATCGTCAATGGTCTCATCACATTTTTCTTCATGAAAACTAGACTCGTTGTATCGGCTTATTTCCTTTGAGAATTCGGCGATAGTCTTTGGTATTTCCTTCCATGGGATATTAGTGGCGTTAAAGAGCATTGCTTTTTCAGGTAGCGTCGTGTTCGCCGAACAATCTTTACCTTTCATTCGTAGAAGAAGCTCTGGTATCCACAGGTTTAGGCCGAAACCACTAAAAATAATATATATAATAAAAACAATATATAATATTTTTTTCAGTTTTATTTCGCATACCAGGATAGTTAGAGAAAACGTAGTCACATTGCCGTTTACAGTTTTTGCCCAAATTTCTATTAAATGGGTATTAAATGGCGGAACTTAACGCCGCGCTTTGTAATTACCAGAGCAAGGAAATGACTTACATACATATATAGAGGTTAAACCTACAATAATTTACATTAAGACGCTGTCCAATTTAAAATGAAATTGTCAATTAATTTTAAACTTTTCTGTCTTTACGTTACACAAACGTTATTTGTATTGTTGTTATTTGCAGTAATGCAGTTGTAATTTTTTTTTTAGCTTCACCTATATCCCACACACAGCAACCCTGGCAGAGGGAACCTAGTGTTAAGACACTCCGTTCCCCACGCACCGCCGAATTTGGAGGCATTGCGTGTTAAGTGGCGGAACATAACGCCACGCTTTGTCTCGACACCAAAGCGAAGAAAATAACAACTTAAAATATTTCCACTCCTCGAGTGGGCATCGAACCCACAACCAGTCGTTTACAGTCACACATCTGTGCCACTGCGCCACGACTGGCCCCTAGTATATAAATCTCATACATACAAAATATAAAAAAATAACAATTTAACTTACGCGGCCATATTAGCGAAGAACACGAACAATATTAAACTAGACTTCACAGCGTACATCTTTGACACAAACATTTTAAGATCCTTCAACACACCAATAAATAGAGCTTTAGTACGATTTTGCTCTCCACCAACAGTTTTTGTCATAAAAATATTATCTTGAATTAGTTTTTTAATCTGAAAAAACAATGATTAAATTGTAATTATGTAATTGTACCATAATTGTGATTATTTGAATATGTCACATATTTTTCTTTTTAGCTTCACGCTGTATCCCGCACACAGCAGGGTAGGAAATAAGAACCTAGTCTTAAGACACTCCGTTCCCCATTTTCCGCAGAATTCGAAGGCATTGCGTGTTAAGTGGCGGAACTTAACGCCGCGCTTTGCCTCTGATACCAGAGCGAAGGTAATGATAATACTAAATATTTCCACTCCTCGAGTGGGTATCGAACACGCAACCAGTCGCTTTACAGTCACACGTTCGTGCCACTGCGCCACGACGGGCCCCTATTATTATATTCGACGTCACATATTATTGCGTGAATTCATTGATACTTTCAAGAACATTTTTTATTCGGCTTTAAGCATCTCCCGCATTTCCCGCATTTATCGCAGGATCAACGCTGCGCTTTGTCTATGTTACCAGGGCGGAGAAATGAAAATGTATACATATAATTATTTCGTTAAGTGGGAATCGAACCCACAGCGGTTGTAATGTTAGACATTGTCTCCCTGAGACCTCAAAAATACATTCAGTATTACAAATTCAAAGATAATTGCCTCGTCAATTTCTTCTTGTCTGATTAGGACAAATAACGGCAAACAATTCATGTCTGCCTATCTTAATGAAAGCAGAATACAGTAGCAAAATAAGCTTCTTGTCTCGTCTTTAATGTAATCAGAAAGAACTTAGTGTCAAGACACTCCGTTTTTCACTTTTTACGTTCAGTTTTCCTGAATCCAAAATATTACAAGTTAACTAGAAAAACTAAGCACCTCGCTTTATTTCACCAGAGCATAGAAATCAATATAATTAGAAAAATATATTAATTCCCCAGAGCAGGAATTGAACCCACACCCAATATTTCTTACAATCTAACTTAGGTACGTCTTCAAATATTAAATTAAAATACACACCTTAAATTCAGCCTTATTCCCTCTATTGCATTTATTAATATAGGCCATAATTTTCAACGCAGTATCTCCCCTGTTAGTATCTGATAGTAACCTAGGACTTTCAGGCAGGAACAGGATCCAAATGCCGGATAGAAAGCCAGGTATACTGCCCAAAGCTAGATAGAGGCGCCATGAGTAAATGGGAAGAAGAGTTGTGTATCCGTCCAGTTTCAATGGTATCACTAACCATGCGATTGCTGTGAAAGGAAGTTAATTATTTTTGTGAAATTTCGAATTTATGTTGTTTTTTATACTGTATCCTATAAAAAGCAGATGATTTTTTTAGCTTCATACTGTATCCTGCAAACGGCAGGGTAGGCAGAGGGAAGCTAGTGTTATGACACTCCGTTTCCCACTTTACGCTGAATTCGGAGGCATTGCGTGTTAAGTGGCGGAACTTAACACCGCGGTTTACCTGGACACCAGAACGAAGAAAATGGCAACAATAAATATTTCCACTCCTCGAGTGGGAATCGAACCCACAACCAGTCGCGTTACAGTCACACTTTGTGCCACTGCGCCACGACTGGCCCCAATAATTCTGACACTATAATATTTGAACCAGTAACCCTCACGTCAAATAAGACAGTTTTAGATTAACTTTCACTCTAATTTAAAACAAAAACTTTTCCTCGACCAAACGAACGGAGCTTTTTAACGAAATCGAAAGTTGTAATAACTGTTACTTCAAAAAAAAGCTATGTAGGTACCTATATGATAGCTAAAAATATAATCCTATTAGATCAATAGTCACTCATGTATGTAAACCGTTAAGAGAACTTGTCAAAAATAAATGTTAGCTTTAGACGTGTACTACTTTTGCAGACGAAACAAAGTTTCAAATTATTGCAAATGTATACTATATATATTTATAGTAATATTACAAATGTGAATGTCTGTCTGTATGTTAGATTTTCACGGCTAAGCCACAAGCCCGATTTCTATGGGATTCAGAATGAAAATAGTCAAAGCTAGGGTCAAATATAGACAATTCTTATGTAAAAATCAACCCCTAAAGTATTTAAATAAGGGATAAATGTTTGATGATCGTGCATATTTTCGAAACTACTGGACGATTTTGAATAAATCATTTAAATGTTAATGCCTAGAACATCTAACGTAGAACCGTGATAGACCAGCTAATATAATATATAAGGAAATTTCGCCTAAACAAAAGTTTTTCAACGTGATGATTATGTTGGTGGGAAGGTTCGTTAAGTCAACGAAAGTTCAAACGAGGTTGCTAGCAGTTACTTATCGTAAATAATAAAAAAAAACAAATTTTATAAAGATAAACAATTTTTTTTTTTAGCTTCACGCTGTATCCCGCTCACAGTAGGGTAAGCAGAGGGAAGCTAGTGTTAAGACACTCCGTTCCCCACTTTCCGCCAATTTCGGAGGCATTGCGTGTTAAGTGGCGGAACTTAACACCGCGCTTTGCCTCGACACGATATACAAATCTTATATAAAAATATTTCAATGGCTTCTAACATTACAACTACGGCTCGGAATAATTTGTAAATAAAAAAAAAAAACCAAGTCATCAGGTCATTATCATTGGCCGATTATTCATTGAAGTAAATAATTTTTTACCAATACATTCAAATGTAGGTATGTAGAACATTATTAAACAAATGTAATTAAGCATTTCTGTTTACAAATATTAAATTGATGTCTTGACATCATGTACCCTGTATCTAGTTTTTTAGTACGAAAAAAAAGAATATTTATTTCGGCCTAGACAAGTGAACACTATTATTTCGAAGGAGGTAGTTCCAGTTGGGGCCAATCGTGGCGCGGTGGCAAAGACATTTGACTTCAAAACGACTGGTTGTGGGTTCGATTCCCACTCTACGAGTGGAAATATTTAATACTTTCATTTTCGTCGCTCTAGTACCGAGGCAAAGCGCGGCGTTAAGCTCCGCCGCTTAACACACAATACCTCCCAATTCGGCGGAAAGTGGAGGACGGAGTGTCTTAGCACTAGTTTCCCTCTGCCTACCCTGCTGTGTGCGGGATACAGCGTGAAGGTAAAAAAAATACCATGTACCCTCTACCTATTTTTTTTAGTAACAAAGAAAGAATATTTATTTTGGCCTAGATGAGTGAACACTATTATATCAAAGGAGTTCAAGAATCGAGTAAATAAAATTATATATATACGGATACGAAACTTATCTAACTTATACTTTCCAATAGTTTGAATATTTAAATTGTCATTTACCATTGAATGCAAATTAAATTCGTGCAATTTTTTTATGGAATAAAGGAGGAAAACGAGCAGAACACCCACCTGGTGTAAAGTCGTTACCTTGGTCCATAAACATCTTCAATATTAGAGTTATGGATGCGTTGCCAGCCTTGGGGATGTAGGACAGAAGGAGGAAGGGTGGAAATAGGGAGAGCTGGCTTACATGCCATCGAACCGGAACACATGATCAGCTGTTTGGCGGTTAGCCTTTGACACGATAGTGGTCACAAGCCAGTCGGAGAACGAATCTCCTACCACCAAGCTGCTGGGTTACCCGCCTTTTACAGTACGCTACCCAGCGGCGGGGAGGAATTGTATTCTTAACCCGTCCCCTCACGGGTTAGTAATTACTTTTATGAAAAAATATCATATAACCTTAGAAAAAAAGGATAAAAATTGACACTTACCGGGTAAAATAAGCCACGCTGCTACAAAGCACATTCCAGTGATATCTAAGTACAGCTGTCTTCGCTTGTAACCGACTAAGTCTGATAAATATGTGAAGACTAGTGTAGAGGGAGCACCTGAAATTATATATAAAATCATATATTAATATATAAGAGGTGACTTTATTATGTCAAAAATATAAATATTATTTAATGTAACTTTTATTACAGTATTTGCGTGTATTTAGGAGCAGTTGAATATATTGTGTTTAATATTTCCATTTTCTTTACTCTGGGTGTCCAGGCAAAGCGCGGCGTTAAGTTCCGCCACTTAACATACAATGACTCCAAAATTTGGTGAAAAGTGGAGAACGGAGTGTCTTAACACTAGGTTCCCTCTGCCTACTCTGCCTCAACATTTTTTAAGTAAAAAAACTTTTAATGTATCGTATATTAAAGCTTCACGCTGTATCCCGCAAACAGCAGGGTAGACAGAGGGAACCTAGTGTTAAGATACTCCGTTCCCCACGCACGGTCGAGTTCTGAAGGCATCGCGAATTAAGTGGTATTACTTGACGCCGCGCTTTGCTTCGACATTAAATCGAAGAAAATGAAAATACTAAATATTTTCATTCCGCGAGTGGGAATTGAACCCATAACCAGGGGTTTACAGTCACGCTTATGTGTCCTTACGCCACGAGAGGTCAAATCTAAATTTAAAAAAAATATTATGTTTTGTCTCCTAGCTTACCAATTAGGAATCCATTAATAGTCCTAGCTGCTAACAACAACCGGTAATCCGATATTGTGCTCTGCGCTAGAAGTATAGTAGAATCTACAAGGAGAGTTATACTGAGAATATTCTTTCTTCCAAAAACATCACCCACTATGCCCCAGAAAAATGCACTTGCAACACCACCTGGAATAAGTTTAAAGAAAAAAAATGATACGCATTTAAATCTATATATGATGATGATGATTAAGTTTTAATTTTTTTTTAGCTTCACGCTGTATCCCGCACACAGCAGGGTAGGCAGAGGGAACCTAGAGTTAAGGCACTCCGTTCCCCACTTTCCGCCGAATTCGGAGGCATTACGGGTTAAGTAGCGGAACTTAACGCCGCGTTTTGCCTCTAAATTAAGTTTTCATAAGTGTATTAACATATTACGAGTTCTAACTCTCAATTTCCGTTTTCATGGAATACGTAAAATCTTGTTAATTTTCAAACTCGTACCTCTCGCGAATACCCCTCTTTATCTACCCCTGCTATCCCCAAGGAACCTACGTGCCAAATTTCACCTTTCTATGCACAGTAGTTTCGTATGTGCGTTGTCTGTCACATCAGTAAGTAACGCATGAGTTTTATCAGTGACCCACTCGCAACTCTAATCCCCCATTTGAGGGCCTTTGAGATTTTCTGAACTTTCTGTTTAATCATAATAAAATGTAACCTATAGCACTCTTGAATAGTGTAGCTTACTAATTGTGAAATTCATAATCGGTTCAGTATTTCCGAAGATTAGCCCTTACAAACAAAGTTACAAACTTTACATCTTTATTATACTTATTAGTATAGATGTAGATATATAAAGCAGTAACAGTAAATATATTACCTACTTGCTATGTACTTGTTACACTGTACTTGCTATACCAATATATATCTACATGCGATTCGTTCTTTTAAAAATTCAAGTTATCAGTCGTGGCCCAGAGGCACAAGCGTGTGACTGTAAACGACTGGTTGTGGTTTCGATTCCCACTCGAGGAGTGGAAATATTAAATATTTCCATTTTTCTTCGCTCTGGTGCCGAGGTAAAAGCGCAGCGTTAAGTTCCGCTACTTAACACGCAATGCCTCCGAATTCGGCGGAATGTGGGGAACGGAGTGTCATAACTCTAGGTTCCCTCTGCCTACGCTGCTGTGTGCGGGATACAGCGTTAAGCTAAAAAAAAAGAAAAAAAAAAGTTTACAGTTTACCCGAACCTGAATATATAAAAATTTGTTCCATCACATTTGTGCAAGTACTCAATATAAATTGTAATAAGTTGTTTATTTTAATGATTTCATTGATTTTTATAAAATTTTTAGTTATTATTTTACAGAGAAGAAATTCCTTAGCGTACCGTGGATTCACCATGCGTATGCCAATCGTTATAGAAAGCTCGGAGCAAGATTTGGGATCTGTTTAAATACGCATTAACGTTTCAGCACACCTACTTAACCAAATTTCCAAAAATATCACTAATATCAACTTTGAAATGCGTGCAATATCCATATATTATAAATGCGAAAGTCTGTCTGTTTGTCTATTACGGCTAATCTACTGGTCCGATTTGGACGAAGTTTAAAATGAAAGTAGCAAAAAAACTTGGGTCAAATATAGGCCACTTATTTTTTCAAAAATCAACTTCTAAAGTTTTGAAATAGGGGATGAAAGTTTGTATGTAAAATCTAAACCGCTTGACCGATTGTAATGAATTTTGGCATAAATATAGCTGACAATCCAAAGGCTACTTTATTCTTTAAAAATCCACCCCCGGGGGTTGCAATAAAATGAAACAATTATACAGTTCACGCGGCGAAACCGCGAGCGGGCTGTTAATCGTATGCATATAAGCGAAGTTACTTACAATTTCCTTTAATTTTATAACAGAATTTTCTGGAAACTTATAAATTAGTAAATTAAAAAAAATAACAAAGAGGCCGACACTGCGTCACAGTTGTTTGCACTACAATTAACCGTTTAGCGGAAACAAGCTTAAGAAGTAAATTGATCGATCACAATCGATTTGCGCGAACATCACCTACGGCTACGATTGATAAGACTACTAACTACTAGAATTTTTTTTTACGGAATGAAGGAGGCAGACGAGCAGAAGGACTATCTGGTGTTAAGTGGTTACCTTTGCCCATAGACATCCACAACATTAGAGTTATGGATGCGTTGCCAGCCTCGGGGATGTCGGACAGAAGGAAGGAGGAAGGATGGGAATGGTGGGAGTAGGGAGAGCTGGTTTACATGCCATTAACCGGAACACATCACCAGATGCTTGGCGGTACGTCTTTGACACGATAGTGGTCGCGAGCCAGTCGGAGAACGTACCTCCTACCACCAAGCTACTGGGTTACCCGCCTTTTACTGGACGCTACCCAACAACGGGGGAGAATTGTGTTCTTAACCCGTCCTCCCACGGGGAGTTTATTATGTGGGAGTTATTATGTTCCGGAATTTAAAAAAAAAGAGTGAAAATCGGTAATTAACAAAGCAAATAATTATAGGTGAACTTATATTATTGTATATTTTACTGAAATTCACGTTGTTTTCTGTAACAGGGCATACAGAGAGAATCAAGTGTCAGGACACTCTATACTTTACCCGCAGTAAAAAAAATTAGTGTAGTGATAATTCCCCTGAGTGGGAATCGAATTCTTAACCATTTGTGTTTACTGTCAGGTGCTTTCCCAATAAATATTGGAAGGAGACAATATAAAAAAATAAACTTCGTGGTTCATTTTCTGTCCACTTCTCATTCTCAATCTGTTTATTCATTTTTCAATAACCTAGAGACGAGTGGCGGTACTTAATGCCACACTTTATCTTATAACCCTACCCGGAGAAATGAAAACAATTTAAACTACTCAGAGTGGGAATCGAACCCATCATCACCGCTTACACATTCAGACGCTGTCCAACTGCGCCTCGATGATTTCATTAACATAGAAAAATAAAACATTAATGTACTAGTTAATTAAAATTCCGGAAAGCCATTAATTTCCCCATGAAATTATTCGCGAAAGTATTTTCATCGTATATATGATTCTGCGTTTTGCGTTTTGTTTGCTGTGGCCAGTCGTGGCCCAGTGGCACAAGCGTGACTGGTTGTGGGTTCGATTCCCACTCGAGGAGTGGAAATTATATTTCCATTTTCTTCGCTCTGGTGTCGAGGTAAAGCGCGGCGTTAAGTTCCGCCACTTAACACGCAAAGCCTCCGAGTTCGGCGGAAAGTGGGGAAAGGAGTGTCTTAACACTAGGTTCCCTCTGTCTACCCTGCTGTGTGCGGGATATAGCGTGAAGCTATTTTGAATTTTTTTTTTTTTTTAATTTTGAAAGTCTAACCTTAAAGCAGAGTGGGCACAGAGAAATCAGTGTGAAGACACTACTTTTTTTACTATCCGTCCGAAGTCGAGATATTGTGCGTTGAGTGGCGGAGCTCAACGCCGCGCTTGTCCCCACAGTAGAGAAAAAATGCTTAAATACATTTCCGCCGAGTGGGAATCGACCTCATAATCATCGCATAGGTATACCTACAAACAAACGCTATACTGCGCCACTATAACTACAAATCATCAATCAACCTTTCAGATATCGAATCCACACCTAAAATTGTCATTTATATACACAACAAACAAACCGAAGGGCGAAGACGATGTCAATATGCAAAATTACGATGCTCTTGACCTTACATGTTGATCATTTCGTGGATGGCATGGGCGTGTCAATATTAGATATTCATAAAACTGGGGCCAGTCGTGGCGCAGTGGAACAAAGTGTGACTGTAAAGCGACTGGTTGTGGGTTTGATTTCCACTTGAGGAGTGGAAATATTAAAAAATTCCATTTTCTTCGCTCTGGTATTGAGGCAAAGCGCGGCGTTAAGTTCCGCCACTTAATACGCAATGCCTCCGAAATTCGGCGGTGCGTGGGGAACGGAGTGTAACTTAATATGTACTAGGTTCCATCTGTCTAACCTGCCGTCATATTTGAAGGCATTGCGTGTTAAGTGGTAGAACGCCGCGCTTTGCCTCGACACAAGAACGAATAAAATGGAAATATAAAATATGTCCACTCCTCGAGTGGGAATCGAACTCACAACCAGTCGCTTTACAATCACACTTAGTGCCACTGCGCCACGACTAGCCCCAAACATATGTAAATGTAGAAAAGTGATGAAGCCGACATGGCGCAGTGGATTAAACCAAATGGTTGCAGGTTCGATTAGCACTCGAGTGAATATTTACATTATTTTATTTTTTCCTGTCTAGTATCTAAAACAAAGCGCGGCGTTGAGGTCCGCTACACGCAGTGTCTTGATCTCAGGCAAAAGGTAAAAAGTGTCTTAAAAATAATAAATAAATAGCTTCACGCTGTATCCCGCACACAGCAGGGTAGGCAGAGGGAACCTAGTGTTAAGACACTCCGTTCCCCACTTTCCGCCGAATTCGGAGGCTTGCGTGTTAAGTGGCGGAACTTAACGCCGCGCTTTACCTCGACTCCAGAGCGAAGAAAATGGAAATATTAAACATTTCCACTCCTCGAGTGGCAATCGAACCCACAACCAGTCGTTTACAGTCACACGCTTGTGCCACTGGGCCACGACTGGCCACAACACAAAAGTGTCTTAACACTAGATTTTCTTTAACAACCCTGCCGTGTAGGAAATAGCGTAAAGCTGAGAAAGAAAAAAATTAAGGAGCATCCATTTATCCTAGTTGACTAAAACGATTGACGATTATATTTCGATTTAATCGCGATGAAATATATGGTTTCGCAAAATGTTTATATTTACAGTTAAGAACTCTAAAAATTGGCAAAGAAATTGGCAAAGAAATTGTGTGGGTACTACATATCTAATTAACTAAACGAACTACACCTCGTAAACGAAAGACATACATAAAAAAGATATATTACTTGTAAATTCACTAATCTGCCTTACATATATAGCATTACAGACAAAGAACATATCTAACATACACCATTCCTCATTTTACCTCTAATTTCAACATAAAAACGTAACACAACGCCGTGCTTTGTCCTACTAGAACACTGTTAAGAAAGGAAATTTTAAAAGTCCCTTACCACTCATAAAAGCCATATTAATCAATCCAGCCTGATATGTAGTCAGCTCCAGCTCGCATCTAGCGGCAGGCAATACGTATGACATGACGCAGTTCTGCACACCAGTTGTGAAGAATGCGCACGCGCATGCGAAAAGTACGCTCCTACTGAAACGCCCGTAACCTGAAAAATAAGTAAATTATTATAATCCATACTTATATTATAAATGGGAAAGTCTGTGTGTTTGTCTGTCACGCTTTCACGGCTAATCTACCGGTCCGATTTGAATGAAATTTGGAATAAATATAGTTCAAAATCCGGGCTTAAACATCAAATTAAACCCGTAAACGGTTGAAATAGGGGATGAAAGTTTGTATGAAAAATCTAACCGATTGTAATGAGTTTTGGCATAAAGATAGTTGACAACACTGAGTTAAGCATAGGCTTATTTTTAAAAAAATCACCCAAAACGTTGCAATATCACGAAATAGTGATAGCCGCGTAGTTCTCGCGACGAAGCCCCGAGCGGGCCGCTAGTAAAATATAATTGTGGGTTCGAATCTCAGTAGTGGGAATATTGAACTTTTCAGCATTACGCTTTTTGTCTATAGTCCTTTTTTGACTCACAGATAACCTAGTGTATAGAGTGGCAGAAACAACGCCTCGTTTTTTTGTAGTCGAGCAGAAACCTAAAAATAATATAATTCTATACATTTAATAAAAATGTAACTAAGCGCTTTCTGTAAAAGAGAAAATGAAAAAAAAAATAATATTCGCTTCTATCAATACAATGGAACTCAAAACAGTGACTTTTATTTTTTTTTTCTGATTTAGATATACTTTTGACTATTGAAATTTGGTAATATTTCCTTTGCAATAAGTGGAAATTTTATTTCAATAGGTTCATAAATAAAAAGGTAATATAAACATAATATAAAATCTTGACAAAACTGCTATAAATCAATTATTTTATTAGATTCCCTGAAATTTCAATTTGCCCTGGTATTTAATTAACTTCAAATTACTCTGCCTGGGAATTGAAGCCACAACTAATTATTTTTACAATCAAACAATACTGCTGGGCCAAAAGGGCCAAATATTACAAACTAGTGGCCCGCTCGCGGCTTCGCCTGCGTGAACTACACAACTATTTCACTATAGGCACATAGACATCACATTAGAAACCTCTAAAATTATCAATGTTTCTCTATTATATTATGCATGTATTATTATATAAACCTTCCTTTTGAATCATTCTATCTATTTAAAGAAACCGCATCAAAATCCGTTGCGTAGTTTTGAAGATCTAAGCATATATACATACATAAAGACAGAAGCACCAGTGGCACAAGAGTGTGACTGTAAACGACTGGTTGTGGGTTCGATTCCCACTCGAGGAGTGGAAATTATATTTCCATTTTCTTCGCTCTGGTGTCGAGGTAAAGCGCGGCGTTAAGTTCCGCCACTTAACACGCAAGCCTCCGAATTCGGCGGAAAGTGGGGAACGGAGTGTCTTAACACTAGGTTCCCTCTGCCTACCCTGCTGTGTGCGGGATATAGCGTGAAGCTAAAAAAAAAAAAAAATAAAGACAGAAGCGACTTAGCTTTATACTATGTAAAGATATCTGTATACAAAATGGAATTGAACGTGTTATCTTCTACGTAACAGTTATTTAACGCACAAACAACATATTTACTCCCGTTATACGATTTTGGGAATATCTGTTTATCATATATTAACACAATGAAGTCTTAAAAATTACTTTTTGGCCATATATGGAGGAATGGCACGTGAAAATCAAAATTTCGACGTAATACAGAGAAACATACCAAGTGTTAATTTGATATACTTATAAGTGTTTGCTTCTGTTTTGGGTGCTTCGATGACTTCATATTATATAGTTCATCGATATTTTTATTCTAATGGTTGGAAAAAGCTACAGATTTTAAGGTTACAGCTTCAAATCTTAGCTTGGGGGATTTGCATCGTAGAAAGCGTTCTTAAATTAATTATATGTACCAGGATTATTTAAACCATTATAGAGTAGTAGGAGCAAGTCTGGATTTAAGATGATGGTCGCGGGTTCATGTCTATTCGACTTTTTTTTTCTTTTTGCAAGAAAAAGAGCAGCGTTGAATTCCCACTAAAAACTCAACTAAAAACGCAATATCAATTCGGTGGAATATCAATCTTTGGCGCAATGTCTCGATGATCATTTGGTTGTATATGACTGTCAACACGATGGTTGTGAATTTGATCTCTTTTCGATCGAACGATTCGATATTTAGACTATTTTAATTTTTCCATTTTAATAAGACAATACGCGGCGTTTAGTTCCGCTATTCACTCAAAACCCTTATTACTTGAGTGGAGTGCCAGTCCATGAAGTGACCATCTTTTTTTTTCTCTTTTTTTTATTGAAGAAAGTGGGACAAACGAGCAGAAGGACTACCTGATGGTAAATAGTTTACCTTCGTCCATGGACATCCACAAGATTAGAAAGGTTATGGATCCGTTGCCGACCTCAAGGGGGGTGGAGGAAAGGAGGGAAGAAGGATAGGGATGGTGGGAGTAGGGAAAAAGAGCTGGCTTACATGCCATTGACCAGATGTTTGGCGGTTGGTGTTTGACATGATAGTGGTCGCGAGCCAGTCGGAGAACGAATCACCTACCACCAAACTACTGGGTTACTCGCCTTTTACGGGACGCTGCTCAGCGACGGAGGGGAATTGTATTCTAACCTGTCCCCCCACGGGTCAAAATCAATAGTGTTTTAGTAGTAGCTTTTCTCTCTCACCAAAAACAATGAATAAAACGCTCATACAATACCAAATTGACCTAATTTATCGAACCTGCGACTTCCACACAAAGAAAACCATCTAAACCACTAAGCCTACACAGGTTATATAACAATAACCATACTGATCTCACGTGTCAAACATTCATATGTGGGCAAGTACTTGCAGTTGGTATAACTTAAACATGACAGTTTAGCTGACAATGCTTCGGATATTGTAAATATTATTTCCACTGTGTTATTGTTCGGCACTTTATTGTGATAAATTAGTAGTAAACTTTACGAACGCCTAATGGGGTATTGATTGTACCTATATAACTTCACGCTCTATCCCGCACACAGCAGGGTAGGCAGAGGGAACCTAGTGTTAAGACACTCCGTTCCCCACGCACTGCCGAATTCGGAGGCACAAACGTGTGGCTGTAAACGACTGGTTGTGGATTCGATTCCCACTCGAGGAGAGGAAATATTTAATATTTCTATTTCCTTCGCTCTGGTATCACAGGCAAAGCGCAACGTTAAGTTCCGCCATTTAACACGCAATGCCTCCAAATTCGGAGGAACGGAGTGTCTTAACACTAGGTTCCCTCTGCCTAACCTGCTGTGTGCAGGTTACAGCGTGAAGCTAAAAAAAATCGAATATCAAAAATATACGTGATTAATCAACTTAAAATAGTTTTATTTTTATTGCATTTACAGTCAATATTAATTTAAATATTCTTAAAACTTATAATAGAAGAAAGTACTGTATAACTCCACTGAAGTGTAAAAACAAATCGTTTGTCCCCCATTGAACGATTTGCATAATAATCATTTGCAAACACTTTGAACTTTTATAGAAATTCTCGTTCAGGTCACGTTAGGTTAGCTTATAACAAACATTAAAGCCTAGCCAGTGACATTATACTTTGCTGATTTTCAATTATTTTATTCCTATTAGTGGTTCTGACTTCTAACAGGAACTTGGGGCCAGTCGTGGCGCAGTGGCGCAAAGCTTGACTGTAAAGTAACTGATTGTGGGTTTGATTCCCACTCGAGGAGGAGGAGGATAGAGAAGTGGAAATATTTAATATTTCCATTTTTTTCGCTCTGGTATTCAAGGCAAATTGTGGCTTTAAGTTCTGCCATTTCACACGAAATGCCTTCAAAATTCTGCGGAAAGTGAGAAACGGTGTATCTTAACACTAAGTTATCTCTGCCTACCCTGCTGTGCGCGAGTGCTATATTATTTAAGCAGGTTTCAGAATTACACAGAAAAGTTTATGAATACAAACAAAAAAGGACACTAACATTTTTGGGGAACGTGTAAAAATCTGAACGACGCAAGACTTGAACCTGTGCCTTTTAGTAAACAAACGGTCTCACCGCTAAGCCTAATCTAAATATGTTCTTTCAAAAAAATTGAAACAAAATATATTAACAATGAGTTTTTCATTTTTTCACCTTATTCACCAAAATCGATTCGCGGTGGGTTCCATTATCACTCAGAAAAATGTTTTGTTTTTTTAGCTTCACGCTGTATCCCGCACATAGCAGGGTAGGCAGAGGGAGCCTAATGTTAAGACACTCCGTTCCCTACTTTCCACCGAATTCGTAGGAATTGCGTATTAAGTGGCGGAAATTAACGCCGCGATTTACCTCGGTACCAGAGCGAATAAAATGGAAATATTAAATATTTCTACTCCTCGAGTGGGAATCGAATACACAACCAGCCGTTTACAGTCACACGCTTGTGCCACTGGGCCACGACTGGCCCCAGAATCAATTTCAAAGTAACAAAAAAAGAATTTTACAAATTCCGCGCACTTTAAATAAGCAAGCTGTAACGTCATACTTTAATTATATTAGACACATCATATATTTGCGGTTCGGAAGAAAAACTTATGTTATTCTTTTTAAGTGACTGCATTGTTGGTCGTGTGTTGAAAACCGCACAATACGCGGTACAGCTATCTCGATTTATGTACGTACAAAGTACAGAGGAACAAAGGGGAATTGTTTAGTTTATTATTTTTATTTTACT
This sequence comes from Dryas iulia moderata, assembly GCA_019049465.1. Taxonomy (NCBI): domain Eukaryota; kingdom Metazoa; phylum Arthropoda; class Insecta; order Lepidoptera; family Nymphalidae; genus Dryas; species Dryas iulia. Next base: position 11,801,638 of record CM032419.1, on the reverse strand, counting down.
CCTTATACTCGTATGGTAGTGTTGACTGCAATATTTTTTTAGTATCCATACTTATTCATACTAATGTTATATATGCGAATGTCTGCTTGTCTGTTTGTTAAGCTTTCAATGTACCAGCTCTTTATGGATGGAATATCGAATTAAAATAGTTAACTTAGGCTTAAGGCTGTTTCACCGACGAGTCGTAGTAAAATGCGCGAGTGAACCTGACGTCACAGGTCCACGCTGTATCCCGCACACAGTAGGGTAGACAGAGAGAACATAGTGTTAAAACACTCCGTTATTCACTTTCCGCCGAATTCGAAGGCAATGAATGTTAAGTGGCGGAACTTAACCTCTTTGCCTCTGATACCGGAGCGAAGGAAATAAAAATATTTTATATTTCCACTTCTCCAGTGGGAATAGAACCCACAACCAGTCGTTTACAGTCACACGCTCGTGCCACTGCGCCACGACTGGCCCCATGTATATAAATATTTTACTATAATACAATTGTTCCTCCAAATTAAATTTAAGCTCTCGAAAATGTATGGAATCTGCATAACACATATATACATCATTTCATATTTCCCTTAAACTTGCATGCGTCTTTACAAAAATATTATCAATTATTTACTTATTTAAAAAAATACATAACGGAACGATGCGTCACTTAAACATAAAGAAAGGCATCTGTAATTTGAAATGACAGTACCATATAAGGCGATATGTTCCGGCAACTCTCACCGATATTTCATACAAAAAAATCTCAAACCAAACGGACTGGTTTATAATAATTTTGTACTGAAGACGCGAAACAGGATGATGCAAGTTACGAAGAATTATTGGCTATGGAAAAACAGTTTTATTTTTAGATCGTATATATTTTAAAGTAAGTACAATAATTTTACCGTATTATGAAAGGCTTTCTTTTTAAGCTTCACGCTGTATCCCGCACACAGCAGGGTAGCAGAGGGAACCTAGTGTTAAGACACTCCGTTCCCCACGCACCGCCGAATTCGGAGGCATTGCGTGTTAAGTGGCGGAACTTAACGCCGCGCTTTGCCTCGACACCAGAGCGAAGAAAATGGAAATATTAAATATTTCCGCTCCTTGAGTGGGAATCGAACCCACAACCAGTCGTTTACAATCACACGCTTGTGCCACTGCGCCACGACTGGCCCAATATCTTATTATGAAATGTAAATATTTTAATCAGATTAATCGCGAATATTTTTAAAATTCCTAAATACATTTTTATTTTAAAACTCGCCATTTCGAACATTTTATAATAGTCCGTGGTCACAGGTAACTAAAAAGTACTATAAAAAGACCCCTTTGTTTTAACTCCACGAAGCTAAAACTGCGTTCCCTATTTTTCGCCAAATTCTGGCGTATTGCGTATTGGGTATTGCGTGTTAAGTTGCGGAACTTAACACCGCGCTTTGCCTAAACACCAGACGGAGAAAAACGGGAATATCAATTATTTCCACTTTAATAAATAATTAATATAAAAAAAATAAAAACTGATGACTCATTGAAATCAGTTAGTAAAAACGCAATCGTCCCTTAATTTGCTACTATTAGTGTTAATTTTTTTGCTTATTTTTTTATATAAGGACCCTATATATTAAAAAAAGAATTATAAAAATTAATTTCCCCTATAAAAAATGTTGCGTCTAACATTAAAATATACGTGTCGAAAGAGAGAATCTTTTCCGTTTTTTCGTCAATTAATTGGAACCTACTACTACCTAATTTACTGTGTCGATTATTGTCCACTGTACCATGACGACTTACCAGGCTATTTAATAAGTGAGGTAGATAATTGTAAACTTACGACTTGAAGTAAAATTATTTTAAAATACACATTACAGTTATGAAACGTTTCAACGTCTGCTAATTATAACTTAAAGTAAATTTTGTCATGTATTTAATAATATGATTCCTGTATAGGGGCCAGTCGTGGCGCAGTGGCACAAAGTGTGACTGTAAAGCGAATGGTTGTGGGTTCGATTCCCATTCGAGTAGTGGAAATAATTAATATTTCAATTTTCTTCGCTCTGGTGTCAAGGCAAATCGCGGAGTTAGGTTCCGCCACTTAACATGCAATGCCTTCGAATTCAGCGGAAAGTGGGGAACGGAGTGTCTTAACACTAGGTTCTCTCTGCCTACCCTGCTGTGTGCGGGATACAGCGTGAAGATAAAAAAAAAAATTACACTATCGTGGCTTAGTTAGGTTGTTTAAATACACCCAATGGTTGTGGGTTCATATACTTGGAAAAATTCAGATTTGAATCTGCTACCCCAGGGCTAAACAACCTTCGGGTCGCATGTGGCCCGATAACTAATTTTATTCGGCACGCCAAGCCTATTTTTACATAACAAATATATTGAAAAAGACATTTAGAAAACGTATAAAAATTTGAACGCAGCGGGATTCGAACCCGCGCCTCCTGAATACCGTTCAGGCGCTCTCACCACTGAGCCATGCGTTCTACTACCAGCTGCGTCGAAATTCTTATACGCTTTGTTACAACTTATTTTTGTTGTTAGCATCTCTGTAGAGAGATTTTTACAAATTTCTGCTACCCAAAGATTATTCTACAAACAATCGTTTGGCAAGAGAGAATTTATTAAATACTTTTAAACATTTTTATTTGTATAAAAAATTTCTAAATGTCTTTTTCAATTTTCCTAAGTGTGGGATAACACTTTAAAAATGTTTAAAAATAACAAATATATCCCAAACTTGTTATTATTAACAAATATGATATTTTCCCGTCAATACGTTATAGTTTTAACATTGATAGATTACTAAATATCTTTCAAATGACAATTTGTAAAAAAAATAGTTCAATAAAGAAATAAAAAAGGAATACGTTCCCATTAATTTCATTAGCCTAGTTCAGCTTTACGCTTTTTACCATATAGCAGGATGAGAGAGAACTAAGTATCAAGACACTCCCTCAACGCTATATTACGTGGTGAGTGGTCAAAAAAAACACTCCGTTAATAAACCATTCCCTGGTTCCTTTCCCTGGCTCGATCCTTTTCTTTGTATTACCAAAACGGAGACATAAAAACAATTCAAATACACTCATAACTCTGAGTAAGAATCGAACCCACAACCTACCCCTTTGTAGTAAAAAACTATTTAACCTCTTTTAGTTAGTAAATAGAGTGGCCAGTCGTGGCGCAGCGGCACCGGTCGGCGGTCTGGTTGTGGGTTCGATCCCCACTCGAGTAGTGGAAATATTTAATATTTCCATTATCTTCGCTCTGGTGTCGAGGTAAAGCGCGGCGTTAAGTTCCGCCACTTAACACGCAATGCCTCCGAATTCGGTGGAAAGTGAGAAACGGAGTGTTTAATACTAGGTTCCCTCTGCCTACCCTGCTGTGTGCGGGATACAGCGTGAAGCTAAAAAAAAGAAAGAAATTAACTTCTTTTAGTTATTAAATAGGTAACATTATCTCTAATTTCAAACAGCGCGTGTTATATCAGAATATATAGTTGATATCTAGATATCGAAATGTGGTGTCAGCGATGAGTGACGTCAAAAGTTTGTACGTGCTGGCATTAGGTCGTTATCAGAGCTAAGAATTAATTTACTTTAATAATATAAATCTTTAAATTTAAATATAAGGCAGTATTTTTATAATCTTATCATATTAAAAAATAGCTTTACGCATTCTCGAGCGTATCAGGGAAGTCATGTCTCCAGTCTCTATCCGGAGACGAGTGATTTCACGACTTAGGTAGCAGAATGAAGAAATGAAAATAATCCATACTTATATTATAAATGCGAAAGTCTGTGTGTTTGTCTGTCACGCTTTCACGGCTAAACTACCTGTCCCATTTGGATGAAATTTAGAATGAAAGTAGTAAATAACTATAGGTCTAACATAGGCTACTTCTTTTTTAAAAAAGTAACCGCTAAAGGGTTGAAATAGGGGATGAAAGTTTATATGAAAAAACTAAACCGCCTGGCCGATTGTAATGAATTTTGGAATAAATATAGTTAATAATGGAAGGTCAAAGATACTATCTAGCTACTTTATTTTTTAAAAATGTACCCCCGAGGGTTGCAACATAACGAAACAATCAAGTAGTCCACACGGCGATGCCGCGAGCAGGCCGCTAGTTTTATATAGAACCCCGTGGGGGGACGGGTTAAGAATACAATTCCCCCCGCAGCTGGGTAGCGTCCCGTAAAAGGCGGATAACCCAACTTGGTGGTAGGAGATTCGTTCTCCGACTGGCTCGCGACCACTATCATGTCAAAGACGAATCGCCTAACATCTGATGATGTGTTCCGGTTCGATGGCATGTAAGCCAGCTCTCCCTATTCCCACCATTCCCATCCTTCCTTCCTCCTGTTTCCTTCAGTTCCAAGGCCGGCAACGCATCTACAACTCTTATGTTGTGGATGTCTATGGGCGAAGGTAACCACTTATCATTGTGTGGTCCTTCTGCTCGTTTGCCTGCTTTATTCCATAAAAAAAAAATCTTTGAATGAAAATCGAACCTAATACTAATCGCAGTTTCAGTCAGATGTTGTCTTACTATGCCTCGATGGCTAAAAGATTATTGTAATAATCTTTACGTAATTTATTTGAGTATAATTAACTGTTAATTAAAAATAATGGACTCGTGGACGAGTAGAATGCGCGTTGCCATAGCGACGTTTATGTCACTTTATACAAAAGTGTATTTCAAACACTTGTCTAAAGTGTTTTATTTTATCTTGTATAAAAAAATGAACGATTTATAGAGCACAGAATGACATGTCTTTGTAGGTGGTATATTAAGAACCGTCGCTTTGCTCTGCATGGCGGGAAGAGTTGAGCAAAGTACATATTTAATGTTATTACATGTTAATAAACGTTTGAAAAGCAAACACTTAACACCAACATAACACTTAACTTAACGTTCCACAGCTTAAGTCTATGGGCACTTTTTGACCATTTAACTACCATTTATTCAAAAACTACAATTACAATTGTCACCAAAAAACTTCACAGCACACAAGACACTGTGCTCGATATCTCTGCCAAATTTCAGAGGTCTACTGCAAATAGCCCAGGAAGAGTTAAACCAAAAGTAAGAGCTTCGCTTCGCTCAGCTCAATAACTTCTTTCTTATTCCTAATATTTTTAAATTCAATATATTTTTTAATCTCTTCTATGAAACGAAAGTGTTGTAAACACTCTTGTGGTACAATTAATAAGTGCTTAACTGATAGAATCGATGATTGCAGCTTCAAATCACACAAGATATTTATTTTATTTTTTTATTTTTAAATAATATGTGAAGATTAGAATTGTATAAAATTTAGCAAAGCTAAGGTTTACATAACGAAAAAATGTGAGTAGGAGATAATAGGAGAGTATAGTGCCATTTTTTTTGTAGTAATGTATTAAATTAACAATTGAGGCGGTCGTGGCGCAGTGAGACAATGTCTGACAGTAAACCGATGGTTGTGGGTTCGGTTCCCATTTGGGGAATTGTTTCATTTAAATTTTCATTTCTCCACTCTGGTACCAAAGACAAAGCGCTGCGTGGAGTTCCGCCACTCAACGCAATGTCTCGATTTCGGCCGGAAAGTGGAGGATGGAGTGTCTTAACACTAGGTCCTCTCCCACTACTAAATACGGAAAAGTGTGAAAATTATTATTATTATTTTTTTAGCTTCACGCTGAATCCCGCACACAGCAGGGTAGGCAGAGGGAAACTAGTGTTAAGACACTCCGTTCCCCACTTTCCGCCGAATTCAGAGGTATTGCGTGTTAAGTGGCGGAACTTAACGCCGCGTTTTACCTCGGTACCAGAGCGAAGAAAATGGAAATATTAAATATTTCCACTCCTCGAGTGGGAATCGAACCCACAACCAGTCGTTTACAGTCACACGCTCGTGCCACTGGGCCACGACTGGCCACAACATAAATTAATGTATTAATTAATTAATAAAATCTCACAAACTATTTTTATTTTGGACACAATATTTTGCTAAGTTGCTAAGGTAACACGTGATTAACTTATTAACACCCATATTATAAAATATACAATTTAGAATCCATTTTATATTAATTTTGTTCAAGTTTTTACTGTATCATTATCGGTTACTCATTTCTAAAGTAATTAAAATATCTATATAAAAAAATGAAGTGTCTGTTGGTAACATAAAAATAAACGCTTTTTACTATACATAGTTATATATACGCGGTATATATGTAGTTATATATACGCGGTATATTTTAACAAATTTTGTCTCTCTTTACTCTGTCTAATTCTGGAAAGGTTAAGCCGATTTTGACGTGACTTTCATTAGCAGATAGCTAATTTAATAAAGAATATAGGCTACTTTACTTTACCATGCGAACAAAGTCGCGTGCACAACTAGTCTTAAATATGTACATATTAGTAATAATTATTACTTACCGGCTGCATCAAGAGCTGTTTCATAATCTGCAACTTGTGCTCCATCTTGATTCTCTCCCCTTTGGGCTGTAAAATGGACCTTAAGTCAGTATTATATTTTATAAAAAAAAAAAATATTGAAACTTGAGAAAATAATGCTTGAAATAATTGGATAATGGCTACTGTAATTCAAAACTGTATATAATGATAACTTAACAAAATAACTATAATCTCCATCGTGATTAGTTCCTGACTCTACAGGCGTTAGTTGTGGGTTCGATACCCACTCTGGGAAGATTACTGCAATGCAACAAAGTAGAAGGTGAGTGTTAAAACAGTGGGACTTTTTTTTAGCTTCACGCTGTATCTCGCACGCAGCAGGGTAGGCAGAGGGAACCTAGTGTTGAGACACTCCGTTCCCTGCTTTCCGCCGTAATCGTCATAAATGTTAAGTGGCGGAACTTAACGCCACGTCTTACCTCGACACCAGAGCGAAGAAAATGGAAATATAATTGCCACTACTCGAGTGGAAATCGAACCCACAACCAGTCGTTTACAGTCACACGATTGGTCCACTGGGCCACGACTGGCCCACTTGGACTTGGTTCGCTCTATCTATTTGCTTTATAAGGTATATAGTAAGTAACCAAGTAAAAAACGTGTCCAAAAGTGGAGAAAGAAGTGATTTACTTAACTTCATTGCCAGAAATCATAAATTCAGATTACAACAGTTTCTAGAAATTTTCTACTATTTTTAAATTATATAAAAAAGCCATTAAAACAAATTGTATTCTTCAGGGATGATAATTAATAGTAACCTTTTAAAAATATTTATTTGAAAAAAATAGCTTCACGCTATATCCCGCACACAGCAGGGTAGGCAGAGGGAACCTAGTGTTAAGACACTCCGTTCCCCACTTTCCGCCGAATTCGGAGGCTTTGCGTGTTAAGTGGCGGAACTTAACGCCGCGCTTTACCTCGACACCAGAGCGAAGAAAATGGAAATATAATTTCCACTCCTCGAGTGGGAATCGAACCCACAACCAGTCGTTTACAGTCACACTCTTGTGCCACTGGGCTACGACTGGCCACATTTGAAAAAAGGTACTTTATTAAATTAAACATTGTATAACATAAAAAGAACGTTGAGGCTATAGTGGCATAGTGATTATAGTAACTAGCACACGCGATGGCTTTGTGTTCAATTTCCGCTTAAGTAAAATTATTGTTAATTTTTCCGTTTAAAAGTGGCGTTAAATTCCGCCATCCAGTATGCAATGTCTCAAAATGAGGTGGAAAGTGGAGAACGGAGATTAAGGTCACTATCCTACTATTTATTACGGATGCGTGAAATCATTATGAAAAAATGATTCAAGAAGCCTTCTTGTTAAAATTATTCAAAAAACTGTTTGGTTTATATAGAAAGAGATTAACACTATGATCAGGACAAATAAAACAAAGCCTATGTTATAGTAATTATTTTTTTGTCGCGGCGAGATGCATTTACGCAGATCATCCGTTCGCAAAAAGGCAGGCAAGTCGCAGAACTCTCCTGTGAACGGATGATACTGTGGGACTAACCAAGACCGATAGGACCCACAAAAACCCAGCGGAAACCCTCTCCACCATCGTGACACGTCGCAGACTCCCTCGCTCATTCTTCTACGAGATCTTATATATATATTTATATGTATATATTTTTATCTTTAACTTCCAGCTATATCACGCATAGCAGGGTAGGCAGAGAAAATCCAGTAGCAAGACACTCCGCATGAATTGACCGCTGAGACATTGAGTAGTGGAAGGCAATACCAAATGCTCTCTAATACTAACAAGGCATGACATTCATATATCTGCTACAGTTAAGATAGTGAAGAACGAACATTTAACTTTAGATTTAACCATCAAATCAATATCTGGCAGACATGCTTTTTCTCGCATAGTCAGAGGGAACCTAGGGACAAGATACTCCGTTCTCCACTTCCCGTCCTACATTAAGACATTACATGTGGAGTGGCGGAACTCAACGCCGCGCTTTGTCAATACTTTTCTAGACAAAAGCTGTTTTAGAAAATACAATTATTTGGCTTAAAGAAATGTTTTAAAAATCAATGTATGTATATAATACATATATAAAGCTGTTCTGTTGCTATATAAAGCTGTTCCGTTACTCACTGATGAAACTACTGTGCGTAGAAAAATTAAATTTGACATGCAGGTAAGCATCCCTAAGGAGTGTAGGGGAGTAAAAAACATTTTTTTGAAATTATTATGAGAACGAGGTAAAAAGGGATGTTATGTCATATAGTAAATAAATACAACAAGAAATGTGAACGATAAGTGTTCAAGCATTTCCTGAACTGAATTAATCAGTATTTATTTCATTGCCGCCTATTAAATTATTTTTTTCTCTTTCTTTAACCATATACTACTTACTATTAACTACTTATTTTTCTTACTTTTACTAACTTTATTACATCCATACTAATATTATAATGCGAAAGTCTATACGTGTCTATTACGGTTACACGCCTAATCTATAGGCCCGATTTAGATGAAATTCGGAATGAATATAGTTGAAGACCCAGGGTCCAAGGGTCAGGGTCGTATTTTTTATAAACCAACCTCTAAAGGGTTGAAATAGGGGATGAAAAAATGTTAACTACATATAACTTGAGATTATAAAGGAGTGTTATAACACTCTGTTTTATGTTTTTAATCTATAAAGAACATATTAACGGACTCGAGGACTTATAAGTTACTTAACGTATTACATTCCATTACGAGAATGGATGACTCTAGAAGTATAAAAACTACGTATGTATAAAATCCCATCAAACCACTATTAAGTTTTTATTTGTAACAGTAGTGTCTATTTTTTATTTAACGCAAAAGAAACCTATGTATCATATGTAATCGTATGTATTCGAATATTCCCGTTATTTATTTTTTCTTTTTTTCGCTTCACGCTATATCCCGCACACAGCAGGGTAGGCAGAGGGAACCTAGTGCTAAGACACTCCGTTCCCCACTTTCCGCCGAAATCAAAGGCATTGCGTGTTAAGTGGAGAGACCGCGCTTCGTCACTGATACCATGGAAAATGGAAATTTTAAAATGCAAAGGAAATGGAAATTTTAAATATTTCTTCTCGAGTGGGAATTGAACCCACAACCAGTCGTTTACAGACACAAGTTCGTGCCACTGCGCCACGACTGGCCACCATTTAATTAATTGTATATTAATGAGTTTTAGGTGTTCTTTTTAAAAAAAAAACCTAAAATATACCCGTTATGTTCAAAATCTTGGACGACCAAATTCTTATACACTTGTTAACAACAAAAATAAGCTGTAACAAGTACAGGTATCGTATGGCATAGTGGTCGGAGCGCTTGAATGGTTTCTAAGAGGCGCGAGTTCGAGTACCACTACTTTCAATTTTTATAAATGTTACTAAAATACTTCCTGTTACACAAAGCTCGGCGTTGAACTCCGCTGATTAACACAAAATTGGTGAAATTTAGACAGAATTGACGGAAAAGACGATTGACAATTGATATCTTTCTACTTACCTCGTTTTAAAAATATAGTGAACTAGCCATATTTAAGCTTGGATTATCAACTAACTATATGCCAAAATTCATTACGATACAATCGGTCAAGCGGTTTAGATTTTTCATATAAACTTTCATCCCTTATTTCTACCCTTCAGAGGTTGTTTTTTGAAAAAATAAGTAACCTATGTTAGACCCAGTAACTTTTACTACTTTCATTCTAAATTTCATCCAAATCGGACCGGTAGATAAGCCGTGAAAGCTTGACAGACAAACACACAGACTTTCGCATTTATAATATAAGTATGGATACATAGAAATGAAAAAAAATCCTGAATATGTAAACGGAAATACCACATAGATACACTAAGGCAGGTTACATTAAAAACTTAGACTTTTTAACTCCATTACGTTTTGATCTAGAAAGAAGCGTGCCAAAGCCTCATCTCAACGTGCACTTTCATCTTAACTAGATTATAGCCTACACCGGAAATCGAAGTAGCTACTGCTGCCATTTAAAACTATGGTAAGAAATAATTACTTTGTACCTTTTTCCTTTATAGATTTCCGTCATTATGTATGTAGGGAACGGAGTATCTTGACACTAGGTTCTCTCTCTCTCTCTCTCTCTGAGTCAATGGCGAATTGTGAATTTTTGTAAGGTGGCTTAACTTGGTGGTGGTGTTAAAAATATGTTAAACATTCAGAATCCCTGGAAAACAATTGACGAAAGGCAAATCGGTGGGAATCGTGTTATATGGATATATGGATATCCCGCACATAGCAGGGTAGGCAGAGGGAACCTAGTGTTAAGACACTCCGTTCCCCACGTTCCGCCGAAATCGGAGAGATTGCGTGTTAAGTGGAAAATAATTGACAAAAGGCAAATCGGTGGGAATCGTGTTATATGGCCACTTCGCCACTGTCCTATAATGAAGTTGAGTATAAAAAATGTGGAGATAGCTCCAGTGACAAGTTATTCCGTTCTCTGTTTTTTGGTTATATAAAAGAAAATCAAATGGTTAAACAAAATATCACATTATGATTAACCATACCGGTTTAAAAAAGTATATATTTAAAAGAATTGTTGCTCGAAAAAGCTAATTATTTCCTACGATACGCCCATAACTGATAACTATTGAATACAAAAAGTTTCATTCAAATATGCATATTTACATTTAGTAGTATAACAGATTATCGTATAACTGAAAAACTCACCGACAGACAAACAAAAAAAATTAAACGACTATCTATACTTATATTATAAATGCGAATGTCTGTGTGTTTGTCTGTCACGCTTTCACGGCTAATCTACTGGTCCGATATGGATGAAATTTAGAATGTAAATAGTAAAAAGTACTGGGTCTAACATAGGCTACTTAATTTTTCAAAAATCCATGTCTAAAGGATTGAAATAGGGGATGAAAATTCATATGAAAAATAACCTCTCAAGGGTTGAAATAGGGGATGAAAGTTAACGATAACGGAATAGTTCAAGCGGCGAAGCCGCGAGCGGGCCGCTATTATTATATAAATATCCTATTCGTATTTTTTAATCACAACTACTATTTCGAGAAATCTACTTAATGCACAGATATATTTTGTAACAGTTTTGTTTTTCTATAGACACATATATATAAAAAAATACCTCAACTGAGAATCGAATCTATAACCATGGCATATAAAGCTAAGTACTATTACGTCAATATAATATCAGATATTTTATGATTAAAAAATCACATTAAGGGCCAGTCGTGGCGCAGTGGCACAAACGTGTGACTGTAAACGACTAGTTGTGGATTCGATTACCGCTCGAGGAGTGGAAATATTTAATATTTCCATTTCCTTCTCTGTGATATCGAAGTAGAGCGCGGCGTTAAGTTCCGCCACTTGACACGCAATGCCTCCGAATTCGGCGGAAAGTGTGGAACAGCGTGTATTAACATTAGGTTCCCTCTGCCTACCCTGCTGTGTGCGGGATACAGCGTGAAGCTAAAAAAAAAACAATTCAAGTCAAATGTATTTTTCTTAGCTTCACGCTGTGCTAAAGTTAAGGCACTCCGTTCCTACCTTTTCGCCGAATCTAGAGGCGTTACGTATGAAATGGCGGAACTGTAGAAAATGAAACATTAAATATTGCAATTCCTCGAACGAGAATCGAACCCACAACCAGTCGCGTTTACAGCCTTAAAACGTTTAGAGCGGAAAGTTTGGAACGGAGTGTCTTAACACTAGGTTCCCTCTGCCTACCCTGCTGTGTGCGGGATACAGTGTGAAGGTAAAAAAAATCCTATTTGTCTTTTTTTCTCTCTTTTCTGTAAACCTAATTAATGTACATTTAGTTTCTGTTTTATTATTGTACCTATAGTAGATATATAAATTACTATAACTGAGAATCAAATCTACAACCATCTCATATAAACCTTATTCCTATTTCGTCAAAATAAATGCTTTTTTTTTGAAAAAAGACATTTAGAAAACGTATAAAAATTTTGAACGCAACGGGAAAAAAAAAAATGTAAAAAATTTTTATACGTTTTCTCTAAATGTCTTTTTCAATTTTCCTAAGTGTGGAATAACACTTTAAAAATGTTTAAAAGTGCTTTTTTTTCATGAAAAGTCACATAATTTCACGGTTATTCAATATTAAATTCCGTTTTCTTGCACTTGGCATGTTAATTTACAATTATTGCTTGTATAACAGCCGATACTTTTATCGTTAACTAGTATTGGCGATAAAAAAGTTTTTCAAACATAATTCAAAAACAACTTGAATAGAAAATGAAATTACTTTAAATTTTTACATGACATTTTTAAATGTTATATTAAAAAAAATATATTTTGTTCCTCTTAGTAGGCAGAGAGAAGGTAGTGTTAAGACACTCCGTTCTCCACTTTTCGTCTGTATTTGAGTTATTCTGCGTTTAGTAATGTTCACTATAGCGAAGAAATTAAAGTAATTAAATTACGATCATAACACCGAATGGAAATCAAACCCACAATTACGCACAACGATGTACTTTAGCAAACAATTGAACATATTTATACAAACATTTAATAAAATTTATTAAATTATTATAAAAATTAATTAATATATAAATAATAAAACCATTTCTCTATAATAATTTTCGAAAAAATTAAATTAAATTGATTTCAAACTCAAAATTTTTGAAAAACCGTCCACTTTTTTTTAAATTAGCCCAATTTTTTTTATCCACCATACAATAATATACCAAAAAATATAAAAAAAAATCTAAAAAAAATCCAAAAAAAACTTACCCGCAGGCGCTACTCGGCACACCATCACTGTAACACACAACCAACCTTCTCGGAGGATCGATGTCGACTAAAGCGGAATGCATGTGAAGAAAGAGCTTCTAATGTCGAATTTCTTTTATATATCTTGTATTAAAAAAAAAAGTATTTAAAAAATGGATTTCAGAGAAACGTAGCGGTGGTTGTCGGTTCGTATTTCGTTTTGGGTGTTTTTTTTATTTGTTGCAGGTTTTTTCCGGTTAAATTAAATAAATTAATTTTGTATATGTTAAGAAAGTTCTAGTACACATTTTTTTTAGCTTCACGCTGTACACAGCAGGGCTGTACACAGCATGGTAGGCAGAGGTAACCTAGTGTTAAAACACTCCATTCCCCACTTTCCGCCGAATTCGGAGGCATTGCGTGTTAAGTGGCGGAACATAACGCCGCGCTTTACCTCGATACCAGAGCAAAGGAAATGGAAATAATAAATATTTCCACTCCTCGAGTGGGAATCGAACCCACAACCAGTCGTTTACAGTTACGCGTTAAATGTGTTTTAAATCTAAGCAAAGCTACATATATACACTATAGCCAAATTTCACATATAGGAATACACTGAGTCTATCCATGGACCGATGACCGGATCCCGGATACCCGAATGGCGTAAAATGGTTGGCAATAATATCGCTAATAATCATTTCTAATTTGTTATACGCAGGGTATACACTACCAGGGTATATACTATCTTATATCGTTACTACTGGTTAAACAAGAATTGTAAAGTTATATATAAACTTCGGTACATCTATGCTTTTAATATTTTAAAGTGTTATTCACACACTTAGGAAATTGAAGAAGACCTTTAGAAAACGCATAAGATTTTTTACCCGTGGGGGGGCGGGTTAAGAATACAATTCTCCTCCGCCGCTAGGTTAGGCTAGCTTGGTGGTAGGAGATTCGTTCTCCGACTGGCTTGCGACCACTATCGTGTCAAAGACGAACCGCCAAATATCTGATGATGTGTTCCGGTTCGATGGCATGTAAGCCAGCTCTCCCTATTCCCACCATCCCCGTCCTACCTCCCTCCTTCATCTCCAAGGACGGCAACGTATCCACAACTACTCTGGCGTTGTGGATGTCTATGGACGAAGGTAACCACTTACGATCAGGTGATCCTTCTGCTAGTTTACCTCCTTTACTCAATAAAAATACAAAAGAACGCAGCGGGATTCGAACCCGCGCTTCTTGAAAACCGTCCAACCGTTCTAACCGCTAAGCCATGCCTACATCTATGTTTCATAACAGATAGACTGTTGAAAACAGAGTGATCTTACACTAGCGTCTAATATATGATCACTCCATCTCTACCTTTTAAGTATAAATGCAAGAAGTGCATCAAAAATAATCCATAATTATGTTATAAATGGGAATGTCTGTGTGTTTGTCTGTCACGCTTTCACGGCTAATCTACCCGTCCGATTTAGATGAAATTTAAAATGAAAGTAATAACAATAACTGGGTCTAAAATAGGCTACTTATTTTTTCAAAAATCAACCTATAAAGGGCTGAAATAGGGGATAAAAATGTGTATGCTAAATCTACACCGCTTGACCGATTGTAATGAAATTTGGAATAAATATAGTTGATAATCCAAAGTTGAATGTAGGCTACTTTATTTTTCATAAATGCATCCCCTAGGGTTGCAATACACCGCAACAGCTACGTATGTAATCAAGCGGCAAAGCCACGAGCGGGCCGCTAGTATATACTAAAAAGTTCACTACAGCAGAAATAATATTATAGTAACAGATAGGTGACGTACTAAGAGTTACTACTGTTGAATTTCACTTTTATTCACACTTTCAAGCTTTTTCCCGCATAATGGGGTAGTAAACGAGACATAGTGACACGACTCTCCGTCCTCTATTTTCCGCCCGAATGTCGGAATAATATGTTTTAAATGGAGGAAATAAGGAAAATTTGTCATCGATACTAGAGTTAAGAAATAAAAATTTAAATATAATTGTTTCTTCGAGTGGGAATCGAACCCATGAATACCGCGTTACATTCAGACTCTATCCGACTGCGCCACGACGGCCTTTATTACTGGCGCCTACTTAAAAAAATATTTTTAATTTCAGTTTCTTCGTCAGTTGGCTCGTTGGTCTAGGGGTATGATTTTCGCTTAGGGTGCGAGAGGTCCCGGGTTCAAATCCCGGACGAGCCCAATTTTTTTTTTTTAATTTTAAACATGAAAGATCTTTTTGTTTTATTTTTGTTTTTATAAGAAAAATACATGAAAAGAAAGAAAATATTTCTTTTTAATATTTTTAATAAATAAGACTTCAACCTGAACGATCATCTGATTTAATATGCGATTGTCCTGAGTTCAGTTCTCGCGCGGGGCAAAGAATTAAATTCTTTTCATTTTTCGCTCCAGTGACAACAGGAAGCACGGCATTGACTTTCTATACTCCGTACCAATGTCTCAAATATGGATGGAAAATGGAAAACGGAATGTCTTGACTCTCTGACTACCCTGAAGATAAAAATAATAATTTCATTTTTAAAGCATGTAAATCTCCAAATATAGTATTCTTGTATATCTCCATTTTTTTTATTCTAAATAACTTCTTAATAAATGAAACAAACTTTTTTTATAAAAAAAAATATTTACTCTGGAGAACAAGACAAAGCGCGGGGCTAACTTCCGGCAATCAACACAGAAAGCGGGGAACAGAGTGTCTTGGCACTAGATTACCTTCGATGGCCCCTAGTTTGCGAAAAAAGGGATAAAATGTAATTAAATGATCGAAAAGGCATTCCACAATCAGTAATTTATATTCAAATAATTACAAGACTACAATCTATATTATTCATTTATTTTAGCTTCACGCTGTATCCTGCACAAAGCAAGTAGACAGAGGGAACCTATGTTAAGGCACTCCGTTCCCCATATTCCGCCGCATTGCATGTTAAGAGGCGGAACTTAACGCCGCGCTTTGCCTCGATACCACTGCGCGCATTGCGTTCCGCCACTTAACACGCAATGCCTCCAAAATCCAGCGTAAACTGTGGAACATAGTGTTTTAACACTAGATTCCCTCTGCCTATCCCACTATATGCGGGATACAGCGTGAAACTAAAAACAAGGGAACAATTGATGCAAAAAAAACTTCAAGGAATTCTTGTATAGATCTAAAAACAGCACAAAACAAGAAGCCAGGTGTCAAACACCTTTAATGCGCCAGCTAGGCTATTCTCGGCCACTAATGTGCTGGTGCCTAACTATAAATCAACAAGTCTAAAAATAAACCTAAGTCTATTGAAAACGGTTTTTTTCTTTTTACTTTTATAACGCATTGTATAATGAAGATATAAAGAATTTTATGTGGGGCCAGTCGTGGTGCAGTGGCACAGACGTGTGACTGGTTGTGGGTTCGATTCACACTCGAGGAGTGGAAATATTTATTACTTCCATTTTCTTTGCTCTGGTGTCGAGGTTAAGCACGGCGATAAGTTCCGCCACTTAACATGCAACGCCTCCGAATTCAGCGGAAAGTGGGTAACGGAGTGTCGTCACACTAAATTCTCCGTGACCCAGTTATAAGTTGAAAAATGATAACTTAAAAATCCCTTCTACTTAGTTATTGTTGTATTTCTCTAAAAAGGTGGGCGAAGCGAAAATAGCTTAGATATAAATCGACTCGACGACCTAAAAATAGACTCAGAATCGAACTTAAAACCATAGCGTGAACTGTCACTACAAACTTTTCAACAACGCCACTTAAGGGACTATTTATATACACTAACAATCGTTAAATTTAGCGCAAATTCTTAAATGTATTTGCTTTCTACCGCATAGCAGTGTAGTCAGGGAGAACTTAGTGTCATGACACTCCATTCTCTTCTTTCACATAATTACGTGTTCAGTGACGGAACTCAACGCCGCGCTTTGCCTTAGACACCGAAACGGAGAAATGAATATAATTGAAATATATCATTCCTCTAAGTGGCAATCGAACCCACAATCATCGCGATAGACGATAACACTAATGTTAATTCCCCTTTTCGAGATTATTTATAATAATACTCATACATATTTGTTCATTTTTTATGCATCGTCTGCGGCGTTAAACTCCGCCATCCAACAATCAATCTAGATGTACTCAACTCGGATGAATCAATATATTTAAATTGTTTTAATTTCCTCCCTTTGACAGCTAAGACAAAGCGCAGTGTCGCTTTCCACTACTCAACGTACAATGTCGTGAATTCAGAGGGCAAGTGGAAGACGGAGTGTCTTAACACTAGGTTCTTTCTAATTGTCCTAAAATGAGAGAAAAAGTGTGAAGCTGCTAAGAAAATATATATATATATATATATAAGTACTTTAAAGTAAATATGTAGTTCCACTTAGTACAATAAGTGACATTTAAGTACTATATAAGTTTTTTTTTTTATACATATTTCCTCGACGAAGCGATGTTACAATTACGTATAATATTATATTATATACTTTACGTCATTTTATTGAAGAAATCATGTTTTATTTATTAATTCTTTAAATTTTTGTTTACAACAATCGTTCTACGTATTTATTATATAATGTTATTATGGGTTATGAAACTCGCAATCCTTTCCTTTCTGTGTCTAGATCTAGAATTTAGATCTAGGACTTCTGTCTAGATTTAGAATATAGATCTAGAACTTCTGTCTAGATTAACAATCTAGATCTAGAGCTATGTAAGTCTAATAGCTAACATCTTGTAAGTTTTTAAGTTATAAGTAAAATTTGTGTATTATTTTGATTAATTATTATTTTTTTTACAACTTAATTCTTTTTTTCCGCATTACAGAGAAGTCAGAGAGAATCAAGTGGCAAAACACTCCGTTCTTCATTTTCTGACCAAATTAAAGACTGACAGGACAACGTCTTAAGTAGCGGATCTCAACATCATGCTGTGTTTTTCGTACCAAAACGTAAAAATGAGAATAACGAATTAATTACTTTGAATATAATGAACTAGCTAGTTTGAAAATATAGCGGCCAGTCGTGGCCCAGTGGCACAAGCGTGTGACTGTAAACGACTGGTTGTGGGTTCGATTCCCACTCGAGGAAATGTTTAGTATTTCCATTTTCTTCGCTCTGATGTCGAGGTAAAGCGCGGCGTTAAGTTCCGCCACTTAACTCCGAATTCGGCGGAAAGTTGGGAACGGAGTGTCTTAATAGGTTCCCTCTGCCTACCCTGCTGTGTGCGGGATACAGCGTGAAGCTATAAAAAAAAACACAAACATGGAATAATATAAATGGTAAAAATCATTTATTGATCGTAGCTCGATATTGCTAATAAAAATAGTAAGGCGTCGGTTCAGATTCTTTTTTTCATATTGACTAACAATTAATTAAATTTGAAATGATTATATTTATAATAATTAAATATGATCATTATAGGGCAAGTCGTGGCGCAGTGGCACAAGCCTGTCACTGTAAACAACTGGTTGTGGATTCGATTCTCATTGGAGGAGTGGAAATATTCAATGTTTTCATTTCCTTCGTCCTGGTATTCGAGGCTAAACGCGCCGTTAAGTTCAGCTACTTTTCATGCAGGTTCCCTCTGCATCCTGTGTGCGGGATACAACGTGAAGCTAAAAAAAATATGATCATTTCTCCAACTGGGAATCGATTCCACAACTAATCGCAGACAAACATTCGCGCCCCACTGCACCACGACTGCCTCAAGTTTTTTTCAAAGGGAACCTAGTGTTAAGACACTCCGTCCACTTTCCGCCGAATTCGGAAGCTTGCGTGTTAAGTGGCGGAACTTAACGCCGCCTTACCTCGACACCAGAGCGAAGAAAATGGAAATATAATTTCCACTCCTCGAGTGGGAATCGAACCCACAACCAGTCGTTTTACAGTCACACGCTTGTGCCACTGGGCCACGACTGGCCTCAAGTTATAATTTATTATTTGTGGGTATAACAGTATTTTAAAAACCTTTATTGTATGTAATTGTAGTACATACAATGTGCTTTTAAATTACTTATTAAGGAAAATGTTAAATTACATAAACAGAAACTTTTAAATTAAAATTCATACTTTTTTTCTTTATCTCAATGTAGACAGAGAGTACTCAGTGTCTAGACACTCCGTTCTCCTTTCCACCGGAATCCGAGACATGGCGGATTCCAATACCATCGCGAAGACTAATCTTAAATTTGTAATAAATAATTTAATAATTGTATCATTAAATTAATATAACAATAAGATTTTATTACTTGCCATAAATCTTTAATATAATTGTCATTACAGACATAAGTATGGAACAATTATATAATTATCAATCCATACTTGTATTATAAATGCGAAAGTCTGTGTGTTTGTCTGTCACGCTTTCACGGCTAATTTACCGGTCCGATTTGGACAAAGTTTAGAATGAAAGTAGTAAAAGTGACTGGGTCTAACATAGGCCAAAAACCGAATTCTAAAGGGTTGAAATAGGGGATGAAAGTTTATATGAAAAATCTAAACCGCTTGACCAATTGTAATGAATTTTGGCATAAATATAGTTGATAATCTAAGCTAGAACATAGGATACTTAATTTTTTTTAAATGCACCCCTGAGTGTTGCAATATAACGAAATAGTTCACGCGGTGAAGCCGCAAGCGGGCCGCTAGTTACAAATAAAAATTCTAACACTAATAATTCAATGTATTCCTTTATATATGAATTATCTGAGAATCTTACACACTTCTTTGTTAGATGTTGTTCTAAAAAATATATATCTCATGCTTTAGGTAATGGAAATAGTTTTAAATATACGACGTGGTTCTATCCTGTTTCGTGTATCTTGCACACAGCAGGATAGGCAGAGGGAACCTAGTGTTACGACCCTCCGTTCCCCACTTTCTGCCGAGTTCGGAGGAATAGCGTGTTTGTTGGCGGAACTTAACGCCGCGCGTTGCCTCGGATACCAGAGCGAAGGAAATGAAAATATTAAATATTTCCACTCAGCGAGCAGGTCGCTAGTATCATATAAGATGATATTACGACACGCTGGTAGAAAAACATATAATTTGTAGATTTCAATTACAACCCTGTGCACTCGTACATGCAACTTGCTAACACTAGGAACCTGTTTGTACTACTTTCTTCATTAAAATCGAATTAGGTTACGCAATAGGTAAATGTGTTAGGTAAATTGTATTAAGAAAACCATTTTTTTTGTCAATATATACTGTTGAAGCTGACGTGGCGCAGTGGGATGGAGGGCTTGACAGTAAACGTCATGGTAGTGGGTTCGATTCCCACTTTAGGAAATGATTCTCATATCTCCGCTCTGGTACCTAAGATAGACCAGTTAAAATCCGCCGCTTGACACTCAATATCTCAAGTTTGGGCGGAATATGGAGGGTTAAGTGTCTTGGCTTGAAAAATCGTAAAGCTGCTTCTTTTTATAATGGCAACCGAATCTGATATAAAAGTTTCGCATAACTTCGGATATAGGCTATCTGCCTACCCTGCTATGTGCGGTAGTCAATGTGACGTCAAAAAAATATGATTTTTCTTTTTTTCGCGGTTCTGGTTGCTGCACATCACAAAAGTTACTATAAGAGATCTTATAGAAGTCCTAGCGTACAGAACGAGTTATGAACATGCTCATATATTGAGTCCATCGTGGCGCAGTGGGACAACGTCTGACTGTAGACCTAACTGGTTGTAGATTCAGTATCCATCGGGGGTGACTATTATATTTAAAGATTTTTTTATTTCCCGTGCCGTGGCGTTGACTTCCGTCCGTCCGTCCGGCGAATAGTGAAGAACAAAGAATCTTATCACTCGTCTCTCCCTGACTACTACATTATATCGAAAAATTGAAAAATGTAAAAAAAAATACCGTCTAATAAATCTAAAAGCATCCACCTAAAAGTGTTACTGAGAAACACCTACAAATATATCTTTAAAAATACCGTATTCCACTTGCATAACTGTTTTTTTTTTAAATTAAAAAATGTCAGATACGATGTAATTACGAGAGCGATGATCGAAAACCAGTAATGTACTTACATATATGCGTACATTACTTGCCCTATGTCGTAAATCAAGACGGGCAGGCGCACCTTGACTTTGAACTTGCACAGTCGTGAACAAAAGTGTTAACTATATAGATTTTATTTAATTTGTTTTTTTTTTTTTTTTCAATTTTAATTGTAATATTGTCATTTTTTTTTTATTAAATGAGTTTTCCTTCTCCACGGACACAGCTCCGTGCCTTTGTTGTTCTTGATCTTGATTGTATTTCCTTTACTTTATTTTTTTTTTCTTTCACGACTTCTGTTGCTCGGTCAGTATGTATATATAGCTTCACGCTATATCCCGCACACAGCAGGGTAGGCAGAGGGAACCTAGTGTTAAGACACTCCGTTCCCCACTTTCCGCCGAATTCGGAGGCTTGCGTGTTAAGTGGCGGCACTTAACGCCGCGCTTTACCTCGACACCAGAGCGAAGAAAATGGAAATATAATTTCCACTCCTCGAGTGGGAATCGGACCCACAACCAGTCGTTTACAGTCACACTCTTGTGCCACTGGGCCACGACTGGCCACACTGGGTCAGTATGTATGTAGTGGTATAATATGGTATAATATGGTGTCATATTTACTTAAGGCCAAATTGCAACTGGTAGTGGGTTGGATTCCCGCTAATTCCCGGAGATATTTATAATTTTCATTTTCTTCGCTCTGGTGTCGAGGCAAAGTGCCGCGTTGAGTTCCGCCGCTTAACGCGTAATGCCTCCGAAATTCGGCAGAAATTGGGAAAAGAGTGATTGGGAAAACCACTAGGTTTCTTCTGCTTACCCTGCTGTGTTCGGGATATAGTGTGAAGCTAAGAAAAAAAATTACCGCCATTGTGGCACAGTTCTGATTTTATAGAAAAAGGTACGATGGGTATGGGTACGACTGTCAGTAAGATTTACTTTTATTATTAGTTTTCTAATAACTAAATATTCTTTTATTATGGTTGCTTGAAAGACACTGCTTCTAATAAAGTCATTATAACACATTTACTTTAAGTGTAAGTGTGTATATGAATATAGATTGTAGCTTATAGTACGAATACAATAAAGTGTTATTATTATTTAAAAAAAAATACTCCAATCTGAAAAGACCAAATGTGTTGAAACATTTTTTCAGAAAAAAAGTAATATTATCAAATATATCACTTATTTGTTATAAAATTAGAACCCATCGTGGTACAGTGAGATAACGTCTGACTTTAATTACAATTGGCCGTGGGCTTGACTCTTCATGGTTGAACGATCGTAACAAAACTGTTTCAGTTCCCTCTAGTGAACAAGACAAAGCGCGGCGTTGAGTTCCGCCGTGAATTTAAAATGCTGAATGGTCTAACACTAAGAGGTGTCTCACTTTGATGCTATGCGAGAAAAAAAGTGAAACAAAAAAATACCATATATATAAGCGTTTTCCTACCACCAGTACCCAGTTGGAGGTTTTCTCAGTAACAAAAGTAAGAACAAACCAATTTGCGTAGCGATGTTTGCGGCCCGCGCCCGAAATATGGACTTTAGCACACGAAGCCTTATCCTCGTGTGTACGACGCTTTATAGCTAAAGGATCGTCAGATGGTATTGACATTCACCATTATTTGTTATTTAATATATTAATATGGGCCAGTCGTGGCACAGACGTTTGACTGTAAACGACTGGTTGTGGGTTCGATTCCCACTCGAGGTGTGGAAATATTTAATATTTCCATTTCCTTCGCTCTGGTACCGAGGCAAAGCGCGGCGTTAAGTTCCGCCACTTAACACGCAATGCCTCCGAATTCGGCGGAAAGTGGGGAACGGAGTATTTTAACACTAGGTTCCCTCTGCCTACCTTGCTGTGTGTGGGATACAGCGTGAAGCTAATATATTAATAATATTTAAAATATATTATTAGACTTTTGAGGCTATCGTGGCGCAGTTTGACCGCGTGAGTGCAAACACGATTGGGTGTGGGTTCTATTCCCAATTTCAATCTTCTCATATCTCTACATGGACTATCAAAATTTAAATTACTTTCGGCGGCGACGGGCGGAAAGTAGGTATCGGAGAATTGTTAGGCTTTTATCGATTATTTTTTCTATATGGTAAAAGCGTAAAGCAATTTTTTATTATGGATATGTATATTATTATACGTATTTGAAAAAAGTTACTACTGAAAAGTTAATACTGACCTCTAATTCAAAATTAAAAATTAGTATTTTTTTACTCTAATCTTTTATCAATGTAAATAACATTGTTAGCTGTATATATAAATAGCTTCTATGTATTAATTTTATTATAATAAACTTATTGTTACTGGTATTACATACGTTAATAATATGTGTTTTGCTCATTAAATTGAAGGCGTCATAGAATAATGCCACAAAATCTAAAATAAAAATAAGAAAAAAGTAATTGTAAATATTTTATTTTAAACAATTTAATTATTTTTAAAATAATAAACTAATAAAGGCCCTTCTATAAAAAAAAATATTTTTCAACATTTATCAACAGTGTGAAAGTACACTTAATGTCTAAAAATTTAGTCTTTGAATTTTGACTTGTAATTTATCCCCGATCGATTCACAGAAGTGTAACGAGTACATCGGACGTATGATGTACCTACTTGATGTATGTACTTGATGTACGAGTATGATACAAGGACAGCTTTAAATAATGTCAAAAATATACTTTCTTTTGGTTTAAAATTAAATTTATTTTGATAATATCTTTATGATTATGTTTTTTTTTAAAAAAAAAACTAAATGAGAGGTGTCAAGGGGATGGATGGAACGAAGTTCCTTTCGATTAATTAGTGAAGGAATTGGAATAATTTTTTTTTAAGTTATAATTATGTACAAAAAACTTGTATAAAACCTGTATACCCACAAAAATAATCATCGCGACACCACACTGTTCAATGCGAAATAGAATGCGAATATGAAAATATCTGGCTTGCTTTCTATAAGAGAGAGAGAGAGACAGACAGAGAAACATGCACACGCCGTACAGCTTTAATAGCTTATATAGCAGCTTTTAATAGCTTATATAGCAAAGTGTCGTTACAACTTTTCGTGAGATTTTTTTCCGTCTAGCCCCCCTCCCCCCGCACACAACGCGCGATAAAGAACTTGGTTCCAATTATAATAATTTTAATTAATTTTACACTGGCATTAAATCGTCCAAGACCTCTGACATGGTTTCAAGAGATGCAGGTTCGAATCCCGTTGTGTTCTAATTATTGTTTTTTTTTCTCTGGTACACATAATCCGTTGTCCATTAATATTTTTTTATTTATTTTTAAAAATGTGTTTCTTTCTCTAAGTAGACTCTTTAAAAATGTTTAAATAATTTATTTATTTTTATTTTATCCTTTTATTTAATCCATATTGACGAATCACTCTGTTTTTAGTTCCTTTCTATGAAGGTTATATGAATGTCAATGAGGTAAAAAATAGTATTATTAAAGTTTCTATTCTACAACTCGTCGTTTTTCATAAACGACATACAAATTACTAACGTCCAAGAACAGCGACCTTAGATTGATTTAGCAATTTCATTTTTTGAGTAAATCATTTTTTTGGTTGAAGTAAAGATCTTAATATGCAATTCTTGTTGCCAATGACAATCGAAGAATTGCATATTCAACCTTTACTAAAAAAATATTGCTAAATGATTTTTTTTTACCTTCGCGCTGTACCCCGCACACAGCATGGTAGGCAGAGGGAACATAGTGTTAAGACACTCCGTTCCCCACTTTCCGCCAAATTCGGAGGCATTAAGTGGCGGAACTTAACGCCGCACTTAGCCTCGACACCAGGCGAGGAAATTTCCAAATATTAAATATTTCCACTCCTCGAGTGAGAATCGAACCCACAACCAGTCGTTTACAGTCACACGCTTGTGCCACTGCGCCACGACTGGCCCTTCGATCTGAGGTTGCAGTCTTTGGATTAGGATCGATTATTGATATTGGAGGTAAAGCAACGTGTGGTGACAGGTCCAATAGTTAACATGGCGTCAACTTCTGCAACCTTTGATGGAGAACGGAGTGCCTTAGCACTTTGATTACTCTGTACTGCGTGCTTAATTCAGGTTAACCAAAAAAATATCCAAACGATTCTTAAAATAACGATTCTTAATATTTCTTAAAGTAACGGATGAGATGATGAGTTGCGATTGATGTATGAGACAGGAACAGTTAGCTGCAACCTCCGAGAAATACTTTACAAGTCATAAATATTGTCAGAGATACCTTTATTTTGTTGTATATACTAATTTATTTCATTGATTCCGACGAAAACTTCAAAAAAACCAACTTCACGCTTTACTTTATATAGGTATAGCAGGTTGTTTACAACCTAGTGTCAAAACACTAGGTTCTCTATTCAATTGCCATCTGAAATTAAGTCGTCACCAGTCGTGGCCCAGTGGCACAAGCGTGTGACTGTAAACGACTGGTTGTGGGTTTGATTCCCATTCGAGGAGTGAAAATATTTAATATTTCCATTTTCTTCGCTCTGGTGCCGAGGTAAAGCGCGGCGTTAAGTTCCACCACTTAACACGCAATGCCTCCGAATTCGGCGTAAAGTGGGGAACGGAGTGTCTTAACACTAGATTCCCTCTGCTTACCCTGCTGTATGCGGGATATAGCGAGAAGCTAAAAAAAACAACTAAGTCAAATGTATTTTTCTTAGCACGCTGCGCTAATGTTAAGGCACTCCGTTCCCCCACTTATCGCCGAATCTAGGACATCACATTTGAAATGGTGGGACTGAAGAAAATTAAATATTAAATATTGCAATTCCTCGAACGGGAATCGAACCCACAACCAGACGTGATTACAGTTACACTCTGCGTCACGACTACTCTTGAAGAAATGAATGAGTAAGAATGAGTTTGTTTTTTTTTTTTTTCAGCTTCACGCTGTATCCCGCACACAGCAGGTTAGGCAGAGGAAACCTAGTGTTAAGACACTCCGTTCCCCACTTTCCGCCGAATTCGGAAGCTTTGCGTGTTAAGTGGCGGAACTTAACGCCGCCATTTTACAAATGCTCGTATGTATACATTTTGTGACAAGTGAAAGACAGACCACCACACAATATAGCAAATAATGAGATATATAAAAAACACGTCGTGGCGCAGTGGAACAGCGTCTGACTGTAATCGCGTTTGAATGCGAGTTCGACTCTCTTCGAATTTTCATTTGTATAGTCAAGACAAACGGAGAAACGGAGTGTCTTAACACTAGGCTCCCTTTGCCTACCGTGCTGTGTGTGGTATACAGCGTGAAGCTAAAAAAAAACGTTTTCACATCAAGACAAAAACGTTAAGTCCCACCACTCAACACACAATGTCTCAAATTCGGGGAGAAACTGCAAAACGGAGTGTCTTGACACTAGGCCTTCCCAAATTATCCTGCTGCATGTTTTTAAGTAAAGTTTTTCTTTTAAAGTCATAACTACAAGAATTTTTACTCCAACTCAAGTATATATAATAAAATACTTTAATTAATTAAGTACAAGTGTAAAGAAAAGTTAATTTTCTAATGGCGGTTTTACGCAAACATCGTTTGTTCGTTGCCCACGCCGCTACTACGTGGTGAGGTTCAGTGGCATTATGATTGTGACTATTTATTATATCGTACTAAAAGTCTAGCCAGATATTTTTTGTTATTTAGGCATTATGAATTTTCTGTATTTTCTGTTTTTTTAGCTTCACGCTGTATCCCGCACACAGCAGGATAGGCAGAAGGAACCTAGTGTTAAGACACTCCGTTTCCCACGCACCGCCGAATTTGGAGGTATTGCGTGTTAAGTGGTGGAACTTAACGCCGCGTTTTGCCTCGACACCAGAGCGAAGAAAATGAAAATATAATTTCCACTCCTCGAGTGGGAATCGAACCCACAACCAGTCTTTTACAGTTACACGTTTGTGCCACTGCGCCACGACTGTGCCACCTAATGAAACTTAATAAAAATTTTAATTCAAGAAATTTCAAGTATTGTACAAAGGGGAAAACATGGGAAATATAAATATTCGACAAAAAATAAATAAAAAAATAACAAAAAATTGAAATTTATCATAATTTTCTTTAAAAATATTTATTGAAAAAGCATGCGAATACAATATACATACAAATCGTAATTACAAGACGTTACATTATTTCTACAATACAAGAATTCTATTGATCATTAATTTCATTGAAGTAAAGGAGCTCCTTAACTTAATATTTTATATAAAAAAATAAATTTACAACTACACATTTTATTACCCTAGTGTATTTAATAAACAGTGAATCATAAATCATCATATAAATCGAAATTTCATAAAATACTATTATCAAATATTAAAACTCCATCAGAATCGACTTATTAAAATATTTACATATATTTGATTTTGATTAAAAGTTTACATATTATATTAAACATGCATGGCAACACCGCTCTTACCGTTTCACTTAAAAATAATAATAATAAATAAAAAACAATCCGTCCGTGGTCGTGGCGTAAAATGGCGGGAATTATATAGGTTTTTTTTAATTTCGGACTAACAGGCAGAGGGTGTGGGCATACAGTTTACGAATGTAGGTAATTATTGCAAAAAAATAGGTAATTATTATAAAATTTTAGGTAATTATTACAAAATTTTGCTATCAAATCTATAACTTATCTATCTAAATATTCATAAAACCCTCGATTTTTAGATTTTTTTCTACAAAAAAATCATTAAACCAAGTACTGTTGCATTCCTTGACAAATTTAAATTCAACAATTATTTGGAAAATCAGAAAAAAAGAAAATAGAAAAAGATTAAGAAAACACAATCACAATTGATATTCCTTACTTTCTTACTAATTGTCAAATCACATGCTCTGTCCCTTTCACACTACACAATCTACTATATGCGTGAAAGAGACAGAACGATACAACAATCAATTAAAACCATTTACAACAATCAACTAAATCACAAAAGGTAATTCATTCAATAATTCATTATAAAAGATATTTAAAAAGATCGCTTTTGCAACAAAATCATATTGTTGTAATTGTATATACAAGTGTTTTCTTTTTAAATATAAAAGAAAAGATATAACGAAGAAATAGAAAGAGAAGAGCACAGATTAAAAAATAATTATTGAATTTAAATTTGTCATTCATTCAATTTTTCAAACAGTTCGTTCCTTTGATAGCAATTTGATTTGAATGATTTGAATGAATGATTTATATTAAAGATTAGTTGAGTGAATGGAAGTAAACTTTGATTGAAGTTGTTGAGCTAAAGGTGTTGATGTATGTAGTTAGACTATTGCACTGCGCTAGTTGGCTCCTGAAATCAGAATGGAATGTTTTACAATCAATAAATACTTAATATATTAAATTTAAATTAAATTAATTAAATAGCTTCACGCTATATCCCGCACACAGCAGGGTAGGCAGAGGGAACCTAGTGTTAAGACACTCCGTTCCCCACGCACCGCCGAATTCGGAGGCATTGCGTGTTAAGTGGCGGAACCTAACGCCGCGCTTTACCTCGACACCAGAGCGAAGAAAATGGAAATATTAAATATTTCCACTCCTCGAGTGGGAATCGAACCCACAACCAGTCGTTTACAGCCACACGCTTGTGCCACTGGGCCACGACTTTCCACAATATTAGTTTTATTGTTATATTATAACGAATTTAAGAGACCAGTCGTGGTGCAGGGGCACAAAGTGGAATGTAAATACGAGAGGTAGTATATTTGATACCCATTTGAGGAATTGAAATATTTAATATTTCATTTTCTTTGCTCTGGTGTCGAATAAAGCGTGGTGTTGATTGGAGCCACTGAATGCGAACAATGTCTCAGATTTGATGTAACGTGAAAACCAGAGTGTCTTGACACTAGGTTCACTATACCTACCTGCTATTAACTTATCTCTAAAATAAACATCTAACTAAATATAGTATATAAATAAACTAACCTGTTTTGCATACCCAATAGAAAAACTAAGCGGATCACTCTAAGTTCTTATACAATTGATGGGCTTTCGCCCAAACTGTCCATGGTAAACGTCCCCCGGGTCCATGACAATTGGGGAACAAGGCCATTGAAGATCTGGATGAAATGCATCATCATTTTCTGGGCAGCATGAGATCGTCCTGCCATTATCTAAGTAAATAATGTTATATTTTAAATAAAATATTGCAAGTTAATAGGGACCATAATGACGCAATGGGATAGCGTCTGGCTGTAAACGTTTTGGTTTTGGGTTCGATTCTCACTCAAGGGAATGATTATTTCAATTTTCATTTCTTCTCTCTGGTACCATAGAGAATAACGTTGAGTTCTGCTACTTATCACGCAATATCTCGATTTTAGAGTTGGAGGTAGAAGACGGAGTGTCTTATCACTACGTCTTGGAACAAAAAGGGACATACCTTTCCGTTTAGTGAGCCCCAACATATAGGCATTATCGGATATAGCACCTTTTGCTTTTATCTGTTGACTCGTTGATAGAAGTAAGCCACAATTTTCTAACATTTGGGTTATTTTGTCGTGCGACTGAAATTATATAGGAAAATATGTTTTTATATAATAAAAGAATGTATTTAAGCAGTGTTGGGCAAAATTTAATTGCAATTAACAGTTAAATATTAACAATTGATAATTTGTTTGAGTCAAAATTACAATTAACAATTTATTGTTAATTATCGTGTTAACATTAAGAACTAATTAATGTTCATCTAATTTTGATTTTTATGTGATTTCACAAACAAAAAAAGAATTGATAATATTTATTTGGTTATAATTGAAATTTGCTCAACAATTATTTATAGTATAATGTAAGAAGCTATCGAGCTTAGACATGGAAAGTATATAAAATACATATGATATTAGTTACTCAGAGTTCTGAACGTTTCTTGCGGCTTCCCGCATAGCGAGATGGTCAGGGAAAACACTACGTTCTTCACTTCCTGTCAGAATTGGAGACCTATATAGTGGCGGAACTCAACGCCTTGTTTTGTCTATGGTACTAGAGTGGAGAAATGAACTTAAATATAATCATTTCCAAGATTAGAATCGAACCCACAACTAGCGCAATGAATTTACTTAATAGAATGTTTTCTTCAATCTATACTTATATTATAAATTTGAATGTCTGTGTGTTTGTCTGTCACGCTTTCACGGCTAATCTCCCGGTCCGATTTGGATAACATTTATAATGAAATAAATAAAACTGACTGGGTCTAACATAGGCTACTTATTTTTCAAAAATCAACCTATAAAGGGTTGTAATAGAGGATGAAAGTTTATATGAAAAATCTACACCGCTTGACTGATTGTAACAAAATTTTGGCATATGTACAGTTGATAAACCAAGGTTAAACATAGGCTACTTTATTTTTCAAAAATCCACCCCCCGAGGCTTGTAATATACCGAAACAGCCACTTAAATCACCCGGCAAAGTCGCGAGCGGGCCGCTAGTATTCATATATTTTTAACCATTACGAAAAATGTATAATAATCTCACCAAATTATGGCCATAATATGTGTCAGAAACATTCACTACATCATAAGTTTTGTTCCTCACTGTATTTACTTCCTGTAACCATTCTGATAGCTTGTTACGAGACTGGACGTATGCTTTTTTAAAATTCTTCATGTTAACTGAAATGTGGAGCCTTTGATGCCATTCAACTGTAAAATGATATTAGGGAGAATTTAAATAAAATTATTATTTTTAAAAAACGTATAAATTGCTTTGAATTCTTTTTCTAAAGAGTTACTTATACTCTTAAGTAAGTGAAATATTCTTTCAAAAGATTAAAATATTTATTATTATTATTATTCCCCTATTGACAATCACTCACATGTTTTTTTTAGCTTCACGCTGTATCCCGCACACGGCAGGGTAGGCAGAGGGAACCTAGTATTAAGATATTCCGTTCCCCACTTTCCGCCAAATTCGGAGGCATTGCGTGTTAAGTGGCGAAACTTAACGCCGCGCTTTACCTCGACATCAGAGCTAAGAAAATGTATATAATAAATATAAATATTAAATATTTCCACTCCTCGAGTGGGAATCGAACCCACAACCATTCGTTTACAGTCACAAGCTTGTGCCACTGGGCCACGACTGGCCACTCACATGGTTTCTTCCGGTTATTTCACCGGAAACGATTATCTTTCGTTTTTATGCTTTTAAAATGGCATATTAGGTTAAAAAGAACAGACCGTACATGCTGGGCATTGCACATGTAATACACACAGCCAATACCGTAAGCAAAATGGGGTATGTAGCCCACATATAAAATTTTGTAGTTTTAAATATACTTTCTATGTCTTTTCTTAGCTTTTTCCTACATAGTATTCTAATCAGAAGTCTAGTGTCAAGACACTCCGTTCTCCAATTACCGTCTTAAATTGAGATATTGCACGTTAACTGTCGGAACTCATAGCGAAAAAATAAAATTAATGTAATTAATAACATTCCACATAGTGAGAATTAAATTAAATAGCTTCACGCTATATCCCGCACACAGCAGGGTAGGCAGAGGGAACCTAGTGTTAAGACACTCCGTTCCCCACTTTCCGCCGAATTCGGAGGCTTGCGTGTTAAGTGGCGGAACTTAACGCCGCGCTTTACCTCGACACCAGACTTTGTGGCCAGTCCTGGCCCAGTGGCACAAGAGTGTGACCGTAAACGACTGGTTGTGGGTTCGATTCCCACTCGAGGAGTGGAAATTATATTTCCATTTTCTTCGCTCTGGAGAATTCCACAACCATTCATAATTTAAATCTATCATAGTCCCACAATAGCCTTACAATTACATATATCAATTACACATCTCGGCTCAAATACATTTCTTAATAGAAATTGAACAGAGTGTCTTGACACTAGGTCTTCTCTGTGAATGCTTTGAGTAAACACTGAAGGTGATTTCCGAATTAGACTTTAAATAATAGTAACGTATATCTGTCGACTAACCTCTTTCACCATGCGTTTTATAATTTCTCATTGAACAAACCTCACTTATAGGCCACGAAACTATTAAAAACACTAAACTGTAAAACAACAACTTATTGAAACACATGTTTTAATTTAAAATTAATAATTAATATTACATGTTATGTTAATTTAGAAAATTTTAAATAACTTATATTTTTATCATTTTATCACGATATCATTCTGTCAAGTCTCGATGTAAATGGCCGATGGATTATTTCTTTCTGTCAAAGACAGTTGAAATAAAATGTGGGTAGAATTAAAAAAAATATTAAAATACTAGTTAAATTGATAATAAATGGTAAAAAGTATACAAGAATTTCGAAGCTGGTAGTAGAAAGCATGGTTTAGCGGTCACAGCAATTGGACGGTTTCCAATAGGTGCCGGTTCGAATCCTGCTGCGTTCAAGTTTTTTAACGTTTTCTAAAATTATTCTTTTCAATTTCCTAAGTGTTATATATTTTTAGCGTGACTCGTATTATACGTACGTTACATAGTTTAAAATATTATAAGAATATATTAGTTGTTCTCCCTGACTTCGGTCGTATGGTCAATGGTAATTAATAAGCTTGTGGGCCCAATAAATGGCCTAGTTGTAGTTATTTATTTAATAAGAAATATGTATAATAATATAGGAAGTAGTAAAGTATATTTTACCATTGGTTGATCATACACAGCACGAATGATGCTTCCTCGTATACCTAACGATTTATTTAAAATGATAAATGATGCGCAGTGGCACAAACGTGTGACTGTAAACGACTGGTTGTGGGTGCGATTCCCCTACGTGGATTAAAATTTAATATTTCCATTTCCTACGCTCTGGTATCAGAGACAAAGCGCGGCGCTAAGTTCCTCCACTTAACACGCAACTCCTCCGAATTCGGCAAAAAGTGGAGAACGGAGTGTCTTAACACTAGGTTCCCTCTGACTACCCTGCTGGCACATACAGGGATACAGCGTGAAGCTAAAAAAAATATATAATATTTGTCCCTAGTGGGAACCGAACCCGTAATCATCACGCATACAATTAGACAGTCACTATGCGCCACATTTAACTAAAATTTATTAAATATATTTATAAAGGCATATTTGAGTTCTTTTAATGTTTTTTTTTATAAACATATATTAAAGAAAAAGAAATTTCATGTTCAAAACATGAAAAAAATTATGGGCTCGTCCGGGATTTGAACCCGGGACCTCTCGCACCCTAAGCGAAAATCATACCCCTAGACCAACGAGCCAACTGACGAAGAAACTGAAATTAAAAAAAAAAATTTAAGTAGGCGCCAGTAATAGAAGCCGTCGTGGCACAGTGGGACACACTCTGACCGTAACACGATGGTTGTAGCTTCGATTCCTACTCGAGGCAGTGATTATATTTAATTTTAAATATCTTCGCTTTGGTACTTAAAACAAATCAAGGCGTTGAGTTTCGCCAATCAACTCGCAATGTCTTAATTTTCGGGCGTAAAGTGGAGGACGGAGTGTCTTGACACTAGGTCCTCTCTGACTACCCCTGTTTTTTTTATATCTTTAAACTGGCTGTACAGAAAGTTATTCATTTTCGATTTTTAAGGCAACGCATCCACAACTCTTCTGCTGTTGTAGATATCCATGGGCGAACTGCTTACCATCAGGTTGTCCTTCAGCTCGTTTGCCTCCTACTTCCATAAAAACAAAACTAACTCATTCACGTTTGGTAATAGGTGAAGGATAAACTTAATATTCCTTTAAAATAAGTTTTTTTTTAACTTGAACGCATGCTCAGTGGTGAGAGCGCCTGAACGGTATTCAGGAGGCGTGGGTTCGAATCCCGCTGCGTTCAAATTTTTATACGTTTTCTTTAAATGTTCTTTAAATGTCTTTAACTATATTTAAATTATTTTTATTTATATGCAGTTCCGCCACTGAACACGAAAAAGAAGAAGGAAAAAGGGGAAGTCGAAGAGCGACAGGCGGTGGGCTCATTTTCTTCACTCAGGTGTCGAGGCAAAGCACGGCGTTGAGTTCTGGCACTCAACACGTAATGCCTGCTGCTAGGAATTAGGGAACGGAGTGTCTTAACACTAGACTCCCTTTCCCTGCTGTGTGCGGGATATAGCAAGACGCTAAAAAAAGGAAAAAAATAAAAAAGAATGGATGGAAGATGGAGTTATTATATATGTTGTTTTAAAAAGGGCCAGTCGTGGCGCAGTGGCACAAGCGTGTGACTGTAAACGACTGGTTGTGGGTTCAATTCCCCATCGAGGAGTGGAAGTTATATTTACATTTTCTTCGCTCTGGTATCAAGGTAAAGCGCGGCGTTAAGTTCCGCCACTTAACACGCAAGCCTCTGAATTCGGCGGAAAGTGGGGAACGGATTGTCTTAACACTAGACTCCCTTTCCCTGCTATGTGCGGGATACAGCATGAAGCTAAAAAAAGGGAAAAAATAAAAAAGAATGGATCGTAATAAAATAAAAAGCAGGTATCATTCCCATATAAATATATTAAAGTAATCCTTTACACATATCCTTCTACATTCTACGTATCACATCAACAGAAAACATATAAAATTGTAAATTCGACTTTTTTTTTCTTTTTTAAATCTTCTATCGAGAACTCTTCAGAGATCTCATTAACTAAATTCGTACACAGATTTTTTTTTACATTTCGTGCTCAATCAGGTGTCTATTGGTTTAGTCTTCGTAATTTTAACATCACCTGGTAGTAAAAACGATATAATGCCGCCAACTGCAAAGAAAATCATGTAATGTAAATATAATATGTAAATAGTACATAAAAATTATATATGGGGCCAGTCGTGGCGCAGTGGCACAAGTGTATGACTGTAAATGACTGGTTGTAGGTTCGATTCGCACTCGAGGAGTGGAAATATTTTATATTTCCATTTTCTTCGCTCTGGTGTCGAGGCAAAGCGCGGCGTTAAGTGCCTCATATTTCGGTGGAAAGTGGGGAAAGGAGTGTCTTAACACTAGGTTCCCTCTGCCTACCCTGCTGTGTGCTGGATACAGCGTGAAGCTAAAAAAAAATCTTGTTACTTTGTGTTTACTTTCAATTACTTGTCATATTTTTCATTGTCATGTTATATTAATGTACTAGCAGCACTCGCGGCTTTGTCTGAGTCAATTACGCTATTATGACTATTTCTTTTTGTCTACTCGCGTTCTCGCTTAAATTACAAACACTGCTTTATAATTTTAATTGTTGTAAAACTTTTTAACAAATTTAATTGTTATAACTGTTTAAAATTAAAAATGAACCGATTGAAATAAAATAAATATAAAGGGTAGTTTCTCAAAATATTAAAGTAGTTTAAAATCAATACACAAAAATCGGTTAATCCATTTTTTTAGCTTTATTAAATTAGGGTGCACAGATGCACAGATGCACAAACAAATAAAAAAAAAAACATTTTATTTTCGGTTCTGTTATGTCCCCATTTATAATAATGTTTTACGTATATCTTTCACGTACAGACTGTGACCAGTTACATTTTAACTAAATGTATAAATTAACACGCAGAAGAATCACTTTCGATAAATTTTGTGAAAATATATGTGCAGAAAGACAGTATTACTAATATTAAGCCTGGTCTTAACATTTGTCGAAATCAAGTGATAGAAGACTGACTCATAATTTACAAAAGTTACATTTTTAACTATATAATTTTAAATGTTATTTACCAAAAGTCAATCCGCCGAACAAGTAGAAGGCGAGCTCGCAGTCGTACACGAGCATATGCTTGAGGATGTTGATACCGAACACGGAGCTGCCGCGGCCCACCATCAGCGTTATGCACACCGCCATCGCTCTAGTGAAAAGAAATAAAAAAATAAAAATAAAGAATCATTCGAAATAAACATAGAATAGAAAATATATTTTTTTAAAGTAGCGGAATTTGAACCCAACTCTTGGATACTGTCCAAGATTTAATTCGCCCATTTTTCCCGCAAAAGAGATAGACTAAACTCTCTGTCTAGTGAATAGATACTCCGCTCTTCATGCACCACAGGAATCCGGAACGTTGCGTGTGGAGAAACTGAACTCAAAGCGGTGATTTGTCTTATCAACAGAATAAAAAAATTACGATAGCTTAAACATAATTAATTATTCTCCACAGAATGAAAATCGAATTCTTTAAACTTTTATTGTTCCTGCTGAGATACTAATAGCAAAAATTGTAACAATCATCTTTTTTTTAGCTTCACACTGTATCCCACATACAGCGGGATGGGCTGTAGGTGGGATACAGCGTGAAGCTAAGCGGGTTCGAATTCCGCTGCGTACATGGGCAGAGTTGGTAACCTAGTGTTAAGACACTACGTTCTCCATTTTCCGCCGGATTTTGGAGGCATTGCGTGTTAAGTGGCGGAATTTAACGCGCAAATAAATGGAAATAACAAATATTTCGCGCCACGTCTGGTCTCAATCTTAGATAATTTCATTTTTATAATGATAATATAATAGCCAAAATATTTAAAAGTTTTATCCAACATCCAAGAGATATGTTTTCAAATACTGCTATGTTCACGAGCACTAAGCATATATTTGTGTCTCTCAAGTCCTAGGCGCAGTGCCTCTAAAAGGTATGAGACCCTTGCTATAGGCTCATACGGCAAATCCGTAAATTGCTGAGGAATTCCGTCTCATACAGTATAAAACAAGTAAATATATATTTTTGATACTCACTTGACATAAGTAGGGAACACATCCACACTGAATGTAGATAAGAAGCCAAAGTTGAGGACTCCAGCTATGAAGACGACGAAAAGGAACGAGCTTAACATCCACGAGCTGGTCAAGCCAACGCAAATACCGCCTATACCTGCGATTAGCTGAAATAATATATTTATTATATTATACATATGTCTCATGTTAAATAATTATTGCTAAATTATATATATAAGAATAAATCATGGGGCCAGTTGTGGCGCAGAGGCACGTAAGCGTGACTGTAATCACGACCGCCTGTGGATTCGATTACCGCTCGAGGAGTGGAAATATTTAATATTTCCATTATCTTCGCTCTGGTGTCGAGGCAAAGCGCGGCGTTAAGTTCCGCCACTTAACACGCAATGTCTCCGAATTTAACGGAAAGTGGGCATCGAACCTACAACCAATTACGTTCAGTGAGGCGCTGGCCTACTGCGCAACGATGACGTCAACTCACTCCTTCCATGACAAATTTAAATTACTATTTCTTGCATTGGTAATAAAATTAGGTAGAAAGTTTCAGTATAATAAAAAGTACTTTAAAGGTAAGTACTAAAAAACTAAACAAAAGATAATGTAATCACTCTTGGCTACCTACTCCATTATTCATTTATGTCAATTAAATATTTATTTTAATGAAAGAAAGAAGAAATTTAATTAGTTTCAATGCCCATTTCTGGTAAACAAGACAAAGTGCAGCGTTAAGTTCCGTTCCTGCGATCTTATCCAACCGTATCTCTGACTACAATAAAACTTAACTCCAAGAAAGTTAAAGTTAGTTATCATTTTCTAAGAAAACTTTTACAGGTTTTAAATATCAACTCACCTGTACAGATATTAACATGCGTTTTCTTCCGACATAATTAATAATTGTACTAAGTACAGTGTTTAAAGCCGCAATCGTGATACTTATGACGCAAACTGTCACCATCGCGAAGCTGTTTAAACTGCAATCGTGGTTCTGAAAAAATACATATTTTTATACGCTTAAATAAGTATATATATTAAGTTTTATGTTTACATCTAAAAAAATCGAATTTTCATTTATCGCATAAAGACAATAATCAAATAAGAATACTTATAAAAATCTGTAGCTAGCACTCAAAATATTGATGAAATTTTAAATTATTTTAATTTCCTCAACATAAGGTAAAACAGTTCGCAGCGTTGAGTTCCGAAGATGAAAAAGAAAATCCGAGTGTCCCAAGTATATAATGCAAGATGTATATATATTTTTGTATATGTATTTTTTTTATTAAATATAGGAGGCAAACGAGCAGAAGGACCACCTAATGGTAAGTGGTTACCTTCACCCATAGACATCCACTACACTATAGGGGTTGTGGATGTTGCCAACCTTGGGGGTAAAGGAGGGAAGGAGAGAGATAGGATGGGAATAGTGGGAATAGGGAGAGAGCTGGCTTTCATGCCATCGAACCGGAACACATCAACAGATATTTGGCGGTTCGTCTTTGACATGCTAGTGGTCGCGAGCCAGTCAGAGAACAAATCTCCTACTACTAAGCTGCGGAGGGGAAT
Organism: Dryas iulia moderata; assembly: GCA_019049465.1. Lineage (NCBI taxonomy): Eukaryota > Metazoa > Arthropoda > Insecta > Lepidoptera > Nymphalidae > Dryas > Dryas iulia. Next base: position 11,763,124 of record CM032419.1, on the reverse strand, counting down.
TGTATACTTAACCCGTCCCCCCACGGGCAAAATGTATATAACCCTAAAAGAATATAAACGTTTTCCCAAACAGGAATCGAATCCGTAACTACCGTTTGGACGGCCAACAACTGCACAATGATATCTTATATATAGACTATTATATAACGAAGGTTACAAGTTCAGTACGTAATGTTAACGGACTATTATATTTAAGTCTTTGTAAATATTTAACGAGATTGTATGCTTGTTATTTATCAGTTCATAATATGATAAAGATATACAAAATGTAGACTATACATTTATTGACAAAACACAGAGGTTTATCAGTTAATAGAAGTAAATTATATAACTTATATATAATTTTTCAGCAGTAAAAGCAGTTCAGCGAAATTATTATTATTCTTATCTCCTATATGTAAGTAGGCAGGTATTTTTTTTATGGAATAAGGATATGGAGGCAAACGAGCAGACGGCCCACCTAATGCTAAGTGGTTACCTTCATCCATAGACAATACCAACATTAGGGTTGTGGATGCGTTGTCAGTTATAAGGATAACGGAGGGAAAGATGGAGGAAGAATAGAAAGGGTGGGAATAGGGAGAGCTGGCTTACATGCCATCGAACCAGAACACAACATCAGACGTTTGGCGGTTTAGTTTTGAGGTCATAGTGGTCGCGAGCCAGTCGGAGAACGAATCTCCTACCACCAAGTTACTGGGTGATTCGCCTTTTACGGGACAATACCCAGCAGCGGAGGGGAATTCTATTCTTAACCCGTCCCCCCACGAGTAAAAATGTAGAACATATTATTAAGACTTTTCTCTCACCATTTGAGCACAACAATTTAAATGATTTTTATCACCTGCAATACTATTTTGTTTGCCTCGTTCCTCGTCAGCGACGTGATGGCATCTGCCTGACCTTCTGGGTCAGTATTTTCCAATAATATTATCTATCATTTTTGTCACATAGCTGCACAATTAGAGACTCAATAATTAGATTTAAATTAAGTAGATATATTCGAGTAAGAGCACAACAGAAGACGTGACTGCTTCGTTCTTGCAAAAAATTTCAATACCTATAGATTAAAAAATACTAAAAAATTTAATATTTTCAAAAATTCTTACCTCGGTTTCACTGTCAGTGTGCGCTGCTCTTAACATATCGCAGAATGTTATATTGTCATTGCCTTTCTCTATAGACTTCATGACCGCATCAGCGATGAATGGCAACCACGTTAGGAATGGATTTATACTGAAAAATAGAATGAAATTTACTATACTTAATGATTTATGATTTACTACCCTATTTTTTTTTTAGCTTCACGCTGTATCCCGCACACAGCAGGGTAGGCAGAGGGAAACTAGTATTAAGATACTCCGTTCCCCACTTTCCGCCGAATTCGGAGGCATTGCATGTTAAGTGGCGGAACTTAACGCTGCGCTTTTACCTCGACACCAGAGCGAAGAAAATGGAAATATTAAATATTTCCACTCCTCGAGTGGGAATCGAGCCCCCAACCAGTCGTTTACAGTCACACGCTTGTGCCACTGGGTCACGACTGGCCACGATTTACTATACTTAATGATGATGATTTATGTAATTGTTTATATACAATTTTTAAATTAGTTACGTATTATTATTTAAAAAAAAAAAAAAAAAAAATAGCTTCACGCTATATCCCGCACACTGCAGGGTAGGCAGAGGGAACCTAGTGTTAAGACACTCCGTTCCCCACTTTCCGCCGAATTCGGAGGCTTGCGTGTTAAGTGGCGGAACTTAACGCCGCGCTTTACCTCGACACCAGAGCGAAGATAATGGAAATATAATTTCCACTCCTCGAGTGGGAATCGAACCCACAACCAGTCGTTTACAGTCACACTCTTGTGCCACTGGGCCACGACTGGCTGGTATTATTATTTGACATTGTGTTTTGTTCCTTTTCCTGAATAAATCATTAATTTAATTAATTGTAAATTGCAATATGTGAATTAAAACAAATAAAAATGTATACTAGTGCATGCTGTATCCATCTTTAACTATAATGCATTTAGCTTTAAGTTTTCAACTTGTGTAATACTTTTTCATATGTAATGTAATTATCACTGATGGTTCTAAATAAAAAAATAAATTTTAAGGTTTAAGAAGGATATTGAAAAATATATTTAGAAAACGTATAAAAATTTGAACGCATCGGGATTCGAACCCGCGCCTTTTAGAAACTGTCAGACCACTATCGTGTCAAAGACGAACCGCCAAACATCTGATGATGTGTTCCGGTCCGACGGCATGTAAGCCAGCTCTCCCTATTGCCACCATTCCCATCCTTCCTCCCTCCTTCTGTCCTACATCCCCGAGACTGGCAACGCATCCATAACTCTAATGTTATGGATGTTTATGGGCGAAGGTTACCACCTAACACCAGGTGTGCCTTCTGCTCGTTTGCCTCCTTTATTCCATAAAAAAAAAAGTTTTTGAATAAATGGTAATTAAATGGTCAAAAGGGGCCCATAGACTGTGGAACGTTAAGTGTTATGTTAATGTTACGTGTTTGCTCAATTCTTCCCGCCATGCAGAGCAAAGAGGCAGTCTCTAATTCGGGCGTAACGTAGAGAATGGAGTGCCTCGTCACTAGACTCTTTCTAAAAAAATATTTCTTAAGTAAACTTACCCAAAATAAACTATAACGAACAATACGGAGAGAAGTATAGTAGTTTTAAGTAGAGGTGGCTTTATTAAGGGTAAGGTTTGTGACGCTATGGACGACCAAAATCCATTTGTAGGCTTTCCTGTGTCTTCTCCTAACACTAGAGATGATACCTGAAGCAAAATTATATACATTTTAACACTTTTAAAGAGTTATATACTTGTACACATTTAGGATATGAAAAACATTTTTATTAAACGTATAAAAAATTGACCGCATGGCTTAGCAGACTGTGCGCTTTGACGGGTTCTAAGTAGCTCGGGTTCCAATCCTACTGCGTTCAAATGTATGTTTTCTATGAAAAGAATCATTTTTTAAAATTTATCAGCTTGTCAAAGTGGCAAATATGATAGACTAAATAAAATACAGAGTAATTTTAGTACTGGCATTTTGAAAAGAGACAAAACTACATTTTATTAATAAATTTTATTTATATGATGCCATTGTAACCCAGTGGCATAGCCTCTGACAGCAAATACGATAATTGCAGCTTCGATTCCAATTGGAGGTATTATTACATCTAAATTATTTTCTCCTTCTCTTCTCCGCTTCGGTAACACCAAACGCGGCGTTGAGTTCCGCCACACGCAGTACTCCCGATTCGAGTAGAAGAATAGAAAACGGACACTAGATTCTCTTTGGCTCTCTAGTTTAGTTCAGACTATTTAAATTCTCGTTTTCTAACTTTACCCGATTATGCTAAAAAAAAACATTAAAAAGAAGAAAAAATCACTCACATTATAATCATTTCCACTCTTTCCAGTATTTATAGTGAAAATTCCTTTCAATATATCCAAGGCTTTGTCCTCTTTGCCCACGCTGAGCAAGAACCTGGGACTTTCGTAGGAGAAGTACATGCCGACCGCTCCTAACGCACATGGCACTGAGAATATTATGTTGAGTAACCGCCAGGAGTTGAAGTGTATATTGAGGTATGGTATGTAGTAGCTAAACTTCATTTGTAGTACGGGGATTGATATCACTGGAAAAAATAATAATTTTGACTTAAGTAGAATCATTAAATAGTCTTTTTTTAGGTATTAAGTGGCGGAAATTAACGCCGCGCTTTGCCTCGACATCAGAGCGAAGAAAATGAAATATTAAATATTTCAATTACTGGTGTAGGAACCGAACCCACAACTAGTTGCATTTACAGTCACGCTTTGTGCACCACGATCTAGCCTCAAAGCCTTTATTATTATTGTTAATTTTTCTTTTTTTTTTCGCTTTACGCTGTATCCCGCACACAGCAGGATAGGCAGAGGGAACCTAGTGTTAAGACACTCCGTTCCCCACTTTCCGCCGAATTCGGAGGCATTGCGTGTTAAGTGGCGGAACTTAACGCCGCGCTTTACCTCGGCACCAGAGCGAAGAAAATGGAAATACTAAATATTTCCACTCCTCGAGTGGGAATCGAACCCACAACCAGTCGTTTACAGTCACACGCTTGTGCCACTGGGCCACGACTGGCCACACATGCCTTAAGTAGAATCATTAAATAGTCTTTATTAACTAGGTATAATACTATTAGCAGCTGCAAGCTTTTTTCGGCTAGTAGTCGGCTAGTAGTGGGGTAGTCAGAGAGAATCTGGTTTTGAAGACACTCTGTTCTCCACTTTCTGCTGAATTCTAGAAGCAACATTATGTACTCGTATGTATTTCAATTCTTAGAATTGTGGGAATCGAACCCACGAACGACAATACTGGCCTGTCTTCTTTTTTATTAAACTATGACATTTATTCATTACTATTATTCCTGTATATTATTAGTTGTATTGTTAATTAACGTAAATACATGCATATTATATTAAGGATTTTGCGCCTAACGTTAGAAAATGAGCAATGCCTTATGCATTCTTAAGCAAGCGCGGCGTTAAGTTCCGCCATTTAACACGCAAGCCTCCAAATTCGGCGGAAAGTGGGGAACGGAGTGTCTTAACACTACCCTGCTGTGTGCGGGGATATAGCGTGGAGCTATTTTTTTATATCTTGTACAAGATAGCTTGATCTTTCTGACAGAGCGGATAGTGATGGGAAACAGAAAATATGTAGTAGTCCAAGAAATAACTTTTTAAAATACTTTCAACTGTGACTTTTTAACGCATGTTTGTTTGGAAAAGTTGTTTAGTCTCGTGGTATAAACCACCTATTGGAGGTCCAAGAATAATTCTGTATGTAAAAATTATGGTTAAAAAAATAAAATAGTTTTATCTCTAAAATATAATGTAAAATTGTGACCAGTCGTGGTCCAGTGGCACAAGCGTGTGACTGTAAACGACTGGTTGTGGGTTCGATTCCCACTCGAGTAGTGGAAATATTTAATCTGGTGCCGAGGTCAAGCGCGGCGTTAAGTTTCGCCACTTAACACGCAATGCCTCCGAAATCGGCGGAAAGTGGGGAATGGAGTGTCTTAACACTAGGTTCCCTCTGCCTACCCTGCTGTGTGCGGGATACAGCGTGAAGCTAAAAAAAAAAATCTCTAAAATAGTTTTTTATCGAGGAAGCGCACAGCTAAGAGGAGCACAGCCAAGATCATGTCATCATCTCGAACTTTAATTATTATTTCGTGTTCAATAATATTGTCGAAGTGGATGTAACACATCATTAACCATCATCCGATGTAACAAGCGTCTATTACTTTCAATGTTCCTTTTTAAATTTTAGTTTGAAGCAATAAAAATTCTTAAAATGTTCGTATATCGCAGGAATCTTTTTTTTTACCAGGACTTTTGTGTATTATGTATTTATTTTAATTACTTTCACAATTTTTAAAATTATTAAATTAACAAAATAATATGTTCATCATTGCAAAGTTATGTCGATCAAAAAAATTGACATCTGTCAAAAAGATCAAGCTCTCTTGTACGAAGTATATCTAGCTATCTACATTTCCATTATTCTCCTTTCTCCTTTGAACCTCTATGTGTTGAGTGGCAGAACTCTACGCCACGCTTGTGGCCTTATCGGGACGGAGAAATATAAAAAAAAGAAATATAATCATTTCCCTGGCGCGTTGTCACAATCGGCGTTAATTCTCTAAATTTTGCTTATAAAATAGAAATAAATAAGCATTTTAGTTACTTTAGACAGTTATAATATATTTTTTTGATACTCACCAGCCATAAGTCCAGTGGCGGACAAAAATATAGTGCTAGTCAAAGCTACCATTATAGCTCGGCGATGTTGCGGGGTACATTCACTTAATAATGTTAGCGATAATGCATATGTTCCAGCTACACTGCAAAAAATATATAATAAAATTATATATTTTTATTTTTTTCACGTCTTGAAGTGCGGCGTTGAGTTCTGCGACCTAGCGTAGAATGTCCGTAATCGGCAGTAAAGTAATGGAACTTATCGCTGCTTCGGGGCTTATAAGTATAACATATTTTTATGTATTATAAAAATTCGTTCACAAGTGCATTAAATACATACGTATATAGGTGTTTTCCTTTTTTATCTTCACGCTGTATCCCGCACACAGCGTGTTAGGCAGAGGGAACCTAGTGTTAAGACCCACGCACCGCCGAATTCGGAGGCTTGCGTGTTACGTGGCGGAACTCAACGCCGCGCTTTACCTCGACACCAGAGCGAAGAAAATGGAAATATAATTTCCACTCCTCGAGTGGTAATCGAACCCACAACCAGTCGTTTACAGTCACGCTTGTGCCACTGGGCCACGACTGGCCACTGGTATATAGGTTTTAAAATTAATATTTGTTGCTATATGTGTCCGTTAATTAAAATTATTTTTTTAATTTCCGCTTTTACAGCATCATAGACACTCCCTTTTCCTAAATAAAAGTGTTATTAGTTTTAAATTCAGGCTTTTTAAGTAAAATACATAATTTTAACTTATAAATCTTTTCAAGCTTATTTGCTTCAGTGTCACGCTCGTATATTTAATATTCAAATTCATCTATGTGAATAGGAATTGAAAATTTATAAAATTATATTAACACTAGTGGACACGGCGAACTTCTTCACGCTATATCCCTCACACAGCAGGGTAGGCAGAGGGAACCTAGTGTTAAGACACTCCGTTCCCCACTTTCCGCCTGAATTCGGAGGCTTGCGTGTTAAGTGGCGGAACTTAACGCCGCGCTTTACCTCGACACCAGAGCGAAGAAAATAGAAATATAATTTCCACTCCTCGAGTGGGAATCGAACCCACAACCAGTCGTTTACAGTCACACTCTTGTGCCACTGGGCCACGACTGGCCACAAATTTCGATCTTCGTTTCACCGTATTTTTGACTTGAATAATGTTAATGCGTTATAATCCATACTTTACTTATATTATAAATGCGAAAGTCTGTGTGTATGTCTGTCACACTTCCACGGCTAATCTACTGTTGCGATTTGGATGAAATTTAGAATGGAAGTAGTTAAAATGACTGGGTCTAACATAGGCTACTTAATTTTTCAAAAATCAACCTCTAAAGGATTGAAATAGGGGATGAAAGTTTATGAAATAGGGGATGAAAGTTTATGTTTCCGGAAGGCCCGATAGCAAATAAATAGTTCTTGATGGCTTGCTATCCAGTAGGGATTACTTATTTTGTTTAATTAAATGACATCCCTCCATTCTTCAACTAAATACTATTATTAACCATCTATTGTAAACCATCATAAAAAAGATGTATTTTATTAACATGCTGAAGATTGTCATCATCATTGTAATTACAATATCACGATAACTCCCAATAAGTAAGTAAGTAAGGTAAGTTATAATATAACACTTTATCAAGCATAGCCAGCCGAGTAGGCAGAGAGAACCTAGTGTCAAAACTCTTCGTTCTCCATTTTCCTCACTTTACTTTCTTTTGAAATAGAGACGATAGTGGAACAGTGTCACATAGTATACTATACACAGTAATCGCAGGTGTGAATCCTACTAGGGGAAATGAAATGTAACCCTTTCGTTTTATTCTAATTATTTCCATATCTAAGTTCACTCAACGCCTAATCAATCTCTAATTTGTACAGCAAATATAGATTGGAGTGTCCGAACACTACGTTTTCTCTGACCACTCTTATATAGTGAAAAAATAAAGCTAAAAAGAACTAGGCATACTATAAAGAACTTGACGAGGTAAAGCGTGACCTTAAGTTCCGCCACTTAACACGCAATGCCTCCGAATTCGTCGGTGCGCGGGGAACGGAGTGTCTTAACACTAGTTTCCCTTTGCCTACCCTGCTGTGTGCGGGATACAGCGTGAAACTTCTATATCTTCACTCTAGTTAAGTTAAGTCTCTAGTTAAGTTAGTCAAAGTTGTCAAAGTTAAGTTCCACCACTCACGCGCCTAATCAATCTCTAATTTGGACAGCAAATAAAGAGTGGAGTGCGTGGTCACTAGGACCTCTCTGACCACCCCAATATAGTGAAAAAATAAAGCTTAAAAGAACATGAAATATAGACTTACGCGCACGAAGACAAGAACTTGAGAACGCTAAACACAATCCAGTCAGGTGATATAGCGGAGGAAGCGCCAAATAAGAACGCTAGTGTCATACATGTCGCCAGTATCTTTCGTCTACCTTTTGTATCCGCCAGGTATCCCCAGAAATGAGACGTTGCTATTATACCTGGAAGGAAATATTATGTTAATAAATAATATGTGATATACCGTACCGTATGTAGTATAGATTCGATCTCTTCGTAAGATGTGCGGTTAACTTAGCTGATCGAATCCAAAATAAGAAATACACAGAATGGCAGGTGCTAGCGAGAATATTATAGTATTTTTTTTGTTTTTTAGCTTCACGTTGTATCCCGCACACGGCAGGGTAGGCAGAGTTCCCCACTTTCCGCCGAGTTCGGAGGCATTGCGTGTTAAGTGGCGGAACTTATCGCCGCGCTTGACCTCATCACCAGAGCGAAGAAAACGAAAATATTAAATATTTCCACTCCTCGTGTGAGAATCGAACCCACAACCAGTCGCTTTACAGTAAGAAGGCTTTACAGGAAGAGGCCCCATATTACAGTAAGAATGAAGAAAAATCTGCTCAGGTGGTATAGTCACATCGAGAGGATGAGTGATGAAAGAATGGTAAAAAAGATATATGAAGCAAAGGTAAGTAGTAAGAGGGGTGGAGGGAGATCTCGGTTGGCCTTTGAGAACATAGTATTGCCGATACGTTAGGAAAGTCTCATTTTTGAGTATCTCAATACCCGGCTCTCTGTTATATAGGAAACTAGCGGCCCGCACGCAGCTTCGCCGCGTTTACTGCCTAATTGTTTCGTTATGTAGCACCCCTCAGGGGTGGATTTTTGAAAAATAAAGTAGGCTATCTTTGACCTTCGATTATCAACTATATTTACTGAAAAAATCATCACAATCGGTCAAGCGGTTTAGTTTTTTCATATAAACTTTCATCCCCTATTTCAACTCTTTAGCGGTTATTTTTGAAAAAATAAGTAGCCTATATTAGACTCATAGTTATATACTACTTTCATTCTAAATTTCATCCAAATCGGACCAGTAGATTAGCCGTGAAAGCGTGACAGACAAACACACAGACTTTCGCTTGTTTCTTTAATTTAAAAAAATATGATAATTACGTAAATCGTTCCAGACAATAAACTTATGCAATTAAATATAAAAGAACCTTTGTGTACCTTAATTAATTTTTAATGTTTCAATTTCAGCAGTGTAATCAGAGTCAGACATAGTGTCTGTGTTGACATTATGTCTGAGTCTATTGTACACTTGCCACCCTGTCTAAAACTTAAACATTGTGTGTCTGGCGGAGCTCAACACCGCGCTTTACTTTACCCGACCGGGAAAATTAATATAATTTAAATACTTTGCGGAATAGACCTTGTTATGTGTGAAGCTAAAAACATTTATCTAGTAAATCAAATAGATTGTAAATTTAATATTATAAATTCATCAACATCAAGTCATTAAGTCTTAGAATAAGGTGGAAAGTAAAGAACGGAGTGTCTTAACACTTAGTTATTTCTGCCTACCCTACTAAAAGCTAAAAAAAATGGAAATCGAACTGACGACCTCGGTCACAGCAGTCATTGCCGTCTTACGTCAGACCAGTAGCGTAAATTCCAATTTATTTATTTTTTTTAGCTTCACGCTGTATCCCGCACACAGCAAGGTGAAATAGACAGAGGGAACCTAGTGTTAAGACACTCCATTCTCACTTTCCACCGAATTCGGAGGCATTGCGTGTTAAGTGGCGGAACTTAACGCCACGCTTAACCTCTGATACCAGAGCGAAGAAATGGAAATATAAAATATTTCCACACCTCAAGTGGGAATCGAACCCACAACCAGTCGCTTTACAGTTCACACTTTATGCCTCTGCGCCACGACTGGCCCCATATTATAATAAGAATGAAGAAAAATCGGCTCAGGTGGTATGGTCACATCGAGAGGATGAGTAATTCAAAAAATGGAAATCGAACTGACGACCTCGGTCATAGCAGTCATTGCCGTCTTACGTCAGACCAGTAGCGTAAATTCCATTTTATTTATATCATAGTTTATTTAACATTCTTGTCAACTAGATAACGAATATAGTTATATACTTGTACTTTAGTCGTTACGCACGGTTTTGTTTGTTTTCAAAGATAATTTATATACTTTGGGAAAATTTATTATTTATTTTAACGGATCGTTGTTTTATAATATACATATATACAAACGAGCTGTCAATCAAATTTTTATTTGCGTAGACTTTATGACACTTGCTGTATTTTTACTTTCTACATATTTTGCAAGTTTCAACTGTACTGTGAAATCCTGTGGTTTTCCGTTCTTTTTTTGCTTTTGGAAATAATAAAAGGAATTTCAGGAAACCTTCCCCTAATTTTAATTAAATATTAGCTTCTTACGACAAATCGTTCTGGATGTATATATCCAATAGTGGCCAGTCGTGGCCCAGTGGCACAAGCGTGTGACTGTAAACGACTGGTTGTGGGTTCGATTCCCACTCGAGGAGTGGAAATATTTAATATTTCCATTTTCTTCGCTCTGGTGCCTAGGTAAAACGCGGCGTTAAGTTCCGCCACTTAACACGCAATGCCTCCGAATTCGGCGGAAAGTGGGGAACGGAGAGTCTTTACACTAGGTTCCCTCTGCCTACCCTGCTGTGTGCAGGATATAGCGTGAAGTTAAAAAAAATGTATATATTGTATACGTAACGATATATTATCTGGCAGTCACTCATAGAGTAACGGAACTTATACACTATGGAAATAGAAAAAAGATGATTATGAATCTGTGCAATTTTTGACCAATTTTTTTTCTTTAGCTTTAATCTTTTCCATCATAGCAGATTAAACGTAAACAATATTGCCCTTACCTATTGTTTCTTTTTATTGTTTGTATGTATGTATATATTTCAGAAAAAAATATTAATCATTATAAAAAACATGTAGTGTCAAAACATATTCAATTTTACCAATTTTGCATTTTAAACAATGTTAAGAATTCAGATGAAAAAATACGGAGTGTCATGACACTAATTTCTCTCTGCTTACCCTGCCGTGTTAGATAAATCGAGAAGCAAAAAAATACATTTTTAGAAAACGTAAAATAATTGAACGCGGGAATTCGAACCCACACCTCTTCGATACCGTCCAAGCGCTCTGACCACTAAGCTATGCGTTCTACTACCAACTGCGTCGAAATTCTCATACGCTTATTTTATTACAACTCATTTTGGTTAGCATCTTTGTACAGAATTTTTTACATATTTCTATCCAAAGATTATTTTACGAACAATCGTTTGACAAGTGTCTTTTTCAATTTCCTAAGTGTGTAAATAACACTTTAAAGTGTTAAAAGTAAAAAATATATACTTTTTGACGTTGTATACAGCACAAAGTACGTATATACATATGTATGTACACTACAGTAACAAAAATCATACCATGAAAGTGTCAAAATTAACTAAGCATATAGAAACAAGTGAAAAATTGTATTGTAAAGAAACAATAGTTAGTTTTATTAGTCTAAAGTCTGAGCAAATATTTTCAAATTAAACGAAATTTACATGGTTTTATAACCATAAGATGATAAAAACCGTACTGTTAATGTACTATCTCATTATTTAAACTAATAATTTGTATGTTGTAAAAGACACTTTTAGAAGTGTTTTTTATAAGTGTGTTTTTTTTTTATCTTCACGCTGTATCCCACACACATCAGGGTAGGCAGAAGGAACCTATTGTTAAGACACTCTGTACCCCACGCACCGCTAATTTCCGGAGGCATTGCGTGTTAAGTGGCGTAACTTAACGCCGCGCTTTACCTCGACACCAGAATGGAAATAATATACAGTAAATGGAAATATTAAACATTTCATTTTACACTAGATTCTCTCCGTTTTCTCCATATTTAACATTTGTCATGTGTTTCGAGTAATAATCATCAAATACTCCAATAGTAGATTTAAACTAACCTTAAGTTCCGCCACTTAACACGCAATGCCTCCGAATTCGTCTCCGAATTCATCTCCGAAGTGGGGAACGGAGTGTCTTAACGCTAAGTTCCCTCTGCCTACCCTGCTGAATGCGGGATACAGCGTGAAGCTAAAAAAATAAACTAACCTAATAAAGGCATCCCAGCCATAAATCCTTGCTGGAAGTTGGTAGTATTCAGTTCACAGGCACTCGCTGGTACTAAGTAAGCAACTGATATAATTTCAAAAGCCATTCCCACTATCAAGCTTATGTTGACGAGCTGCATTAGAAAGTTGAACTTGCCGAAACCTAAAAAAAAAATTTTAGAATAAAATTAGAATATAAGTACATAATAATAAAATCTATACTTATATTATAAATGCGAATGTCTGTCTGTTTGTCTGTCACGCTTTGACGGCTATTCTACTGGTCCGATTTGGATGAAATTCATTAAGAATGAAAGTAGTAAAAACTATTGGGTCAAATATAGGCTACTTTTTTTAAAAATCCACCTCTAAAGGATTGAAATAGGGGATGAAAGTTTATATGAAAAATCTACACCGCTTGACCAATTGTAATGAATTTTGGCATAATTATAGTTGATAATGTAAGTTTAAACATAGGCTACTTTTTTTCAAAAATCCACCGCAGAGGGTTGCAATATAACGAAACAGTTATGTAGTTCACGCGGCGAAGCTACGAGCGGGCCGCTAGTTAGAAATAACTATAAAATAATAAAATTTGAAAAGAAAAATGTTAGATTACTCTCTATGTATTTTTCGCTTTTTTGACGTACATACAGAGAAACTAATTGACATTACAAAACATACTTTAACCATTCAAATTGACAAATTAAAATAATTTTACATTTAAATATATGTATACTTTAAATTTATTATTCAATATATAATATTATTTAAGAAAATTTCAAAGTGAAATCGATAGCACTATCACGCTATCAACTGTAACAAGGCCACAATACCAATATTCTATAGTTTTATGCTTCTACCCACATAGTAGGAATTACGGTAGAGAGAGGATAAAAGGAGAGAGGAGAGACAAGACACTGAGGTCTCCACTTTCTTCTGAAGCGGCGTAAAAGCGCTGTCTTAAGCACCTGAGCGGGAACATGGCAATGAAATTGGGAATCGAACCCAAAACCCATCCCGTTTACAGTTAAATGCAGTCCCACGTAAATTGAATAAATAACAAATTTAGATATTGACTGTGTTTATATTCAATTATAAAATTTTATGAAGAATGAATATTCATAGTTACATTTTTTTAACATATTAGCAAATTTAATAATTGAAGAGATGGTAGATTCTAAATTGCGGGAAATTGCGGGAAATTCCAGGAAATAAAATAATATTCAACGAGTATTTTCTTATTTGCACGCATTCCCCGCACTTTACGATAAAGAAAAGAACGTCGTAATAAAATACCATTTTATGCACTAACATTATTTAATAAATGAAGGAATTTAAAGACACACTACTGACAAAATAAGAAAGAAATATTTAATGAATTTTAAACATAATTATTCCCTCAACAGGTATTTGAACCAGTGATTAAATTTACAAGTTAAATAAAACACTATCGAGGCCATCTTGGGGCAGTGGGATTGCTTCTGACTGTAAACGCTCTAATATCTAAGACAAAGCGAAGCGTTGACCGCCACTCGATGTCCCGATTTCAGACAGAAAGTGGAGAACGGAGTGTCTTGACACTGGCTTCTCTTTGAAAACGTGAAGCATTTAATTTTGACATAAAAGTGTTTATTCCGGCGTTAATTCCCACCACTTAACACGCAACGCCTCTAGAATTCTGCCGAAATGGGGAAACGGAGTGTCTTAACACTAGGTTCCTTCTGCCTATCCTGCTGAGCGCGGGATACAGCGTGAAGCCAAAAAAATATATATTTCACTCACCTGTCATATTCAAAGCGTCCTCAAAATTCACCGAATTCATTTTGGCAACCATTTTGTTTTAATTAACTCAAAACTTTTAACAAAAAAATAATAATAACTAAAAATCGAACACGACACACTCAAAAGAGAGACGAAAACTGACTAATATATACATCCGATGCATCCAAGATTTATTTATATGAATCGTTATCTCTAGACACACAAGTATATAGCCAGATTTATTTGCAAGAATTAACTCTCGTGGCATCATAAGAGTGCCAAATGTCATCAGCTTGGTGTTGAAAAACAGGTGACACTTTTTATCTTCAGTCAAGAGGAAAACTGTAAGTCATTGGGTGTACGAAGTTTTGGGCTGAGTAGCGGAACCAAGCATTTTAGCATGTCTAAAGGATGGGGAATTCATTATACATATTTTTTTGCTACAGTTAGAAGTTATCGTAAACACAATTTAGAGAAAAAAAAAATAGCTTCACGCTATATCCCGCACATAGCCGGGTAGGCAGAGGGAACCTAGTGTTAAGACACTCCGTTCCCCACTTTCCGCCGAATTCGGAGGCATTGCGTGTTAAGTGGCGGAATTTAACGGCGCGCTTTACCTCGACACCAGAGCGAAGAAAATGGAAATATTAAATATTTCCACTCCTCGAGTGGGAATCGAACCCACAACCAGTCGTTTACAGTCACACGCTTGTGCCACTGGGCCACGACTGGCCACAACACAATTTAGAGAAACTGAATGTTAAAAGTTATAGCACCAACTTTATCAGCTGAATAAACAATTTTTTAGGAAGAAAACATAGGTGTTTAGTTTCTGACAGAAAATCTATATAAAACTACTGGAAGTGATCAAAATCTTTGAATATCGAGAAAGGCGGGTCTTATTAGTAACTGCTACTGATTACAATAAATTTAATTGTATAACAAACTTTGACTGAAAAAGACATTTAAAGAACTAACTAGTTAACAACATAAATAAGTTGTAATAACGCGTATAAGAATTTCGACGCAGCGGATAGTAGAACGCATGGCTCAGTGGTGAGAGCGCCTGAACGGTATTCAGGTGGCGCTGGTTCGAATCCCGCTGCGTTCAAATTTTTATACGTTTTCTTTAAATGTCTTTTTCAATTTTCCTTAGTGTGGAATAACACTTTAAAAATGTTTAAAAAAAAACGAAATCTTTGACTGTCATAAAGTTGTACAATCTGTACAAACACACGAGAAATGGAAATACTTATTAGGCACGGAAAGTGAGGAACGGAGTGTCCCAACATAAAGTTTCCTCTGCCTACCCAGCTGTCTGCGGGATACAGTGTGAACTAAAAAAAACTCTATAATATCAACAGATCTTCTTCTCTGAGTGTCTTTAGGTTGGCCAATGCTAGACTGAATAGTTGTTCCAGTTCCAGTTGTTTGATTTGATCTTGATCCTCTCCCTGATGTTACTCACTTTCGCTTTACCCATCGCAATGATCTAAAGAAAACTGTATTTTTCATGCTTCAGTGGTCCTCTATTTTGCGGTTTTTGATAACCATTGATACTTACCTAAGTATGTATTACTTCGTGGCTTTACCCTTTTATAATTTTAAATGTAAAAATAAGAAGACTTCAAAACATCTTTCAAATGATTTACGTAAGAAATATAAATTGTTATGTAGTTTAAAAAGAAAGATATTATTGTATCTAAAAGAAAAGGTAAGTAACGCCGTATTGCCCACTATGTTTAAAGACGATAGTTATAGATTGCAGATCCTGAAATTCCAAGAGAACGAATTCGATTTCCTCTCAGAGCCCTGAATCCATACTTATATTATAAATGCGAATGTCTGTGCGTTTGTCTGTCACGCTTTCTCGGCTAATCTACTGGTCCGATTTGGATGAAATTTATAATGTAAATAGTAAAAACGACTGGGTCTAACATAGGCTGCTTAGTTTTTCAAAAATCTACTTCTAAAGGGTTGAAATAAGAGATGAAAGTTTGTATGAAAAATCTACACCGCTCGACCGATTGTAATGAATTTTGACATATATATAGTTGATAATCCAAGGTTAAACAAAGGCTACTTTATTTTTCAAAATTCCACCACCGAGGGTTGCAATATACCGAAACAGCTACGTGGATCACCTGGCGAAGCCGCGAGCGGGCCGCTAGTCATTACTAAATTAAACATTTCTAGAGGTACTACACTTCAAATCATTCATTAAATTCAGTCCATCCTTGCCTATGGCTTGCTAAAAGAATGAACAGGCTGAACAACTTAACAACAGAACGAACAGTATATTGTACGAAACAAACGATAAATTAGTTAACGAGAACAATCATAAAGGTCAGGGAAGTTAAATTATACGCATGTCTGATTGATTGCTTTGTGACTATGTGCAAAAATTTTTTGTCATCATTGAATTGTACTCGGGTTTTTACATTTTCAAAGATTTTTTGATTGTCCTGTTTTGTTTAAAGCCTTTAATTTTTTATCTTCACGCCATGTCCCGCACACGGCAGGGTAGGCAGAGGGAATCTAGTGCTACGACACTCCGTTCCCCATTTTTCGCCGATTTTTGGAGGCATTGCGTGTTAAGTGGCGGAACTTAACGCCGCGCTTTGCCTCGACACCAGAGTGAAGGAAATTAACTTATTAAATATTTCCACTCCTCGAGTGGGAATCGAACCCACAATCAGTCGCTTCACAGTTGCACTTTGTATCACTGCGCCACAACTGACCCCAAATTTATGTTTGGAGTATATATAAATATGTAGATACATGTTCTATATCTACATGTAAATTCATTCTTTATAAACACATGCGTTACTTATTATTTTTTTTTTCAAATTCATATAATATTGCATTTGTATACCAAATTATTTAAATACAATAAAAAGCAAAATTAAAAAATTTGAAAAAACCCACGACGGTTTAATTGTAATTGAAAAAGGATAAAATAACAAGAAATCCCCCGCCTAAAAGAATATATGTAACGAGATGATGGGGACGACTTCGTCGGGGGCTGTCATTACTTTAAGTTTGCACAAACCTTCTCATAGGTTTTCATGTTGTTAAAACAGGTTTGGCCAAAAAATAAAAGATTTTAACATGAATTTACAGTTTTGATAACTGGTATTCCTTTTAAAAACTTTATGAACGAAATTGGCGGCGTTAAGTTCCGCCACTTAACACGCAAAGCCTCTGAATTCGGCGAATGGAGTGTCCTAACACTAGGTTCCCTCTGCCTACCCTGCTGTGTGCGGGATATAGCGTGAAGCTAAAAAAAAAACAAAAAAAAATGAACGAAATCTATACTGAATTTAAAATAGTGAGGACCTATAACAGGCTAATACAGAAGGTTATATAGAAAAGTCACATACCCTTTTACACATGTATAATTTAATTATAAACGAAAAATACACACATTTTTAGACATTATGTCAGTCACAGCAAAACAAAACACATGATATTGATTCAACACTCTATTTCCTTTAAATCCTTAAATCAGATCTCAAAATTTTCCTTATAATGAATTTTTGCATTTTTGGATGCAGATTCAAATGTTGATTCAAGGTTTATTCTTCTTCACTTTCACGTCACTTGGCAGTAAAAATGATATTAGGCCTCCAGCTGGAAATAAAATTTATAATATTGATAAATATGTGGGACCAGTCGTGGCGCAGTGGCATAAAGTGTGCCTGTAAAGCGACTGGTTGTGGGTTCGATTCCCCCTTGAGGAGTATAAATATTAATATATCCATCTTCTTCGCTCTGGTGTAGAGGTAAAGCACGGCGTTAAGTTCCACCACTTAAACGCAATGACTCCGAATTCGGCAGAAATTGCGGAATGGTGTGTCTTAACACTAAGTTCCCTCTGCCTACCCTGCTGCGTGCGGGATATAGCGTGAAGCTAAAAAAACAATAATAAATAAAAAAAATGGAAAACGAAGTGTTTTGACACTAGGTTCTCGGTACTCTCTGACTACCCTGCTTTGACGAAAAACCGAAGAAGTTGTATTAATAAATAGCATTTTCTCTTGCATAGCGATTGTTTGTACAAATCGCACACTTACTTTGAAATCTCTATTAAGTTAGTGTTTACTGCAAATGGTCATTTAAAGTATTTTTAAATATTCTATGTAGTATTTTACATTTTTTTTGTCACATTTATGTGCCTGACTGGCCTTAATACTACAAAAACTCATTCTTTCTTTCTTTTTTTTAGCTTCACGCTGTATCCCGCACACAGCAGGGTAGGCAGAGGGAACCTTATGTAAAGACACTCCGTTCCCCACTTTCCGCCGAATTCGGAGGCTTGCGTGTTAAGTGGCGGAACTTAACGCCGCGCTTTACCTCGCCACCAGCGAAGAAAATGAAAATATTAAATATTTGCACTCCTCGAGTGGGAATCGAACCCACAACCAGTCGTTTACAGTCACACGCTGGTGCCACTGCCTCATTAATAAATTTAAAAATTCTTTAACACACAAATATCTTTACACAATTATATTGAATTATGATATTGACCATTCTTGGACGTTTTGCCTAGTGTTAAGACACTCCGTTATACACTTTCAAATTATAGTATGTCAATTTATTTCAAGTTACCAAAAGTCAGTCCGCCGAACAAGTAGAAGGCGAGCTCGCAGTCGTACACAAGCATGTGCTTGAGGATGTTGATACCGAACACGGAGCTGCCGCGGCCCACCATCAGCGTTATGCACACCGCCATCGCTCTAAGAAAAGTTTAAAAAATTAAAAAGAAATACATTTAAATTGTGGCCAGTCTTGGCCCAGTGGCACAAGCGTGTGACTGTAAACGACTGGTTGTGGGTTCGATTCCCACTCGAGGAGTGGAAATTATATTTCCATTTTCTTCGCTCTGGTGTCGAGGTAAAGCGCGGCGTTAAGTTCCGCCACTTAACACGCAAGCCTCCGATGTCGGCGGAAAGTGGGGAACGGAGTGTCTTAACACTAGGTTCCCTCTGCCTACCCTGCTGTGTGCGGGATATAGCGTGAAGCTATTTAATTTAATTTAATTTAATTAAGAAAATAATGTGTTTGTCATTGCAACTACTGGCCACTTAATTTAATGATTATAAAAAATGTAAAAATATTAAAACATACATAGAACACAAAAGTTTATAAAGATTCAAGCGTTATCCGAAAATTTTAAGAACTTTATTAGAAGAATTTTATTGCTTCAAAGTAAAATTTAAATGGGAACACTGAAAGTAATAGGTGCTTATACAATGTTACATCGATGATGGTTAATGATGCGCTACGTCCACTTCGATAATTTTATCGAACATAAAATAATAATTAAAGTTCGAGATGGTGACATAAGCTCCGATGATTCTGGTTATGATGGTCTTCCTTAAAAAAACTATTTTAAAGATAAAACTATTTTATTTGTTAACATAATTTTTACATATAGGATTATTCTTGGACCTCCAATAGATAGATGGCAATGGTCTGAAGACCATAGGACCAAATAACCTTTCCAAAGAAACATGGGTCGAAAAGTGTAAATCTCGTCACAGTTAAAAGTATTTTAAAACGTAAGTTTTTGGACTAATTATCATAATTTCGTGTAATAAAATCGTAATTTTTATTTTAAATTTGTGATTATTGAAGAAATTTAACTGAAAGAAAGGTAGAGAAATGGCTAGAAAATAGTAACTTTTCTCTGCCGAATATAAAAAAAAACAACTTACTTGACATAAGTAGGAAAGATGTCCACACTAAATGTAGATAAGAAGCCAAAGTTGAGGACTCCAGCTATGAAGATTACCAAGAGAATGGAGCTAAGCATCCATGAGCTGGTCAAACTCACGCAAACAGCTGCTGTACCGGCGATTAACTGAAATATCAACATTATTATATTATTAAGTACCTACCCGATCAGAATGAGAGGTAAAGCGCGCTAATTAAATTTCAATTTTTTTCGCTCTGGTGTCGATGTAAAGCGCGGCGTTAAGTTCCGCCACTTAACACGCAATGCCTCCGGATTCGGCGGTGCGTGGGGAACGGAGTGTCTTAACACTAGGTTCCCTCTGCCTACCCTGCTGTGTGCAGGATACAGCGTAAAAAAAATAAAAATAAAATTAAATACCAAAAAAGTAGTCAAGGAGAACTTAGTGTGATGATACTACATTCTCCATTTTCCGCCGGATATCGAGACATTATATATTAAGGTACCAGAGCGGAAATCCCCAAAAGGGACTCAAACCCCTTCGGGGATCACTTGAGGAGTTATACTTAAATTAATTTTATTTGTTCTGAGACAAAGTGCAGTATTGTATTCAGTCACTTAACACACAATATCTCGAATTTGGACGGAATGAAGAGAACGGAGTGTCTTAGCAGTTAGTTCTCTCTGACTTCGCTGCCAGAGAGAGAGAGATGGTAAAAAGCGTGAAGCTGCAAAAATCTAATGGAATATCTAATCGCTGGTCCGATGCATTTGATCTGATTTTCTTCCCGCGTGTGAAGATAAAACCCCCCTTCATTGCTGGGTAGCAAAAATGTGGGTATTGTAAATTGTGGGTAACCCAGTGACTTAATGATAGGAAATTCGTTCTCCGACTGGCTCGCGACTACCCCCACCCTTCCTCCCATCTTCCCTCCTTCATTCTCAAGGCTGGCAACGCATCCACAACTCCTCTGACGTTGTGAATGTCCATGGGCGAAGTTAACCACTCACCATCAAGTGGTCCTCCTGCTCGTTTACCTGCTTGCTTTATGCAAAATAATATATATTATGTAATTTTAATACCTCTACAACGATCAACATTTTCCTCTTTCCGACATAGTTAATAACAGTACTGAGGACGGTGTTGAGGACTCCGATCAATACACAAATTACGCACACTGTCATCATTGCGAAGCTGTTTAAACTGCATTCGTGGTTCTGAAAAAAAAAGAAATTAAATATTATTTGTAGAAATAAATTTAATTTGTAGAAATATTTTTAATTAATTAATTTAATAATTTAAATAGAAAAAGTTGAATAGTCATGATTAGGGGGCATAGCTTGCGATTGTAAACGCGACTGGTTGTGAGTTCGATTCCCACTGTAGAGATATATTTATTTCTATTTTCTTTTCTGCCATATCGAGGCCAAGCGCGGCGATAAGCTCCGTCAGTTAACACGCAATGCCTACAAAATTCCGCGGTGCATGGGGAACGGAGTGTCTTATTGCGGAGTGATTCATTAAGAACAAAATTTAAAGAAATTAATATATTGACTGTTGCTTCTCAATACATATTTGCTAATGTATGTTAAGAAAAATATTAAGAATTTTATAAAAATTGGCGACACACATAATATTAATACTAGAAATAAGCATAAACTGATTACACCTGTGACTCGATTGCATCGAGTCAATAATTCATTCATGGGACAGTGTATACGCTTTTACAATAGGATCCCAGAAAACGTCCAAGATTTTTCTATATCACAATTTAAAAAAGTTGTGAAGAGACGTTTGTGTGTTAAAGGTTATTACCAAATTCAAGATTTTATAAACGATAACACGCCTTGGGAATGAAATGCTCGCTCCAGGCTACTTCAAAAGTATCATTGTCTGCAATAAATCTGTATATAATAATCACTTTAAAAAAAAAAGAAGTCCCGCTGAGTTTCTTGCGCCGGTTCTTCTCAGGTCTGAGGCATTAAATTTAGTGAACCAGTGGTAAACTATTTGACGTTCAAAAAATGAAGCTTGTAACTTCTTATTTTGAAAAAAAATTATTTACTTTGACTTTGTCTTAACACTAGGTTCCCTCTGCCTACCCTGCTGTGTGCGGGATACAGCGTGAAGTTAAGAAAAATGGCGTGGCATATCTTTTTATGTGTGTATATAAATAGAACCAACAAAAATTATTATAGGAATTAAGGGATTTTTAAGGAATTAATTAGGTACAGAAACTTATTATAATAATAATAATTAGAAGTAACGAAAATCTCAAAGCAAATTATCAAAAACGCTAAAGTACAGTGTAAAGTTCAATGTATATAGTTAATTTTTCTTGTTGTTTGTATGTGACTTAAGTTTTATAATATATAAAGATAAAATTTTCTTTTCATTCTTTGCATAATTTACAGACTGACTTTGAACTGAACAGGACCTCTTCTATGAATATTATATCTATTTTTAATAGATAGGGAAAACATAGTGTTAAGACACTCCGCTCTCCACTAATTAGCAATAATTCGAATAAAATAGTAAAAAATAATGTATCACCTTTAATGTCCTTAAATTTAATTCAAGAGACTTTTCAATATAACTAAGGTTTAGTTTTCGCTGCGTGCAAATTTTATATTTTAAATTCTTACCAAGGCTATATAGTGCAGTGTGACTATCAACGCGATGATGCGATCAAACCTACAACAGGTTCGATTCCCACTCGGATGATTGGTTATAGGTATATTTTTTTTTTCGATTTCATTTTACGAAGAGTAAGACAAAGCACAGTATTAAGTTACGCCACCTAACACGCAATAACTCGATTTAAGAAGGAAAGTGGAAAACCAAGTGTCTTAACACTAGATTCTTATAGATAACTTAAATTTTGTAATAACTGGACTCTCTTAGGGTATAGTCTTAGTTTTAAGTACTGAAATTGTAAACAAAAAAACATATATTGCAAATGATAACACGAATCATGTCAAAAAAGGTACAGACCTTATGTCCGTAGAGTGATAAAATAGAATTATAAAAAAAAAAAACAGTAGCAGTCGTGGGAATGCCGATAGAAGTGAAAACGGAACTATTAAGTTGAGTGTAATTAAAACTATATGCAAAAATTATATGATTTTTTTTATGTTTTATTTATTAGTTACATATGATGGGTTAAACAAATCATGAACAAAATATAAATACAAAGTGGTTGAAAAAATAATTAATATACAATTATCTTAATTATACATAGTATTTATATTTACACGAATTTCAATACTATTATCATTAGCATGTCGGTGACGCGAACCGAGGATTTTACCCTCTACCAAAACGCTCAACGCGCCTAAAGAAGTTTTCACTTCAAAAAACTCGATTCTATCTAAATAGATACAGTGTGAAGCTGGAAAAAAATTCTTACCTCAGATCTACTCTCAGTGTGCGCTGCTCTTAACATATCGCACAAAGTTATATTGTCATTGCCTTTCTCTATAGACTTCATGACCGCATCGGCGATGTACGGCAGCCACGTTAGGAATGGATAAATTCTGTTTAATAAATAAAAAATATATGTAAGATAGGTAAAGCGAATTTAATTTAAAACTCTCATCTTTGTCTCTCCGCCTTTTTTTCATCTTCACGTTTTTCCCGCATACTGAGAGAAAACCTAGTGTCATGACACTCCGTTTAAGACTTTCCGCCCGGAATTAAGCGATTATGAGTGTGGTGTAGTATTGAGTTGTGGAACTCAACGCCGCGCTTTGTCTTTCGTACCAGAACGAAGGAGTTAAAACGAAATCTAAATGTCATCATACCCCCGATTGGGAATCAAACCTACAATCATTACGTCTACGGTCAGATGCTGTCCACTACGCCACTACAGCCCTAATCAATCAAGATATTCTTTGTACTAAAAAATAGGCATCAGCACGATATGCATGTCAGTACCGTCAGTCCAGTAAGGAAAACACTGTACTAGATATATCTAAAATAATAAATATTTTTTTAGTATCACACTGTATCCCGCACACACTAGTGTAGGCAGAGGAAATCTAGTGTTAAGACACTCCGTTACCCATTTTCCCCCTAATGTGTGTTAAATGACAAAACATAACGCAGCGTTTTGCCCAGACAATAGAGCGAAAAAAATGGAAATATAAAATGTATGTATTCCTCGAGTGGGAATCGAACCCACTACCAGTCGCGTTTACAGTCACACTTTGTGCCCAGAAGCCACTACTGGCCTTAACTTAAACTATGAAAATAATTACTTACGCAAAGTAAACGATGACATATAATACAGATAGAAGTACAGTAGGCTTAAGTAGAGGTGGCTTCATTAAGGGCAAGGTTTGTGACGCTATAGACGACCAAAATCCTTTTGTGGGCTGTACTGTGTCTTCCCCTAGGACTACAGATGATACCTGAAATCATATTAAAAATCTTATATAACTATTAAAAAATGACCAAAACTGATCTAACTTTTCCAATACTTGTTACTGCTTTTGTCCATACTTTATATTATACATGTGAAAGTCTGTGTGTTTTTCTGTCATGCTTTCACGGCTAATCTACCGGTCCGATTTGGATGAAATTTAGAATGAGAGTAGTAAAAGTTACTACTTATTTTTCAAAAATCAACCGCTAAATGGTTGAAATAGGGGATGAAAGTTTATATGAAAAATCTAAACCGCTTGACCGATTATAATGAATTTTGCCATAAATATAGTTGATAATCTAAGCTTAAACATAGGCTACTTTATTTTTCAATAACCCACTCCCGAGGGTTGCAATATAACGAAACAGTCATGTAGTACACGCGGCGAAGCCGCGAGCGGGCCGCTAGTTATTCATAAATCTAAGATCAATCTTAATAATATCAAATTAACAAAAAAATTACAATTCAACAAAAAATTAAAAATAATACATAATAATTAAAATCGATCACTTACATTATAATCATCCCCACTCTTCCCAGTATTGATAGTGAAAATCCCCTTCAAAACTTCCAAAGCCTTGTCGTCTTGACCCACGCTAAGCAAGAACCTGGGACTTTCGTAAGAGAGGTACACGCCGATGGCTCCCAACGCACACGGAGATGCAAACACGACGGTTAATAAACGCCAAGAATTAAACTCTATATTGAGATATGGTATGTAGTAGTTGAACTTCAATTCTAGTACAGGTATTGATATTACTGAAAAAAAAAATGTTTTTACTATTTTTTATCTGTATCGTAATGAATTACTGAAATACTTTTTTTAAACAATTTTCAAAGTGTCATTTCACACTTAGGAATATTGAAAAAGACATTTAAAGAAAACGTATAAAAATTTGAACGCAACGGGATTCGAACCCGCGCCTCCTGAATGCTCAGTGGTGAGAGCGCCTTAACGGTAATCAGGAGGTGCGGGTTCGAATCCCGCTGCGTTCAATTTTTTTATACGTTTTCTTTAAATGTCTTTTTTTGAATTTCTGAAATATTTTTCAATAAAAAAATACAAACACCCCAAAGCACATGTAGCTGCAATACTTTTAATAAATGCCAAGAGTTGAATTCTATATTGAGACACGCATGACGCTCTGGCGCTAAGTCAGAGCTTTTGGACAGTTTTAAAGAGACGCGGGTTCGAATCCGACTGCGACAGTGTTCAATTTATTATACGTTTTCTAAAAAACTGAACAGTCACTCAGATAAGACCCTCTCTTCTACACATCTCTATTAGAGGATAGATGCTATGCATAGAGATGCATAGCATTTACAAAGAGAAAATCCCAAAGGGGCTCAAACCTTTTTTTATCCCCTAGGATAAAAGCGGGTCGCTAGTTGTGTGTAACGTAATAACAATAAATTGTGTTAACTGATCGCCATCTTTTGCTTCCTTCCTGATATCATGTTTAACATTATTTATTATTATTATGACACTTTTCGCCTACTTATTACAAATATCAGATGTTATACTCACCAGCCATAAATCCTGTGGTAGACAAGAACACTGTACTGGTCAGAGCAATCATTATAGACCGACGATATTGCGGCGTACACTCGCTCAGAAGTGTCAACGATAGAGCGAATGTACCTGCTATTCTGCAAATAAATATTAAATAACTTCACTTGGGAAATCGGAGAAAAGAGTGTCTTGACACTAGCTTCTTTGTAACTAACTTGCTATATGGTAAAAAAGCTGAAGCTTAAAAAAACGTTCAAGTTAGTACTTCCCGAAAAAGACACACGAAAATATTTTTTCTTTTTTTTTTAGCTTCACGCTGTATCCCGCACACAGCGGGGTAGGCAGAGGGAACCTAGTGTTAAGACATTCTACTCCCCACTTTCCGCCAAATTCGAAGGCTTGCGTGTTAAGTGGCGGAACTTAATGTCGCGCTTTACCTCGACATTAGAGCGAAGAAAATGGAAATATAATTTCCACTCCTCGAGTGGAAATCGAACCCACAACCAGTCGTTTACAGTCACACGCTTGTGCCACTGAGCCACGACTGGCCATATAAAATTTTGTACTTAAAAATTACTTACGTAACTTTGTACGACTTAGAATCGAACCCACAACAATAGCGTTATCTGTCAGTATAACTAAAGTTACTAACAACGGCACTTTAGCGACTATTTATGTAGGTATACTAACAAACATTGAATTTTATCGCGAAATCTTAAATGTGTTTGCTTTATCCGGAATAGCAGGACAGCCAGAGATAACCAAGTGTTATGACAATTCGTTGTCTTTTCTTTCAAAATTGAGATATCGCGTGTCGATTGACGGAGCTAAACGCTGCGCTTTGTCATAGGTACCTCCAGAACGAAGACATTGAATTTATTTTTATACAATCCTTTCCGCGTGAAAATAATTTAACCCGTAGGGGGACGGGTTAAGAATACAATTCCCCCCGCCGCTGGGTAGCGTCCAGTATCGTATCAAAGACGAACCGCCAAATATCTGATGATGTGTTCCAGTTCGATGGCATGTAAGCCAGCTCTCCCTATTCCCACCATTCCCACTCTTACTTCCTCCTTCTGTCCTACATCCCCGAGGCTGGCAACGCATCCATAACTCTAATGTTATGGATGTCTATGGGCGAAGGTAACCACTTAACACCATAAAAAAAGATTAAAATCGACAAACATCGCGTTTACAATCTACAAACATTGCCGAATTACAATAAAATAGTCAAGCTGCTTTCAAGACCAATGTGGCGCATTGGGACAGTGTCTAATTGTAAATATGATTGGTCATGAGTTTCATGGAATCAGGAATTCATCTTGACCCACTCGGGGGTATGACATTTAAATTAATTTCATTGCTCTAGTAAAAAGACATAGCGTGGCGTTACGTTGGAGCGAATTAAAAAGCAAAATTTTGATTTCAGGCAGAGAGTGGAGAACGGAATGTCTTGACACTAGGTTCTCTCTGACTACCCTACTATGCTAAAAAAAGAGAGACATTTTTATTTCTATAAAACATAAGTGACTTTTTTATAGAAATTAAAAACGGGACAGACGTCTATATGTCAGTCTAGTACCATTAAGAAAATAAATTATTATAACAAATTTACTTAATAAAGCAAATAACTTACTTGGGCCCAGTCGTGGCGTAGTGGCATGAACGTGTAACTGTAAACGACTGGTTGTGGGTTCGATTCCAACTCAAGGTCTGGTCACTCGTGGAGTGGTTTCCTTCGCTCTGGTATCAGACGCAAAGCGCGGCGTTAAGTTCCGCCACTTTTCACGACGGAGAACGGAGTGTCTTAACACTAGGTTCCCTCTGTCTACGCTGTTGTGTGCGGGATACAGCGTGAAGCTAAAAAAAGAAAAACTTACGCGCAAGATGATAAAAACTTCAAAACGCAGAACACTATCCAGTCAGGTGATAAAGCGGCTGAGGCACCAAACAGAAAGGCGAAAGTCATGCACACTGTCAGTATCTTTCGTCTACCTTTCGTATCCGCCAGGTATCCCCAGAAATGAGATGTAGCTATAATACCTAAGAGAAGAATATGCATTTATTTATTATGCAAATTATAAGACAAGTAAAAGGCTTCACGCTGTATCCCGCACTCAGCATAGTAGGCAGAGGGAACCTAGTATTAAGACACTCCGTTCCCCACTTTCCGCCGAATTCGGAGGCATTGCGTGTTAAGTGGCGGAACTTAACGCTGCTCAAGTAAAAGGCATTTTTAGAAAACGTATAAAAAATTTAAATGAGGCCAGTCGTGGCGCAAAAAGTGTGTAATAAGATTTTAAAAATATAAAATAATAATAAATTTGTTTTATATTAACATCGATTATTGATATTGGGTGTAAGCTGATATAGTGTATAAAAAGAGCAGTAAAGATAAGGTCATAGTCATTTCAATATATACATTAAAAAAAATCGCAACGAATATACATACATACATATAAATACTAAACAAAAAACGAAATTAGTATCTAAAATACGAAAACATAATTCTTTTTGCTGTCATTTTTTGTAATTTTGTTTAAGTATTTATGTATGTATGTAAATCTAGTAAACAAACAATTAAGTATGATTAATTGGGGCGCATTAGCACAAGCGTGTGACTGTAAACTACTGGTTGGGTCTCCAGAATTCAACGGAAATTGGGAAATAGAGTGTCTTAACACTAGGTTCACTCTGCCTACCCTGCTGTGTGCGGGATACAGCGTGAAGCTAAAAAGAACGGTTTTTTTGTTTTATCCCTCTCTACAATACTAAATGCTACAATATTATCAAGAAAATTCTTATCTTAACGAGATCGCTAGAATCTTGTATAACTAACAGGTTAAATATTATTTCTCTTAATGCACTCTTTATCCACATTATACGTGTCGACAACAAAGTATTGTTTCTTTTACATTAAATAACATTTAGTTAGTATTTTTAATCAAATAGATTAAGTTTTAATAAACGTAATAGATTAATAAACGTAAATATTAAGAGTATCTGGAACTTTTGAAAATAAATAACATAAAAAACACCTTAACACTGCATGCGACAATGTAAGTTAGAGCGAGAGAACATAGTGTCATATCACTCAGTTCTTCACTTTCAGTCCGAAATGGGGACATTGAGCTGTAGGTATAACTCAACGCTTTGCCTTGTCTTTGGTGTCAGAGCGTATAAATAAAAATAATTTAAAAACAGTCATTCCCTCAAGAACTAATCGAAGGCACATCCATCACATTTATACTAAGTTCAATAATAAAGAAGAATTAAGAAAATATCGTTTAAAATCTAATATTCAAATAATAAATAGCATATATTTTTTGTGACTGTAAAGCGACTGGTTGTGGGTTCGATTCCCACTCGAGGAGTGAAAATATTTAATATTTCCATTTCCTTCGCTCTGGTGTCGAGGCAAAGCTCGGCGTTAAGTTCCGACACTTAACACACAATGCCCCCGAATTCGGCGAAAAGTGGGGAACTGATTGTATTAACACTAGGTTTCCTCCGCCTACCCTGCTATGTGCGGGTTAAGCGTGAAACTAAAAAAAAAGTAAAAAGTATTTTATCTAACCTAACAAAGGCATCCCAGCCATAAATCCTTGCTGGAAGTTGGTAGTATTCAGTTCACACGCACTCGCTGGTACTAAGTAAGCAACTGATACTATTTCGAAAGCCATTCCCATTATCAAAGTCATGTTAACGAGTTGCACGAGAAAGTTGAACTTGCCGAAACCTGAAAGATTACATTTAATATTCCAATTTAAATCTATACTAATCCATACTTATATTATTAATGCGAAAGTCTGTCTGTTTGTCTGTCACGCTTTCACGGCTAATCTACCGGTCCGATTTGGATGAAATTTAGAATGAAAGTAGTAAAAGTTTCTGGGTCTAAATAGGCTAATTATTTTTTCAAAAATCAACCTCTAAAAGGTTGAAATAGGGGATGAAAGTTTATATGAAAAATCTAAACCGCTTGACCGATTGTAATGAATTTTGGCATAAATATAGTTGATAATATAAGCTTAAACATAGGCATAGGCTACCTTATTTTTTAAAAATCCACCCCTGAGGGTTGCAATATAACGAAATAGTTGTGTACTTCACGCGACGAAGCCACGAGCGAGCCGCTAGTACTAATATAATAAAGAGATAAAATTTATAACTTTGTTTGTAAGGGCTCTTCGGAAATACTGAACCGATCAAGAAAATTCTTTTACAATTAGAAAGCGACAGGAGTGCAATAATTATATATTATATATGCAATACTTTATTATGATTGAAGAGAAAGCTCAGAGAATACTAAAAGGGGTCAAATAGGGTCGCAGATCACGCGGCGAG
The DNA here is from genome assembly GCA_019049465.1 of Dryas iulia moderata. Taxonomy (NCBI): domain Eukaryota; kingdom Metazoa; phylum Arthropoda; class Insecta; order Lepidoptera; family Nymphalidae; genus Dryas; species Dryas iulia. The sequence continues at coordinate 11,733,112 of CM032419.1, read as the reverse complement.
GTTGCAAGCGGGTCGCTAGTTTGAAATAAAAATAACTAGTCTCTCTTAGGGTATTTTATAAGCCTTAGTATTAAGTACTGATATTGTTGAAAAAAATTGTAATTTATATAAAAGAAGAATATTTAAAAAAAAAAGTATACGGACCATATGTCTGTAGAGTAATAAAATAAAATTAAAAAAAAAACACCCTGAAACAATTATTTTAAAATAAAATTATATTTAAATGGATTAATCGTGTGTATTTTTGGTATTCGAAAATACATTTTTATAAACTCTGACGTAGTCCAATTGTCACAAGGAGATTGCCTGTCAGTCAGCGATTAATTCGGTTAAAAATAGTTATATTTCAAAATGTGCAATAATCGTGAAAACAAAAAATATAAAATGAATTTTCATGAATTCAATGAATTCAATTTTGATGAGTCTTTCCGCCCTTCGTGGCGCTGACGGACAGTGGCTGACTGTAATCAAGACATCAAGGCATTGGGATCGACTTTAAGAAAGGATTATATTTTTTATTTATTTATTTTGTTTAGCTTCACACTGTATCCCGCACACATTCGGGTAGGCAGGGTAGGCAATAGGTAAAATGTCTCGTGATATCCGGCGGAAAATGGAGAATGTAGTGTCATGACACTAAGTATTTTTCGACTACTTTTCTTGGTACTTATTATTTTTTTTAGCTTCACACTGTATCCCGCACACATTCGGGTAGGCAGAGGGAACCTAGTGTTAAACCAATCCGTTCCCCACTTCCCGCCGAATTCGGAGGCATTGCGTTTTAAGTGGCGGAACTTAACGCCACGCTTTGCCTCTGAAGGATTATATATTATTTTCATTTCTCCGCTCCTGTACCCAAAAGCAAATACAAAACATCTCAATATGCCTAATATTGAATTCCAGAAGAGAACGGAGTGTCTTGACACTAGGTTCTCTCTTACTATCCTTTTTTTAGATTTAACGGATGATTTTAAATTATCCACGATTAAATGAAATAAAATTGGGATTGTGTCAGGACATAATCATTATAAAAAATCATTTTACTATATCTCTACTATCATTTTACTATATGTCTGTGGCCAGTCGTGGCGCAGTGGCACAAGCGTGTGACTGTAAACGACTGGTTGTGGGTTCGATTCCCACACGAGGAGTGGAAATTACATTTCCATTTTCTTCGCTCTGTTGTCGAGGTAAAGCACGGCGTTAAGCTCCGCCACTTAACACGCAAGCCTCCGAATTCGGCGGAAAGCGGGCAACGGAGTGTCTTAACACTAGGTTCCCTCTGCCTACCCTGCTGTGTGCGGGATATAGCGTAAAGCTATTTTAATTTTTTTTTATTTTATTTTACTATATAGTCCGTTGTCATTGTTATGAAACAGCGATGTCGACTCGAAATCCATTTAGAGAAATTATAAATTTGTTATATAATATATAGGTATTTTTGGAATTCGAATAATATCAACAAATAAGAGACTTAAAAAATAAGTTGTATGAAGAAATTAAAAATTTATATACAATCACGAAAAATAGGCAAAATCAATTACTACGTATTTCTAATACTCTGATTTATTCGACTTTTTCTTGGTTTTAACATGACCTGTTATGTCGTTACTTTCTTAAGAATTTTTCTACTTACTTTCAAAATAAATTTACCTTTAAAGGAGTGTAGACAGAGGAAAGAAGAATCTAGTTCAAAAATAAATTAATTTTCCACTTCCTACCCAAATAGAAACATTGCGCAGTTAGTGATGAAAACTTAAAGCGCCTAACCAGACCATACAAATGAAAATATTTCAAATATAAATAATATGTTAAGCCTTATCCTAAGTACAAGAATCAATTTGAAATTTACATATATTTTTAATTTAACTTAAATAACTAATTTAGAGTTAAAAAAAAATATTATTTAATCATACCAGTCATATTAAGGGCTTCTTCGAAGTCCACCGTATTCTTTTGTGCCACCATTTTGTCCAATATGCCTTAACACATTCATATAACTTAATAAAACTTTTAATTACCAAATTTTTTACTTAACAAATATAAGATAAAAAAATTGAAATGTATCTCTGCGTAAAAACTCAGACTGACTGGTACATGTGTCGTATCGTACCCTAAGGTATATATTATATAAAATGTTATCTTTACATACACAAACGTAGAAAGATTTATTTGCAAGAATTATAATACATTGGCTACAGGATGTCATATCACTTTGAAATGGCAACTCACTAATGTAACATGATTTTATTCCTAAGTAAACGTAGCGTCGTAAAATATTGTAAATGAAACAAAAAATTGTAATAAATAAGTAAATCTGCTCTTTTTTGCGCGTAAAAAGTCAAAAATTCTTGCCAAATTAAACTAGTTTTGGTTATTATCTAACGGCAAATTTTGTTTTCGCTAGTCGTAATTTAATAAAAATATGATATTGAGTTTATTTTTTTTTAACTTTACGCTGTATCCTGCACACAGCAGGTTAGGAGGGAACGTAGTTTTAAGACACTCCGTTCTCCATTTTCCGCCGAATTTTGGAGGGATTGCGTGTTAAGGCACTTTGCCTCGACACTAGAACGAAGAAAATGGATATAGTAAATTTTTCTATCACTCGAGTGGAAATCGAACCCACAACCAGTCGTTTACAGTAACACTTTGTGTCTACAAGCCACGATGAGTCAGTAGTAATATTCATTTTTGTACATTAAATTTGTACATTATGTAAATCAATTTTGCATCAACAATACTTGGACTAATTAATTAAAGTTTGGAATTTGGATGAAAATTTTTTTACCAGTAACTGGAATTTTTATCACTTACCACTTTTTACCACTTAAGTTTTCGTTTCTTCGCTCTGGTACCAAAGACCAAGTGCGGCGTTGAGTTCCGCCACCCAACACACATTGTCTCGGTTTCGTGCAGAAAGAGGACGAAGTGTATTGACACTAGGTCCTCTCTGACTACCTCGCTACGCGGAAAGGAGCGTGGTAAAAAAATCATGATCATTAAAAAAATTCTCTGTTACCTCAGTATAAGCACGCTAAGATCTTATCCAAGTAGATATCTGCCATGTTGCAAGAGAACATCGTTTTTTGAGAGACTTGTAAAAAGTTTTCTAGTTTGTTTTCTTCCGCATTAAGTTGATTGTAAGAATGCGCATTTTTAGGAACAATTTGGTATTTATATTTATATATTTACATTTTTAATGTGATACTCAATATACTCAATAGGTGTGGGTAAAAAATTGCGCTCCTTCTGTTACCATATTTTGCATCTTCACGTCTTGTTCAATGTAAAGGAAATAGACTTTTTCCGATTTAGTTTAGTAAATGAAGCTTTGAATTACATCACTGAATAAGTATTCAGTAGAAAGAAAAGTATTTATTCTTCAATACAAAAAAAAAAACACTATCGCAAAATATTGCTTACTAGAAACCAAGAAAGAGGAAATAACAAAAAAATATATATATATATATATATATATATATATATATATATATATATATATATATATATATATATATATATATATATATATATATATATATATATATATATATATATATATATATATATATATATATATATATATATATATATATATATATATATATATATATATATATATTTTTTAATTAACGAGCCTAATTAATGACAATGAGAATTTATAAAAACTCTAAATCTTAAAACATACAGCTACCTGATCCACTCTGTAAATAGTAACCGAGACTGAAAGTAAACATATACGTGATACAATGTATGTAACTCAAATGTTTAGATATTGATAATGGCCACATTAAGTTCCGTAAAAAATTTTTGGGTATAACATATTAAGAAAGAATACTAAAAATCCTTCAGTGCTTATGTGTTAGGATGAGCAGTTTATATATGTCGTGGTCATATCGTAGAATTCAATTTTTATTGTTTATTTAATCAATTCTCTAGAGATTGAAAGTGTTTTCAGCTAAAAACATCGTCAATTCAGACAATGAGTTCGCACATATTCTGAATATATAATACATATAATATAAAGGAACCTCATTTTACGGTGTGACAAAACGTTGATGACAAAATCACAAAACGTTGACAAATTTACGATATGGTTTACAATACGATATGGTATACGATACGATAGCTTCCGCGCGCTACTGTGAGCAGGCCGTCGGGGATGCCCACCACCCCTGAACTCCAAACGGCAAGCCTAGCAGGCGACCGCCGCCCAGGTTCGCGGACGATTGGGGCAGTACCCGAGATCTGGGCTAGTGGCGGGCGAGGAGCACCGTCAGGTTTAGTGGGTAAACGGAGGCGGACCATCTTGCCAAACCGGAGTTCCACATGTAAGCAATTCTGTAATTTATTTATGTACATTCACCTTTTATAACTTCCGCTATATATTACTAGTATCTGTGGTTGTTGATTATTTGTATTAAGAGATTTTGTTATTTTTATTTATTAATTAATATCTTTGTAAATATTAATAAATTAATTTTAAAATATTTATTATTGATTAGACATGTTGAAGAGTTAAAAACGCATGTCGCATTCGTGTCGCCATCTTTCGGCATAGATAGTAAATCGTAGTATAAATACGATGGCACTGACACGAACGCGCCATTCTGTTGCTGAAAGTTGAAGTACTAATAAGTTCTGAAAGTGTGTTATATTGTGGATAGAAATATAGAATTACAAGACAAAAGGTTGTATTATTGCTTTCACACATAACCGCGCCCCGGGGCCCCCCTCAGTTCGGGTATCCGTAACGGATTTCCTGACGTTAATAAACGATATGGCACAGTGTTTTTCCATTGTGTGGAAGTCCTAGTGTAGTCGCTCGCCCTGTTCTTCACTTAGATTTGGTTCCTGAAATCACTTTGGTTGGCTTCATTTAGGTTCGCAGGAAAATCTTCCAAATGGCTGTCAAGAGATGGAACTTGATACTCATGTTAAAAAAATTTTGAACAAGGCACACAAACTTTCAAAATTTCTAAAGCAGATTTTAACAGTCCCAGATCTCTGATAAGGTCGTTGTAATCATTTTGGTTGAACGGCTTTGGTGTTTTCAGGTGGAATTCAAAGTTACGATCACTCCTGTCTTTTATCGTCTTAATGTCCATAAGCTTTTCCTGACAAGGACCAGCTTCTGTCTCGGCTAGCATTTTAGGGCTCAAAATACAGCTATGTGCCGACCGTATGGAAGAATATGCTCATTTAGATCGATTTTTCGGTTAATGCCAGTTATGTTCACCAAACAAAAATAACAGTCATCATGGTAGTTCAAAGTTTTATTCCAGATCATAGAGGTTTCGTACCTGAATCTGTTCCTTTCCCTATTCGTCCATAAACGTAGAAAGTCAACGCACGTTTTACATACTTGTTGCAGAATCCAAAGCTTATTTTTCATTTTCAATGGGTGTCCGTAATTTTTGTAGCGCTCAATTAAGAACGTTGTCGCTTTCAAACGGTATTCTTTGAGTATGTTCAAAGAATTCACATTTCAAAATCATTGTAAAATATACTTTAATAAGTAAAGCTTATTACTCTGTAGAAGAGTATTTAAATGATAAAAATGCGTGGAATTAATCTAAATAAGTCCAATGCCGGTTAGCTACCATTGTATGTAATAATAAAATTGTAATTTATATATTTGAGACGAGCAACTTGAGTTTCTGGCCGGCTCTTCTCAGCAGAACTGCCTTCCGAGTCGGTGGTAGCTTTATGTACATTTGACGATTCAAAAGTGCTTACAAGTTAAAGTCTATTTGAATAAAAATATTTTGAATTTGAATTTGAATATACTCTCCGCAAATGCAACAACAATAATTTTGATTATTTAGACATACTCGCCTTGACGATGCTATATCAAGTAATAGTGTTTTCACTATATATTTTTTTAACTATCAGTAAATTAAAACTGTAAAACAGAATTCTAAGTGATAGCTGAAACTCGTAAACAAGAGCCATTAGCACGCAAATAAACTAATATATATAGAGAACTAGTGACCTCAAAATAGCAAAAGTACTCAAAGTGGTTGGGGCCAGTCGTGGCGCAGTGGCACAAGCATGTGACTGTAAATTACGGGTTATGGGTTCGATTCCCACTCGAGGGGTGGTAATATTTAATATTTCCATTTTCTTCGCTCTGGTGTCTTCACTCTGGTGAATTCGGCGGAAAACGAAGTGTCTTAACACTAGGTTCCCTCTGCCTACCCTGCTGTGTGCGGGATACAGCGTGAAGCTAAAAAAAAACTCCTAGAGATAAAGTTCAATCATCAGGCAAAAGTTGAAATTATGTTGTGCAGCGTAATAGACATTTACCTTATTTTTGATTTCTCAAATATTTTTTTGTTCAAAAAGTGGTATTTGCCTAAAAAGAATTTACCAAATTTGTTAATTACTTATAAAGTTATAAGTTTATTGTTTTAACTACTGGATTAGTAAAAAGTTTACGACCCTTACTTATCACTTAATTATATTAAAACAATTACCTACTCACTAAGAACCGGTGAAGAAAAAACTAGACAATATGTCTCAGAGATTTCCCAAGATGATAATGCATTTGACCGCTGTCGAGTTATCAGCACATGCCTTGATAAATTCATAACATTTGATTAATATTGCATTATATTTTTTATTATTATATTCTTTTTTGTATAATAAAATAAATCACAAACTAAGGTAAAGACATACATATGTAACTAGCATATGTTGTTAACTTAACAAAGGTGGACTTATCCCTAAAAAAGTGTCTTCCAGTCAACCTGTGGAAGTGGATGAGAGTAATCATTTGCGGGATTAAAATAAGAAAAAAGAAAGAGACAGAAAGAGAATGATAAAAAAAAGAAACACGACATAAATATAAAGACATAACATAAATACATACGTAAACACACAAATACATACACATACATATACATATAGATACATACATAAACATAAATAAATGAATACATAAGAGACACATATACCTAATAAAAATAATAATAAGTAAATATGAATAATTATGAGTGTCATTAGTGAGTATTAACAACTATTACAGCTTGGAAGTAGTTTTCTTTTTATGTGAAATATAAAGGAAATTAAGGAAGAGCTTTTCTAGGTAGTAGTAGTATTTAGGGAGTTGGTTCCAAAGGGTGGCAGGATAGTCGGAAAAGGGTCTCTGCAGGAATTTGTTGTTGCTCTTCGGTACGTCAAGTATCAGATTGACACATGACCGTCTTGAGCGTGTGGTAGGAGAAAGCACGTCGAAACGTTAACACAGACAAAAAGGGAAGTCTTGATAATAAACAATCTTAAAAAGGAATAAATGGATGTGCAAATCACGGCGAAGGCGAACAGGGAGCCAATTATGTTGAGAACGAATTTGAGATACATGCTTATACTTACGTAGACCATATGTAAAGCGTATAGCGAGATTTTGAAGTCGCTCTAATTTGTTAAGTAGCTTCTCGGTGACATCTAAATAGCAAACGTCGGCGTAGTCGAGAATTGGAAAGAGAAGACATTGACACACAACCATAATTTTTGTTTTGTGAGGTAGGAAGTATTAGAGACGCTTAAGACAATGGAAGAGAAAAGCATGCGCCTGCTAATTTCGTTTATGTGAGGTACCAAAGACATGTTACAAACTTAAACAAGATATATTATATATTATATATAGATATATTCTTAACCTTATCACAATAAGGAAGTGGCCAGTCGTGGCCTAGTGGCACAAGCGTGTGACTGTAAACGACTGGTTGTGGGTTCGATTCTCACTCAGGGGTATGATTGCATTAAATTTTATTTCTTCCTAAAGGTGCGGGCTGAAATCCCGGTGCAGTAAAATTTTTAAACGTTTTCAAAAAATGTCTAAAATGTCGTTTAGTTTATCTATTTTCAATAATTATAAAAAAAATAAAAAATAAAAAAGCCTTTTAATTTTCTGAAAACTTACATATTCTATACACACTTACAAATATACATAAAAAATTTAAAAGTTTAAATAATTAACTACATTAAATTTAAATAAGTTCTATTCATTGCTTAGGTGATTATCTATTAAATAAGTTTTATATAAACAAAAATATGCTTTTACTTTTAGTTATATTAAGTAAATAATAGTTTACTAGACCTTATTTAAAGTTTTAAGTATGCAATCTAGTGTAGTATTTAAATCGTATTTTTAGTTTTAGTTTAAGTAACTGTTGAGTAATTAATCACTTATTTGGTTAATATATTTTTTAAAGTTCTAAGTAATCAACTTAATATTTATATATAGTTCTTATTATAGTATCTATCAATGGCTAGAGTTTCCAGAAACCCCTTTTATGGGTAAAGGCCTCCTTCAAAGTTTTTATATTTGATGAGTTAGTCTGTGATTCATATTCGTTTTTATATATTCCTTGAAGGGTTGCGGTCATACTCTCCCACGGAGACCAACCGGGTTGGGAGAGGGTTTGTTGTTCTGGTTTTTATGATTTAATTAACTTTTATTTCCTATGACTGAGAGGGCGGGGCTGATGCTATTTGTTGCTGATAATATCGGTCAGTTTGTTGGTTAGGTTTTGGTTGGGTTTCTATTTATTAAGTAGTTTAGCATGCCGGGTTTTACGACTCCTTCTGTAACGCTATTTGTCCTTTGAATGGCCTTTGAATGAGACTGACTTATTTTATTTTTTTTATTAACTCGTGCGCTTATCTGAGTTTGGGGTGTAATTTCTGGTGATGTAGGTAGTGATCGTTTATTATTATTTTGCTTTATGATCAATTTATCATATTTAATTAAAGCCGTATTTCCTTTTTCTCTTTCTAATTTAAGTTGACCTTGTAATTCTTTTCTTTTTTCTAAAACGTATTTTGGATAGTCTTCGTTTAGGTAGTAGTGGGTTCCTTTGAGTACACTTTTATTTTTATAAATTTTGATTTTCATGCCGAGAGTTAGAAATGTTACCACTATAGGCCGTGGCCTGTCACCTTTTTTTCCTATTCTTCTTATCTCTTGGATATCACTGTAGGTTAAATTGAAAGGGAAGTGTTCTTCTATCCATTTTATAAAATTATTTACTAAGCTGTCGTATGAAGATTCTTTTTCATCAATGCCAAAAAACACCACATTTCTCTTTCTTGCCTGTTTCTCTAAGAAATATATTCTTTTTTCCTGGACTTCTACGGTTTCTTTCAGTTTTTGGTGCCTTTCTTCCCATAAAATATTTTTTTCTTCAAGTAATTTATTTATGTTTTGCGTCACTTGGTCAGTGATTTTGTTTGCGTTGTCTCGGATCGTATTTTTTTGGTCATCCAATTCTTTTTGAATGTTTCGAAGGGCATTTAATATTTCCTCCATAATATTTGTTTTTATAATTTTAATCCACTGCCACCTAGTGGTCAGTAACAGAAGCTTTTTATCGATTGAACTTTTAGTAAATCAGGGGCTGCTTAAGCCTGTATATAATGCTATTCTCATAAAATTAAACAATATTTTTAAATAAATCAAAAAGTCTCCAGAAGTCTCGACGTGGGATTTGAACTCAGGTTGTCTCGATTAAGTTCCCTTTGTCCACCGCTATTCCAACGTCACTACTGAACAAGACTTCGAAATATTGCTACATATAACTAGCACTGAGGCTAACAGAAAGATGATGGCAAAAGAAAGTCGAACACGGAATAAAAAGTTAGTATAGTCACTATTGATTACTACACAACACTTTCACTGGTATGAATTGTTTTTCACTGAGTCTAGTAATCACTTAAAAATAGTCTTTATAACCGTTTTCCGCTGCCACAGCAAACTTCACGTGAGATCGTCTTTTTGTTATAATTATTGGATTAAATACAGAGATAACATTTGCACTTATTTTCCAGAATATATAGTTTCTATTGATATAAAATTTTAAGCCAAAACTATACGATTTATATTTTTAAAGCACTTAAATTTGCAGAGTTAATCAATAATACGTTTTGCTTCTACCCCCGTTTTCATAAAAACCTTCAATTCAATTCAATCAATAATTATTATGACAACTTAAATGTAGTCCAGTAAGGAGGGAAGACACGACACCAGGTACTTATATAATATATTTTAGCAAATAATAATTTACTTTAATACGTTAAAATACTTTTGTTTTAAATATAAGCTGTCGATTATTGGGGCCAGTTGTGACGCGGCGGCAGTATTGAAAGTCCAATGTGCAATTTATGTAGGTAAACAAAGTTTCTCTACTTATATTTAGAGGCGATGACAGCACAGGGATAGTGACTGTAACCGCTATTGGCTGTAGGCTCGATTTTAATAAGGGAAATTGTAAATTATATTTCAACTATTTTCAATTTCCCACATTTATGACAAGACAAAGCACGGCGTTGAGATCCGTCACTCAACACACTATATCTCAAGTTTAGACGGAAAGCAGAGAACGGAGTATCTTGACACTACCCAGCTGTAAAAAGAGGAAAGCTGCAAAAAAAACACGTTCCATATTTCAGTCCACGTTTACAAGTTCAATGATAACAATTACACTATGTAATTATGACGTGCGAAGAACTTCTAGTACATATTGCATGCTTAGAGTTAATGTGCCCTAACTCGAATTTGGCAAGTAAATTAAATAGAATCTTATTATAAGCTTTATATGGTCGTTTTTAGCTTAACGGCCATTTTTGACTTAGGTCAGTTTAATACTAAGCGGGGAATATTTACTTTATCATTTAATAGTTAATCTTACTTAAACATGTACAGGTATTCTGTGATATTTATAAACATTAACTAATTTTTAATTAAACATAATGTTTTCAATCATTTTATGAAGATACCTTGCTTGTGATAAGTTGAAAGATCGGACGTTAGCTACAATAGGCGTCGCAGAAACGACTTTTAGGAAGTGAATGGTGAAGAAGGTGGCAAAAGGTAAAGAAGTTGTATTAACATGAAAAAAGGGAATTTAACTTTGAAATAACTGGAGTCTCTTATGTTATATTCTATAAGCTTTAGTTTTAGGTACTGAAATCGTAAAATGGAGATATTGTATTGTATATGAAAAAGGAAGAATCATGTTAAAAAAAGGCACAGTCCTTATGTCCGTAGAGTAATAAAAAAGAATTACAAAAAAAAAAAAAAAGGTAATAAGTAAGGAAGAAAAAGGTATGGTGTGTTGTATCTCACCCACTCGTCAACTCTCATTGGCTGGTTGATTGTATTTGGGCGAAATTTCAGAAAGCATAGATATGACTGGTCAAGATAAAATGCGCTTACTATAATAGACTATGAGGAAGATGTGAAAGCAGCATCCATGCTTGTTCATACACGTGTGCTTACAAAAGTGCGTGTTAGAGTCGTGTATGGTGACTAAAAGTACTTACTTAAATTTTTATATTTATGTTTCTTTTTTTATTTTCATTATATATATTTTTTTTTGCTCTGGTGTCGAGGTTATGCACGGCGTTGAGTTCCGCCATTTAACTCGCAATGCGTCTAGAATTCGGCGGAAAGTGGGGAACGGAATGTCCTAATATTAGGTCCTCTGTACCTACCCTGCTGTGTGCGGGATACAGTATGAAGTTAAATAAAATAAATCTTCATTGACTGAAACTTAAAACAGAATACTCAAATGTTATAAGTGAGCACTAAGAACAGATAAATTTCATAGAAATTCTTATCCATTTCTATTAACATTTAAATACTTACTTTTATGTGGAGAACGGAGTGTCTTGACACTAGGATTCTCTTTGCATATAATGTCATGTGTAAAAAAACGTGAAAATAAAAATGCGTAATTAAACTAGTTATTCATCTTACATTGTTATCAGAATGAGCAGAGCTCCTATCACAATGATCAGCTAAGTCAAACAAATATTACTAAAAGATAGCATAATATTAATAATATACTTAATAAATATGGTCAGTCGTAGCGCAGTGGCACAAGTGTGTGACTGTAAACGACTGGTTGGGGGTTCGATTCCCGCTCGGGGAGTGGATATTTCTATTTTCTTCGCTCTGGTGCCGAGGCAAAACGCGGCGTTAAGTTCCGCCACTTAACTCCGAATTCGGCAGAAAGTGGGGAACGAAGGGTCTTAACACTAGGTTCCCTCTGCCTACTCTGATGTGTGCGGGATACAGCGTGAAGCTAAAAAAAATCCCTTCATTTGTCAGAAAAACCCTCAAACTGCAGAATCACCAAAAGGATTTACTCAAAAAACTACTGACTGCTAGGGCGTAAGCCATATACAATGGATAACGCAAAAATTGTAGTCACCGCCTGTAGTTGTATTTATACTAATTACACGGCTACAAGTTATTGCTATAATAAACTACTAGGAGCTAAATAATTTAGAATCATCTTTTTTAACGCTAATACGTTCCTAGTATTAATATAATAAACTATTTATTTATAGTAAAAAAACATTCCCCTGGCTAGGATTTAAGCTCACATCCGCCGTAAGTACGTACGACTTAATATGCCTGAGAATACTCTAAACGCAATATACTGTTTTTTTCAGCTTCACGCTGTATTCCGCACACAGCAGCAGCAGCAGGGTAGGCAGAGGGAACCTAGTGTTACGACACTCCGTTCCCCACGCACCGCCGAATTCGGAGGCATTGCGTGTTAAGTGGCGGAACTTAACGCCGCGCTTTACCCCGACACCTCGAAGAAGAAAATGGAAATATTAAATATTTCCACTCCTCGAGTAGGAATCGAACCCACAACCAGTCGTTTACAGTCACACGCTTGTGCCACTGGGCCACGACTGGCCACAGTTTATTATAATAATTTATTAATTTATTCATAGGGGCCAGACGTGGCGCAGTGGCACGAACATGTGACTGTAAGCGACTGATTGTGGGTTCGATTCTCACTCAAGGAGTGGAAATCCATACTTATATTGTACAAATAAATGCGAAAGTCTGTGTGTTTGTCTGTCACGTTTTCACGGCTAATCTGCTGGTCTGATTTGGATGAAATTTAGAATGAAAGTAGTAAAAGTGACTGGGTCTAACATAGGCTACTTATTTTTCAAAAATCAACGTCTAAAGGGTTGAAATAGAGGATGAAAGTTTATATGAAAAATCTAAACCTCTTGACCAATTGTAATGAATTTTGGCATAAATATAGTTGATGATCTAAGCTTAAACATAGGCTACTTTGTTTTTTAAATATGCGCTCCCGAGGATTGCAATATAACGTAAAAGTTCACGCGGCGATGCCGCGAGCGGGCCTCTAGTACCTATTTAAAATTTCCATTTTCTTCGTCGAGGCAAAGCCCGGCGTTAAGTTCCGTCACTTACCACGCAACGCCTCTAAATCTGGCGGAGAGTGGGAAACAGAGTGCCTTGACACTAGGTTCCCTCTGTCAGTCAGACGCTGACAGGTTGCCCTACGTAGTAAAATAAAAAAAACGGTTAGATTTGGTATCGATTTCCACTAGATAAAATATTTAAAAAAATATTTAAATAATTTCATTTCTCCGCTCTGTTTCCTCACAAATGGTGACCTTGAGTTCCGCTATTCAACACCCAATTTCTCCATTTCAGGTGGCTTTAGTGGCAAGTGGAGTGTCTTGACACTGGGTTCACTCTCACTACGGGGAAGAACGTGAAGATACTAAGCTAAAAATAAAAATAATTATCTTTTTATCAATTAAGGTCAATTGCAAATCCGCGAAATTGTATAGGGTATTCCCTATTATCAAATGACATGTTGCATAAATTTTGTATATAATACGAGGCGCAAAATGTGACTGTAAAGCGACTGGTTGTGGGTTCGATTCCCACACGAGGTGTGGAAATATTTTATAGTTCCATCTTTTCTCCACTTCTACTCTTATAATTATTCTGTTAAATTTTCTATCTATTTATTCCCACTCTTATATATCTATTAAATTTCCTTCGCTTTGATGTCGAGACAAAGCGCGGTGCTAAGTTCCGCCACTTAACACGCAACGCCTCTGAGTTCGGCGGAAAGTGGAGAACGGAGTGTCTTAACACATGGGTTCCCTCTGCGTACCCTGCTGTGCGCGGAATACAGCGTGAACCACAAACTTTAAATATTTTTTTTTAACAATTCAGGTCAATTGTAAATCCACGAAATTTTATAAGGTATTCCCTATTATCAATTAATATGCTGCATACATTTTGTACATAATGTATATCTTAGATAACAATCATTTGATAAAGTAATACTTAAAATTAATACAATCTTAATGCATTCTTTATGCATTCCAAATGTTTATGCGTCTTAAAAGAAAAAATATCATAATTTTATTCTTTCATCATTCAATATAATAAAAGTGTCTGAATTCTTCAATTGTTTAAAAAGAAATCGATTTTTTTCAGCATCACCGTTCTGGTGCATACGAAGGTAGTCAAAGTGAAACTTATTTATTTATTTATTTTAGCTTCACGCTGTAGGGTAGGCAGAGGAAACCTAGTGTTAAGACACTCCCCTTCCCATTTTCCCCTAATATTTGGAGGCATTGCGTGTTAAGTGGAGGAATTTACAACGCGCTTTGCCTCGACATCAGAACGAAGAAAATGGAAATATTAAATATTTCCACTTCTCGAGTGGGAATCGAACCCACAACCAGTCGCTTTTACAGTGACACTCTGTGCCTCTGTGCTACGACTGGCCCCTAAAAGTGAAACTAGTGTCAGAAAACTCCTTTCTCCACTTTCTACCCGACATTGAGATATTGCATGTTGATCGGCGGAATTCAGAGAAGAGATGAAATGAAAATAATTTGAATATGATCATTTGACAATGATAATATAAAATACTTTTTGTTTAGCCAAGTCTCGTTATGAAAACGTTGTATTGTTAATGTTTACAAATTTTCAAGCAAAGACAGCTAACACATAAGTACTAAAAAATAAAAGTAGTTATAATTAAAAGGAAAAAAAGAAATAATCTTCATAATTATACGTTAATTATTTGCATAAAATTACACATTAGACGCAGGCGAAGTGGCGCAGTGGCACAAGCGTGTGGCTAAGTAAACGACTGGTTGTGGGTTCGATTCCCACTCGGGGAGTGGAAATATTTAATATTTCCAAATTTCCTCGCCTGGTGTCGAGGCTAAGCGCGGCGTTAAGTTCCGCCACTTAACAAGCAATGCTTCCGAATTTGGCGGAAGGTGGGGAACGGAGTGTCTTAACACTAGGTTCCCTCTGCCTACCCTGCTGTGTGCGGGATACAGCGTGAAGCTAAAAAAAAAACATTAGACGATAATTCAGTCTAAATTAAATATATAATTTCAAATTTTGTAGAAATCACTCAATCTGAAATCAATAACGGGAAGTCCTTTTAGAACTAAAATAATAGGTATAATAATAAAATTATGTATGCACTAAATCAATGATAATTTATTTACTTATCTATAATTATCACGTCAAAACAAAATGTACACGCATGTATGCAGAAACATAACGTTTTTCACGTTAAATAAGTATTTACAAAAATTATATTTCTTCGAATACAGTTTTTAAGTATTAATTTATTTTGAAACGCGGCTTAAATGTAAGTTTGATTTTGACTATTTTTCAGAATTTAAAAATAAAAAATCCATTGGCACAACCGTGTGACTGTAATCGGCTGGTTGTGAGTTCGATTCCCACTCGAGGAGGTGAAATATATTTTGTATTTCCATTTTCTTCGCTCTGGTGTCCAAGGCAAAGCGCGGCGTTAAGATTTACAGCTACTTAACACGCAATGTCTCCGAATTTGACAGAAAGTGGGGAACGGAGTGTCTTAACACTAGGTTCCCTCTGCCTACCCTGCTGTGTGCGGGATACAGCGTGAAGCTAAAAATAAAAAAAATATATATTTTGGAAAGCGGCTAAAATATAAATTTGATTTTGACTTTGTTTATATTGAATTTAATAATAAAAAAAATACAATATTAAAATTTTATATGCAGTTCAAACATAGTATTTGTCAATATGTTCTTTTGCCGCCAAACCCAGATTACTTTACTTTGTTAATTTTTTTACATCCAGCGTAGGTATAATAATATTCAGCCAAAAAATTTATAAAATTTATACTTTTAAAATTATTGTACAATCTGTATTCGTAATAGTTTAAAACGTATCGTATGTTTTATATATTTTATAACAATTTCTGAAAATTATAAATAGACCATTTTTGGACTTCTTCCATATTATTGTGTAATTTAAAAACAAGGACATTTGCTATACTTGAAAAAAAAAACAACGTTAACATTTAATTTCGTATCTGTAAATTGTATTTAATAATTTAAAGCATCCATTACAAAAAGAATTAGCAAGTCAACGTCAATCAATAGCAATGCACTCCATTTAAAAATTAAAAAAAAACAAAATGCATCTGTCAATCAAACGTCAAAAGAATTTAACTTGACGTAACAAGTCATATGACATTAAGCGATTTTCTTTGAACGTTATGCATTTTTGACAGTTTTGTTATTCCAACAATTTATTATAATTTTAATTGTTTTATTTCTTTTCATCGCACGTTCAAGATTATGGATACAACATAAAGAGGATTACAGAAGTAATTTACAACAGATAATGTAATAAAATTACATTTTATTTTTATTGTACGTATAAATTTTGTTTTATGGCATTTCTATGGCCTTTGTTTCGTGAAGTACCTTACTAGGGAGCTTGAGGAAAATTTCTTTTTAATTTATGTAGGAGAATACTATAATAATATTAATATGCTTTATTAGATACTAGTGGCCCGCTCGCGGCTTTGCCGCGTGAATTAAATGACTGCCTCGTTGAATTCCACCCCTCAGAGGTGGATTTTTGAGAAATAAAGTAGCCTTTGCTTAATATTTGATTATCAACTACATATATTCCAAAATTCATTACAATTGGTCAAGCGGTGTAGATTTTTCATATAAACTTTCATCCCGTATTTCAACCCTTCAGAGGTTGATTTTAAAAAAAAATAAGTAGCTTATGTTTGACCCTGGATTATTTACTACTTGCTTTCTAAATGTCATCCAAATCGGACCAGCAGATTAGCCGTGAAAGCGTGATAGACAAACAGACAGACTTTTTGCATTTACTCGTATAATATAAGTATGGATCAACGATCCATTTGCAGCTTCGCTGGCTATTTGAGCCCCTTTGGGATACTCTAAACTATGTGTTCAATCAGAAGTAAAAAATCAGAAGAAAATGATGTTCATAAAGTGATAGCATTCCTGAATAGTGTAAATTTCTAGTTGTGAAAGAGTTTTTAATGTTCGGTATACTATTTCCGAAGATTTCCTTTCAAACAAAGTTTACCTCTTTAGTATAGAATATTTGTAATTGTATTGATAAACTTATTAATATACATATTTGAATAAGTTATTATACATCACCAATTCATCACTAATTAAAACCCCATTCTTCGAATACGACCGGGAGTACGGAATATGTTGACACTAGGCTCTCTCTAAAATCGTCATGCAAGAAAAAGCTTTAATGAACGTGAATAAAAACGTACGTATCCATACTTATATTATAAATGCGAAAGTCTGTGTGTTTGTCTGTCACGCTTTCACGGCTAATCTACCGGTCCGATTTGGATGAAATTTAGAATGAAAGTAGTAAAAGTGACTGGGTCTAACATAGGCTACTTATTTTTTCAAAAATCAACCGCTAAAGGGTTGAAATAGGGGATGAAAATTTATATGAAAAAAACTAAACCGCTTGACCGATTATGATGAATTTTGGAATAAATATAGTTGATAAACGAAGGTCAAACATAGGCTACTTTATTTTTCAAAAATCCACCCCCGAGGGTTGCAACATAACAAAACAATCAGGCAGTCCACGCGGCGTATTTAAAATAAATTTTAATCAGTCATTCACACAAACGTTTATATTTTATTAACTTGAAATTTAATCGTCATGACGGCTTGGTTTTAGTTTAGGCGTTTGCCATACTATTATTATAATCACCTGTATCTGACTAAGTATATAGTAGTGATCTTATACCGCTAACTTTAATGTCCAATTTTCCTTACGAAACTGACATGTCCTTCCTTCCTTACGAATCTGATGACAGTATCTGTCTGTAACGTCATTATTTTTTTTAGCTTCACGCTGTATCACGCACGTAGCAGGCTAGGCAGAGCGAACCTAGTGTTAAGACACTCCGTTCCCCACTTTCCGCCGAATTCGGAGGCTTGCGTGTTAAGTGGTGGAACTTAATACTGCGTTTTGCCTCAACACGAGGGCGAAGAAATTCAAAATATTATTATTATACTTAAATTATTATCATTTTTCCGCTAGGGTATACAATCGTTACAAAACTGACATGTCCGAATCTGATGTCAGTATCCGTCTGTGACGTCATTGAAATTATTATATTTATATTATTTCCATTTCTCCGCTCTAAAGTCTAAAGGTACAAGCCGTAGTAGAAAGCAAAAAGTAGTGAATGGAGAAAATAAACATAATATATTCTTCATATGTTTAAGATGATGATAAATTTAGGAGACCTATAAAATTTGAACGGAGCAGAAATCATGGCTTACCTCATGGCTAACGGTCAGAGCCCTTGGAGGGTTCTCAAGATGCGCGGGCTAGAGTCGCGCTACATCCAAGTTTTAATATTTTTTTATTATTTAACATTAGTGCCCACGACGGGCACAGTGAGGCAGCCCACAACGTAACGCAATGGTTGTGGGTTCGATTTCCAGTTGGGGAAATGATTATATTTAAATTTTGATTTCTTTGCTCTGATACAAAAAACAAAGCGTGGCTTTGAGTTCCACCATTCAACACTCAATATATCAATTTCAGGCATAAAGCGGAGGATAAAGTCACTTCATACATACTACGTTCTCTCTAACGCTATGCGGGAAAAACATAAAGTTACGATTTCACAATCCATACTTATATATAAATGCGAATGTCTGTGTTCGTCTGTCACGCTTTCACGGCTAATCTATCGGTCCGATTTGGATGAAATTTAGAATGAAAGTAGTAAAAATTTCTGGGTCTAACATAGGCTACTTATTTTTTCAAAAATCAACCTCTAAAAGGTTGAAATAGGGGATGAAAGTTTATATGAAAAATCTACACCGCTTGACCGATTGTAACGAATTTTGGCATGTATATAGTTGATAATCCAAAGTTAAACATAATAAGGTTATCAGCTACTTTATTTTTCAAAAATTCACCACTGAGGGTTGCAATATACCAAAACAGTTACGTAGATAACGTGGCGAAACAGCAAGCGGGCCGCTAGTATTCTAATTTAGGTTTTATACTTATCACCTAATCTTAGTCACTGACACCGAACAACAATATTAATTAGAAAAACGTATGAATCATTTATTTAATAATAAAACTGATATCTATCGATATAAGTATTATTGTAAACTAAAAATACATGTATATTGTTTTTTTTTAACTTCACGCTGTATCCCGCATATAGCAGGGTAGGCAGAAGGAACCTAGTGGTAAGACACTCCGTTCCCCACTTTCCGCCGAATTCGGAGGCATTGCGTGTTAAGTGGCGGAACCTAACGCCGCGCTTTGCCTCGGCACCAGAGTGAAGAAAATGGAAATATTAAATATTTCCACCCTTCGAATGGGAATCGAACCCACAACCAGTCGCTTTACAGTCACACTTTGTGCCACTGCGCCACTACTATATTGTTTTTAAGTAGTTATTTTTATTTTGAAGTTATCATACCTAACATAAGTTTATTTGGTTTGATGAGACTTCGCGTTAAATTACTCTATTCAATAAAAAACAAGTTCTCTATTTCTACCCTTCTATTTGCTATAGATAGGGCAAATTAAAAGAGAAATCTTTGAGCAGGATTTAAAATTACTATCACATCATGGCTCCCAAATATATCTAGATAACATAAAATTAAGATGATTTTTTTATGGTTTTACGTTGTATCCCGCACACAGCAATACGCACGTAGGCAGAGGGAACCTAGTGTTAAGGCCCTCCGTTCCACGTTATCCCACTATTTCTAGAGACATTGCTTGTTAAGTGGCGGGACTTAACGCCCCGTATAGCCTTGAGGTTCGACCAGAGCGAAGAAAACGGAAATTTTAAATATTTCCATTCCCAGAGTAGGAATAAAACCCACAACCTGTTTCGTTAACGCCTTTAACAGTCTGCCGTTTGAGACACTAAGAGAGGCTCTCCGATTTCATGGGGTGCCTCTCTATCTCCGGCGGCTGTTAGACGACTACCTCCAGGACAGAGAAGTCCTTTGGATTGGGGGGGATGGCCAGATTGGTCGACGTAGGGTTAGTTGCGGGGTTCCGCAAGGGTCAGTTTTGGGGCCGACGTTGTGGAACATCGGGTTTGATTGGCTCCTGCGCTGTCGGCTTCTGCCTGGGATGAGTGTTATCTGCTATGCGGATGACACTCTCATCACAGCCCAGGGCTCCTCATTCCAGGAGGCGGCACGCCTAGCTGAAGCCGGTACAAAAATGGTAGTCGATCGCATCGAAGCGCTGGGTCTGAGGGTCTCCATGCCAAAAACCGAGGCCCTCTTATTTCATGGCCCGCGCAGAGGACTACTCTGTGGACCGTAGGGCTACTCTGTGTATCCAGGGGCAAGAGGTGTTAGTTCAGGCCCAGATGAAGTATCTGGGTCTGACACTGGATGGGCGATGGTCGTTCGCGTCGCACTTCGCTCAGCTTGCGCCGAAGCTGCTAAAAGTCGCCGGGGCCCTTGGCAGATTACTGCCGAACGTTGGAGGGCCGGATTCTGCATGCCGACGGCTTTATGTCGGCGTGTTGAGGTCTATGGCACTATACGGTGCCCCTGTGTGGGTGGATGCTCTCACCACTCGTAATAAGACTCAATTACGGAAAGCACAACGGGTCATGGTGGTGAGAGCAATACGGGGGTACCGCACGGTGTCATGGACGGCGGCTACTCTCCTGGCCGGTGAGCCACCTTGGGAGCTACAGGCGGAAGTGCTCGCCAGAGTTTACAATTTTCGCGCGAGTGAGTGGTCACGAGGCGAACGGCCATCACAAGACGATATTGTTCGAATCAGGAGAAGAGCAGAAGTAGCCCTGATACAACGTTGGAGGGTAGACCTGGAATCCCCGGCAGCAGGCCTAGTGACGGTGGAGGCAGTTCGCCCCCATCTAGAGAGCTGGATGTGCAGAAAGTTTGGAGTCCTCACGTTTAGACTGGTGCAGGTGTTGACGGGGCATGGTTGCTTCGGTAAATACCTGCACCAGATTGCACGTCGGGAGTTGTCGCCGGCGTGCCATGAATGTAATGCGCCTGTCGATTCAGCGCATCATACTTTGGCGGAATGCCCCGCTTGGGCCCCACAACGCCACGCCTTGATGGCTGTAGTGGGTAGGGACCTCTCACTAACCAGCGTGGTGGGGGCCATGTTGGATAGTGAGAGGAACTGGTCTGCAATGGTCTCCTTCTGCGAATCAGTTATCGCACTGAAGGAGACCGCGGAGCGGGTGCGTGAGTCCAGTGCTAATGCAAACTCGCTCCGCCGTCGGAGGCCAGGGAGTAGGAGAAGGCGGTATGCGCATCTCGTACTCCCCCTACCTTAGAGGAGCTACAGCGGGAGGGTTCTTGATCCTCCCGCAAGTCATCGAGGCTGCGGGTGCTCTGGAAGAAACCCCAGAGCACCCTGAAGGTGACGGTGGCCCGTAATAGGTGGGCTATCCACCGAGGCGTCGTAGCCGAATGCGCAAGCGATCCTGCGACGCCTCATGAGGGTGGAGAGGGTTTCCGCTGGGTTTTAGTGGGTAGTGTCGGACTTATCGATGAGTCCCACAGTATCATCCGTCCGTAAAGCAGTTTGCCTGCCTTACGCACGGATGGTCTGCGTAAACTGCATTTCCCAGCGATAAAAAAAAAAAAAAAAAAAAAAAAAAAAAAAAAAGAGCGAAGAAAACGGAAATTTTAAATATTTCCATTCCCAGAGTAGGAATAAAACCCACAACCTGTTTCGTTTACAATCATATTTCGTACGCCTTCACAATGATTGGCCTCTAAATACATATATAAATAAATAAATAAAAAATTAAATATATTTCCTTTCAAACAATTATTTAATAAAAAAAAATTATCATTACTTCTAATTTGGCAAATTTGCAAGCATTGGTAAAATAATGTTGTCACTATGAATGGATAAATATTTTTATATAACACGATTTTTAAAGTAATTATTAATATCTATGAAATCATGAAGATAAGGGAAGGATGCGATAATATTTATTTTTAGAAATTTTAATCTTTAGATAAATTAAATTATTTAATAACATTCACCTAATCGCCTCATAAAAAGATTGTTTATCATTCTATTCAATTAAACTAATGTATAAATCTTGATTATTCCTTTATAATTTCATTCACTGAAAATATAGAAATATTAAGAAAAAATATCAATTTCACTTTCTCCGTTCTCCACTTTACTACCGAATTCGAGTGGCTAAATTCAACGCCATTACACAATGAGAAAAATAAATAATATAGGTATTTGTTGAAAAAGTGAAAAATAATCAGAACGTCAAATGGAATGTCAAATAATTTAGCACCGGTTCACTAAAGTTAATGTCTCAAATTGAGAACAACAGGTGCACGACAATAAGCGAAGCTTTATTTATTAAAATCTTAAAATTACTATTAAAACTACTTGGCATCTTTTAATTATTTTCACAATTTAACAGTGGCAATGATACCTTCGAAATAAACGGGAACAGGCACTGTATACCTAAGGCGTGTTTTCATTTAAAATGCTAACATCATTAATTAAGGTTTTAACCTTTATTCAAGAATCTACTAACAAATACTAAAAAAACTTTACAAAAATACTAAAAAGACTTTACAAAAATACTAAAAAACTTAATAAAAAAACACACGAGGGGTGGAAATATTTATTATATATTTCCATTTTCTTCGCTCTAGTGTGGAGGCAAAGCGCGGCGTTAAGTTCCACCACTTAACACGCAATGGCTCCGAATTCGGCGGAAAGTGGGGAACGAGTCTTAACACTAGGTTCCTTCTGCCTAAACAGCAGCGGTAAAAAAATATCACATGTCCAAATTTACAGTTAAATAGATAAACCATGTATAAAATAGTGGCCAGTCGTGGCCCAGTGGCACAAGCGTGTGACTGTAAACGACTGGTTGTGGGTTCGATTCCCACTCGAGGAGTGGAAATTATATTTCCATTTTCTTCGCTCTGGTGTCGAGGTAAAGCACGGCGTTAAGTTCCGCCACTTAACACGTGAATTCGGCGGAAAGTGGGGAACGGAGTGTCTTAACACTAGGTTCCTTCTGCCTAAACAGCAGCGGTAAAAAAAATATCACATGTCTTATTATCAAATTTACACTTAAATAGATAAACCATGTATAATATAGTGGCCAGTCGTGGCCCAGTGGCATAAGAGTGTGACTGTAAACGACTGGTTGTGGGTTCGATTCCCACTCGAGGAGTGGAAATTATATTTCCATTTTCTTCGCTCTGGTGTCGAGGTAAAGCGCGGCGTTAACTTCCGCCACTTAACACGCAAGCCTCCGAATTCGGCGGAAAGTGGGGAACGGAGTGTCTTAACACTAGGTTCCCTCTGCCTACCCTGCTGTGTGCGGGATACAGCGTGAAGCTAAAAAAAAAAAATATATATAATGGCAATTTTCTATATTTTTTGTAATTAGCTTTCATACTGTACCACAATAACTTTAAAATGAATGGATATAAAAACTCAGGCCAGTACATTTTACGTACGATTATAGTATCTTATAGCTTGTTAAGATGCAGCATCACAAAATTGTACCACTAATCAGATGATAGCTGCGGCCGTGACCCACAAATCTGGCGTTACTAAATCTTCGTGACAATGACAGCTGACATGTTCATATTGTAAGAGATAAATAGACAACCTTGGATATATCTATAAAATCAAAAAATACATAATTTAGTTAATATTTTTTTCATGCTGCTTCACTGCTTGCATGCTTCACGCTGTATCCCGCACACAGCAGGGTAGGCAGAGGGAACCTAGTGTTAAGACACTCCGTTCCTCACTTTCCGCCGAATTCGGAGACCTGCGTATTAAGTGGCGGAACTTAACGCTGCGCTTTACCTCAACACCACAGCAGAAAATGGAAATATAATTTCCACTCCTCGAGTGGGAATCGAACCCACAACCAGTCGTTTACAGTCACACGCTTGTGCCACTGCGCCACGACTGGCCACTTTAGTTAATATAAAATTTAAATGTTAAAAGTATGTGTATAAAGAAATGCTAATCAAAAAATTAATCTAAATATAGAAGCCATTATGGTGCAGTGGAAAGGTTGGTTATGGGTTCGATCTCCACTTGGAAAATTGAATCATTTTAAATTATTATTTTTTTGCTTTTGTTAGACAAAATACGGTTTTAAGTACCGCGATTTAACACGCAATGCTGATCTTGCTATGTGGGAAAAAGCGTGACGATGGTATTTTTTTTATAATTTGCAACTATTATTAAATTATTGGGGCCAGTGGGGAACGGAGTGTCTTAACACTAGGTTCCCTCTGCCTACCCTTCTGTGTGCGGGATACAGCGTGAAGCTAAAAAAACTATTATCAAATATGTTTATCACTAAGAACAAATTATATTAAAGTACGCTTAAAGCTAAATTCAGACATAAGGTTTATGCCATGAAAATAATAATTGTATTAGACATTTCGAATACGTATAGAACGCAACGGGATACCCGCCTCTTTGAAACCGCCCGAGCGCTTTGACCGCTAAGCCATGCGTTCTACTATCATCTGAAAAATAAAGTAGCCAATCTTTGAACTTCGATTATCAACTATATTTATTCCAAAATTCATTACAATCGACTGACTGAGCGGCTTAGTTTTTTTCATATAAACTTTCATCCCCTATTTCGATAATTTAGCGGTTAATTTTTGAAAAAATAAGTAGCACATGCTAGACCCATAGTTATTTGCTCCAAATCGGACCAGTAGATTAGCCGTGAAAGCGTGACAAACAAACACACAGACTTTCGCATTTATAATATAAGTATGGATTAAGTTGCCAGTACAAAAAAAAAACATAAATTTGAATAATACGATCAAACAAACGTGACTAATTACTGATATGTATCACAATTTGATTAATGATATCCTATTTCGATAAAATATACAGCAGAATTTTGTCATCTTAGATATAATTAAAACGTCTATATATAATTACAATTATGTAAAGAACTTGAATTCTATTTTTTTTATCATTATACGGTCAGAAAGAAAAGTCTTATACTGTGTATAAATAAATAATTAGAAATACATTAAATTATTCCAGAGGAGCAAGTAGTAGTACTGTAAAGCGAATGGTTGTGGGTTCGATTCCCACTCGAGGAGTACAAATATAAATTTATATATTTCCGTTTTCTTCGCTCTAGTGTCGAGGTTTCCCTCGAACGCAACGTTAAGTTCCGCTACTTAATGCCTCCGACTTCGTTGGAAAGTGGAGAACGGAGTGTCTTAACACTAGGTTCCCTCTGCCTAGCCTGTTGTGTGCGGGATAGAGCGTGAAGCTCAAAAAGAATAAAATAATTATTAGATACATAGAATAATGAGTTCATAAGCTGATATATATTTACGTCGATCATCGTCGGTCAACGGATCTACTGCTATATTTATATATACAAACTTGTAACAATATAAAATACTTTAAAACTTTTTTAAAGTGTTATTCTCACACTAAAGAATTTGAAAAAAAAAACATATAGATAACGTATAAAAATTTGAATGCAGCGGGATTCGAACTCCCACCTCTTGAAAACCGTCCAAGCGTCCGCTCTGACCACTGGCGGAACGCATTGAGGCATTCCGAGAAGCGCGGGTTCAAATTTATAATTCATACGTTTTCTAAATGTCTTTAACAATATAAAATTTCTGATTTTTCCTTCTTATATTCCATTCAATACGCAATTTTTCATATCTAACGAAGTAATATACATTTTGCAATATATTATAAATAGCCTTTGATGTCAATCTGTTGATAAACTACAAACTTTCCACCTTCGGAAGCGGTTAATGGCAGCCATTGACTGACATCCGCTTTATATTGTGTGGCAAAGAGTATGTTGAAAAACAGTTATACTTTTTTTTTTCTTTTTTATAGCTTCACGCTGTATCCCGCACACAGCAGGGTAGGCAGAGGGAACCTAGTATTAAGATACTCCGTTCCCCACTTTCCGCCGAATTCGGAGGCATTGCGTGTTAAGTGGCGGAACTTAACGCCGCGCTTTACCTCGACACCAGAGCGAAGAAAATGGAAACATTAAATATTTCCATTCCTCGGATGGGAATCGAACCCACTACCAGTTGTTATCAGTCACACGCTTGTGCCACTGGGCCACGACTGGCCAAAGTTATAACAGTCATTGTTTTTTTTTTTATTTCTAATTATAGATAAATATAGATAAGAATAAATAAGCTTTATGTTCTCTTTATCTACCCAAAAAAGATATAAATATACACATAAGAATGTATTTTAAAATATTTTTGTTAGATCTTCTAAATAGCCTAGATTTATCGTTTTTTTTATGGTATAATGTTTCTTTACAATACATTGTATGTATTATGAATTAAAAACCTTATACTAACTAACTTAGTTACAAACTTGTTAGGTTTAAGAAACACATACAGTTTGGTTTTCAGTTTAGTACTTTAATTAAAAAAAATATTTTCCTTCCCACATTTATTCGTATATGACAATAAAATCTACAGTAAAACCAATTCTTAACAAAAAACCACATTAAAATTGTTCAAAGAAATTACATATCTTACTGTTACGTCTTTAAAACATATCCTTAAAGGACGCTTACGAGTGTGTTATCAGCTCGCACCATGATAGTAGTACTAACAGAATTTTTCTAACTGACTCAGTAACTCTTGTCATTCAAGTTTTTGAAGTGAAAACTTCTTTAGGCGCGTTGAGCGTTTTGGTAGAGGGTAAAATCCTCGGTTGGCGTCACCGACATGCTAATGATAATAGTATTGAAATTGAAATTCGTGTAAATATAAATACTATGTATAATTAAGATAATTGTATATTAATTATTTTTTCAACCACTTTGTTTATATTTTGTTCATGATTTGTTTAACCCATCATATGTAACTAATAAATAAAACATAAAAAATTTCATATAATTTTTGCATATAGTTTTAATTACACTCAACTTAATAGTTCCGTTTTCACTTCTATCGGCAGTCCCACGACTGCTACTGTTTTTTTTGTATTTCAGACCTAAACTTTGTCTCGTCGACCTAAATTTAGCCGGTTGTGGGTTCGATTCCCACTAGAAGGAATTATCTAATTAGGATATTTTCTAATTTCCGCCTTTAACCTAAACTAAGGCACGTTGAGTTCACCCAATTAACACATGATGTCTCACAGTCTGTTCTCTTTGTCATCTATGCTATGAGTGAGGCCGCATCAGAAAAAAAATACAAGAGAGGTGTCAAGGGACACCCGAATGGAACGAAGTTCCTTTCGATTAATTATTGAAGGAATTGTAATAAAATTTATTTTTTTATAAGTTATAATAATATTTTTTGTAATTAATTAAATTATTAATAATTAAGTTATCATTAATTAAATTATTAATTAATTAAACTATAATTCATTAAATTATTAATTAATTATATTATTAATTAATTACTATTTTTTTATATTATTAATTAATTAATTAAATTTATTATTAATTTAATTATTAATTAATTATACTATAATTAATTTAATTATAATTAATTAAACTATAATTAATTAAACTATAATTAATTAAATTATAATTAATTAAACTATAATTAATTCAATTATGAATTAATTAATTAATTAAATTTGTTATAAATTAGAATGAAAATATCTAGCTTGCTGTTGCTTTCTATAAGGGAGAGAGAGAGAGAGAGAGAGAGAGACAGACAGAGAAACATGCGCACGCCGCACAGCTTACAATAGCTTACTATAGCAAATAGTGTCGTTACAACTTTTGGTGAGATTTTTTTCCGTCTAGCCCAACCTCCCCCCTCCCCCCGCACACAACGCAAGATAAGGAACTTCGTTCCAATAAAATGCACACTTGTGTTACGCTATATGATTTTTTTTTAGCTTCACGCTGTATCCCGCACACAGCAGGGTAGACAGAGGGAACCTAGTGTTAAGACACTCCGTTCCCATGCTATATGTAGTATTCCCTACATATTGCAATAAGTGGAAAAGAAAGAACTCTATGCTTTCTTTGCAAAATAATAATAATGCTACCTCTACATAAACTACTCTGTGGTCAACATAGGAGAGGTCGATAACTATTGTCCTAGTGTGGTCGAACAATCTATTTTAAGACTATGAAATACTTCCACTTTAGAAATTATTGTTTCCCATTTCCTATTGTATATATATTATTTATTGACCCACATATGACTAATGATTTTTTTTTTAGCTTCACGCTGTATCCCGCACACAGTAGGGTAGGCAGAGGGAACCTAGTGTTAAGACACTCCGTTCTTCACTTTCTGCCGAATTTGGAGGCATTGCGTGTTAAGTGGCGGAACTTAACGCCGCGCTTTACCTTGGTACCAGAGCGAAGAAAATGGAAATATTAAATATTTCCACTCCTCGAGTGGGAGTCGAACCCACAACCAGTCGTTAACAGTCACACGCTTGTGCCACTGGGCCACGACTGACCACTGACATTAATGATTTATAAGGATTTGTACGTTAAACCAAAGATCGTGAGTTCGATTTCCGCTCAGGGTTTTTGACGTACATAAGCAAAGATCTGAAAGTTACATGTGGGACTAAGAAATGATATATTATAAGGTATCCCTTTTACAACAAAATTAAATATCTCATATTAAAAGAAAATTGAAGTTTACATTGCAAAAGTGAATTTGTAAGAATGTAGAAGGGCGTGCTCAGGTGGTTTGGGCACGTCGCGAGGATGAGTGATGGAAGAATGGTAAGAAAGATTTATGAAGCAAAGGTGAGTGGTAAGAGAGGCAGGGGGAGACCTCGGTTGACCTTCGAAAACACAGTATCGACGATACTGGAGGAAGGTCACGTAAAAAGCATGAGGACCCCCCGGAGGGCGTGTATGAAGAGGTTGATTACTGTGGGCGACGCGAAAGAAGTATGCAGGGACCGTAGCGTTTGGCGCTCCGTTCTCTCTGACCACCCCGCAAGGGATACAGCGTGAAGCTAAAAAAAAAAAAGAAAACTGTTATAACTGTATTTTTCAATAAAGTGTCTTGTAACATTACAAGCAATAATTTAACATTTGATACAGCAAATAATAAATACGGTAAGCGCAACAAGACTTACATAATTCCTCATTTAATATGACTTGGTTAATAATATAAGTTGAGAAATTACTAACATTTTTTTTTTTTTTAAAATTTTTTAAACTTTAAATTTATTAAATTAGGACGACTTTGATACTTGAGATAAATGTAAGTGAAAACATGGAAATTAAATTGTAACCAAAAATCTTTTTTGAATCAAATCATTTTTGCAACAAATTTCCTTAATTCACATATTTTATCATCTAACCTTACATATCTAAACAGATTATTTTTTTGTTGTCTTTTTTTTATAGCTTCACGCTGTATCCCGCACACAGCAGGGTAGGCAGAGGGAACCTAGTGTTAAGACACTCTGTTCCCCACTAACTTTATCTATACTTATAAAAAAAATGGAAATGTATGTTTGTAACATTAAAATAACCACTTTTTACTAAATGCAGATATGAAGATGTATTCACGATACATAATCAAAATAACAATTTTAACAAATTTTGTCTCTCTGTCTGTTTGTTCCGGTTAACCTCTGAAATGGCTGGACCGATTTTGATGGGACTTTGGCAAATATCTGATGTAATAGGGAATCTTATTACATCAGCTAAAGACTTAGTCTACTTTTATTTTAGAACTATACATATTTTTTGTTTTACGATATGAGAGCCAATGGACTTACCACTGAGGATGCCAAAGACCGTGCAAAGTGGAGGAGGTTAAGCAGGAAGGCAGACCCTGGCTAAAATCGGGATAGTGCCAGAAAGAACAAGAAGACATATTTTTAGTTTCACGCGGACGAAGTCGCGAACATAGCTTGTTTTTACTAAGAAAAGGGTGGAACCATAATATGATACAATTGTCTATAAAACAAGAGGTCGAACAAAACGTTTCCTTGTTTGTTAAAGCAATTGCTATAACAATTATTTACCTTCATCACTTCCTTAGTTCCTAGACAGTTAACAATTAGTCGATTTCACGTAATATAATAATCTATTGCATATTTACGCTTTTGTTTTCAGCTTAATGATTTTTTCCCGCATTATAAGGTAGGTAGAGAGAACGTAATATAACTTAACACTGCATTCTCTATTTTTTTTATCTGATTCTTAGTTATTATGTGACAAGAGGTGGTACTGAACGCCGTGATATATCTTGCTACTAGAGCCGAGAAATGAAAATACCAGTTGGAAATGAACCTACATCTACTAGGTCATCGTAACGCAGTGGAACAGTGTGTGAGTAAACGCAATAGGGTGTGGATACGATTCTCAATCAGGAGAATCATTGTAACATATTTAGTCATTCCTAGTGTCAGGACACTCCATTTTCTACTTTCCGCCCAAAACAATGAAGTGAATGGCGTAATTTAACGCTGCGCTTTAAATAATATAAATTAATTCGGAAATAATGCTGATATAACAGCAGTGTTTTGAAAATTTATTTACATTTTTACAAATTTAAGAACTACAATATAAAAAAAATGAATACACCCACATAGATAGACCTTGAAACGTAATGACAATTTGACAAAAACTTAAATAATATTTTTACCTTAAGGAGACGAACGAATGTATATTAAGCTAACTAAGCTAAATTATAAACGCTTATTTATATCGCTATCACGACTTCCATGAAAAGTGCTTAACTGAATACGATGGTAGCAGGTTCGATGCTTGCTTTAAACGTTTACGTAGTATAAAACAAAGTCGCTTCCCGCATCTGTCTGTATGTTTATATGCTTAGATCTTCAAAACTACGCAACGGATTTCGATGCGGTTTCGTTTAATAGATAGAATATTTCAAAAGGAAGGTTTACATGTATAATACATGCATAAAATGCGATGGTAGCAGGTTCGATGCTCGCTTTAGAGTTTTTATGTAGCTTCACTTGTTTTTGCTTTTATCCTACCTTAGACAGGGAAAATTTAGTGTCAAAATACTCCGTTTTCTCCAGAATTCAAAATATAACCTGTTGAGTGGCGGAACTCAAGCGCCTTTTTAGTTTGCAGGAGATATGAAAATAATATAAATAAAACATATAATCTTTTTTTTTTTTTTATAGCTTCACGCTGTATCCCGCACACAGCAGGGTAGGCAGAAGGAACCTAGTGTTAAGACACTCCATTCCTCACTTTCAGCCGAATTCGGAGGCATTGCGTGTTAAGTGGCGGAACTTAACGCCGCGCTTTACCTCGACACCAGAGCGAAGAAAATGGAAATATTAAATATTTCCACTCCTCGAGTGGGAATCGAACCCACAACCAGTCGTTTACAGTCACACGCTTGTGCCACTGGGCCGCGACTGGCCACAAACATATAATCATTCCTACAAGTATTACCGATAGCATCCACAATCGTCACATTTCACAATATCAACCAGAAGAAACCAGACTGGAGAAAATGTAAATATTAAATATTTCCAGTCCTCGAGAGGGAATCGAACCCACAACCAGTCGCTTTAGTCACATCTTGTACCTCTGCGCCACTACTGGCTCCTATAAACAAATTTTCATATGAATATTATATTATGGTATTTTTATAGTATTTTTTATTTAGCTTTACGCTATATCCCACACACAGCAGGGTAGGCAGAGGGAATCTAGTGTTAAGACACTCCGTTCTCCACTTTCTGCCAAATTCTGGAAGCATTGTGTTAAGTAGCAAAACTTAATGCGCTCTTTGCTTCGATACCAGAGCATGGAAAATAGAAATATTAAATATTTCCTCTCCTCGAGTGGGAATCGAACCCACAACCAGTCGTTTACAGTCACACGTTTGTGCCACTGGGCCACGACTGGGGATAGATATTACTGTCAACTAAGTTTATATCAATATTATAGTAATCATGTGGTTTTATGTAAATCGTAGTACGCGGTGCGTCTAAATATTCTATTTAGATTATGAATTTGAACGAGGACGTATCTCCTAATATCTTAAATCGAGATAGCCTAGATTTATCTCGCAAAACATTTTTGTTTACGCTACTTACCTAGTAAGTGTCCGATAATCAGGAAACGATAGTATGTCAAAGAAAATATGTGATTTTTGATTAGAATATTCAGTCATTATTTTCTCAATTGAAATGGAAATGTACTGTGATATATTTATTTATCTTCGGAAAATTACTGTGAAAATTCTTTCTTATTTTAGCTTCACGCTGTATCCCGCACACAGCAAGGTAGGCAGAGGGCACCTAGTGTTAAGACACTCCGTTCCATTTTTTCCGCCGAATTCTGGAGGCGTTACGT
The DNA here is from genome assembly GCA_019049465.1 of Dryas iulia moderata. Lineage (NCBI taxonomy): Eukaryota > Metazoa > Arthropoda > Insecta > Lepidoptera > Nymphalidae > Dryas > Dryas iulia. The sequence continues at coordinate 11,700,608 of CM032419.1, read as the reverse complement.
CGTATCCTAATTGTGTGAATTACAATTTAAAAAGGTGGAAAAGTATTTTTAGTCCCTACTTTAGTCTTTAAAGGTAACTAGCGGCCCGCTCGCGACTACCTACCCGAACCTCGGGAGTAGGTTTTTGAAAAATTAAGTAGCCTATGTTTAAACTTATATTATCAACTATACTTATGCTAAAACTCCTTATAACCGGTCAGATTTTTTATATAAACTTTCATCCCCCATTTCAACCATTTAGCGGTTAGCTTACCTGCTGTGTGCGGGATACAGCGTGAAGCTAATAAAAAAAAATATAACTTCCTGTTTTATGTATCTAATCCGTGTAAGATCGAGTTATTATTTCCCAAGTTATACCTAGTTATATTTAATCGAACACGAAAGCTGTAAACCTTGGCTCATTAGCTGCCGTGCCCTTAATAATGTAGTTGCCAGTAATGTCACGATCAAGGCTGTTGCAGGATAATACGCAGTGAATGAATATTTATGAATGAAATGCATCAAATCAAATTACTTTGAATAGGATGAAATGTATAAAAATATGAACGTGGCGGGATTCGAATCCGCGCCTATTGGGAACCGTTTAAGCCCTCTGACCGCTAAGTCATTCTAGTTGTAATTTTTATGTCATTTCTCCACAAACAAATAATGAAATATTAATAAGGGGCTAGTCGTGGCGCAATGGCCCGAACGTGTGACTGTAAACGACTGGTTGTGGGTTCGATTCCCACTCGAGAAGTGGAAATATTTAATATTTCCATTTCCTTCGCTCTGGTATCAGAGGTAAATCGCGGCGTTAAGTTCCGCCACTTAACACGCAATGCCTTCGAATTCGGCGGTGCGTGGGGAACGGAGTGTTTTAACACTAGGTTCCCTCTGCCTACCCTGCTGTGTCCGGGATACAGCGTGAAGCTAACAAAAATAATAAAAAAAATATATATTAACATTAAATAGTTAATGACAATTAAATGTTGAGCAACACTGCTGTGCAGTATAAAGAGGAAGGCAGGAAAAAGGCTTATTTTAGAAGTTTTGATATGTGATTACAGTACTCAATTAGCTAATACGTCTATTTCAGTAGTTTCACTTGTTTAATGGTTAAAGAGATTTGAGACAATAGTGGAGCTTATGACCGTTGATATTGTGAAATGTGACGATTGTGGATGCTATCGGTAATACTTGTAGGAATGATTATATGTTTGTGGCCAGTCGCGGCCCAGTGGCACAAGCGTGTGACTGTAAACGACTGGTTGTGGGTTCGATTCCCACTCGAGGAGTGGAAATATTTAATATTTCTATTTTCCATGCTCTGGTATCGAAGCAAAGAGCGCATTAAGTTTTGCTACTTAACACAATGCTTCCAGAATTTGGCAGAAAGTGGAGAACGGAGTGTCTTAACACTAGATTCCCTCTGCCTACCCTGCTGTGTGTGGGATATAGCGTAAAGCTAAATAAAAAATACTATAAAAATACCATAATATAATATTCATATGAAAATTTGTTTATAGGAGCCAGTAGTGGCGCAGAGGTACAAGATGTGACTAAAGCGACTGGTTGTGGGTTCGATTCCCTCTCGAGGACTGGAAATATTTAATATTTACATTTTCTCCAGTCTGGTTTCTTCTGGTTTTCGCTTTCATTTCGTTTCAATCGTTTTCAATACTTCCAGAATTTGGCAGAAAGTGGAGAACGGAGTGTCTTAACACTAGGTTAACTCTGACTACCATACTGTGTACGGGATATAACGTGAAGCTAAAAAAAAAATGTCTATAACACTAAATCACGTTGTCAAAAAAATTGACATTGATCGCATAAAAATTCATCTATCAATAACTGATTTAAAATTTTGTTTTAAAGCTAAAGTATTTGACCTCTTATTTAAAAAAATCAATTTGAGCCTGCAGAGCCTGGATGGAGTTTGAACCTTTTTGTTTTACCATCATGCAGGATATGCATAGCACCCTGCTACACATATCCTGCAGGTATCGAGAACAGAGTATCAAAACAAGCCGTGTTCCATTTCCCAAACGAATCAGAGACATTATAGTTGCGGAACTTAACACCGTGCTTTGTCTTGCTAGAGTAGAAATATAAAAAAAAACCCTCCAATTTTTTTTTGTATCGGTCTGAATGTCGTTAACAGGGGATCGAACCCACAACCAATCACGTTTACAGTCAACCTCTCGCACTGAGCCACAACAGTCCAAAGTTATAAAGACTTAGATATTTTATGATTTAACTAATTTTGTTAAACTAATACAAATACGTATGAAGCTGTAAAAAAAAATTACAAAAAATAATATGTTTAAAGTTTTATATTGTCTTAATTAAGAGTTAATTTAAATGTAGAAATAAGTATAGCAAATGTAATAGGATAACTCGCTTAGGTAATTTAAAACGTCATTTTAGTTTTGAGTAGCATGTCAATGTAATTTAAGAATTGTAATCAAAGAATTAAGGAAAAAAAGGATACGAGACCGGGTGTCTGTAGTGTTTAAGTATTTAATAAAAAAAAGATTTTTTTTACCTTCACGCTGTATCCCGCACACAGCAGGGTAGGCAGAGGGAACCTAGTGTTAAGACATTCCGTTCCCCACTTACCGCCGAATTCAGATGGATTGTGTGTTAAGTGGCGGAACTTAACGCCGCGCTTTACCTCGACACCAGAGCGAAGAAAATGGAAATATTAAATATTTCCACTCCTCGAGTGGGAATCGAACCTACAACCAGTCGTTTACACGCTTGTGCCACTGCGCCACGACTGGCCACTTCACAAAAAAAGTTATAAAATAGTACATTAAGAAATTTTACATAATCAATCATAAGCGTGCTTCACGTGCGTTTGTACAGCATTAAAAGATTATAGATTCCTTATAATATAACATATTCATTGTCTCTTTATGTCACAGCTATAAGCATATTCAATCGTTTATTTTTATGTAACTTAGTACGTAATTCAGTGGCCAGCCGTGGCCCAGTGGCACATGCATTGGCCATGGCATCCGGTGCGGGTTCGAATTCTGCTGCGTTCAATTATTTTTCTAAATGTCTTTTTATACACGTAGTGTTTGCTTTTCGTAGGGACCGCGTGTTCCGGTTTTTCTTTTTCTTCTTATAGAAAGAAATAAGTGGTGTCGCTACGTTAATAGGGTCAATAACGTTAACCTTAAATTCGAAAATAAAATGACATGTAAAAAATATAAAAAAAAAAAAAAATAATCAAATATGTCGAACATTCAAATTACTTATATAAAACTAAATGACATTTTTTTCAAAAAGGTTGCTTAATTTGAAAAATAATACAAAAGTCAGATGCGTCTGAATTTGCCAAGTTAACATTTTTTTCTTCACGTATTAAATTACTACACTTTCCACACTTTACGTCACATATACTTTAATATAAATAATAAAAACATATAACTTACATTGGCGCAGTGGCACGAACGTGTGACTGTAAACGACTGGTTGTGGGTTCGATTCCCACTCGAGGAGTGGAAATATTTAATATTTCCATTTCCTTCGCTCTGGTGTCGAGGCAAAGCGCGGCGTTAAGCTCCGCCACCTAACACACAATGCCTCCCAATTCGGCGTTAAGTTTCGCCACTTAACACACAATGCCTCCGAATTCGGTGGAAAGTAGGGAACGGAGTGTCTAAACACTAGGTTCCCTCTGCTCCCCCTGCTGTGTGCGGGATACAGCGTGAAGCTAAAAAAAAAAAAAAAACTTACATTAATATCTTAGTTAGTCTAATGTTGAGTTGAATCATTTAACACCACGTAGTGATGAAAATGAATCGATCACTACATTTCCACTTTTTTTTTAAAAAAAAAAGGGAAAGCATATAAAATGTTATGGATTTTTTCTATTATAGAAGAAAAATATTTTTTTCTTGAAAAAGACATTTTTTGAACGCAGCAGGATTCGAACCAGCGCCTCCTGAATACCGCCCAGGCGCTCTCACCACTAAGCGGTATTTCGGAGGCGCGGGTTCGAATCCCGTTGCGTTCAAATTTTTAAACATTCTTTAAATGTCTTTTTTAATTTTCCTAAGTGTAGAATAACACTTTAAAAATGTTTAAAGATTTTTTTTTCTTTATCCTTATATTATTGCTTCCTTTTTTTATTTAAGTTAAGTAAAATTACTAATTTACTTATTTAGGCCTCGACCAGTTATATTTTGGGCCGGCAATGGCGGGTCTTGTGCAAAGTGTATAAACTACACCGGTAGAACTTCCCAAGAGATTTTTATTAGTAAATTAGGTGACCTGCGCAGAGATATTCGTATTCGGACACACGGTTGTGGCGGATGTGTGTAAAATTTCTGTGTTTTCTGTATTTTTTTCCTGTATATTTACATATGTATAATATTTTATAACAGTATATTTATTTTAGGGGCCAGTCGTGGCGCAGTGGCACGAACGTGTGACTGTAAACGATTGGTTGTGGGTTCGATTCCCACTCGAGGAGTGGAAATATTTAATATTTCCGTTTCCTTCGCTCTAGTGTCGAGGCAAAGCGCGGCGTTACTTAACACGCAATGCCTCCGAATTTGGCGGAAAATGGGAAACGGAGTGTCTTAACACTAGGTTCTCTCTGCCTACCCTGCTGTGTGCGGGATACAGCGTGAAGCTAAAAAAATATATATTTTATAACAATATGTTTTTTTAGCAATAACAACACCGTTGGAGAGTGATTAATTTTTTATTTCTACAAAGAGAAAAAATATTCATCCGAGTAGGAATCGAATCTACAAACAATCGTGTTTACAGTCAGAAGCTGTCACCTTAACGGTCTGGTGACAAAACAAAGAGTGGCGTGGCTCAGTGGCACGAACGTGTGACTGTAAACGACTGGTTGTGGTTTCGATTCCCACTCGAGGAGTGGAAATATTTAATGTTTCCATTTCCTTCGCTCTGGATCAGAAGCAGGGCACAGCATTGAGTTCCACCACTTAGTACACAATGCCTTCAATTCAATTCGGGACTGGGGAATAAAGTTTTTGTCAATACGTTCCTTTTAGCTATGCGGGGAAAATCGCAAACCTTAAACATAATTTAAATTCTTAAAAAAATGTATATGTGAAAGATAACATAAAATAACAGTTACGATAAGGTGATCATCTTAAACAACAATTCTACCTACATATTTTACTTCATAAAAAAATAAATCCGCATTTTAATATCTCCAAAACCCATAGAAAATTTTGGGCATGCTTTGTATTTAAATAACAATAAATTCCTACCGTAAATATGTCGTCAATGTTAAGTTACTCCTTATTACATATATTACATAAGTTGTTTAGTAACGAGATTCATCAAAATCGGTCCAGCCATTCCGGAGATTAGCCAGAACAAACATATAGACAGGTAAAAATTGCATATAGATTTAATAAAATCAATCGATATTACAAACAGACACTCGTTACTTGATTTATTTGAATAGATTATTGTAAGTTTTATTTTTTTTTTTATTTTCAAAAGTATTATCCTACTCGGCTGTATGTCACACAGTCTTTATCACAGCTAGAGTAGGCACGTCGGTGCAGTATCAACGAAGCCTCACGCCGCAACGCCAGTCTGAAAATACCCTAAAATGTATAAAAACTTGGCGAAATCGAAAATAGCCTCAGTCGGTATTAGAACCCGCTACTGTATACATGTAAATTAAATAATATTTTTTTAATAAATAAACTAAAAGTTATTTAATTTTCGTCTATATTTGGATTTTTTGAAAGCAAAATGTGGATTGTTGCAGTGTTTTTGACTACAATTGTGATCAATTTTGGTAAGTGTTGTTTAAATTATTATTTATTTATGTGGCTAGTCGTGGTGCAGTGGCACAAGCGTGTGACTGTAAACGACTGGTTGTGGGTTCGATTTCCACTCGAGGAGTGGAAATATTTAATATTTCCATTTTCTTCGCTCTGGTGCCGACGTAAAGCGCGGCGTTAAGTTCCGCCACTTAACACGCAATGCCTCCGAATTCGGCGGAAACTGGGGAACGGAGTGTCTTAACACTAGGTTCCCTCTGCCTATCCTGCTGTGTGCGGGATACAGCGTGAAGCTAAAAAAATGTAAGGTTATATTGTGAGAAAAAAATATTAATGCGTTCAGCGAAATATATTTACATTTTTTTTAATATTAATGAATTAATAAACAGGTAGAAATAATAATAACAAATAAAAATATTTTAAGTTTTCAATATGAATATTTATATTAATTAAATTATTATTTAATATATTAAATTACGTTTTATTATACTTTTTAGTTATTTATTCATGCTTTATTAGATTAAATAACTTACATGGAGATACTCTATAAGATTTTAATAGTATATAAAGTGCTATTCATATAAATATGAAAAATATTTTTGGAAAACATATAAAAATTGAATATGGTAGTATTGAAAACGTTGAACGTTACTAGGTGCGGGTTTGATTCTCGCTGCGGTTAAATTTATAAACATTTTCTGAAAAGGTTTTTTTTAAATCTATTGGTTATTCTGTATCATAAAGTTAACGCTGTATCAAAAAGTTTAGTTTAACGCTGTATCCCGCACACAGCAGGGTAGGCAGAGGCAACCTAGTGTTAAGATACTCCATTCCCCACGCACCGCCGAATTCTGAAAGCATTGCGTGTTAAGTGGCGGAGTTTAACGCCGCACTTTGCCTCGACACTAGGCGAAACAAATGGAAACATTAAATATTTCCACTCCTAGAGCGGGAATCGAACCCACAACCAGTTGCTTCACAGTCGCAATTTGTGCCTCTGCGCCACGACTGGCCCTACACCTATAAAGTCTCGAAAAGTAGCTAACTATCAATATTAAATAAACACAAACAGAAAAGATTTAATCATACATATTTATATATCTATAGGTGATATGATATCTATAGATGTAGATATTTATATATCATATTAATGCATAATTTCAAAACATTGTCTTGAATAAAAAACCATTGTGGCGCAGTGAAACAGCATCTATTTATAAACGCGATTTTTAGGTTCGATACTCACTCGAAGGTGTGATTTTATTTAAAAACTAGCGGCCCATTCGCGGCTTCTCTGCGTGAACTACATGACTGTTTCGTTATATTGCAACCATCGGGAGCGAATTTTCGAAAAATAAAGTAGCCTCTGTTTAACCTTGGATTGCCTATATTACTATAATTATTCCGAAATTCAATTTCAATCGGTCAAGTATTTTGGATTTCAATGAGTTCAGATTCCGAATTTCATCCAAATCCGTTCAGTAGATTAGCCGGGAAAGCGTGCCAGACAAACAGACAGACTTTCGCATTTATAAAATAAATATGGCTATTAATTTCTCCGCACTGATACTCCGACTAAGCGCGGCGTAGAGTTCTGTCACTTATACGCAATGTATTAATTTCGGGCGGTATGTCTTGACATTAGGTTCTCTCTATATATGCCTCTCTCTCTATATATGCCTCTCTCTAAATATGCTAAGCGACAAAAAGCGGTAATCTGAAGTGAAGAAAACCGAAAATAATAAAAACGTAAAATAGCTTACATTTGAAAAAGACATTTAAAGAAAACGTATAAAAATTTGAACGCAGCGGAATTCGAACCCGCGCCTCCTGAATACTGTTCAGGCGCTCTCACCACTGAGCCATGCGTACTACTAGCCTAGATTACATTTATCAATTAAAAATGTAAAAATATTAACATAACATTAAATTAAATTATATTTACCTTAACAAGACGAAAAAACGTAAACGTCTCTTAACATCCATTTATTTATGACAGCTCTAAACGATATCGCGATGTCAATACAATAAAAGTTGAATATAAAAGTGATAGCAAGTAGCAATCTTTTTTTTTTCTTAGCTTCACGCTGTATCCCGCACACAGCAGGGTAGGCAGAGGGAACCTAGTGTTAAAACACTCCGTTCCCCACGCACCGCCGAATTCGGAGGCATTGCGTGTTAAGTGGCGGAACTTAACGCCGCGCTTTGCCTCTGATACCAGAGCGAGGGAAATGAAAATATTAAATATTTCCACTCCTCTAGTGGGAATCGTACCCACAACTAGCGATTACAGTCACACGTTCGTGCTACTGCGCCACGACTGGCCCCATCTGGATGGAAGTAGCAATCTATATTAACGTAATTCTTATTTTTTTGTACAACTTATAAAAATTTGAACGCAGCGGGATAAAACCCGCGCCTCCTGAATAACGTTCAGGCGCTCTCACCGCTGAGCAATGCGTTCATTCACGAACAATGGGTATTCAGGAGGCGCGGGTTCGAATCCCGCTGCGTTCAAATTTTTATACGTTTTCTAAATGTCTTTAACAATTAATATTTTTAAAGTGTTATTTAAACTATGTATATGTTATAACTAATAACATTGTAGACATAACGTTTAATAATTTTATCGTCCATGGTTTCAAACCTACTCCTCATCGAAGTTAAGATAATAATACTTGGGCATTTAGATCTTCTCTTATTTCTGTTATTTAGATCTTCCTACTAAAGGCAATAGAATATTGCATGATTGAAAACGACAGTTGTGGCTTGTATTCCCGTAGAGGAAATAAATGAAATTTATGTAAAAATATGCAACTAGATATATAGAGGCAAAATTATATAAAAAACGTAGTGGCGCAGTGGGACAAAGGATGACTGTTAACGCGATCGGTTGTGGGTTTGCTTCCCACTCAGGGAAATACTTATATATAATTTTTTTTTTACATTTCTAAGGGAAGTTATTATATGTAAATGTATTTTTTAATTTTTTTTTTTCATTTTTTGATTTTCGCTCTAGTATATTATTACAAATCGCGGCGTTGAATTCCATTATTGAACACTCTTTATGTCGGATAGGGGTGTAAAATGGATATCGGAGTGCCTTAACAGTAGGTTCTCGTTAACTACGATGGAGAAAAAATCGTGAAGCTAAAAATTCCCTCAGGCATATTCAAACCCACAACCATCGCATTAAAGCGCGGCGTTAAGTTCCGCCACTTAACACGCAAGCCTCCGAATTCTGCGGAAAGTGGGGAACGGAGTGTCTTAACACTAGGTTCCCTCTGCCTACCCTGCTGTGTGCGGGATATAGCGTGAAGCTATTTAATTTAATTTTTTAACCATCACATACAGACACTACACTGCACTATACGACGTTATATATTCATACCTTATATCTTATTAGGTCAGTTTCGATAAGGCAACGTCAATCAATTGTCTCCGAGATGAGTGTTATTTATGTAAAATATTGTAACAACTTCTTTTAAATCTTTACATTTCCATAGATTCTTCTCTCCTTTTTATGCTTTTTTGTTTCTATCTCCCGGAAAAAATCTAATATGAAACTTGATTCTCCATTTGATTTATTATAGAAGTAACAAAAGTTGTTGTGACGTACTGGAAAAGCGTCTAATTGTAAACATGATTGGATGTAGATTCGATCATCCACCTAAGGATTGATAATTTTTTTTTAGCTTCACGCTGTATCCCGCATACAGCAGGGTAGGCAGAGGGAATCTAGTGTTAAGACACTCCGTTCCCCACAAGATTGATAATATTCAAACGATTTTCGGAGAAATTATAGTAATTAAATAATTTTATTTTTTTTCTCTCTGGTATAAGACTGCGTTACATTGGGGGTCCTATCAATTAACGCGTAATGCGGCAATGTGGAGAACGGAGTTTCCTAACACTAGGTTTTCTCTGACTATCCTGCTTTATGGGAAACAGGGTACAGTTGAAAAAAGATGTATAATCTTCCCGTCAACCTTTATTCAATTTTTTTTCTTTTTTGACACGCAAGTTAAGGTGCGTAACTGAACGCCTCACTTTGCCTTACCAGAGCATAAAAGTGAAAATGCTTTAAAATAACCATTCACTCCATTCATTTCTATTCTAATTAGTAGAATAGAAACAACCATAATAATTACAGTCACTCATTCTTGACTAAAATATTTTTTTACGGAATTTCAGTACAATAAAGTAGGCTTTGTTATAACACAACGCGTGTTAAGTCCCGAGGCCAAAATTTCACGCTTCTTAGCAATTGTATAGACACTTCTGAATATAAATAATTTATAATTATTTTAATAAAAACACGTTTAGAATAGACATTTAAATATTTATATACATAATTTTGGATTATCAACTATATATATTCCAAAGTTTATTACAATCGGTCTAGCGGTTTTGATTTTTATATAGACTTTCATCCCCTATTTCCAGCCTTTAGAGGTTGATTTTTTAAAAAACAGTAGCCTATGTTTGACCCTGGATTATTTACTATTTTCATTCTAAATTTCATCCAAATCGGACCAGTATATGAGCCGTGAAAGCGTGACAGACAAACAGACAGACTTTCGCATTTATAATATAAGTATGGATATTGGCTTTCTGCACTTATCTGTATTATGAACTATAACTGTGCCTGATTTCATACACCTCAGATCGCTTAATTTACAATTTAAAATGTTAATTTGTAATATTATAAAAAAATATATTGTTTTCCGTATGATGTTTATTATTATCTAAATACCATTATTTTGGTTATGATATTAGGTACATACCTATACATATTATATGCATGACATTCATATCACATGCATTTGATGTTTAAAATAGATAGATAGATAGAAGCTACTTATTATCTAAGATATGGGTAAAATTGGAGGTCATCATGAAGCGAGGGAACATCGTCTGATTGTAAATTAACAAAAAAAATGTAGAATTAAAAGAAAAAGCTGAATTCCAACTCTCTCCATAGAAATGTTGAAAGGAGTGTCTTGACACTAGATTCTCTCTGAATACCGAGGGATACGGGAAAAGGCGAAATGCGGATACAAATGAGTAGTTTATACTATATACTGACTATATTAATTTGTTACTGTAAATCAGTGACGAGCCACCTTTTTTGGCAACGGGCCTGTTCAATTTTTGAAATTTTGAGGGTCGTTAAAATCACATCTCCTATTAAAGTATATAAGGTAGTGAAGTAATATATAATTCAAACTAATCTATATTTATGTTATAAATATGAAAGTTTGTCTGTCTGTTATACTTTTACAGCTTACTAACTCTACAAGCCCGATTTGAATAAAACTCAAAATGAAACTAGTTAAAATAAAGTAGCTAGGGTCAGGCTCCATATAGGTTCTATTTTTTTCAAAAACCAACCCCTAAGGAGCTATAATATAAGCCACTTAACTTAATCGAAAACGCGATATACAAAAAACGCGAAAATACAAAACAGCTACAGTTGTGTAGAACATACGAAAGCAAAGGCGAAGCTATAAACGCTGGTCGCTAGTTTATAATATAAATAAAAGATTGGTGGGCCGCCAAAAAATAATTTAGCGGGCCACACGCGGCAAGGACCTCGTGTTATACACCCCTGTAAAAAGGAATTGATATTGACCATAATATGGTTTATTTCATATTAATTATATACAGAAGCCACACGACAAAGACTACTGAACAAAGCCAGAAAATAACTACTTGTTAAAAATCTTTTAAACATTTTTAAAGTGTTATTCCACACTTAGAAAATTTCTAAATGTCTTTTTACTTGTTTAAAATTATACCTCCTATATATTAAGCCTCCGAATTCGGCGGAAAGTGGGGAACGGAGTGTCTTAACACTAGGTTCCCTCTGCCTACCCTGCTGTGTGCGGGATATAGCGTGAAGCTATATATATAAAACTATACAGAAATTTAAATACATATTACTTTACAAGTAGGTACTTCACATGTCGCTACTAATCCCTTTGTCCACATTTAAGAAAGTCTTCTAAGGAAAATACCGTCAAAATTTATGTAACTCTTCAACGAATCAAAACGAGTTTATTTTACTTATCTTACTTATAAATATTTTAACTGATAGTTAATTTAAATATTGTTGGGTGTGTCTGTAGTTTGAGTGTACAGAATTATGAACAATCAACTTTACGTGATGTAAATATCAATATCTGGAACATTCTTATTTTATATATATATACTATATTGATAAAATTTTTGTTGTTTATGTTTAAATTAAATCTTTTACTTTAACTATAATATGTCGGATTTTTACGTCTATCTGATGTACATTAGAAAAAACCTTAACATAAATCCTCAAGACACTTTGTTACCGAATTAAAAAAAGAGGTTCAGCCTTAACGGTGTAAGCAGAGAAAATTTAGTGTTAAGACACTCCGTATTCCACTTTATCGAAATATCTTCATTTCGGGAGGAAAGTGGAATACGAAATTTCGCGCTTTGTCCTAAACCTTTTTTTCTTGAATACTATAAAAACCGATATCTTAAGAAAGAATTATTATTACCCTTGACATCATTCCAAGTCTTTGTCTTTCTTGTATTAGCTTTACGCGTCCCGCGTATATCACAAGGTAAGCAGAATGAACTTAGTGTTAAAACACTGCAGTGTCCTTTCAAGTCACTCCCTTCCCCTCGTGTCCCTTCGTGTGTCGTTTCGGAACCCAACGTCGCGTTATGTTTTATCAAAAAGAAATTTATATATTACTAGCGGCCCGCTCGCCGCTTCGCCACGTGAACTGCCTAATTGTTTCGTTATGTTGCAAGCCTCGTAAGTACCCTATCTTTAAGCTTAGATTATCAACTATATTTATGCCAAATTTCATTACAATCGGTCAAGCGGTTTAGATTTTTCACATAAACTTTCCTCCCCTATTTCAACCCTTTAAAATGAACCACATTTTTGAAAAAATAAGTAGCCTATGTTAGAACCAGTAACTTTTACTACTTTCATTATAAATTTCATCTAAATCGGACCGGTAGATTAGCCGTGAAAGCGTGACAGACAAACACACAGACTTTCGCATTTATAATATAAGTATGGATGGAGGCCTGCTGGCTTATTTCCTCCCCATATAACTAGTTTTGTGAAAATTAATATTTTTATTTTTTGATCTATACTTATTTCCGAAAATGGGCGAAATATTTTTCTTTCATGAATAATAAATAAATAATTTATAGTTTATAAAAGTATTCTGTTGATTTATTTTTTATAGGTTTTGTAAAAATAATTAATTATAATTAATTTTTATTTATTTTCTCACTTGTCATTTTATAAATCTTTGTATAATCTAATCTATTTTTATTTCCATTTAATCAAGATTATCATGACATGACGTCTACAATTATACATATTATATCATAAATAGTATTTATCTTGAAGTAGCTAATAAATTATACTAATAATTATTATGATTATTGCTTAATAATCTGTCATAAAAGCGCGGCGTCCGGTTCGTATCATTTGACGTGAGATGTCAAAATTAGAGGGAAAATAAAAAAAGGTTTGTTAGACAAACTAAAATGTCAATTGAAATACTAACAATATATTTACCGATCTAGTTACCTATAGTTACTTTACCCTATAGTTTTTTTTTCTTTCTTTTTTTAGCTTCACGCTGTATCCCGCACATAGCAGGGTAGGCAGAGGGAACCTAGTGTTAAGACACTCCATTCCCCATTTTCCGCCGAATTCGGAGGCATTGCGTGTTAAGTCGCGGAATTTAACGCCGCGCTTCACCTCGACAGCAGAGCGAAGAAAATAGAAATATTAAATATTTCCACTCCTCGAGCGGGAATCGAACCCACAACCAGTCGTTTACAGTCACACGCTTGTGCCACTGGGCCACGACTGGCCACAATTTTTATTTAATTTACCTATCTAGTTACCTATAGTTACTTTGCCTATAGTAACATACCAGTAGTTACCTTAATCCGGTAATCATAATATTAGTACGACTGACCTGTTCATTCCAGTTAAAACGGCGCGAGCGCATCGTATCTGCTGAATAATTGCATAAGTTAATTATAATTGACCCATTGGATTATTCGATCACTAACTCCAGTTTTATTTTATTTCTTTCAAAAAATTAAACATAATAACTTCTTTTGAATAAAACTATTTAACTTTGACTTTGTAAACTAAAAAATATCTCGGAATTCTCTTAGGGTATATCTATTCTTTAAGCCTTAGTTTTAAGTACTGAAATTGTAAAAAAAAAGTGTATTGTATATGAAGAAGTAGTAGTAGTTGTAATAAAACAAAATTATAAGAAAAAAAAATTATAGAATTTTTTTTGGCAAAGCCTACCCTAGGCAGAGGGAACATAGCCTCAAGGAGAACGGAGTGCCTCTGTTTTCTCCTTTCCGCCAGAATTAAATGCATGATGATTTGTGAAACTCTACGTCATCTTGTTTATCAGAGCGAAGAAATTAAAATAGTTTAGATTTAACCTTTAATAACATAATATCGTTTTGAAAGACAATGACAGCGTTGAGTTCCACAACTTATCATACAAAATCAAAAATTTGGACAGAAAGTGGTAACCTACCCTGCTATTCGGGATAAAGCGTGCTTTATTCTGGAACTCTTGTATTATTTTAATTTCTAAACGGGACACGGTATCCCTTAGTTATCTTATCATACATAGTATAAACCAAAGTCACTTCCCGCGTTTGTCTGTATGTATGTATGCTTAGATCTTCAAAACTAAGCAACGGATTTTGATGCGGTTTCTTTTAACAGATAGAATGATTCAAAAGGAACGTTTTTATGTATTATACATGCATAATATAGTAGAGAAATACTGATCATTTTAGAGGTTTTTAATGTAATGTCAGCGCGGGGGCTCTTGCCTATAGTGAAATAGTTGTGTAGTTCACGCAGGCAAAGCCGCGAACGGCCCATTAGCTAACAATATACATCGCAAGTCAGTCCTTTTGCAACGCAAAGGCGTATTACTTTAACACGTTTTTATTAGTTTGACCTATATCTTTCTATGTAAGATATTCTCGCCACACTATTTTAGTCTTCTTTGTGTCCGAATCTGAGGACATACATTATTTTGTTATTCAGATTCACTTTTATAACCATAGCAGGGTAGTCAGAGAGAACCTAGTGTTAAGACACTCTGTTCCTAACTTTCTACCGGAAATTGAGAAACTGATATTTCAACGGAATTCAACGCCGCACCTCGTTTAGATATCAAAGCGGAGAAGTGAAGTCCCACGAGCTTGAATCGAACCCACTTGCGTCACGTTTACAGTTACTTCCTAATACTCTACGACCGATTTTTACTTAGGTCCCGATGTTTTTGCGAGAACAACCAGAGGGTGTCCTTTCGTCCAGAGGGTGTCCGTCGTCCAGAGGGTGTCCTTTCGTCCAGAGGGTGTCCTACTAAATATCTGTCCGATATTTGGTTTTGGGCATACGGGTACGCGACCCCGGATCCTCGAGCCACCACTTTCATACTCCTACCCAATCCATGAAAGTGGTGTCCTATCTGCCTCTTTCCTAATCTCTCCTCCTCTTTTTCCTAATCTCTACCCCTTTTACCTTTTCCCTTCTTCGGTTTTACCCATAACAGGGGTTTTGGAGGTCAGACGGCAGTCGCTCCTTTAAAACCACCCTTCGCCATTATTATGAGTGACAACAAGGACATGCTGGGTACGGCTAGGGCGTCGCCGCTAAACGACGCGCAGGCACATCGCCCTACACCTGCGATAAGTGGGCAAGGGCTACCGTGTCAAGTACGGGCACGGCTAAAGACGTCAGTACCCAAACGGAAACTCCGCTTTGCAACGTGGAATATTGGCTCTCTTACCGGACGATGCAGAGAACTCGCAGATGTACTCATGAGACGTCGGGTCCAGTGTGCGTTCCTCCAGGAAACTCGCTGGAAGGGCAATAAGTCTCGGAACATCGGACAGGGTTACCGGCTGATATACACTGGGTCGCCTTCAGGTAAAGCTGGTGTAGCGGTAGTGCTATCTGAAGAGCTTCGGAATGGTCTTCTTGAAGTCGACCGTCGCTGCGACCGCCTGATGCGGGTGCGGGTACTGATTGAGGGAGTCATTACAAACTTAATCAGTGCCTATGCCCCTCAGGCGGGATGTAGCGGGTCCGAAAAAGAGACATTCTGGGAGCAATTTGAAGAGGTTCTACGCGCTATACCAGCTGCTGAAGTAATCATAGTTGGGGGGGATTTGAACAGTCACGTAGGTAAGGCTGCGGATACGTATGAACGTGTGCACGGTGGTTTTGGTTACGGTCGTCGCAATACAGAGGGAGAAAATTTTCTCAGAACCTGTATTGTGTCTGACTTGGCCGTCGTGAACACGTTTTTCCAAAAGACTCCGCAGCACCTTATCACGTATAAGAGCGGATCCCACTCAACTCAAATAGATTACTTGCTGACCAGACGGTGTCATATCGGCAAGGTGACTAACTGTAAGGTCATTCCAGGTGAAAGCCTGACGGCCCAACATCGTCTTCTTGTCATGGACTATGTCGTCACCCCGAAAAAGAAAGTAGCCGAGAAACGTAAGCCTCGGATCAGGTGGTGGTTGCTGAATGGACCGATGCAGACCGACTTTCGGGCAGAGGTTGAGAGTCAAAGTCTTTCGACTAATACCGAAACTGCTCAGGAGGCTTGGGATCGAGCCCAGTCAGCAATTATCGCAGCAGGTAAACGAGTTCTTGGCCTTTCTAGGGGAGGACGGGTCATCGACAAGGAGACATGGTGGTGGAATGACGAAGTGCAGGAGGTGATTCGTGGAAAGAAGGCTGCCTTTAAGGAGTGGCAGCAATCCAACTCTCCTGAAGACAGACTAGAGTACATAGCAGCGAAACGTGCCAGTAAAAGAGCTGTTGCCAGAGCCCGCAGTGACAGGTTATCACCTTTATATGATACGCTTGAAACTGCGGAGGGGCAGAAGCTCATTTACAAATTGGCACGAGCTCGGGATAAAGCGACGCAAGATATAGCCAAATGTCTTTGCGTCAAAGATTCCCAGGGCGCGCTGCTGTGTAATCATGCCTCTGTGAAGGAGAGATGGAGATGCTACTTCAAGGAGTTGCTAAATACCCAGCACCCATGCAGTCTTCCAACCGAACCACCTCCTAATCTTGGACTTATTGCCCCGATAACACCTGACGAAACTCAGAATTGTCTTCGACGCATGAAGAATCGGAAAGCGGTGGGACCTGACGACATTCCGATCGAAGCGTGGAAATCATTGGGCTCTCATGGTGTGCTCATACTGACGAACCTTTTCAACCACATCTTGAACACTGGGACTATGCCACGTCAGTGGCGTTACAGCTTCATTACCCCTATTTACAAAGGCAGGGGCAGTGTTCAGGATTGTGGTAGTTATAGGGGCGTTAAGATCATGAGTCACACCATGAAGCTCTTTGAGCGCATGATCGATCTCAGGCTCCGCCGAGAGTGTACTGTCTCTGAATGTCAATATGGGTTTCAGCCAGGATCGGGCACTTTGGACGCCGTTTTTGCCCTCAGAACTCTGATGGAGGCATACAGGGAAAAAAGGAGAGCTCTGCATGTGGCATTCCTAGATCTGCAGAAGGCCTTTGACTGTGTGCCTCGTCAATGTATCTGGTGGGCATTGCGATCCAAGGGGATCCCTGAGGCCTATATTGACATCATCAGAGACATGTACCGCGATTCCGTTTCAATGGTTAGGACTGCTGTTGGCGATACAAAACCCTTTCCGATTTCTGTTGGGGTTCACCAAGGCTCGGCTCTTAGCCCGTTCTTGTTCAATGTAGTGCTGGACACTGTCTCGGCTTACATCCAGGACCAGCCCCCATGGCTGATGATGTATGCCGATGACATAGCGCTCATTGACGAGAGCCGGTTGACGCTGGAGCGGAGAGTGAACCTCTGGAAGGGTACGCTTGAAAACGGCGGTCTTAAACTGAATGTGTCAAAGACCGAGTACATGGCTTGCGGGAGCCCGGACTCATGCACTATCCAAATAGGTCCTGAACCAGCCGTTAAGTCGGAAAAGTTCAGGTACCTTGGATCTATTCTGCACGAGTCTGGAGGCATCGATCACGATGTCCAAGCCCGTATCAGCGCTGCTTGGGCGAAATGGCGTGAGGTCACAGGTGTGGTCTGCGACCGCAGAATACCACCCAAGCTCAAGGGACTGATATACAAAAGCATAATCCGACCGGTTCTCTTATATGGCAGCGAATGTTGGCCAGCACTGTCCAGGCACACTCAGCAGCTTCACGTCACGGAGATGAAGATGCTGAGGTGGATGTGTGGCGTTACGCGGGCTGACCGCATACGCAACACATTTATCCGAGGTAGTCTTGGTGTCCGTGACGTAGCGGATAAGCTTCAAGAGAGTCGCCTGAGATGGTATGGCCACGTTGCACGCCGGCCTGAGAACTATGTCGGAAGAATTTGCCTCGATATATCTGTCCCTGGAGCAAGACCCCCAGGACGCCCAAGAAAGCGATGGCTGGACATCGTGAAGTACGATATGAGAGCCAATGGACTTACCACCGAGGATGCCAAAGACCGTGCAAAGTGGAGAAGGTTAAGCAGGAAGGCAGACCCTGGCTAGAGCCGGGATAGTGCCAGGAAGAAGAAGAAGAAGAATAAAGATGATTAAAATATATTTTTTACACGCTTTTAAATTCTTCTTCGTCTACTTGGTATTTATCCCGGCCTAGCCAGGGTCTGCCTTTCGACTTAAACTACTCCACTTTGCACGATCTTCGAAATCCTTCGTGGGTAGCTCATTGGCTTTCATGTCCTGTTTCACGACGTCCAGCCATCGCTTCCTTGGGCGTCCGGTGGGTCTTGCTCCAGGGATAGACATACGAAGGCATATCCTTCCGACATAGCTCTCAGGCCAATTCGTTTAAACTATTACTTATTAAATTGTTTTATACACTTCGGACATTCTTCATGTTCCCAAAATCCTACATTGAGAACATAGAACATTTTTTTAGAAAATATACAAAGTAAACTTATCCCACTACTTTCAAAAGCTTTTATACATTTTATTAAAATTTTATTAATATAGATATTAAATTACGCTATATCTACTATATTAAAATCTAAGCAATATTAAAATTTTAGGTTCTTCGCTAACAAATTACGTTTAAAATTCTATTCGTTATTTTGTAAGGATTCACATATTCATTTCTCGAGGGAGGTCTGGGACGAGACGAGCCATATTTATGAGGTTATTACCCAACTACATTTAACAAGGGATAAAGTTGTACAATTTGATATTTAAATATTAAATATATTAGATCAATTTAAAAAACATTTTTTGCTTAAATTTGTCCCAGAATCACCGGGTGTTTTTTTTTCTCACCTTTAAACGTTTTAAAAGTGAAAAAGGCATTTAGAAAACGTATAAAAATCTGCGGGATTCGAACCCGCGCCTCCTGAATACCGTCTAGGCGATCTCACCACTGAGCATGCGTTCAATCGGATCGGTCAGTGGTATTGAACGCATTTTTTATACGTTTTCTAAATGCTTTTTTCAGCTTTCCTAAGTGTGGAATAACACTTTAAAAATGTTTAAAAGTTTAAAAGTGTGTAAATTACACTTTAGAAATGTTAGAAGTACTTAATAAATATCATTTTTTCTTGCTAAAATGATATCCCCGAGAGATTTGTAAAAGTTTCTCCACATACATATTAACAATTAAGAAGAGTTAAAATAAGCGTACAATAATTTTGACGCAGCCGGATGTAGTACGCATGGCTTAACGGTCAGAACGCTTGGACAGTTTCCGATATAAGCAGGTTCGGATCCTGTTGCGTTCAAATTGTTATACGTTCTCTAAAAAATACTGTCATGTCCTTGAATGTACGAATAACTGTTTAAAAATGTTAAAATTACTTTCAAATGGCATTAAGAGATTTTTCATTTATCAAAACCAATAGCTGCCTGACTTATTTAGTGATGTTAAGATTAACTTTAATTTTTTGTTACAGATTTCGCTGCCGGAGATGAATGGTCATACGATTGTAAGTGTTGCATAGTAAATTATATAATTTCTTCTTATTTCCTTATGTACAAACAAAAAAACTCTGGGGGGTCTTTGCTTTGCTTTTTGTGGATGACATGGGGGTAGGGGATTCTAGATGATGATTACGTCATTTGAAAATGTTATGATATTATAATTATAATATAAAAAAACAATAATTAAAAATGTTTACGTAATCATGGGGAAGGGACCATTTAAGAGCTTTGCTTACTTTTGCTGACAAGGGGAATGATTGGTAAATAATTGTAATAAATCTGCTTACGTAATACTTGAACGGTCTTTAATGAAAAAAATAAAATATAATATATTTCTTTTCGACCACCCTGCTAAGCAGAAAAAAGTATACAGCTGTAAAAAGACCTTGAAAAATCTGTCCTTTGAAAATGTTATCAAAATCAACATAAAAGGTGTTGCCAACATTTGTATAAACTTGTGAAGGTATATGTACATAAACTTAATCACAGACAAACACTTTTACTCTACTTATCAGTCCATTGGTGGCCAGTGCCAGTGGCCCAGTGGCACAAGCGTGTGACTGTAAACGACTGGTTGTGGGTTCGATTCCCACTCGAGGAGTGGAAATTATATTTCCATTTTCTTCGTCCTGGTGTCGAGGTAAAGCGCGGCGTTAATTTCCGCCACTTAACACGCGAGCCTCCAAATTCGGCGGAAAGTGGGGAACGGAGTGTCTTAACACTAACCCTCTGCCTATCCTGCTATGTGCGGGATACAGCGTGAAGCTAAAAAAAACATCTTTATATGTAAGAATAGTAAAAAAATATATATATTTTTTAAAAAATTCAAAGAATATCTATTTTAAAAGAAAGATTTACTCTTCTCCTGCATAGCATTGTGGTCAGAAATAGCCTTGTGTCAAAACACTTCGTTCTCATTTTCCATTCGAATTCGAGGCATTGCGTGTTAAGTTGCGGAACTTAACGCCGCGTTTTACTTTACCAGAGCGGAGAAATGTAAATAATTTCAAATGAATCATTCTTCTAAATAAGGATCAAACCCACGACTGATCGTGTTAACAATTGGATGCTGTCCCAGTGCACCATTATAGCTTCACCTTAGAAACCTAAGCGATTATTTTTAATATCAAATATGTAAATAGCATCTTATAAATGTTAAAAAGTATTTAATAAAAAGCATTCTCTCTTGCCAAAGAATTGTTCGTAAGAATATTCTTTAGATAGTAAACAATTTGTAAAATCTCTCTACAGAGATGCTAACAACATAAATAAGTTGTAATAAATGTTTAAAAATTGACGACCCAGCTGATAGTAGAACGCATGGACGAAGAGCGCGCGGACGGTTGCCAGGAGGCGCGGGTTCGAATCCCGCTGCGTTCAATATTTTTATACGTTTTCTAAATGTCTTTATGTGAATATCACTTTAAAAAACAATAGAATAGAATAGTTTTTTTTTTTAGCTTCACGCTGTAGCCCGCACACATTCGGGTATACAGAAGGCACCTAGTGTTAAGACACTCCGTTCCCCACGCTCCGCTAAATTCAGATGGGTTGTGTGTTAAGTGGCGGAACTTAACGCCGCGCTTTACCTCGACACCAGAGCGAAGAAAATGGAAATATTAAATATTTCCACTCCTCGAGTGGGAATCGAACCCACAACCAGTTGTTTACAGTCACACGCTTGTGCCACTGGGCCACGACTGGCCACAATAGAATAGTAATATATAATTTATTCGCAGACGAAACCAGGTGGCCGGGTGAGTGTAATATCGGCCTACAGCAGTCACCTATCAACATAATGAGTCGCGATGCTGTGATTGACAAACAAGAAGTGCATATAAAAGGACCTTTAACATTCCGAGGCTATGGGAGCGTCAATGCTTCTGCCAAAAATGATGGACATACATGTAAATATTTATTTTTAATAGTATCACGCTGTATCCCGCACACAGCAGGGTAGGCAGAGGGAACCTAGTGTTAAGACACTCTGTTCCCCATCAAGTGGTGAAATATGAATTGAAATATTAAATATCTCATATAACTTATCAAATGGGAATTGAATCCACAACCAGTCGCGATTACAGTCACACTTACGAGCCCCTGCGTCACAACTAGTACCAAGTAAAAATTACTGTAATTATCTATTATTGTTTAATTGGGAGAGTCTAGATTTTTTCAGTTGTAAGGTAAGTAAGGAAATCTTAGTGTCAAGACACTCCGTTCTTCACTTTCCGCATCAGAAAGTGGCGACACTTATTCGTACACGACAGATGGGACACAGATACCAAAACAAAGAAATGAAATTTATTTAAGGATAATGTATTTTGCACTAGGAATCGAACCCACAACCAAACGCTTAAATCAAACGCTATCCTACTTTACTATGATCCCATTTAATACGTCATTATTTTTTTAAAATACTTAATTTTTTAGTAAAATAGAAAAATAACAATATTTTTCATCGCAATTTCTTTTCATTTAATTATTGAAATAAATGAAAAAAAATGAATTATTTACAAAATACTAATATTTAAAGCAAAAACTAAACATATTATTGACATTAATGACATTCCACAGTAAAATGGACAATAGTGGAGGACGATCCCAATCCCATTGTGTCGGGCGGTCCGTTGCGTGGCAACTACAGCTTCATACAGTTTCATCTCCACTGGCTTTCAGAACACGCGATTGATGGGATGAAGTGAGTTATTTAATTATTTATTTTCACATTTTTTTCTTATATAACAGCGTAGGGAGAGAGAACATAGTGTCAAGACACTTCGTTTTTTTTTTTTTTTTTTATGTTTAAAATACCAGGCAAACGACCTAGCGGGTCACCTGATGTTAAGCGACTACCGCTGCCCATGAACATTTTCAGCACCAGAGGAACCGTTAATGCGTTGCCGGCTTTTTAGGAATTTGTTGATCCGCCCCTTAAATAGACACTTCGTTATCTCCTTACTTAACTAAATGAGACATTGCGTGCTAAATTGAGGAATTCAACACCGCGTTTAGTCTTACCAAAGTAAAGAAATAAAAATATTTAATACGAAGAAAGTATTATTCACAAAATTAGGATAAGAAAAACATATTTTTATACTTTATCATACTATCAAGAATAAAAAACAGACAGAAAAAAGAGTAGTTCAATTTTAGTGAATGGGTTTATTATCTCTCCATCTCTCTCCAGGCAACCCTTCTTAATATACCTATAAAGAAAAAAACTAATAATATGCAAGAATGTTGGTTTCTTTATCAATGACTTGAATGTTCTCTTAACTTAACGAACATACTAAAATTAAAATTAAAAATTAAATAGCCTCACGCTATATCCCGCACACAGCAGGGTAGGCAGAGGGAACCTAGTGTTAAGACACTCCGTTTCCCACTTTCCGCCGAATGCGTGTTAAGTGGCGGAACTTAACGCCGCGCTTTACCTCGACACCAGAGCGAAGAAAATGGAAATATTAAATATTTCCACTCCTCGAGTGGGAATCGAACCCACAACCAGTCGTTTACAGTCACACGCTTGTGCCACATACTAAAATACATACATAATAAAGTCATTTAGTCATTTCTTCGAGTGGGAATCGAACCCATATCCAATAACACTTGCAATGCCTCATCAATAGCTTATTTAATAGTCTAATCCTAACAATAAATACTTACATTGTAAAACAAACATAAAACATTTATAGTTAGTCAGTACGTGTCAAAAGAAATGCATTAACAACAGGTAAAGAGGTATGTGGTAATATGAATTATGAGAATTATGCGGACCCACGTGTTCAGGAAGGGAACAACCTTGACCGACGTTATGTTAAACTGCGTTTATATTATTATAATACTTAATATTATTATGTAATTAGCATGTATGTAAATATAGCTAAGTGCGTATGTGGCACGAACGTGTGACTGTAAACGACTGGTTGTGGGTTCGGTTGCCACTCGAGGAGTGGAAATATTTAATATTTCTATTTCTTCGCTCTGGTGTCTAGGCAAAGCGCGGCGTTAAGTTCTGCCACTTAACACGCAATGTCTTTGAATTCGGTGGAAAGTGGGGAACGGAGTGTCTTAAAACTAGGTTCCCTCTGCTTACCCGAATGTGTGCGGGATACAGCGTGAAGCGTATTATATCGAAGATCGTCAACTGGAAATCAATAAAAATGTTTTTCTTAGCGTCACTCTTTATCCCGAACACAGCAGGATAGGCAGAGGGAACAATAATGTTAAGACACTCTGTTCCCTATTTTCCGCCGAATTTTGGAGGCATTACGTGTTAAGTGATAAAACTCAACGACTTGCTTTGCCTCAACACTAGAGAAATATATTTGAATTTTTCGAATGGGTCCACACGACTAGGCCTCATAGATACATTTAATACTTTGCGTTTTACCTTGGATAGAAAGATAGAAAAAGGGGACATAGTGTTATGACAAAATAAATGGAGACATTGCGTGTTGAGTGGTGGAACTCAATTTATATTTGCCGTTAGTGTCTTATTAGAATGGGGAAATGATTTTTTTTTATAGCTTCACGCTGTATCCCGCACACAGCAGGGTCGGCAGAAGGCACCTAGTGTTAAGACACTCTGTTCCCCACTTTGAAATGAAAATAACTTTAATATAAGTACTTCTAACTCCAATAGAAGCCACAATCATATACACTTTTCGATATATTCTTAGAATCTTTATGAATCAAAGTTTCGACTAACTTAAAACACTAATGTTGATTATAAAAAATATAATATACACAAGTAAATTTATTGCCATAAATATTAAGATGGAGTGTCTTGACATTAAGTTCTCAAATGCTTTGCAAGAAAAAGCTGAGCATAACATTTATAGATAGATTTAAGAAGCCAGCATATCTAACGGACGATTAGTATTGAATAATTTTGAGATCAGTCGTGGCTTGTCGTTGGGGCACAAAGTATGACTGTAAACGCGACTGGTTGTGGATTCAATTCCCGCTCGAGGAAATGGAAGAAAATAATGGAAGAAAATAGAAATATATTCTATTTTCTTCGGTCTGGTGTTCCACTTGTCACGCAATGCTTACAGAATATGGCGGACACGAGCAACGGAGTGTCTTAACACTAGATTCCATCTGCCAGCCCTGCTGAGTGCGGGATACAGTGTGAAGTAAAGCAAAATAAATAATCTCTACTATGAAAGAAAGTAACTTAACAAGTCTTTTATCAGGTATCCAATGGAAATCCACATGGTGCATATGAAGACAGGACTGACGGTTGAGGAAGCGTTGAAACGACCAGATGGATTAGCTGTCATTGGCATTCTGGCGCAGGTAAAAAAAACTATAAAAACCTTTTTTTAACTATCTCACTTATTCTCTCAGCCTGTCAAGAACAATCATCACTTTGAAAAAGACATTTAGAAAACGTATAAAAATTTGAACGCAGCGGGATTCGTACCCGCGCCTCCTGAATACCGTTCAGGCGCTCTCACCACTGAGCATGCGTTCGAATTGCTAAATTCTGAATGTCTTTTTCAATTTACCTAAGTGTGGAATAACACTTTAAAATGTTAAAAGTAATCATCACTTTATTTCTTGCACGTCTAAATATGTTTTAAAAATGTTAGGTAAATAGAGGAGCTCGGACAGTGAAGGCGAGCGTTAATGTGCATTTTAATGGGACCTCATGTGTTTTGTAATGTATACTTTGGTCGCAAGATCAAAACACTACTCCAAAAACTTCTTTCTCAGAATATGTATCTATATCTCTGTTATTATCTAAAGTATTCTGGGGAACGGCTGTGCCCTTTTTTATGAAAATTTTAATGAAACTTTTTTTGAGCAGATTCAGCACTTTTTGCACTTAAACTATATAAAATATATGGACTTCATTGCATTTCTTTCATATACAAACCAACTTTTACTAATATAATATTCACATTAATAACAAAAAATCTTAAATACTATATTTCTAATATACTTTACTATATCAGAACACCATTAAAATCGGCTCCACACTTTGTTTTCGTTAATCGTTTAAACCCGAAGTAAAATAGCGCACTAACGAGTAGCTTTATATGAAAACTATGAAAAGTTTTAATTAAATTCCTATACTGTGCTTGACCCAGTTGCAGGAGTTATGAGCTGACGAACTATTACTATAACGAAAATTCTGTTATGTTACAAATTTTAATTTGAAAATTTAAAATGAAAAAGTTATGAAGCTCAAAATATACATAGTATAAATATTTTAAGTAATTATTAGTCACTTTTTAAACATTTTTAAAGTGTTATTCCACACTTAGGAAAATTGAAAAAGACATTTAAAGGAAACGTATAAAAATTTGAACACAGCGGGATTCGAACCCGCGCCTCCTGAATACCGTTCAGGCGCTCTCACCACTGAGCCATGCGTTCTACTACCCGCTGCGTCGAAATTCTTATATGTTTATTATAACTTATTTATGTGTTTTAATATACTAGATTATTGGGAAGTCTCGGTGACCCAAGTTTAATTTCTTTATATAAAAAAGATCTTTTGTAAAAGACATTTGGAATAAACGTATAACATTTTCAACGCAGCGAGATTCAGATATAAGCTGTGTGTTCGAACGCATAGTTTAGCGATTAGAACACTTGGATGACAAGGAGCATGGGTTCGAGTCCCGCTGCGTTCAATATTTTTGTATGTATACGGTTTTTAAAAATCTTTTTTTTTTAATTTTCTAATATAAATGTTAAAAATAATAAGTGTATACCAATTATATGGTAGTGTTTGATATTCATTTTTTTGTAATTAATATATTTTAGTACATTATTTAAGAAACACCTGTTCGTGGCGAAGTGGCACAAACGTGTGACTGTAAACGACTGGTTGTGGGTTCGATTCCCACTCGAGGAGTGGAAATATTTAATATTTCCATTTTCTTCGCTCTGGTACCGAGGCAACACGCGGCGTTAAGTTCCGCCACTTAACACGCAATGCCTCCAAAATTCAGCGGAAAATGGGGAACGAATTCAAATTTTAACCAAACCAAATTTTATACTCACCTATGCGTAAATTTAAAAAAAATAAATTCAAAATTGTTTTGGTTTTAATGTAATAACGTTAATAATACTAGCAATTAAACAACAGGTACACAGTGGCGAAGAAAGTGAATTTGCTTTAGGAGAAATTACACCGTCTCTCCCCAAGCTTATAGAAAGGAGAGAGGGTTACGCGCCTGCATCCATCATTGATCTTACGTAAGTTTACTATGCTATTCTATAGATAAAACATTTTATAATTTTCTTAACGTATAATTTTTTTTTCACCTTCACGCTGTGTCCCGCACACAGCAGGGTAGGCAGAGGGAACCTAGTGTTAAGAGACTCCGTTCCCCACTTTCCGCCGCGAATTCGGAGGCATTGCGTGTTAAGTGGCGGAACTTAACGCCGCGCTTTACCTCGGCACCAGAGCGAAGAAAAAATGGAAATATTAAATATTTCCACTCCTCGAGTGGGAATCGAACCCACAACCAGTAGTTTACAGTCACACGCTTGTGCCACTGGGCCACGACTGGCCACTACGTATTATCATTTAATAAATACTTGCAGTAATAGTAATGGCCAATCGTGTCTCAGGGGCAATGAATGGGACAGAAATGTGAATGTATACGCGACTGGTTGTGGGTTCGATTTCCACTTTAGTATTGAAATATTTATTGTTTCGTTTTCTTCTATTCTCTGGTATTGAGGCAAAGTATGGCGTTTAGTACCGCGACTTATGAAGCCTCCAAAACTCAATGGATAATGGGGAAACAGATTGTCTTAACATTAGTTTCCTTTGTGCGGAATACAGCCTGAAGCTAAATTAAAAGAAAAAAGTTACTTATAGAGGGTCATTATGGCTTTGTATGACGACGTCTGTCTGAAAGTAATCTTATCTTGTTGTTCTTGTGTGTTGTTGTATTGTGGGTTCGAATCCCACTTAGGGGAATGAATAGATTTAAATTATTTTTATGAGAATCAAAGCAAGACAAAACGTGACGTTGAGTTCCGCTACTCAACACGCTATATTTCATAGTAGAAAATAGAGAACGGAGTGTCGTGACACTATGTTTTCTCTGACTATCTAAAGCTAAAACTTAACTTTCTTAAAGCGTGAACCTATTTCTTTATTTGAAAACAAAAATACATAACAAATTCCTGTTTTACCACAAAATTTACGATTTATGGGAAGCAAAAGGGTGCGTGTGTTACGTGCATCCAATAT
This sequence comes from Dryas iulia moderata, assembly GCA_019049465.1. Taxonomy (NCBI): domain Eukaryota; kingdom Metazoa; phylum Arthropoda; class Insecta; order Lepidoptera; family Nymphalidae; genus Dryas; species Dryas iulia. The sequence continues at coordinate 11,672,558 of CM032419.1, read as the reverse complement.
GAAATATGAGATCGTGACTCAGTATCGTTCGTGTATCGTTTTCTTTGGATCAATAGACGATTTAGAATTTGAATAATTATATTGACAAGTGTTACTTTTGGTTTCCTGACCTCTTTAAAGTTTGTTTTTTTTTTTATCTTCACGCTGTATCCCGCACTCAAAAGGGAAGCCAGAGGGAACCTAGTGTTAAGACACTTCGTTCCCAACGCACCGCCGAATTCTGTAGGCATGGCGTGCTAAGTGGCGGAACTGAACGCCGCGCTTTAACTCGACACCAGAGCGAAGAAAATGGAAATAATAAATATTTCCACTCCTCGATTGGGAATCGAATCCACAATCAGTCGCTTTACAGTCACACTCTGTGCCGCAGCGTCACGACTGGCCCTAAAGTTTTAAAGTTTATAAAGCTAAGAATTGTTGGGGGCTTATGTCTCTTAATAAATTTAATAGTGGATAAGAGTAAAAAGAGTTTAAGGACATCATTGTATTTAGGATTGGTTGTGGGTTCGATTCCCGTTTGGTGCAATGATTAAAATTTAATTATTTTCAAGTCTTCGCTCTGGTACATTATAAAAACCTTTTGAGTTGCGCCATTCAGCACTCAATTCAAGAGGAAAGTGTAGAAGGGAGTGTTTTGACACTACGTTCTCTAAGAAAAAATAAAATTATATAAATGTTTTTTCCGCATTCAGCGGTGCGTGGGGTACAGCGTGTCTTAACACTAGGTCCCTCTGCCTACCCTATTGTGTGCGGGATACAGCGTGAAGCTAAAAAAAATTTTTTTTCAATTTAATTTTTTATACTTATGTCACATTTCTGCTTAACAACCACGTGGCCTTTTTAAAAATAAATCTCATTAAAACTATTTCCAGCTCTGACCTTCACATTAGTTTAATTACGAATGATTTTTAAAAAAATACTTTTATATTTGCTCAAAGACGACACTCTGAATATATTTAAAATAAAACTTTAAAAAATAAATTGGAATATACATTTTGAAGTCCTCATGGCACAGTAGACAAAGTCTGACTGTAACCATAATTAGTTGCGGGTTCGATTCTCGTTCTGTGGAGTTATTGTAATTTAATTATTTACATTTCTTCGTTCACCAGAACAAAGAACAACAAGAAAAGACTCGAAATTGAGTTACACCATATTGCATCGTATTTGACAACGGAGAACGAAATGTTTTGGCACTAAGTTCTCTCTGACTACCTTCCTTTCTTTCTTATACAGAAAAAAAAGAGAAACTATAAAATATACTTTCAACGCCAAGTGTCACAACTCGATAAGTTAAATGTCATTAGGAATCTTCCCCTTTTAAATTTTAATAATTTATATAAACTTTATATCTAATCTTGCCATAACCATTTGAAGCTTAAATTCGCTTATCAAATCAAGTAGCCTATATTTAATAAGCGTTTTTCTAAATAAAACAATAATACTCAATAAAGATTATGAACAGAAATAAAAACTCTAACACAACAAAATCTTGGCAACGCTTTTTCCACATAGCAGAGTAGCTAAAGACGTAATTCCAAGACACTCCGTTCTCTACTCTCCGTTCGAGACATTGCGTGTTAGTAACGAGACTTCTCTCTCTTCTGTGCCCTGCTAATAAAGCCATAGAGCTATAAGCAATCTACACATAAATTTTTTCAATTAATTTTATCGATTTAACTTTCATTTAATTAAAAACCATAGAGTCTACTAGACTAGAATTAAATATCAACATTTAAATAAATATCTTAACCTTTTTTTTGACCAGGCGTCTATTTAGCCCGAACATGCAGTCTTTCTACACTTACCACGGATCGCTCACAACTCCTCAATGCCAGGAAGTGGTCACTTGGATAGTCATGGACAAGCCTCTCATCATATCTGATACACAGGTAAGAATTAGTTTTTATTACTGAATAAAAGAGGTAAACGAGCAGAAGGACCACCTGATGGTAAGTGGTTACCTTCGCCCATTGATATTTATAATATTAGAGGAGTTGTGAATGTGTTGCCGGCTTTGAGGGTGAGTGTGAGGAGGGTAAGGATGGCCAATTGTGGGAATAGGGAATACTGGCTTGTTTACCATCGAGCTGGTACACATCATCATATCTTTGGTAATTCGTCGCGAGCCAGTCGGAAAACAAATCTCCTACCACCAAGTTACTGGCTTATAATAATTACTTAAAAGGCGGGTAGCCTTTTACGAGACGCTGCCCAGCTCTAGATTTGTATTTTTAAACCAGACCGGGAGGAGTAAAATAAAATAAAAATTAATGATAAACGGAGTGTCTTAACACTGGGTTCCCTCTGCCTCCCGTGCTGTTTGGGAGATACAGCGTGAAGCTAAAAAAAAAAGAAATACAGGTAGTCCATATGACCTTCACTGTCTATTTTATTAACTGGAAGGATCCGTATTATAGAATCAGACAAAACCAGTAAAAACTAGACCAGGCCAGACCATTTATCAGATGTATTGATAGATAGATAGGCGAACAGGATATTAATAATAAAGTGATTAATATAATGAATTAGCGTCAGCATCCGCAATCGTGGCGCAATGTGACATTGTCAATGTTTATTCGCGATGGTTGAAGATTTAGACTCTGACTGTAGGAAAATGATTATATTTAAATCTACATTTCTTCGCTCTGGTGTCGAGGCAAAGCGCGGCGTTAAGTTCCGCCACTTGACACACAATGCCTCCAGAATTTGGCGGTCAATGGTGGATGGAGTATCTTAACACTAGGTTCCCTCTGCCTATCCTGCTGTGTGCGAGATACCAGCGTGAAGCTTAAAAAAAAATAAAATTACACGTAATCCATAATATTCAAATGGCCTGCCTATTTTATATTAACTAGGAGGATCCGTATTATAGAATCAGACAAAACCAGTAAAAACTAGACCAGGCCAGACCATTTATCAGATATACAGATGTATTGATAGATAGATAGGCAAACAGGATATTAATAATAAAATGATTAATATAATGAATTAGCGTCAGCATCCGCAATCGTGGCGCAATGTGACATTGTCAATGTTTACTCGCGATGGTTGAAGATTTAGACTCTGACTGTAACGTAATGATTGTGGGTCCGGTTCCCACTTGAATGATTATATTGATTAATTATATTCGGGAGAATGATTAGAGGCCAGTCGTGATGCAGCGGCACAAGTATGACTGTATAAGCGACTGGTTGTGGATTCAAGGCATGAATGGATATTAAATACTTTCCCGTGGGGGGACGGGTTAAGAATACAATTCCCCCCCGCCGCTGGGTAGCGTCCCGTAAAAGACGGGTAACCCAGTAGTTTGGTGGTAGGAGATTCGTTCTCCGACTGGCTCGCGACCACTATCATGTCAAAGACGAACCGCCAAATATCTTATGATGTGTTCCGGTTCGATGGCATGTAAGCCAGCTCTCCCTATTCCCATCATTCCCATCCTTCCTCCCTCCTTCTGTCCTACATTCCCAAGGCTGGCAACGCATCCATAACTTTAATGTTGTGGATGTCTATGGGCGAAGGTAACCACTTAACACCAGGTGGGTCATCAGCTCGTTTGCCTCCTTTATTCCATAAAAAAAAAAAAAAAAAAAATACTTTCATTTTCTTCACACTAGTATCAAAGCTAAGCGCGGCGTTAAGTTCCGCCACTTAACACGCCATACCTCCTGAATTCGGCGGAAAGTGCGGAACGGAATGTCTTAACATTAGGTTCCCTCTGCTTACCCTGATACAGCATGAAGCTAAAAAAACATTTCAATATATTAAAATTTTCACTTCTTCACTCTGGTACTTAAGTACCTTAAGATAAAGCGCGGCGTTAAGTTCCGGCACTCAACACGAAATGTTGCAATTTCGTGTGGAATTTGAAGGACAGAGTGTCTTGCCTGGGTCCTTTCTGACCTATATATCTGGCTACGGGAAAACGATAAGCTTAACGAAGAATTTATTTATTTCATTTAAATTTTATTTAGTTATTTATGTATTATAGTATCAGAAACATTTTGAACGATAATAACTGCATTAGTGTAAAACTGTGTCTCGGCTATTAACACCTACCTAACAAGTAATGAAATATTCATTAATAATAATGTTAAATATTTCCATTTTCACGCTCTTTTATGACAAAGCGCGGCGTCAAGTGCTCACTAAACACGTATTGTTTCAAATTTAAACGGAAAATGAAGAATATTAATATTTTAGCATTAATATTTCTTTTATTTTTTTTATAGCTTCACGCTGTATCCCGCACACAGCAGGGTAGGCAGAGGGAACCTAGTGTTAAGACACTCCGTTCCCCACTTTCCGCCGAATTCGGAGGCATTGCGTGTTAAATGGCGGAACTTAACGCGCTTTGCCTCGACACCAGAGCGAAGAAAATGGAAATACTAAATATTTCCACTCCTCGAGTGGGTATCGAATCCACAACCAGTCGTTTACAATCACACGCTTTTGCCACTGCGCTACGACTAGCCCCAAATAATAAATTAATTAATTTATAAATATTTATTAACAAATAATTTATGCAAATGGCTACTTATAATGAATTAATATTCATCAATTACAAGATCCGAGATGATATTTTTAGCTAATATAAAATTAATTTTAAATATAATTTGACACTTCCATGTACAACCGGGTCAAAGTGATTATAGTGTAAATACACTCCGTTCTTTACGATTTCAAATAAAAAAACAGTTCCACAAGGCAAAAAAGAGTAAAGTTTAAGATAGTTATATAAAAAAAAGGCATTAAGAATTAAGAATTTTCCTAAGTGTCGAATAACACTTCGAAAATGTTTAAAAGTAGTTATATAAACATCACTTACTTTTAACTCGAAGTGCAAATAACAAAAACTGTCAATCAATACGATTATTAAAAAGTATTTAAAAATACATATATCTAAAGTCTTATTATATACCCATCGATTATAATTTAAAAAAAACTTATTTCGCTACAATGCATGGAAAACAAAATAATGCATTATAAATGTAAGATATTGAGCTATTACGGCATAGTCAGCCCTATTGACTACAGTTACGATTGGTTATGGGCTCGATTCCCACTCGGAGAGTTATTTTTTTTTAGCTCCACGCTGTATCCCTTTCGGGGTAGTCAGAGAGAGGAATTATTGTAATTTACTTATTATTATTTACAGAAATAGAGACCAGTCGTGGCGCAGCGGCACAAGCGTGTGGCTGTAAACGACTGCTTGTGGGTTCGATTCCCACTTGAGGGGTGGAAATATTTAATATTTCTATTTCCTTCGCTCGAGGCAAAGCGCGGCGTTAACTTCCGTCACAAAGCCTCCGAATTCGGCCGTGCGTGGGGAACGGGGTGTCTTGACACTAGGTTTCCTCTGCCTACCCTGCCATGTGCGGGATACAGCGTGAAGCTAAAAAAAAACTAAGAAAAGAATATATTTTAAAAATACATATAAACTTATAACCTTTAACTTAATCTATTTTTCTATTCAAATAACAATACTAAAAAAAACAATAATTCCACAGTACAAATTATTCAGCAAAGTGGACGTGGGCGGCATAGACAACTACAGGAGCTTACAAGCGGTCAACAGAATCATATACCGAAGTGTCGCATCCTGCGCCTCCCTATCCCTACCCTCTATAGGCCTATTGGCCACTGTCCTGAACCTATCAGCTAATTTAACAAGCATACTGAGCAAAGGAATTTGCACTGTTGTTAATTTAAAGAGAAAATTCTTGGGTAATAAAATTGAGAATTGTGAAAAAAATGATTAAGTGGATGGAACCGTGGAATTGATACTAGTCATGTATGGAGGTATGTTATTGTTTAATAGTAGTTTAGGTGTAATTGTGTAGAATAATTGTCGTGATATTGTATTTGAAAAGACATTTTTAGTAAATGTGTGATTTTTTTAGTAAAAATCTCTATTTAGACGCTAGCAACAAAAAATAATTGTAATAAAGCGTATAAGAATTTCGCACCTGGTAGTGGAACGCATGGCTTAGCGGTAAGAGCTCGCGGATGGTTTTCAAGACGCGCGGGTTCGAATCCCGAAAAAATTATACGTTTTCTAAAAATGTCTTGTGAAGTATTGATTTTTTTAATTGAAGATATGAATCTATGTCTTGTTCTGTTAATAATTGTAAAAATAGTAGTTTTATGATATAAATGATAATCTTAGTAGTTTTATATTTAACATGCACACAAATTAAAATAAAATTAAACGAAATAATATTTTAGTTCACATTATCATGTTATAGTTAAATTATTTAAAGAGACATTTATAAAATTACTGTAAGTAAGCTTTGATTTATGCATTTCAAAAAATCGTAACATTTAATGTCAATTGTTACCTTAAAAGTTACAATTTTTTAGAAAGATAAAATAATGTGTAAAGTGTGAATAGTACAGAAACCTTCGTTTTCTGATATTGTATTTACAAGGAAGGGTATGGTATGTTAATTGGGACTAAGTCATAAGAAGTTACCTATGTGTGTTTTAAATAGGGATGTTACGGACATAACTTACAGATTCTGGTTCGATTATCGATATTAAAAGAATATTATATCGATTTTGATTTCGGTTTCGGTTACGAATATAAAATTATTTTGAATTATCCATTAGTTTCGGATGATTTATGTTACGGATATTGTATTTTTGGGGATTGGGTGTAAAGATCGGCCATTATTTTATCAAATTCTTTTTGTTTAATATTATTTTCTTTTCCAGGTATCTTTATTTCTTTATTTGCTAATTAGTCGTATTTAGACTATATCTATATATAAAATTATCTGAAACTTATATATCTTTTAATAGAATTTAGTTACGATTACGGATAGTCTTTTTACGATATCTAATAGTTTCTGTTACGGTTCCATAACATCCCTAGTTATAGGTTAAGTGATGCATTTCATATATAGTCAGTAGAAGTATTTAAATAGTTTTTAAAAAAACAACCTTTATAATTAAATATTTTTAAAGTGTTATTTATGCATTATAAAATTAATAATTTAAAGTATTATGCACCATAGCAATCTGCGGTTCTTAAATGCAGCTCTTTAAAAAAAATAATTGTGGCTCTCGATAAATGGACACAAGTTCCTTTTTAATTCTTCTGTTATTATATGTTAAATAAAAAAAATAACATAATTTTCATTTATTGCGAAATATGTCTTTTAAAATAGCTAGGCCACCCCTGGTCTGAAATATACGTAGATTTCTATTATATAGTGACGTCAAAGTATGCCATTTATGGTAGTAAATATCTATTATTGCCTGTTAAGCCTTCGTTATAACACTTTATTACCAAAATTCCTATGAAATGACATTTCTTACGTTTTTGTACTTTAACGTGACAAAATTTGAAACTACTTTTATTAAATACCATCTAAATAAATATATTTAGATTTATTTATTTACATTTTATATTAGATTATTAATAAATAAAAAAAATCTAACAACGGCTCCATTTTGAGATTTTTTTGGCAGATCAAAAAGACCTTGCTCACGGCCTCTTACCACCAATACCATCACTCCCCAAAAGTCAGTTCTACGACGTCTATTGCAGCTAGGTTCCGACCGTTCAACTAACAACGCACGTACTTTACACACAAATATAAAGAAAAGATTAATAAAACAATATATTCGTATAGTCCGCAATGATATTGTGTATTTGAATAAACCACACTATTATGATGGAAGGGGTCAGTCGTGGCGCAAAGGCACTGAGTGTGCCTGTAAAACGACTGGTTGTGGGTTCGATTCCCTCTCTAGGAGAGGAAATATTTAATATTTCCATTTTCTTCGCTCTGGTGTCGAGGCAAAGCGCGGCATTAAGTTCCGCTACTTAATACTCAATACCTCCGAATTCGGCGGTGCGTGGTGAACGGAGTGTCTTAACACTAGGTTCCCTCTATCTACCCTGCTGTGTGCGGGATACAGCGTGAATATTAAACAAAGTGAACTCTTGGCGGGCTCTATGTAATCGTTAAGCGGGCCGAATATTGCTCACCCCTGGTCTAAAACGTTTTAAAAATATACTTATAGAGGAACCACGAGTTCAGTTCATGCAATTAGACACGTGAAGTTAGATAACGAATAAATTCTAGATTTCGATCATAAAATGCATATATATTTCGATTGTTTGTATTAATTATCCGTACCGGTATAATCGAGTTTTTATCGATAGATATAATCGTTTCAGGCAATATATCGATTATGATATTACTAGAAAGGATAGCGATAAAGAATTATTATTAATTGTTAAACATTGTTTTTGTTATATTTTACTCGGTAAAAGTGTTTTGTTGGTATAAATAGATAACGTTGGTTACATTATTGTTCTAAATTAAATTAATTAAATTAAATAGCTTCACGCTATATCCCGCACACAGCAGGGTAGGCAGAGGGAACCTAGTGTTAAGACACTCCGTTCCCCACTTTCCGCCGAATTCGGAGGCTTGCGTGTTAAGTGGCGGAACTTAACGCCGCGCTTTACCTCGACACCAGAGCGAAGAAAATGGAAATATAATTTCCAATCCTCGAGTGGGAATCGAACCCACAACCAGTCGTTTACAGTCACACTCTTGTGCCACTGGGCCACGACTGGCCACTGGGATTATTGTTCTAAGAACACAATTAACTTTGTAGCCATTTTCTCTGCTTTGTACTACCAGAGGGGTCTATACTTACGTTTTAAATCGTCTTTTTGTACGTGAATGTTAAGAGCTTCTCTTTCTTCAGCAAGTTTTTTAAGTTTAAGACAAGCTTACAAAAAATGTATGAAGATTTGTTAATATTTATTTTTTGTTATTTTAAAGTTTCATACTAACATAAGAAACAATTCGCTGCTATTGTATATTATGGACCGCTACCTTCAATTTCTTACATCCATACTTATATTATAAATGCGAATGTCTGTGTGTTTGTCTGTCACGCTTTCACGGCTAATCTACTGGTCCGATTTGGATGAAATTTAGAATGAAAGTAGTAAAAATGACTGGGTCTAACATAGGCTACTTAGTTTTTCAAAAATCAACCTCTAAAGGGTTGAAATAGGGGATGAAAGTTTATATGAAAAATCTACACCGCTTGACCGATTGTAATGAATTTTAGCATATATATAGTTGATAATCCAAGGTTAAACATAGGCTACTTTATTTTTCAAAAATCCACCCCCGAGGGTTGCAATATACCGAAAGAACCACGTAGCGAAGCCGCGAGCAGGTCGCTAGTTTTCTATATGTTCTTCTTATGTTGTTAAGTTATAAGTGACGTGAATAACACTTTAAAAATGTTAATATATTGACCTTCTCTATTGCCAAATGATTGTTTATATAAATAATCTTTGGGTAGCAGAAATTTGTAAAAATCTCTCTACAGAGATGTTAGCAACAGGAATAAATTGTAATAAGCGTATAAGAATTTCGACGCAGCTGGTAGTAGAACGCATGGCATAGTGGTCAGAGCGTCTGGACAGTTATCAAGAGGTACGGTTTCGTATCCCGTTGCGTTCAAATGTTTATACGTTCTCCAGAAATATAAATAAAAGTGTCAAATAAATGTCTTCATTTATTTTATAGTTACATATTAGAAAAATAAAACGTGTCATATTATGTTTATAATATTGATTTTTTTGTAAATACAAATTATTTTTAAGTATTTTACACTAGGGGTGAACAACCTTTTTAGCAATCAACCTTATCAAAGTTTGAAATTTCTTTATCACTCCTTAATAGTATTTAGTGGGCCAGTCGTGGCGCAGTGGCACTAGCGTGTGACTGTAAACAACTGGTTGTGAGTTCGATTCCCACTCGAGGAGTGGAAATTTAATGTTTCCATTTCCTTCGCTCTAGTATCAGAGGTGAACCGCGGCGTTAAGTTCCGCCACTTAACACGCAATGCCTCCGAATTCGGTGGAAAGTGGGGAACACTAGGTTCCCTCTGCCTACCCTGCTGTGAAGGTAACAAAAAATAGTATTTAAAAATTAGTGGGAACATATCTCTAACACAAACACATAATACTTGGCGGGCCACAGGTTGTTCGCCTCTGCCCTATATGAATATTTAAGATAACATTATATAAGATTTATTTCTAGAGGCTGTGAATTGTAAAGATAGTGCGAGATTGATTTATTGTTGAGTGTTTTCTGTAAATATTAGATGTAGATACCTGCTTATGTTATAAATCATCAGTCATTTTATTAAAGTGTTTTGTTAAAGGTTGTGTTTTGTGTTCTGTACAATGTATTTGTTAAATAATAGTAAAATATGAAGATTTTTAAGAAATATATTATTCAAAATATCCACTGATTTTTCTTATTCCATTATTATTTAAGATTATATTAGTGGCCAGTCGTGACACAGTGGCACAAGCGTGTAACTGTAACCCGATTGGATATGGGTTCGATTCCCACTCAAGGAGTGGAAATATTTAATATTTCCATTTTCTTCGCTCTGGTGCCAAGGTAAAGCGCGGCGTTAAGTTCCGCCACTTAAAACGCAATGCCTCCGAATTCGGCGGAAAGTGGGGAACGGAGTGTCTTAACACTAGTTTTCCTCTGGCTACCCTGCTGTGTGCGGGATACAGCGTGAAGCTACAAAAAAAGAATATAATATATATTTCTTAAAGAATCAATATATATTTCTTAATAGGTCAGGCCTGTACATTTAATTAGCGTCAAAACTTTAAATAGACATTCTATCTAAAGTTTTGACGTACAACTTACAAGGATCATTTGTAGGGTACATTAGTAAGTCAGATAGCCTTTGACACTAAGTAGCTGAGGAGCTATCGAAGACATTACTCAAAATAAACATGACTTAACACATTATTATAGAATAGGAACAAAGGAAATAAGTATGAAAAAGACATTTAGAAAACGTATAAAAATTAGAACGTACGGATTCGAACCCGCGCCTCCTGAATACCGTTCAGGCGCTTTCACCACTGAGCCATGCGTTCTACTATCCGCTGCGTCGATATTCTTATACGCTTTATTACAACTTATTTTTGTTGTTAGGGTTCGAATCCCGCTGCGTTCAAATTTATATACGTTTTCTAAATGTCTTATGCAATTTTCCTAAGTGTAGAATAACACTTTAAAACTGTATAAAAATAAGTATAATAAATAGGGGCCAGTCGTGGCGCTGTGGCACAAACGTGTGACTGTAAAGGACTGGTTGTGGGTTCGATTCCCACTTGAGAAGTGGAAATATTTATGGTTTAATATAATGGTTTAATTTTTCTATTTCCTTCGCTCTGGTGTCAGAGGCTACGCATGGCGTTAAGCTCCGCCAATTAACACGCAATGCCTCCGAATTCGGTGGTGCGTGGGGAACGGAGTGTCTTAACACTAGGTTCACTCTGCCTACCCTGCAGTGTGCTGGATACAGCGTGAAGCTATAAAAAAAAGAAAAAGAAAATATGGTGTTAAGAAGGAGAATAAGGGGAATGTGATGCAGTGGGATAATGTATAACTGAAAAACGACGGTAGTGAATGCGATTTCCTCTTGGTAAATGATAAATTTTCATTTAATTGCATTAAATATTTCTCTTTTCGAATATTTATAGTTTTGTTTCCTTGCTCTGGTACCAAAAACAAAAGCCGGCGTTGAGTTCCGCCATTTAACACGCGATGTCTTGATTTGGGAAAGTGGAGGACGGAGTGTCTACTCACTAGACACTAGATCCCCTCTGACTACCCCTATGCGGGATAAATCGTGGGGGATTCATGAAAGACTAAATATATAAAATTACTAATTTTACTTATATTGCGTAATAAAATCTCGACTGTTTGCCCGAAATAAGAGAACAAAAGTGAATTATGGTTATTGCAATTATAATTTACATTAACTAGAACAATGGATGAGAAAATATTCTTCGTTTTGAATATCTTATTGTTACGATCTGATGTAATGTATTAAATCACTTTCTTTCCCACTTTCCGCACGGAACCGATATAGTTCGTGTTAAGTGGCGGAACTAACTAACTAACTAACTTAAATATAGTCTTTCCTCTGGATGGGAATCGAATCTACAATCGTCGTTTTTACAATCTTGCTGTCCTACTGTGCTACAAGGACGGACTTTAAAAGAAATTTAAATATTGAAAATTATTATTAGCAAGAGTTATTTTATTTTGGTATGAAGACTTTATTTGATTAAACATTATAAATGCTCTATTTCTGACATGTGTGTTATGTATATTATAAGACGTAGCATTTTCCCCCATGGGGAGACGGGTTAAGAATACAATTCCCCTCCGCGGCTAGGATAGCGTCCCGTAAAAGGCGGGTAACCCAGTAGCTTGGTGGTAGGAGACTTGTTCTCCGACTGGCTCGTAGCATGTCAAAGACGAACCGCCAAGTATCTGTTGATGTGTTCCGGTTCGATGGCATGTACGCCAGCTCTCTCCCTATTCCCACCATTCCCATCCTATCTCCCTCCTTCCCTTCCACACCCCCAAGGTCGGCAATGCATCCACAACCCCTATAGTGTTGTGGATGTCTATGGGCGAAGGTAACCACTTACCATCAGGTGGTCCTTCCGCTCGTTTGTCTCCTTAACTCAATAAAAAAATCAACATTTACATAATTTTTAGTAATCTTCATGTTACTTTATATATGTATATCTAAATTAATTTGTAGCTGCAACACCAATTTTATATTAGCGTTAAAATTTATTAACATTGCCCTATCCAATGCAATACTAAATTAAATACGTGAAGAACGGAGTGTCTTAACACTAGGTTCCCTCTACTTAACCTGCTGTGTGCGGGATACAGCGTGAACCTAAAAAAATATATGTTAAAATACGAACATCTTAATATCCTACTGGATTAAAGGATATGTCACGTATATTATATATATTATAAGACAGCTGTTAGCATCAGTTAAATCTAGATTAATCAACACGTCCTCCCATCTAGATCTTAGGTAGGGTCTCAATAGCACTCATTATCTTATTGTGACATGAGACCGTACCGTTGACTATATTCGATATACGATAGCGTTCACGTTAAAATAATCCATACTTACATTATAAATATATATTATAAATGGGAATCTCTGTGTGTTTGTCTGTCATCCGTTCACGGTTAATCTACTGGTCCGATTTCGATGAAATTTAGAATGTAAGTAGTTAAAAATACTAATATAGGCTACTTATTTCTTCGAAAATCAACCTCTAAAGGGTTGAAATAGGGAATGATAGAATATATGAAAAATCTACACCGCTTGACCGATTGTAATGAATTTTGGCTTAAATATGGTTGGTAATCCAAGGTTAAACATTAGCTACTTAATTTTTTAAAAATCTGCCCCGAGGGTTACTATACAACGAAGCAATTATGTAGTTCACGCGGCGAAGTCGCTAACGGGCCGCTAGTTATAAATAAAAATACAGCTTCCCGCTTTTTTCCCGAATGACAGGTTGTCAGAGAGAATCTAGTGACAAGGCTCTTCACTTTCCGCCTAAAATCAAGATACTGCATTTTGAGTGAATTTGAGTGAACTGAACACCGTGGTTTTCCTTAGCAAAGAGGAGAAATAAAAATAATTTGAATATAATCATTCTTCCAAATGGGCCGATATCGCACAGCATACAACGAACTACATTTGCAGTTAAACGCTGTTCCACTGAGCCATAATAGCCTTAGTCATATGTAGATGACTAAACATTTAAAATATATATAGGGCCTCCCTCGAATTATTGAGGGTTAACCCTACGAAGCATGGTAGCCAGAGGGAACCTAATGTCAAGACATATCGTTCTCCACTTTCCGCCTGAAATTGAAATACCACGCTCTCTGTATACAAAAATGCGTGTTAAGCGGCGGGACGCATCGCTGCGCTTTGCCTTAGGTACCAGAGTAAAGAAGAGTGAAATGAAAATAAATTAAATATAATTATTCTTCCGAATTAATTATTTCTTCTTTGGAATCGAACCCACAACCAATTGTGTTTTCTCCACATAATTCTTGTTCGATGAGCGACCATTTCATTTCCCCACAAGAAGGTAAAATTATAATGAATTGTTTTATCATAGCGTACTACAGTAGTAGAGTAACTTCGAGACTTATAGTAAAACCACAGGATACAAGAGCGTTGTTCTTATAAATGTAGAAGACAGGAAGTAAGAGATTCTCTTGCAGAACAATTGAGTTCACACACCGGTGTACTATTAATAGACTGTAGGAAGAATACCACGCTTTACTAAAGGCTAGTTTATATGGCTAATAAATATATGTCCTAACACACTATAAGAAACTTGTTATAATAAATAATGCAATACATTATTTTTATATCAAAAAAGTAAAAGTAAAAAAGTTTTCCCCTCGTAACAGGGTAGTTAGTGTAAAGCTAGTGTGTAAAACGGAGTGTTTTTCATTCCGTTTTTTTTTTTTTTTTTTTTTTTTTTTTTATTGGAGTAAAGGAGGCAAACTAGCAGAAGGCCCACCTGGTGTTAAGTGGCTACCTTCGCCCATAGACATCCACAACATTAAAGTTATGGATGCGTTGCCAGCCTTGGGAATGTAGGACAGAAGGAGGGAGGAAGGATGGGAATGGTGGGAATTGGGAGGGCTGGCTTACATGCCATCGAACCGGAACACATCATAAGATATTTGGCGGTTCGTCTTTGACATGATAGTGGTAGCGAGCCAGTCGGAGAACGAATCTCCTACCACCAAACTACTGGGTTACCCGCCTTTTACGGGACGCTACCCAGCGGCGGGGGGGAATTGTATTCTAACCCGTCCCCCCACGGGAAGCAACTCACCTTCTGTAAAAAATCAATCCGTTGCCCTCTTTCTGTCGGAAACCGGAACATTGTGCGTTAAGTACCGGAACTTAACAGTGTATTATATGTATATTATAAAAGGTGGGTGTGAATTTTTGATTAACAATAAATAGTAATAAACTAAATTTTATGCAGTCTCTATGTTTTCACAGGGTAAATACACAAACTTACTAATTCCATTTTTGTAGTTTAATCCCTCTTGCCGCATAATAGGATAGTTGAGAGAAACTAGTGTCAAAACCCTCCGTTCTCCATCTTCCGCCGAATTCTGTAGGCATTGCATATTAAGTAGCGTAACTCAATGCCACGCTTTGCCCTTACCAGAGCGAAGTTAATGGAAATATTAAACATTTCAACTCCTCGAGTGGGAATCGAACCAGCAACCTGTCGCGTTTATAATCACACTTTGTACTCCTTTTGCTGGCCTCTATACGTTTATACATTGTACTCCCTAATCGAAATTCGAACCGACCGCCCAGCAAAAATTATAGCAAAAAAAATATTATATAAACCAGCGACTTCCGCTTAAGAAACATTCAACGGAATCGAAATATAAACAACAGTGTGAAAACAATAATCGTGTTTGCATCAACATTACATTATATTAATGACATGAAGTCATTATAAAATTTTCTTCTTTATTCATTTTTCGTTCATAGTGTCATTTTAGTATGAGGTGTGTAGTGGTGATAGTGTTGTACTTAAGTAAGTATTTATATATATTTTTTTATGTATTTTGAGGCCAGTCGTGGCCCAGTGGCACAAGCGTGTGACTGTAAACGACTGGTTGTGAGTTCGATTCCCACTGGAGGAGTAGAAATATTTAATATTTCCATTTTCTTCGCTCTGGTGTCGAGGTAAAGCGCGGCGTTAAGTTCGGCACTTAACACGCAAGCCTCCGAATTCGGTGGAAAGTGGGGAACGGAGTGTCTTAACACTAGGTTCCCTCTGCCTACCTTGCTGTGTGCGGGATACAGTGTAAGGTTAAAAAAAAAATGCAGTCATGATTATTATTTTATATATGAATATTAATTTATTTATACGCGTCGTTGAGTTCCACCAGTCAACATGCAATGTATCTAATTTAGGCGAAAATGAACAGAGAGTCTTGACATTAGGCTCTCTCTGACTACACTACTAAATGACAAGAAGCTGTCTGTGACATAAATAAAAATGTTTTTACATAAAAGTGACTATTTTTTTAAAAAAACATCGCGAATTTTTACACGTTTTAAAAAAGGCAATTAGCGCAAGTGCACTTCTACAGCAGCTAGGTCAAGAACAAGGACAGCGTCTACATACTTTCATACCTATTTAAGCTTTTACTTCAAAGCGACTCTAGTAAATACAGCTTAAATTACTATTTTAAATGCAGTGAAACCTTTGCGGTGGTAGCTTTCTAGTTTATTTTTAAATATAATTACTAAAAAGTTTATGATTAAAATTAAAAAAGCAGATTCGGTTAAAATTTAAGAAGATTACGGGTAAAAATAGAAGGGCTTTTTCTATGTAGAAGGGTAGTAAAAGAAAATCTAGTGTTTAGACACCTTTCTCCACTTTCTGCCTGAAATAAAGGAACCGCGAGTGGCAAAACTGGACGTCAATTCTTTTTAGGTACCAGAGCGTAGAAATTAATGTCATTTAAATATAATCATTTACATAATAGTATATAGGGAAACGTGAAAATATTATATTTTTCTTGTTTGTTTAGATTTCGCTTCATCGTCGCTTTCCTTCTACGGCCCCACGTGGAGTTATAACGGTAAGTGTTTTTGAATATTTTCATTAACATCGTATCATTTTTGTTTTATGAAAAATAAATAATTTGTATTAATAAAGTAATCGAGCAATAAATAAAATATTTATTCCTACGAATGGTTTTGGAGTCGCATTTAGCAGAGACACCCCTTATGCTATGAGGGTGGTCTACTTATATATAAAATTATAGATACCTACATTATTATAAATTTTGTGATATCAAGTAATTTTCTCAATCTACCGTATTTTAATAAAATCTCAAGATAACTAGAATATAAATAATATATTTTTTTTTAAATCTACATATCAAACCGATTTGAGAGACTTCGGTAAAGAGGGGAGTATTTATATCGTATAAATACTCGTACTGCCTTATAAATCCCTTTTCATTTCCCATTAGTCATCGCAATCAATGGAGCTACTGACTTTAATTACGATTGGCTACTGGCTCGATTCCCACTCGGAAGAATAATCATATTTAAATTATTTTCCTTCCTCCCCTCTGAGAAGAGAAGGCGTAGCGTTGGTTTCCGCCAATAAATAGACAATGTCTTGGACTCTGGCGAAAATTAGAAAATGGAGTGTCTTAACACTAGGTTCACTACATAACTTGCTTGCTTTACTTGCATGCTTGCCTGAATTGTAATTCAATTTAATTACAGATGAAAGCTCCTGGCCTGGGGGATTCTGTAAAAAGGGAGGGAAACGACAGTCCCCTATAGACATCAAGACAAGACGTGTTATTAAAGATTTTGACAAACAATTTATAAGGCACGGTTCCGTTAAATTTATAGGATACGAAAATGTACTTCTGTCGGGAGTCAACAATGGGTATACAAGTAAGTGAAGTTTCGTATAACTTTGATTAAATAATATTTTTTAAATACTTTTTATTTGCTAAATCGATCATCCTATAGAAAATTGACGACTTAAATACTAGGAACCCCCTCTTTGCTCTGCATGGCGAGAAGAGCTGAGCGAAGTACATATTTAATGTATTATGTACATGTTAAAAAACGTTTGAAAAGCAAACACTTAACACTAACATAACACTTAGCTTAACGCTCCACAGCCTCAGTCTATGGGCACTTTTTAATCATTTAATTACCATTTATTCAAAAATCACAATTACAATTGTTACCAAAAAACTTCACAGCACACAAGATACTGTGCTCGATATCTCTGCCAAATTCAGAGGCCTACTACAAATAGCCCAGGAAGAGTTAAACCTCAACGAAACACACTTTTGACCAGTAATATTGCTGCTTAATTTACTATTTAAAATCATTTTTTCACGAAGTTATTATACGACAATTTTCATTAGAAAGTATCATACATAAATATTATAGGACTTGTTATCAATTCCAAACTTTTGAAACGTTCTCCCGAAAAATAGGCGAAATATAATTACGTCATTGTTTTTGGATAAGTAAATATATTAATACTGTATCTATAATTGTAATAAAACTTTACAATAGGATTTCGGTCCACTTCTTGCCTTTTGATGATGATGAAATGTTACAAAAACGATTGTAAATGTTATATATATGACCTTATATCGTTGCCACTTGCCAGGAAACAAAAAAAAAGAAATTATATATTTTACTTTACGCCACATTACTCGAAATGTCTCGGGGGAAAGTGTAAAAAGGAGTCCTCATATGAGGTTCTATCTGCTTATCCTGCTATGAGGGAAAAAAACAGTGATTTTTATTAACTTTTTCAGTTATATATTATAATAAAATATAGTTAGTGGTCAGTCGTGGCCCAGTGGCACAAGCGCGTGACTGAAAACGACTGATTCTGGGTTCGATTCCCACTCGAGGAGTGGAACTCCATTTCCTTCACTCCATTTCCTTCACACTGTCAAGTTACGCCCTTTAACACGCAATGCCTCCAAATTCGGCGGGAAGTGGGGAACGGAGTGTATTCACACTACGTTCCCTCTGCGGGATAACGTGCGAAGCTAAGAAAAAGAAAATAAATACGTTTGTTTCACCTAGTTTTAAGCTAAACTAAATAAACAAACAGAATAATCAATCAAAAGTTTACATAACACAATGCCACGAGTACATCGCTCTTAGACGAAGCATACAACAGAGCAAACTCACATAATAGCTCGCGAGCTCCATACAAAGTGACTTTGCTTTTGTAGGCTAAATTGAATTGCTTCTACATCTATACAATATGTGTTAGTTTTATCAGAATATACTTAGTGTAATAATCTTTTTTTTTTTTTAACTTCACGCTATATCCCGCAAACAGCAGGGTAGGCACAGGGAACCTAGAGTTGAGACACTCCATTCCCCACTTTCCGCCGAATT
The DNA here is from genome assembly GCA_019049465.1 of Dryas iulia moderata. NCBI lineage: Eukaryota > Metazoa > Arthropoda > Insecta > Lepidoptera > Nymphalidae > Dryas > Dryas iulia. The sequence goes on along the minus strand of CM032419.1, from coordinate 11,653,685 downwards.
CAGAGGCATTACGTGTTAAGTGGCGGAACTTAACGCCGCGTTTTACCTCGACACCAGAGCGAAGAAAATGGAAATCGCAAATATTTCCACTCCTCGAGTGGAAATCGAACCCATAACCAGTCGTTTTACAGGCACACTTTGTACCACTGCACTACTACTGGTCACTTTTGACATATTCACAATAAAGACAGTAATATAATTGTAGATGTAGGACAGTAACTAACTTTAAATGCGATTAGTTCGGAGTTCGATTCCTACTCGGGGAAATGATTAAATTTAAATTATTTTCATTTACTTTTAAACATTTTTAAAGTGTTATTCCACACTTAGGAAAATTGAAAAAGACATTTAGAGAAAACGTATAAAAATTTGAACGCAGCGGGATTCGAACCCGCGCCTCCTGAATACTCAGTGGTGAGAGCGCCTGAACGGTATTCACGAGGCGCGGGTTTGAATCCCGCTGCGTTCAAATTTTATACGTTTTCTTCTTTAAATGTGTTATTTTCATTTATCCGCTCTGGTAAAACATAAGGTAGCAATGAATTTATAAAACATTTGTTTATAGTCCAATTCAGCACAGAAGGTGACAAAGACATGCATCCGATGATCACTGGAGGGCCTTTACAGCATATGTACAGATTGGAACAGTTACACTTCCACTGGCTCTCTGAACATGCTATCGATGGAGTTAAGTAAGTATGAATTTGTTTTTTACGACGGATAAAATGACGCAGGGCCCAGTCGTGGCGCAGTGGCACAAGCGTGTGACGTGTGCAAACGACTGGTTGTAAGTTCGATTCCCACTCGAGGAGTGGAAATACTTAATACTTCCATTTTCTTCGCTCTGGTGCCGAGACAAAGCACAGCATTAAGTTCCGCCACTTAACACGCAATGCCTCCGAATTTGGCGGAAAGTGGGGAACGGAGCGTCTTAACCCTCTGCCTACCCTGCTGAGTGCGGGATACAGCGTGAAGCTAAAAAAAAAGTGAAATCGAAAATTGTATTAATATGTACCTATGAATATATAAAACTTTTATTTTAGCCACTGAGTGGCTCACAAGCAATAGATAAGCGAAAGTATTGGGTAAAGAATACTAATACGGCATTTTGTTGGCAAAAGCACTAAGTGACTTCCTATGGGCACATAAAACAGTAGATTTTAAGTTTTAACTGTGAAATTACTGAAATACATGGTTATAAAGTCCTGCTGCCGGTGTCCTCGGACGATTGATTTGGTCCTCGTGGCCCGGCTAGTGGCGGTCGAGAAGGAACACCGTCAGGTTTTAGTGGGTAAACGGCGGCGTTATCATCTTGCACCGGAGTCCCACATAACCACGTCTTGAATCCCCACTTGGGCCGGTATCCGTAGCGGATTTCCTGACGTTAAAAAAAATGGTTATAAAGTCCTCATAAATACTTGCGGGTGCCTGCTAGTGTGATTTAATGGACATAGATATATTTATCTTAGAATTAGGACTTAACCATATGTTTAAATTACTTTTTGTAAATGTTAGCTACCGTAGGTGGCGCTGAGGCACAAAGTATGACTGCAAACACGATTAATCGTGGGTTCGATTCCTACTCGAGGAATTGATATATTTAATATTTCATTTTTTTCGCTCTGGTGACGAGGCACAGTAGCACGTAATGCCTCCATAATTCGGCGGTGCGTGGGGAACGGAATATAATAACATTAGGTTCCCCGGCCTGGCCTGCTGTGTGCGGGATAAAGCGTGAAGCTAAAAAAAGTAAAAAAACGGTACCTGCACAATATTTTATATCATATTTTTATATATAATTACAGATATCCAATGGAAATCCACTTCGTCCATGTCAGAGCGGATCTCAAAGTACCAGAAGCGTTAAGTAAAAGAGATGGGCTTGCTATTGTATCAGTGTTTTGCGATGTATGTATTTTTTCTCTATATTTTTTCATTCCAACCAGTAAGCTGATATAATTTAGTATTAAAACACTCTGTTGTCCAGTTTTTAGAAGGCTAGTCATTGCTTGTTTGATGGTAACAGCCCTTACCCAATGAGGATTAGAAATCCACAATCGTAACTTATTATGTGAGCAACTTTCCGCTTTTCCCATATAACAGGGTCGTCAGAGAGAACATAGTGCCAATGCACTCCGTTCTCCACTTCACGTCCTAAATCAAGACATAGTTTTGAGTGGCAGAAGTCATCGCCGCGCTGTGTTAGTGTGGGCTAGTGTGTTAGGTGGTTAGGTGAGGAAGGAGCGGTCAGATGAAAATAATTTATGAATTATCTTTCTCCTGAGTGAAAATCGAAGACAACCATTGCTTTTAGTGTTTTAGTACTCTCTATTACATAGATAGACGTGCAGAAGTTTAATATATCTGTTTCTTTTTTCTTCATACAATGAAATGTAATTCTATAGCTTCACGCTGTATCCCGCACGCAGCAGGGTAGGCAGAGGGAACCTAGTGTTAAGACACTCCCCACTTTCCGCCGAATTCGGAGGCTTGCGTGTTAAGTGGCGGAACTTAACGCCGCGCTTTACCTCGACACCAGAGCGAAGAAAATGGAAATATAATTTCCACTCCTCGAGTGGGAATCGAACCCACAACCAGTCGTTTACAGTCACACGCTTGTGCCACTGGGCCACGACTGGCCACGATTCTATAGCAGAATTCTAGAAAACTTTTCGGGCCGAGTCCTGCTACTGAATTTTAACTGTATTACGTTCACGTCTTCATATTTTATATAAATAGAATAATTTTATGGCATTGAATTATGGTCTAGCTAACAACATTTTCAGGTACAGACATCCTTAAGTGATCGCCAGCAGGAAGCGACTGAAGACATTATGCAGTACATCCCTCTGTTACTAAGGACTGGTGACATCATTAGTGGAGTTCTCTTGGATTTGAGGTGTGTTACAAATAAAAAATATAACTATTTTAAATTTTTGTAACTATTCCACTAAATAAAAAGTGCATAAAAGTTATTTAAGATGAAATTATTTTCGACCAGGCATGTTATAGACCTTCGTAACCGTAAGCTAAAATCAATCTCTTATAGAGATACAAAACCCATCAAAGATAACAAGGAACTATACTCTGGCGCTATCTGCACAGGTTGAGAGGAAGATAGCGACCCACCAACCACCGGACCTGACTCTTAGAGGGACTGCTACAGTTTCTCTACTACATAAACAAATTAATTAAGAAACGTGTGGCCGAGTGTACTCACACGCTAAAATAAATAAAAAAAAATCACAACTAAAACGGAAAAATAACTGGAAAGTACGCAGACCTCGAGTCTGTGGCGTCTAAAAAAACAAAGAGAAAAAAAACCGTAAGCGAAACTATCGGATATTCAAAATAAAAAGCTATCCGTAACCATGGCAAACTTCGATGTAAAAGTTTCGACCGATTATCAATATGGGCGAGTTTAATTGAGAATTATCATTAACAGATACTTTAACAAATGAAATGAAGTGGTTAGTGGCCGAGGTTTACTTACATTCGTTAAAATATAATGTCTGTAACCAAACCTCCCTAAATTTACGAATAATGCGGAAACAAATAAATATCGATAATTGAAAAGGAACACGATATAATATTATTCGTGTTCCAGATCTGAAATTCGTAACATTTCTACGGACTTCTTGCAATGTTCGTAACGTTGTGTTTTCTAAAACATATTTCCCGAATACAAAATATATACGATTTCTCCAGCTTAAAGGCCGGCAACGTCCCTGTAGCTCCTCTGGTGTTACACGGGGCCGTGGGCAGCGGTGTTCACCTAACACCAGGTGACCCGAACGCTCGTTTGCCTTGTCCTTTTTATATAAAAAAAGAAAGAAAAAAAAAGATAATTCCGATTGAAATCAATAAAATGTGTGAAACAAATGATCATATCATAAATACTCTGCGAAACAACATTTTTTTTATTATTTTAAATTTTTTGAAATAAAGAGTAGGGTATTGAAATTCTTAGGTACCTTGTAACTCTAACTCTGCAAACTTATAGTTACATTCTTTACAATAGATTATCTGTTTTATGTAACTAAATGTAAATTTTACTATACTTAAACTTGATTATGTCTCCAGTAAGAATATTCTTGAAAAAGACATTTAAAGAAAACGTATAAAAAATGTATTTGTAAAAATGTCTCTACAGAGATGCTAACAACAAAAATAAGTTGTAATAAAGCGTATAAGAATTTCGACATAGATAGTAGAATGCATGGCTCAGTGGTGAGAGCGCCTGAACGGTATTCAGGAGGCGCGGGTTCGAATCCAACTGCGTTCAAATTTTTATACGTTTTCTTTAAATGTCTTTTTCAATTTTCATAAGTGTGGAATAACACTTTAAAAATGTTTAAAAGAATATTCTTACTGATTGATTTAAATCCGAATCGATATTAGGAGTTCTATGAAAAACTAAATTGACGGGATGAAGTAGTGCCGAACTCAAATCAAACAATCATTTCTTTCCGTCAATTAACTAATACAATTGCAATTATGTTTGTAAACTCTATATAGGAAGTTGTACTATAAAGAAACTTCAAATACACCGTATTCAGTTATTTAATGAAAACGAGTGCGATAAATAATAATAATATCTAAGAATGGGACAGTCATGGCGCAGAGGCACAAAGTGGGACTGTAAGCGACTGGTTGTGCTGGAATGCTTTCGAATTTGGCGGTGCGTGGGGAACGGAGTGTCTGAACACTAGGTTCCCTCTGCTTACCCAGCTGTGTGCGGGATACAGCGTGAAGCTAAAATAAGTATCTTAGAAATTTATTTAGACAGCAATGGGATTGCATCTGACTGTTAACAAAGCGCGAATCCACCGTAGTGGGCATTATGGGCATGCCCAGAAATTAAATTGCTTGTGACATTATATTTTTTGGTCTTGATACTAGTTCCCTAACTTATGCCGGAGTTCAGAATCAGTGTATCATCTTAATAAAATTAAAAAAATATTGGTGGGAGTTTCGAAATTGTAATCATCTCCATGTTGATACTGCAACTCGCACTTGGCCGATTTTAAAACGTTGGTCATCACAACTTTTATTGAGGGCTGCATCCACCCCTGTTATATTTACATTATTTTCATTCCCCATTTAACACGCAATGTTTCGAATTCGACTGAAGTGGAGAACGGAGCGTTTTGACTCTAGGTTTGTTTTGACTATCCTGCACTGCAGGTAAAAACTTGAAACTGCAATAATAAAAAAAATAACTTCTTATTTTGAATAAAGAACTTATTTGACTTGGAGAAAAGCTAGAGATGCGCCTGCGACGTTTCACGATGGTGGAGAGGGTTTCCGATGGGTTTTAGTGGGTAGTACCGGACTCATCGGTGAGTCCCACAGTATCATCCGTCCGTAAGGTAGTTTGCCTGTCTTACGTACGGATGGTCTGCGTAAACTGCATTTCCCAGCGACAAAAAAAAAGTAGTAAAGAGTAGATAAAATATATTGATCTTCATATAAAACTCCTCTGTCAATAAACACAAAAGAAGACTTCAGTAAGTAGGCATAACATATTTAATACATTTTTATTTATTTTCAGAAAGCTTCTAAGCCCAAATAAGAGCTCATACTTCACGTACCTCGGTTCCCTCACGTCTCCGGAGTGCAACGAGGTCGTCGTTTGGATCATTTTCAATAAACCAATAGTTATATCTGACGCTCATGTGAGTAAACAAACAGGTTTTATTTTTCTGCAGCTTTACCCTTTTCCTCGCATAGAAGGGTAGTTAGAGAGAACATAGTGTCAAAACACTTAGAGCTCTGATTTCCGCCTTAATTCGAAATAACATATTTAGTAATATAAATATAAATAATATCGCCAGTAGGCGCGGGGCCAGTCGTGGCGCAGTGGCACGAACGTGTAACTGTAAACGACTGGTTGTGGGTTCGATTCCCACTCGAGGAGTGGAAATATTTCATATTTTCATTTTTTTCGCTCTGGTATCGAGGCAAAGCGCGGCGTTAAGTTCCGCCACTTAAAAAGAAAGTGGGGAACGGAGTGTCTTAACACTAGGTTCCCTCTGCCTACCCTGCTGTGTACGGAATACAGCGTGAAGCTAAAAAAAGAAAAAGTAGCGTAATATGCATTGTGCAGCGTATTATGCACGTACCAGCGCACGGTCTTAGTGGGGCAGAAAAATGGCATGATAATGATATAGTCTACAAATATTATATAATCTATAAATATTAAACAATTAAAATATAGCCAGACCATATTTTTATTGGGGCCAGTCGTGGCGCAGTGGCACGAACGTGTAACTGTAAACGACTGGTTGTGGGTTCGATTCCCACTCGAGGATTGGAAACATTTAATATATCCATTTTCTTCGTTGTGGTATTAAAGATAAAGCGCGGCGCTAAGTTCCGCCACTTCACACGCAATGCCTCCGAATTAGGCGGAATGTGGGAAACGGAGTGTTTTAACACTAGGTTCCCTCTGAGTGACAATCGACCTACAATAGAACGTAGTATTTACAGCCGGGCACTACCTGGTCCATGGCCTTAAAAAATAAGCCAGTAACAAAATCCTCTACAATCAATTAGCATTTTAACTATTTAGGTACCTACTAGATAACAAATTATCAGCTTCACGCTGTATCCCGCACACAGCAGGGTAGGCAGAGGGAACCTAGTATTAAGATACTCCGTTCCCCACTTTCCGCCGAATTCGGAGGCATTGCGTGTTAAGTGGCGGAACTTAACGCCGCGCTTTACCTCGACACCAGAGCGAAGAAAATGGAAATTTAAATATTTCCACTCCTCGAGCGGGAATCGAACCCACAACCAGTCGTTTACAGTCACACGCTTGTGCCACTGGGCCACGACTGGCCACATTATAACAACAACACACATGATAACAAATTATTTTAACTATTTATGTCATATATAATCTAATGAGGCCAAATAGTTTTACTTGTTAGTGAATTATTTCAATTATGGTCGTAGCACCAGAAATGCATCGTTAATGTTGAAATATTTGAATTGTTATGATTTTAGGTAAACTACTTGCCATTTTTGCTGCCTATTGTTAATTTGCCTTTGCCATTTAAGTAGCTGGAGTTTTTGTTAAGGAAATATCTACATTTTTTATAATTTTCTTGCGAACATCCCTCTACTTGAACTCCATTTTATTCATATTTTTAAAAAACTCCGTTTCAGCGTAGCGGGGTAATAAGTAAGAACCTAGTGTCAAGACAAAATGGAGACATTACGTGTTGAGTGGCGGAACTCAACGCCGCGCTTTATCTCTTGGACCAGAGCAAAATGAGAACTCAACTATAACCATTCCCCTGAGTGGGAATTGAACCCACTGCCATCACTTTACAGTTAAACCTTGTCCCGCTGCGCCACGACGGCCTCAATTATGCGAATAATACGAAATATGGATTTTTACAATCCCGGGAAGAGGCTTAGGATATGCCAGGGACATATTGTAAGCCACTATATCGAGTCAGTAATATTTTCAAGCGAGGCAGGGGGAGACCTCGGTTGACCTTCGAAAACACAGCGCGGCGTTAAGTTCCGCCACTTAACACGCAAGCCTCCGAATTCGGCGGAAAGTGGGGAACGGAGTGTCTTAACACTAGGTTCCCTCTGCCTACCCTGCTGTGTGCGGGATATAGCGTGAAGCTATTTAATTTAATTTTTATCTATTTTTATAAATAATAATTTCTTTCCAGTACCGTCACTTCAGTCAAATAGGCGTGGGAAGACATAATTTCAGGAGTTTACAGAAGCTGCATCATCACATGGTGTTCCAGCCGCCGGATGCCTTCATCACAGCGCCTCGAGCGGTGGTTCTTGTTGCTGATGTGGTGAAACGTGTGTCCGAGTTCTTCAGGAATATTACTAAGTATAGTTATATTGTTATAGTAGGTATATTTTGTTTGTAAGACATTAAAACTAAGTTGAAGACAGTCGTGGTGCAGGGGCACATAGTGATGACTGGTTGAGGGTTCGATTCCCATTCGAGGGACGGAAGTATTTAATATTTCTATTTTTCGCTCTAGTGTAGAGACTAAGCGCGGCGTTAATTTCCGTCACTTCACACGTAATGCCTCCCGATTTCGGCCTAAAATTGGGAACGGAATGTCTTAAGATGACGTTCCCTGCCTATCCTGATGTGTTCGGGATACAGCGTGAAATTTCGTTTCATATATAATTGATTATAAAGTTTAACCAGTAAAAACTATACTCAACATGCAATATTTGAATTGTATCCAATTTTTATACCAGGTTCCCTTTGACTGCCCTATTACGAAATCGAACCCGCAGCCATTACGTTTACCACACTGTACCACGATAACATTAAATTGATATTCTACTGTATTTAAGAAGATAGGTCAGGTTAATCCTACTCGGTGTAATGTCCCACGTTTGACCTCAAACGCGCTTTCTTGCGGGTTTAATCCCCAGTCAAAGGAATGATTATATTTAAATAATGGTAATTTTTTCGTTCTGGTGCAATGCAATACACACCGGGAAGTAGAGAACGGAGTGTTTTGTCACTAGATGTTCTCTAGATACCTTGACATGAGGAACAAAGAACAATAATAACAAAGTTTTTGTCTTTTTTTCAGATTCGTGGTAAAAGGCTTTAAATCAACTTTATGAAATTATTTATATATTTGATATGATATGTATGTATATATAGAAAAAAAATAATAAACATATTGTACAAGTTCTTTTTATTTATAACTAATAACATTTGTACACTCACAGACAAATAAATGATTCAAAACCATTAAAAGTCTAATTATTATTTCTTTACTAGCGACCCGCTCGCGGCTTCGCCACGTGAACTACCATTTTCATCCTCTATTGCCTCTTTGGGATTGGTTTTTTTTGTAAAAGGAGGGTAGTCTATATTTGACTTTCGTCGCTAATTATGTTCATGAGAAAATCATCGATACATTTAGTGCAATGTCTATATTATTTGATAACATGTAGCGATAACTGTTCTAGTAAGAAAACGTACGAAATCTGCTATCATATGATAGTAGATTTCGTACATATATATCATCTGGTATATAGTATTATAAACCGGTCATAATATCTTAAATAAACTTTACACTTTTTATTTTACAATTGTGTTACTTATTGATATTAAAAAATAGCTTTACTTGCAAATAATCAATGCAATTTGACTTTGCCAGTTTATTACTTTTCTGCGGGAACTGTTTTGAATACCAGGGTAATTTAAAAAAAAAGACAGATAGCCTATGTTTGACCTTGCCTCATTAACTATTTTCCTGAGAAAATTTATTCATTTCAGTCAAGGAGTTTAGATCTTTCATTCTCACTATATACTAAACATACATAAGTTTCATCCACTGTTTCAACCTCCTAGGGTTTGATTTTTTATAAAGTAGCCTATGACCCTGCATCTTCAACAATCTTCTTTACAAATTCCCGTCAAAACATAACAAATAGAAGAGATACAGATTTTTGCATTTTTATAATAATAATTTTAATGAGTGCGGATATGTCTAATACAATGTCAACTATATAATAACAAATAAACACCTATATAATAACGAAAACGTAGTGACATCTGTTGTCATATAGATTATATAAATATATAGATTATATAAAGTTTTATAGACCGGTCAAATGTATATTTAATAAATGTTATGCTTATTTTATTTTATAATTAATTAGTTATATTGAAACAAATTTAGCTTCACTCGTGAACTATTGACATAATTTGAATGTTTTTTTTTTAATTTTATTTTTCTGCGGGAGTTGTATGGAATACCGGGATGAAAACTATCCCATATGTTGCTCTAACCTCTTAGCTAACTCCATACAAAAAATCATTAAATTCTACCTGGTAGATATCAGTATACAAATAATTTACTTATATCGGTTTTTTATTTTTTCCAAAAAAACTACATGGAAATCCGGGATAAAAACTATCCTATATGTACCTTTGGACTATAAGCTATCGCTATACCAAAATTCATTCATTTCTATCCAGTAGTTTTTGCGTGATTGACGAACAAATTAACAGACAGACAGACAGACAGACAAAAATTCTACTGAGTGGATTTTTGGCCTCTGTTATCGATATATTAACGCACCCAATTAAAATTTTTCATGTACAGAATTGACTTTTCTACTCTTTTATTATATATAGAGAAGAGATATTAAATATTCAACAAAGCTGTGTATATAAAAGCGTTGGTTGTGGGTTCAAAGCCTTTCTCAAGGCAAAATTTAGGTACATTTTCAATTTTCACAAATAATGAGGTATTCAGATTAAAAGCATGAAGTTGCATTTTTATGTTTAACACGCAGAAATTCGTAAGTAAATCAACATTTGGGCTCTATCTAGATCAGGGGTTCCTAATCTTTTTTTGACCAAGGACCACTTTTACATTATTCTTGCTAGCAGGGACCACTATGTACATATGTAGGGATAACAAAAAAGTAAACTGTAACAATCGAAAAGTTTACTGAAAAACTTTCTCGCTTTGGTTTTATAACTAACAAACTAGAAAACCCTTTTGAAATGAAACTATTTTTAACCGGATTAATCGCGTATATTTTTGGTATTCGAAAATACATTTTTAGAAACCCGACGTTTCGAACACTTTACAGTAGTCTGTGGTCACAGGTAGACAGGTAGACTATTTTTCGATCGCACTATTTTTACCACAACCAGGAAATGTAAAAATACTGCCCGAGTGAAGATCGAACCCACAATCTACGCTTTTACAGTCAAACGCTGTCTGTACCACTGCGCTATGATGGCCGCACCTGCCTTCATTTTACTGTTTCTTCTGATGGCAACTGGACTGATGGCAAATGGAAAATGATATTATTAATGCGAATGTCTGTCTGTTTGTCTGTCACGCTTTCACGGTTACTCTACCGGTCCGATTTGGATGAAATTTAAAATCAAAGTAATAAAAACATAGGCTACTTATTTTTTAAAAAATCTGCCTCTAAAGGGTTGAAATAGGGGATGAAAGTTTATATGTAAAATCTACTCCGCTAGATCGATTGTAATGAATTTTGGAATATATATAGTTGATAATCCAAGGTTAAACATAGGCTACTTTATTTTTCAAAAATCCACCCCCGAGCGTTGCAATATGACGAAACAGTTAAGTAGTTCACGCGGCGAAGCCGAAGCGAAGCGAATACTTGAAGCTTTGTATACTATAGTAATCTCAATAATATTTGGACCTATTTTTAAATTATTTTAACCAAAGACAATAACTTAAAATTAATAAGCCTTATAATAAAAAAACTTTAAACAAAACCAAAATAATAAAAAAAATTGAATTATAATTAAAATATCATTATTAACAGCCATTTTGATTATGTCAAAATTCGTAAATAATATTATATTACAAGTTATAGCACACGCACTCTAACTTGAAGTGTCGGAACCTAGCTGCAATAGACGTCGCAGAACCGACTTTTAGGGAGTGGATTGGATTGGTGTTAAGAAAAGAAAAAAAATGAAGTAAAAGGTCTCGTCAGCTCTCATTGGCTGGTTGACTGTGCCGGAGCGAAATTTCGGCATAGGAGCGAGCATAGATATGACTGGTCAAGATAACATGCACATACTTTACGTACTACTATACAAAAGTAAGCGCAATTTAATTAAGGCAAAGATGGCGCCAATTTTGTCTGTTGTTATATTTCATCTCTGTCTCTATTTTTTATTGTTAATTTAAAACTTTTTTTTTATAGCTTCACGCTGTATACCGCACACAGCAGGGTAAGCAGAGGGGACCTAATATTAAGACACTCCGTTCCCCACTTTCCGCCGAATTCGGAGGCTTGCGTGTTTAGTGGCGGAACTTAACGCCGCGTTTTACCTCGACACCAGAGCGATGAAAATGCAAATATAATTTCCACTCCTCGAGTAGGAATCGAACTCACAACCAGTCGTTGACAGTCACACGCTTGTGCCACTGGGCCACGACTGGCCACAATTAGGTAAAACTGATATTTATAATTTAACTTTGACAATAATTAGGTGTAAGTCACTGAATTCTATATTACAAATAGGATAATGCTTTTCTAATGTGAATATAAATGAACAGAAAATTTATCAATAAATTGTGTTATTTTTATATTTGTAAATTCTTTTCTTAGTATAGAATTAAAATGGGACGAAATACGTATAATGTAGGATGTAAGCTAATGTCGAAATATAATAAGTAAACATTAAAAGACTAAAAAACGTATGAAGTAATCATGAGAAAAATATGATTTTAAAAATAAATAAAAACAATATTAGTACCCAATGCCTTTGCTCAAAAGTTTTTTTTTGTTTTTTTTTTCTTTTTTTAGCTTCACGCTGTATCCCGCACACAGCAGGGTAGGCAGAGGGAACCTAGTGTTAAGATATTCCGTTCCACACTTTCCGCTGAATTCCGAGGCTTGCGTGTTAAGTGGCGGAACTTAACACCTTTACTTAACTTAACGCCGCGCTTTACCTCGACACCAGAGCGAAGAAAATGGAAATATAATTTCCACTCCTCGAGTGGGAATCGAACCCACAACCAGTCGTTTACAGTCACACGCTTGTGCCACTGGGCCACGACTGGCCACTCAAAAGTTACATGTGAATTTTTTGAAGGATTATATATGGCTCTCAATTTTCATGTTATCATACTTCAAACTAGCTGTACGACAACCTCCGCGGGGAATTAAAAAAATATATAATTCTGAAATAAAAGTAGCTCAAGCTACTCCTTATTACATCTGCTATCTCCCGGTGAAAGTCCGGTTAAAATCGGTCCAGCCTTTTCAAAGATTAGGCAAGACAAACATTGTAAAGTTGTGGTACTGCGTAGTATTTAATATTTAATTTAATATTACAAACAAACAGTCAGACTGTTTGTTTTTATATATTAATTTCATTACGGCCCGCAAAATTGCTAGAAAAAAATTGGAAAATATCGAGTAGCTTGGCCATCTCTGATATGGAGTATTGAATAGAATTAAAAAACATTTTTATAAAAACCTGCTTGTTTAAAAATCTATTAATATTTGTTCAAGTAATTTTATCTTAAATTGAAAAATACATTGAGAAAACGTATAAAAATTTGAACGTAGCGGAATTCGAACCCGCGCCTCCTTCAGGAGGTGTTCACACCGTTCAGACGCTCTCACCACTGAGCCATGCGTTCTACTACCAGTTGCGTCGAAATTCTTATACGCTTTATTACAACTTATTTTTGTTGTTAGCGTCGAAATTAGACTGGTACTGGTAGTAGAAAGCATGGCTCAGCTTGAGCGCTTGAACGGTGTTCAGGAGGCGCGGGTTCGAATCCCGCTGCGTTCAAGTTTTTATGTTTTCTCTAAATGTCTTTTTAGAATTAGTTAAAGTTACAGTAATTTAAGATACGTGAGACTTACAGGCATAAGACTTTCACTTTCATATATACCAGATGTGAATACCTTTTTTATAAACAACGTGCATATCCAAACGATTGTTCGTTTAAAAAGTATTTAAGTAATTCTGCTAAAAAAAATAAAAGGTTTGTAATAAAATACGTTTTTTATGTTAGTCTACATTAATTTTACATTAGAAGATCGTCATTTAGACGTTATTTATGAACATGTTAATGATATTGGATAAAATGAAAGAAAGTTAAAGGCGCACTTCGCTTCTCTTTTTCTCTGCTTTCTACGCTAATGGTAATACACGTATATTAACAAGTCCTATGTCACACATAAATTATTACAACTATTGATTTACAACAAAAGTTTATTTTTCAAGATAGCTAACTTTCATTTCAAAGGTACATTAAGGTATTTCAAATAAAAGAGGAAACAGATGGGAATAAAAATAAAATAATATATAATAATTTACTAATCATATAAACAACACCTAGCTAATTACGTCCGGTTTCTGTTGACTGACGACTTCCTTTAATTTCTTCTCTATATACTGGACCCTTGTCACTAATTTGTCTTTAGGATTGAATTCTGTGTATGGAATTTGTAAAACTTTGAAACCCTGAAAAAGAAAAAAGAATATATATATATATATATATATATATATATATATATATATATATATATATATATATATATATATATATATATATATATATATATATATATATATATATATATTTTTCTATAGTTTGACACTACGTTTTGACGTTTGACGTAGTTTGAACACGGGCAGAGAGAAAGAAACTAGTGTTAAAACACTCCGCCAGGCCAAGAAATAATTAAATTATGAGCATCGAACCCACGACCAATTTCGATAACAGTCAAACGCTGTCCCTAACTGAAATAGTATAGCCATTGTGGAACAATGGTATAGCAACTTACTCTAAACGCAATTGCTTGTAGGTTAAATTATTATTCTATTCTGAAGGACAATAAGCGCGGCGTTGAGTTCCGCTACGCAACACAGGTTACGACGTTAGAAGGAAATAGGAGAACGAACTATTAACAATAGGGTCTCTATTAGTTTTTTTTTTAGCTTCACGCTGTATCCCGCACACAGCAGGCAGAGGGAACCTAGTGTTAAGACACTCCGTTTCTCACTTCTATGAAAAAGCATAAAACTGAAAGTATAGCCAAACTTTTAACAATTAAGAAGTACACGTACAAAACGCGTCGTCTTAGCAACGTACATTTAATCTATACTAATTATAATAAAGAGGTAAAGTTTGTAACTTGTAAGGAGTAATCTTCGGAAATACTGAACCGATCAGGTAAATTCTTTCACAATTATAAAGCTCATCAGGAGTGCTATAGTCTATATTTTATTATAGTCAAACAGAAAGTTCAGAGAATCGAAAAGGGGCTCGAATAGGGGGATAAAGACGACAGATTATGCAGCGAAGCCGCGAGCAGGTCAATCCACACTTATATTATAAATGCGAAAGTCTGTGTTTTTGTCTGTCATGCTTTCACAAATTTAGAATAAAAGTAGTAAAAGTTACTGGGCTTTAGAATAAAAGTAGTAAGTAAAAGTACATAGGCTACTTATTTTTTCAAAAATCAACCGCTAAAGTTTTGAAATAGGGTACGAAAGTTTATATGAAAAATCTAATCCGCTTGACCAATTATAATGAATTTTGGCATAAATATAGTTAATAATCTAAGCTTAAACATAGGCTACTTTATTTTTCAAAAACCCACCCCCGAGGGTTACAATATAACGAAGAAGCCGAGAGCGGGCCGCTAGTGTATATATGTAAAGTGTTTACCTTCAATTGTAACAACTTATTGTAGAGTTTGTTAGCGCCGAGAGGTACAGGTTCCTTTCTGGTCAAGTCGTGGTAATCTAAACCTAATACTGCTATCCTGTGTACGCTGAAATAAATAGAAAGTGAAAATCAATTGAAAAGTCAAATAATTTTATTTAAAAGAAATAAGTGGCCCGTCGTGGCCCAGTGGCACAAGCGTGTGACTGTAAACGACTGGTTGTGGGTTCGATTCCCACTCGAGGAGTGGAAATTATCTTTCCATTTTCTTCGCTCTGGTTTCGAGGTAAAGCGCGGCGTTAAGTTCCGCCACTAACACGCAAGCCTCCGAACTCGGCGGAAAGTGGGGAACGCAGAGGAGTATAGTGTGACTGTAAAATAGAAATATTGAATATTTCAACCTCTCGAATGGGAATCGAACCCACAACCGTCGCTTTTACAGTTAGACGCTGCGCCACGACGACCTATCCATTAAAGTTAGTAAATGGTAACCTTCATTATAGTTCGTGCTTTAACAATAACACAAACAGATAAAATATAAAATAATATATATATATTACACAAAATAAAATATATTACACATTTCTTTTGTAAAAAAACTATTTTTATTCCGATTAATCACGTATACTAGATTGTGACCACAGACTACCGTAAAGTGTTCGAAACATCGGGTTTTCTAAAAATGTATTTTTGAATACCAAAAATATATGAATAATCCGGTTAAATATATTTTTAATTCGAAATGAGTAAGGATCGCGAAAACAAAAGATTTTATTAAAAATACGTTTTTAGAAAACTTATAAAAATTTAATGTAGCAGGATTCGAACCCGCGCTTCTTGGAATTCTTATGAGCTTCATTACAACTTATTTTTATTGTTAGCATACATATTACATATAACGTACAAAAACATATTAATTTTTCTAAAAATGCCATTTTCAATTTCCTAAATTTGTGAATTAACATTTAAAATAGTAAAAATAAAAGATATAATTACTCATTTCTGTTGTTCGCCTTATCTAACGGTACCGGGTGACATTTTGAATCCACTGCGAATTCTGCATCTGTAATAAATTAATTAAATCGTAAATATTAAATCCATACTTATATTATAAATGCGAAAGTCTGTGTGTTTGTCTGTCACGCTTTCACGGCTAATCTACCGGTCCGATTTGGACGAAACTTTGAATGAAAGTAGTAAATAGCCATGGGTCTAATATATTATACTTATTTTTTTAAAACCGCTAAAGGTTTGAAATAGGGGATGAATTTATATATGAAAAAACTAAACCGCTTGACCGATTGTAATGAATTTTATAATAAATATAGTTCATAATCGAAGGTCAAACATAGGCTACTTTATTTTTTAAAAACTCACCCCCGAGGGTTGCACCATAAGAAACAATAAGGCACTCCACGTGGCGAAGCCAAGTAAATAAGTTGGAATCGAAAATGTATTCTTCAGGGCTGGCATTTCCAAGTTTAATTTTTATTAGAAATTTTTGTTTTATATTATTCATGTCTATACTTTTATACATGATTTTTTTTATTTACGCCCAAAAAAAATATTAAATAATAATTTATTAATATTTAAAAAATATATATACATGTTATTCTGCATATCAACTAATACACATAACAAAAGTAATTCTTTAAAAAGATATGAATACAGATTGGTCTGGGTTCTATTCCCCGATTTGTTTAATTAACTATTAAAATTAAATTTATAGTATAACTGCTTTAATGCATGTAGTGGATGGAGTGTCTTAACACTAGGTTCACTCGGTCCATCCTGTTTTGTCACTTTTGTGAAGAATTAATAAAAAAAACATCTTCAACCGTAATAGTACTAAATAGATTTTACTATACACAAGATTTTTCTACATCACAATTTAAAAAAGTTGTGAAAAGACGTTTGTGTGTTAAAAGTTATTACCTAATTAAAGATTTTATAAATGATAACACGCCTTGGGAATGAAATGCTCGCTCCAGGCTATTTCAAAAGTATCACTGTCAGCAATAAATCTGTATATAACAAGTACTTTAAAAAAAAGAAGTCCCACTGAGTTCCTTATGCCGGTTCTTCTCATGTCTGAGGCATTAAATTTAGTGAACCGGTGGTAAACTATTGACATTCAAAAAATGAAGCTTGTGACTTCTTATTTTGAATAAAATTATTTGACTTTGACTTTGACACATCAAAAACTACATTCACTCATATAAAAAGATCAAAAAATACTCACCATAAAGAAATCCCATACCAGACTGACAGGATTTCTTAAGGAAATTCTCAGCCGATACTAAACTCTTGAACGTATCCATTATACTTTGCACGTATAAAGCTTTCTCCTTTGTGTAGACAATGGGAACGCCCACAGATATGTCTTCGGCCAGACGAGGCATGTTTGAGGGGAATTTGAGTCCCACGTAGGCATCTATTGCCATTAATTTACGACGTGATGGGATTGGTATTTCTGTAAATAGAATATTTTTTTAATAATCTTTTGCTTTCGCAAACGTTGGGTTTTCTAAAAATGTATTTTCGAATAAAAAAATTAGTGGTTTTATAGAATATTGTTAGTTGAGGCCGTCATGGCACAGTGGGATAGCGTTTGACTGTAAAGCAATAGTGGTGGGTTCGATTCCCACTCACGGATGGATCACATTTAAATGTTCATTTCTTCGCTCTGATACTTAAGGAAAGTGTGTCATGACCATAGATTCTCATCACTACCTCGCTGTGCTAGAAAAAGGTGAAAGCACGAGCAAAATAAAGTTAATTATTAATAGAGGTAGGGGCTATCATCGTGTAGTGTATCGGGCAACGTCTAACTACTAAATTGCTGGAATGACTTATATAAAAAGTTTTTATTTCAATCATTACATGCAGGGTCCAATTTTTGCTAAGAATTATATTTTTCAATTTACTTATCTAATAAAATAACTCAGAACTTCAACTTAAGTCACGCAACTAACAGAACAGTAGAGAAAGGAGTGCCATAACACTAGGTTTCTTCTGTCTTCACAGTTATATAAATGTGTATACAAAAAAAAACCTACGTAATTTGTATCATCTAAGTGTTTTTTTATAGCTTCACGCTGTATCCCGCACACAGCAGGGTAGTCAGAGGGAACCTAGTATTAAGATACTCCGTTCCCCACTTTCCGCCGAATTCGGAGGCATTGCGTGTTAAGTGGCGGAACTTAACGCCGTAAGTGTATTTTTCATTCTAAATATAAACACCTTAATTCTACTAAGGTCTAAAATGCCTTACCCCCAGAAGAAAGCAACTTATCAATGAACTCCGGCTTCAAAACGGACACCAGATGATGTTTCTCCGCCTTATCCAAGATGAGGAGAGAGAAGACCAGGTCGAGCCATGATGACGCTTTCACCAATTCATCCTCTTTTAGTAATAGGGCCGCCTGAAGTTATAAAATTAATGCATTGCTTAGAAACTGTACCTAAATTTCATGTACAAAGCAAAAACATAATTGTATTTTTCTAATATTATCCATAAAGCAATATTATCAAGCAGCTTCACGCTTTTTCTGTATAGGAGGGTAGTCACAGAAATCCTCGCTTCAAGCCACTCTTCTTTCTATATTTTTGATTTAAGAGGAAAAGTGGAGAACGAAGTATCTTCACAATAAGTTGTTATTATTTTATATTATTTTATCGCGGTAGTCAGAGAGAACCTAAATTATATAAATTCCGAATGACCCAAAATAAGGGATAAAATAAAGCGAAGAGACTGAAATAAGAGATCAAAAATTAACATGAAATACATAACCGACTAACTTTAGCGAGAACGCGGGCAGTCGAAAATATGAAAGAGTTGTGTTTTTCACGTGCGAAGTCGCGAGCGGGTCGCTAGTCTGACCGGCGCGATAGTTGTGAGGAATTGATTCCCACAGGAATGTTTATATTTAAATTATTTTCACTTCTCCGCTATGATGTACAAAAACACGACGTCGAGTTCCAATACTCAACACAGATTCTGATAATCAATTTCGGACAGGAAGTGAAAAAAAGAGTGTCTTAACACTAAAATCTCTCTAACTACCCTCCTAACGACTACAAAAACAATTAAACACTAACCTCTAACAAAGTTTCAGACTGTCCAGGCAAATAATCAACAGTGGCTAAAGTGACCACAGCAGACGCGATGTCACTCGGCCTGCACACATCTCTATGTCCATTGATCCACTCCACTAGAGATGACAGCACCGCTTCGTTCCTATACTTTAGTAGTCCTAATGAAACTAATATTGAATTGACTACCGCCGGCTTGTCGTTGTTCGATGGTAGATTGCTCATAACGTCACTGTGAAAGATTGTTTTAAATATATTATAACTTAAACATATGTATATAAAGTAAAAAGGCATTTAGAAAACGTATAAAAATTTTGAATGAGATTCGAACCCGCGCCTCCTGAATACCGTCCAGGCGCTCTCACCTCTGAGCGAATCGCGGGTTCGAATCCCGCTGCGTTTAAAATTGATATACGTTTTCTAAATGATTTTTTCAATTTTCCTAAGTATGGAATAACACTTTAAAAATGTTTGAAAAGATATAAAGTACTTTTCTTTTTTTAGCTTCACGCTGATTCCCACACACAGCAGGGTAGGCAGAGGGAACTAATGTTAAGAATCCGTTCCCCACGCACCGCCGATTGCTGGAAGTTAAGTGGACGGAACTTAACGTCGTGCTTTACCGCGACATCAGAGTGAAGAATATTAAATATCAAAAATTTCCATTCCATTCCATTTATGTATGAAAAATTAATCGTAGCGGGTTTCGAACCCGCGCCTCTTTGAAACCTTCCAAGCGCTCTGACTGCAAAACCGTAATCTCTACCTCGGGCTGTGTCTAAATTCTTATACACCTATTACAACTATTTTTTGTTGTTAGCATCTCTATAAAGAGATTTTAGAAAATTTCTGCTGCCCATACTTTATTTGCGTTCAAAATTTTTAAATATTTTTAAAATTACTATTAATTGTTCAAAATAACTTTTTAATAACAAATCAGTTCGACATAATTATTTATTATAAAAGAAAAGCTATCTATTGTTTATTTTTAAATCATAGTTTAAAAAATATACCTAGATATTCTATCCAATAATACTGGGTCTGGAAAATTTAGTGCCGCCATAGAGAACAGTAAATCAGCTGATTTCTTCAGATCGAGCACCTCTGGCTGTTTAGTTATGTTGAACGACAACGCTCGTAACAAGGGCGTACTGCGACGACCTTTTTGTTGTAGGGCTTTCATAACCTGAAGCGTAAAAAAAACATATGTGAAGAAAAAATATATGTAATTAAAAATATAGGAAGTTATCATAATGCAGTGGCAAAATGTGATGGTAATAAGATCGATCTTGAGGGAAGTGACAACGCAGGCAGGCGAAAAACCTATATAATTAATTATCCATACTTATATTATAAATGCCAACAATGTTGTATACACCTGTAAAGGCAAATCATACTTGATTGTACCTTTAGTACATTATAATATTGTGTTAGTTATTATGATAAGTCGATGGTGTATCTTAATAATAAATAAATAAAATAAATAAATGTCTGTCTGTTTGTCTGTCACACTTTTACGGCTAAAATACTGGTCCAATTTGGATGAAATTTAGATTGAAAGTAGTAAAAATTACTGTGTCAAACATAGCTACTTATTTTTCAAAAAACAACCTTTAAAGGGGATGAAAATTAATATGAAAAATCTACACAGCTTGCTGATTGTAATGAATTTTCGCATAAATATAGTTGATAATTCAAGGTTAAGCATATGCTACTTTATTTTTAAAAAATCCACCCCGAGGGATGGAATATAACGAAACAGCAGTTCACGCAGCGAGGCCGCAAGGGGGCTGCTAGTGGTTATATGGTTTACGAAGGTGAGCTACGAGCAGGGCACTATAAAAAATACTTCACAAAAACAATATCATATTTAAATTATATTTTTTATAAATGGATTATTTCAATATTATTTATTTACCGTTTTTCATATAAAATATTGAAAACAGAACAGAACTATTATATAATATTGATCAAACCATATATTTTAGACAAATTAAAAAAGCTTATAAAGTTTTTAAAATAAATTTACCTTGATCATTTGTGACAGTGATAGATTAGAGATCAATCTAGCCGCTTCATCATCACCAGTGATACCTAAAACTGTACTCAAATCTTCCGCCATAGTTAATGAACTCAAGGCATGATTGGTCGGAGATTTACCTAATATACGGCAAAGTTTCAAAAATCTTGGGTCTTTTTCAAAATCTGATATCTTAACTTTGTTGCTACTTGACCATTCTGATAGCACTGACACCATCTGTAAAAGTAAATTGTTTTAATTTGAATAAAACATAATAATTTCACATAAAAAATATTATGTGTATAAAAAAATTAAATAAAAAAGGGAATGCCATTTATATTTTCATAATTTTTAAAATATTAAAAATTACTGATATTTTATTCTTCTCCAGTTTATTAAAAAGCCCCTCTGTAAAATCTCTATGTAAATAACTTTATGTAATGAATGAATAAGTAAATATTTAGTTTAATATATAAATGAATTAAATAAATGGCTTAATACTAATGTGTCAAGACTGGAATATACATAAAAAATATAACACATAATTTAAATGAACAATTTTTAATTAGAAAGTAAGTTTTATATGTGTTACCTTTAATGCATGCCTTCTGGATACAATGGGATTCTCAGCCACCACTAATAAGCTATTTACATCATTAGCTTTTAATATTTGACTATCAAGGATCTGAATTCGACTCTGTTTTAATGACTTATGGGTAGCCTTTTTTTTATATTCATCATCTGGAGTGTTCAAAGATGCAAATGCAGCAGCAACCAAATCTTAAAAATTATAAAAAATAACTATACAAGATAAAAATATGTGTACTATTTAATTTAATTTCTTAAAAATTACTATATTAACATAGATCTTATGTAGATAAAGTACCATGTAAACTTAAATTGTTTGTTAATTATTAATTCTCTATATATATTTTTTACATATTACATAATAAATAAATTAATAAAACAAATAGTTTAGTGTTTACAAAATGGCACTCATATATATTATGTACTTACTTGAACTTTCCTTTGGGCCTGACACTGTGGTTTCTATGTTTTTATCCGTAACGTTCCTTGATGAATCAATTTTATCAGATTTAAAAACTGTCACGCTAGGTGCTGAATATTTTCTTGCAGAAGTTCGTGATCCTAACCTCCAAATTACTAAACCGCTAAATTTCAACATCTTAAACAAAAAGAGAGGATATAATCTAGTAATGCAGAAACTATGCTTATAATATTTAAAAAACTAAGAACATTCACTCTGTAAATAATGTAAAAACCATAGAAGTAACTAAACATTTGACTTCTTACATCACGACTTAATATAATTTGTACTATTGTATTATACATTCTCATAAGAATACCTTTGTTATCATAATTAAACAATAATATAGTACCTTGTAAGCTTTGAATATATATTATTTATTAGAAATAAATATTTCTAAATACATTTATTCTATACTAAATCAAAATTCGATCAACTTGACAGATTTATCAAGGACTTAAGTAAAAGCAAAAACAAAACGTAATTTTCAAATAATAAGAAAATAAGTAAACAAAAAATAAGTAAATATTTATGATAATCTTCTTCATAGGATAAAATAAATTCAAATAGTTTTTATAAAAGGCATTTATCAGTACTATATAATAAAAAAGTTATACTTTAACTGTACAAGTTAAAAGAGCAAAACGCTTCATTTTTCGGTGTTGGCAATATTTAGTATCCTTTGCCTTTGCAGATCCAAGTTAGACTTTTCACTTTAACTTTATTATTATCTGTGCTCCCGAAAGAAATTGCAAGCGGTCGTAGGTGGGAGATTTGTTGTGATTTTTTGAATTTTTCAATGATTTAGAAAATATAAAGGTGAAATTAATCTAAATATTCATAAAATGGTAAGTATTCTTTCCTTTATACTAAATAATAGTAATCATACACAAGCAAAATGTTCAAACAAAAACATGTTTAAGTATTGATGCTCCTAAATTTTTAACGAAGTTTTAACAAACTTCTTGTTTAAAATATGATCGAACACATGATAAAACTCAGTCAACGTTGATACTTTAATCAAAATCAATCTCATTGCTTAACTGTTTCTAAAATCATAATTGTTGAGCGGCTATACCTATATAATATAAATAAGAATCTACCTGCACTTTATTGATAAATGATGCTCGTTATTACAAGACCAGACGGATCTTATCTATTCTCTTTTGCTTTAACAAATATAGTCACGTTTTAAGTCTATTCTATATATAGAACACTAAAGTATCCTTGAAACAAAATACAAGTAAAGTAAAAAATAACTTGATCTGCTAGTAAAAAAACAATACCCGCCTTATTTTAATATTAAATTTTATTACATTTTATATTAATCAACAACACTAGTGTATACAACAGAATTATTTAGTTATAATTGTTTGAATCTTTATGAAATACATAATTTAACCTATATCATAAATTTGTTCTATAAAATGTAAGAAAATATTAATATTAGCTTAATACCTAATTTTGGTAAATGGAAAATTTTCCAGTGACTGATATTTTTATTTTTAGTTTTCTAATCTTATAGTAACAATACTAAGCAGTATCGTAGATATACATAAGCATGTATGATATCTGAAGGACATTAATACCACTAAAATTATGGGAAATATACACAATTATAAAGCTTTTACTTAATTAATGTCTTTTTTAATATATCTTTACTGATAGATATCTCGCACCAGTATAGGTATAGCATGTTCAAAATTTGGCACATAATAGTCCTTCAGTAGTGTTATAAAGAACTAAAATAAGATTACTCTAAATTAATGCAAGAATGGGAAAAAACAATCTTTTGTCATACTCGTAAAAAGTTATGGTTTATGACTAGTACTAATATTATATGCTTTTATTCATATTAAAATTTAAATTAAAGAATCTTGTACAATGTAGGTACGTAATGGTAGGTAGGTCGTAGGTCTCGTACAATAAGGAAACTAAAAAGTTACCCATTATTAATATTTTTTTAATCACAAAGTAATATTTTAAGTAGTATGCTTTATGAATATATACAGAGTTAAGACACTAAGGTTATATTTTTTTCTTTTTTACAAATGTAATTGGACTAACACCTTCATAAAAGGTTAAATTGTAATCCAATTGTCCTTACCGCAATTGAATTACAATGCTTTATTTATATACTAATATTCACATTTTTAAATGCTAGATATGAATTGTTAAATTATTTTTAGGCGTTTAATAATTAAATTGATACTAAATGTGTTTACGATTATTAATTTTTAAGAAAACAATAAAGATGTTTAATATATTCAAAAACATTTTAAATAAGTAAAATAAATTCATCAACATATCCATTTATATAAAATTGATTTATACATAACATAATTTAAACACAGCTACATTTTACCTTGTGTCCTTAAAAAAATGTCCTTAGTAATTATGTAGTAAATGAAATATTAATGAAGCCATCATAGTGCAGTGTAATATCTAACGGCATGTAGTCACTTGATATTTATGGTTTCGATTCAAATTAGAAGGAACAATGACATTTAAATTATTTAATTTTTCTGCTCTTATGACATGACAAATCGTGGCGTTGTGTTCAACCACTAAAGTATGCAATGTGTCAATTTTGGGCAGAAAGTGAAGAACGGAGTGTCTTGACACTACATTCTCTTTGATCTGATCTGATTTGATCTATGCATGTTAAAACGTGAAGCTGCTTATTTTTAGAAATATTGATTTTCACAGTAATCTTGAACAAGTTAGGCCATTTTTTGACATTAGTATAAAGTGGATACAAATTACTTATGGCATATCCGAAGCAACCTAATTAAAGAATTGAGGACATTTCATTTAATACTAATATTCAATTGATTGTGTAATATTTCGATGTTACAAATTATATAATATACCATTTTAGTGTGGCAGCCTTTTTGGTATTAACAACAATATTAATGATTTATTATATACATATGATGTCATTGTTGTCCAATAGAAGAGATAAGAAATAATAGAATTCTTATTTCAAATTTCAGCTTAACCGTAAACTGAGAAGTGGGTAGATAACTTTTAAACATTTTTAAAGTGTTATTCCACACTTAGGAAAATTGAAAAAGACACAAAGTGTTTAATAAATAGCATTCTCTCTTGCCAAATGATTGTTCGTAGAATAATCTTTGGGTAGCAGAAATTTGTAAAAATCTCTCTACAGAGATGCTAACAACATAAATAAGTTGTAATAAAGCGTATAAGAATTTGGACGCAGCGGATAGTAGAACGCATGGCTCAGTGGTGAGAGCGCCTGAACGGTATTCAGGAGGCGCGGGTTCGAATCCCGCTGCGTTCAAATTTTTATACGTTTTCTTTAAATGTCTTAGAGGGTAGACAAGTTTATTTTAAAAGATTTTACCCCCATTAATGAAGACGACGAACTAAATAAAAGCATATAGCCAAAGCTAACAAAATCATATCAGTGTCCCTTTCATGTGCATCAACGAAAACTTTTAATTAGTTACGCCTCGGTTTCTAGCAACGGAAATACATTTTTCTTATAATTTCATGTTTATTTTCGGTGCTCCTTGACGTATGGTATGGTGTGGTGTGTCGAAACAATGTTTAGTTTAGTATGAGATATTAGGTAACAATGAATGCTATTGCAGTAATTTTCTGTGGTGGCGTCAAGTAGATTTTTTTGTAAATTGTGATATAATTGCTCATATGTGATTTAGTTTTGGAATATAATAAGTTTACTAACTAATTTTAGAAACAATGAAGTATGCGTATTCAATTTTCCCCATATATCAGGGAAATTAGTGTGTAGACACTCCGTTCACACCATTTGAATTCGAAACATTTGAATCAACAGAGCGGAGAATTGAAAATGATTTAATTATGATATTTACTCCGAGTGGAAATCGAACCTACGACCGACGAATTGTTTATAGTCAGAAACTACCTCACTATGCCACAATGGCCTCAATATATCGTAATCGTACATATGTATTCGTATATACTCTCCCATATTACCGTATCCTATATTGCTCTATATATTATTTATTTTACTACCACAGGTATATCCACGTATAAATGTACATTATTTTATACTGGTCATAAAAAAAGTTAAATTACCTACAATTTTATAGCATCTGTATTTAGACCAGACTGTGGAACATTTATTACTTTATTCCGCCTAGCCCGAGAGGGTAGTCAGAGAGGACCTAGTGTCAAGACACTACTTCCTTCGCTTTCGGTCTGAAATGGATATATTAAGTATTGAGTGGCGGAACTCAACGATATTATAATGATGATTAAATACCGATGAAAAAATAAATATTATCATTCATTGCTTGTGTGGGAATCGAACCCAGAACGATCGCGTTTACAGTCAGACGTTGGCTACGTGAAATATTTTGAGGGAAAAGAGACCAGTATCCACGGAAAGCTATGAAACCTTAATAAATTCAGACAAGACATTATCTAGCGAAATTATCAATATTACTTTAACTTTCACCTAATAGCTAGTATTTGAAAGATTATTTGCCAATGTCACTGCTGAGTCATTTATCGTGCCGTTAAGACAATCGATGAGGCTTAGTTTGTTTATTTTAACAAGTTAGTTTGTTTGTTCATTTTAGCCTTAGCGCGGCGTTGAATTCCGCTACTCAAATTTGAATTCAATTTCAGGTGAAATGGAACACGAAGTGTCTTGACACTAGATTGTGTATGAGGGAAAATGTGAAGCTTTTTTAGCCTATATTTCGTGTTCGGACGGTCTTTAATGTGTATATTTTCTAAACGGAGAGCAGAGTGATATCTCACGTTTTCTCTGCCTAATCTGTGTGACGTATTGTGAGACGATTTTTTTTTATTCTAATTCTACACACTTAAGCTGTTTTTCTAGATGCACATTGTACCTCGCTCATAGCAGGAAAGGCTGAGCGAACCTAGTGTTAAGACAATTCGTTACCGGAGGCATTGCGTGTTAATTGGCGGAGCTTACGCCTGCCCTTTACCTCGATACCGTCGACCAGGAATCGAACCCACAACCAGTTGCGTTTACAGTCACACGTTGTGTCCCTGCCATTACTTTATGTATGTATAACTTTTAAAACTCTTATTAACAGGCGGGGGCAGATGGCGTTGGTGCGACTTGAGTCGGCCCCGCTCCGCGCCCCCTCCCGACGAAATAGGTAAGAAATTATATTTATAAGCTTTTTCTCATATTTATTGCGCTAATATGTTCAGGTACTAATCTTGTGCAAATTTAAATCTTGTCTATATAATGTTTTTTTAGAGTTAATTCGATTGATAGAAATTGTTTGAATTTAATTTCGAAATAAAACTATTGTAACCGTATATTTTTGGTATTCAAAAGTATATTTTTAGAAAACCCGACATTCCAATATTTTACAGTAGTCCGTGTATGACTACATACATATAGGTAGGTAAAGTTTGAATTAAATTTAGTTTTTTGTTTGCCAGGTAAAGGATATATTCTTTTTCCTGGTCTAGACGGGCAAAGCGTGACATTATCTCCATCGTTCAATAGGAAGATAACGCAACATAAAGTTATGTACTTAAAAGAGTTAAAACTACATTTTTTAGCTTCCCCTGTATCCCGCACACAGCAGTGTAGGCAGAGGGAACCTAGTGTTAAGACACTCCGTTCCCCACTTTCCGCCGAATTGGGAGGCATTGCGTGTTAAGTGGCGGAACTTAGCAACGCGTTTTGCCTCAATACCAGAGCGAAGGAAATAGAAATATTAAATATTTCCACACCTCGAGTGGAAATCGAACCCACAACCAGTCGTCTACAGTCACACGTTTGTGCGCTGCTCCACGACTGGCTTCAAATATTAAATTTTCACACATAATTCACTCACATTTAAAAATATATTTTACTAGGCAAATGCTGGGTAGTCGTAATTAACCACGTTTAAAGTATGATACGTTGAAGTTTTTTCGTCCACTTGCAGAAGTAAATTTCATTTTGCAACATAAAGTAAGTACAGATAAACGGTGAATCTATTACCCGCCAAGTCTATATTTATGTAAATCTCTGGATATATTTTAAAATATAATTCTAAAATTTGGATAACATTAACTAGTACAATTTATCATCTTATTTTCAAGTTAAGAGATTATATAGTGGCCAGTCGTGGCCCAGTGGCACAAGCGTGTGACTGTAAACGACTGGTTGTGGGTTCGATTCCCTCTCGAGGAGTGGAAATTATATTTCCATTTTCTTCGCTCTGGTGTCGAGATAAAGCGCGGCGTTAAGTTCCGCCACTTAACACGCAAGCCTCCGAATTCGGCGGAAAGTGGGGAACGGAGTGTCTTAACACTAGGTTCCCTCTGCCTACCCTGCTGTGTGCGGGATACAGCGTGAAGCTATAATTCTAAAATTTGGATAACATTAACTAGTACAATTTATCATCTTATTTTCAAGTTAAGAGATTATATAATATTACTAGCGGCCCGCTCGCGGCTTCGCCACGTGATCTACGTGTCTGTTTCGTTATATTGCAACTGTCGGGGGTGGATTTTTGAAAAATAAAGTAGCCTATGTTTAACCTTGGATTATCAACTATTATATGCCAGAATTCATTACAATCGGTCAAGCGGTGTAGATTTTTCATATAAACTATCATCAACTATTTCAACCCTTTAGAGGTTGATTTTTATATAAAAACTAAATAGCCTATGTTAGACCCAGTCATTTTTACTACTTTCACTCTAAATTTCATCCAAATCGGACCGGTAGATTAGCCGTGAAAGCGTGACAGACGAACACACAGACATTCGCATTTATAATATAAGTATGGATATGAATAGTCTTTTTATTTGGTAATTTAGAATTTTAAGTTTTGCGTCTAGATTTGAAAAGTTATATTAAACGCTTTATTTAAAAAAAACATAGGAAAGAAGATCATATTATTATGATCTAATTCAACTGTTCTTAGTATTTTATAACAGAAAAATGTACAATTTTTTCACAATTAAAGTTTTAATAGATTCTTAGTAAAATTTGCTAACAACTATACATAAATGATTGATCATAAACATTCTTATGCACTTAAGTGCCTTGCATGCATTATTCTAATCAATCATTTGCAGTCATTGCGATAACGCAAAAATGGGACACATCACCCCCGTCGTAGTATGCCTTTATTTTATACTAATTAACTGTAGACGAGGTTATATACTTGTATATAATATACTTGCTATTGTTACCACAGCTTCTTCCACGTGATCAAAATGTCCAAATTCTATATACTTTTTTTTTTTTTTTTTTTTTTTTTTTTTTTTTTTTGTGACGCTGGGAAATGCTTTTACGCAGACCGCCCGTACCCAAAGGAAGAACGGTACTGTGGGGCTCATCAGATAATCTAATACTACCCACTAAAACCCAGCGGAAACCCTCTCCACCTACATAAGACGTCGCAGGATCACTCGCGTATGCATACTACGACGTCTCGGTGGATGGCCCGCCTACGGACCACCATCGCCTTCAAGGTGCTCTGGGGTTATCTTCCAGAGCACCTGCAGCCTTGATGACTTGTAGGAGGATAATTATTACCCCCCCCCCCCCCGTAGTAGCTCCTCTAGGGTAGGTGGAGATGGAGTTGCGCGTACCGCCTTCTCCTACCCCCTGGCCTACGACGGCGGAGCGGGTCTGAATTTGCGCTAAACTCGCGCTCCCGCTCCGCGGTCTCCTTCAAAGCGATCACTGACTCGCAAAAGGAGACCATTGCAGACCAGCTTCTCTCACTATCCAGCATGGCCCCTACCACACAAATTCTATATACTTCCTCAACCCCTATTTCACCATTTTTTTTTTAGCTTCACGCTGTATCCCGCATACAGCAATCGAACCCACAACCAGTCGTTTACAGTCACACGCTTGTGCCACTGGGCCACGACTGGCCACCATTTTAAGGGTACAATTTTCACAATCGGTGATATAAAAGTTTTATAAATTTTAATTAGTTACCCAGAAATAAAATAACATGGTTGTAACTTTAATACTGACGGACCTTCATACAAACTTTTAACCCTTCACTACCTTAGGGGTAAAATTTTCAAAACGCCTTTCTCAGTGAGCGCCTACGTTATAAAATAAACTTACTCGCCAAAAACAATGCGTCTATGATCAGTATTTTCAGCCCGGCGATGACGAATCAGTTAGTCAGAGAATCAGTAAAAGCAATAGCTTGTATTAAAATATTATTTGTAACTTTAGTACCGACGGTCTTTCATACCAATTTTAACCCTTATTTTACCACTATAGTGCTTGAATGTTAAATATCCTTCCTTAGCGAGCGTCTAAGTTATAAAATAAACTTACTCGCCAAAAATCATGCGTCAAGTTCAGTAGTTTCAGCTCGGCGATGATGAATCAGTCAGTGAATCAGTACAAGCTATTTTATATATAGTATGTACACATATCATGTTTATATATATTCTATTTTGTGACAGAAAGCCTAGTTACATCCCATGCCGTTTTATTTTCCGGTTACTTAAATGTATGACGAGTTAGATGGAGGAAAATATTGTTAATTATCTCATTTTATATGAAAATCCATACTTATATTATAAATGCGAAAACCTGTCTGTTTGTCTTTCACTCTTTCAGGTCTAATCAACTGGTCTGATTTGGATGAAATTTAGAATGAAAGTAGTGAAAAATACAGCGTCAAACATAGGCTAATTATTTTTTCAAAAATCAACCTCTAAAGAGTTGAAATACGGGATGAAAGTTTATGTGAAAAATCTAAACCGCTTGACCGATTGTAATGAATTTCGGAATATATATAATTGATAATCCAAGGCTAATCATGGTCTACTTTATTTTTTAAAAAAAAAACACCTTCGAGGGTTTCAATATAACGAAACAGTTACATAGTTCATGCGGCGAACCTGCGAGCGTGCCGTTAGTATGAAATAAATCTATTAATAAAGACGGCAGTTAATGTAATTAATACATTCTTTAATCTGAAAATATATTTTGTTTGTTATGCGAAATGTTAAAATTATAAAGACATTCATGTGTCTCCAATCCACTGACGTAATCAACAGTGGCAAAGTTATACCTGAATAAATAATTCACCAAAGGCAAGCTGGTCGGAATTGTTGTGTTATATAGATATTTCGCCACTGCATTATCATAATATCGACACTTAAAAACTTTTAATCACAAAATTGTAAAAATACGTAATCTATACTTTTAATAAAAGTGTAATTGGCCGCTAGTCGTACTTAGAAAATATACGAGAAAATCTATTACTGGGGGACATTTGTTAGTGTAATAAAAACCAAAACAATGTTTTTCTTTTTTTTCTTATCTACTTTTTTATGCACGTTAACTGATTTAAATACAGTTTTGGCTACTGGATTTTAGTAAACTAATATTCTTAACATTAAAAACATTCTTTAAAATACGTTAATCGGTTCGTAAACATAAAAAAAACAACAATTAAAAATACCTATAATCCTAAACAGACGAAAAAACCCATGAAATAAATATTAAGGAAACTAATAACGAAAGATTCTAATAATCAAGTTCGAAAAATAGTTATAGTCAACACAGGCAGAACCAAGCGGGTCGCTAGTATGTGACATAAAATACTAGATGGCGCTGTAGGAAGTTAGATCGCGCTAGCGTTACGTTCACTTCGAAAGCATAAGTACTGAGAGTGCCTGTTATCGGCATGTTTACCGAAAGTTCGGAGAAATGATTATATTATATTTTTTGAAATTGCAGCTACCTTGTTGGTATGCTGTAAATTATCAAATTTGGCATATAAATCCAGTGGCCAGTCGTGGCCCAGTGGCACAAGAGTGTGACTGTAAACGACTGGTTGTGGGTTCGATTCCCACTCGAGGAGTGGAAATTATATTTCCATTTTCTTCGCTCTGGTGGCGAGGTAAAGCGCGGCGTTAAGTTCCGCCACTTAACACGCAAGCCTCCGAATTCGGCGGAAAGTGGGGAACGGAGTGTCTTAACACTAGGTTCCCTCTGCCTACCCTGCTGTGTGCGGGATATAGCGTGAAGCTATTTAATTTAAAATAAATAAATGAATTAACATATCTTTATATGTTTTCACGCTGTGACAGTATAGCTTCACGCTCTAACCCTCATACTGCAGGATACAGAGGTAACCTTATGTTAAGACACTCCGTTCCCCATTTTCTGTCGAATTTTGGAGGCATTACGTGTTGAGTGACGGATCTCAACGCCGTATCAATATATATTTGATGTAAATAATATTGCAAAACAAGTCTATGTAGCCGTATATTTTTATCTTCATAGTAATATAATAATAGGCCAGTCGTGGCTTATGGGCACATAAGTGTGACTGTAACAGCGACTGGTTGTGGGTTCTATTCCCAATGGAGTACTGGAAATATTTAATGTATCCGTTTTCTTCGCTCTGGTGTAGCGGCAAAGCGCGACGTTAACTTCCGCCACTTGACACGCAATGCCTCCATAATTCGAAAGAAAATAGGGAATGCGGAGTGTTTTAACATTAGGTTACTCTCTCCTACCGCGGGTCGATACAGCGTGAAGCTAAAAAAATAATATAATAAAAAATGATAATAAAAAAAAGCCTTCTGAGGCGCAGTGGGTCAGCGTCTGACTTTTGATTTATGATTGGCTGTGGATTCGACTCCCACTCGAGGGGAAGAACTCGGAGAATGGAGTGACTTATTTCTATGTACTCTCTGACTTTCCTGCTGCTACTCTGAGGGTAATAGCGGTAAGTTATGCAAAAAAATATTAAAATCATTTTTATTT
Organism: Dryas iulia moderata; assembly: GCA_019049465.1. Classification (NCBI taxonomy): domain Eukaryota; kingdom Metazoa; phylum Arthropoda; class Insecta; order Lepidoptera; family Nymphalidae; genus Dryas; species Dryas iulia. Next base: position 11,620,554 of record CM032419.1, on the reverse strand, counting down.
ACAGGTAGACGCATATCAAGCTTTCGTATCACTGGAGGATAACCAATGGATCACCACACGACTTGCACTAAAAGGTTAGTACAAATTTACATGAAAAATGAAAAAATACCTACGAAAAATATTCTTAGTGAAATTGTTAGGACATCTCTCGCAAGGAACGTCAAGTGGTGAGAATTTTAAATGTAAGACAGGCGAAGTGTCCTTCTGTCGCCATCTTAACTTGTCACATCCTTCAGGGCTTATTTTTGTCTAGGTTGAAAATTTCCTTTGTTTTTTTTTGTTTCGTAGTATTTAAAAATTGTTATGTTTTGTGTAGATAGATATTATGAGTATATTATTCTTTGTGTGGAATTTTTTTTTCGTCCTTAATTCATAGATAGACAGACCTTCGCCCATAGACATCCATTACATTAGAGTTCTGGATGCGTTGCCAGCCTCGAGGATGTAGGACAAAAGGAGGGAGGAAGCATGGGAATGGTGGGAATAGGGAGAGAGCTGGCTTACATGCCATCGAACCGAAATACATCATAAGATATTTGGGGGTTCGTCTTTGACACGATAGTGGTCGCGAGCCACTCGGAGAACGAATCTCCTACCACCAAGCAAATGAAATGTCGGCTATGTTAAAATTTAATTAAGCAGGAAGTAATCACGTGACTTTAAGTGAAGTTAACAAATATGTATACAGTACTAATCTATTGTTTTTACTAAGAATATTAATTTAAAAGAGTGCCATTAAAAAGTTTAACTTTAGTCTGCCAAACAATTTCAAAATCTGGATAGGTCCTTTGTAAAATAGGTTGAGAAACCTGTAACTACTGTTCTAGTCATATACATTATATACCCGTAGGACTATAAAAGGGCTATGAATTTAACCCAATATATTTAAAATACTTATATATACGTATCTGAATAGAAGTAAAGAGTATTAATATGTTTTTGTCATGTTTCTGAATATTATAATTTGGGAATAGTCGTAGCGCAGTGGCACAAGCGTGTGACTGTAAGCGGCTGGTTGTGGGTTCGATTCCCACTCGAGGAGTGGAAATATTTAATATTTCCATTTTCTTCGCTCTGGTGCCGAGGTAAAGCGCGGCGTTAAGTTCCGCCACTTAACGCGCAATGCCTCCGAATTCGGCGGAAAGTGGGGAACGGAGTGTCTTAACACTAGGTTCCCTCTGATTACCCTGCTGTGTACGGGATACAGCGTGAAGCTAAAAAAATATATATAAAAAATTGCTATTAGAATATCGCTCGAGTTAATCTCGGGATACCGAGAATTACGTTTTATTAACTACTTAATTCAGCTCGATTTGCATACTCAAATGCAGCAGTAGCGCCACCTGCCGGGAGCCATACTACGTACATGAAATTAATAATATATTGTTAAATTCATATACATATTTATATCAACTTAATTTAATGCCAATTAAAATTAATTTAGTACTATGTTGAATGATTATTTTAATAACTTTATGGTTAAAATATTGCGTATCAAATATATATTTAGCATACAACATAGCCACTTCAATGTATATAGATATTCCGCTTTCCTCTGGAGGCGTTAAAATTTGGTAAGAAACGCGATCGATGAATATAGTACCAGCGGACTGGGAAAATACTCAGGCTAAAAGAGAGAATTTTCAACATACTGACAAAGAACTTTCTTTGTTTTCAGTTATTACTTGTTAATAAATTATGGATCCTTCATTTCGTTTAATAAAAAATAAGTTATACCCTATTTATTTAATTAACATCTTGGTGGTAGGAGATTCGTTCTCCGACTGGCTCGCTACCACCGTCATGTCAAAGACGAACCGCCAAACATCTGATGATGTGTTCCGGTTCGATGGCATGTAAGCCAGCTGTCTCTCCTTATTCTCACCATCCTCATCCTTGTTCCCTCCTTTCCTTCTCCCTCCTTAAGGTCGGCAACGCATCCACAACCTTTCTAATGTTGTGGATGTCCATGGACGAAGGTAACTACTTACCATCAAGTAGTCCTGCTGGTCGTTTTGGCCCCCTTTCTTCAATAAAAAAAAACATTTTACACAACATTTAAATGTGGAGAACGGAGTGTCGGCACAAGTCAGAGTCTACAAAGCGTGAAAAAACGTGAATCTGAAAAAAAACCTCTTATAACTATAATATAAAATAATATAAAAGAACTCGTAAAAAAGTAAGAAATAATAGCCCATATCTAATATTACAGTTGGAAGTACTTATGTATACTTATGTATCTATTGTACGTATATGTGACCAAATTGCTCTCTACCAGAGGGGTGCTAATGGCGCAGGATAAAAACGTTTTTGTATGTACGTTGATTACAGATCCGTCGTAAGATATATAGCTATAGGATGTGAGGTTGCAAGAAGTTCCTTATAAGTAAAAAAATGGTTTTAGAAATATATAATAAGAGTTTCATTAGTATAAAGTAATATTTCTAGTATAAACTATACAGAAAGCCGTTGTGGCGCAGTGGAACAGCGTCTAAGTGAAAACACGATTAAATGTGGGTTTGATTTCCAGTCAGGAAATGATTATTTAAATTATTTTTATTTTTTCTTTCTCTTATGTAAGAGAAAGCACGACGTTGAGTTTTGCTACTTAATACGCAACGTTTTGTTTTCCCTGGAAAGTGGAGAAGGAACGAATATTGGTAGTTTTGATACTAGATTCTCTGTGACTGCCTAGCTATGCAAGAAAAGGGATGAAGCTGCATATTTAATATTTATAGCTTAAATTGTTGGTATTAGGTACAGAAAGTTTGTCCAGGATAGTTTTTCACCCGCTACCTTAGTTTATTAGAAAATAGTAAATGATTTCTTAGAAAACTAAATTTATATCGGAATGCTATGGTTAATGTTTTTTATATAAGCTAACTTTAGTCGGTTCTAAAGAGATTGGATTACTTTTAAAATATATTATTAGTAAACTCGTGTCTATTATGCTTTATTATAATGATTAAAATGAATGCCACTTAACACGCAATGCCTCCGAATTCGGCGGAAAGTGGAGAACGGAGTGTCTTAACACTAGGTTCCCTCTGCCTACCCTGCTGTGTGCGGGATACAGCGTAAAGCTAAAAAAAAAAAAAATTAATATTATAAATAATCATATTTATCGTATCGCGTGTGTGTAATAATTATATTATTTCTTTTTTTAATATTTTTATTAGCTTTACCAGTATCTATCTATTTATCCATCATATTAATCGTTTTAAAAAAACTTGAGTGGTATTTTGATCCAGTTTTTGTTGTTTAATTCGTATTTTTTTATGCGACGACAACAGATTTTTTATTTTATTTTATTTATTTTCTTTGTTGTATAATCATATTTTTATATGTAGACATTTCAAATTTTAACATTTTTAGCTTTATATAGCAAGTTTCAAATTGAACCAGGAGATAGCTAGAAAAGAATCTACTTTTTAAAACTGACTGTCTCGCTAGGATCCCTATACAAAGGTATGAAGTGATTCTTTTATGAGCACTGTTTAGTTGTAATACACTAAATAGAAAAAAACAACTTCATTTTTTCCCTCATTGTCAAGTGTCGTCAAGTGCAGGGTAGTCAAGCAAAAGGAGGGTCAAAACATTCCGCTCCTCACTTTCTGTCCGAAATCGATATATTGCAGTGACAAGACTTAACCCCACGCTTTGTATTTGTTACCAGAGTAAGAGATATGAAAATGAAAGTGGTATATAATTCCCACCAATCGAACCCACTACCTTCGTTTACAGTCAGACGCTGGGCCACAAGGGCCTTAGTAATGAACTAAGCGCTATAAATAATTTTATATACTGAAGAAATAATATTATATATACGTACGTATTAAAGAAACATAAAAATTTCATAACATAAACTTGATACATTTAACAGGACTAGAATGACACAAAACTTTTTAAAAAATATATAATTAGTAAAAAAGATTTTTTTCAATCAAAAATATTATTAAAATTATTAGATAAACATTTTTAGAAATGAATCGATATTCTTCTGCCCAGTCAACAATCTACAAGTACTTTTAAACAATTGTAAAGAGTTCTTTTTCTTCTGGGGGAAATTGTTATTGAACGTATATGGGATATGTGACCATACTATGTATTAAATAAATAATATTTTTTAAACATAAACCTTGATGCCTTTATCAATAGTAAACTACTAGGATAACACAAGTTTTATTAAAATTATTTTAATAATCCATACTTGTATTATAAATGCGAAAGTCTGTGCGTTTGTCTGCACGCTTTCACGGCTAATCTACCGGTCCGATTTAAATGAAATTTAGAGTGAAAGTAGTAAAAGTGACTGGTTCTAACATAGGCTACTTATTTTTCCAAAAGTCAAGCTCTAAAGGGTTGAAATAGGGGAGGAAAGTTTATATGAAAAATCTAAACCACTTGACCAATTGTAATGAATTTTATAAATATAGTCGATAATCTAAGCTTAAACATAGGCTACTTTATTTTTTAAAAATGCAACCCCGACGGTTGCAATACAACGAGAAAGTTTACGTGGCGAAGCAGCGAGCGGGCCGCTATTATAGAATATTTATAAAAATGTATAATATTGATAAAACTAAAATCTATTTGTGATCTGCAATAAAATAAAAGTTTTTTATGTTTAATAAAAAATGAAAGATTTTTTAAAGTCAAAAATAGTACTAAAAATAATCGATATTAAAATATTCTTCTGCCCAGTCAACAATCTACAAGTGGTTTCAAACAATCGCAAAGGGTCCTCTGTAGAGAGCGCTAGACTTCTGGGGGAAGTCGTTATTGAACGTATACGGGATATGTGAACAGGCCATTGTTTGTTCAGACGTACCTATTGATTTATTAATCGTAGTGTAAAGGGATAATGCGTTTGTGTTATTTGATGACTTTTCTACTAGTTAAGTTTCTGTAAGGTTTAAGAATATTTTTTGAGCTAATTCGACTGGAAAGTGGAGAACGTAATTAGCGTAAAGTTAGTACAGCTCGTCGCAGGTTCAAATCCGACGTTAATCTGTAAAACATATTTGCTTCCTCGGTCCAGCTACAAAAAATGCATTTGTTAGTCTCGTAGGTTTTTTTCACAACTAGTTTTTAACGTTAATATTGCGTATAATTTACTTATTCGACATATTGGAATTTAAAAAATAAAAATAATTTGAATATGATTATTAGCACTAGGCGTATCGAACTTGCACTTATCGTGTTCACAGTTAGATTCTTTTGTGATATGATATTTAGTATAATAACGAAGTTAAGTCTTTCCGTGACCTGTAAAATTAAAATGAACACTTGAACTTCTAACTTAACATGAACGATAGAAAAACGAAGTGATGTGTCACTACGTTTTGTCTCAACACAATATAGAAATAAAACAGTAATAAAAATAGAAGAAAACATACTTGCATCTGTTGTCAAGGGCAACCTGCCCGTAGCCATAACAACGTAGAACGCAATACAGGGGAGAGTGTAATCTAATATTGAAGCAATATGCCATCCCTCGGGTGCCCTACGGAGATTAACTTTAGGAATTTAGAATTAGGACTTCTAAAGTAATCGAAATGTGTTTGCTAAGATTAAAAATTACATGTTTATTAAATATAATACCTTAGGCATTTTTTTATAAATTTATGAATATTTTCATATTTAAATTTTTAGTTGTTTCAAATTATATAGGGTAAGGAGGCATAGTCTACTAATAATTAGTAATCTCTTGTGTTTTTACGCGTTTTAGAGACAATGCCTGTAATAGGTAAGGGAGACCAACTCCGTTTCGTGTGTAACTCAGCCACCCTAACTAAAATTTATATATATATTTTTTAAATATAAAACAATATAAAACTACGATATATAAAACTATCTTGTTTATAATTGAGGAACAGATCTGAAAGATATGGAAAGATCATATTGTGATGACTTAAAATTCTTCGCTCTAATAAGACGCGTCACTTTACACATAATGTCTCGAGATCTGACGGAAAGTGGAGATTGGAGTGATTAGACACTGCGTTCTCTCTGACCACCCTATTGCAGGAAAAACTGTGATGCTAAGATAACATAATTATGCTGCTTACGGTTTAAGAATTTTATTTATTTCTCATAAGAATATTACATTCACTTACTGAGAAAAAAAAAAACATTATTACATGTTGCCGTCCAGCGAAACTTACAGATATAATGTATATAAAAACAAAAAACAAAACAAAAACACCAAAAATAATACTAAAAACACTAAAATTCTAAATAATTTAGAATAGAGGGTAGTAAAATTCGTTACATTTAAACCGCAGTTTGTTTACCGCAGTTAACATAAGGCACACTGCAATCACAACTCAAAAAACAGGTTCCGGGTACAACAATTATGCTGCTTGCATACATGAACCCCAAATTATTTTCCATTCTCAGTCTAATCACGTACCGATCTAATTGCAGTAATTACATAAATTTGCCCATAAATTAACATAAACAAAAGTTCAGGCTGCCGTGGCGCAGTGGGACAGCGTCTGACTGTAAAGCCATGATTGTGGGCTTAATTTCTACTCTTGGATTAATTGGACTATATCGAAATTATCATTTCTTCGTTCTGGTATCTTAGACAAAGCGCGGCGTAGAGTTCCGCCACTCAACTCGCAATGTTTTCGGACGGAAAGTAAAGGACAAAGTGTCTTAACACTATGTCTTCCCGTTTTCATTTGTTAAATAATTAACAAAACAGGCAAACAAGTGGCCAGTATCACCCCTACTGGCATACTCGTGTAATGCGTTGTAATTGTGTCACGTGGCCGAGGGTCCTTGAGGGCACCTCTAGAACGGATCCGTCTACACGTGCCGGTGTCAACTTACTAACAGTTAATTGATTTTGTTTTAATATAGCCTCTTAATATAGATGTGAATGTTGAAATTGTGAATAATATTGTTGTAGTCTTGTGTTTTACATATTCATTCGGTTTTTTAAAAAATGAGGAAATTCGACAGCCTTTGTTTTTTTCCAAAAGTTCGAAGAATATGTATGAACAGCAAAAAACGTAAAAGCTCTCATTTGCTCCAAAATTTGCTAAAAACAAAAAGCACTTAACGCTGTTTTCCAAAAGCTATACTTCTAGCGAGCAGAATTCATTATGAAATGTAAATGTTTCAACTTTAAATTGTCTTACTGTAAACATGATGATTGTGGGTTCGATTCCAAATCGAGGAAATGGAAATATTTTAATTATTTTCGTTCTCCTATTTTAGTAAAGCAAAGCGCTACATTTACTTTCGCAACTCAATACACACGATTTCACGAATTCAGCGGTAAACATATAGAACGGAGTGTGTCGACATTAGCTCTCTTTTGCCTACTTTTTTTGTATACGAGAGGGCAAGGGCAAGTTGAAAAATAAATTACATAATCACTACATAGTCTAAAGCGAAGCCGCTTCCCGCGTCTGTATGTATTCTTAGATCTTTAAAACTACACAACGGATTTTGATGCGGCTTTTTTAATATATAGAGTGAATGAAGCGGAAGGTTTATATGTATAATCGAGATAATATAGTCGAGAAACACGGATAATTTTAGAGGTTTCTAATGTTATGTCGGCGATACGCATGCCTAGATAGTGAAATAGTTATAGCCGTGTTATATATGCAGGCGAAGCTGCGAGCATGTCACTAGTTATTTACATATTAAATTATAAATTATATAATACATAAAATGCATCCTTGCCACAAGCTATAAAGCGTGTAATTCCGTCCAATGGTTCACGTTGCAGGACTATGTATAGGGCAATTCACGTGTGAGGTATCGCGTACTGCTTATCCGAGCGTGTTAACGCTCGCCGCTTTAATCATTGATGTTATTTATGCATGTTAAATATTTTTATTATGAACTTTAATAAACTTTAGCATATTATTCTGATATTATATGATATTTTTTTTAGGTTCACGTTATATACTGTATACAGCAGTGTAAGCAGAGAGAATCTAGTGTTAAGACACTCCATTCTCCATTACCCGCTGAATTCTGGAGGCATTAAGTTAAGTGGATCAACTCAACGCAGCCTTTGTCTCGACACCAGATCGTAGAAAATGGAAATATTAAATATTCCAATTCCTGGAAATTGAACCCACACTGTATCGTACCAAACACACAATGACTGGCCTAACACGTACTTGTGGATAAAAAAATCGTGATATAAAAAAAACACTATAAAGCAAAGATATCCTTAGAAATGTCCTCTGACTGCCTCTAACTAGTACGAATTGATTACATGGTTGATTAATATTCGGGAGAATGTTTACATTTAAATTAATTTCATTATCCTTTATGACAACGTGCAGCGTTAAGTTCCGCTACTCCGTCTTGATTTCCAGCAAAAAGTGGGAAACAAAGCGTCTTAACAATAATTTCTATAAAAACCCGGCTATGCGGAAAAGCTTGAAGCTTAAAAAATAAAGAACACGAAGCCAGATTCCGTTTGATTTATAAAAGTTCCCTTTCAGAAATATCGTAAAGGGAAAGAACTGACTAATTAAAGTTTTCCTGGCGCAGACTAGAGCTTTGAAGTCTATCTGAAAAATTAACGAGTCGATTACTGTCTGATGAGCTTTCCTACCTTCCTTTCTTTGTTTGTTCGACTTTTGTTGTTAATTATATCTTAAATTTTATCTTTTGTTAATGGCTAGCTATTTAATATCTTATTTTAGAGATATTATTGCTTTAGTAACTGTTTTGTTTTCTTGCGAATCTGTATAAATAAGAATCGGACAATTGAATCTATGTCAGAAGATATATCCACTGTTTATTAAAAATTATTTCTGGCTACAAAAGGGTTTTTAAGTGAAGAAGCATACATGACTCATATAACAAACCCTGAATAAAATGAGAATATGGCCCTAATATAAAAAAAATACTATTATAATTAATACGAGAAGGTGTAAGTAATTTCTTCACAAAAATTGTACCGACATATTAGTATGAAATTTGACATAATTAACGGTTGTATGGAGACGAAGAAGTGCATATTGCTAAGGCAACAAAGGATCAAACGTCTCGATGTCCATGTGTAAACGTTATACATTGTTGATGTTCATGTGTAAACGTTATACATTGTTGATGTCTATAAGAATTTAATATACCTAGACGAAAATACACTAAATAAAATTCGATAATGGCTGATATAGTTGTGATGTTATCATTAAAAGAAATGGAAAATCGAATGATCTTGTTGTTAGATTTTCTCAGCGTTCCCTGTAAATTATAGGATATCTCGAATTATCAGGATGACTGAGCTTTTTTTCTTGATAAATCGTATTTTTTGATTATAATAAAAATCGTACTACGGTCAGGACTCGAACCGGGGTCTTCTAGTTTCGGGACCACCCGTCTTTCCACCTGATGTTATACATACAAGAATTTCTCGTTTAAAGGTATTAGATTTTTTTTTAGCTTCACGCTTTATCCTGCACACAGCAGGGTAGGCAGAGGGAACCTAATGTAAAGACACTCCGTTCCCCACTTTCAGCCGAATTCGGAGGCTTGCGTGTTAAGTGGTGGAACTTAACGCCGCGTTACCTCGGCACCAGAGCAAAGAAAATGGAAATATAATTTCCACTCCTGGAGTGGGAATCGAACCCACAACCAGTCGTTTACAGTCACACGCTTGTGCCACTGGGCCACGACTGGCCACAACAACAAGCTTAAGAATAATAGATAATATCTATCTAACGAATAATTTATCATATCGCACACATTTCACAACAATAATATACTTCCGCACAAACATTCACAATCGATTTGTATTCTTTAAACACAATATCCTCAGGTGTACGTGCCTTGAATCCATACCATCTTATTTAGACAGTGACTTATATGGTTTATGACTAGCGTTCGCGAATGGTTTTCCGTGCAATTTTATAAAGTGTGCAGTCTAGACCCAATAAAGCAATAGCGGACGTATTGTAGTACTCAACGCTTTTATAAATTGTATCTTAGTCATACTGAAGTTAGTGCACTATAAAAATATTGGAGTTATATTTGAGCTACTCAGTTTTATTTTTGCAGTATTTTTTGACGTAAGTTAAGAAAATACAGTTTTTTTTAATAGCAGGGTAGTAAGAGTGTATCTAGTGTCAAAATACTCTGTACTCAGTGGCGAGGGGTGGATTCTTAGAGAAGGGAAGCCGCAACAAAAAAAAAAACATGTTCGTGGGAAATCAACTTGGCCTTTTCCCGCCGCCTTGAGATGTAACGTTTACACAAAGGTCGCGGGTTCGATTCGATTGCCGTAATTTTTACATGCTTTTCTTTAGTTTCATGTGTATGTAAGTTTGTATGTATGTTTGTAACCGACTTCTTCCAACTACAACACAAAAAATATAATTTGATAATTAAAAAAATAACTCACCAAATAGGCTGCGTGCATCTGCATGCATTTATCTTTCATGATTGAAGACAAAAGGCCCCACCTCTACCATATATGAAAGCACTGATGTGTTCTTAAACAGTGTCTTTAAAATATGATAAAAGTTTTCCTAACAAAACAACGGTGTCAATAAACCTTTTCATTAATTCGCGATTGCGGTCGATTTTCCGGTTGTGAACTTCAAACAAATTTGAAAAAAAGTTTTCAATGCGACTATTACCGAAATCATGAAGTAACAAGCAACTACGAATATGTTTTTCGGTCTGAACGTGCTTCTTAGCAGAGCTAGCTAAGTTATTAATATCTGTGAAACCCGTTTGACTCCAAACAGAACTCGAATTTGAAAATAGCAGACAAGGAAAGCAAAGCATTTTGTTTAATTTACAACTGCCAGTCATCCACGTATATTTCATATTGTCATAAAACGATTTGTGGAAATGTTTGTAAATAAAAATTAATAATAATGTAGCAATTCATAATATTATTGTATTATATTTAATACCAGCGGCCCGCTCGCGGCTTCGCCGCGTGAACTACATAGCTGCTTCGTTATATTGCAACCCTCGGGAGTGGGTTTTTGAAAATTAAAGTAGCCTATGTTTAAGCTTAAATTATCAACTATATTTATGCCAAAATTCATTATAATCAGTCAAGCGGTTTAGATTTTTCATATAAACTTTCATCCCCTATTTCAACCCTTTAAAGGTAAATTTTTAATAAAATAAGTAGCCTATGTTAGACCCAGTAACTTTTACTACTTTCATTCTAAATTTCATCCAAATCGGACCGGTAGATTAGCCGTGAAATCGTAACAGACAAACACACAGACCTTCGCATGTATAATATAAGTATGGATAATACTAGCGGCCCGCTAGTATTAAATATAATACAATGCTATAACTACTTCGTGATATTGCAACCATTGGGGGTGGGTTTTTGAAAAATAAAGTAGCCTATCAAATATATTTATGCCAAAATTCATTATAATCGGTCGAGCAGTTTAGATTTTTCATATAAAGTTTCATCCCCTATTTCAACCATTTAGCGGTTGATTTTTGAAAAAATAAATAGCCTATGTAAGACCCAGTAACTTTTACTACTTTCATTCTAAATTTTATCCAAATCGGCCCGGTAGATTAGCTGTGATAGCATGACAGACAAACACACAGACTTTCGCATTTATAATATAAGTGTGGATTATTGATCCAAAGATTTTTTTTATTATAGTAATTACAATTTTATTTTAGATTTACACATCAGATTAACAGCAATACTAGCTTTGAGCAAAGCAAAGCCTATATTAGCGTCTCTGATAGCAGTATTTATTGACATTTCAATATTAATTGAAGATCGAAATGTACTTTTACTGATCCAATTAGTTGAAGATTGGTTTAGATTTAAATGCAAAAGGGCCGATGTTTACATCAAAAATAATTATATATTTTTAAACTTGTAATAGGCAATAAAAATGTTAGCAGTTCTATATTTATATACACTTATAGCTATGATATTTTCTTTTTATGAATCTTCTTTTTGAAATGATATTCCAATCTTTTGCTTTCTACCCGAGTTCATGACTTTCTGCACTTTGTCTTACGAGAACGGAAAAATGTAAATAATTTCCATATAAACATTCCCACGAGTGGGAATCGATCCCACTACCGTCGCGGCAACCAAACTATGTCACACTATGTCACAATAGCCTTTAATTAATAAAAAATCAGTTAAAAATATTATTTTATTTTAAGATTACTTAACAAATAATTGTTTGCCAACAAATAAGAAATCTGAACACACAGATTAGATTAAACAGAAGGTCAGTCGTATCATAAGAGTAGATGAGCCAACACTGCATCGTATCGATTCAGTGGCATGTCGTCTGCCGCCCGCGCGGCGTCTGCAGTGTGCTAGGCTAATGCAGGCTTCAGTTTTTGTTTTTGCCGGGGAATTTACTTCCTGGTTTTTCTGTTTATTAGTAAAAATATTGTAAAAGAATGAAATTTAATTAATTATTTAATTATTAAAATACCCATTGGGTGCAGTCGTAATTCTGATACTAAGTAGAAGTAGGTTCTAATCGCTTTTAAGGGAATATTTATATAGTTAAGGGAATATGTATAATGTATATAGTTTTTTTGAACTGTATAATAAGAATTTGAGTAAAATCGAATTGATGATTTTCATGAGATACAAACATTATAAAACATTATTAACATATTGAAACGATTATGACTTATGATGTAGCGCCTTACTTTCTTGAGTCACATGCGAGTTAATGTTAATTCTAAATAACTGAAATGTATCTTCTTATTACGTTTTTTTTTTATTAAATACTGAAACTCTACAGACACTCGGTCTCGTATCCTTTTTTTCCTTAATTATTTTTTGGTTACAAATCTTTAATTACATACTACTCAAAACTAAAATGATGTTTTAAATTACCTAAGCGAGTATTACATTTACTATACTTATTTCTATAATTGTTACGTTAAGAATAAGGGTATTTTTAAACTATGACTAGGTTTAATTTTCCTTACGTAATACACTTTAGTATACGATCCTCCAGTTATTGAAGAAATGTTAACCTTGAAGATAACGGAATACGAACGTCAAAGCGGAGTTATATAAAATTATGAATTGAGCAACATTAAAGAAAGGTTATCGCATTTATTGTTATACATAACAGCTGTATGCGGGATTCTTATATTGACGTGTAACAAAGTGCTTTTAAATGAAAGCGCCCGGTAACAGACCGCTACATCAAACAACGCCCTCTATCGCTAATACACCCATTCAAGACCTCACCTCATCCCTAGTTTTTCACGCTTTAAAGTAAAACGGAGGATAATCAACTTTAACACGCATACACAAAGTTGATTTTATTAAGCCTATTCCATCATACAACGTTCTAACTTTAGGTCCAAATCGATTGACGGGCGTTACTGCGACGATGGAAACAGTGCCGTATAATGCAGGTAGGAGGTAGGAATTTGCTTGCGCGACATGCGCGAGCACGCAGCCTCCCCCGGGGTTGCGTTCGATCCTTCCAGTCACCTCGCCGGCGTGGCCCGGACGCGTCCCAGGAACTGAAATCGAAATAAAACTATCTATAAACAAATATCCACACTTCCCTTCTTCATGAAGGAAACGTGCTGGTACAATACTGTATTGAAGATAATTTCGCGTTATTAGCTCTTTGTTAACTACGTTGAGAGGATTCTTTTCAATTTTTTACACGTTTCTTTCATAAAAGTTCAGTTTGAGCGTTGCGTGTGCCTGTGACAGTGATAGTGTATATTTATATTCAAGTTTTTCCATATATTTTTTTTTGTAAGCAGTGATTTTTCGTGATACGTCCGGATTTCGTAAGCTTAGTACTTTGAGCTTAGTTATTTCAGGAATTTTCGGAGTTTATTTCGAGGTATTTTGGTTATTTTGATGTGTTGGGTTGGTCGTGTGGCTTGTAGTTAGGACCGCAAACTGAACGCTTACGTCCTTGTGAGACAAAAGGCTTTAATCTGCGGTGTATTTGACAATCTGCAGAGTTGTGTGCAATAATGGAAACAATAATGAATGCGACACTAATTAATAAACACTTGGAGTGATATGTTTGACAAAAGACTAAACTTGTATTGTTAGTTGCTTACAATGTGTGGAAAATAGTAATAAATAGTTTTTTTTTTTAAATAAATCTAAATAAACAATAAAATCATATCATAAGCACTACCTATTTCAGTTTCAGTTAATCGATACAGAGAATGAAAGTTAGAATACAAATTGAATGTTGCGTGACAATTTAGACTTAATTACTAAATCTAGATGAATTTGTGTTCGATTACGCTTGATTACTATAGTAATTAGTGTAGCCGGTAGCTATTACACGAGTTAGCTTTCATTTTTTGAGGAAAATGGAATAAAAATTATAGTTCAAGTTAACAAACAAACAAAATTAGACATTAATGTTAATCACAATTGTTACTTTCAACTTTCTAAATGTAAATAATCGCTAAATAAATCACATTTAGGCAGCGTTTCTCATAAATTTTCATAAGACATTTTTGAAAGTGCTGATGTAAGCCAATTCGAATGCAATAAATAATAACAGCAGTATGACATCAGCAGAGCAATAAAATCTGTCAACACTATATGGATCAGGCCAATAGAGATTGATTGTTATGCACCCTTACTGCCGCACTATTAATAAACTAGCTGGCCTATCCTTAGTTACTCACGTAAACACATTAAAACAACATTAGAACTGATTTTAGTTTTTTAAGTTAAATTAAACTGGAATTAGTTTAGTTAACTTAGTTTTAACTTAGTAATTACAAAACGTTTATATGAAATGAAAATACGTTTAATTCGTTCACTGCGCATGTCGTAAAAATGCGTTACTAAATCATGGCACCGGTTGGCATTTTCTATGTTTATGTCAGTCTCGCTAGATACATATTATAGTTTTTATATGGAGTCTACTGTATAGGAAATTGTAATATGACTTACGTATAGTTAGTGTATTTTATTGCTTTTTAATAACATTTTTACCTTTTTTAAAAATGCTAAAAACGCTGTTCAATTTCTTTTTCGTTCCTGACTTATTTAGATCATCTAAATTTATTTTATTCCATAAAAATAACCTTCATCTATATTTTTTCCTATGATGTTGATGTGAGTGATGAAAGAATAGTAGAAATAAATATAATAAAAACAAAAGTTAGTATATACAGAGAATAAATATATGAAGAGATGTAGGGGAGAGCGAATAGAGCCCTGTTGACCTTCGAGAATACAGCATGATGTACCCCCAAAGGTCGTGTATGGGGTTAATAACAGTGAAAGACAAGAAAAAATACGCAGGAACTGCGTAACGTTTGCCGTTGCGTGCTCTCTGATTACTCACTAGGGATAAAACATTATTTATACCGTTTTTACATAAATAAAAGGAAGTACTATATAAACGGTTAGAGACGCTGTTTTTCAGCATCATCCCATTTCTTACAAATTAAGTCATAAATAACAATAAGGATTTGACAACTTACTGTAGATGCTAATTGCTTGAACACTTAATATTGAGAAATAACTTTCCACATGTCTCATTTTAATTTATTTATTAATATTTATCTTATATATTAAAACGAGAAATTCTTCAACGAAACGGCTCCAACGATTTTCATGAAATTTAGTATGTAGGGAGTTTCGGGAGAGAAAATTCGATCTAGCTAGGTTTCATTTTCATTTCATGTTTTTTTCTCTGGATTTCCGGGCATTTAAAAAAAACTGCCCAAATATAATTAGTAGGTATACGAATATCAATTTCGCGACTTTCGACAACATAGTGTTAGCTCAATTGTAAGAGCTGTTGCTTTTTATGGTTACTTTTCACGGTTTGTCCACGGTTCGATCCCGACATCCAGACTTTTTTTTATTTATTTTCTTAATTTCTTTTTTGTTTCATTTTTTTTTCGTTTTAATTTATTAGATTTTTATTGTAATTTTTATTTATTTTATCATTTTATTATTATAATAATTATTTCAAAATAACGATTTCTCGAAAGAAATACCGTTCGTTCACCGGATATTATGTATTATTAGAGAAATATTTGAATTTCTTCACATATGTGATGAAACACGCGTATTCTATTTACATGAGTAACAATTATGAGCGTCAGGCCTTCACGTGCTATGTTTCATCAAGGTACCATTACGCAAGCGATTTCCTTTTAGTTGCGATTATCTTTTATTAAAGTTTTCGCTTCATTTATTGTGTAGGTTTTAATCTATAAATTATTAAAATCGTAGTATGGTTTTGTCGGTTTCTAAAATATATTCTGAAATATCATGTGGTTGTTTGTGGGTTCGATTCCCACTCGAGGAGTGGAAATTATATTTCTATTTTCTTCGCTCTGGTGTCGAGGTAAAGCGCGGCGTCAGTTCCACCACTTAACACGCAAGCCTCCGAATTCGGCGGTGCGTGGGGAACGGAGTGTCTTAACATTAGGTTCCCTCTGCCTACCCTGCTGTATGTGGAATACAGCGTGAAGCTAAAAAAAAAAAAAAGAAATATCATGTTTCCAAAACCATCATGGCGTAGTGTGCCAAGTTTAACTAAAAATGCGATTGGTTCTATTTCTACTAGCTATTTTATTTTCTCCGCTCTGATACGCGGCATTCAGTTTTGCCGTCAATATGTCATGTCTTGGTATATGGCTAAAAGTGGAGAGGACGGAGTGTCTTGACACTACATTCTTTCTTTTTTTTTACCTTAATTACTTTAAATAAACAACCTTAAATTACTTTAAAAAAAAAGAAGTCCCGCTGAGTTTTTTGCGACGGTTCTTCTCAGGTCTGAGGCATTAACTTTAGTGAACCGGTGGTAAACTCTTTGAAGTTCAAAAAATGAAGCATGTAACTTCTTATTTTGAATAAAATTATTTGACTAAACTGATAAAAAGCATAAAGCTGTGTAATGTTCCTATTTAGACTAACAAGCCATCTTTAAATATTAACAGGTTTCCATAAGCGTCATTTATATCTAACATCTATTCATATTTTTACTCAATATAAGATTAGCTTAAAACTTTGCACACATATCCGGACCAGATGACAATTTCATAGCATGAATATGAAATGGATCATGAAATTCCGTTTTCCACTTTCCGCTAGAAATCGATGTACATATTTTTGAATTAATATTTTTTATCTGTTTTTATATATTGCTGTATAAAAAATAGAGTTGAATAAATATCACAGTGAATCATAAAATGAGACAAAGCCGTCGTTTTGATAATGCAGCAACAAGAACGAAGTAATTTATTTTATTCTTAGAAAGTATTGCACGGTTTTTCTTTAACTATTTTTATAAATTAATCGACCCGTTGACGCGTAATATATAAGTCGCCTTAGCAATAACGTTTATTCTAAACTTATGGAAATGTAGTGTATGTAATATTTATTATACTAATTTAATGTATTTCTAAAGCATTATTATGAAAAAATTGCTTTAAACAATACATTTTTTCTCTATAAAAAATTACAACGTCAAATTATGCCTATATTTCCACTCTCCGCTTAATTTATGTAAAAACAGATTCTTTCGCGTGGTAATATAATGATGAGACAAAAAGACAAATGATATGAAACTTGTTTAATGAGAAAAAATCATAACAGTCGTCAAGTTACTAATGAATACAGAATTGTGTCCAGATGAATTTAACGTAAGTTAAATATTTAAGTTGATCCCATTTATTATGAATATGTGTTAATTGATGTCACCATGTTACACGCGATTGCTATGAATTTTATTTACTAGTCTTACTAAAAGCAAATTAAATGTTTTTAAATTTTAAGTGTTATTTTCCAGTATTAGTTGTGGCCAGTCGTGGCCCAGTGGCACAAGCGTGTGACTGTAAACGACTGGTTGTGGGCTCGATTCCCACTCGAGGAGTGGAAATATTTAATATTTCCATTTTGTTCGATCTGGTGCCGAGGCAAAGCGCGGCGTTAAGTTCCGCCACTTAACACGCAAAGCCTCCGAATTCGGCGGAAAGTGGGGAACGGAGTGTATTAATACTAGGTTCCCTCTGCCTACCCTGCTGTGTGCGGGATACAGCGTGAAGCTAAAAAAAAAAAGCGGAATTCTAAACCGCACCAAGGGAACGCATGTCCTAGCGGTCAAGCGTTTGGACGGTTTTCAAGCGTCGTGGGTTCGAATCTCACTGCGTACAAATTTTTATGTTGAACTATTTTTTTTAATTGCAGTGAAATTATTGAATATAGAAATAAAAAAAACAAGTAACAATATCGAATATTATTTTTGTGACACATGTCTATTTTGGAAGGTCTTGTTATAAATAACTTACGCTTACGAAAATTGCTCACGCCGGTCACTACGTTTTACGCAAATTGTACGTCCCAACGCGCGTTTACAATTAGTTCATTGCCCGCTGTACAGGCGTGGCATGTTAATTCATATTTCGTTTACACTATGCAGGGGAATCGTGATACTTATTCTTTTTAACTTCATTTGGCTTCTAGAGTTATATTTTTAGTTTCATTACTTGTAGAGTTGTATATTTAGCTACTCCGTACTTATGATACGTAATTTACGTACGTTTTCTCGTAGTTATCGATATGATATGATTAATGCCTGAATTGGTGAATCCCATCAGTGTCTTAAAAATTGTAACATATTATAATGATGGTGATTTTTTGACTGTTGTCTATTAATCGTATACGTATATTGTTGGATAAAATCTATATATGTTATGTATTAATGTCTTGTACCACCATAATGTAATCTGTTACTCAGTCATTATTTTCATATCTGCCTTATGTTGACAATATAAAGCGCGGCGTTGAGTTTCGCCACTCCGCACGCTATATATCGGCGGAAATAGAAGAATGGAGTGGTTTGACACTTAAGTTTTCTTTACAAACTTTGTTACGCGAAAAAAATGCGAGATGCTAAAAAATCACGTAATTTTTTTTATATTTTGAAGTTAACTCATATTTGCACTGGACGGCTCATATCAATTAATTTACTTCATAGATAAGCTTGTATAAATTTTACGGAGCCGAAGAGAAGTTCATTGTTACGTTCTGTAGTTTTTTTTTTTATTATTTTTTTTTATAACAATTTAATTTACACCACTACGGACATAAGGTTTGTACCTTTTTTAAATTTCTAATATTTTTCTTTTTATATGTAAATCCCTTATTTCATTAACAATACGTTCTGTAGTTATTTTGTATGTAAGCTACAAAGTTCCGAGATTCGAATACAACATTGTTAGATTGAAAATAAGTAAAAATTGTTAGACTTTCTTACTTATATAGCATTCCTAATGTAGCATCGTTTGTATTAACAACTTCCTGTTAACTGTATCTATGCTAATTTCAAACGACACGCTAATTTAATTATTCAACTATTTGGGTCACCCCTATGTAGTATACAGTTTTTTTTGTTGATAGAATATTACTTTTGTTAATCCATATTTTAATATTATAAATGCGAAAACGTGTATGTCTGTTTCTCTGTTACGCTTTGAAGGCTAATCTACGGGTCCCGATTGGGTCAGATTGGAGTCAAAAATTATTTCTTTTTTCAAAAATCAATCGTTAAGGTTGAAAAAGGAGATGAAAGTTTGAATGAAAGATTTTGAGTTTGTATGAAAAAACTTTGAACAATTCCGATTTCCCAAGATAGGTATCATAATTATAAAGAGATAAAACATACGCTACTTATTTTACTTTCAAAAACCGCGGCTCCACCTAGGTCCTAGGTGGTGCCCTAGGTGAGGCCGCGATTAAATCGCTTGCGCTACTGTTCATACTGAACGTTACTTACTTAATACAAAAAAGTATTGAAAAATCTCATTATGCTATGCAAGCAGTACAAATGAATATCTATATACACAAAATGTGGGAACTTAGAAACTATTGTGGCACAATGTGACATCTTCTGACTGTATTGCCTATACGTGGTTATGGATTCGATTCCTACCCTGAGCAAGAATCCTCTACTTTCTGCCTAACTTCCGTGTACTTGACACGTAATGTATGGAATTTGTCCGAAACACAACGTTCAACAAAAACCTTAATAAAAACGGATCATCTAATGTTTTTATCGCTTGAATGATGAAAATTAAATGAAGTTTCTGTTACATAACACCTGCAAATAATCAAATACTAAATAGGCAAAATCAATATATTTTGAAATTCGCAA
This sequence comes from Dryas iulia moderata, assembly GCA_019049465.1. Classification (NCBI taxonomy): domain Eukaryota; kingdom Metazoa; phylum Arthropoda; class Insecta; order Lepidoptera; family Nymphalidae; genus Dryas; species Dryas iulia. Next base: position 11,600,428 of record CM032419.1, on the reverse strand, counting down.
AGTAATAATTTACTTCACAGCGTGATCAGCATTTACAACGTGCTGCAGTAACGCTAACTTTCTATTCATGTGGCTATGTAATTAAAGTAAAGTACGTAAATATTTGCATTTCAAAATTTAAATAACTTGTTCATTTATAAAATATATTTATTGCTAATTTTAAAAAATACAGCAATTATATCAAAGTAATTCATTGATGTATGAAATAGAAAGTCTAATCGTTCTCTTACTCTATATCCCTAAAATCGATAACTCTTATTACTTAAATGTAAAGAAGCTTTAGTTTTTTATATGTTAGTGTTGTTAGTGTTACATATTTCTTTAGTAGGAAAGACCATCTCACGTTATTATAAGTAGCAAGTAGCCCCGTTAGTATAGGACTCGTTCGTACCTACATATATCGTCTAAGTTTAGTCATAAAAAGAAGCTAACTTGATGTTTTAATACGTGTTCTTTGATAATAATAATAATATCAACTGTGTGAACTGATGAAAAACACGAAAAGAAAATAATTTTTGAACATACATTTTTTTAAACAGTTATGATTGATGCCATCATTTGGTATTGACCTTCATACTACAAGGGGAATACCGAGATCATTAAAATATCGGTTGTATGTTTACCCTCGCATGTTGGTAGCAAGGGGAGACTATCGATTAGCAATCTAGAGAGAGCGCACGCGAACTTCCTATTTTAAATAATAGTAGGTATATCGCGACAATATTTGTGCCTACCCATATAGTGATATAGAGACCATCGTGGCGCAGTGGAAGAGCGTTTGACTGTGTGTTATTTGTAGGTTTAATTCCCACTCGGTGGTGTTAATATAATTTAATTAGTTTAATTTTTTTGGCCAGTCGTGGCGCAGTGGCACAAGCGTGTGAATGTAAACGACTGGTGGGGTCGATTCCCACTCGAGGAGTGGAAATATTGAATATTTCCATTTTCTTCGCTCTGGTATCGAGGCGAAGCGCGGCGTTAAGTTCTGCCACTTAACACGCAATGCCTCCGAATTTGGCGGAAAGTGGGGAACGGAGTGTCTTAACACTAGGTTCTCTCCGCCTACCCTGCTGTGTGCGGGATACAGCGTGAAGCTATAAAAAAAATAATTTAATCCGCTCTGGTGACGAAAATGAAACGTGCCGTTGAGGTCTGCCATGCAACACACAAATCCGGCAATTCAGGCAGAAGGTAGAGAACGGAGTGACTCTAGGTTCTCTCTGACTACCCTACTATGCGGAAGAGAGTTTGAAGTTGAGCTATAAACTGAAAACCTTTACTCTAGTAATAAGAAATGAAGAAGTTTGACTGTTCAAAATTACTATTATAAGAATATTGTAGATCAATAGACAGTCGTGGTAAGTTAGTTTAGCTTTTACATTTCCTCGAATTATAAACACTTATTATTAGTTTAATTAAATTCAACTTCACTCTTATTTCTGCGTAGCAGCGTAGATAGAAAGACGCTAGAGAAAAAAACTTCGCTCTCCGTTTTCAGATTTCCTTCGGAGCTTCTTTGAATATATATTATATACTAGCGGCCCGCCCTCGGCTTCGCCGCGTGAACTATTTCGTTATATTGCAATCCTCAGAAGCATATTTAAAAAAAATAAAGTAGCCTATGTTTAAGCTTAGATTATCAACTATATTTATGCCAAAATTCATTACAATTGGTCAAGCGGTTTAGATTTTTCATATAAACTTTCATCCCCTATTTCAACCCTTTAGAGGTTAATTTTTGAAAAATTAAGTAGCCTATGTTAGACCCAGTCACTGTTACTACTTTTATTCTAAATTTCATCCAAATCGGATCAGTAGATTAGCCGTGAAAGCGTGACAGACAAACACACAGACTTTCGCATTTATAATATAAGTATTGATATCTTTAGATATATTTTATATATATTCAAAGAAGCTCCGAAATACTTTTAAAAGTTATGTAATTCTTTAAAATTAAAATCTGACTGTCGTGTTATATTTCAAAGCTGAACCATAAAAATATTTTAAAGCTAAAACGTATATATAATAATACCGATACTAGAGATATCTTACGGAAATGAGTCCAAGCATCTTTCACCACCGCCCGTCCGTCCGTCCGTGCCACTCAAACGGCAACTAAAGGAGAAAGAACAAAAAATATGATATGACACGTTTAGACACTAGACAGCTAGGCGGCGTTATTTAATACTTTGAGTTTAGTTAATATATAAGCAAAATTATGTATTTTTTTAATAGACTATTTATATTTTTGTTTTATATGAACGTGAATTTTATAAGTATAAAAAAATAGTTACTGCATATTGAATACTGTTGCGTTAAGTTCCGCCACTTAACACGCAAAGCCTCCGAATTCGGCGGTGCGTGGGGAACGGAGTGTCTTATCACTAGGTTCCCTCTGCCTACCCTGCTGTGTGCGGGATATAGCGTGAAGCTATTAGCGTGAATACTGTTAGAACTAGAAGCCATTATGGCGCAGTACGTCAGTATCTAACTCTTCTGTTATGATTAGTTGTAGGTTCGATTAAATGAAAGGACATTTAAATTAGTTTGATTTTTAAGCGTGTCGTTGAGTTCCACCACTCAATTCTAAGTTCTTTTGGACTACCCTGCTATGGGAGAGAAAGCATGAAGCTAAAACAATTACTAGATCAATCATTAATTGATTTTTATTATCCATTATCATCATCTATCGTTATTTCCTTATTATTAAAAATACTCGTTTTACAAATTAGGAACTATATGCAAATATATATTTTCTAACTTAAAATCCTTTATAATTGCTTATTCTATATCTGTTGTAACTACTACTACGTACTACTACTATACTTTTTTGATATCTAAGGTATATGATATCATTCTTTTTAAATAAACGGTTTATTGAGAAAAAAATGGTGAAATGTACATTTAAATTATAAGCTCTTCATTTAAATGTGTGTTGTGTTACATGTACAAATTCTTGAATTTCAAACGTAAAAACTGCAGTGAAAGTGTTTAATTTTTAAAGCATACATGACAAGACTTAAAAATATTAGCTACATTTCGATATCTTGTAAAAGGCTGTTTATCTTTATGAATATGCATATTATGTATTCAGTTAGAGTATTCAGTTACATGCTTACAATCAGACCAACGTGGCGCAGTGCGACAGCATCTGTAAATGCGATAGTTACGAGTTCATTGCCCGGTCTTGACAAAAATTATTTCCATACTTATATCATAAATCCGAATGTCTGTGTGTTTGTCTGTCACGCTTTCACGGCTACTCTACTGGTCCGATTTGAATGAAATTTGGAATGAAAGTAGTAAAAATGACTGGATCTAACATAGGCTACTTAGTTTTTCAAAAATCTACTTCTAAAGGGTTGAAATAGGAGATGAAAGTTTATATGAAAAATCTACACCGCTTGACCGATTGTAATGATTTTTGCATCTATATATATATATATATATATATATATATATATATATATATATATATATATATATCTATATATATATATATATATCTATATATATCTATATATCTCTATATATCTATCTATATATCTATCTCTCTATCTATCTATATAATCTCTCATCTATATCTCTCTCTCTCATCTCTCTCTCTCTCTCTCTCTCTCTCTCTCTCTCTCTCTCCTCTCTCTATCTCTCTCTCTCTCTCTCTCTCTCTCTCTCTCTCGTGGTTAATCCAAGGTTAAACATAGGCTACTTTATTTTTCATAAATCCATCACCGAGGGTTGCATTATACCGAAACAGTCACGTAGATCACACGGCGAAGCCGCGACCGGGCCGCTAGTATAAAATACCTATATAAATACCCGAGTAAGAGTTTGTCTTGCTAACGCTGCGGAGACTTACAGAGTATCTCGACACTAGATTTTCTCTGCTTATCGACTTACACTTGAAGATAAAATACACACACACTTAACATTTTAAAGTGTTTCTGTTTTTCTAAGTGTTGTTCATACACTTAGAAAATTCAAAAACACATTTTTAGAAAGCGCTTTAAAATTTGAACACAGCGGCATTCGAACCCGCGTCTTTTAGAAACCGTCTAAGCGCTCTTGCCGCCATACGTTCTACTCTACCATCTGCGTCGAAATACTTGTAAGGTTTTATTATCAGCAAATATTTATCAGTTTTCTAAAAATGTATTTTTCAATATTCATACCTAATTGTATATTGAACACATCGCATATCAACTATTACGCAGTAATTTTCACATTACCTAATTGTAATTGTATAATAATATATGTGGACAGCGTAGACGCAATCGAGTAATCGTCAAATCACTACGTACAATCGATGCATGCGGCATGATGCATGTACAAATGCACTTGTTATGCGCTTTCTTACGTGACGCTAGATTAAATGCTCTGTTTATGATAGTCTATTGGCCTTTTGTTAATTGATGTGTGACTTTATTACTGTATATGTGCTTTACATGATGTAGATGTGTACGTGGATCTTGTTATTTGAAAATTGTATTGATTTTTCAACAACATATTATTGGAATTTTGGAGAATATTAGGGCAGTGTCTCAATGTAAACGCGATTGGTTGTCGGTTCATTTTCTACTCGATTGATTGCTTATAATTTAATTATTCTCATTTCTCCGTTTTCGTAAACATGGTGTAGCGCGACGTTAAATTTTGCCACTTGACACGAAACATGAATTTACTTGAATAGTGGAGAACGTAGTGTTTTCACACTGGGTTTTCTCTGACTACCTTACTATGCGTGTAAAATTAAATAATTTTATATAAAAACATTTTTAATATATTTATAATTTTTTTAATAAACAATTTAGCTAATATAATGTGACTTTACAAATAAATAAATGAATGTTTAATATCCATTATCTTTCGTATAAGATTCTAAGTAATATATCTTAAAATTTATCTATTAATTATCAATTACAATAGATCTAAAATCTCTCTCTATACACATGTGCAGCACACTTTACAATAATGTAATCACGTAAAACAGTATCCCCTGTATCGCACGCTCGCGGCCGCGTCTCGCCCGTCAGTCGGTCTCGAGCCCGCGAACGCGCCTAACCATACTCTACGATTGCGTTCCGTTTATTATATTATGTTATATTAAAGTGACAGTTGACAGTGACATTTAGTTTTTTTTTTTAATTTTTTTTACTTCAAAACATGCTGTGAACAGTGTTTTAGTGATCCATGAGGAATGCGTGGAACGTCACGCACGAGTTCTGAACATGGAGTGACCAGGTTGCGGGTAGTTAGATAATTTCAGGCACCACTGCCTTTATAATGATTTGTCGTACCGTTATGATTACTTTTATCGTTGTTTTCTTATAATATAAATAACTTGGTATAAATAAAGTGTGTAGAATACTTTTTTTTATATTTTTAAAGTGTTATTTATTACACTTAGGTAATTTAAAATATATTTAGAAAGCGTTTAAACATTGGAACGCAGTGGAATTCAAACCCGCGTCTCTTGGACTTTGACGGTCTCCAAGAAGCGCAGGTTCGAATCCCGCTGCGTTGAAATTTTTATATGTTATTTAAGTATGTTTGTTTTTAAAAGCGTCGAATTTTAACTTAACTAGATGGTATATATTTTTTTTGACAAGAAAAGATACTTAGTGAAATGAAGTCTGTATAAGTTTACAACCGGATGTTGAGATTGGTCGGTTTTAAGCAACTTTTCCCGTTCCCACCTAAGTCGTAAAGTCCCAAATTAAATAAACCATTGGCCACTCTTGTTTCGTAGTTCTAATTCGGTAGTTTCAGGATACAGTAGAAAGCCGAAAAGATTTTTTTGGTTTCTTGCTCGATATTAATGGTTTCGTTAGGCGTAATGAATTTATTTAATAGATTGTTAGCCGACAAATGAGTACTTTCTTTTACAAGTACATTATTATGATATTAGTAATTAATTTTTAGTATTACGTTTGTTTTTATTGAAATTCAAAGATTGTTAATATATTATTATAATAAAAGTGCGGCGTTAAGTTCTGTTAATTAACAAGCAAAGTCTTGTATTCAGACGAAAAGTGGAAAACAGAGTGTATTAACACTAGATTCTCTCTGCTTATCCTGGATCTGCTTATGCGGTAATAAAATCAGCATATCTTTTACATTTGCTACCAGTAAGTAGACATTAGGCTGTACGAAGTGCCGGACAAAACTTGTCAATATATTCAGATAAGCGGCAAGTAGTAGTCAAGTAATGTATTAAAATTACACTAAATTAAAAATTCGGGTAAAACAACCGAGAATTTGTTGAGTCTCGAAGAAAACGTAAAATGCACATTATATATCAATCAAAACACATATTCTACACAAGACAATGCGAATAGAATTGAAATTGACTTTTTCGTATATCCAAATTTTCAAAACTTGCCATTAATAATAATAATTTTATAGCAAAAGATGATTTTAATTGCTGCATTTACTTCTATTCTATAAGCTCGATATGTTGGTATATTTCAAATATAGTGTAATATGCCAAGATCAATTAATCGTTTAATTTATAGTAATTGATATTTTAAAACAAAATAATTTTAAATTTGTGAAAAGATGCTCCGAATAAAAGTATAGTAAATATTTACCATTTTATTACTCCGCTTTCTACAAAATATCAAACCAGAATAATCAATCATTTTAAATACTTCTTATAATGATGTTTTTAAATCATCGAGAATAGATTATAAAAAGAATATGCCAGTAACTAAAATGAACAAGTATCGTCGTTATACCAAAACAATATTTATACAATTATGAGTATAAAATCTAACATTAGTATGTCACTAGTACATAAGTAATAATCGCTGACGAACTGAAAACCTCGAGAACGTAACTCAACTTGTCACATTACGAGCTACTTTTAAAAAGAAGCACTCATCAATTTAATTCCATGTCAGATGATGAATGGCCAAACTCACAGACATCAATTAACATTTACCTAAAATTATATTGTAAAATGGCTAACCCTTTTTGCCTTTTGAATATTAATAACCTCGCCAGAGTCAGCTTATAGTCAATTGATGCTTCAGAGTGCACCTGCTACATCTGTATTGTTATAGCTTTTTCTTTTACGACAGTTGACAAACTTTTTAGTTATAACGTTCTGGGGTCAATTTAAACTTAATATAAATAGGTATAGATAGATAGAAACCTCTTTATTGCACACAAGGCCAATACAGAAGACAGGTACTTTGCAGAAATAGGCATGGTCTTAACAGAAACGGGTTAGTGCAAATAAAGTTTTTTTTTTTAGCGTCACGCTGTATCCCGCACACAGCAGGGTAGGCAGTGGGAACCTAGTGTTAAGACACTCTGTTCCCCACTTTCCGCCGAATTCGGAGGCTTGCGTATTAAGTGGCGGAACTTAACGCCGCGCTTAGCCTCGTCACCAGGCGAGGAAATTGGAAATATTAAATATTTCCACTCCTCGTCCTCGAGTGGGAATTGAACCCACAACCAGTCGTTTACAGTCACACGCTGGTGCCACTGCGCCACCACTGGCCCTAAAGAAAAAATAAAATGTTTTTTAAGTAAAACTTAAAAATTAAGTTTAATATTTACTACAGGCGAACTCACCTGTATGTTAATTATATATTTTTTACTAATTTCTTAGTATTGCTTGTTCATATAGGACGAACTAAAGATAGTTGATAGCAGGTGTTAAACAATTGGACCAGCGACAGTACTGACAATGACTCACCAACCAGAATAGCGTGGCGCTTGCTCTTAAGCGGGTCACAGTTATAAAAGTAATAACTCTTAACTATTATGGATAGTTATTTCATAAAACAGATGTCCTTTTTTATTTTAATGCAGTTTGAGTATTTTGTTGTGCATACTGTTAAACTAGTTTTACATTTCTGCCTAAAAAGACAAAGTATAGTAAGATACGACTTAGTGTCTAAGGTCCTCCACTTTCCGCCCAAAATTGAGGCAGACAGTGTTAAGTTGCGGAACTTAACGCCGCGCTTTGTCTTGGGTTCGTTATGCGTTCGTTGGTTAGATATGGGTTCGATTACCACTCGGGGAATGGTTCCCCGAGTGGTAATTGAACCCATATCTATCGTTTTACAGTCCTACACTGTTCCACTGCGCCGCGACGGCCTGTATTTATGACTATATGTTGAGTTTGCTTAAACATAATGTTCTAAAATGATTTTTTTACAAACTTTTTGTTTATAATACAAAAATTGCTACTATTCCTTGACTTTTAAACATTTTTAAAGTGTTATTCCACACTTAGGAAAATTGAAAAAGGCATTTAGAATACGTGTAAAAATTTTTATACGTTTTCTAAATGCCTTTTTTACTACTTCTTGAGTCGATCGGAACCCACTACACGTAAGACATACGAATATCACTAATAAATGCAAAACTGAGCCACGATGGTGTCAATTTTTAAACCTTTGCTTGTTCTATACACAACAAAGTGTTTGCTATAACGATCTCCATTGTATGGTAAAACTCCTCGGCGATACTTCAAATTTCTATTCAGACCACTGACGTATGAAATCTATCTGGAGTGTTATGGAATTAGGCCAAGCATGTCGTGGTTTATGAGTTTATTTCAGATACAAAGTCCGCCCTTTCATCAATTTTTGTTATATATTTTTTTTAAATTATGACTTGATATTTTTTGATTTGATTTTTTTTGTTTGATGCTATGTGTTGGGTTAACTGGGAAGACTTAACGTGTAAATATACACGTTTGTGTATATTTATTATATTAAAAAATATATTTTTAATACCTGTTGCACCACTCTGCGATTTCTTTCCGTTAGTCCTTTAAATTAATGGTTGCCTGTAAGAAATCACTTGCAGTGATAAGGCCGCCATTGCACATACCAATGTTACAACTATTCTTTCGTGCTTCTCTGTAAACTTTTATGTGCAATAGAGTGTTTATTATTAGAATGGTAACCCCATTCTTCCCAAAGGGACTATCTGTGAGGGATGCGGGATATAATAGGCCGGTTAGGAAGCCTCGTACCTTCGATAGCCGGATGGCTTCCAAGTCCGGACCAGGATTCACTGTTTCTGCACTGTCCCTGGTTCGCGGGCACAATTATTATTATTACTAAAGGATTTTCAGTTATAAAATGAGAGTTAAAACTTACGAGTTATACTTTTAAACATTTTTTAAAGTGTTATTCCACACTTAGGAAAATTGAAAAAGACATTTAAAGAAAACGTATAAAAATTTGAACGCAGCGGGATTCGAACCCGCGCCTCCTGAATACCGTTCAGGCGCTCTCACCGCTGAGCCATGCGTTCTACTAGCCGTTGCGTCGAAATTCTTATACGCTTTATTACAACTTATTTATGTTGTTAGCATCTCTGTAGAGAGATTTTTACAAATTTCTGCTACCCAAAGATTATTCTACGAACAATCATTTGGCAAGAGAGAATGCTATTTATTAAATACTTTTAAACATTTTTAAAAGTGTTATTCCACACTTAGGAAAATTGAAAAAGACATAATGTCTTATTCAATTGTATTGTATGTACGTTTTCTTTAAATGTCTTTTACGAGTTATATGGACTGAATTACGTTTTTATTTTAAAAAGTTTTAGATTAGACAAATAGGTATAATTGTTTTGAGCTTCACTTTTTTGTCCTGTATTGCTATATAGGGCAAGTAAGGAGAAATGACAATCTATTCAAGTATAATTTTACTACTGTATTATATAACTTGCATAAAAGTTTTTAAAAAATGTTTGAAGTATTTTCCGGAAAATTTGAAGATTACAGTAACGTTATAAAAAATTTAAAAATATATTTTACTCTTGTAAAACTCATTTTCACAAAAAACTATGTTTTATTATTATACACTAAAAGTATAATAGCAGGTATTGTTCAAATTATTCAATTTAACAAGTAGATTGTTTAATCAATACCAAACTATTATATCCTTATAGAGTCGAAAATATTTGAACTAAATTAAATCAGCTGTCAAAGTACTGTTTTGTAAGAACCTAGTGTCAAGACACTTCGTTTTACACTTTCCGCCAAAAATCTTAACATTGAAAAAGACATTTAGAAAACGTATAAATCTTCTCTACAGAGATGCTAACAACAAAAATAAGTTATAATAACGCGTATAACAATTTCGACGCAGCTGGTAGTAGAACGCATGGTATAGCGGTCAAAGCGCCTGAACAGTTTTCAGGAGGCGCGGGTTTTAATTCCGCTGCGTTCAAAATTTCATACGTTTTCTAAATGTCTTTTTGAATTTTCCCAAGTGTGTAATAACACTTTAAAAATGTTTAAAAGTATTAAAAATGTTAAACGCCTAGCTTTTTCTTACAAAACGGCAAAAATAAAGTACTTAAAATATAACTTATCGTTTTTCTAGACTGGAAATCGAATTTACAACCATACTGTATATGCAGTTCTACTGCACCACGATGGCCCCAATAACTTTCTGTTTAGAACGTTAAGAAATTTATGGTTTCGCGCGAAATGCTTAGCCGTCCTCGTTTTGCACCAGCGAGTGACCTAGTGTTGACCTGACGCTTTATTTCCTTTTAAGCTTAAATGTCTGAGCAATTAAGGGAGTAAATATCGTCATCTCTTTACGTAATTTGATCTTGCTTTGTTGTGTATTGCTTTGATTTTTATTATATTTATATTATAGCAACGTTATGAAAATAGTTACTTTTTCGTTTCTTTTTTGTAAAGATTTATTTGTGATTTTTTTTTTATATAGGAACACGATTGAGTTGTACAGATGTTATGTGTTGATGTGGGGAAAGGTTAAAGCCCCGATTTGTCTTGCTAATATGCTTGCTAATGAAATAATTAAAAAAAAAAAGTCTCCGGATTCCAATCATATAGCCAACTGCGCTACGATGGCCTCGGAGTAGACAACGATGTGTCTTGATACTCCGTTCTCTCTGCTTACCAAATGGTATTGATTTAAAAAAGCCTAAAAGCAAACTTTTGTCCAAAAACTTGATGGTGGTTGTATATTTAAAAATGAAAGCATGTGTTAATGGCTGGCAACGATACGGTTAGTATAAATATTCAATATGATCTTCTATAATAATAGAATTTTAATAATAAAATTTTAAAAGAAAATATCCCCGTATTTAAAACCTCTTAAAGAAATAAGCTAGTTCCAAAATTAGCTTGAACACACAAACAGGATTATTAAAATTTTCCTACCACTTGTTTACGTTTTGTCTATAGCAACAGATTAAAAGAGATGTACAGTTCAACGTAAGTGTATGAAGAATACATTATAATTTGAAATCATAGACAAAAATATTTATACTGACTTTGTAATCTTTTTGGCCAGTCGTGGCCCAGTGGCACAAGCGTGTGACTGTAAACGACTGGTTGTGGGTTCGATTCCCACTCGAGGAGTGGAAATATTTAATATTTCCATTTTCTTCGCTCTGGTGTCGCCACTTAACACGCAATTCCACCAAATTCGGCGGAAAGTGGGGAACGGAGTATCTTAATACTAGGTTCCCTTTGCCTAGCCTGCTGTGTGCGGGATATAGCGTGAAGCTATTTATTTATTTTTTTTTTGTAATCTTTTAATTAATAGAATGATTCAAAAGGAATACGTATATGTATAATATAGTAGAGAAACACTGATAATATTAGAGGTTTCTAGTGTGATGTCGACGCGTGCCTATTGTGAAATAGTTGTGTAGTTCATGCAGGCGAAACCGCGAGCGGGCTACTAGTTTAGTTTATAAAAATGGTTTATTTTAAAGTTATTTGAATAGTTTACTTAAGGTTATATAGCTTTACGTATGGTGCAATTATCACTGTTAATAAAAAATGTATATTATCAATATTTTAATTTAATTTGGTTCCACTTCGGTGGAATGATTGTATTGAAATTATTTTTAATTAATATATGTTAACTAATTTTTAGTTTATTGACTTTGTACTATATATAATGTCGTTACATAAGAGCAGCGAGCGTCTTCATGAGTCATTACATAAAAATAACATTGAAAGGCCTCACCTTCAGAAAGAAATGTTTGGTGAAATTAAAAAATATTTTAGAGCAAAAATAGCATGCCTTTTTTAAATTAAAGCCAAAAAAATAAATGTATATTTAATACACTTAGGTTTTCTCTCTTGTTTGATTTTCTGATATTGATATTTCTTTTTATCTGTTAAGGCACTGCGTTTTCCACTTTCCGCCGAATTCGGAGGCATTGCGTGTTATGTAGCGGAACTTAACGCCGCGCTTTGCCTCGACACCAGAGCGAAGAAAATGAAAATATTAAATATTTCCACTCCTCGAGTGGAAATCGAACCCACAACCAGTTGTTTACAGTCACACGCTTGTAACTGGTCCCAAATTATTATAATTTATTTTTTAAAGACTGAAATTATAATATAATTTTAATTATTAAAATTTATTGTAATGTTCTTATAAGGGACACATAGATTATTTTATATACTCAATAAAGCTTACCATAAATAAATGCAAATTCTTCATATATCTCGATGCACAGACGCATCGACGCTACTCACCTCTGAGATGAGTCACACAAGACGTTAGAGGACTTTAAACTTTTAGTGTGAAGGTTGCCAGCCATTGACACATGCTTTCATTTTTAGAGGTATCAATTTTCAAACTAAGGTTGGGTTACATATTTTATTTTTTTTTATTACTGAAAATGCAGATTAAAATATTTCTTTACTCTTCACTTTTTCTTAATTTTCAAAACGTTATTACTTTGTAAATTTTATATTTTTCTATATCGCAACCAGCTTTGTTAAGTATCTATAAAATGTTTTCTGTCCCGCGTAAAATATGAATCCAAAACCGTCGCGACGGGTACACGACGCGTCGTGTAAAGGCATTTGTATCAAACCGTATTACAAAAACTTCGTCGGTAATTACCACATTAAAGTAATTTTTAAATATTTAAGTAAAATAGATTGTTCTTATCGTTCTAGATTCTTGTTGCCATTTCAAATATTTCTACTCAAATAATAATTCTATAACTTTAATATGTACTCGTGTCTGTATAATGAAACAAAGCTCTTTTTGTATTTCAACGTCGACGTCGTAAAGTCCCCTAACTTTAAATAAGCATCTGAAAAACAATGTAACACTGTATCCAACAATACAAATTAAAACGTCATACATGTATTTTGTGCCTTTGTCACGCTTTTAAATAACTGTTTGAATATAAAGATGCTATAACTGACTTTTATAAAGTTAATGTGTAGGAATTTAGAGAAAAATTAATTTAATAATTGATGTTTAAAATTTCTGTTTAAAACGAACATTATTGAGTAAATATTACATAGAATCGTTCAGAAACGAGTAATTACTGTTGTTTATAATTGGTTATATTATACTATATTGTATATATTCTATATATATATGCGAAAGTTAGCTTGTCACAAAATACCCACGTATTATATACGTGGACGTACAGAAAACAATTTTTGGCCAGAATTAGATATTTAGTAAATTTTCACCGAATTTTGCGACAGGGCCGAATTAAGGGCTCGCAAGTTTGTAGGACAGTCATACATTTTTTGCAATATACTTGAAAAATGGCAGAGAGATATAGATTACTTACTTACTTACACATAAGAAAACGCGGTCAAAAGCTAGTATTGATATATAATTACATCACAGTCGCTTCTATACCCTGAATGAGTCAGCCAACCGATCTTCGAAATTCCACAACTGCTTTAGGAGAATACAGGTCAGTTTAACGAATGTCTGGCGCGGTGATAGCTTGTGTGGTTGCTCAATGTATTGGGACATGTAATTGAAAAATAATAATAAGCTTTTTGATAAGTTCCAAGTAAATTATTTTGAACTTGTTTATAGAGATGCTTGAATGAAGAAAGTTTAGCGTTAAATTTTAAATGAGAGTGTTTGTTATGATAGGAGCATAATTGCATGTTAATAATACATTGTTGATACTAAAAATTAAGAATTAAATAATTTTGATGCGTAGTCATAATTATTATCTTAAATTTTAATAAAATAGTAATAACATGTAGGTTTTTAGGTTTACAACAATTTATATGCACTTTGTTATTTATGCAACTACGAATATGCTGCATATTACCTTCTTTTGCTCTCGTGTCTTAAATACTTTTCCTCCCAGAATCATTATTAGACGTAAAGACGGCATTGCAAACATTTGCCAAATTAATTAACTCAACAGTAATGAAACTTAGTTTTGGCCTCGTGTCTTGGTGTGATTCAGTAATCTTATTGTCTGTCATTTATTTTATGTATGTATATATAGCGGATTTAAAAAAAGGTAATGCGTCACTTACTTTGTTTATAATAATTTGAGTTCCTTCACCTTAACTAGCACTTTCGATCTTTGGTCGGAAAATGAAGAATATTCTGTTTTGACAATAGGCCCTTTTCTTTCTATGCGGGAAGGAGTGGGATGCTGTGTATATAAAATTATTACTATCTCGATCTCCGAATTCGGCGCAAAGTGGGGAACGGAGTGTCTTAACACTATGTTCCCTCTGTCTATCCTGCTGTCTGCGGGATACAGCGCGAAGCTAAAGAAAAAATATCTCGTTTTTATTAAAGTGCTGATGCGCTACCCAACAAGTAAATTATTTACAAGCACATCACATTAGAAACATTTGAAAATGCATTTATAATGATATTTCGTTACAGAGATTAAGTAAACTAGTAAGATGATATCTAAACTCTATATATCCTGCGAATCTTAGCTCTTAAGCTGACTTCCGTCCTACTTCGTTTAATCAATTACGTTACTTAACTCTTCCCATTCAAACTATCCATATCTGCGCCCACAATGGCGAATCTTATATTTGCAACAAGTACTTACATTACTTACAACAAGTACTTACATTACTTACATTATATAACTTTAGTAGCTAATTGCTTAATTTTTAGGAATTTGACAATATAGGCGTGTAATTAAAATAATTTTAAGTGAAATTTATGTTTAATTATTCACAAATGAATTAAAATTATATTATTTTATACGTTACTTTGCGTATAACATAGGATTCTTTGTTCAATTTTCGATAAATGCTGTCCAATTCTTATTGTGTTTACACAAATATAGTACAAAGAATAGATTAATTACATTTTTAACACTTTTTTTACATTGTGTCGACCTCATCTTAGACTTGAAAGAAACATGGTGAATGATATAATAGTATATTTAAATTATCCAGAAAAAGAAGGCATCTTCAGTCAATGCTTATAGTATAATATTAGTGATATTACATATGTGATACCATAATAAATAAAATCTAGGATGTCATCATGGCACAGTGAGACAGTGTGACATAAACGAGATTGGTTATGGGCTCAATTCCCTCTTCAATGATAGTTTAGGTTAGAAATTTATATTTATTTTTAATACATTTCTTCATTCTGACAATATGAAGTGCGGGGTTGAGTTCCGCCACGCAACTCGCGTTCGATTTCGGGCGCAAAAAGGAGAACGGAGTGTCTTAATATTATGTTCTCTCTGACTGCTACTAATAAAAGTCTCAATTACACTTAATCTATTGTTACATTACACCTCCTTATGCAACATAATCACCTATCTTCATTGTACACATTAGGAAGATTGCGTGGTTCGTAGTTTTTGTTAGCAACGTCCTGGTAGACCTACGCGTCTATTTAATATGCATCATTCAACCTTCAGAGCCGTATTGGGAGACTATTCCACGCTAACAGCATTATAAATTCATTTTATTTTATAGATGAATTTGCATTTCTTGTATTATTGTTTTGTATTGAAATTGAAGAGAGATATAGTGACTAATTATTCTGCCCTTGAATTCTTTCACGCAAGTGTACGAAGCGACTAGTTGTGGTTTCGATTCCCACTCGAGGAGTGAAAATATTTAATATTTCCATTTTCTTCGCTCTGGTATTAGAGAATTCGGCGGAAAGTGGGGAACGGAGTGTCTTAACACTAGGTTTCCTCTGCCTACCTACTAAAAAAAAAAGTGTACGAAAGCTTAAATACAAAAGTAAGCCATATTTTTTTTTAAATCTTTATATAAAGCTACCAATCGTGTTGTGAAATAATAACAGAAGTATCAATATCATATCTTTATTATATCTTGAGAATTTTATAGCAATTTTCTTTAAGCCAATTTTGGTTTACGGCGTCGCTCTATTGTTTTGTGCTATTTAATATAAGTATGTGGGGCCAGTCGTGGCGCAGTGGCACGAACGTGTGACTGTAAACGACTGGTTGTGGGTTCGATTCCCACTGAATGAGTGGAAATATTTAATATTTCCATTTCCCTTGCTCTGGTATCAGAGGTAAAGCGCGGCGTTAAGTTCCGCCACTTAACACGCAATGCCTCCGAATTCGGCGGTGCGTGGAGAACGGAGTGTCTTAACACTAGGTTCCCTCTGCCTACTCTGCTGTGTGCGGGATACAGCGTGAAGCTAAAAAAAATAAGTATCAGTTGTGCGCAAACACAATGTACCTCGTTACATATTCAGAGGTAGCTTTTTGAATAATTAAGTTTTTGTATAGATCGATATATCAGTGTTCTAATATTGAATAATATACTTGACGATTCATACGAAATAAACGAAGCGATTGATATGGTCTAAAAAACAAAGTGATAGTTAAAAAATATATTTACAAAATATGTAACATTTTGAATCCCACACTGGATTCGAACCCGCGCGTCTTAAACGGCAAATATTTATTTATACGTCTTCTTAAAATATTTTTCGTATTCAATGTGTAAATAATATTTTAAAAATGTTATAAATAAAAAAAGGAATAATTAATGAAATAACAGTAATATTTTACACGTATATGTGTTTGTATGTCACAAACATCTGCTTAGAGTATAGCGATGTATAGAAACCCACTAACTATCGCACACGGTCAGTAGGTATATTTCTTGCGTAATCCCTTTCCCTATTACCTTAACGATTGAATAGACGTGTTTCCTCATATTTTATTCAAAGAAAATTAAACTATTTTTTTTATTATGTAGAAACCATCTGGGACAGTGTTAAACTTTAGACGCGATTGGTAGTAGGTTCAATTCCCAATTCAGGGAATGATTTTATATAAATTATTGTCATTTCTGCGCTTTGTTGTCTATAATAAAAACGCAGCGTTAAGTTTCGCCACTCCGGGTCATGCCATTTCGGGTAAAAAGAGGAGAAAGTGTCTTGACACTGAGATCTCTGTCTCTCTCTGACTATGTTATGCCGATCATGAGTCTACAATAAATGATTAGAGACTACTATTGCAGTGCTGTATGGAATAGAACAATATTATTTACTTTGAAACAACTACTGTCTTCATTCTTTTACTGAACTATTTAAAAAAAAGCAGCGTGTAGTTTTTTTTCGGATAGCAGAAAATACATACATATATGCCTAAGTATTTTATATTATCGCTCCTCCCACGCCTTTCAACATGACTTGTAGATCTGTCGACGCGTAAAATACGATTTCGCTTAACAACTTCTTTTTACTACTCTAGCCTTAACTTTATATAAAGAAACATAGTAGTATATGATATTATATTATCTAATAAATATGTTTATTGAATATTTAATTATGATATATTTCGCCTTTTCTTTACCCTAATGACGATAACGATGCTAAATTTTATACAAGTTGTCCGCATGTCGTGGCCCAGTGGCACAAGCGTGTGACTGTAAATGACTGGTCGTGATTTCGATTCCCACTCGAGGAGTGGAAATTATATTTCCATTTTCTTCGCTTTGGTGTCGAGGTAAAGCGCGCGTTAAGTTCCGCCACTTAACACGCAAGCCTCCGAATTCGGCGAAACGGATTGTCTTAACACTAGGTTCCCTCTGCCTACCCTGCTGTGTGCGGGATACCGCGTGAAGGTAAAAATATATATATTATTGTAAAAAGCTTTGCAAGTTTTGCCTCTCCATAGTATTTTTTAACATACATGACATAAAAAGAGCAACGTTGTTTCATGTACATATATTTCTACGATAGTAAAGTACTTTCCAATGTCGGTTGTGCCAAAAGTTTGCTTTCACAAAAATACTCATTGTCTCTAAAGCGCGGCAGTAATTTTACAATCTTTTTTTCTCCATTGACGTTTTATTATTTTGCTCGCTTTGAACTTTTTTAATTTACTATTTCAATCAACAGTCACTATAAAGTTTTACAAAATGTTTTTTGTTCACGTTTTCTGATATAGTTTATTTAATATTTGTCTGTGGAATTAATTTAATGACAAAGCAGTCTAGTGGAGAAAAATAGTGTCATGACACTATGTAGCTGGCTGAAAGAGTCTACTTTGCTATATGTATTTAAAGCTAAAGCTAAAATTGAAAATCGAGTTTTATACTATTTGTGTTAAGGAAATCATTAACATATATTATCAACACAATAATTGAAAAATATATTTAGAAAACGTTTAAAAATTTGAACGAGATGAGAGCGCCTGAACGGTATTTAGGAGGCGCGGGTTCGAATCCCGCTGCGATCAAATTTTTATATGTTTGCTAATTGTCTTTTTCAATTTTCCTAAGTGCGGAATAACACTTTAAAAATGTTTAAAAACACGATAATTTTTAGATATTATCAATATTAACTTTGTATTTTCATACTACAACAGTATTAATAAGTTAAGTTTATTTAAACGTGTAACTTCATGGGTGTGATGTATAATTTCCTTTTTAATTATAATTAAAGTGGTTAATTTCGAAAAACGTTTCGACCTTTTTGTTATACTTAATTTTTAATTATTTTTAACAATTTACAATATCCATCCAAACTTAATTACCTAAATTGAAAATACTTACCTAAATCCAGCACGCCGGTTCCTCGCCTTCAGGCAATATTATAATAGATGTCGACACCATGCTTGACCTCGTCCGGTCGGAAATTGCAAAGTGCTTCCCCTAAAGGAACTAAGCTGATGTGATTCTGAAGCCCTCCAAATTTCCTTTGACAATTTGCTGCTAACGTATCGCTGTTTTTATTTATTGCGTAAGAATAAATTATCTTATGTATAATTTAGTTTATGTTTCTCAAAGATTATTTAAATGAAATATAATGATCAAGTAAGTTAATCTAAGCTCTCCCGTTATCGCGTTGATAGAAAATAAGGATGAACACTAACATTACAAAAACTTAATTGATTTAAAATTATTTAGATTCTTCAAAAGTTTTGGACTGTAATGATTTTAGCTTCAATTTTCCCTGGAGTCTAGGAATCGTTGTATTTTAATTATTCGATGTATTTTAATTACTTTAATTTCTTCGCTACGGTACCTAAGACATAGCTTGAATTATATTTTTTATTTGCTTATGCAATTCTACAGTCTATTCCTGATAAGCTTTGAGGTGTAATTGCTTTAGTTATATCAATTTTAATTTTAACTATTTTACCTTTGACATTTAATAAAAAAATACAAGGAATCCAATTTAACTACTACTACTCTACGTTGAGTTCTGCCTCTCAACACTTAGTGTGTCGAATTTAGGTAGGAAGTAAGAACAGAGTGCCTTGGCGATCGGTTTTCTCTGTCTACCTAGGAAATGGCTACAAGCTGCTAGATTCTCTATTATTTTATACACACAATGATACCAATATAAAATATATATATATTTAGTAGTGGCCAGTCATGGCCCAGTGGCACAAGCGTGTGACTGTAAACGACTGGTTGTCGGTTCGATTCCCACTCGAGGAGTGGAAATATTGTATAGAATTAAATGCGATCTCTATTAAACAGTCTACTCATCAATATTTTTTTAAGAACGTTATATAAGCCCCATTTCACAATTAAGAATTTCAAATATCATAGGTATTTTTCCCTTTGAAAATATAAAACTGTATGAAGAACATAATTATAACTTATAATGCCGTTAAAGTCGAGAGAGTATGAAAGCGGTCTCACTTTCGTTTTCTACGCTACCTCATCTACGAATTATAATTGCTTTTAAACTCTGCATTTTTATTTTATGCGTATGCTATAATAATGTTTCCTTTCGTTTTGAATATGTTTCGAGTATCTTTTGGCTAGTTAAAGAGGTGAATTTATGTTTGTAATAGAATAATTAATCGTACGATATATTATATGGGGCCAGTCGTGGCGCAGTGGCACGAACGTGTGACTGTAAATGGTTGTGGATTCGATTCGCACTCGAGGAGTGGAAATATTTAATATTTTTATTTCCTTCGTTCTGGTGTCAGAGGTAAAGCGCGGCGTTAAGTTTAGGGTTTTACACGCAATGCCTCTGAATTCGGCGGTTCCCTCTGCCTACCCTGTTGTGTGCAGGATATAGCGTGAAACTAAAAAAAAAACAATTTATTTATTAAATTGTTTGTGTTATCCTGCTCTGATAAAGCGCGGTGTTAAGTGCCGCCACTCAACGCGCAATTTTTGAATTAAGGTGGAAAGCGAAGAACAGAATATGACAGCTTGCCTTTTTATCTAATTTACTATGCAAGATTAGTGGTGAAGAAGAAAAAAAATTGTACTATCTCGTGTATAAGTTAAAACTCGCATGTTTGAAACTTGTCCCCAGTACCTACTATAAAATAGTACATCTTCAATAAAACTCACCGTGAATAAATTATATAAATTATAAAATATTATATTATATACCATTATATAATATTTTATTTCTATGTCAAAAAGCAAAACATTTTCCCAAAAAAAATCTACAATGCATTGCATTTTGTTGCGCACTTTATTATACCTATTTTAATTTGTTAGTTGCTTTGTGTGAAGTTTGCATACGTTTTTTATTAGAGGCTCTTTGTTTGTGTATTACTAGAACGTATATATAGATTTTCTAGTTTCATGTTACTAAAGTATAACGTATTTTGTGCTGGAAATAATGTGTTTATGAACTTTTAGACACAAAAAATGACTTTAGAAAACGTAAATAAAGTTCCATTTAATTTGAATAGAAGTCTCGTTGCCTTAGGAATGAGTATGACATTTTATAGCAGAAGCAAACTTACACTAAACAATATTATCTTACTATTATTAAATATAATTCTAATAAAAAATATTAATAAAAAATTAAGTATATACCCTCTGACCTTGAAACAATGTAAAGTGAAACTAACTGATTGGTTATTAAAACTAAATTATGAGGAGACCGAAGATCTCCTGGCCACCTAACTACATTGCCACTCTCCTTACACACGTACACACACTCAAACATACCTACACACACTCACATTTTTCTTACACACATTTTACCATTCAAATTGTTCATTCAAATTATATATATTTTGTTTCTATTATTTTACTATTTATTATTATTATTATTTTTCTTTTACTCTTTACGTTTTTGTTTTATCACTGAAATATGTTACACTAATTTTTGAAACGACGCTTGTGAGGCGGACGCTAATAACTGCAACACAGTTTTATACTAAAGCAGTTATTACCGTTACAAAATGTTATAACTATGTACCACAGTTTAAAATGAATAAAAATATTATTATTATTATTATTATTATTTTTATGATTTTTTTCATTCTCCCATTGCTGGGGACTTCTGCTCCAACGCGGACTTGCAGTCAAACATTGGAGAGATGATGATCTACTGTATTGTTAAAAATTTCCTAACAATGCGACAAGTGTTTAAAATAACCGCCTTTTGTAATTGACGATAAAGGAGAGGGTGAATATTAAGTTGTTTAAGACTAGAGTGTAAAGTGACCGGTATTACTCCTGTGGTAGAAAGAATTACTGGTATTGTTTTGACGGTGTTAACTTGCCATTGTGCTTTCAACTCTATTGAAAGGTCAGTGTATTTGGTAATTTTATCTGAAAACGTTGAAGAGAGATTATGTGTATTGGGTATTCCCACATCAATTAGGTAAACTATACTATGTTTTTTATCATGTAGGGTAATGTCAGGTCTGTTATGATGGATGGTTTTGTCTGTAATTATTGTCCTATCCCAATAAAGCTTAAAATCCTTTGAATCTATTACAGCTTGAGGTTTATATTTGTAATATGGTATGGTTTCACTGATTAAATTCAATTTTTTCGCTAAATATTGGTGAATAATGGATGCAACCTGATCATGTCGATGTTTGTAATCTGTTTGTGTTATTGATTTACAAGCTCCTGTTATATGTTGTATGGTTTCACTGGCACAATGGCAATGTCTGCACAGATCTAATTGTGTATCGTGTATTATATGTTTTTTGTAATTTCGTGTCTCCATAATCTGGTCTTGTATAGCTAGCATAAACCCTTCAGTTTCGGGGAATAACTCACCTTGGCTTAACCAAGCGTTCGAAGCTATCTTGTCGACGGTAGGACTGAGCAAGTCGCGTCTGTGCCTTCCATGAAGAGATTTTGCTAACCATGCCTCTAATTTTTGTTGTGATTGCGTTATAGTTTCGTTTGACTGTGTTAAATGACTGCTTAGGTTTAGTGGTGTTAATTTATTATCTAATCCTGTAATTAGTCCATGGAGTGAAGATTGTTGTGCGCGAGTGTGGAAAAAAGATCTAAGTAAATGTATCTGTTTGTTATGAAGGTTTTTAATATCTATTATTCCTCTTCCACCTTCGTATCTAGGAAGTGTAAGCCTTTGTATGCAAGATCGGGGATGGTGTTTCCTGTGCTTGGTCATAAGTGTATTTATAATTCGTTGAAGTCTTTGTAAATCTGTCTGTGACCAATTAATAACGCCAAAAGAGTAGGTGAGCATCGGTATAGCATAGGTGTTCAGTGCTTTTATTGTATTGTACGCGTTTAAATTGGTATTTAAAACTTTTTGCACTCTACCCTTAAATTTCTTGTTTATTTCTATTTTTATTTGTTTCTGATGAATGTGTCTTGTCTGTTGATACCCTAAATATTTGTAGCCATTTTCGTCGTCTATTGGATCGATATAATCTCCGGAATATAATTGATATTTATTTTTCTCTATTTTACCCCTTCGAACAGATTGTAATTTACATTTCTCTATGCCAAATCTCATTTGTATATCAGTGGAAAACATTTGCGTCATGTCTGCTAGTTCATTTAAATTACTAAGGTTAGATGCGTAGAGTTTAATATCATCCATATACATAAGATGCGAGATGACGTGCTGAGTGTTATTCTGGGTAATTGTGTATCCTTTTTTGCTATTATTTAACATTAAAGACAATGGATTTAAAGCGAGGCAAAACCAGAGAGGACTGAATGAGTCTCCCTGGAATATGCCTCTTCTTATATGTATTGGTTCTGTTTCTATTACGTTCGCTAAATTAACCATTTTTAATTGGGTAGTCCAGTTCTTCATAATGTTTTCTAAGAAATTTATAATATTTGGGTGTATTTTGTGCATTTGTAAAACATAAACAAGCCATGTATGTGGTATCGCATCAAATGCTTTCTGAAAATCAATGTACATGGTGTATATATCTGTCTTCTTCTTTTGTGCGTGTTTGGATATGACTGAGTCTATAATAAGCTGTTCTTTACATCCTTGACTTAGGCGACGGCAGCCTTTTTGCTGTTCTGTGAGTATATTATTGGCGTCAATATGTTTATAAACGAGTTCTGTTATACATGAAGATATGATTTTATAAATGGTTTGCAGACATGTTATTGGCCTATATTTTGCGGGGTTCCGTTTGTCTCCTAAATCCTTAGGCAGCATGTAAGTTATACCCTGAGTTACAAATGATGGCACTGAGTTCGGTGATTTTATAAAATTATTTATATGAAAAAGCAAATGTATATGTACACAAGTAAATTTCTTGTACCAAAAGTTATGAATTTTGTCGGTTCCTGTAGCTTTCCAGTTGTGAGTTTTTGAAATAACAGATTTTAACAATTCTATATTGACCACTTCAAATTGCATGTCAGTTGTTTGTGTATCTAAATACTGTTTTTGTTCTTCAATCCATTCTGCTTGGTTGTATTCAGCTGGAGAAGACCATATTGATGACCAGAAGGTATATAATTCTTCAGTTGTAGGCAAATCAACACTATTATTCTTAATATTGTTATTGGAACTAGTTGAGCTTAAATTGCGATAGAATAATTTTTCATTTGCGTTAAATATTTTATTTTGTGATTTTCTTAATGATGTCTGTTTATATCTCCGTAGTCGGTTTGCTAATGCGCTAAGTTTTTGTTTCAATGTATCTAAAAATTCTGTAAGTGTAGAGTTTTCTGTCTCGTGTTGTGTGTGTATTTTATAATTGTTTTTAATTTTATTAATATGATTTTGTAGTGTTTCACTTCTATTCCCTTGGATGTAATCAGTAAGTCTACCGATCTTAATTCTTAATTCTTCTATTCTATTTTCCAATCTCTTTTGCCATTTAGGAATACTTTGGGTTGCAATATTTCTATTTTGGTTATGTGAAATTTTAGATCCGTTCAATAGGGCTGCTGTCATTGCAGCGCAATATATAAGTGTATGTAAAGTTAGAAAATCACATTCAGAACTTAGATACTTAGGCAAAACTACTAAATCAATGTAATTAATTGTGGCTGTAAGCTTCTTATTGGTCTTCTGTTTCGGTATATAAGGTCGTTTTGGGGGACAGGTGTGTGAAAAGTCGGTGTATGTGTTAGAAAATGTTGAATTTATTCTGATTTTATCTTCTTCTGTAAGCTGGTATTTTTTAATAAGATGTTGTCTCTTTTCATTTTCTTCTAAATTATTCGTATTGATTATATCTCCGAGAGATGAAATCTGTTCAGTTTCGTTTGTGCTTTCAATTATAGGATTAATAGCTGTCGATTGAGGGTTATTTTTATTACTTAAGAATGCCGGTGTTACCTCAGGCACATTCTGCGGTTCTGCTGTTAAGCATTCTTCATTAATTGATTGCGCTACTTCGGTTTTTAATTCTGTGAGTCTTTCTGGTTTTACTAATTTGTTATAAACTATTGCTCTGCGCTGATCAGCTATACGTTGGACTGAAACATCGGCTAAGATTGGAAATTGATGTACGACTTCCTTATAAAGTTGTGTCCTGTATCCAGTTATATTTCTTTCTAATTTTGTAATCTTATAGTAACATCTCATTATTGCTTCATTAATATCATCATCCCATTTCCTTCGTTCTGTGGCTATTTGTGGATTATCGGTTTGCAATATTTCAGAGTGATTGGAATTTTGAAGCGTAACTCTAACTTCTTCTTTAATTTCTTGTAATTTATCTGGACTTAGTAAATTTTTCTTCATGATGGCTCTGCGCTGGTCTCCTACTCTTTGCTTTGATACTATCATATGGGGAAACTGTTCAATAAATTTAGCATGTAGTGGTGTTAAGTAAGTTCTAAGATTAACTGTCTCTAATGAAGTGAGGGTGAAATATGTACGCACAATGAAAATATTCATTTCTAAAGACCATTTCTTTCGCGTACGGGGGCCTACCGCAACGGGTGCAGACATAGTAGTCTTATCGACAATCTGCACAACGTCTTTGATAGGATGAAAAGATGACATTGATGATGATGAAGGTGACGGTTGAAAAAGTGAAGATGATGGTGATGCATTAAATGGAGAAATGGATGATGACGAATGAGGTGATCGTTCGGCTGTAATATATTCTTCGACTGGAGTCCGCCTGATCAACTCCTCGTCGCCGATGGTTCGCATACTGAGACACCCAGCATCGGCTCCAGGTGCGCCCCGGCGACCCCCGGGCAGCGGCCGTAAACTATATACTCTTTTTTCCATTTCATACAAAAGGGTTGGGAATTGTTGGTTGGGAAGGGTAAGCCTAGTTGGTATTGGCATGTCATTGTGTAATTGCTGTAAAGCACAAGGCTAGATGTTCTCGCCTTATCATAGTACCTCCTTCCCGTAAGCCCCCACCACCACGACAAGGTCATTCCATGACAAGGTCATTTCACGACAAGGTTCATTATTATTAATGGGGCCAGTCGCGGCGCAGTGGCACAAGCGTGTGACTGTAAACGACTGGTTGTGGGTTCGATTCCCACATTCCCGTTTTAAGTTTCCATTTGTCATAAAATGATTCTAATAACTAATTTCTTTCAGCCAGCTATTATGGTATGATAAATAAAATTAAGTGTGGCCAGTCGTGGCGCAGTGGCACAAGCGTGTGACTGTAAACGACTGGTTGTGGGTTCGATTCCCACTCGAGGAGTGGAAATTATATTTCCGTTTTCTTCGCTCTGGTATCGAGGCAAAGCGCGACGTTAAGTTCCGTCACTTAACACGAAATGCCTCCGAATTCAGCGGAAAGTGGGGAACGGAGTGTCTCAACACTAGGTTCTCCTCCACATAAACTTTAAGTGTGCCAAACTTACATATTCACCACTTGCATAATTTTCGTAAAGATGAGTCCCAGAGTTTTTTTCTTCACGTTATTATCTAATCTAGACTGTATATTAAATATCTGCATATAATTGGTTATTGAAAAAATAATTATACAAGAAATACCTTCAAGAAACTTCACTTTTTCCCATCTCTTCCTAATATTACGCACGTAGTAGTAGCTACATATCAATCTACTTGCCTATTTTTGCAGTGTTACATTAATTCATTGTTGCTCTTTTTGCGCGATCATTGTTTGCTCTCTCATTTTCATATCATGTAATATGCCTTCATTTCACCGCGTTTACGTAACCTTTGTGTGATTGTTTTCAGACTACATTATTTTAATAGGTGAAGTGTAAAAAGTCATTACGTGTACCTATTTGTATTTGAGTATAAGTGTGCTGTTAGTTTGTGGCATTTTATTTTATTTTATTTTTTAATATATTTCTTCTTATTTTATATTTTATTCTTTAAAATAATTATAAGCGCGGCGTTGAGTTCCGCCACTGTACAATGTATCGACACAATATCTCAAAGAGGAGAACTGTCTTGATACTAGATTCTGTCTGACTATCCTGATATGCGAAAAACCATGTGAAATTTCTTTTTTTTTTTGTAACTTATCTTTTGCACCATTCAGTTAAATAAAAAGACCTACTGACGTGTAAAATAAACGTTACGGGCCTTAGTTACGTAAATGTGACTGTATATGTACACTGTATGTCAGACATAGCCTGGAATGTAAAATATATTTTTAATACTACATATTTCAAAGCATTATTAGAAAAAAAATATTAATTATACGACTTATTATTTACTAGCGGCCCGCTCGCGGCTTCGCCGCGTGAACTATTTCGTTATATTGCAACCTTCGGGGGCGCATTTTTAAAAAATAAAGTAGCCTATGTTTAAGCTTAGATTATCCACTATATTTATGCCAAAATTCATTACGATTGGTCTAGTGGTTTAGATTTTTCATATAAACTTTCATCCCCTATTTCAACCCCTTAGAGATTGATTTATGAAAAAATAAGTAGCCTATGTTAGACCCAGTCACTTTTACTACTTTCATTCTAAATTTCATCCAAATCGGACCGGTAGATTAGCCGTGAAAGCGTGACAGACAAACACACAGACTTTCGCATTTATAATATAAGTATGGATATGTAGTTATATATCTGTGAATGTCTTTTCTAGTTATTAAAGGGATACTATGTGTTTTTATTCACAATTGATATAATATAAAAGAAATTTAGAAAACATATAAAAAAATTTACGCAGCGGCATTCGAACCCGTGCCTCTTGTAGACCGTCCAAGCGCTCTGACCGTTAAGCCATGAGTACTTTAAAATAAAAGTGATATAATGTGTTTTTTATATCATGTTATTAAATAAAAATAGGTGCAGGTTGTATCTTGTTGACTTGCAAATCAATACCGTGTTTTAATATAACATAATTACTTCCTATCGACGCAGTTTCAATTTCACAAATTTCTCTTTATATAATTTTATACATCTAACCATGTTACTTAATATGCATAATTCAATATTTGCTAGTAATACTAATATAACGAATTTATTTAACATTATGACTATCGTGGCGCAGTGGGACAGCGTCTGACTGTAGAGGCGATTGGTTGAGGATTCGATTCTGACTCGATGGAATGATTTTTTTTTATTATTTTTTTTTTTTAGCTTCACGCTGTATCCCGCACACAGCAGGGTAGGCAGAAGGAACCTAGTGTTAAGACACTCCGTCCCCCACTTTCCGCCGAATTCGGAGGCATTGCGTGTTAAGTGGCGAAACTTAACGCCGCGTTTTGTCTCGGCACCAGAGCGAAGAAAATGGTAATATTAAATATTTCCACTCCTCGAGTGGGAATCGAACCCACAACCAGTCGTTTACAGTCACACGTTTGTGCCACTGCGCCACGACTGGCCCTTGGCCTGGAATGATTATATTTATATTATTTTCAATTAACCCAGCGGGGGTTACCTAAGAAAAATTGAATTTCAGGGTAAATTTCCGCATGTCAATACACAATGTCTGTCTTTGGGCAGAAAATGGAGAACCCGTTGTCTTGACATTAACTTCTCCCTGAAGACCCTCCTATATGAGGAAAGCATGAAGCTGTGAAAAACGTTATTCATGTCAATTACTCTTTCAAAATTTTCTTTTTTAACACAGATTATATAAAAATCATAAAAGCAAAATTATATAATGCCAATGCAAAAAAAAATCTTAAATTTATAAACTACTTTTTTTGTAAGCGTTAATTTTATACCCAGTAGAGTATTATGTTGAATTATACAATTCTAGCACTCAAGTACTAAAAATAGTGTTTCATAGTTATAAAGAAGTCTATTGTTTCTCCCATATTCTCAAGATGCTAATCTAATAGAATAGGCCGCGTCATCGCAGTTTCATCGGATAGGAATGTTAAATGATCTTGCCACTATTGTTTATTATAATTATATTGTTTTTTAAGTTTAGATTCTTATAAAGTTTTTGTTTACTTTGTTTGTCATTTAAGTTTATGACTATCATCCTTATGTCAATGTGGGACTGTAGGCGCAGTAGTTATGGGTTCAATTTCCATTTTAACACTCTTGTGAGACAAATCGTTGCATTGACTTCAAATTACTCAACATTTTATATCTTGAATTTAGTGGGGAACGGAGTACCTTAATACTAGGTTCCCTCTGCCAACCCTGCTGTGTGCGGGATACAGCGTGAAGCTAAAAAAAATTTAGGCGGAATGTGAAAAACAAAGTATCTTCACCGTATGCGAGAAAAAGAAGCGTGAAGCTGTGATCAAGCAGCCTCAGGCTTTTTCCTACATAACGGTAATCAGAAAGGACCTAGTGTAAAGACACTCTCTTCTATATCTTCGTCGTGGCGGAACTCAACGCTACGCTTCGTCTTTGGTACCAGAGCGAAAAATGAAAAAAAATATATAATCATTTTCCCTAGTGGGATTTGAACCCACGACCATTGCATTACAGTGAAACGTTGTCCCACTGCGTCACGGCCTGTGAAAAAGGACAACATATTTGTTGTAATCGGAATTGAAAGAACCAGGCAAGATACGAGTATATCTCCGATCTCCATTTTAACCTAATTTAAAGTACGAACGACGTTCAACTATTTTAAATTGAAACTAGGTTTTATTGTCATGTAACATAGTATCAGTTTACGTAATTACATGTCAACCTACATAGTGCCCTAGATCATATTCCAAGAATCAACGATGTAGGCATAGGCAATAC
Source organism: Dryas iulia moderata (assembly GCA_019049465.1). Lineage (NCBI taxonomy): Eukaryota > Metazoa > Arthropoda > Insecta > Lepidoptera > Nymphalidae > Dryas > Dryas iulia. The sequence continues at coordinate 11,570,904 of CM032419.1, read as the reverse complement.
TATAATAGGTAAGGCTCACTATATTGTACTTCTAGTCAAACTCAGAATGTGTTTTTTTTATAGCTTCACGCTCAGTATCCCGCACACAGCAGGGTAGGCAGAGAGAACCTAGTGTTAAGACACTCCGTTCCCCACTTTCCGCCGAATTCGGAGGCTTGCGTGTTAAGGGGCGGAACTTAAAGCCGCGCTTTACCTTGGCACCAGAGCGAAGAAAATGGAAATATTTAATATCACTCCTCGAGTATCCCACTCCTCGAGTGGGAATCGAATCCACAACCAGTCGTTTATGACACGTTTGTGCCACTGGGCCACGACTGACCACAATGAAATAGTGTTTAGTTAATAAAATATAAATACTTTAAAATATTCAGATTTAATGTCAATTAATTTAGGTCAATTTTGTTATATACTCATGATTTTTTATTTATGCCTTTAAAGCACGGTTATTGTCGTGGCTTGACTATCAATTTCTTTCTTCCACGCCAGACACTCAGAATAATAAAATAATTTAGAAAACCGGATGTGAATCTGTATTTAGATATAGAACAGCTTTTCACTTTATATTGCAAAACTTAAATATTTTTTTCTACCATTAGTCAGTGTGGCGAACAAACTAATACGATTTCCAGAAATTCTTATAAAAACTGGAAATCTAGTTTTCACAAAATCATATTTTCCATATATAATATACGAAATATGTAAAAAGAAATCTATATATAAAGTAAGTAATTTGAAAAGTTATAGTATTTTAATCCATTAGTAAGCAAATTGAGGGGGCCGGGTGGAAGATAATTGAAATGCGGGACGAACGTTATTCTAATTTATATGATAGTTGCTGGTATACAAAGACATGTTTTAATGAAATTAACCTAAAACTATGGCGAATATATGTATAATGGTTATATAGATTGAAAACTTTTTTTACTATTAAAAACTATTTTTTTTAGCTTTACGTTGTATCCCTTGCGGGGTAGTCAGAAAGAATGTATGACCATATGTAAACTAAATAAATTAATGAATTCTCCTGCTCTTTAGAAAACAGTATAGAACTGCTTGATGTTATTATTTAGCAAAACGTATTTTTTTTTTTTAGTTTCACGCTTTTTCCCGCAAAGCAACACTAAATAAATAGTGCTATGGCACTCTATTTTACACATTTTGCCCCAAATTGGGAAAATCAACGCCGCGCTTTGTCTTTTGGTACCAGAACGAAGAAATGAATTGTGAAATATAACAATTCCCCTAACGAGAATAGAACCGACTACATTCACGTTACAGTCAGGCGCTGTCCCACTGCATCACGTCTAATAATTACTTTTATATTTATATTTTTAATTTTAATACAAATAATCAATAGCAACGAACAAAAGTAAATCAGGAAACAGTCTCATTATAAACGTAACAAGTCGTTTGTTACAACTTGATACGTCGTGGGAAATATACTTTTTCTTCTTTTCGTCGCTTGTCGTAACAACGTTATTGTTCGCGTTTCAATCAATCTGGCAACATTCATTCGATTGTCTTAATGTAATTCACTTTCACTTGCTATCTTTCTAATTCTACTTAAATATAATATCTTTTTGGTACAAAAGATTTGCAATTACCGAATTGTGGTTGTTTAATGTTTCTTTTTGTTGATTTTTTTTATAACTTCACGCTGTATCCCGCACACAGCAGGGTAGGCAGAAGGAACCTAGTGTTAAGACACTCCGTTCCCCACTTTCCGCCGAATTCAGAGGCATGCGTGTTAAGTGGCGGAACTTAACGCCGTACTTTACCTCGACACCAGAGCGAAGAAAATGGAAATATAATTTCCACTCCTCGAGTGGGGATCGAACCCACAACCAGTCGTTTACAGTCACACGCTTGTGCCACTGCGCCACGTCTGGCCACAATCTTATCTTATTTTTTTATGTTTTATTGTCCATTTTCACATCGAGCAAGGTAGACAAAGGTAATTTAGTGTCAATATATTCCGTTGTCCACTTTCGGCACTTAATGTTGAGTTTTGCCTTCCCAGTGCGGGGAAATGTAAACAATTTATTGAGAATCTAACCCAAAACCAATTGCGTTTGTAGTATGATGCTGTCCCACTAAACCACTATGGCGTTAGCTACAAAAATTAAGTTAATTTTAATCTATTATTCTCTTACTTATACTCATTCGTTCTAGTTGTTCGTATTTTTTGTAAAAGAATAGTATTTTAAATTTCCGACGTAATCAAATGAAGTTTTCACATAAATAAATGATAACTAGTAATAGTAGAAAGTAAGTAATAACTTCCGCTTTTAACGCTTTTATAACAAGTATTTTTAGTCTCTGTAAAATCATAATATTTTTTAGGTACTTTTAACTGGAAAATGTGCTAAATCTTAGCTAGCATTGACTTGTGTTACTCATGGTATATATATACTATCGAAAGAATTAAAATACAGATATAGCCCCTCCACGCCTCGTCCCTGGCGGGGTATTCAGAGACAACAGAGCGCCAAAGATTACGGTTTATGTAGTTTACATACTTCATCAGTACTTATCATGCTTTGTGGCGCGCTTGCTAACGTGACCTTACTCTAGTATCATCGTTGTCGAAGATCAGCTGTGGTTTCCCCTAAATAATAAAATGTCTAAAATATTAATGTGGCCAGCCGTGGCCCAGTGGCACAAGAGTGTGACTGTGAACGACTGGTTGTGGGTTCGATTCCCACTCGAGGAGTGGAAATTATATTTCCATTTTCTTCGCTCTGGTGTCGAGATAAAGCGCGGCGTTAAGTTCCGCCACTTAACACGCAAGCCTCCGAATTCGGCGGAAAGTGGGGAACGGAGTGTTTTAACACTAGGTTCCCTCTGCCTACCCTGCTGTGTGCGGGATATAGCGTGAAGCTATTTTTTTTTTTATTTTAAAATATTAATTTAGACATGTTTTCTTTTACATTATTTTAGTTTAGGAATATTTTATTTTTTTTAATATTTCTTACATAGTTTTTTTTCTTATACATTACGCTACAACGCTTAGGGCAAAAGCATAAAGCTCATCCATCACACTTGCGCCATACAGCCGTTTCACTCCAATTACCATAATAGTTGGGTGCATCGCGAAATTCCATAACATTACTTTCACTGAGGCCAGTCGTGGCCTGTGGGCACAAAGTGTGATTGTAAACGCGACTGGTTGTGGGTTCGAATCCCACTCGAGGAGTATTTAATATTTCATTTCCTTCGCTCTGATGTCGAGGCAAAGCATGGCGTTGAGTTCCGCCACTTAACAACTAATACCTCCAGAATTTAGCAGAAAGTAGAACGGAGTGTCTCTTTATGTTAGGTTCCCTCTAACTACCCTGTTGTGTGCGGGATACAGCGTGAAGCTAAAAAAAATAAAAAATAAAATGACTTTCACCGGTATCTGGATGCCGGCCTTGCTTTCATGTCGGACTAGCTCTGTGTGAATTACTTTTGCTTCTAATATTTTAGTTTTAATGCTCTCGTAATTGTCGATTTCGTTTTCATATTTCGTGCGGTCTGCGTTTTCTATGTCTGATAACCTTCATGCAGTGTTATGTTGCACGTTTTAGATTTTATTGCTTATATAGAATAGATTGATATGTCAATTGTAGGCTTATATTGTATACTAGCGGCCCGCTCGCGGCTTCGCCGCATGATCTACGTGGCTGTTTCGGTATATTGCAACCCTCAGTGGTGGATTATTGAAAAGTAAAGTAGCCTAAGTTTAACCTTGGATTATTTACTATATATATGCCTACTATAAAATTCGTTAAAATCGGTCAAGCGGTATAGATTTTTCATAAAAACTTTCATCCCCTATTTTCAACCCTTTAGAGGTTATTTTTGTAAAACTAAGTAGCCTATGTTAGACCCAGTCATTTTTACTACGTTCATTCTAAATTTCATCCAAATCGGACCAGTAGATTAGCCGTGAAAGCGTGACAGACAAACACACAGACATTCGCATTTATAATATAAGTATGGATGGAGAACGGAGTGTTTTTAAATCTGCAGTACATAGTGTTTGTAGTGATGTCACTGCTTTCTTTCTTTATTTATTTATTTAGGAAGCCAACATAATGTACAGTGTTATTATCTTTTGTACATAAATACATTTATATAGTCCTATGGTACACCATACACCACTCTTACAGGTTAACTTAACATGCAAATTATAAAAAAACGAGTTGTTCCAAAAGTAATGGTTTCAACAATGTAAAAAAATATTAAAAAAAAATAATAAGAAACTTTAATCTAAGTACAAAAAAAATACATCTAATATTATACAGTAAGAACAATAACCTAAGAGTCTAAATTAAAAAATGTATGTATGTATATAAAAAATGAAAAATTATGATCTATGATCAATAAGTTTTTTTTTTCAGCTTCACGCTGTATCCTGCACACAGCAGGGTAGGCAGGAGGAACTTAGTGTTAAGATACTCCGTTCCCCACTTTCCGCCGAATTCGGAAGCATTGCGTGTTAAGTGGCGGAACTTAACGTCGCGTTTGACCTCGACACTAGAGCGAAGAAAATGGAAATATTAAATTTTTCCACTCCTCGACTAGGAATCGAACCCATAACCAGTGGCTTTACAGTCACACTTTGTGCCACTGCGCCACGACTGGCCACCAATAAGTAAAATGTTAATATTCGTATTAAAAACTTCTTTTGAAAAAATAAGATAATATATCAAATAGATGAGATATTAATGACTTGTGGTAAAATAAAAATAAAGACAAACATCATCATGTCTCGTCTATATATAAATCTCACTTCCTGCATTGTCAACTTTTAGTTGTTAGTTCATTGACGTATTTTTCTGTAGGGTATGGAATTTTTTAAAATTTGTGTTTAATACTATATAGTCAAAGAATGTTTTAAAGCTCGGTAAAAGTTATCGAATCCGTAATACTTTCTAGATTGATAAGTAATTGATTCTTTAAAAAAATAAACTCACTTGGAATTTACTTACATTAAAAACAGTTGTTCCTCTGGAGGAACTCGAACACTGTGCTTACAATAAGACTACAGAGGGAACCTAGTGTTAAGACACTCCGTTCCCCACGCACCGCCTAATTCTATAATGTAGGCATTGCGTGTTAAGTGGAGGAACTTAACCGCGCGAACTTTGCATCGACACCAGAGCGAATAAAATGGAAATGTAAAATATTTCCCCTCTAATTAGAAATTGAACCCACAACCTGTCGTTTTCAGTCACACGCTCGTACCACTGCGCCACGACTGGCCCCTTAAATCTGATTAATATGTTAATTAACATATAGGCAAAATTGGCTTTAATATGTAAATTGCGAAATAAGAAAGCTCGTCTAAGCTACATGAACACGAACACGGTTTCCACTAGTCGAATTGCACTTAATTAAATGCAATCATTCCAACGACCTTTAGTTTTCGCCTCTATTATGTAAGCAGTCAGGTCATTGACACCTCTAAAGCAGTAGCTTGGATAACACTACACTGTGGTTTTAGCGGTTTTATTATAATAGTATGTTAAATTTGTTTTAACATGTATGTAATTATAAGATAAAGATGTAGATTGATTCAAAGTAGGTTAAAGGAAATAGGTTTTTTATTTGTGTTAATATTGAGCGTTGTGTGGGATATTTACTTAGATTACTTATTGTGGCCAGTCGTGGCCCAGTGGCACAAGAGTGTGACTGTAAACGACTGGTTGTGGGTTCGATTCCCACTCGAGGAGTGGAAATTATATTTCCATTTTCTTCGCTCGGGTGTCGAGGTAAAGCGCGGCGTTAAGTTCCGCCACTTAACACGCAAGCCTCCGAATTCGGCGGAAAGTGGGGAACGGAGTGTCTTAACACTAGGTTCCCTCTGCCTACCCTGCTGTGTGCGGGATATAGCGTGAAGCTATTTAGTTTACTTATTGCTATAAATCTACAATTTAAAATAAAATGAAATATGCATAGAAGGATATATAGACAGAATCTAGTGTTATAGCACTGCGTTCTCCGCGATTGACCCGAATTTAAGACTCTTCGTGTTAAGTGGTGGAACTATACGCCGTACTTTGATTTACCAGAGCGAGGGGACATTCAATTTAAATAGCCCCTCAAGTGGAGATCGAACCCACTAAAATCTCGTTTACAGTCAGCCGCTATCCCACTGTGACACAAAGGAACTAAAATTTTATCAATTAAAAATACATACATATTTTTATTCTTTTTAAATGTAGCTCTTGCAGTTGTGCGCATAATCGTTTAGATTTATCATTTTTGTACACTTATTTGATAAAGAAATGTCTTCTTCTTAATAATATATCAGTGTTACACGAAGTTTTAGTAGTAGAAAATGAATTAACCATACAGGAAACAATATATACATACTGAATTCTATTTATAGTAAAGTTATAAATATACTAATTTTTAACAATCTAAATTGCTGTTAAATCAGTTTCTAAGAGAATCTTAGAGAGAAGTGATATGTACAGAAAGAATTGAAGCCCCTTATGAAAAAGGTTGAAGGGCCATCGAATTATCTTCGCGTCAGATTCAGGTCAAGGGATCTTGTAATAACTGAGCTCGCGTCGTCGGAGAAATGCTACCTAGCGACCGTGAAATTATTTCAAATAAAACAATGCATGCCGGAGACGGTTTTGCTCGTGAATTCTGTGTTATGATACTTTGTCAAAGGGGAGGGAATTTTAATGGGGTTTAGAGAAAATTTGGGTATTTTGTATTATTTAGAACTCGTCGGGGCCAGTCATGGCGCAGTGGCTTAAACGTGTAACTGTAAACGACTGGTTGTGGGTTCGATTCCCACTCGAGGAGTTAAAATATTGGATATTTCCATTTTCTTCGCTCTTGTGTTGAGGCAAAGCGCAGCGTTAAGTGCCGCCACTTAACAGTCGAGGCCTCCAGAATTCGGTGGAAAGTGGGGAACGGAGTGTCTTAACACTAGGTTCCTTCTGCCTGCCTACCCTGCTAGGTGCGGGATACAGCGTGAAGCTGAAAAAAAAAGAAGAACTTGTGATATTGTTTATACTGTGTGAGTAAACACAATTAAAAGAACGCGGTATACTTTCCTTATTGACTACCTTCTATCTATTTTCTTCGATTTGCCTAACAAACTAAAAGTAAATAAAATAAATAAAAAAAATATTTACTCATTCGATTATTTTTAACATTGGTTACAACATTTTGCCAATAAACAATATATTTTCATCACTGTAGATAAACTTCCTCAGCAATAAACGATAGAACCTTGAAGAAACGGTCAGTTGTACACGTAAAATAACACCAGCGGTCTTCAGTTTTAAGTTATATATAGGATCAAGCTTTCAATCTTTATCCCGCATAGCAGGTAGTCAGAGGGGAGACTAGTGTTAAAACACTCCGTCCTCCACTTTCCACCTAAAATCTAGACAATTGATTGTTGAATGGTGGAACTCAACGCTGCATGTTTTTCTTCGTACCAGAGCGTATAAATTTAAATTTGATTATTCGCCGTGTGAGAATCGAACCCACAATCATCGCTTTACAGTCAGACGCTGTCCCACTGCGCCACGACTGCCTCAGGCCAGTTTGAAGTTTTTGTGTATTTTTATCCGAGTCTTCGTAACATGTGGTCGGTCGGTGTTATAATTATTATGAGAACGAACCGCATTGAATGTTGTTAAACAATCGGCGGATGGACTTCCTTGTATTGAATGTTTCTTCTTATTGAACAAAAAAGCGACTTTCGGTGGAAATCATGATTTATTCTGTTCGTGGCTGCTTGGATGTATGTTTGTGTATTTATATTGATTTTATTTATTTTGCTAACTTGTAAATATGCAGCAAATTCGTGAGAAAACTTGAAATATAGCAAAGATTTTTTGTTGTGTTAATTATTTAAATTAGTAATGAATGTCAAGGTACTCCGCTATTGCGTGTTAAGTAGTGGAATCAATGCTACGCTTTGTCTTCTTACCAGAACAGAGAAATGTAAATAATTTAAGCGTAATTCTTGTACTGAGTGGTAATCGAACCCATAACCAATCGTACTAACAATTAAACGTTCTCACACTGCATAACAATGACCCCTCTCTCTCTCTGAACTCACGATAGATCAAAATAATTCAGTTCAAAAATATGTATTGGGGCCAGTCGTGGCGCAGTGGCACAAGCGTGTGACTGTAAACGACTGGTTATGGGTTCGATTTACACTCAAGGAGTGGAAATATTTCATATTTCCATTTTCTTCGCTCTGGTATCGGAGGTACAAGCGTGGCGTTAAATTCCGCCACTTAACAAACAATGCATCCGAATTCGGCGGAAAGTGGGGAACGGAGTGTCATAACACTAGGTTCCCTCTGCCTACCCTGCTATGTGCGGGATACAGCGTGAAGCTAAAAAACAAAAGTATAATGTGTTAAAAGAATTACGTAAAGAAAAATATTTCGTATTTATATTTATCTATTATTTTACCTTGAATGAAATGAATTGTTGCGTTTATTTGTACATTTTTCATTCATAATATCTACTTATTTCTTTTTTTTTATTCGAATAATCTAAAATATGTACGGTTCGTTGTTCATTCATTATTGTTTGGTGATTAGCCAAGAAATAAAAATGATCTTGACATTTTTTCAATATTTTTCAACCGTTTAAAATATACGATTTGAAGTCCTTAACTTAAGTTGCGTGGATTAGATAATTGAAACCTGTCTCTCGTTTACTTTTAATTATTTTAGAGACCAGAGGCCAGTCGTGGCGCAGTGGCACAAGCGTGTGACTGTAAACAACTGGTTGTGGGTTCGATTCCCAGTCGAGGAGTGGAAATATTTAATATTTCCATTTTCTTCGCTCTGGTGCCGAGGTAAAGCGCGGCGTTAAGTTCCGCCACTTAACACGCAATGCCTCCGAATTCGGCGGAACTCTTTCCGCGAACGGAGTGTCCTAATACTAGGTTCCCTCTGCCTACCCTGCTATTTGCGGGATACAGCGTGAAGCTGAAAAAAAAAAAAGAAATCATGTCTCTGTTCTGGTACCTAGACAAAGCTAGTCGTTGACTCACGCTACTAACATGCAATATCTTAATTTCGGACGAAAAGTGCAGAACGAAATATCTGGCCACTAAGTTAGATCTGACTATCTTCATTCTAAATAAATTTTATTTGCCTACTCTCTTACACCCTTAAATGCCAAATTTTAGCCTTCTAGAGCCAGTAGTTTCGACTGTTCGTTGTCTCATGTCTGTCACTGAGTGACGGAAGCGTTTTATATAGATTAGATTAGATTGCTAGAAATATCTAAATACCAGTCAGTAATTGGGACCAGTCGTGGCCCAGTGGCACAAGCGTGTGACTGAAAACGACTGGTTGTGGGTTCGATCCCCATTCGAGGAATGGAAATATTTAATATTTCCATTTTCTTCGCTCTGGTGTCGAGGTAAAGCGCGGCGTTAAGTTCCGCCACTTAACACGCAATGCCTCCGAATTCGGCGGAAAGTGGGGAACTGAGTATCTTGATACTAGGTTCCCTTTGCCTACCCTGCTGTGTGCGGGGTACAGCGTGAACTAAAAAAAAAATAACTAAACTAAAACGAGGGCACTTTCATTTATATAAAAGGAAGAGTTACAACTGCAGTGTAAATTTAAAACAAAATATCCACTTAATATTTATTATTTCTATATTTTTCTCACTGTTTACATTAGCTGACCTATTTTCGATCACGTCTAAAACGGTGTTATTCAGTACGATGTTTATTGTTTTAAGCTCTGGAAGAGTAATGCTCGCTTTACGATAATATTTCTTTGCTCACTAGGTAGTACTAGATCAATACTGTTCTGGTATATTGAGGCTATTTTAAAATTTACAGGCTTATTTTCTCGTTTGCGTACGTATATTTTAAATATGTTTGATTATTTATAATATTACTTACTGCCTTCTTCTACATGAATTGGAAGTTATAGATATAAAAAGCTCTAATAATCTTGAGGAAATTCTTGATCATTTAAAGAATAATTTATGAATTTTTTGATCTGTCTTTATTGGTATATCGGTAGGTGAAACAATAAATAATTTTAATGATTGGTAAAATAACTATACAGCGACCTTCCAGTTCAAATATCCGTGAAATCGTAAAAATACCAGGGCATCGTAACTATTACGATGTTATCTCCATCCTGACGCCATGCTAATTTTATACACGACACATAGATAACCGTGCCAAGTTTACTACGGCCGTACCCAATGCATCATTCATATTGAACCGGCTTTCGGCGCAACGGTTTCAAAATAACTCCCTACTCGTTAAATCTAACAGGCAATACAAAACAACGATGCGAAGCAATCATAACGGAAACGCAGTTTAATAGTAAGAAATATAGCAAACAATAATAAAAGTGAAAAAATGAACCGCGATTATTACAAAGTGATGTTCTCCAGCAAGAACTCCAATCGTTCGAATGTGATGGACAGTCATGATATACTAGACAACGATACCGAGTTCAATGCTAACCAGTTCAAACTGTACGACGATTTTACAACAGATTTACGCTTTAATTTTAATTCGTTGAGAAATTTTCACGAAGTTGTGAGGAATGAAGTTAGGCGGAGAGGTGATCCCAACGACTCGGGCGTGGACGTTGAGAACGGCAACCCGATGGACGACGCGACCACGTCTAATGATAGCGATTTGGTAAGTCGTGTAGTTAGTCGTCATCGATGTTTTACGAAGAATATAGGAATCATTTACTTTTAAGACATTATTTTTGTTTAACTTTTGTATCATTTATAGATCTTTGGTTATTTGACATTATGGACATTTGTACGTATTTTGTTTTGTCATCTATATAGTTTAAAATTGATTGATTTGTGTCAAAGCTACTGTGTTTTAACTTATTTTAAATATGCTATATGCAAGATAAATGTGTTCGCAATTATATAAAAGTTGAATCCAATTAGTCAGTTTGCGGAGTCCATTTGTCGGCGCCAAGTCATTGTGTTAGCGGAACATTAGCATGCCTCGTTTATTGTCCATTCGCTTGCCACCGCCCATTGTTATTTGAAACTATGCAATAAAAACAATAACGCATTAATTTTACTGACTTTTTTGTTAATATATGATTAATAAATAGGTTTTATATTAATATTATTTATTAAATTGTTAAATATTTAAAAAAATGTAATCTAAACGTCTATAATGGTACATTATTGGTAATATATGGACTTGATTAAGTTTCTTCTCTAAAGACTATAAAAAGTCGTGATCTGGATTATAACTTAGAGTGCATTTCTTACCAGCGCTTATAAGTTTAAATTGCACATAAAAGAAATGCTTGATGACGACCGCAGTCTACTTTCTCCATTAAACGTCAGCCTTAATGATTGTATGGACATTACAATTTCTTGTGTCTGAAAACACGTCTGTCATCATTACCGGCGTTTACATTAGGAGTATATTCTTAATTTATATCAGCCAATAAATAAACTGAAGCAAATAATTATAAATAAATAATTGTTAAAAGAAATATAATATTTATATATAAATTACATTTAATTAAACTATTTTCCTTTTCATTAGCTTCTATTCTATTAATGTTTTTTACATTTATCATAATGAGTCACTTGCTACTCGAGTACGTACAACAATACTCGGAAGTGCAATGTGATGCTCGAGGATTCCGTTATGAATACAACGCCTTATGATTTTTGTGCCAATTTATAAAATACCGCTCATTGTGTGTATTATATTGTAAAAGGAAGTAAATAACAGAACTTTGTTATTAAATATAATCTACCTCTTTTGTAGGTCAGCTTAACATTTAAGCAAAGGTTTCAATTTCTTGTTTGTTTAATTTTCATTTAAAATGTTATGCCAACGTGTAATTTAACATGCGTGAGTGCTGCCTGCTGCGATTCAGTTGAATGACCTTGACCGGATAGCGAATAATTCTTTTGGCTGCATTTTACGAGTTGATTGCCTTACGAGTTTTAAAATGTAGCCTTGACTCCATTTTCTTTTGATTATTGATGGATTTTAAAAATTTTGCACGTTTTATTGTTGCAGTTGGAGAACGAAGTTATGGTAGATCCCTGGAGCAGTATGGACTCCTCGAATTCACCATTAACTGACTCTGGACCCTCCGCCAGTGAAGACTGCACCCCTTCTACTTCAAGCGAACCCCATCGCGGGCCCCTAGATACTTCTTCCCCTGTATCACCGGACACGCGCCGCTTTGCGGACCCAAAAGACACCAAAACAAAATACTCCAAACACCTTACCCCCAAATCAAAAGACAAGGCGCGAACCCGTGATCTTACCCTCGAATTAGATAATCTCGAACATGAGCCCATTTCACGTCGCCCGCATTTTCTTGATGACGACTACCAGCTGCCGTCAAAATCGAATATCGAATGCCGAATCCCTAAACCACACTTCCTCGATCACTCGCCTTCCCCAGACGAATTCGATGAACGTAGTGATATCACGAATCCGAACTTTTTAGAAGATGAAGTAGAAGGTGACGACAATCAAGTACAAAAGAAAGCTGGTGCTCTTCCAAAGAAATCAACGAAACCACAGTCTTCCTATACAAATCAAGAAGACCGACCGCACAGAACAAATTACAGAAGTACTTTACACTATGGATTGGAAAATGCAGCCAGATCAAGCGAACGAGATAAAAGAGCTTCACAACTATATCGTGGCACGTGGCCGGGAGAGCGGGACGTGTGGACGTCTCACGATTCTTCCAGTGTTCGTAGTTTCTCTAGCAACGGATCAGACTGTCCAAGACCTTCGTCTAACTTAGAAAATAAAATGGAGTGTGTGTGTTCCCTAATAGCTTTACTTAGCTTGTCACCAGAAAACAATGCAGATCTGAGCGGACCACTGTTAGACATGAGTAGGTCTGTAGAAAGTTGTATAGCAATGAGACAAGCTGGGTGTATTCCCTTATTGGTCCAATTGATTCATTCAAAAGTAGCTAGAGAAACTAGAGACCGTGCCGCGAAAGCGTTAAGAAATATAATTCATACTCAAACGGATGACAAGGCTGGTAGAAGAGAAGCTCGAGTATGGCGATTATTAGAACAGGTCAGAGAATATTGTTATGTGCTAGAAGATTTAGTTGAAGCTAGAAAAGAAGGGAAAGATGCAATAGAGGACGATGTAACGAAACATCCGAGTCAAAGTGTTGCCGCATTAATGAAGTTATCTTTCGACGAGGAACATCGTCACGTTGTATGTCAATTAGGAGGCTTGCAAGCCTTAGCGGCGTTAGTTAGTGGAGATCAAGCGGCACACGGGAGCAGAACTGATGATAACACGTGCTTGACGATGAGGAAGTACGCTGGTATGACGTTGACAAACCTGACGTTTGGAGACGGCAACAATAAATCGTTGCTATGCTCTTTCAAGGACTTCATGTTGGCGCTGGTTGAACAACTGGAGTCTCCGAACGATGATATGAGACAGGTGAGCTTAGACTATATTAAATGTTTAAGGGATAGTTGGTATTCTCAATAATATAAGGCCGGCGTGGTGCAGTGAGCAGCGCCTGACTGTAAAGGTAGGATGGTTGTAGGTTCGATGCCCACTCGGGGTAATGATTATATTTAAATTTCTATTTCTTCCATCTGGTATCAAATATAAATCTCAGTGTTGAGTCCTCCCCTCAACATGCAATGTCTTGATTTCGGGCGGAAATTAGAGAACGGAGTGTCATGTCACTAAGTCTTATATGACTACATCGCTATATGGGGAAAAAGGTGAAACTGTTTTTTTTAAATGGTACAATATTATACACTTAAGTGAGCTATCTTATTTAGTAATATTAAAACAATATTTGTTTTTCCTTCTAGGTTACTGCAGCTGTGCTCAGAAACCTCTCGTGGAGAGCAGACACAAATAGCAAACAAGTTCTCAGAGAAGTAGGCGCTGTGAAGGGACTCACTAAAGCAGCCATGACCTGTCAAAAAGAGGCAACCCTGAAATCTGTCTTATCCGCCCTCTGGAACCTCACAGCTCATTGTTCTATGAACAAAGTAGCTCTGTGCTCTGTTGACGGAGCTTTGGGCTTCTTAGTAGATATGCTAAGTTACAACTCCCCTACGAAAACGTTGGCAATAGTGGAGAATGCAGGTGGCATCATGCGCAATGTGTCAAGCCACATCGCAGTGCGCGAAGATTACAGACAGATTCTCCGCGAGAGAAATTGTTTAAGTGTCTTGCTCCAACACCTCAAGTCTCCTAGTTTAACGGTGGTGAGTAACTCGTGCGGTACTCTGTGGAATCTGTCTGCGAGATGCCCTCAAGATCAACAGTTCCTATGGGACCACGGCGCCGTACCGATGTTACGAAGCCTAATTCACTCAAAACATAAAATGATAGCTATGGGCTCGAGTGCAGCTCTAAAAAATCTACTCAATTCTAAACCTGGTAAAACTCATATTATATCTCTAGACACGACGGCGAGAAGTATGAATTTACCAGCTTTACCGACTTTAGGGGCGAGAAAACAAAAGGCGCTAGAACAAGAGTTAGATCAGAATCTAGCTGAAACTTGCGATAACATCGAACCTGCGACCTCCCCGTCTACAAGTAACAGAGAAGAAAAGAACCTATTTACTGCTACTGAACGGCAAATTGCTATGAATTTGGAGAGGCATAGAATGACATCTAGTTCGCCTCTTATGGGCACTCTGACATCTCAAATATCTCTTAGCCATAGCGCACACTTGGCGAGCTATCTAAGTTGTAGCAATACATTATTAAAAGGAGCATTAGTAACGCGTTCCTCTGGTAATAGTTCAACAAACGTCAACAGATCAGACAGCAAAGATTCAGTAACAAGCACACATTCGGATTCAGTGTTTGAAAGAGGAGTAAGACCTGGGAAAGTTCCTGTGCCCACACCAAGGAACAAAGACTTAATGAAAATGGATACTGGCAGTGATACTTTCAAATCTTCTAAGTCGCTGACTAAAGATGCCACGTACCTTCGATATTCAGGTCAACCCCCAATACCACCTCCTAGAAGCACAGATATGAGAACTAATTATACAGAGTCTGGTTACGACGTCGACCAAGACTCTTGTGATCAGCCTATAGACTTTAGTAGGAAATACCCTGAAACTAAGACTGAATCTGAACCCGTTGAAAAACCGAAAGCAGAGAAGAAATATTCCAAAAAAGATAATCCCAGTACGTTTGGAGATTACCAAGAGACTGATTTAGATCAACCAACAGACTATTCACTGCGTTACGCAGAACATCAATCTGAGAATGGTTCGGACATATCAGAGCCCCCAGCGCCGTCAGTTCACGAAGACACTATAAAACACTTCGCGACGGAAGGCACGCCATACGAAACTCCTATAATATTCTCTACAGCTACGTCTATGTCTGATCTTAGAATAATTGGGAAGGACGGTAAGCCTAAGACTTCAAGTGTGAAAGAACATCCAGAAGCAATGACGCATTCTGATGAAAAAGATACGTGTTCTATAGAAGAAGCGCCGAATCATGACAACGATGTGGCCATCTCAACGCCCCCTCCAGCCTCAATATCGGAGCCTGTAGTCGAAAAACGAGGACTTTTCGACACGAAGTTCAGTTCAGGCATGATAAGTCCAGAGAAACCAGTGAATTATTGTGATGAAGGAACGCCAGGGTATTTCTCTAGGGTCAGTTCGTTGAGTAGCTTGGGGGAACCTACAGAAGAAGATAGCTTGGCGAAGAGAAACGCACAAGCCTCTATAAATGTGGAGGCGAGTCCGCAAGAACAAAGTACTAGCAGCTCTGGAAAGGATAAAGAAGGTATGTAACATACTTTTAATAGTTTTAAAGTTTTATCCACACATTTAGGAAATTAAGAGACATATTAGAAAACGTGTAAAAATTTGAACGCAGCGGGATTCGAACCTGCGCTCTTTGCGGAACTGTCCAAGTGACCTCTAAGCTATAAATCGAGAGAAAGAAAAATGTCAAATGTCTTTTTCATTTTTTTTAGGTATGTATAATATTGCTCTATACTAATACTTAACCGATTAAAACTCGAGAAGGGGTCTGGTACAAAATCTCACTGTTTAACTAGCAGCCATCTTATATGTTGTTGTGAAAGCCAAAACAATGTAAGAACGAATAGGCCATCTTATGTTACAGTAACTCACTGTTTAACTGCTACTTGTCGTGGGTTCGATTCTCACTCTCATAAAAGACTGATTATATTTATATTATTTTCCCACCCTGGTGATACATTAAAAATAAATAAATAAATGCCCTGGTAAGAAAAAGCATGAAGCTGAAAAGAAGCTGGATTGCTTTCCTCGTACTTAATAACAACATCAAGATATCTATTGTTTTCCTTTATAATTATATTTCTATACCTACTTATAAATTTACTATTTCCAGCATCAAAAGCGGTGACATTCGCAACCGACCCAGTATCAATACCACAAGACACTTCAGGCCAGGCTTCAGCGCGTACTTCCTCCCCACAGCGGTTCATAGAAGATACCCCATTAATGTTCTCCAGATCGAGTTCCTTAGGCTCACTGCCGGAATGTTCGCAGCAAGATGACCAGGGATCTGTTGTGTCTGAAGTTAGGTGGGTATTGCGGATTTTTTGTTTTTTTTTTGTATTTTGGTTGTGTTGCTTGTTTAATTTAAAAGAAAATTAGGTTACACTTGCTCCAATGTAAATATGTCACGAAATTTTGAAGCTGTATATGAAAATTTAAACGTAATAAAATTCCATCCCTTGCTTTTTGGAATGTGTCTTTATTAGTATCTTCTAGGCAGTTATGCAATGCCTTTGTATCGAGCTATGTGAAAAGTTAAAAAAGTTAATATTGAAGATTTTTGAATAACAATGCTATAACCACCAGTTTATTGAAGCTTATTCCTCAGCCCTTAAAAGACCTATATAATATACCAGATATCCGCTGATCTGCGACTTCTATTCCCTATTCGAGTCCCTTCAGGATTCTCTAAACTTTCTGTTACTCTCTCGTCTCTTTACAATCATAATAAAATATAGTCTATAGCATTCCTTAAAAGTGCAGCTTTCTGATGATGAAAGAATTTCCATGATCGGTTCAGTATTCCCGAATTACCCTTACAATCAAAGTTAAAACTTTTACTTTGCCTCTTTATTATATTAGTAGTAGTTAAATTCAACAGTCGCTTTTTAACGTAATTTCTACTATAAACATTTCACTCTGCCCTCCACTCTCTATCTATCTATTACTTTTTATTTCATAATTATAATTCTCTTTCCAGCCGTCTAACATCCGGGTGTATATCACCCAGCGAGATCCCCGACTCCCCCGGACAGAGTATGCCGATATCACCGCGCACGAGACATGCCCCGGACTTGCGAGCTGAACAAACACCGCCGCCTGGTAAATTGTTGTTTAATGTTAGCCAGATAGTGGTAAACGTGGTGGTTTGATGCTAGGGGTGGTAAATTGTTGTTTGAAATTACCTTAAATACCCGGATAGTATTTAAGGTAATTTTAAGATTTAGAAAGAATTTATTATTTAAACGTTAAGTTGCATTTGGCTGTAGAAAAAAAGAACGTTGTTTGTTATTTAAATCCTTTTTAATTACATAGTCTTACGAGAGCACAAAAAAATTAAAATAGTTATAATGTATTCAGTCCCCTAAGAAGAAATTGAACCTAAAAACAATCGCGCTTACAGTCACATGTACCACTACGCTATAAATGCCTTCTATCATACTGACAAGTCGCTATGTTTTTAATATCTTTAATATCTATTATTTTCTTGTGTGTCATGATCAAGTTAGTATTAAGTAGTATTTGGCTTTAGAAAAAATAATGTTGTTTTTTAATAGAGTCATTTTTAATTACTATTTTTAACATCACACTGTATCCCTTACATAGCAGGGCGTGCAGAAGGAACCCCGCGCACCGCTAAATTCTGAGATCGAAGAATATTGAATATTAAATATTTAATTTCTTCGCGTGGGAATCGAACCCACAATCAGTCGCATTTACAGTCACACGTTCGTGCCCCTGTACTGGCTGGTGACGACGACTGGCCTCATATGTTATTAATAATTTGCAATATATATTTTTTTAGTGGAACCCCGCAATATATCGGTGTTTGAAGAGCGCACGTCCCAATTCGTGGTTGAACACACTCCAGCTCAGTTTTCGGCTAACACCAGTCTCTCTAGTCTCACTATAAATGATGAGCCGAAGGTAAGCTTAAAATATATCTACATATATGGACATTTTTAGGAAATATAACAAAAAAATGTACATAAAAAACACAGCTTAATACAGACAAAATGGAAGATTTCAATATTAACACACTAAGGACTAGACTTTTCAAAATTATTCCAAATGTTTTGCCAATTTCGAGAAAACAGTTAAAAAAATTTGAAAACCTGTTGTTTGTGAGTGAACTTCATTTGATCATATAAATGCAGTAAGAATTATCAAAAAAAACTTTACTTAGTTGTGGAGATAGATTTGATAATGTTGTAGTCGATCATGGCTATTAAAGGTTATTGACATTGAAAAAAGAAAGTTTATTAATTTTTTGTTTTATAAAAATTTTCTTCATATTATAATTGCGCAAATGACACTATTAAAAAGTGTTTATTTATGTTTGAATGACACTATTAAAAATTTCAGTTACCGTTGCTACTTGAAGATATAAACCAAGAGGACAATCCAGACCTGGATGTGTCTCCGCCAGGAAATGAAACTATTGACTCGGAAATTCTAGATGAAAGGTATTTTTATTAATATTTTATGAGAAACCATCGTGGCCCAGTGGGATAGCGTCTGACTGTAGCTGAGATAGGTTGTGGGTTCGATTCCCATAATTTTCAATTTCACTGTACACTTTTAGACTTGAATTCGGATTCAAAGGGAAGTAATATCACAATTGTTACGGTTGCATATATATTTTTTTACTTCTTTTTGGAAATAATTTTATTATTTTATAAATAACACGTTAAATAAACTAAAGTTAGGTTTGAAAAGTGTGGAATAACACTTTAAAGATGTTTAAAAGTAAAGTAAGGTTTTATATAATTTGTAGTCGAATTCTGTTCTTATAATAACAATATTATAAAGTTGAAGTTGTTTACCAAAAGAAATAGTTATTTTTTTTTAAATATCACTACATAATTATTAATTGTTATAAATGCTATTGTAATGTGATAATATATTTAAAACAAGTAGCGTGATTGTAAAGAAAATAAGGAAAGTGACGAAACATAGTATAGTATGACATACACTGCACTCCAGTAGCCATAGGGTTTAAAAACAATCTTTAAGTTTAATTATCCAATATAAATTGCTCTCTCTAATATAAAATATTATAATCTTACAGTCCACCCGCAGAAGAGCCATCTTCAGACGCCGTCGGTGATCTTATTAAAGGTAATTATGGAGTTTTAATTATGATCCGTACTAATTTTAATTAATTTTGGTATAGGTTTTTTTTTAGCTTCACGCTGTATCCCGCACACATTCGGGTAGGCAGAGGGAACCTAGTGTTAAGACACTCCGTTCCCCACAGACTGCCGAATTCGAAGGCATTGCGTGTTAAGTGGCTTAACTTAACGCCGCGCTTTGTCTCGACACCAGAGGGAAGAAAATGGAAATATTAAGTATTACCACGCCTCGAGTGGGAATCGAACCTACAACCAGTCGCTTTACAGTCACACTTTGTGGCACTGCGCCACGACTGGCCCTATATAACTTAAAATAAAATATTGTATTATATAATTACAGTGGGTAGTAATGTTTTCATTGTTTTTTATTCCTGTCTCTTTTTTTTATTGTAATTCATGCCAACATTTTTATGTGTTGTAAAAAGTGTTATTTTTTTTTATTTTGAATTTCATTTTCTTTCACTTTCCAGTTCCATTTTCTTGACTTTCGTTGTATAAATTATGTTCTAGTTTAATATGTGTAATATATCAAAAATTTTGTTTATCAAATTATTATTTTAAATGAAAAAAGCATATTGTTGGTCCATTTTGCGTCTGCCTGCAAGTTGGATAACATCTTGCAATGTTTGTATTTGTTTCGTGTATTCTATGTGTTTATCCTGTTGTGTAGACCTAATTAATGAATAATAATAAATATATAATAATAAATAAGTAATATAATAAATATAATAAAATAAATAATAATAACAGATGGTTGCGGCGTGCCCGGTGCGGTACCCTCCTCGGACAGCGAAGCCGCCAGCGACCGTGACGCGGACCTTCTTAATGAATGCATACAAAAGGGCATTGCTCAGGTAGTTATAGTCATTAAAATATTTTTTACATTTTTAAGAGTTATTCGTATACATAGGAAAGTCAAAAAGTTTTTAAAAAAAATAGTAGTGTTTTTTTTATGCTGCGGAATTCGAACACCAGTCTCGACTTCTTGTACAGTTTTCAAGAGGCTAGGTTCCCAGGTGGTTTGAATCCCACTACGTTTCTTTCACTTTTTTTGATAGCAGAGAGAACCTATTATCACGACATTTGGTTCCTGACTTTCCCCTCAAATTTAATACCTCAATGCTTCGGTTTGTCTTACAAGAGCTTGAAAATTGAAATAATTATAATCATTCTGTTGAGTGAGAATCGAACCCATCAACTTCGTCGTCCCTATGGTCCCAAATATTTAGTGTTTTAAAATATATAAAATAAACATTATTTACAGGTGGTCAAAAACAAAGGGCCTGCTTCTGACGTGTCTTCAATTAACAAGTATCCATTGCGAGATGATGTATATGTAAGTTAATCAGAATCATTTTTAATTTTGTTTACATTTTTAGAATAAAAAGGGTAAAATTTCTTAACGCTTTCTATGGGGTAATTAAATATTATTTCAAAATATTTTTAATTAATAACATTCCCTGATGTGAGATTTCTATTAATAACATTTTTATATTTTTATTAAAAATGAAACTATTGAAGCACAGTGGTAGAAAATATGGCAGTAAACTCTAAAGTAAAAGTTTGGTTCTGACTGTTTAGAATTAATATATTCAAATTATTTCCATTTTCCCTTACTTGGTTAGACATGGTGTGGTATTAGTTTAGGCTTTCGAAAACGATCTCAAAAATTGAGAAGAGTGTATTTTACATTAGGTTTTCTCTGCCTTCCGTGCTATAAGGAAGACCAATTAAAAAATATATAACTTTGTTATAAAATATGACTTATAAAATATTATTATTTTTACAGAGATCATTACCGCCGTATCTTCGATCATCCACCGAGACTGTCATGATATCACACGACTTCGCCAGGAATGTTAGAGAAAGGTTTGTTTATTTTATATATGTTGCTAAAATAATGTATTTCTACAAAGTATTTCATTGCCAGTCTTTCATTGGTGGCCAGTCGTGGCCCAGTGGCACAAGCGTGTGACTGTAAACGACTGGTTGTGGGTTCGATTCCCACTCGAGGAGTGGAAATATTTAATATTTCCATTTTCTTCGCTCTGGTGTCGAGGTAAAGCGCGGCGTTAAGTTCCGCCACTTAACACGCAATGCCTCCGAATTCGGCGGTGCGTGGGTAACGGAGTGTCTTAACACTAGGTTCCCTCTGCCTACCCTGCTGTGTGCGGGATATAGCGTGAAGCTATTTATTAATAGATTTTTTATTTTAAATTTGGTAAGATAGAGAGAGGAAATCGGATAGTTAATGCCTACATCTTGTGTCGTAAGCGTCTGAAACACTACTCCGACCTTTTCTATCTGCAACACCATAGACATTTGACTCACAGTGAATATATAAAATGATAAGAAATATCTTTTAATATAAATTTCGTCGACTGAGAATTGAACCCGCAGTGATCGTGTATCAATTTTTAATTACACTATTATAAATATGATAAGTATATGTAAAATAAAAATGGTAACACCTTCCTTAATATGCTTGTAGTCAGTTTAGAATATATAAAAAAAAATTAAACTTTACACTTTTGTTTCTATTATAATTGTTTGAATAGCATTTCTATTATATTATATTAAATTATGTATTTGTTTGTACAGCAGCCCGCGACAAAGTCCGCCGCCATTGCCGCCAAAAGTGCGTCACCCTGAAGCACCGCCGAGACCTCCGCCTTTGGAAGATCATCAGCTAATTGAAGGTTTGTTTTTATAATATTTATACGTTTATTCAACTTTACGCTTTCTAAAAAAAAAAAATAGCTTCACGCTATATCCCGCACACAGCAGGGTAGGCAGAAGGAACCTAGTGTTACGACACTCCGTTCCTCACTTTCCGCCGAATTCGGAGGCTTGCGTGTTAAGTGGCGGAACTTAACGCCGCGCTTTACCTCGACACCAGAGCGAAGAAAATGGAAATATAATTTCCACTCCTCGAGTGGGAATCGAACCCACAACCCGTCGTTTACAGTCACACTCTTGTGCCACTGGGCCACGACTGGCCACTTTCTACTGTAAAGAAAACCTGGTTTCATGATACTCCTTTTACCACTTTCCGCTCGAGATTAGGGCGTTGCGTGTTGACTGGCAGAACTTAACGCCGCGCTTTCTCTAGGTAGCAGAATGGAGAAATAAAAAACGTTTAATTCTAGTCATTACTCCAAGTGTGAATCGAACCCGCATTTAATACAATCATAGTCAGTCGTTATCTTACTCTAAAAAATAGCTTCACCAGTGATTATGAGTTCAAATAAGTTAACGAATTTAAATAATTTTAATTTCGCCTTTTTACAGGACGCAGACACGAAAGTCGGCAAATGGAAAAAACACAACGCGACAAACCAAAACTACCAGTCACTCAGAGTTTAGCAAGAAATGACTCCTTAAGTTCCCTAAGCCTGGACTCATTCGGTTCCACTGACAGAGAAATATTTGAAGAAACGGTTAAAGCGGGTCTCTCCAGCGTCAACCCACGAGCTGATTTCTCCTTAGAAAGTGGCAAAGGGAAAGCCCATTCGGTCGAACGACGACCAGAATCTGTGAAACATTCAAGAAACCACAAGTCATTAGACAGAAGCGATAAAATATCCCACCGTGGGCCTAAAGTTAGAGATCCGGAATTCGAAAAGAATTTGGCCTCCGGTGCCTATAATATAAAATCTACTAATAAAGTGAAAAAATTAGAGCAAGAATTTGCTAACTTAAATGTAAGGTCACCATATTCGTATCACGGGGAAACGTCCCATTATTCAAGATTTAGAGGTCATTCGAGGTTTTATGATGATGGACCCCCAAGTCTTCCGGCCAGGATTGATGATCCAAGGAGGTTAGATAGGAGCAATTCTCTCAGTTCCTTAAGCAACGACTCCTTTGGTTCCACAGACAAGGAAGTGTTTGAGCGTTGTGTGAGAATGGGCATGTCTAAACCGCAGCCAAAGAAGAAAGAGGAACCTAAACTTAGGGTTAGAAGCGATGACCGCTTGGAAGTAAGAGAATCGCGACGTCGACGGAAAGACAAGCAACAACAAGGTGCTTTAGATAAAATGGTCGGCGAAGAATACTCTAAGGACAGGGCTATTCTAGAAGAAGTCATCGCTCGAGGTGCGGGTGAAATTAAAGGTGGTAAGACTGGGGAAAGTAATTCTCAGTCAAAAAACGTTCCGGCGCCGTTTGCGGTACTCGCGGCCGCAGACGCGCGCGCCGACACCGCGCGAGACACTGGATCTGACGACTCGGCCATCGGAAACGATGTCAAATCGATTAACCAATCGATTACGTCCATAGAAATAACACTCAACTCCCAACCGATATCGATTTTCGATCGCTCGAACGAAATGCCGACTGTCGATTCTGGGAACACGACGTTGGACTCGGATTTTAATGAAATGGATCATTCTAATGAGTGTTTGGCTCCCAAGTCTGGTAATACCACGGTTGAGTCAGATAGAGATGAACTTAATCGTTCGAATGAATCGTATGCTGATGTTTTGGATGGGTCTTGGAGTGACGAAGAAGAGAAGCCCAAAGAATTCGACTCGGGCACTCTGACTCGTAAAAACAAACACAAATTGGAATGGACGGACATTAAATGCACAGAAAATCAAATTAATTTTGAAGATGTCTCGAAAAGGGATAATGATACGTGGAATGAGAACACTTGTCCCGATGACGTCACGTTCCCTACAATAAGTGGTTCAGTTCACATGGTCTCTTCTTTGAAGAGTGAGATAGTCGACGCCGCTATGGCGTTACCTGATCTACTAGAAAAGAGCGAAGTGCCCAATATGTTTTCCAAGCCGGACTTAACTGACAAATTAGATGGCGGCATGGGAGTCAGTGATGATGGTAAATTAGATGATAGATTGTTGTTGGAGAATGTTCCAGAGCCAACGTTCACGTCTTTGATTGACGATGGGGAACAAAAATTCGACTCACTTATGGCTTCCGCTATTGAGAAAGAAGCAGCTAGATTGGCCGCGCAGTTAAAGAATTCACAATATGCCATGGAGAACAGCGCGACGTCACTTACCTCGATAGACTTGGATAACGTGAAACCGCCATCGAACTTAGGTAGTCTACTATCCCTCAGTGCTTCCCAATGGGACGAATCGTCCACTCAAACTTCTAAAAAATCACAAAAAACTAGAAAAAAATCCTTACCAGTTGCCTCAATGGTTAAACGAGCGCTCAGCAATTCAATGCATCAAGGCAGCTCTGAACACTTAGACAGTATACCTCTAAGCTTCTTAGACAATGTAAAACCTCCGTCGGAAATGGAAAATCTCGATATGGACGGCAGCATGATCTCCGTATCGAGTATCGTATCAGAAGTAGCTGAATCGAGAGAAAATAAGCCTCCGGTTGTATTCGATTTTAAACAACCAGTTCAAGATTTCCCTCTTTGCACAACGTTCACTCATGTTTTCCACGACTTGGACAAAGTTAATCCGCCATCTTTGTTAGATGAAATGGCGGAATCGACGCTCGAATTAGAACCCACTACTGCGCACGAGGTGTATGATGATTGTATATCAAATACTTTAAATGTTATAACTGATTTACCATCTGGGTCTGAGAATTGTACACCGCTGCCTTCAGATATTAGCAGTGTAGAATCAACACCGAAAAGACATCGCGATTCTAAATATTTAACTCCTAAAGAAAAGCGAAGCGCGGCCAAATACAGATATCAAACATATACCATAACAGATACTGTATCAGAAAACGATGTTGTTTTAAAGGTGGAATCAGAGGAATTCATGACGTGGACCAAATCAGAGAGTGACAGATCTGATGACTACGTCACAGCGACGTCTGAACCTAAATCTAAAAGACGTATAAGTGCTAAACAACGAAGGCAAGAAGATAGGGCTAGGTACCAAACGCAAACAGTTAATATTCACAATATACTGACTTCGTCTCAAGAAACAACGTCTAGTCAACCCAACCCGCATATAGAAAGTCTAAAGCAAAGGTTGGCTGCAAAGAAAACGCTTAAACAAAAACGTATGGAAGACGCTGAAAGATTTCGAACCAGAACTCTCAGTGAGGATATTCCTCCGTCACCAACCTTCGTTACTAAGGACGCTAATTTTGAAAACGTTGAAACCACAACTGGTTATGATAGCTTGTCTTCTACAGAACTAAATCATCAACAGTTACACGATGATAGGCAAAGCGATGATGTTTTCAGAGACGTGGACAGTGGTAATAATGAAGATGATTTTGAACTAAATTCGACGCAACTAAAAACTTATACGCAAAGTTTTAGAACGTATTTACCAGTAATAGAAAGTCCGGCAGCGGTCGACATGTGTGTTGTGAATAATTTGAAAAATATTGAAATGACAGCTTCGTATCGACGTAATTTACAAAGTGACAAAAGTCAACATCCGAGCAGCAGTGACTTTGCGAGTTATGAAGGTGATAGCAACTCGGAAGATAAAGCTCATTCAGAATCCGACTCCGAAACGCCATCGTCTAAACCGAAACCGAAAATAATTAAACCGGAAAGGAGAGACGAAAGTTTGGATTCTAACGACTCGGGTGATAAAGATCACGACGGACTAAAAGCAGTTCGTGGCAGGAAGAAAGCTATGTACGTGTCACCGTACAGGCGGAACCTTCCCAGTCCAAAAAAAACGTTAACTCCACCAACAAAGACGCCCACTAAGACAATCTCGCCAAAAGTATCACCAATGCCTCCCAAAGCTCAAACTAGTGCCAAACTCTCCGCCATGTCCAAAGCACCGGCTGTAAAAGCGACTACTTCGCCCAAGAAGACGCCAAATAAATCACCTTCCAAAATAGCTCAAAAACCTATAAGTATTCCGCCCGTGGCGAGCAAGCCGCTGCCTTTAGAGCGACAGGGAACGTTCACGAAGGAAGAGAGTACAGTGCCGGCGAAAGACTTGCCTGTTCCTGATAAAAAGCCAGCTGCAAGCGGATCACGACCGACTGGTTCTCCCACTAAAGTCGCTAATACATCTCCTTCAAGATTACCCCAGTTCAGCAGAACTCGTCCCACCACAAGCAAAGCAACTAAACCTAAACAAAGCACATCGAAACGTTCCTCCGAACCAACTATGAAGAACTCCCCCTCAAATCACAGCTTGCAAAGCAACGATAGTGGAAAAACAATCATTTTGGCTCGAGGTTCGAGAGGCAGTACTTCCAGCGTGAATTCCATATCATCCAAGACTAAGGACGTGGAGAGTAAAATAGCGAATTTATGGAAAAAAGTGGAGCAAACTAAAAAATTGCCAGCGAAGAGCGATAAGAAGGTGTACATCGAAAGCGACAAGACTGAGACGCCCAAACTGATAAGGAGTTCTACCTTCGAAGGTCAACCTGCAGCGCAAGTGTCTACGGCCACCAAACAAAAGTCTGCAATAGGGATACGAGTGTCCCAAATACCTGCTTTGAGGCCAAAAGCTGCAAGTAGCAAGACCACATCTTCCACACCTCCGAATACTAAGAAGACTACCAGAGGATTCCTCAGGAAGGGCGGTGGTCAAGGACAAGCTGCTTCTTGAATCATATTACAATAAATTTTCGAGCTATATCCCTTAAAACCAACGAAATCGGGTTTCCAAGCAATAATCAACAGAGAACTTATCGATTTTCCAATTGTTATCAATAATCGATTTATGATTGATGTGATTTAATAATAAATCATTCGGACGTTTGAAAAGATATCGTGTGATTGTGCGAACAAATAATCGATTTTAAACTTTGCATAATTATATAATTTGTGTTTAAGTACATATATTTCGTATTGAACTGCTGTTCTTGTTTTACTGTTTACTTTATATGTTGCATTTATTTACTCTCGGGAACTAAAATGTAGTTTAAGTGTAATTTGTCAATAAAACGTCACAATTTTGTACCGACACCGTCGTCTCCGAGGACGCTACTAGAATGGATATAAAGTTTGAAAACATAAGCTTTTCAACTTTACTATTCGTTATGGTGTTCTATGGGACTTCAATGTAAATACTATGACCTAGTGTAAGGTTACCATACTCCATATTTTGTATATTTTTCATAATTATTCATATTATAGTAATAAAGTAAGTAAACTTCACATTGCTTGAGTAAAAATGACGGGCATAGTGTGGTTATGTCGTAAATTCTTACGTCTAGTCAGTTTTAACGTTTAGATAAGCAAAGTAGAATTGGCTTACGAATTTTTTATTAAACGCTTCGCATTAAATAAGGCATAATTCCGATTATACTATATTCAAACTGGCTTTTCATAACATATTTTCTAAATTAAATGAAATAAAAGAAAAACATAAAAATCATCATTCGAAATCTACGAAAATAAAGTCAATTGTACTGATGAACAATGTATGACCAGACTGAAAAAAAACGTCGCTTTAAATATTTTTGGAGCAAATGTTTTGCTAAATTTATTATAACTTAATAAATTTCATCGTAATATACACAAATATACTTTAAAATTTTTTTTTTTTTTTTAGTTAATTTTCCCCATAGGCAGAGTAGCAGTTGGTAGTAGAGTAACGTTCGGTTGTATCACGTAGAGTAGACGAGCCAGTTTTAGCTAAATGATTATATTATGATTAGTTGTTAAGTTATTTGGTGGTAATAAATGGAACTTACCGCATTAGATATGTTTTATTTTATGATCCTTTTGCAGTTTTATTTATTAATGAATAGTATTTGGTATTTTCTATTCAATATATATTTAAGATGTGATGATAAAAAATGATTAAAATAATATATCCTACTTCTGATGTAAGATTATCTAAAGATGATGATATAGCTCACTTATGATATAAGTAACACATAACGAATACGTATGTAGATTGATAAACGTCAGGAATGGTTCTTGGGCGTAGGCAACGGGCCAGGAGCGTATTATAACATTACACACTACACGATATTAATTACGATACGTAATAGAGACTACGGGGCACCGAACCCCTCGCGATTACAGGGAGAGGAACTCTAAAGCAGTGCCTGGGGCTTGTGACCCAAGTGCAGGCTTAAGGGTACCCTTTATAATGCATAAACACTCACCTCCACTGCCCGAGTTCCTCTCACCACCGAACTTACACTTAATCACGTTATATTAGAAACACACAGGGACAGGGCGTCCCGCCTAGTAACTAGCACTACCGCGGCTCAACGTCAACTATGCAACAGCCAGTCCAACGACTGCTTTATACCTTTTCTTACTAACAAGTTTGTCACTACGCATTAGTCATATCGGCCAGCTGACACCTGACAAGTTGAGTCATAGATACGACTATACAACTATAACAGATGGCGCTTAGCCTTGCGCCGACATATATTTATTTTTCTTTATAAATAGAGCTATTTAATAAGATTATCGTGGCGCAGTCCTACAGGGTCTAATTATCACCGAGATTGGTTGTGGGTTCGATCCCCAATTGGAGACTTAAATACCTTCACGCTATATCCCGCACACAGCAGGATAGGCAGAGGGAACCTAGTGCTAAGGCACTCCGTTTACCACTTTCCGCCGAATTCGGAGGCATTGCGTTAAGTGGCGAAACTTAACGCTGCGTTCTGCCTCTGATACCAGAGCGAAGGAAATGGAAATATTAAGTACTTAAACTCCTCGAGCGGGAATCGAACCCACAACCAGTCATTTTCAATCACACGCATGTGCCACTGCGCCACGACTGGCCCCAATATTTAAAAAATATTCGGTTTAGTAATGTTGAGATTCGCCACTAAACATGCAATATATCGAATTGACGCTGAAAGATTCGCACTGCTCTGTACGCAAAAACAGTGTGAAACCTAAAAATTTTTAAAAGGTAGTTAATAAAAAAACAGTTTACATTGAAAATAAGATTTATTCTCGAAATATGTACGTATTACATAAACATTTCTTTTTATTTACATTTAGATAAAAATATTCATAGCTACATTATAATTTTTACAACAATAGCATATTTTAGCATTTTTTTCGATATTTACAACAAACAAGCCTCGTAGAAGTAAAACGCTTATAATAACATCTAGACTGTTTAGAATTAAAATAGTACTATACTATAGTAGTCACTAGAAATAGCCTTATTTTAAAACTATATAACACTTAAAACACATTTCGTTAATATTTAAAAATTTACACAAAAAATAAATTAATATACTACAACTAGAGAGTCCATTCATGTTTTGTTCTAATTTTTTTTTAAATCATTAAAACTAATATAACCGATACAAAAATATTGAAGAGATCAAAAGCAACTAAATAAGCGGTCTGTAGTATAGTACGTGCATTTTATCTTGACAAGTCAGAATTTTCTTTTTTCTTTTACAGTTGCTCTTTTTAAATATAAATATTACAAGTGCATTATTTCACACTAGTACCGCTTCACCGCGTAGTCTGAAACTTTTCTCCTATTTGAGCCCCTTTAGGATTATGTTAACTTTCTGCTCAATTAAAATAAAATATAGCCTATAGCACTCCTGAATAGTGTAGCTTTTTAACTGTTAAAGTATTTTCATAACCGGTTCAGTATGTCCAAAGATTACCACTTACAAATAAAGTTACAAACTTTACCCCCTTATTATATTTATATTCTCTTTGTTTTTAGCTTTACGCTGTATCTCACAGACAGCAGGGTAGAGGGAGATGGAACCTAGTGTTAAGATACTCTGTTCCTCTCGCACCGCCGAATTTGGAGGCATTGCATGTTAAATTGTTAAATGCTTAACCTCGACACCAGAGCGAAGAAAATGAAAATACTAAATATTTCCACCTCTCGAGTGGGAATCGAACCCACAACCAGTCGCTTTATAGTCACACTTTGTGCCCACAAGCCACGATATTATATCTTGATTATAAATAAATTATCTTATCCATAAATAATAATTAAAAATATAAACATCACAATTTTTATAATAAAACGAAACAAACAATTCATTGTCTAAATATGGAAAACATGTTATTTTTTACCTTTTTGGCACTTTACGTATTTAAAGAAATTAATGCAATGATAGTTTTTTTTTATTTATTAGGGAATTTATTAATTATTTAAAAATAAATATTTTTTGAGCTATTTCACGTTTGGTTTTTCTTAATTTTATTAAACTACACTTTTATCATACTTTAATGGCTGCCTGAAAGAAATTAGTTATTAGAATCATTTTATGACAAATGGAGACTAACTCCATTTTCTACTCAACATGGAGAAAAAATATATTAGATCGATCTGGATTCGAAGTCACTATCATCGTTTTTAAACATTTTTAAAGTGTTATTCTACACTTAGGAAAATTGAAAAAGACATTTAAAGAAAACTTATAAAAATTTGAACTTACAACTAACAACAAAAATAGTTGTAATAAAGGGTATAAGAATTTCGACGCAGCGGATAGTAAAACGCATGGCTCAGTGGTAAGAGCGCCTGAACGGTATTCAGGAGTTCGGGTTCGAATCCCGCTGCGTTCAAATTTTTATAAGTTTTCTTTAAATGTCTTTTTCACTATCATCGTGTTCGGTTCTGGTGTACCGAACACGATGATAACAACCAACATTACAACCGAGATTATTAAACTAAATGGGTGATATTAAAATAAATATAATTTGATTATTAAAAATAATACTCTTTAGAAGTATATCTAAAACGTACTATACACATTTAATTTTTAATTTAAAATATATGAATACATAATAATCGTTAAAGCCTTATAAATAATTGTCAGTGACAGTAATTTGTAATAGTTACTTATAGACTATACATTGACTTTCTAATAGCATTTCTGTTTATTTTAATAGAGTTTAGTCCAAAAATTTAACAGAAAAAAAAGTACATTTAGAAAACGTATAAAAATTTGAACGCATTCAAATTTCATTTCTTTTTATAATTTTTATACGTTTTCTAAATGTCTTTTTCAAATTTACTAAGTGTGGAATAACACTTTAAAAATATTTAAAAGAGAAAAGTAAGTAAATAACATTCTTATTTCTATATTATTTGGCATTAATCCCTTTACACTACAAGCCCATAAGTCTATAATAATAATATCTAAATTAAAAAAAAGTACGTTATATACAGAAGAAGTGACGAGTTTTATATTTGGTACATAACACTAATTCATTGATTCATTATAATCAAGGATGTTAGAGTTACTTTTTCTTTTTTTTTTCGTCAGCTTCACGCTGTATCCCGCACATAGCAGGATAGGCAGAGGGAACCTAGTGTTAAGACACTCCGTTCCCCACCTTTATAATGGTTTTGATTATTAAATTCCGATAACTTTAGTTAAGGTATGTTATAGGAATGTAAGTAAATTTTGGTTACTAATTGACCAATTTCTATCACTTTTCATAATAAAAAAAAATCTTTTATTGTCAGGTATTATTTTAAGACTGAGATATCTGAAATAAGTTCAGAGATTTTATAGTTTCGGTTTCGGTTAGGGATCTCTGTAACATAGTTATAAGTGGGGAACGGAGCTATATAAAAAAAAAAATTAACAGCACTTTTCGGATATCCAAAGTGATTCATTCATAACATCCTCAATTATAATTACCGATTATCATTTTTACATGTTCTTCTGAACGAGCAACTGCATGAGTTTCTGGGCGGCTCTTCTCAATAGAACCGCCTTCCGAGTCGGTGGTAGCTTTATGTACATTTGACGATTCAAAAGTGCTTTCAAAAGTCTATTTGTATAAAGATATTTTGAAATTTGAATTTGAACATTCTCCGTTCATTCTTCTGACTTAACGTTTACCGATTGTTTATTTATTTAAAAAGAAAAATTATTAAAATCAAAACGTGTAAAAGTTATAACATAATTAGGAATTATAATATGTTATCATAAAAGTCTCTTGAAGTGCTTTTTTTCACTCAAATAGACCTGCTCAGAGGGCAGTTCCACGGAGAAGAATCACAGAAACAAAAAACAATATAATTATGTCATTTCTTAAAATAAAAAAGCGTTTACAATATGTAGATAGTAATTAAAAATTATTTGTATATTTATATAATAATAAATATATCATAAAACATATTTTAAAAGTGTTATTCCACACTTAGGAAAATTGAAAAAGACATTTAAAGATAAAAGTTTGAACGCAGCGGGATTCGAACCCGCACCTCGTGAATAAGGTCCAGGTGCTCTCACCACTGAGCCATCATTTGGCAAGAGAGAATGCCAAATGATTGTTCGTAGAATAATCTTTGGTTATCAGAAATTTGTAAAAATTTTTCTAGAGAGATGCTAACAACAAAAATAAGTTGTAATAAAACGTATAAGAATTTCGACGCAGCGGATAATAGAACGCATGGCTCAGTGGTGAGAGTTCCTGGACGGTATTCAGGAGGCGCGGGTTCAATTTTTTATACGTTTTCTAAAACATCAAACTATCATAAAACCATGAAAAATATTTACTAATCGATACTTATTTATATAAAGTATTTCTCATATTCACAAATATACTTCATTTATCGAGAATTTGCGCTTTAAATACCTAAAACATCATATTTTTTCGTTTGAAGACATTAACCAGTCTAAAATAGAAACACTTATATTATGAATTCCATCAAATAAGATTACAATCCACATTCATCACAACCGATTGCACATTTCTCGCCAAAAATTACATACAAAAATTCATATATTTAATAACTTTTCAAGACGGAAATACACATACAATTATTTAATTTATTTAATATATCAAAATTAATTATACCGTTATGCGTAAAATAATCGTTGCCATGACAACATGAATGTCAACCAATCAGAACGCGTGTTATATTTATTATATCAATATATTGTTTTTTTTTATAGCTTCACGCTGTATCCCGCACACAGCAGGGTAGGCAGAGGGAACCTAGTGTTAAGACACTCCGTTCCCCGCTTCATCAATATAATGTTTTTGTAATTAATGCATTATTATGAAAAATATTAACTTTCTGCATTTTTTCTTCTAATTTCAGCTCAGATTTCATACACCTCAGTTCGCATAACTTATGAAAACGCGTAACTTAACGCCGCAATCAACAATAATCAAGTTATAAATTAAGCAAACAGTTTAAGTTTCGTCGTCGGAGGAGTCCGGAGGGTTCGGAGAGTCTTGCACTTGTTTGAAGTTGGCGAGAACCTCGAAGTGCATTTGCAGTGAGTGAGGCAAACCCGGCTGCGAGTGCAGGTATCTACTTACCTGGTACAATTAGTTTTAATAGTAAGTTTTTAAATATTTTAAAATGTTATTAACAAAGTTAACAAACGAAAAACATATTTATTAAATGTATAAAAAATATTCTCAGTATTCATATCTCTTGTTTAACGTCTAAGTGTTAAGTTATCATACTTTATTTTTAGTTTCACGCTGTGTCCCGCACACGACAACCCTGCTGTAAGGCAGAGGGAACCTAGTGTTAAAACACTCCGTTCCCCACGCACCAACGAATTCGGAGGCATTGCGTGTTAAGTGGCGGAACTTAACGCCGCGCTTTGGCCTCGACACCAGAGCGAAGAAAATGGAAATATTAAATATTTCCACTCCTCGAGTGGGAATCGAATCTACAACCAGTCGTTTAGTCACACGTTCGTGCCACTGCTCCACGACTGGCCCCTATTATTTATAATACATGTAAAATATAATAAGCGAAATGGATTATATGAACATTTTTAATTTAAAATACTTTAGGAATAAATTCATAAATTTATTACTCAGGAATTATAAGTTAAATATATAAATAAGCAGCTTCACGGTTTTTCCTGCATAGCAACTAGTCGGAGAGGGCCTAGTGTCAAGACACTCCGTTCCACACTTTCCAGCCAAAATCGAGACATTGTGTTGAGTGACGTAGTTCAACGCCGAGCTTTGTCTGTGCCAGAACGAAGTAATCAAAATTAAAAAATAATAATTCTCTAGGAATCAAACCCACAAACATCGCGTTACAGTCAGACGCTGCCCCACTGCACTACGATGGCCTCTTGATATCTAATAAATTATTTAACTAAACCAGCTACACATTTGGGACCAGTCGTGGCCCAGTGGCACAAGCGTGTGACTGTAAACGACTGGTTGTAGATTCGATTCCCACTCGAGGAGTGGAAATATTTATTATTTCCATTTACTTCGCTCTGGTGTGGAAGCAAAGCGTGGCGTTAAGTTCCGCCACTTAACACGTAATCCCTCCAAATACGACGGTGCGTGGGGAACGGAGTGTCTTAACACTAGGCTCCCTCTGCCTACCCTGCTGTGTGCGGGATACAGCGTGAAGCTAAAAATAAAAGCTACACATTCTATAACTCACCTTAGCTCCTAATTTCTTTAGTAAGCTAGTGAACGCTTTCTCCTCTCGTCCGATCCACGGCCGACCCTCATCTTGTACTTGATACGGACTCACATGGATATATACGTTTACATCTAAAAAATAAAAAGATATTAATAAAATACGATATGAATGGAAGTTCTAAAAATATTCAAAAAAAAATAACTTTAGGCTGTATCCCGCACACATTCGGGTAGGCAGAGGGAACCTAGTGTTAAGACACTCCGTTCCCTACGCACCGCTGAATTTCAAATGCAATACGCGTGACGGAGCCCTAACGGGACTTCGGTGTAATAAAACTTGGACTGTATTATAATAATTTATTCGCGTATTAAAATTGTACGCAAGGACGATAAAGTGTCCGCCTAGTTGGCTGTCGCTCGCAACGCGCCCCGCGCCTCCGTCGTCGTCGGCACATGTGAAGCGCCGACAACGTGTTAAGTGGCGGAACTTAACGCCGCGCTTTGGATCCACATCAGAGCAAAGAAAAATGGAAATATAAATATTTCCAATCCTCGAATGGAAATCGAACCCACAACCAGCCGCGTTTACAGTCACACTTTGTGCCTACAAGCTACGACTAGCCTTTGTACTAACTCAACTTTATTAAATTTCACAACATTTATTTCAAAAGTTTTGAATCACGTTTTATGTAAACATTGTTCAAGCTTTATTTGTGTTGCGATAGAAATTTAAAATAATAATTATTTTTTCCTTTTTTTTGTAGCTTCACGCTGTATCCCGCACACAGCAGAGTAGGCAGAGGGAACCTAGTGTTAAGACACTCCGTTCCCCACTTTCCGCCGAATTCGGAGGCATTGCGTGTTAAATGGCGGAACTTAACGCCGCGCTTTGCCTCTGATACCAGAGCGAAAAAAATGGAAATATTAAATATTTCCACTCCTTGAGTGGGAATCGAACCCACAACCAGCCGTTTTACAGTCACACGTTCGTGCCACTGCGCCACGACTGGCCCCAAATATATATAATAAAAGAATAATCTCACCAAGTCGTGTCAATGTCTCTAACAGAGAGCGTGACGTGATCCACGTGTTCTTGCCGCCCGCGTGACCGCCGTCCAGCCAGTACATGTTCTCTATGCGACTTATGAACCTGTTGAAACAGTAATCGTTTACAAGAAAAACTTAAAAAAATAAAAAAAATAGGTGTAAGAAAAGATATTCTTTTCTTACTCCTATTTTTATATTTACTTTTTCTGCCATAACAGAGTAATGAGAGAGAATATAGTGATAAGAAATGGCTTTGTTCTTTCCGACGAAAATCGACATAGTTTCCTTTTTATGGACTAAAGGAGGCAAACGAGCAGAAGACCTGGTGTTAAATGATAACCCATAGACATCAACAACATTAAAATTATGAATGCGTTGCCAGCCTCGGGGATGTAGGACAGAAGGAGGGAGGAAGGATGGGAATGGCGGGAATAGGGAGAGCTGGCTTACATGCCATCGAACCGGAACACATCATCAGAGTGTAAAAATCGTTAAAAGAAAAATCTTATTAAGCAAAAAGGTATTTTAACATTTTAAAGTGCTATTCAAACACATAGAAAATTGAAAAACGTTTTTCCTTACACGTACAAAAATTTTAACAATATAAAAAATGTGTTGAAAAATGTACAAATAACTGTTATGATCGAGTAGTAGTTGTGGCCAGTCGTGGCCCAGTGGCACAAGAGTGTGACTGTAAACGACTGGTTGTGGGTTCGATTCCCACTCGAGGAGTGGAAATTATATTTCCATTTTCTTCGCTCTGGTGTCGAGGTAAAGTACGGCGTTAAGTTCCGCCACTTAACACGCAAGCCTCCGAATTCGGCGGAAAGTGGGGAACGGAGTGTCTTAACACTAGGTTCCCTCTGCCTACCCTGCTGTGTGCGGGGTATAGCGTGAAGCTATTTAATTTTAATTTAATTTAATGATCGAGTAATAAACGTGTAAGGAGCAGCTACGGATTTTATTATATTATTCCCAAAATATACAACAATATTGTAATAAGCGTATAAGAATTTCGACACAGCTGGTAGTAGAACGCATGGCTTAGCAGTCAGAATGCGCGGACAGTTTCCAAGAAGTGCGGGTTCGAATCCCGCTGCGTTCAAATTTTTTATACATTTTCTAAATATTATTTTCAATTTCTTAAGGGCGTGAAAAACACTTTAAAATGTTAAAAGACTAATACACTTATTACATTTTTTGTTATTACCACAAAAAATTATATAAATACCTCATCATATGAACATCGCCGGGCGTCAAAGTCTTAGTGTAGTGGAACTCGTATATAAGTTGGTTTAGGACCACACAGCCTTTGCTGAAACCCATTAGTGTGAGCGTAGTCTCGTCCAAAGCCAGCTTGTCCTTCCACCAGAGAAGATCTAAATCTCTAAGGAAATAGTCAAAAAATATAGATTATTAATAAAAAAATATTTTTTTATTTGTTATAAATAAAGTAAGATTTTATCTAATTAATAAAAACTAAGCGTTTGAATGCAAAAATAAGAACATAGACAATATCAATACAATAATAATATATCTATAGCAGGGCTTCTTAAACTTTTGTCATTCACCACCCCATTTATGATTGTGAATTTCTTGACGACCCCATTTATGATTGTGAATTTCTTGACGACCCCGACAAATATAAAAGGAAAATAAATTAATATTTTTTGATGATTTATTTATTAGGTAACAATATATAGTACCCGGCAATAAATAATGCACATCGATGCTTAGAATGAAACAGTCGGTTAGCTTCGACTTCGTAGAGCGTTGTCTCGGTCGCTTAAAATAATATCAATGAGAAACGTCACATATCAACTGAGTGACAAAGACAGCGCTACGAAACCGACACTGACCGACTGTTTCATTCTAAGCATCGATGTGCATTATTTATTGCCGGGTACTATACATACCTATACATATGAAAAAACTATATAGTTTTAGAATGCGCGTGTCTAGACGCTGCAAGTCCACTGTATTCAGCCAACTCTAGTGATGTTATAAAATGGTATATACATAGAAATATTTGACATTAAAATCTCTCGACCCCAGAATTTTGCTACGCGAGCCCATTTAGAATAGCGACCCATAGTTTAAGAAGCCCTGATCTATAGCATACATATACAAATATGTATGCTATAGATATATTGTTGGTTTATTTTATTTAAAAAAATTCTAATAAATATATGAAAGTAAAATAACTCTTGTCGAGGTCTAAATATTAAATATTTTTTATGAATCAATTGTACTACTACTGAGCACTTTTAAAAGTGATTAAATATGAAAATAATCGTCAATATATAAAAATGTATACATTTTATATTATAATAATATTTATGCAAATTTTAATAGAAGTTATTAATCTATTGAGGAGTAAAATACGCGTTGCCTTAAAGCAGGGGTTCCCAACCTTTTTTTGATCAAGGACCACTTTTACATTATTCTTGCTAGCAGGGACCACTATATATGTAAAGCTTGCAGTTTCTGTCATTTTGTAGTGCGATAAGTTGTATGAGCTTGGGGAGAGTAGGACAACGCTCGCTAAATTTATAATCGTTCGCGGACCATTTTATCCCTTCTGCGGACCACTGATTGGGAACCAGTGCCTTAGAGTGTACGGTTTAAATATCTATACTTCTACACTAATATAAAGAGGTAAAGTTTGTAACTTTGTAAGGGGTAACCTTCGGAAAAACTAAACCATTCATGAAAATTCCTTCACAATCAGAAAGCTACACTTTTCAGTAGTGCATATAGGCTATATATTTATTATGATTGAACAGAAAATTCAGAGAATCGTAAAGGAACTCGAAAGGGTATAAAAGTTATAGATCGTCGTCTCGTGGCAAAGCCGCGAGGGGATCGCTAGAACTTTTAAAAAAAGTATTTGTAAACTTTAACTGTCATACATGTCGGTCCTCATATTTTTTTAAAAAAGGTGTCCAGAGTTCTTCTTTAAAAATAATTTCAATTAATTATTATGAAACGCGACAACATGGACATGCAACTAACTTTTTACACAAAAATACTAAAATTAAAATCATTAAAGCTACACTTGCCTGTGTAGACCCTACGTAAAGTATCTTAACTTACAATTAGCACATTTGTTATTATTATAGATATGCCTCTCTTTTTAAGCAGATTCACTCTTTTTTCCACATAGCAGGATAGTCAGGGAGGACCTAGTGTCAAAACACTCCGTTCTACCCTAAATTCAAGACATTGCATAAGATTATTTCAGCAATTTATTTAATTTAGCATTCGAATTAAAACATTATCATATAAATGTTTTCACGCTTACTGTAACATCATATACGATAAAATAAAGTTACGATACTTTACGTTGTGACCTCAATCGATGTATATAATGTATAATATACATTTTTTTCTTCACGCTGTATCCCACACACATTCGGTTAGGCAGAGGGAACCTAGTGTTAAAACACTCCGTTCCCCACTTTCCGCCGAATTCGGAGGCATTGCGTGTTAAGTGGCGGCATTTAAAGCCGCGCTTTGCCTCGACACCAGAGTGAAAAAATGGCAATAATAAATATTTCCACTCCTCGAGTGGGAATCGAACCCACAACCAGTCGCTTTACAGTAACACTTTGTGCCTCTGTGCCACGACTGACCCCGATATAATATATTACTATAAATAAATACGACTAGAGGTAATATAAATATTAAGAGATGCCACAAACGTGCCCCATTATTGAATATTCATTTATTTTATTATTATTTGCCATTTTTGCAGCGGCTGCTTCTTTAAGCAATCAAAAAAAAAGTATTATGTAAGTATAGAAAAAAATACACACAGATAGTAATAAAGCGTATAAGAATTTCGACGCAGCGTGTAGTAGAACCCATGACTCAGTGGTGAGAGCGCCTGAACGGTTGTCAGGAGGCGCGGGTCCGAATCCCGCTGCGTTCAAATTTTTTGTACGTTTCCTAAATATCTTTTTCAATTTTCCTAAATGTGGAATAACACTTTAAAAATGTTTAAAAGTCATTAATTTTTTTTTATATTTCGTCTATTTTTCCCCAAACTTTCGGCAGTCGAATAATCTGTTTCCGATATTCGACACAGTCACTGATCGTGACATCTCTAATAAATATAATAATACAAATCGCACTTTTAAAATTGAATTGGCTTATATGAAAAAAATCATGAAAAGGACTATAATACATCGAACAATACATATACACCAGGGCTTCCTAAACTTTTGTCATTCAAGACTCCATTTATGATTGCGAGTTTCTTGACGACCCCATACAAATATATAAGAAAAAGAATTGATATTTTCGATGATTTATTTATTAGGTAGCAATATACATATACATATAAAAATATATAGTTTTAGAATGCGAGTGTCTAGACGCTGCAAGTCCACTGTATTCAGCCAACTCTAGTGATGTTATAAAATGGTATATACATAGAAATATTTGACATTAAAATCTCTCGACCCGAGAATTTTGCTATGCGGCCCCATTTGGGGTCGCGACCCATAGTTTAAGAAGCCCTGATATACACTATCAGTTTTAAACTAAATTGACTTTTTAGGCCCTAAAAGTGTAAAAATCGTACTATAAGTTTACTTATCTCAAAGTATCATAATAACCAGTTTTTGAATTGCACTTTTGGCGTTGTATTTACTAATTAAGTCACTTTAATTCTAAAGTGTGAAATATGACGTCACTTCAATTCTAAAAAATCTAAATACAAGAGAAGTGTCAAGGGACACCCGGATGGAACGAAGCTCCTTTCGATTCCTTTCGAAGTGAAGGAATTGTTATAAAGTTATTACAATATTTTTTATTATTAATTTATTATTAATTATAATTAATTAAATTTACTATTAATTAGAAATCAAAATACCTGGCTTGCTTTCTATAAGAGAGAGAGAGAGACAGACAGAGAAACTTACAATAGCTTACTAAAGCAAAAAGTGTCGTTACAACTTTTCATGAGAATTATTTCCGTCTAGCCCCCTTTCACAACGCACGATAAGTAACTCCGTTCCAACAAAAAATCTAAATCTCTATTCTACAAGCCTTATAATATATAAGAATAATAATAATAATAAAAAAAAGCATAAATAATATACACAACATCGATTGGAACCAAACCTACTCACGGCTTGGCGCTGCAACCGGCGCCGTTCTTAGCCCCCGAATGCACCGACGAGTTCTGTTACACGCAAAAATTACACTTTTATTGTCAGTTTCACGCTCTATCCCGCAAAGGAGGGTAGGGGAAAAGAACTTTGTCAAAATACACTACGTTCTTCATTTTTGCGTGAATTTAACACGTTGACTGCCAACGCGGTCAATGCTGACCGACAGCATGCTATCCCTACAGGCCAAGCAAAAATCATACTTCTATCCAAATGTCACTATTTGTGACGTCATTGAACGTCGGTCGCACTTGAAATTGTCGTCTTACTTCCAAGTATCTTACATTTTTCAAAAACCAACTTATTTTAGAGTAACTAGTGAGCCACGCGGGTCAATATGTATGGTTTTTAATTAGGTAGCAGTGCCCTACGGCCTGTATTAATGAATCGGAATTATCCGACGCCGCGGTCAGCATTGACCGACGTGGTCTGAACGGAGTCTCATTGTCGACCAGCATTGGCCGACGTGGCGCGAACGGAAAGATGCATAATTTTGCTTGGCGTTGATCGTGTTAATAGCACCACTCAACAGACCGAGAATAGAGAGAAATAGAGGGAAATGAAGGGAAATGATAATATTTAAATTATTTTCATTTATCATGGCAGAAATTGAAAAACGGAGTGTCTTAACTATATTACCTCCGACTACACAAGAAAAGCATGAAGCTACTTTACAATTACAATGTTATTTAATGGATCAAAAATAAAAAACCATTATTCTTTAAGGAATTTTTACACTAAAAAGAAAATATTTAGAAAATTCCTACGTTTCGAATACATTTTTAAAATCTTAAAAGTAACTTTTTTTTTATTTTCACATTGTATCTCGCACACATTCGGGTAGGCAGAGGGAACCTAGTGTTAAGACACTCCGTTTCCCTTTATAATACATCCCCATTAAAAGTAACTAACATTTATTACATAACAAAAAGTCTGACGCTTACCATAATTTTCAAATGAATAAAATTAAACAACATAAACAACATACAAATCAAAGCCATACATGTAATTCCTCGATGTCTATCTCTTCAGGCAGCGTGACCGAGGAGACCGCTTCAAGGAGCTCTGTGGTCGGGAGTGACTTCACTCTGGTCGTCACACTTTGAAGCAACCTGTTCAAAATATAATATTAGCCTATAGAAGACAAGGCGATAGATTAAATATTAAGATTTTCTATTTTAAAAACGTTAATCTAGTTTATAGGGGCCAGTCGTGGCACAGTGGCACAAACGTGTGACTGTAAACGACTGGTTCTGAGTTCGATTCCCACTCGAGGAGTGGAAATATATAATATTTCCATTTTTTTTCGTTCTGGTGTCGGGGCAAAGCGCGGCATTATGTTCCGCTACTTAACACGCAATGCCTCCGAATTCGGCGGAAAGTGTGGAACGGAATGTCTTAACACTAGGTTCCCTCAGCCTACTCTGCTGTGTGTGGGATAAACCGTGAAGCTAGAAAAAGAAACTAGTTTATTAAATGTTACTTTTCGACAATGTTACGAAGAAATTAGCGACTTAAAATGGGCGAAGTAAATAGATTTCAACGCCTGTAATAAAATAAAAAATGACTTACAAACTAATTAGAAAACGCAAGTTAAAAAATGCTGTAACTTATAATGTTGCTTACTATG
Organism: Dryas iulia moderata; assembly: GCA_019049465.1. NCBI lineage: Eukaryota > Metazoa > Arthropoda > Insecta > Lepidoptera > Nymphalidae > Dryas > Dryas iulia. The sequence continues at coordinate 11,528,394 of CM032419.1, read as the reverse complement.
ACTATGACCATAACCATAATAATTAAAACTCAATAGTGATTTTTCTGAATCGCGTAATTTTCAAAACAACTTATAATACTGCATTCGCCCTTGTGATTTTGCGCATGAACTAGGCAATACGAGGCATTGACTGGCACTCAACAAACTTTGTCTCGAATTGAAGGGGAAAGTGCAGAACGGAGTGTCTTGACACTAGGTTCTCTCTGAATATCTTGCTGTACGGAAAAAAACGTGAAGCTGCTACACAGATTTTTTAAGGGTTTTAAGTTGTAATATAAATTAGTTAGAAAAATGTAATAAATTCTTGACCCAATCACAAAACATATGGAGAAAAGAGTGACTAACCAATTTCCACATTCATTTTATTACAAATTACCTTTCCAGATGGTGCAGCGCGCTGTGCGTGGGCGTGTGGTCGGGCACGCCCGCGTTGTTGCTCGGCACGAAGTTGTCGTAGCAGCTGAAGCTTTTGTACTCTATTCTATAAGTTATATACATATACATATATTCTATAAACTACTTAATACATATTCTATAAATTACATAATACTATTATATTAATTATTACAATTTTTTCTCTAATACCAAAGTACAAAAGAAGACCTTAGTGTCAAGAGACCTTAGGAAAGACCCTAAAACCTTAGAAAAGATCTTAAACTTGTTGTGGTCATTAGACCATATACTCGTAATTTTTTCTTTATTAGCCATCAAACTTTGCCATATCATAGTAATATGGTTGATGACGAACGAATCAAAATTATATTGTCTAATGACCACAACAATTTTTAAATAACATTTGAAAAAAAACTCAATCGTATTTCTTTATGATATCATAAAAAATACTTTACTCAAATTGTAATAACTTGTAGTAAACGCGAATATCTAATCTATATGTATAGTACCCGGCAACAAATAATGCACATCGTTGCTTAGAATGAAACAATCGGTTAGCTTCGACTTCGTAGAGCGTCGTCTCTGTCGCTAAAATAATAACAGTCCGGTATCTATAAAAAGCTGTTAAAGCGATAATAATAGTTGTCAACTTCAATGAAGTTGATTCCTTTTTTTTAATAATTAAATTTGACGCTTGAAAATGAAAAAAAAAACTAAACGAGTGGACTACCTCCACCTTTTTTTAAGGTGGTTAAAAAATAAAGAGAAATTGGAACTAATCGGGACCCATTATAATATTCATATTTATTTTATGTGTAAATGGATCTCAATTAATTCTGTTATTTGTAGGCTTAACAGCTTGTTTTTTTGCATTGTACATAATTTCACGTGACTGACCGTGCAAAATTTTTCCTCTTTTTGTCAAAGATGTGATTAAAAATAAAATTTTGGGGACAGTAACAAACACTCTATACATATATTTGAACCTGAAGACAGAGCTCTACGAAACCGAAACTGACCGACTGTTTCATTCTAAGCATCGATGTGCATTATTTGTTGCCGGGTACTATACAAGAGTGTATTTTATATGCGCTTTTATACAAACGTAATAAATTTTCTAAAACGTGGTAACAATATCCAGAGGACACAAGAAGTCCCTCCAAGATCGTCGAATATTACAGTTAATATAATTGCAGCTAACATTTCATTTGTTAAGAAATATTTAAGAGCTAGTCGTGGCGCAGAGGCATAAAATTTGACTGTAACGCGACTGGCTGTGGGTTCGATTCCAACTCGAGGAGTGGAAATATTTAACATTTCCATTTTCTTCGCTCTGGCGTCGAGGCAAAGCGCGGAGATAAGTTCCGCCACTTTACACGTAAAGCCTCCGGGAATGATGTGTCGTTAAGACACACCGTTCCCCACGCACCGACGAATTCGGTTCCCTCTGCCTACTCTGTTGTGTGCGGAACTAGGTTCCCTCTGCCTACCCTTCTGTGTGCGGGACATAGCGTTAAACTAAAAAAATGTCCAGATGATACAAGGAAGAATCGGATCGCAAAAACATGTCCGACCAATGATATCAAATATTGCAATTAATATGTACACTGTTACAGTTAACATTTAATATCATATTAAGTTTATAAAGCAATATTTACCTTGCAAATAGCTTCACGCTATATCCCGCACACAGCAGGGTAGGCAGAGGGAACCTAGTGTTAAGACACTCCGTTCCCCACTTTCCGCCGAATTTGGAGGCTTGCGTGTTAAGTGGCGGAACTTAACGCCGCGCTTTACCTGGACACCAGAGCGAAGAAAATGGAAATATTAAATATTTCCACTCCTCCAGTGGGAATCGAACCCACAACCAGTCGTTTTTACAGTCACACGCTTGTGCTACTGGGCCACGACTGGCCACAATTTTATTTAATTTTTATTTAATTTTTTTATTTTATTTATAAAGCAATATTTACCTTGCAGGTCTCACAACCAATATGTGTTTAGTGGGGAAGTTGTTAGAGAGCACGCGCGCCGTGTTCTCCAAGTTCCATTTCAAATAATTTCTGTTGTCACGATGCGCTTGCATCACTTCTGGGTAATCCTGGAAAAGAAGTACTAAATGAAGTAAGCAAAACAAGAAATCCATACTTATATTATAAATGCGAAAGTCTGTGTGTTTGTCTGTCATGCTTTCACGGCTAATCTACCGGTCCGATTTGGATGAATTTTAGAATGAAAGTCGTAAGAGTCACTGGGTCTAATATAGGCTACTTATTTTTTCAAAAATCGACCTCTAAAGGGTTGAAATAGGGGATGAAAGTTTATATGAAAAATCTAAACCACTTGACCAATTGTAATAAATTTTGGCATGATTATAGTTGATAATCTAAACTTAAACATAGGCTACTTTATTTTTTAAAAATGTGCCTCTGAGCGTAGCAATATAACGAAATAGTTCACGCGGCGAAGCCGCGAGCGGGCCGCTAGTAACTAATATAATACAACCAATAAAATAAAAATAATAAGAAACAACTTAGGAGCTTCCGAACTCTTTTTAACTGACTTTTACTGTTTACCGCATAGAGTTAGGATAGAATAAGAAAAACACACTAACAAAAGCTCTATGAACTACTAAATATATAAAATAAATTTAGAAAAGGTACCAGTCGAGGCGCAGTGGCACAAAGTGTGCCTGTAAAGCAACTGGTTGTGGGTCCAATTCCCACTCGAGTTCGAGGGACTAGGACTCGAGGAGTGGAAATATTTAATATTTACATTTTCTTCGCTCTGGTGTCGAGGTAAAGCGCGGCGTTAAGTTCCGCCACTTAACACGCAATGCCGCCGAAATTGGCGGAAAGTGGGGAACGGAGTGTCTTAACACTAGGTTCCCTCTGCCTACCCTGCTGTATGCGAGATACAGCGTGAAGCAATAAAAATAAAAAAAAGGTATAAAAAATTATACGCAACAGGAATCGAATCCGCTCCTTGCTTACCCGCAAACTTATTACAACTTATTTTAGTTATTAGTATCTCGATATACAGGATTCCACAAATATCTGCTAGCTAACTCAAAGATTATTTCCACGAACAATCGAAAAGCTAGAGACAATACATACCAACAACATCTCAAAATAGTACACATATATCTACCGACATAAAACAAACAGCAACCAACCAACCTGCACATCACCACCAAAGAATACAAGCGTATGAGCACCGAGGGGCGGAGGCCTGGCCGCCGGCATGAAGAGGATGTCGTTGGCGCGCCCCTCGTGCCCGCCCACGCGCCGCAAGCGTAGCGGCAGCATTGCGTTCACTCTCGATACATTACTACATAAACGACTATTAATTACACTTATTTTAAATTATCAAAAAAGGTATATGATTACATTCAATTACATGCAAAAATAATCTAAAAGACGGTATCTTTACATAATATATAGCAAAGTCGCTTCCCGCGTCTGTCTGTATCTTTATATGCTTATATCTTCAAAACAGCGCAACGGATTTTGATGCGGTTTCATTTAATAGATAGAATGATTCAAAAGGAATGTTTATAAGCGTATGAACACCGAGGGGCGGAGGCCTAGCCGGCATGATCTCTTCTTGTTGTTGGCGCGCCCCTCGAGCCTGCTGACGCGCCGCATACGTAGCGGCAGCATCGTATTCACTCTAGATACATTACTACGTAGACGATTATTAGTTGGGCATAATCATTCAAAATGATCAAAAAAGGTATATGAGAAGGCAGGCAATTAAATCAGAAATTAATCTCAAAATGGTATTAAAAACTAAAAAAAAGCAAGTGGTAATTGAGTCTTGCGACCCAAGCGTATATCGTTGGGCACTTTTAAATAAATCACATAATTAAAGATTACTAAGTTCTAATTTTAATTAAAAATGGGTCTTAAAAAGCCTGTATTAAAATTTTGTGATTAATGGGAATTGATTATAAGTAATTTTCCCTTTTTTTCCTTTGTATATGTTATTTAAGTAAAACACCATATATATATTTAATTATTTATAATTTATTCAACATTTTAATGACTTACATTAAATTAAATATTTACACAAAACAAAGAGTTATTTTATTCAAAACAAATTATACAGTTTAAATAAATGCATTAAATATAGTAAGATTAGTTCAAATGAAGCAGAAAACAACATGATCATCATTTCTTCTAGTAAAAATTATACACTAAAACGTAGCCAATATACTATATTAATTATTTCACAACCAACACAACCTAAATATTTTATTTTAATCTTTCACCGTTACACATAATTTGTACTGAATATTTTGTTTCCAGCTCCTCTGGAATTCTGAACTGTAGGCTTAATTTAAGCATATAAAAGTATTAAGTTTCTATCCAATTTATATTATTTAAAATATATCATTTTATATTTCTTGTTTGTTTCTGATGATAATATTTTGTATCATTCATACAAACTGTTATTTTTAAAGTAATATCATCCAAACAATTCTTCAAATCTTGTCGTAGCTCTCTAACCTTGACTCTCACATCCTCACACATTAAGTTATAACACATGGCCACTAAACCCATTCCTAGCAGCACATAAATAAAATTTATAACAAGTTTTAAATGTGAACCTTCTGCTGAATCTGCTATATTAGCTCCGGGTACAAAATCTCCAAAACCAATCTTACACAAGCTTATAACACAGAAGTATGTAGAATCTAAGTAATTCCACTTTTCCCATGCTCCAAACATAATAGTTCCAGTTAGTATATAAAATGATATCACCCACAGACAAGCAGTGGAGGGAACTGTTATTTTTCTTTTAATTGGTTGTGCTTCACCATCTTCTAGCAGGGGATCTTCTCTCCGACTGCACTCATGAGCAGTAATATACAACCATTTGAAGGATTGAGCCAACACTTTACCCATATTACAAAAGTAAAGAACATAAATTGGTATTCCAAAACAAGCATAAGCTATGGTAACAATTTTTCCCCAAACAGTCTTCGGCACCACATTTCCATAGCCAATCATTGTGAAAACTGACAATGAATACATAAGTGCCGCAGGAAATGACCACACATCCTCTGAAGATCTTCCATTATAACCCAAATGGATGGCGGCAGTGACATTGTTTTGAAATACTTTTAAAACTGTGTTACTATTAGACATCCAGGCAGTATAGTTTAATATATTATATTTGTTAGTAATATTCCACAACTGTTCCACACAATTTTTTCTCCATTGAATAACATTTTCCATTTGTTCATCAGGACTGTCTTTCTCGATATGCATGAAGCCCGCAGCGCCGAGGATCGCGTAGCATACGACTAGGGCGCCTACACCCACTTGCGTAAACATAAATGCTATAAATTTTCGAAGACAATCCTTAATTTTCTCGCGAGGATCGCTCTCCGCCGTCGATGATGAATCTCTGCTTCTAAAAGATCCATGTGCACTCGAGTGGATGTTATATTGACGCTCCATTTATCAAAAAAACAACTACAGGTACTGCGGTTTGCGTGCTTTCAGTATATACGTCTGACAAGCTTCAAATAGTTTATTTCTGGAAGTTTGCTGGCACAATGCCAAGTAAATGTTGATTTGATCACAAAACATTAGACGAACTTTTGATTTCTAACGCCCTTCCAGTAAACACACTAATGTTTCCCATGTTACGATTTACTAGTAAATCTTTTTTGTGACTTACAATTAAACGATTAGGAAGATTTACTTTTCAAAGAGAATTAAAAAAATCTTGAAATAAAAATAAAATATTACTTTCCAACCGATACGAAATAAAAATCGCTTCATTAAACTCAGAATTTACATAAAATTCAGCATTTAACTGTACTTACCGTACAATAAAAATTGTTGGAAAATTAATTGTCACTGATCACAGGTGTCAAATAATATTTTAAGTGAAAATAAATGATTAAAATGATCTATTTTTATTTACTTAAAAAGATTAATAATAAAATCCGAAATTCTTATTGTTTATCATTGAAAATGTCAAACTGACAGTTATTAAAAATTAATAAAAAAATTCGGCACTTGCCCAGAAAAAATATATTTGATATTAGGATGTTGCCAACTGCATTAAAATGTGCATTTTTAAATTTTTATAATAATAAACATTTTCCATGAAATGAGTCAAATCATTTTACTAGATGAGTAAGAGAAATCGTAGCTTACTTCTCTCAAAAGTGTAGATCCATCTTTAATGAATTTGATTATTGATTTTTTTTCTACAGCGGCTCCACAGATGTCAAAAACCAAAATTCACACGTTTTCTTGGCGTTGTTTGTCGTCCGGCGTTACATTTTTTATCGTTTATGTTTTATTTCGGCTGTTGTAATGTAAAATGTAACGTTGGACTCCTGTCCGATGCAAATTTATAAGTTTTTATCCGATTTTGTAAGTATTAATTCATACTTTTCTGTTAATCCATTACTGAGGCCGCATTCCGACCCCCAAAATTGATTCATAATTAGAGATGTTTTCAAGAATACCCATTACTTTCTTATGAATCCTAGCTGTAACTATAAAATAGCCTGATTTATAGATATATTCACCGGCATTTAATTTAAAATTATGTATATCCATAGATTTTGGAATAATACTGGACAGTCAAGGTCGCGAGTGACGGAAACCTCGTTATAGATCTTTTGGTTCAATGTGTTTCATAGACGATATGAATGAATTTACTACATACGCTTTTTTTACCCTATGCACGCTTATTATTGATCCAACGATTTCAATTCAACATAAGTGATAATCTTATGACCTCAATTCACGATAATGCTGTTTACACACGATGCCCCAATCATTCAAAAGAAAGCTTTGTATGATATTACAAATATGCTGTATCACAAATATTCTTCAAAATATGTACAAATATTTACTTTACCTTTATTATTAATATTTTATTTTCAGATCAAAAACAATTTTAAAAACATGTAGGTGCAAAACAACAAAATAACAACAATGTTCCCCACAGCAATCATAGAAACCCACATTTGACAGAAATACATGCTCAATAAATGGATTGCACTTAGCAAAGGGGAATAAAATGGCTTCGCACAACCATATAGACCAGGAGAAACCACACTCAGCTACACACTGGAGTCCTAAACCCACAACAATTGATTTAGTCGGTGGCATATACTGTCATATATGTCATATAACATATGCTAATAAAAGAGAGTATGATGTGCATTACTTTAAACATGAAACTGGAAGCAAAGACATAATATACACTTGTGTAGTATGCCATAAGGAGATAACTGGCTATCCTAGTTTCCGTGGCCACTGTTACACAAGTCATGTTATCAAGGATAGATTCAAGTGAGTATTCCTATCTTGTTAATTAGTAACAAATTTTATATGAATTTTAATTTGTTTATTATGAAAACTTTTTCTCAAGGCAAATATTAAAAATCAAAATTTGTGGCGTGGGATGACATCTAACTGCATTCAAAATTGATTGTGGGTTCAATTCCCAATTAGGGAAACCATTATATTTAAATTGTTGTCATTGTTTTGCTCTGAACATGTTGTCTTTTGTCACTCAACATACAATGTCCTGATTTCTGACAGAAAGCGAAAGACAGTGTCTGACACTTAACATTAGGTTCTCTAAAGATACTGTTAGGAAAAAGTGTGAAGCTATCAGTAGTATTACCAGTTAGTATGTATTGTCACACACTGGCTCAGGCAGCAGTTCTGCTGAAGACTATATGTTAATACCTATGAAATAAAATAAAAAATGTTTATCTTTACAGTATTAGCTTATAAACCATTATTTACCTTTCAGATGTGAACATTGTTCTAAATTATTCTCAAAATCCTTGTCTCTGAAGGAACATGTCAATGTTATGCATAGATTTAAATGCGCTTCCTGCAGTAAAGAGTAAGTTACAATTTTTATTTTTTTTACATTGACTGACAATATTCATTTTTAAAACCACATGTGAGTACAAAATCTGATTTTAAATTCAATGATCATGGAATTCATCCCTGATGAAAGTGATTAAATTTTAATTATTTTAAATATTCATTGTTTGCATTGTTGAATTACACTATTTAATATATCTCAAATTTAGGCTCAAAGCGGCTTCTTGCAGCTAAAAGCTGATATAAAAAAACTTATATTTAAATTATATATTTTATACATATTACAAAATAATATAAATTGTATTATTTTCCTTCTAGATTTACTACTAAAAAGGAGTTGCAATTGCATCAAATCATTCACAATGACACGGACATGCCACCATTTAAGTGTCAAGCATGTAATAAACAAATTGATACATTAGAGGGCTGCAAGGAACATGTTGATACACACTCAGCTTCAATTTACTTTTGTCCCATTTGTAACGAGAACATTTCAAGCAAGGACAACGCTTCGGAACATTTAAAAAAACATTTTGGAGATATTAACGATGAAAGTCCTGATATACAATATAAGGAAGAAAATTATGTGACACAATTAGGTGGGATTTCATGCAAATTCTGCCCGTTAGTATACAAGGATAGGGTCGATTTTGATGCTCATTTCTCATGCGAGCACGGCAACGAGGATATAGTGTACACTTGCAATGTGTGCGGCAAGCAGTTTGAAAAATATTCTGTGTTCAACGATCACTCATACAATCATGTTATGAAGGACAGATTCTGGTGAGTGTTTTGCTTTTTTTAGTCTAAATATCAGGACAAAGCCCAAAGATGCTCTATTTTTCTGAGACATTGCATGTTGATTGGCGGAATACAATGCTGGACTTGATCTTATTAGAAATGAAAATAATTAAAATATAATTCCCCCAAGTAAGAATCGAACGGACTACCAATCGAAGTTACAGGCTGACGTTGTTACATTGCACTATGAAAGCGATGGTTTAATATTAAGAAACTGTTTCTCACTTTCCCGCCATTTTTTAATTGTCACTAGTTATTTACATACAAGACCCATTTCCCCTCTAGTTGGATAATAAAAATAATTTAAATATGTATAAACATGCCGACAATTAGTTACTTCCGGTGCGCGACAATTGCGTCAAGTATTTTATTGAGCTCAGAGGGGTGAAGCTGTTTACTGGTCAACTTAAACTGGATTATTTGTAGATATATAATTTCATATGCTTGTTTAGATTTATCTAAACCAGGGGAGCAACCCTCAATCTGCTCAGTAATTTTATGTATGTTATATTTCATGATGTAACGTTAATTTTATTATGTACTAGCGGCCCGCTTGCGGCTTCGCCACGTGTACTACGTTACTGTGTTTCGTTATATTACAACCCTCGGGGGTGGATTTTTGAAAAATAAAGTAGCCTATGTTTAACTTTGAATTATCAACTATATTTATGCCAAAATTTATTACGATCGGCCAAGCGGTGGAGATTTTTTATATAAATTTGCATCTCCTATTTCAACACTTTAAAGGTTGATTTTAAAAAAATAAGTAGTCTATATTTGACCCTGTAATTTTTACTACCTTCATTCTAAATTTCATCCAAATCGGACCGGTTTGGATTAGCCGTGAAAGCGTGACAGACAAACAGACAGACATTCCCATTTATAATATAAGTATGGATTTTTACATAGCCCGCCATTTGTCTATTTATATCACAAAAGTTCTACCCCTATTATAGACTAAGTATTTTTTTTATATTGAGCAAGTTCCTATTAAATTATAAGTCAAGAGAAAAATAAAATTTTTACTCCTGTTGCGTTACAATAATTCACATAGAACTAAAAATTGGTAATGTTTAGGATCACCGTTACATATTATATGTATTGTGAAAGTCAATATGAAGATATTCAAGCACATGGCTTTTAAATACGATTTTTTATATTCTCAGTTGAGTTGTTTTAAAAAAAAACATAGTTCCAATATAATTATTGCAATTTCACACAGCATGGTAGAATTAGAGAGTACCTGGTCACTAGTCAATGTGTTCTTCACTTACTTACTTACGTGCGGAGACGGGTTAAGAATACAATTCCCCCCTGCCGCTGGGTAGCGTCCCGTAAAAGGCGGGTAACCCAGTAGCTTGGTGGTAGGAGATTCGTTCTCCGACTGGCTCGCGACTACTATCGTGTCAAAGACAAACCGCCCAACATCTGATGATGTGTTCCGGTTCGATGGCATGTAAGCCAGCTGTCCCTATTCCCACCATTCTCATCGTCCCTCCTGTCTTACCTTGTCTTATCGTTCTACGATGAAATTATCAATAGTTCCTCCGACAGGGCATCGAACCAATGACCAATCGTAGATAGCCTTTTACGACCTATATTTTTTTTTATCATTTATCCGCTGAAATTACCAATTCTGAAATAGACAAAAAAATTAATCATTATTGTCATAATTATTATGATTGCGAATAAGACAATTTATTTTCCTCACCTTTATTTGAGAACGAGCGGCAATCACCTTTATTTGAGAAAGCGAGTTAGGCCAGATCGCAAGTGGTTTTGGGTTCGATGCCCACTCAATGATTGAAAATATTTTATACACTGACGGAATAAATTAAAGGATCATAAACATTTTCCAAATTTTTTGAGGTTTTTTAAGAGTACTCTACTCTCTCGGTATTCATTCGAATTGAGCGGGACACGTCGCTTGAAATTTTCATTTTAAGATATCAAAACTAGAAACTTTAAGCTTTAAAATGCTTGTTTTTTTAAATTTCAATGCGACCATTTTCTTACGGAAGTGTGTCTAACTTTAGGTTCGTTTACAATTGAATTAAACATTTAGAAAACGTATAAAAAAATTGAACGCAGCGGGATTCGAACCCACGCCTCCAGGCGCTCTCACCACTGAGACATGCGTTCTACTACCAGCTGCATCAAAATTCAATCAATTTTCCGAAGCGTGGACATTAACACTTTAAAAATGTTTTAAAGTACAATTGAATAACTTAAATAACCATTTTTTAAAATTTCCAGCTGTGATATATGCCTCAAGACGTTCAACCGTCTGTCTCGCCTCGTGACGCACATGGCGGCGTGCCAGGCCAACTCGGACGCCGGCGGCAAGCCCTTCTCCTGCTTCCACTGCGGACACAAGTATGCGACGGAGATGAGGCTGAGGGAGCACTTGAGGGATGCACACGGCGTCCACTGTGTCAGCTGTACTGTGGATGGTTGTAATCAAGTGTTAGTATTTTTTTTAGCTTCACGCTGTATCCCTCCCACAGCAGGGTAGGCAGAGGGAACCTAGTATTATGACACTTCGTTCCCCACGCACCGCCGAATTTCAGAGGCATTGCGTGTTAAATGGCGGAAATATTTCCACTGAATTTCGGAGGCATTGCGTGTTAAATGGCGGAAATATTTCCACTCCTCGAGTGGGAATCGAACGCACATCCAGTCGTTTGAAGTTACACGTCTGTGTCACTGCGCCCACGACTGGCCCCGTGTATATGGCTAGTATTTACTAGTAATTTTATTATTATAGCTTCACGCTGTATCCCGCACACAGCAGGGTAGGCAGTAGTCTAGTGCTAAGACACCCCGTTGCCCATTTCCCGCCGATTTTTTTCAAGCATTATTACGTGTTAAGTGGCGGAACTTAACACCGACACATTTAATATTTCCATTCCCCCAGTGGGAATCACACACACGGTCGCAATTCGTTCCACGACTGGCTTCAAGTATTTTTTATTTATTCAGTTTTTTTTTATAGTCTTCTAGTCTAGTCTTCACATCTTTAATATATTTTATATCAAATTTGTCAAAAAAGCTGTGCAAAAGCAAATGTTTTGATATTGTTACATATCAATGTTTATTTTATATCGATTTATAATTAACTTTTAATATCCTCAGGTTTTCATCACCAAAGGACCTGATCAGCCACCAGCGAGTCCACCGCTCCCAACAAAACTGGTGTAGACAGTGCGGTCTTCTCTTCACCTCCCTCAAAGCCTGCGAACGCCATCTCGACGTGCACAAGAAGAGACTCTACGTCTGTCCTGTATGCAATAGAAACTACAGTGAAAAATATCTCATACTGAAACACTTGCCCCAACACTTTGAAACTGTCATCCATCTTTGTAAAGTGTGTGGTAAAGTGTATAACGCTAAAAACAGGTTGATAGAACACATAAAGACTCATTCTGAAACTAAAACACATAATTGTTCGTATTGCGGCAAGGGATTTGTTAAGCTCGGTCAGCTTCAGCAGCATTTGAATATTCATACGGGTTCCAAGCCTTACAAGTGTCCTGTATGCGAGAAATCCTTTGCAAGTTACCCCAACTGGCACAAACATTTGCGTAGAATGCACAAAACTGATGGTAAAAAGTATAAAAAGTCAGAGAATGTTCCAGAAGTTAATGAATCTGATGATGAAGAAGAAGATAGCTTTATTAAAGAAGTGGATACTGAAGTTAGCAACAGTACAAATGATTTGAACGCTCACCTACAAGTTGATATATCGCAGTTGACAGATAGTAAGTTGGAAAGTTTCATATTTTACGAGCCAGATGACAGCACAATGGAATCGGACAGCATCGATCCCACGACCATCGCGAAGGAACTGGATATATTTGAAAACACAAGTGAAAATAACGGCAAGAGTGTGGTGGAATTTAATATATTGCCTACTAATAGCGTGGTCTTTGGTGGTAAGTTAGGTTTTTATTGTTCATACAATTTTAAATTTCAAAAATACGTTTTTAGAAAATACATCAAAAATTGAACGCAGCAGGATTCGAAGCCGCGCTTCTTGAAAAACGTTCTGTTTTTTACTTTTAAACATTTTTAAAGTGTTATTCCACACTTAGGAAAATTGAAAAAGACATTTAAAGAAAACGTATAAAAATTTGAACGCAGCGGGATTCGAATCCCGCTGTGTTCAAATTTTTATACGTTTTCTTTAAATGTCTTTTTCAACGTTCTGTTTGCTAAGTCATGTGTTCTACTACCGGCTCTCGGTCACTTAATGTGTCGAATTCAAAAGTGGAAAATGGAATATTCAGGTTCTCTCTATCCAAACTTTAGATTACAGATATATGAATACTTATTTTTTGCTCCTTGCTGATAATTAGACAAAATACGGTATCAGGTTACGCTCACCGACATTATGTCTCGATAGTGGGAGGGACGCGCAGAACGTAGGGTTTTAATACTTGGAGGCCGTTCAAGTATGCTTACGCAAACATTTTCTATAAATGTATTAGCTTCACGGTGTATCCCGCACACAGCTGGGTAGGCAGAGGGAACCTAGCATTAAGATACTCCGTTCTCCACTTTCCGCCGAATTTGGAGGCATTGCGTGTTTAGTGGCGGAACTTAACGCCGCGCTTTACCTCGACACCAGAGCGAAGAAAATGAAAATATTAAATATTTCCACTCCTCGAGTGGAATCGAACCCACAACCAATCGTTTACAGTAACACGCTTTTGCCACTGGGCCCACGACTGGCCACAAATATAAATGGATTATTTTTTTAATTATAATTATATAGTTTCTAGGAATCCTCAAAAATGCGTTTCATTTTTATGCAACGACAATGTGATGATTGCCATTCGTGTAAAAAAGTAATCAACTATCGATGATGTAATCACCATTCACCATCTAGATTCACCTACCCCCCATGTCATCTTAAATAAAGCAAAGACCCCCCACCCCCCTATATATAGTGCTCACGTAATAATTGAGCTTAGAAAGAGCAACAGCCTAGTTCTTTTAAAATGTTATAGTTTTAATCAAGCCAGAATCACGGTTCTTTATAATATATATTTTTTTTCTCAATTATTTATCTATTTACAATCAGCGAGAAGCTATAATCAAATTAAATGAAATTAATAATATTAAAAAGTAGAAAACGAATATCTGTTATAAAAATAACTGCTTAGTGGACTACAATAGTTACTAGTAAATGGGCCGGAGTTGCTCATCTCTAGTCTAAAGAAAATAACTCTCTTCACCCATAATTTCCTATTTAATAAAAAATCATAAATACACCTATATTTACAGCATTACATTTAAAAATTAATAAAATAAAATTCCAGAAACAACAGACCAAAACCCACAAGCATCGATGCCCAACTACCCAGCGGAGTACGGGCCAGAGTTCAACACTCTGCACAGCGATGGCAGCGGCTTCATAGACCTGGACGACCACATGTTGCCACACATCGACCCCCTTCTCACCATCAAAAACGAATACAACCAAGTGTACAATCAAAATTACCCAAACGGAATCGAACCGGCGACCTACGACACGCCAAAGTGGGAACCAATCATTACTAAGGTGTATTCCGAATACGCCTACACATAGCACACTATGCCTACACAAGCGGTTGCTGCCACTGTCTTGGTATGCTAAGTTATTTACAATATCTTTGATTATTATTTAATAGTGTTTCAAAAGACAGTGGTGGTCGCCATTCTTCCACACAGCTACCTCAATCAGAAACAATTATGTACCTCACTATACAATAGGAACTATATTATTGTTAATAGAATATATTAAATCCCACCAATACCATTTACTACGGTTAATGTTATTCATATTCATAGTACTACCTCATTTAGTTAAGTTTAATTCGCTTATATAATAATGTGTGTGCGTATGTATGTCTGTCATAGATTTCCAATTTTTCTAATGGTTTTTTTTTGTAATGTTGGTATTATTTTTTGTTTTTTTTTTGGAGAAGAATAATCTTTTTTTTTGGTTATGATTTTAATTAACTTGGATGTCACCTATTTAAACATTATCGTTGAAATATAAATAGAAGTTATATATGTATATGCATGTATATGTATTGTTCTTTAGAAGATTTTTAGAAAATGTATGAAAAATTGAATGCCTATAAATGGATATGAATTTATCAGTACGCTTAGACGGTTTTCGAGAGGCGCGGGTTCGAACCTCGCTGCCCTTATAATTTTTATATGTCTTCTAAAAATGTTTTTCAATAACATAAAAGTGCAAATTAGACTTGTTCTGATACATTTTGGTGGTTTTATATATGACTCATCCATTATATTTAAAGTCGTCACTGGCTTGTTCTGATACATTTTGGTGATTTTATATATATAAATTACTATTTATATCTAAATTAATATTGCAATAATAATATTTCTTTAATTTTCACGTCACGTGTTTCGAGTTCTATTCGATGACGTCACACGCCAGGTCAGAGGTCAGAGGTCATTGAACCATACACATTAACCTTACATGCATAATATATTCATAATATTGTTTTTAATATATTAAAATAAGTACTGTTTATATTCCATTTTAATACATACATATTATACCAATTTTAAATAAGATTTATTACTATTATATAATAATTAACATTTGTAATTTAACTATTACGTTGGTAATCTATAGCAGACGATATATCGTACGTGTTTTTGCATGGGAGGTGAGTGACTGCTTTTTTCGCACTTTCACTTTAGTTTTTAAATGATTATTACGGGCTTTAATTAAAAATTCAGTATATTATTCGTCGTTTTGCCCGATTTTTTTACAATACACGCCGCCATTTTCCCCCTAGAATAAGCACTGCAATACATTTAATTAAAGAACAATAACAATATACCTCAGCCAATAGTGTTCAATGCCAATAGTTTATATATATATATTTATTAAATATATACACATTCTTATTATATAATTATTAAATATATACACGTTAATAACAAAATGGCGGAGTTTATTGTGAAATGTTATTGAATTTCCAAAGTTAGTAATAAGTTTTTATTATAAACTGAACAGCTTTTGTAAATATTTTTGGTACCCTACGTTTTTTGCGGCACATTGTAATTTGCATTTCTTTTTATATGCTTGTTGTTTTTTTTTTTCCAACCGTTGCCTCCATCTTTGTTTTTGTTATTGTTACAACTGAACAAAATGGCCGACGATCAAACAAAATGGCGGTCCATATTTTGGAATATAAACGCTTTTATAAGTTAGTTTTTGTTGTGGCAATAACAAAAATTATATATAGGAAGGTGTATGCATTTCAATTTTCGATTCCTTTATTTTAATTATTTTATTGAAAACGGCAACGCAAAGCGTCTGCTGTTTTAGTGTAAGTGAATCGATAGTGCTGTGATATTTTTATGTATATTTAGATGTAAGTTAATGGGCGGATATGTAACGAGTACAAACATTATTTATGATAAACAACCATAATAACAACGTCCTTTATCATGTTTGTATTGTTTGTGTATTGGTGTATGGAAGTGATTTTGTTACATCTTTAAATTAATTGTATTTAGAAAACATCATAATTGGTAAATTAAACCAGTAAAAATTTTGGACTCTTTTAAGAAACTCATAGGAACAAGTTATATATAAGTCAAGTCATAATTTCAAGGATAAAGTAAAATAATGAGTAATTAAACTTTTATTTATTTGTTATTTGACTTAATCTTTACTTTTGCTGTTTAGCAAAAAGCTTACAGCATGTTTTTTTTTTCGAAATATCCTATTCAAGGATATACAATGTGCAAAGAAAATTACCTGTTTTTGGGATATGACAAAATCGCTTTCTTGCTTCGATGTGGAATAAAATGGCGGTTAGTTTAATATATCGCTCACTCAATAGAAGAACGACGTAATTATAAACATAGTTGTTAGTTTTTTTTTTATAGTTTTCTACAATTTACTTACAAAGTTATTATACACAGTATTTTTGATAATAAAACAGCATACATAAGTATTATATAAGATTTTATCATAGTTTTTGGAAATACATTATATTTTCAACTTCAACATTTTAAAATGTTTTTTCTGAAAGACGACTAAAACGTAATTACGTCATTATTCTATTTTATAAGAGATATGTAAACATACGTCTAATTATTCCAATACTTTTAATATTGAATCCAACCATTTCCCTCTGTAGGACGTTGTTCGTTGCCCACACGCATATGGACGTGGTTGCAAAACGAATTTTAAATATTTGGCCCACAGATTATTTAAACTTTGTATCGATTGACCACTAATCGATTCTATCTGAATCGATTTTCATCGATGCCCACTCGAAATATATCGAATTTATTCTGCTCACTATCGAATCGATTGATAAAAATTAAAAAGTTACGCTGTTATATGTTTCAACGTGTTTTGAACGTACAGCTATTCGTGTTAACAACTTGCACGTCAAATATTATATATATATCGCACTCTCGGAATTAAAGTGACCTAACTCAAAAACATTATGATGAAAGATGACCATAAAAAAGCTTATTATAAGGTTCTATTGTGGTCAAGAACAAAATAGAATTTTTAAGTTTTTTTTTTTAACTTCACGCTGTATCCCGCACACAGCAGAGTAGGCAGAGGGAACCTAGTATTAAGACACTCCGTTCCCCACGCACCGCCGAATTCGGAGGCATTGCGTGTTAATTGGCGGAACTTAACGCCGCGCTTTTACCTCGACGATAAATTTTATATTACAATAAAATATTTTTTTTTTTTGACTTGAGTCACTTTAATTCGGGGGTTACCGTTATATTGCCCTCGTAATTATAACGAAATGTCCATATGCGGTCGTTATACGTGTAGATATCACGCGACAAACTGACAGGAGACAGAACACAGCAGGTTACTGCATGACAAAGCGTAGAGTTTAAAGAAATATGCTAAATAAGGATCAAAAATGAAAACTCCGAAATATACTTTCGAGAGAGTAAACTATTTACAATTTCGCGGCGAAGGGGTCTTAGTGATAGAAGAGTATCCAAAGACTGTAAGTAATTTATAAGTTCGATGAACTTGAAAAGTGTGGGAGTAAATCCGGGGATAAAGTCAGATATATGTGAAATAATGTAATAGCTGTTTAGCTTTTTGGGGCTTCGGTGGTCGCGCGTTGTGTGTGACAGCGCGCACCGTGTAGTACTTGCCTATGTGTAAACATTTGATTGCAATTAAATGTGTTTTGGTAAAATTTAATTGCGATTAACTATTAAATGTTAATCATTTATTGTTTACTTTTAATATTTTTTAAAGTGTTGTTAATACAAGCAAATGAAAAAGACATTTTTAAAACGTATAAAAATTATAAAAATGTTCAAATTTTTATACGTTTTCTGAATATCTTTTTTCAATTTTTTTAATTTGTTTGTGGGGAAATCACAATTAGCTGAAAATTAATCAATTCTTAATTTTCAATACTACAATTTACAATGAATTATTGTTAATTGTGATTTTCGCACAAAAAATGATCAATTATTAATATTTAATCGTTAATTTCAATTAAATTTTGCCCAACACTGGCCAGTACGCAGCGGGGCCACTGACATCGTGCTTGTTGGAATACAAAATTATAGCATTGTGGAGGAAGGTGGTCACAGGTTCAAAAAAACCTCGTGTACCGTTAATACACCTTTCTCCTGAAAACTCAAGCCTGCGCTGTAGTCATTCATCGATGGTGTCGAACTGTTTTTTCTCCAAATTAGATTTAATGAATGTCATTGTATAATAAAAAAAAATGTTGTAAATAATATAATATGATGTGGCTATCTATACTGAGTTACTGACTACAGCGCAGCGCGAACTGTCTACAGACGCAGCTTTGCCGCAAAATGTACTGCGACATCAAAAAAAAATACAAAAAATAAAAAAAAAAATGGCGTGCTCTTTTTTTTTTAAAATGTCGGTTCGTATACAGATTGTAAATTAAATGTAAAGATCGTTACAGATAATCTATGTGTGTGATGGATGTCTCGCGTTCCGGTCGCAGTGCATTTTGTTCCGTTATGACAGTGAATAGCATTTATATTGTTGGTGGTGTTACATAGTGTTATATCCTCATCGTTCAATGTAATAGTAATTTTATTCAGAAAACTTCTATTTTTCATAATAAAAATAACAGTTTGTGTAATTTCGTCGCAAAGGTGGCAGTTGTCGGGATTTTTTTTTCTAAATTTGTCTCGTCTTAACCTTAGTACAGCTCGTCTAATGTAGAGTTTTTCATATTGTCGAATAAAAATATTTATATTTAAAAAAAAAGTACTTTTTTAAATTAAATATTGATCGTCGCTCGGGTGATGGCGCTTTGTGCTCGAAAACAATTAAAAGTGAAATGGCCTAATATCGATCTGTTGATTCGTTTTTATAATATCAAACGTATTCATTAAATTATTCAGATATTTATTACATACAGGCTTAGAAAGGTTTAAAATCTCAATTGCAAGGAAAAATTACCTCGAGTGACGTCATCGCGAGCGACAGATACGTTTTAATGTGTTATACATTATATTTACACTTGATATTCTATTCTAAACAATTATTTTTGATATAAAAATGTCGTATATGCAACCTTTGCGATCTTATTGTCCCTTAGCGTTAAGTAATTAGGGTTAGAATCGAGCACAGGGTATTGTGGTTCTATTTTACGGATGTGTTTTATGATATCGATAAGTAAGCACCAGCCTCTGATAATGATGGGTTCACAATACTACCCCAATACCCGACATGTGTACAATACTGTCTAATAACATCTAAATCTGTCTGTCTTTTTGTAAGCTTCCAGGCCGGGCTTAACCCCTCGTACGCCTTGACCCCGATCTGTCCACCGTGCTAGGTCCCGAAGGACGTATGTGTCCGTAAACGACACATCGAAAGTCACTTAAAATGCAGTTCAAAATACATTGCATTAAAGTATGTCTAGATTAAAATCTAGACATACTTCAGACCGTAAACAACAAATTTTCTTCTGGCATACGAGGGGTTAATCTAGACTCTAGGTTATATAAAAAAATCTAGCCTTTTTTGGGCGATATCTCGACTATATTTTTTTCTTATCAGTCGTCAAACGTCAAAGTGACAGGCTGTATGTCTATAACCTAGTGTCTATTTATAAAGTGTGGTATTAAAAAAAAGTTAAAAAAAAAACAAGTTGTCAATGTCAAGCCCGGTCGATGTTACATGTAAGCAAGATATTCATTTGAACGTATGTTTTAGTGCTTCGAGAATGTTGCATAATAAATAAATAAATAATACATAGATACATTACATTCATAATATTTGTTTTCTCGTGTCGAAATATAATGTAATACTTTTTTTATATATATATTATATTATAAATGTTTATGTACAATGCAATGTCCTTGTCGCAAACAGTCGTGTTGTTTTTTTTTATATGTATTTTTTTTAATATTTTATCTGTGGTTTGTCCACAATTTTTTCCATGTACGGGGATTCCCCAATTAAAGATATGAGCTTTTTTTTTTTTATTCTTCATACATTTTCACGGCGACAAGGGCGTTACTATTTAAATAGTGTTTGACATAAAATGTTCTATTAAAATAAAAGTATTTTTGTGCGAGAAGCTTAAAATTTGTAAATAGATATCGCTGTTCTTTATGTATTCGAATCCTATACGTACATATTTGTTTGTAAGATAGCTCGTATTGCTTGTAAGTCGTTTACTGTGAAGCACGGTCCACTGCCGCGCTAGCGTCATATCTGGCAATATAATATAATAATTTTTGATTTTTTTTGTCTACATTACTCTTTTTACATATTTTTGATGGCTTTTTTTGATATTTTTTGAAAGTAAAACTTCTTTATGCTCGCTTGAATTGGGAAGTAAGCTGGTGAATGTGTGACGAGAGCGTTACGAAAAGTGTGATCGGATGAGGCAAACGGAAGTTGAAAGGGATTAACTTAGCAAAGATATAGAGTTACGTTTCATATTTCTCTGTAGGTGTGAGAGAGATGTATGTGGATATATTCGTTCTCTCTTTCTTTCATAGCCAGTATTTCGTATATCTAAGGCAGTGATTCTCAACCTTTTTTTTTGTTGCGGCACATATTTAACGATTTCGAAATTTACCGGCACATAAAAAAAAAGATTTTAAATGATTTAATATTAACATTATTATATATTTGCAAAATTTGGTGGCACACAAAAGTGCCGCGGCACAGTGGTTGAGAATCACTGATCTAAGGACTAATACAGGCCTATTGGCTGTATCACACACATACAGACGCAGCTAAAGAAGTTTTATTCAATCGTGTGGTCTAAAACACAATTTTTCAAATGATTCTTTATATAATAATATTGAGAATAGATATCAATTGTGAGACGGCGTTGGGACGACCTGCTATACAGTTGTTATAATGTACCGATCTACCTCCGCATATGCATGCCTCCATAAATACACTAATTTTGTTAATATTTTTGTATGTTATATAAAACAGATGTAATTAGGATAAAATAGTTTTTACGCGATTAATGTGCTATTTCAAAAGTAACTTTAACTGTAATGGTAATGTAAGCATGTTTTCAGTTAAGTAGAAACACTCCTTCATGTATGGAACCATATTTGACATAATAAACAATCTGACTAGTGGTGTGGGTTTTATTTGTTGCGGCCTTTTTTTTTGTTGTGTGTTGGAAATTAGTATTGTTTTTTTTTATTAGAGCGTAGAAATTGGAAATATTAAATGTTTCAACTCCTCGAGTGTTAATCGAACCCCCAACCAGCCGTTTACAGTCGCACGCTTATGCCACTGGGCCACGACTGGCCACAATGAGTATTGTTACTTTTAAATATTTTTTCTGTTCTAATTTCTTTCTGTGAACAAGTTAGAACAAGTGAATGACGTGGTATATCTGGGAAGTATGTTTAGCAGAGATGGAAGGTATGATATGGATGTTGAAAGGCGTATTGCTGCCGGTAACAGCGTTAACGGTGCCCTCGCTGCGTTGATGCGACGGCGGAACGTGAGCATAGCCGCACGTTTAGCTGTGCACAATGCAGTGCTGGTACCGACGCTGCTATACGGCAGCGAAACGTGGGTATTGCAGAAGAAGAATGAAAGAAAGATGAATGCTGTGGAGATGAGATCTCTTCGAAAGATGTGCGGAGTCAGCTTAGCTGACCGAATCCGCAATGAAGAGATACACAGAATGGCAGGTATTAGCGAGAACGTCATAGTAAGAATGAAGAAGGGCGTGCTCAGGTGGTTTGGGCACGTCGAGAGGATGAGTGATGGAAGAATGGTAAGAAAGATTTATGAAGCAAAGGTGAGTGGTAAGCGAGGCAGGGGGAGACCTCGGTTGACCTTCGAAAACACAGTATCGATGATACTGGAGGAAGGTCACGTAAAAAGCATGAGGACCCCCCGGAGGGCGTGTATGAAGAGGTTGATGACTGTGGACGAGACGAAAGAAGTATGCAGGGACCGTAGCGTTTGGCGCTCCGTTCTCTCTGACTACCCCGCAAGGGATACAGCGTGAAGCTAAATTATTTTTAAGTGTCATTCCACACAAAATTGAAAATTTAGGAAACGTATTAAAATTTGAACGCAGCGGGATTCGAACTCGCGCTTCCTGAATGCCGTCCAGGAGCTCTCACCACTGAGCTACGCGTTCTTATACGAGGCGCTCTCAGCTCTGAGCAATGCTCAGTGGTAAAAGCGCCTGGACAGTAAGTATTGTTAGTTAATTGTTTACTTTGTGATGTGTATGGAAAATTTAAACTTGTGTTAAGAAATTATATAATTACATTTCGTATAAATAGTACAAGATTTTTTTAAACTGTTCTTCGCACACAGATTTTTTGAAAAAGTATTAAAATTTGAACGCAGCAGAATTCGAACTCGCGCCTCCTGGAAACCGTCCGAGCACCTTGGCTGCTTATGACCCTAGTACGTAACAATGCACGACAAATGGCAGAATTGTCTTTGTCAAAACAGAGAAATGAAAATAATTATGATCATTCCACCAAGTAATAATCGAACCCACAACTCAGTTCTAGGTACCACTATGTAATGCACTGGTGGTCCGGGATAAAGTGGTCCGTAAACGATTTTAAATTTAGCGAGTGTTGGTAGATTATTTGTAAATTATTACGGATTATTTGTATTATATCTACATACATAGTGGTCCCTGCTAGCAAAAATAATGTAAAAGTGGTCCTTGAACAAAAAGAGGTTGGGAACGTAATGTCTTATATAACATCCCATAAAAACAACAAGTAATAAAGACACATGCAATAAAAAAAATCGATTTCACATCAACAGTTTATTTTCCATTCCACAAAGAAAGAAAGAAGAACTATGTAGATTACAATTACTTATATACAAACACTAACTAGCAACACCCAAAACGTACCATTACAACAAACGTGGACATTAAATCTTTAAAAAGCTTATTTTTACAAATTTTATGGAATGAATAAACTTCTATAATAAAAAAAAACTTACAAGTTGAGTATCGCAGGTTCGATTCCCAACATGAACATTTGCATAATGAAAAATGGCCACTATTTAAAAAAAACATCTTTTCTATTTTATTAATTTTACATATCAACGTATATGAAACTTACATATTTAAAATTCAAGACATATTAGCATTCAATACAATTGTAAAGTGTTAATGTAAATATGAAAAGACCAAAGACGACATTTAATTTAAATTACGTTTTAGCACTATTAACATAACAAAGGCAAAAATATTTACGCAGAAATTAAAGTGCCCTATTTTTTTAAAAAACTTAATCAATAGAAAAAAAGGATAAAAAATAACAACTAAATTCATTTAAACAAAACGTATAAAAATTTGAACGCAGCGGGATTCGAACCCGCGCCTCCTGAATACCGTTCAGGCGCTCTCACCACTGAGCCATGCGTTCTACTATCCGCTGAAACGTCGAAATTCTTATACGCTTTATCACAACTTATTTATGTTGTTTATGGCGCGGGTTCGAATCCCGCTGCGTTCAAATTTTTATACGTTTTCTTTAAATGTCTTTTTCAATTTTCCTAAGTGTGGAATAACTAATCTATTCTTATGGTGGTATGAAACACCTAAATAGTTATGGTGACTTACTCTTTACTTACATACCTTACAAAAGATATACAGACTGTCAGTGCAAAATTAGTGGGGATATTGAATAAATGTTTTTAAATATATATATAAAAATAATGTAACAGTTACAATTCATCCATTTTATAATCATGCAGCAGTTTAGATTCATTGAATATTTTCAAAAAACTACTAGGGGCCGTTCATATATCCATTATAATAGACGTTTACCTTCAATTTATACAATAATCTGTAAGTATCAGGGGTGAGCAACCCGCTGCTCTAGTTACTTAGATTGTTATTTAACTTAAGGTTAATTAAGTTCTACCAAATTAAATCCATTATTCTACAAGCAATTTTTTAAGTAATCTAAACTTTTAATTTTTATTTTCAATTCAGTTCGTTAATTATGGCGATTCGAATATGCCAGTACAGCACAAATCACTTCGCCAACGTCACGTTGTATGGGAACCATACGAAGGAAAAAAAGAGATACAGTTACACTATGATATATTAATTGTATTTTTACAATAGGACTTTGGCTAAAAATGTGGGTAGATCATCCATTGCTAAAAAGGCTGCTCACCCCTGACCTAAAATCTAAAATAACCACATCATTCAGCTTTACAAAGCAATGAATTGAATGTTTGCACTATATTATTTCCAGTATAAGATCCAGTTTCTGTTATCATACTAATTATAACAATGCTAACATTAACTTACTAACTATAAACTCTAGTGGATAAAGAAAATATACTCATGGCAATAAAAAAAAATTCAGCTTCACTCCTTTTCCATTATGCAAAGTCGGAGAGAAATTTATGTCAAGATAATCTCCGCTCTAAGAATTTCTGTCCAAATTCGAGACAATGTATCGTTTACAAATTCAAAGTGAGAATCGAACCCATGACTATGACGTTTACAGAGACTGTCTCACTGAACTACTATGTTCCTAACAAATACAAACTTTAAACCCAGCAAGAATGAAAAACATTTAGTGATGGAAGTTTTAAATCAAACTAAAATAAAATTTTGATAATATGTATGTATGTATGTTCAGTTACATAACCTATACAACATCTTAACCATATATTTCCAATACCACAGACACCAACATAAATTCAGAAACATCCATTTGCGACTATGCGATAACTTAAAATGTAAAAAAAAAAGTATATAATATGGTTTTTGTTTGTTTTTTTAACTTTAATTCATGAAAGTTAACACTATATAATTATAAGCTACTATAAGATTCTTATTATTTCACAAAAGTTGCTTTTTTTTTTGTAAGAAATTATACAAGGTTTCTTTTTTTAATTGGATAAATTTATAGACAGATATATAAATGTATTGAAAATGCAAAAATATTTATGGATGAAAGTGCCTTTGGATTTCCACAGTTCCATAAAATAGTAAAAGATTTATATAAAATTTAATTTATATAAATATTTTTATATTTAAAAATGGTTATTCAGCTTTCTTAAACATTATAATTTAATTCACATCATACCGGACTGAAGTAGTTTAATTTATTATTTAAAAACAAAATCCTTTAAAATCAATTTTCCCAAAATCTAAATCTATGACATACCTCATCGACATCCTCAATTTTAATACCTTAAAAAAGAAACCCCTGTATACATTATATAATGTATAAGATAAAATATAAGAATCGAGATAAGTAAAATCCGTTAACCGTAACAACTAAGTTACAAAGCCTTTTCATATTAATGTATCTATTACAAAATATCAAAATAAAATAGTAACAGTATTTACATATGTATGACAAATACAAATGACATAGCATCAACTACGGTTTCACAAACAAAATTCATTTTAACCACACACATACAATAATCAACTTAATGAAAATATGCAATAGAACATACTAGAAGCTTATACAGAACAAACTCTTTACATACTTTAAATAAAACTATTAACCAGACAAACCAGAACATTCTGATATTAAAAGCAATCTTTTTTAAACAATTAATACTTTTTTAAGCAATTTTTGTATTAAATACAAGTTTTTTTTTTACAATGATATTTTTTCTTGCAAAGCAGAACAATCAGAATCGCAATTCGGTAATTGAAGCCAATATGGGCAGAATCTTATTGAGCTTAGCAAAGCAAAGCTCTTACTGGTCAAAAGTGTATTTCGTTGTGGTTTAACTCTTCCTCGGCTATTTGTAGTAGACCTCTAAAATTTAGCAGCACAGGATATCGAGCACAGTGTCTTGTGTGCTGTGAAGTTTTTTGGTGACAATTGTAAATGTAGTTTCTGAATAAATAGTAATTAAATGGTCAAAAAATGCCCATAGACTTAGGCTGTGGCACGTTAAGTGTTATGTTAGTGTTAAGTGTTTGCTTTTCAAACGTTTTTTAACATGTAATAACATTAAACATGTACTTCGCTCAGCTCTTCCCGCCATGCAGAACAAAGAAGCGGTTCCTAGTAATAGTATTATTTAAAACAAGTAAAAAGTGGCAAAAAACATAGATCTTAACACAATCTCTACATATTTTCAAATCTGCCGTCCTTGTCTAACATCAGTATATTAGGATTTTCCTTTTCAAACTCAGTGGGTTTTCTGTCGCGTTGCTCGTCCGTCCACTCTCCCTCCCCCTTCCCCCACTCTCCTACTTTCTCTCCTATTACGTCCACTTCTTCGCTGGCTAGCTTTCTTTCTACCTGGAAATAAACAAATTAATTTAGTTTTAAACATTTTTTAAGTGTTATTCCACACTTAGGAAAATTGAAAAATACATTTAAAGGAAACATAAAAATTTTGCTAAAAAAATTCGCTGCGTTCAAATTTTTATACGTTTTCTTTAAATGTTTTTTTTTTTTTCAAATTAATTCAGATTAGACCAGTCGTGGAGTAGGGGCAAAAGTGTGACTGTAAGCGCGACTGATTGTAGGTTCAGTTCCCGCTTGAGGAATTAGTATATTTAACATTTGTATTTTCTTTGCTCTGGTATCGGGGCAAAGGGCGGCGTTAAGCTCCGCCACTTAACACGCAATGCCTCCACAATTCGGCGGTGCGTGGGGAACGAATGTTTTAACACTAGGCTCTCTCCGCATACCTTGCTCTGTGCGGGATAGCGTGACACTAAAGAAACAATAAATAACAAAAGCGGTAAATATGTGAAGCTGGCTGGAGGACTTGTTTGAGGCAATTGTGGGTCTAATCATATTCGAAGAAATGTTTAAAAAAAAATATTCTTTTAAATATGTACATACTCATTCGCTCATTTATTATGGAAGAATGAACGAATATTTATTAAGACAAAGATTTATTCATTTAGATTCACTCTTCATAAAACATAGCAGGACAACAGAGAGAACAGGATTCGATGCATTGCGTATTGAGAGGTAGGTCTCAATTATTATCTGGGAAATGAAAATAATTAAAATATAATCCTTTTCGAAAGTGCAGCGTTAAGTTACGCCACTTCACACGCAATGCTTCCGAATTCCGCGGTGCATGGGGAACGGAGTGTCTTAACACTAGGTTCTCTCTGAATGCTGACTCCCGAATGTGTGTGGGATACAGCGTGAAGCTAAAAAAAAAACATTTCCACGAGGATCAAACCCACATCCCATCCCATTCCACCACGATGGTGCAATATTGTAATACAAACATAATCTAGAAGAATAATACCTGAGCATCATGTTTAGCGAACTTGTCGAACATGTTGGCATATAGTTGCTTCTCACGCTGCTTTTGCTTCAGCAAAGTACTTTTACATACTATTATTTGGTTTGCAGCGGCCTGTAAACATCAGAATATTTTTATTATATATTATTTTAAATTTTATATTAAAAGAAGGTGCGATTTAGGAAAAGGTAATTAGGGATGGAAAGTCGATATGATATGATAAATCGATTCTCGAGTCTGTTTCGATTCTCACAAATTTAGTAATTCAACGCATCTATTTCTACAGGTGAACTCGATTGAGTAAAAAAAAATTTTATTGAAATTTCAAAACAAGAAAAGAAATAAAGATGCGAATGGATTATTTAATCACGTTTATTGTTTAAAGAATCGACTCTTGGGTAGAACCGATATCGATTTCACATCTGTAAAGGCGACTAACTTACGCACACGGGATATTGCCGTTCGGTTGTTTAGTATTGTCAACAAAATCATATTAAGCAGCCGTAATTTTAGATAGTTTTCATTTAATTAAATATTATTTTTTAAATTTTTAATAAAATAGAAAATTTGTACATATCAATACATACAACAGAAACTAAAGTAACAGTAAAGAACAGTCATTAATCAAAAAATCCAGTCTTAATACAAAAAAAATCCTTTACCATACATACATAAAAAACTAACTAACTAAACTCTTCCCCTAACTGACTAAAAAAAAAACCAAAAAAAGCAAACCTTATTCTGAGGCTCCATATCAACAACACGTTGGAAGTCATTCAACGCCTGATCTGCCTCACCCAGGCCGAGCAAGGCCTGGCCTCGTCTGAACAATCCTTTTACATTGGTCTCGTCAAACTTCAAGGCCTTATTCGCGTGGTCTTTGGCCTCGTAGTGGTGAGGCGGAGACACTTTCAGGTATACGAGAGATAAGTTGAGATGAGCGGAGATCAGGAGTTCCTTCGCTTGGCCCTTTAGTTCCTCTTTCTCTGAGGTGTCTTCTGGCATATCTGTTTAGAAGTTAGTGTTATAGTATTTTTTATTGTAATGTATGAGATTTATTTTATTTAAAATAAGCTTAATTTTAATTTTTAAGCTAATTTACTATTTTTAATTAGTTCAATATATTAAATACCAGCGGCCCGCTCGCGGCTTCGCCGCATGAACTGCTAAACTTTTTCGTTATATTACAACTCTCGGAGGTGGATTTTTAAAAAATAAATTAGCCTATGTTTCACTTTGGATTATCAACTATATTTCTACTAAAATTCATTACAATCGGTCAACCGGTTTAGCGTTTTCATATAAACTTTCATCCCCTATTTCAACCCTTTAGTGGTTGATTTTTGGAAAAATAAGTAGCCCATTGGATTAATTACTACTTTCATTGTAAGTTTCATTCAAATCGGGCCGGTAGATTAACCGTCAAAGCGTGACAGACAAACAGGCAGACTTTCGCATTCATAATATAAGTAGAGATAGAGAAATGAAAATAATGTAAATATATTCATTTGTAAGAGTTATTTCAGTTTTGATTCAAATCAAACTAACTGTCTACTAAATGTGATTTGTCGAATGAAACGTAGTTTAATTAGAACCAAAACTTAAATGAACTCACGCAAATGAATATATATATTTACATTCATTTCATATCTCCATTCTGATAAATGGGACAAAGTGGGACATTCCCTGCCACATAGTGTCTCGATTTATCGCACACAGAGTGTCTTTTGTAGGATTTATCATAATAATTATATCTTAAGCCTATAAAAATATTTTTTTTTTAAGCTTCACGCTGTATCCCGCACACAGCAGGGTAGGCAGAGGGAACCCAGTGTTAAGACACTCCATTCCCCACTTTCCGCCGAATTCGGAGGCTTGCGTGTTAAGTGGCGGAACTTAACACACCGCTTTACCTCGACACCAGAGCGAAGAAAATGGAAATATAATTTCCACCTCCTCGAGTGGGAATCGAACCCACAACCAGTCGTTTACAGTCACACACTTGTGCCACTAGCCACAAAATAATTTAATATTATACAAAAATAAAATATATTACCTTCCAATAAAGATACAACTTTTTTATACTTCTTGATAGCCAACTGAAATTTGTTAGACTTAAAGTAGCTAGTGCCTTTCTCCTTAACTATTTTAGCCTGTTCCAACTTTTCCTCCCCATCCATGGCCCAAGACTCCTTTGCTTTCTCAAAGCTTTTCAACTTCACTACATACTCTACTGAGGAGTTGGGCGGAACACCCATATCCTTATTGCCCTCAGATTTATAAGCATATCTGGGTTGAAGTGTTAGTCTAGATTTTTCTCCTAAAGTGAACTTTTCCAGAGCTCTTTCTATTCCTTCGCATATATTGTTTTCTGTTCCTTCACCGAGTGTGAATGTGACTGTGCGTGTGTCAAACACTTTGCCGTCTGGTAGTTTGCCTTCAAGCTCCACTGTTCAAAATAAAATATAAATTGTAAAATTAACATATAGTAATAATTTTGATACAATAGCCATTTATTTGATACACTTATGATTATATTCATAATGCAGTTTCTGGAATTTTCAATATTTTAATTGTTTATTATAACTCATTTTTTTGTTAGCATTCCTGTAGACAAATTTAAGCAAATTTTTGCTAACCAATAAATTATTTGCATGAATATCCTATTAGCAAGAGGGAGTGCTATTTATTAAATATTTGTTAAGTGTGAATAGCACTCGTAAACTTTAAAATTTGAAATTGAAATATTTTTTACAATAAACATTATAAAAACGCAGAAGTATTTTTGCACATTCTTTATTCTTTAAAAAATTTCATCCAAATCGGACCAGTAGATTAGCCGTGAAAGCGTAACAGACAAACACACAGACTTTCGCATTTATAATATAAGTACGGATATAAAGACAAGTAATCTGAAATACTATAGAAATTGTCACACACAATTCCATTAAAAAAAATCTTATAATATCTAATACTAACTAGTTTATAGACCAATTATACTATAAAAGACCTCAATAAGGAACAATTAGCACATATAACAAGTATGTCAACTGAAACCATACAATATGCAATACTCAAGTTACATGGTATGACTCTTATTATATAATATAAATATAAGCTACTATATTTAAACACAAACTTATTTAGTATAGAAATAAAAAAAGAGTTTAATCAGCAATTGGATACTAAGTCTTTTCTGGTAAAATTTTAGTAACATTATTGGGGCCAGTCATGGCGCAAAGGAACAAAATCAGACTGTAAAGCAACTGGTTCTGGGTCCGATTCCCACTTGAGGAGTGGAAATATTTAATTTTCCCATTTTCTTTGCTCTGGTGTCGAGGCAAAGCGCGGCGTTAAATTCCGCCACCTAACATAATACACAATGCCTCCAAATTCGGCAGAAAGTGGGGAACAGAGTGTCTTAACACTAGGTTCCCTCTGTCTGCTACCCTGCTTTGTTTGGGATACAGTGTAAAGCTAAAAAAAAAATAAACAAACTAATATCTCTAGCAACAAATACAAAAAACAATGTTACCTGTAACTTGTGCTCCATCATTAGGGTTGTCAAAACCACTGCCCTGTTCCAATGTGTGTCGGAGAATGCCTTTATTCTTGTTCGGACTCAAATCTTCTACTTTCCAATCAATCATTTCAATCTAAAATAAGAAATGCCTTATTTAAAAAAAAATCTTCCATTTACAAAAAATTTAGATTGCACATTAATCAAAAATGTTGTTTTATAACTTGGTAATCTAGTGTTGAGTCAGAGAGAGAACGATGCAATGTACCATTAATCCACTTGCTGCCCAATTTATATGCTTTTTTTGTGTTAAACTGGGAGAATTAATTAATAATTATTTAAATATAATTCTTATAATCTATTAGATCTTACAACTGAGGTATTTACATTATAAGTCGCAACACCTCTACTTTTTCATATATGTCTCATTATAAAGCTAAAAAATCTAACCCTTAATAGCTGAAAGGGACACTACGGGGACCTAGTATTTATACAATAGAAACAATTATCACAATTTAGTACATCCCTGGTTTGAAATATATTTTAAATTAAATATATTGAATTCATATCTAAATAAATCAGTTTAAATGTTTAGTTTAAGTATTCATCCTTGTAAATGTTTTAGAATTTCACTAAATTTTCCTTCATTTTATGGGCGGGCATTACAAAAAAACCTTTGAGCTGTTAAGGGTTAACATATGAACATGTCACTAGTATAATTATCAGTCACCTCAAACTGCAGTGTAGAGTTTGGTGGAATTTTAGGGGGGCTTCCCGAAGCACCATATGCATATTCTGGTGCACAAGTCAGCACACACACCTCTCCCTTCTTCATGGTTGCTACACCAATGTCCCATGCTTTAATTACTGAACCTGTAAAGAAATTATGAAAATATTACATAATTTTTATATTTTAATTCTATTTTGCATTGTCCATAGACAGCAGACAGAGAAAACTTAATATTAAAAATGTCAAACCTAAGTTTTCAATTTTAGAGTGGGAATCAACAACTATTAAAAATCAAAGCACAGCTACACTATCTCACAATTTGTATTATAATAATACATATTTTTTATTCTAGTATTAACCTGGGACAGATTAATTTTAATTACTTAAAATTCGGATAATTTATTATAAATAAACCATTGTACTTTATTTTAAATATTTTAGGATGTGGTTTCTGTACATCAATTATTTGATAAAGGTAACCACAGCTTATCATACAATATATGCCATATTTTATGATAAGCAACATACATGTATTATGAATGATTATTAATAATTGCAAAAATTAATATTCAATGTTCATAAGGTCACAAAAGGTAACAAAATCCTGATTACATTACTTGTAACATACTTTACATTGAAACTATATATTGGTTAACATTAAATTATTTTTTTTGTTTTCTCATAATGCACTGCATTGTGGCACATCTTACGAACTCCAGTCCAAAATATTCAACTTTAACGATAACAATAAGAAATATCTATGACAATTATTCTTATTTGAAATCCCTATGTATTATAAAAAACATTTATCTTACCTTTGCCAAGATTAAATTCAAATGGTTCGTTTCTATCTTTGCTAGAGTCAAACTTTGTTCCATCTAATAAAGTTCCAGTATAATGTACGGTAACCTGGCAGCCGGCATTAGGAGTATCGGCACCTTCGCCTTCCTTAATAATACGTTTTAATACACCGCGGTCTCCTGCCTTAGTAATATCAATTCCTTCATCTACAGTCATTTTGGTGATGATTTATATAAAGTAAATAATGTAGAAATAAAAGGAAATATGTGTAAATTGAGCACGTTATCAACAAAGCACGCTGTTTCTATTTCTCGAAATTACGAGATACGCGCCGGCTATTGTAGTAGCACACTTGACTTATGAATGAACTACGAAGGAAAATATCGAACAAATTGGAATGACTACAAATGAACTGACAGTTTTGATCGAATGAGAAGAATTTTCTAGATATAAAACTCGTATAACTGTACTAAAATAAAAGTATATTTTATCTGTATTTAATAAAATGTTATGAGAGGAAAGAAAATATGAAAATTTATATTTAAATATTACAAATAGACTGGTAGGTGTTAACCAAAAATTGCCTTGGACTTTTTAATCATAATATGGTTAATGTTCAAAACGTGAGAAATTATCTATAACATAAATGATTTATTTTTTCAAGTCATATTAATAGTGAAACTAAAAAAAGATAATAAATAC
Organism: Dryas iulia moderata; assembly: GCA_019049465.1. NCBI lineage: Eukaryota > Metazoa > Arthropoda > Insecta > Lepidoptera > Nymphalidae > Dryas > Dryas iulia. The sequence continues at coordinate 11,494,816 of CM032419.1, read as the reverse complement.
TTGCATTTATTATTCATAACTAAATACTAATATACTTATGTAGAAAAATATTAGCTTATAATTAATATAACACTTACATTTCATCTTCCAAAGTTACACTAGTAGTATTAGTAAAAATGTAAGATATATGTAAATATAATATTACATTTAAGTATTGCTAAATATATATTAAATATTAAAAAGCGAGAGATAGAGGCAGTTCGACAGCATGTATTGTAAATGCGATGGCTGTGGGTTTCATTCCCACTAGTAGGAACGATTATTTATTATATTCTTTGCTTTGGTACCTAAGACAGAGCGCGGCGCCGAGTTCCACCACTCAGCACACAATGTCTTGATTTCGGGTGGAAAGTGGAAAATGGAGTGTCTTGACACTAGTTTTTCGTTACTACCCTGCTATGCGAAAAAAACCGTGAAGCTGTAAAAGTGCTAACATGTAAAAAATCTAGTATTCATAATTATAGTAATATTTTTTGTCTAGGTAAGAACCAAATCTACAATCACTTTTCAGAGATTTAAAGTACTATTTAATTTCATCAAAAACATAATTATGTAGTGTCTACTTCATTTTAATGTTGCAGAAAAATAAAAATTTTAATAGCTTATTTAAATGACAAAACAATTTGATAAAAAGGTAGTTAGTATGGGGAGTTTCAAATCAAAAAATATAACTATAAAACATACATGTTCGATGCATGTTACTTCCATGTTACTGCAAAAAAATCCTTAATATAACAAAAGTAAAAGGAAATAAAACAATAGTTAGATGCCTACTTTGTGAGAATTTAATGCTGCCAAGTTCAAACATTTAAATTTGTTTAAATGTAATGGTTAATTAAAATAATCTATAATTTGACCCAATTTAAGTTTTATATGGTACAATTTTTAAAATGTTTTAATAATTAGACTTTAATGTAGATAAATAAATTTACTATTTAGTATACATTTAGAAATTACTACACTATGATAATTTTTACTTAACATCAGTCTTTAAGGATCTTACAAACAATAACTACACAATAGCAGAATAAGAATATTTTAAAGAAGAATGGCTCATGTGTCAACAGGCCTTTGAACTCTGAACATTTGAAACTTTTCAGCAGTGGAATGTTTATATTTATAAAAACAGATACAATGTTAAAACATTATTAGCTATATTTAAAGGCTATAAAATATTTAATGTTCTTTTAATAATTTGTCCATTTTCAATGAAAAGGCATAATATTCCATGTTATATCTTTTCATTTACAGAATATTTAGTTACAAATAATAAATCATTTATTACAAATGTTGGGACACTTAGTAACATAAAACCTATAGTTATTCACATTACTTTGGCTCAGTAGTTTTTTGTTTCCTTGCAACCACTCATCTGATCCATCACAACAGTCACATATGCCATCATTAACTTTGCCGGACGGTATAGTAAAAGTTTTTCGTTTAGGTGGTTGAGTATCACAGTAGAAAATACCATTTGGACATGCAGTAGTACTTGGTTCATCTGAATTATCCGAACAATCACAATAATCATCATTTACTTGATCAAAGGTAATTTTTTGACTAGACGTTTTACATTTAAATTCATTGTTAGAATCTGGCCGGTATGTCGCGACGTCTGCAAAATATACTCCTCTTATCTTTCCGTATTCATTTATGTATTTATCGAATTCTGAACGTAATTGTTGCATTCCTTTTATAATATTGTGGTCTAAAACTGGTCTTATAAGACTTTTATTGCCTTCAGATGTGATAGTGAGAAAGAAATAGAGCTGATACAAAAAGTAGCATGAGACCATGCAACAAGTTATAATTAAAACATTTTTCTTTTTCTTAAAACTCATTGTAATTTTCTGATAATGAATTATTTAAAATATGAAATTCTTTTTAACGTTCTTTACATATTTTCAACATGTAATGATTTAATTTATTCAACAAGACTAGTACTATGTCAAATTTCTTTCGCTTGTCAAGCTTGACAGCAGTCGAAATAGTAAATAGAGTATTATGACTGTTATTATTCGAATTAGATAATTATTAAGTGAAATATGCTATCTTTAAATATTATTAATAAAGGTTCATTACTTTCATCATTTTAAAGTATTATTAACACACTCGAAAAATCGTATATGTTTGTTTTTTAAAAATATTTTTTTAGAGGTGTATTTAATCGTGTTTCACATTTTTTTTATTTCTTTAACTTTTAGTAATATGTTTTTTATTTGTTTATCGTTTTATAGTTGCATGATGTATTCACTGGTTTTTGAATGCAATATTCTTACGTCAGTTATTTCGATATAAACAAATTGATCATCTGTCAAAAAGAAATATCTAAGGCGAATTGATTGTGGAACTAATACAAAATTCAAAATATTTAATGGACGATGATATGATAAATAGGAAAAAAATTAAAAAAATGAATTATTTAACTGTCGATTCTCGTGCTACATCAACAAGTCCCGACAAAAATAAAGATGCAACATCAAGTGTCGATGATCTTGAAGTAAATATCTTAGCTCTATCTATTTGTATACATATATGCTTATAAATTTATCGAAGATATAAAATAAGAGTATTCTATTGATATATTTGGTTTTGTTAGGCCTTATTATGATATCCAATTGGGTTATATATTTTTATTTTTATGTGGAAGGGTAATTTTACCATGTTCTAAATATAATTAATGTGAAAAGTATTGTTTCAAACATATTGCTTTAACAATATTTTTGATATTACATTTAATATAAATGCCATTTTCAGGTGGATAATTCACAGAGTGTCCTTCACAAAATAGCAAATTTGTATGCTGAGCAGCTAATGAGTGATTTAGTGTTGGAAGTTGGAGGTGCTCGATATCCTGTCCATAGGCTTATATTGTGTGCTAGCAGTGAAGTATTTCAGGTGATTAGTTTGTAGTGTATACTTATAAAAGAAAGTTATGTAAAATTGGAGACACACATTCATTTTACTATTAATCCAGTAATAAATATATATTTATTATAACCAAAATAACATTTGTGTACACATATATATGGATTTAGCAATAAAGCAGTTTTTTTATTATTATAAACAGATACTCCATTTTTATTTATGTATAATGTATGTAATGTAAAATAATATACATTTTTTTTATAGGTTATGCTTATGAACCGTGAGTGGAGTGAATGGAGGGAAAGTCATATTGTTCTACAAGAGACCCCAATAGCCTCATCGGTCTTCCCTCACTTCTTAAAATATTTCTACACGGGCCAAATTAAGATATCCGATCAGACTGTGCTTCCGGTTTTGTCTTTGGCAGACAAATATAATGTCAAGGTGTGTATAATATTAATAATTTTTTTTAGCTTCACGCTGTATGTCACCACAGCAGCATTTTTTTTTGGTTTATTTTTTTTTCTTTTAATTTATTACATTTTTTATTATAATATTTACTTATTTTATCATCTATTTATTTCTATTTATGTTATCATTTTATTGTAATTATATTGTAATTAAATAATGATTTCGTGAAAGGAATACCGAGTGGAGCTCAGTCACCAGATATTATAATTTTTATATAAACATTCTCTTAGTGGTAATCAACCCCATAATCATTGTATATATAATCAGATGGTGTTGATGTACACACGCAAGTCTCCACCTCTAAATTGAAGTTTTATTGGACAACAGAGAATTAGCGGAAAGTGAAAAATAAACAAATGAATGAGTGGCGCAGTGGCACAAAGTGTTACTGTAAACCGACTGGTTGTGGGTGCGATTGCCACTCGAGGAGAGGAAATATTTAGTATTTTAATTTTCTTCACTCTGGTGCCGGCAAAGCGCGGCGTTATATTCCGCCACTTAACACGCAATGCCTCCGAATTTAGCGGAAAGTGGGGAACGGAGTGTTTCAACACTAGGTTCCTTTTGCCTATGCTGCTATTTGCAGGATACAGCGAGAAGCTAAAAAAAAAGAAAAACAAATGAATGCCCCTCTAAGTGAATAATAGAGTACCTTGACACTAGACTCGCTCTGAGCTGATAAATGAATACTTAAATCTAATTAGCGATCAGAGGGCCTGAACGGTTTTCAGGAAGCACAGGTTCAAATCCCGCTGCATTCAATTATTTCTATATTTTCTAAATATCTTTTTCAATTTTCTAAGTGTGTGAATAACACTTTAAAAATGTTAAAAGCTAATTGATTTATTAACTTATTAATTTCATTGAACAGGATCTAGTCACACTATGCCTAGACTACATGTCGCAGCATATAGCTCAAGCACAGACGCAAGCACAGCTTATTGCATGGATGCAATACACCATGGCCTGCGGACACCTTGATGTTGCCAAGGTTAGTTTGAAGTTGTAGAAGTAATTAATTGTAGTTTAAATATTTTAAATTAATTTATCTTTATTTAATGAGGCAGTCGTAGCGCAGAGGCACATAAATGGACTGGTTGTGGGTTCGATTCCCAATCGAGGGGTGGAAATATTTAATATTAACTGCACCTTAGATTGTCAATTTTTTGAGTAAATTATTTTTTTGAGTAAAGAAGGTTAAATATGCAACCCTTCAATTGGTTTTTACTTTATTAACAGTTTCATTGTATGGCAACCCTGGGGGTGGTTTTTTAAAAAATAAAGTAGCCTATGGTTAAGCTTGAATTATCAACTATATTTATTTATCTAAAAGTAACCTATGTTAGACACCGTGTCATCAACTACTTTCATTCCGAATTTCATCCAAATCCGTCCAGTAGATTAGCCGTGAAAGCATTACAGAGATACACACAGACTTTCGCATTTATAATATAAGTATGGATAAACAATTATATTCATTGCTTTCAATTTCATTACAGCAATGTCAAAATTTTATAAAATGGAACATGGAGAGGATTATGGACTGTGAGCTCTCTGAGCTCGAAGATGATACGCTGTTGCTGCTTCTGCAGCAGAGTGACTTAGTCGTACATAACGAAATGACTCTCTACAAGTGAGTTTAGTTTCCATTTTTTTTAGCTTCACGCTGTATCCTGCACATTACAGGGTAAGCAGAGGGCACCTAGTGTTGAGACATTCCGTTCCCCACGCACCGCTGAATTCGGAGGCATTGCGTGTTAAGTGGTGGAACTTAACGCTGCGCTTTGCCTTGATACCAGAGCGAAGATAATGGAAATATTAAATATTTCCACTCCTCGAGTGGGAATCGAACCCACAACGTTTATAGTCACACGATTGTGTCGCTGTGCCACGACTGGCCACTAGTTTTGTAATTTCTGTGGCTATAATAATTATTCGTAACAGAGTTGATAACATTAACGAATAGCATGAATAAATCGACTTGTGAAATATATGTATATTTCTAATAAATATTTAAAAAAGTAAGCAATAATATCTTTCAAAGAAATATAATGTATTTAAATATGTTTGCTTAAAAGTGATTTATCAATTTAATATTATGATGATTATAATTCCTTTATTTTACATTTTTTCTTATTTAATTACATTTATATTTGTATAAAAAATACATTTGTACAAATATAAATATAAAAAATAGTTCCCCCCCCGACGGAGGCTCTTAAGCCTCAAGCCACCGGTGGTCAGGGTGACAGACTGAGGAACCTCCGCACAATACGTGCTGTTCCCAAAATAGCTGCCTTTTGAATCCGGCCCTTGATCCAGGCATGTAGCGAAAGCCTCATGAGATGTTGATTGAGACTCTTCGCTACAAGACCGTTCACACTGACGACTATCGGGACAACTATTGTTGAATCCACATCCCACATGTCGGTAATCTCGTGAGCTAAGTCTATGTATTTGGACTGTTTGTCCTTCTCAGCTTTCACGAGGTTAACGTCACAAGGGATGGTGATATTAATGATTATTATTATTATGTTTAAATTATTTATCTATATATTTGAAGAAGGTTTTTTTTATTTTAAATCTAGATTCGTAGTGCGCTGGCTGAATGCGCAAAAGGACAAGCTGGACTCCAGTGAGTTGTCCGAACAAGAGATCAAAATGCACTGGGACTCTCTGGTTGTTACTATGTTCTCGCATATAAGGTTAGCTATACTATTTTTTTCACGCTGTATCCCGCACACAGCAGGGTAGGCAGAGGGAACCTAGTGTTAAAACACTCCGGTTTTCACGCACCGCCGATTTCGGAGGCATTGCGTGTTAAGTGGCGGAACTCAACGCGGCGCTTTACCTCTGATACCAGAGCGAAGGAAATGGAAATATTAAATATTTCCACTCCTCGAGTGGGAATCGAACCCACAACCAGTCGTTTACAGTCACACGTTCGTGCCACTGCGCCACGACTGGCCCCACCATATTTTTTTTAATATTTAATATTTTCAAGCGCAGTTGACATTTGTTTATCTATCAACAATACTAAGTTCGATTCTCACTTGACGTAATAAAATATATATGTCTAATATAAAATGTTCGTCGTCATTTCCTTCCACACGCCACTCAACTGTGGAATGGCTTACCAGGGGCGGTGTTTCCAGGCCGATACGACATGGGTACCTTCAAAAGGCGCGTTTACCTCCACCTCGAAGGCCGGCAACGTCCCTGTAGCTCCTCTGATGTTACACGGGCCCGTGGGCGGCGGTGTTCACCTAACATCAAGTGACCCGAACGCTCGTTTGCCTTGTCCTTTTTTATAAAAAAAAAAAATATAAAATGTGATGTCAATTTTTGGCATTGATAGGATAGTGGAAATGGGCATGAAAATATTTAGTTTTTATACATACTGTAAGAAGAAATGAAAATTTTAATATATTCATTCCCCCGACTGGGAATCGAACCCATAACCAGTACTCTACAGTTAGTTTCAAACTATTTTTTATACTTTTTTTTAGTTGGTAACAAGTCCGGCGTTAAATTACGCGATATAATATTGTAAACCTTTAAAAAATTCCAGGTTTCCAATGATGTGTCCTAACCAACTGGCCAAACTGTTACTTTGTCCTCTAACACAAGAACATAAGGAGTTCTTTATGGAGAGAATGGCAATCGCGATGAGCTACCAGTCAGGTTAGTGCAGGTTCATATAATGTAAATGTTCTATAGCTTAATGCTTTTTTTCGTATTACAAGAGAGTCAGAGAGAATCTAGTGTTAAGACACTCCGTTCTTAACCTTCTGTTAGAATCGATGATATTTCGTGTCAATTAGCGGAACTCAACGCCGCGCTTTATTTTAAGTATTAAAGCTAAAAAATGAACATAATTTAAGTAATCCTTCGAGTCGGAATCGAACACGCAACCATTGCGTATACAGGTAGACGTCACATGTCACACTATGTCGTAAAGGGCTCAGTATAACTGTTATATTTCGAATTTTTTATATTTCTATACACAGATACGTATAATTTCGAATATTTTTATAGAGAGTTAACTCTCTCCATGGGTATACCTAAGTCAGTCCAATTTTTGTATATCAGTTGCCTTGTTTAAAATTTTTTAATCTTAACTTAAATGTAATTAATAAAAAATAAATATATGTCACTTACGTTATAGCGTAGTAGAGACAAAGTCTGACTGTAAACACGATTGTTGTGGGTTCAATTCCCATTCGGGAGAATGGAATGGTTATAATTTTTTTTCATTTCTCCGCTTACCAGGCATTTCTCGATATTTGGCAGAAAAAAAGAACGGAGTTTCTCGACACTAAGTTCTCTCTGACTACCCTGTTACACGGAAAAAAGCATGAAGCTACTTTTTTATTATATAAATTAAAAAAAAATACTTTTTTTTTTTTTGAAATTTGAAAATCTTTATTGCAATCAAAAAAATACAATACAATAAGAAACAAGGTGGCTAGTCGTGGCCGAGTGGCACGAACGTGTGACTGTAAACGACTGGTTGTGGGTTCGATTCCCACTCGAGGAGTGGAAATTATATTTCCATTTTCTTCGCTCTGGTGTCGAGGTAAAGGGCGGCGTTAAGTTCCGCCACTTAACACGCAATGCCTCCGAATTCGGCAGAAAGTGGAGAACGGAGTGTCTTAACACTAGGTTCCGTCTGCCTACCCTGCTGTGTGTGGGATACAGCGTGAAGCTAAAAAAAAAAAGAAACAAGTAAATAACCAAATAGATTACTTGAAATTATTATATGTTTATATGTATTAATGAAGATAGCTAAAAATATTCATTTTAAAACATTCATTTCAAACCAGCTCAATACGCCCGAGTATCAGAGATCCAGCAAACGGAAGCAGGTCGTATGTTATTCACGCCACGCCTCTACACCGAGGACACTTGGGGTTCGATTCTCGCTGTGGACAATTTCCACTCGTTACCCAGTTACCACACGAGGACCTTCATCTTCTCCACCAGACCCTCGATGGCGGACGTGGCGACGGATAAGCTGACTGAGTGGTCAGTGGATTTGTATCCGAAGGGGGTCTGGTTCAGGAAAAGCATGCTTATTGTGTGGGCTGGGACGTGTGATGTGAGTGATTTTCCGTTTTTTTTGTTGGTAGGATGTTCTAGATCAGGGCTTCTTAAACTATGGGTCGCGACCCCAAATGGGGTCGAGTAGCAAAACTCTGGGGTCGAGAGATAATATACCATCCATACTTATATTATAAATGCGAATGTCTGTGTGTTTGTCTGTCACGCTTTCACGGTTAATCTACTGGTCCGATTTGGATGAAATTTAGAATGACAGTACTAATTATAACTGGGTCTAACATAGGCTCCTTTTTTTTCATAAATCGACCTCTAAAGGGTTGAAATAGGGGATGAAAGTTTGTATGAAAAATCTACACCGCTTGACCAATTATAATGAAATTTGGCATAAATATAGTTGATAACCCAAGGATAAACATAGGCTACTTTATCTATCAAAAATCCATCCCCTAGGGTTGCAATACACCGCAACAGTTATGTATGTAGTTACGCGGCAAAGCCGCGAGCGGGCCGCTGGTTTTATAATATTATTCAAATTGGCGTTTCAAAACGAATTCTAAAACTATATATTTTTAAGTTACCTAATATATAAATCATCAAAATATATTAATTTATTTTTCTTTTAAGTTTGTAAGGGGTTGTCGAGAACTCGCAATTATAAATGGGGTCGTGAATGACAAAAGTTTAAGAAGCCCTGTTCTAGATGGATGGAGAATGTTCTAGAACATCTTTTTCTAATTGTTTAGTTTAAATATTTTTTTTATACTACAAAAAGTTTACTTTATATTACATTTAAAATTTTTCGTAATATGTGAGTTTTTAATTTTTATTTATATTCGATCCTATGTTGGTACTTGTGTAATGTCGTTGACGGATATTTGAATTGGTCAGATTATAATGTGGCCAGTCGTGGCCCAGTGGCACAAGCGTGTGACTGTAAACGGCTGGTTGTGGGTTCGATTCCCACTCGAGGAGTGGAAATTATATTTCCATTTTCTTCGCTCTGGTGTCGAGGTAAAGCACGGCGTTAAGTTCTGCCACTAAACACGCAAGTCTCGGAATTCGGCAGAAAGTGGGGTACGGAGTGTCTTAACACTAGGTTGCCTCTGCCTACCCTGCTGCGTGCGGGATACAGCGTGAAGCTAAAAAAAAAGATTATAATACCGCTGGGCGTTACATAAAACGATGTCGTTTCATCGTTTTATGTTATTTATTTCGCTCTCTACGGACTGTACCTTTTATTATTAAGTGTCTTCACTTATAAGCACTTGGCAAATTGTAATTTGTTATATTTTAAGTCATTAGTGGCACTTTCGTCGCCCTCTTCCCAGCCATGTCGTGATAAGGCTAATTCAAGGATTGGTTGATGACATATAGTATAAAGACTTCAACAACAAAAAGTTTTTTTAAAGTCTTAAATAACAACTTAAACGTTTTCCGCTAGAGCAGCTTATAGAAAACGATTCATAACTGTGAGAATTTCGTTAAGAACGTAGATTTCAAATCGATAGACAAATTTTGAAACACGTAGTTTAAAATTCTGCTAATTTAAAATTCAATATAATAAAATACATACTTTTAATATATTAATATATAGCACTAAGTTATACTCAGAAATATAACTAAATCAGTAATCGACATTAACGAGTTAATTACAAAAAATGCTTGTCTAATTACGTTAGTAATATAATTTTAATATATATTTTAGGTACCGGAAGTAGTCCTGCGCACAGTGCGTATCTCCATAACTTGCCAGAACTGTCCGGAGAGCAGGTGGTACGATCACAGTCAGTACGGCGAGCCTGATGTCCGAGTGAAGGTAAAACATTTTGAGACACTCCACTTTTTTTTTATGGCAGCAGCAGAAGGCCCACCTGGTGTTAAGTAGTAACCTTCGCCCATAGACATCCACAACATTACAGTTGTGGATGCTTTGCCAGCCTTGGGAATGTAGGACAGAAGAAAGGAGGAAGGGTGAGAATGGTGAGAATAGGGAGAGCTGGCTCACATGCCATCGAACCGGAACACATCATCAGATGTTTGGGGGTTCGTCTTTGACACGATAGTGGTCGCGAGCCAGATAGAGAGAGAGAACGAATCTCCTACCGCCAAGCTACTGGGTTACCCGCCTTTTACGGGACGCTACCCAGCGGCGAGGGGGAATTGTATTCTTAACCCGTCCCCCCACGGGTAAAAACGGGAAATTTAAAACGATTCAAATATAATAAATTATTACTTTTTAAACATTTTTAAAGTGTTATTCCACACTTAGTAAAATTTAATTGTTTTTTTTTATAATCAATTATTCTCTAGAGCAGTGATTCTCAACCACTGTGCCGCGGCACATTTCTGTGCCGCCAAATTACAAGTGTGTCACCTAATTATTAAATATATAACAATGTTAATATTACTAAATTATATCATTTAAAATCTTTTTCTTTGTGTGCCGGCAAATTTTGAAATCGTTAAATATGTGCCGCAACAAAAAAAAGGTTGAGAATCACTGCTCTAGAGCATGAATTCAATCCACACAGTGACATCTTATCTTGCTGATGTGAAAATATGTCGTATTATTTATCCCACAGATGTGTCATATCTAATAAAATACATTATAATAATGTATATACATATATATTTTTTAAGCTTCACGCTGTATCCCGCACAAAGCAGGGTAGGCTGAGAGATCCTAGTGTTAGGATACTCCGTTCCCCACTTTCCGCCAAATTCGGAGGCATTGCGTGTTAAGTGGCGGAACTTAACGCCGCGCTTTACCTCGACACCAGAGCGAAGAAAATGGAAATATAATTCCACTCCTCGAGTGGGAATCGAACCCACAACCAGTCGTTTACAGTCACACGCTTGTGCCACTGCGCTACGACTGGCCACATAATGATATATGCAGAGAGAATTTAGTTTCTTGACAATCCATTTCATTCAGTCCAAATTTTAATGTATAACAACACCGTTATTTGTTTTACGTGTTAAGCCTAAGCCTTCTTGCTAATAAGAACAAGATAGGGAGAAAAAGACATTTAAAGAAAACGTATAAAAATTTGAAGCGAAAATTTGAATTTGAGCGTCTGGAGGCGTAGTATTCTGGAGGTTTTAGGTTCGAATCCCGCTGCGTTCAAATTTATATACGTTTTCTTTAAATGTCTTTTTCAATTTTCCTAAGTGTGGAATAACACTTTAAAATGTTTAAAAGATAGTGTGAAATGTAATAATAATGCTCAATAATATAATTATATTACATTTCAGATTGGCATTTTAGTGTGGGGCGTCCAGAACGGCGAGGAGCATGTCGCGTCGGTCGTCGAGCGTGTTCATAGATTTTCAGCTCAAAATACGTAATTATATATTGATTTATTATTTAAAAGCAGCGGTGGACAACCTTTTTAGTAATGGGCTTATCCAAATATACTATAAAAATAACGCGTGAATATCTGTAATATAAATAAAAACTTGTTGAGCTGCATCAAATTATTAAGGGAGTCGCAGGTTGCTTACCCCTGATATATCTATTTTGTCATATTATAAACTACTAAAATTAAAGAAAGCTTTAGTGTCTTTTTATAATAAACATCAGTTTTGATGATGGTGGTGATGGTGATTTTTTCTGTAAACTAACTGCAATTATAGCATACTAATAAACGTTAAACGAATAATAATACCATTAAAGTTGGGGCCAGTCGTGGCGCAGTGGCACGAACGTGTGAATGTAAACGACTGGTTGTGGGTTCGATACCCACTCGAAGAGTGGAAAGGTGCAAGCGTGGCGTTGAGTTCTGTCACTTAACACGCAATGCCTCCGAATTTGGCGGTGCGTGGGGAACGGAGTGTCTTAACATTAGGTTCCCTCTGCCTACACGAATGTGTGCGTGATACAGCGTGAAGTTAAAAAAAAGAAAAAAAATAATAACATGAAATATTTTCTATCCCCCAGTGTGTTAAACATCGACGGCGCGTTGGACTTCGACGAGCTGAACACCCCCCTCTATAGCCCCTCCCCCTCGCACCCCTCACACCCCCAGCCCTCCGGCCATCTCTCCGTGCCTGTGCAGAAGACTGGGTGAGATACGTCATACATATTTTTTTTTTTAGCTTCACGCTGTATCCCGCACACAGTAGGATAGGCAGAGGGAACCTAGTGTTAAGACACTCCGTTCCTCACGCACCGCCCAATTCGGAGGCAATGCGTGTTAAGTGGCGGAACTTAACGCCGCGATTTGCCTCAACACCAGAGCGAACTCGAGTGGGAATCGAACCCACAACCAGTCGTATACAGTCACACGCTTTTGCCACTGGGACACGACTGTCCCCTTTTTTTATTCTAGCTTGATATTGAGATATTACTAGCTATAAAGTGTGAAGCTATATTTAATTATATTTGACTCTAATATGATAGAATAATATTATAATGTTATATTCTAGACGATGTTCCAAATGCTCGGAGAATAGTGAAGTCCCCGAACCGAAGCATCTCCTAGGACCCAACAGAGATCAACTGCGGGTAAGTGAGCTTTTAATAAATATAATATATGAAAAAATGATTTATTTATTTTATTATTATATTTAGGGTCAGTCGTGGCGCAGTGGCACAAAGTGTGACTGTAAAGCGACTGGTTGTGGGTTCGATTCCCACTCGAGGAGTGGAAATATTTTATATTTACATTTTCTTCGCTCTGGTGCCGAGGCAAAGCGCGGCGTTAACTTCCACCACTTAACTCGCAATGCCTTCAAATTCCGCGGTGCGTGGGGAATGGAGTGTCTTAACACTAGGTTCCCTCTGCCTACCCTGCTATGTGCGGGATACAGCGTGAAGCTAAAAAAAAATATGATGTCGTTAAATTCGTTAGCAATGAATTAATTAATGCTCAATGAATAAAAAAAGGAGGATATAATATCTGTATCAGTTAATAGATTTTGAATAGGCTTTTAAACAGTCTGATTTTTAATTTTTATAATAATAATTGAGCTGAGCGAAGTGAAGAGGCTCTTACTGGTCAAGAGTGTGTTTCGTTGTGTTTTAACTCTTCCTGGGCTATTTGTAGTAGAACTCTGAAATTTGGCAGAGATATCGAGCACAGTGTCTTGTGTGCTGTGAAATTTTTTGGTGACAATTGTAATTGTAGTTATGAATAAATGGTCAAAAAGTGCCCATAGACTTAAGCTGGGGAATGTTAAGTGTTATGTTAGTGTTAAGTGTTTGCTTTTCAAACGTTTATTAACATGTAATAACATTAAGTACTTCGCTCAGCTCTTCCCGCCATGTAGAAAAAAGAGGCGGTTCCTAGTAGTAATAGTGTATGTATATTGCTTATTATATTTCACAGATACAAGTAGTGATATTGCCAATGACTGACTTCTGTCACGTGTCGCCGCGCTTCCCCTGATCGTTCCTGACCTGACACCAGTACCTTACTGTCAGCCACACTGATTGTCAGATTCTGACAGCGCAGTCGCTTATACATTTGACAGCTGAGAAATGTCATCTGTCATAATATAATATATGTTTTGTATATACTTGTTAGTGAACGCTATGACGTATATAATGTTATGTACATTGACGCTTCAGAGTGATAACTTGGTATTTGTTTTATGTGATTTTTATTAAAACGCCATTTTTTTTTCTTTATAGAAAACTAAATTTGTTAAAATTTATTGTTATGTGAAAATAAATTGTAAAATTATATGAAATTAATACACATTGTGGCCAGTCGTGGCCCAGTGGCACAAGTGTGTGACTGTAAACGACTGGTTGTGGGTTCGATTCCCACTCGAGGAGTGGAAATTATATTTCCATTTTCTTCGCTCTGGTGTCGAGGTAACGCGCGGCGTTAAGTTCCGCCACTTAACACGCAAGCCTCCGAATTCGGTGGAAAGTGGGGAACGGAGTGTCTTAACACTAGGTTACCTCTGCCTACCCTGCTGTGTGGGGGATACAGCGTAAGCTATTTAATTTTATTTAATTAATACATATTACATTGAAATTTAGTCGCATTGGCGCAGTGGGAGAACGTCTGACTGTAGTTTTGAGTTTGATTCCCGCTCGAAAGGCTGGAGTATATAATTTAATTATTTTCGTTTGTATGTCGTTAAGTTCCCACTCTGCACTAGATTCACTCTGACTATCTACTAAAGCTTCCTGTAAAGCTTTAAAAATATATTGAAATTGTTACAATATGCGTCTACAAGGTTATCGCTCGGTATTGACGACACAATGAAATCATATTTTTATATGATATATGTACCTACAAAAAAATTATATAATATTTTTTTAAGTATTGTTGGTTTGTGAATATTTTGGTTTTATTACGAATATAAGAATGTAAGTCAAGGACATGTCAAAAAATATAGATATATTTTTATTTAACTTTATCAAAGTATAGTCCGTTATACCCAGTAGTTATTTATCTGAGTCGACCCGATGAATGTTAATTCAAATTTCATTCATATAATAGTTATATTTATAGTGCAGATATTTCTGGGCCAGTCGTGGCGCAGTGGCACGAACGTGTGACTGTAAACGACGGGCTGTGGGTTCGATTCCCAATAGAGGAGTGGAAATATTTAATATTTTCATTTTCTTTCGCGGCGTTAACTTCCGCCACTTAACAAGCAATGCCTCCGAGTTCAGCGGTGCGTCGGGAACGGAGTGTCTTAACACTAGGTTTCCTCTGCCTACCCGAATGTGTGCGGGATACAGCGTGAAGCTAAAGAAAAGAAAACTCGTTGGGTTGAGCTAATTATTAATTAATAACGGATTTTTTTTTCATATCTTCTTATTGACACATTTATATAAGTGTTGTTGTGTAATCTGTAATTAGTAATAAACATGGCTGCTATTATATGACATTGTATAAATGAACTGAATATATAAATGTACAAATTGTCTAAAGAACTGATAATACATTCAGTATTATGCTGGCGGAAGCTTTCTTTTATTTAGAAATTTTAAAGTTAATTCTTAATGAATTAAGTAAATAATTTTTAAACTTATGTTAAATAATATGATCTTTTGTTTTCGCGATTACTACACATTTTGAAATGAAACTATTTTTAAACGGTTTTACCGAGTATATTTTTGGTATTTGAAAATACGAATACGGAATTTTTCTGAGTGGTACTTAAGGGTCGACTGCTCAGGTACCTCCATCCTCTAGGCCGGCGACGCATCCACAACTCTTCTGCTGTTGTAGATGTCCATGGGCGAAGGTAACTGCTTACCATCAGGTCCATCAGCTCGATTGCCTCCTACTTACATTAAAAAAAAAAATTTAGATACCCGTCGTTTCGAACACTTTACAATCATGGTAGTAGTCCGTGGTCTTCCTCTGACCATGGAATACCAAAAATAAACGCGAATAATCCGTTTAAGAATAGTTTCATTTCAAAATAATGTTAAATATTTAGTCCTTGAATAAAAAGATGCAATTTAATGCATAAGATTGTTATAATTATTCGTTTTTATTTTGACATATATGTATTAGAAATTGATTAGTGTAAAAGTAATATATTAAATATAAAGTGACGTAATTGTCAGTTGTCAGTTCGATTCCCGTTCGGAGGAAAGATTTTATTTTAAATTAATTTCTTTCTTATGTATGGTCTTGGGGCCAGTCGTGGCGCAGTGACACGAGCATGTGACTGCAAATGACTGGTTGTGGGTTCGATTCCCGCTCGAGGAGTGGAAATATTTAATATTTTCATTTTCTTCGCTCTGGTATCAGAGGCAAAGCGCGGCGTTAAGTCCCGCCGCTTAACACGCAATGCCTCCGAATTCGGCGGTGCGTGGGGAACGGAGTGTCTCAACACTAGGTTCCTTCTGCCTACCCGAATGTGTACGGGATACAGCGTGAAGCTCTTATGGTCTTTTGTCACGCAATGTCATGTATTCGGGTGAAAAGTCAAGAACAAGTAATAAAGCGTATAAAGATTTCGACGCAGCTGGTAGTAGAACGCATGGCTCAGTGGTGAGAGCGCCTGGACGGTATTCAGGAAGCGCGGATTCGAACCTCTGCGTTTAAATTTTTATACGTTTTCAAAAGTTTCTTTTTCAATTTTCCTAAGTGTGGAACAACAGTTTATTCTTTTTTAATTATAAAGAACGTATTCTTTCTGTCTTGATACTAGATTCTTTCTGAAAAAAATTGTGTAAAGGTTAATAGTGTTCGAATCATGGTGTCGTTATCTAAATTCATACAAGTTTTTCTTTCATGCATAATAAAAATAACAGTGAATGATTTTTATTATTAAACAAAAAAAATCTGTTCCCCGACTTAAAGAAATGTCTTTGACGCATTTAACGTATTAGCGTGTTAAGTGGCGGAACTTAACGCCGCGCTGACTTGTACAAAGAAATTAAAATGATTTTAATGTAATTAATGACTGAATGATTTTTTGTTTTCGTATATTGTGTGTAATTTCTAGATTATTCTAAATAACATTGTTTTAAAGTTAGATATAAAACAATTGGTTGTGTATTTCTTCCTCAAATCTTTGAAAATGTTTGAAGTGTGCAATAAAAAGCCAACATGTCTGTTATATTTGAAAAATTAATAAAAATAATTGAAACGGCTAAACTTTTGTTATTTTATTCTAAAATCTGTATTAATTAACGAAGTATATTTAAAAAGTAAATGGATATGATATTTTTTTTGTTTATAAAATATTACTACTTAAGAGATGTAATATTAATATTTGAATTAAATAAACGTTTGATTGTGGGTTCGATTCCCACTCGAGGAGTGGAAGTATGTATTATTTCCATTTTCTTCGCTCTGGTGTCGAGGCAAAGCGCGGCGTTAAATTCCGCCACTTAACACGCAATGCCTCCAAATTCGGCGGTACGTGGGGAACGGAGTGTCTTAACACTATATAATATACACGGTTCCCTCTGCTTACCCGAATGTGTGCGGGATACAGCGTGAAGCTAAAAAATAAATTAATTAAGGTTTAAATGTATAGTGGGGCAGTTTCTAGCTGTAATTCCGTGGGTTGTGGGTTCAATTCCCTCTCAGGGGAATGATTGTATTAAAATAATATTTATTTCTCTAGTCTGCTAGCTAAGACGAATTGTGGCGTTGAGTTCCACCACTTAACACCCAATGACTCTAGATATTGCGGTTCTACTCCAGGTCTCTTCGCCTACACTGCACAGCAGAACAAAAATGAAGTTGAAGAACTTGTTTTAAGGAGAAATAAGCTTGGGTAGTAAAGAAAACAGCCATATGTCAGTACATTTATATTGTAAAGTCCACAATATATAATCGCAGGTCAGAACATTTTCAAATTCAGTACTACACAGACCTTACAAATGAAACTTTGTTTCAAAATGCATAATCAAGCAAAAACTTAAATTCGTAAGCAAATGAACTTAACAGGACTTTAAAATTGAGCGGTGCTTAACTAATGGTACCGTCAGCAAAAAAATATATTATTATTATTATTTTTGTTATTTAATTATAACATTTTTTGTAATATTTAAATTTATTTTATGTATTTAGAAATTTAAAGTCAATGGAAAAACGAAATTGTTTGTAAATATTTTTTCCCCTCTATTTTTTTTGTTGACGGTACACGCGATACTCTCATATTATATACTTAAGATCATAATGGTATGTAAAAAGTCTAATAAACTTAGCAATATTGGTAAAATGTATGAAAATGTGCAATTGTTTTTTATATGTCAAAAGTTTAGACAATGGGTTCTTTATAAATATTTGTTTCTTTGTGAGTTTTGTTGTAAATATAATTCACAATAATATATATACAAAAATGACAGTTTATTAAGTAAATTAAAATTGCATTATTTATTTTTCAAAGACATTACATCTCGATGTTCCCATTCACATAGTGTTACTTATCCAAAATATATGATTGTATTTGAAAAAAAAAATACTTAAAAAAATATTAAGTACATACTAAATAAAAGAGATACAATGGAATTCTTAAGTACAATAAAATCTCGTTTTGAATCTTTTAGTAAAATAGTTTGTTAAAAATTGAAACACAATATCAGAACTCCTACTACTAATGTATGGTAGAAATTGGTAATTTAGTAGAAAATGGTAGAAAACAAGTAAAATTTAGTAGAAAAGCTGAATGACACGCTTTTTTGGTATAGACAGTCTTCATTTAATACTACTATCATTAAAAATTATTTTTGACGAGGATTCAATTTATTTATTTTTTAATAAAATACTCGAAACTGTCCATAGTTTTTATCACAGTGTGAAATCTTACTTTAAACCCTGGACTAACGACGTCTTATAAAACATTAAAACTTCTTTTTAATAATAATTAAGTAATTTTAAATTCCGAAATGAGCATATAGTAGTGACAATTTGAAATAATATTCAATAAGGCAGCACGGGTCGTAAATTATAATCTAAATTATAATATAAATGCTTAGAATAATTTCGTTAACACTGTCTTTTACTTAACAAGCTCAAAATGGCGTACAACTGAGCGGTACGTAATTTCATATAAACGTTTAGCTTATCTTGGTTTAATACAGTCACAGGAGGAGCTCTTTAGGGAAGAGATTCATCGACGCGTAGTCTTCTAAAACCTGAAACAGAAGGTTACAATATACGTAAGTTCTAGATTTTTAGACTAATTGTAGTTATGTTAGTGTTTCCTTATATTTTACAAGGTAGACAGAGAAAATTTACACTAGGTGGCGGGTCTGGGGGGGGGGTCGATGAGGAGCACCATGAGGTTTAAGTTGGTATGCGGACGGCTCAGTCTCACAGAACCACGTCCGAGTAAAGGATTTCCTTACGATAAAAAAGTGTCAGTAACATTTGCTTAGTGTCTGTGTGTGTTGACTAACCTGCAGCAAATTGTCCGTGGTAGGGCGCTTGACTTGCACGCACATGAGCGCGCCGAGCCGGCCGCCGTCGAGGCACAGCTGGCGGTTGAGGAGCGTCTCGGCGCCGGCGCTGGGCTCCAGCGGCGTGTGCTCCAGCGAGTACTTGCGGCAGAGCTGCGCCCACGCGGTCAGGTGCTTGTCGTTGGCCTCCTCGGCGACGGCGGCGATGTCGCTCTGGTGTTAAGAAGGTAATTATAGTATCCGGCAATAAATAATGCACATCGATGCTTAGAATGAAACAGTCGGTCAGTTTCGGTTTCGTAGAGCGCTGTCTTTGTCACTCAGTTGGTATGTGACGTTTCTCATTGTTATTATTTTAAGCGACCGAGACAACGCTCTACGAAGTCGAGCTAACCGACTGTTTCATTCTAAGCATCGATGTGCATTATTTAATGCCGGGTACTATACTTTATTTTTTAAGCGACTTCAAAAAGAAAGAAAGTTATCTATCTATTCAGCTGTATTTTTGTGCTACCACCGAACTTTTTATTGAGTGAGATGATTCTTTTTCTAAATGACTGAAAGTGGTTGCGGTGTGGTCTCTTTCTAATTTAGTTAATATCTGAGAAGTAGGTTTTTACCAAATTCAAAAAACTTTCACGTTTCGAAATCTCGATTGTATTTTTATTTTAGGTATCATGCCGCATAACTTTTTATTCCGTTGAATCAATTTTGATGATTCTTTATCACCCACGACGGTACGGCGACTGTATTTGTGGTGAGAGGTTGTTTGTGCGAATTACTATGTCAATCATTTTTAAAACTACAAGTCCAAATTCGATACGGTTTTCAATGATAGGTTTAGGTTCAACTAGCATTGTTTTTAGATATGTTTTATCGCCCCAACTAACTAGGGGGCGCTGTAGTAGGCATTTTTCGTGCAAACGAATGTTTCAATTATCTCAAAAAGTAGTAGTCCAATTTCGATACGATTTTCAATGATAGATTCAGATTTAATTGGTGGATGTCCTTAAATATGTTTTATCGTATAAAACCCCCAGGGGGCGCTGCAGTAAGCATTTATTTATGCAAAGCTAAAACTACCAGTCCGATTTAGATAAAACTTTTAACAATCGGTTCAGGTTAATTTGGTATATGTTACGGTTAGTAATTACTCGTCTGTGTAAAATCAAAACGACTACTCTGATTGGATAGTTTTCAAAACTATATTTCGCTTTGTTTGGTGTATGTTTTTAGATTTATGTTACGAGACAGCTCACCATGTGGCGCTACAGTAAGTATATTTCTTTCAGCAAAACTAAAACTACGAGTCCTATTTGGATGCACTTTTCAATGACTGATTCAAATGTAGTTATATGCAACAGTGATTACTCGCCAGAGCGCGCTGTAGTAAGCATGTGATTTTGCAAAGTTTAAACTGCGATTTTTATTTAGATGTGGTTTTCTATGATAGTTTCAGGTTTAATTGTTGCGTGTTTTTAAATATATGCCACAACGAGTACTCACCAGAGGGTGCTAATTTAGTTCGTGCAAAATCAAAACTACTAGTGATTTGTGATTTTCAGTAATTTGGTTAGATTTGAATTTCGTAGAGAGATGTTACGGTGACAACTCACCAGAGGACGCTGCAGTAAGCATTTGATAATCAAGAAGCTTTTGGTTTATAATTTCTTTTAGATTTGCATTCAGATTAAAATAAAGTATTTCGATGTTATGTAAGAATATATAATGTGTATCTGTGCTCATTAAAAAGTTTAAAAAAAGCAACATGAAAAATTTTGTAAAATGAGATTTTTCAAAAAAAAAAATTAAATGACGGTTAAGTTTTTAAAAGGAATACCATAGTCATCAAAACTTTGAATTCAATAATAATAATGAATATCTAATATAAGTTTATATAACGACATCAAAATCATACATACGGTAAACATTTTTGAAATCGCTTTAGCAAATGAGATCTAAAACATATATTAAATATTAAAGATTATGACTGTTACATTGAAAAAATCCAACAGATATCGAGGTTAGCCTAAAGCTCAGGCGTATCGCATGTATATACACTTTGTTTGCGTTTAATGTCACCTTGAGTTCTTTTTAATATCTTTTAATTTATGAAATATTATTGTTCGTTACACCAAGACTCCAAAATTGACAAATTTTCTTCGATTTTTTTTTAGCTTCATGCTGTATCCCGCACACAGCAGGGTAGGCAAAGGGAACCTAGTGTGTTAAGACACTCCGTTCCCCCACGCCTCGAGTGATACGCCGAATTTTGCGTGAATTGAGGCATTGCGTGTCAAGTGGCGGAACTTAACGCGGCGTTTTGCTTCGTCAGCAGAGCGAAGAAAACGGAAACATTAAATATTTTCACTCCTCGAATGGGAATCGAACCAACAACCAGTCGTTTACATACACACGCTTGTGCCACTGCGCCACGACTGGCCACAACAACAAACAAGGCAAAATGAATTATCTTAATAGTATATCAAAAGTAGTAAGAAAATATTTGTAATATAATAAAAATTCTTTCACGTATAATACGTTATATTTCAGTGTATAGTTAGTCAGTATAGTTCAATGCAGATTAAAATAAAGTATTTCGATGTTATGTAAGAATATATAATGTGTATCAGTGCTCATTAAAAAGTTTAAAATAAAAAGCAAAATTTTGTAAAATGAGATTTTTCAAAAATGCCACGACTGGCCACAACAACAAACAAGACAAAATGAATTATCTTAATAGTATATCAAAAGTAGTAAGAAAATATTTGTAATATAATAAAAATTCTTTCACGTATAATACGTTATATATTTTTTAAAAGAAACAACCTACCTTAGCCAAAGTAGAAATAGCAGTGCCATAGTAGTCGTGATTAATCTTGAATATCTCAGACACTAGCTCAGCCAGGCTTCCTTGCGAGCTGTTCGCTTCGTCCACCACATTGTATATCTGCCCTTTGGTATCTTCCCTCATTCCCAGCACCCATATGGCTCGGCAGACGTCCGTCACGTGAACCGTGTTCATTTTTAAATCGGCTGTCCATAGAAGCTTCATGGTTTCTCCTAAATGTTTGTAAATACCACCATACAATAAGCGTGGTGCTGCAAAGGAAAATATCATTTGTCAACGATTGACGAAAAATGACGATTTCATGAAATAAATAAGCTAAAAACATCATCATAATACGAGTATATATAAGTTAGTTTTACACACATTTTCTGAATTAATATGAAATATATCATAAATACACCTTATTTTACGATATGACCAAAAGTCGATGACGAAGTCGTTGAATGTCGACGAATCGAGGATATGGTCAAACTCAGTTGATTATTTTACGAACTGCCACTATATTTCATGATATCGACAACGATATCATGAAATCGTCAATTATACAATATGACCACGACATACAGAAGGCATCGTGGCAGCATTTTTTTTTTATTAATATAAATATTTTAAAATGTCATTTATGGTATGACACAATGTCAAAAAGAAGCTAATAAGAAAACATTTTACATGTATCGAAGTAAATACAAATAATGTAATAGGAAGCCAGTAGTCGGCCAGTCGTGGCGCAGTGGCACGAATGTGTGACTGTAAACGATTGGTTGTGTGGTCGATTCCCACTCGAGGAGTGGAAATATTTAATAATTCTATTTCCTTCGCTTGTTAAGTTCTGCCACTTAACACGAATTGCCTCCGATTTCGGCGGTGCGTGGGGAACGGAGTGTCTTAATACTGGGTTTCTCCTGCCTACCCTGCTGTGTGCGGGATGTATCCCGCTGTAGCGTGAAGCTAAAAAAAATGTAATAGGAATATTTTGGTAAATCAACACAATTGTTCATCAGTGTAACAGCGTCTGACTGTATACGCGAAGGCTGTAGTTCGATTCACACTCGGTGAATATATAAATTATTTTTATTCCTCCAGGTAATGTGATAAGGTAAGGTAATGTAAGGTAAGGTAAGGTAATGAAGGTAAGGTAATAAGACCAAGTACGGCAGTAAATTTCGTCACTCAGCCCGCAATGTTGGTGGGAGAAAAGAAGAGAATGAAGTGTCTTGACACTAGGTTTTTTATGTCAATTTTGCTATATGAAAAACAAGGCGACGCCAACAATTTACATTAACATCTTTCATGTTTTTTTTACACACAAAGGCTAAGGTATTTACATTTGTGAAAATCGAAAATTTGGTTGTATTTAATTTTATTATTTTATTGGATGTTTTTAGGATACCATCATAAATTTCAAGGTCCAACACAACCTTTCAGATCTTACAAATGCTTATGTATTCAAATCAACGAATTCAGTCAACTACCACCAAAACTACAACAGTTTTTTTTTAATTTACATTTCAAACTATTTTACACATTTAAGTTAATATGATCACTTACTTAAACTCCTCCGATCGCCAATCCCGTACACGATAGCCGGTCTTATTATAGTGTAGTTTAGTTCCGCCTGCATGTTCTTCAGTTCTTGTTCGACGCGACTCTTCATGCGGCCTTCCACCGTCCACGGCTCGATCGGACCGTCTTCTTTGTGAGGCTTTAAAGAGAATACAGTATTTATGCTTATTAATTAATTTTGACACTCGGGTAAATGGCGGGGTGTTCAGTTCCGCCACTTAAGAAATTTTTAGAGTCTTGATTTCGGCCATGAAGTCGAAATTGTAGTGTCTTGAACCTACTGACAATAGATTCTTTTAGGATATCCAACTAAAAGGGGAAAAGCGTGAAGCTGTGTTTTTTACATTTATTTGCTATAAATATAAAAAAACAGCTTCACTTTACTTGCTATATGTTTTTTAACAGAAGTTTAGTGCAGAATATATCCAAACCCGAACAGACGTAACATTTTTAAACATTTTTTAAAGTTTTCCACACTTAAGAAAATTGAAAAAAGACATTTAGAAAACGTATAAAAGTTTTAATGCAGCGGGATTCGAACCCGCGCCTCATGAAAATGGAACCTTTTTTCCGTGGGGGGACGGGTTAAGAATACAATTCCCCTCCGCCGCTGGGTAGCGTCCCGTAAAAGGCGGGTAACCCAGTAGTTTGGTGGTAGGAGATTCGTTCTCCGACTGGCTCGCGACCACTATCATGTCAAAGACGAACCGCCAAACATCTGATGTGTTCCGGTTTGATGGCATGTAAGCCAGCTCTCCTCATTCCCACCTTCCCCATCCTTCCTCCCTCCTTCTGTCCTACAATCCCAAGGCTGGCAACGCATCTATAACTTGAATGTTCTGGATGTCTATGGGCGAAGGTAACCACTTAACACCAGGTGGGACTTCAGCTCGTTTGCCTCCTTTATACAATAAAAAAAAAAAATGAAAATCGTCTAGGCGTTCTGGCCGCTAAGCCATGCGTTCTACTACAAACTGCGTCGAAATTCTTATACACTTTATGACAACTTATTTTTATTTAACATTGTTAGCTTTACCTAACCTACTCAAAAAAAGCTGCTTCCTTTCTTATATGCTTAACAATTTAAATTTATAATATTTAGACAAATTATATAGAATATAATAATATAACAAATCCTTCGCGCCTGTAATATGTAAGCTAATAAACTAAAAAATATATTCAATTTAAGTTGCGACAGGATTTATTACGCGTTTGATGATAACGTATGTTATCATAATAACTGACCTAATGTAAATACAGATGGGGAACAAAATAAATTTTTCGTTTTTTTAATAATGTCGTGGTGCAGTGGCACACACGTGTGACTGTAAACGACCGGTCGTAGGTTCGATTACCACTCGAGGAGTGGAAATATTTAATATTTCCATTTTCTTCGCTCTGGTATTAAGACAAAGCGCGGCTTTAAGTTCCGCCACTTAACACGCAATGACTCCAAAAATCGGCAGAAAATGGGGAACGGAGTGTCATAAAACTAGGTTAGGTTGCAATATGCAGCGTTAAGATCTGCTATTTAACATACAATGTCACGATGTCGGCCGGAAAGGTGGAGGATAACGTGTCTTGACGTTAGATTCTCGCGTGTAAAAAAAAATAAAATTTTTAGTCGTAATAAACATGTACTTAAGACTTGGTATATTCTTTAAAAGCTTCTAGATATCAAAAGGAAACAATATAGTATACAGAAATAATAAAGGAAGGAAAATATTACAACAGCATGTACTACATATATTAAATGGTGTATTTTAATGTTAATGTTATAATAAATAATTGTTACTAATTAAATTATTGACTGCGACCGCACCTGATGGTGGTAGCCAGTTCTAATCTAAACTTTTGTCAGGGAATAGAAGTTATTTATTCGTATACCATTAATATGTACTATAAGAAAAAATATTTCTAGTGACAATAAAAAAATATATGAAAATTGATTTTTTTTTTAGCTTCACGCTGTATCCCGCACACAGCAGGGTAGGCAGAGGGAACCAAGTGTCATGACACTCCGTTCCCCACTTTCCGCTGAATTTTCGGAGGCATTGCGTGTTGCAAGTGGTGGAACTTAACGCCGCGCTTTGCCTCAGTACCAGGCGAAGAAAATGGAAATATTAAATATTTCCACTCCTCGAGTGGGAATCGAACCCACAACCAGTCGTTTGAAGTCACACGTGTGTGACGCTGCGCCACGACTGGCCCTAAATTGAATTCTGCTATTTAATATGTTCGATGTTCGACACAAAGTTGGCAAAGCTTTAGGAGGAAACCGGGGAACGGAATGTATGGGCTCTTCCTATTCTGCTCTATAAGAGAAATCGAAAAATGCTTTTAGAAGTAATACTTAATGACTTAACAATGAAGTTGTTAATACTTTTAAAAGCAGCTTTACGCTTTTATTTGGTAGTTAAATCTATAATAGGGAATTCTACTAAGTGCTCGATTCTAGTAAAGAATCCTTACATACTACGTTACCCTAAATTTATCTAATGTTACATCGAAATTCCCTTAGACGATACCTTTCAATAGCTCAGCCATTTACAATAGTTACTTTTTTAATAATTATATTTCAGTTAATGAGTATATGGGGCCAGTCGTGGCGCAGTGGCACAAGTGTGTGACTGGTTGTGGGTTCGATTCCCACTCGAGGAGTGGAAATATTTAATATTTCCATTTTCTTCGCTCTGGTGTCGAGACAAAGCGCGGCGTTAAGTTCCGTCACTTAACACGTAATGTCTCCGAATTCGGCGGAAAGTGGGGAACGGAGTGTCTTAACTGGGGGCTTCTGGAGGCATTACGTGGTGAGTGGCGGAACTTACAACTCGGCTCTTCGAGTTGGAATCGAACCCACAACCAGTCGCGTTCAGTCACATTTTGGGACCCTGCGCTACGGCTGGCCTAGTATTTTCTTTACTAGAAAATCTTAACTTGGCAAAGTCCGAACCGCACCTACTTTATCATTCATTCTGAATTCAGAATGAATGAATGAATGAAAGGAATGAATGAATGAAAGGAATTCCTTTATAAGTATTAAAAAAACTTACTCTCGGTTTTACTTCAAAGAAACAGCAGATATTGATTAGGTTCGTTAAGTATGTGATAGTTTCGACTTCTATGATTACAGTAGACAAAAAAGAGGTATGCAATAACCGTCATGTTCTCACACGTACCCAGCTAGGGTTGAGGCATAACTATAATTTTATATACAACTATTAATCCATACATATATTATAAATGCAAATGTCTGTGTGTTTGTCTGTCACGCTTTCACGGCTAACCTACTGGTCAGATTTGGATGAAATTTAGAATGAAAGTAGTAAAAATGACTGAGTCTAACATAGGCTACTTAGTTTTTCAAAAATCAACCGATAAAGAGTTGAAATAGGGGATGAAAGTTTCTATGAAAAATTTACACCGCTTGACCGATTGTAACGATTTTTGGCATATATATAGTTCATAATGCAAGGCTAAACATAGGCTACTTTATTTTTCAAAAATCCACCACCGAGGGGTGTAATATACCGAAATAACTACGTAGATCACATACTATAAATATGAAATCTTAGGTTTAATATTGTACACAACTCATCTATACTATATAATAAAGAGGTAAAGTTTGTAACTTTGTTTGGAAGGGGAAGGCAATCTTCGGAAATACTGAACCGATCATAAAAAAACTTTTACCATTAGACAGCTACACTATCCAGGAGTGCTATAGGCTATATTTTATTATGATTGAACGGAATATTCAGAGAATGCTAAAGGAGCACAACTAGAGGACAAAATGTGCAGCCGAAAGCAGGTCACTAGTCAAAAGTATATATGCTTTTGAAGGTTAAACTATTTAAACATTAGCAATTTAAATCTGCAATTTTACACCTTTGATAACACATAAAACAAAAAGTATTCTATTCAAAATACATTATATTTAAAACTCAGCGAAACCGGAAAATAAGGTGATATTTAATATTATTTAAAATTACTTTATCACCGTCATATAATATGCAAACGATAAAAAAGCAGCTTCAGCTAACTTTAACTTAGCAAGTATTGCGATCGAGTCAGTGTCCACTTTGACGCATTCTGTGTTAAGTGGCGGAACTCTACGCCGCGGTTTGTGTCAACTTAACAAGCAGAAAAATAAAAAAAACATTTCTTCGAATGGGGATCGAACCTATAATTAATTATGTTTACAGTTAAGCTCCTGGCCCCATGTGCTACAATGGTCTCAATATATTTACGCTGGATATTTATGATATTTTTTTTAGCTTAACGCCGCGCTTTGCCTCGACACCAGAGCGAAGAAAATGGAAATACTAAATATTTCCACTCCTCGAGCGGGAATCGAACCCACAACCAGTAGCTTTACAGTCACACTTTGTGTCCATGCGCCACGGCTGGCTAGAATATTATATATTATACAGGATATTTAATATAATTTAAGTTCGTTAAGTTCCGCCACTTAAAACACAAGCCTCCGAATTCGGCGGAAAGTGCGGAACGGAGTGTCTTAACACTAGATTCCCTCTTCCTACCATGCTGTGTGCGGGATACAGCGTGAAGCTAAAAAAAAATAAATATTTAATATAATTTGTATACTAATGACATTCGCTTGAGCTTAGTACTGAGGATACTCTCTCCTTATATAGCATTCCGTTTGCTGCATCTCTCCAGAAGATTTGTTTAAAATTGTTCACCGAACTCAAAGGAAAATCAGGAATAATTATAATCCACTTACCTATTTTGATAAGACAAAGCGCGGCGTTGAGTTCCACTATTCAGTACATTCCTCGGGAAGTTAAAAAAAAGAAAAATGAGAACAGGTACACTACGTCGAATGAAATGAAAAAGCGTAAAAAAGAACCTTACCTTATCGCTATTATACATTTGCCCGCTCGATATTTCAACTAATCTCGGCACTTTTAGCTTAGCGCATTGCTTAGCCACGTTTACACTTAGCGTGAAGATGCCCTCTGCGTACACAGCCTCCGTCTGCCCCACGCGGGTTTCTCCCGCACAGTTCACTACCAGCGACCAGTCCTCTCCGTTTGGCTCGAGAGCTGTGGCACATGATGCTGGGGAACAAATTTAAAATGAATATATTTTAGCACGCTATATCCCGCACACAGCAGGTTAGGCAGGAAACGTAGTTAGATGCCGTTTCCCACTTTCCGCCGAATTCGAGGAATTGCGTGTTAAGTGGAGGAACTTAATCCCAAAGCACGGGATAATAGAGCTAAGAAAGTGGAAATATTAATAATTTTCATTCCTTGAGTGGGAATCGAACTCACATCCAGTCATGTTTACTGTCACACTTTGTGCCCACAACAACCAGTCTCAAAATATAATAAATACATTTTTCAGTTACTTTGTTGTCATAGTTTCTAGCGTTCCTTTCCCTTTAAGACGATAAAAACGAAACGTCTAATTTCTAGCTAAAATAAGTTACTTTACAGTGTACAATATTGTATGATTAACTAATTCAATACAAGAATTGAATCTCTTTTTTTTCTTCGGAAACGTAAATATTTTTAATATATTTTTTTATTAGGCGTCTAAACCCACAATTAGCACGTCCTGTCGTCGAGCAATAAAAGTATAAAACTTATATTGTTATAAAAAGATAGACCAGTGGCCAGTCGTGGCGCAGTGGCATGAACCTGTGAATGTAAATGACTGGTTGTGGGTTTGATTCCCATTCGAGGAGTACAAATATTTAATATTTCCATTTTCCTTCGCTCTGGTATCAGAGGAAAAGCGCGGCGTTAGGTCCCGCCACTTAACGCGCAATGCTTCTGAATTCGGCATTGAAAGTGGGGAACGGAGTGTCGTAACACTAGGTTCCTTCTGCCTACCCTGTTGTGTGCAGGATACAGCGCGAAGCTAAAAAAAAAAAAGAAAAAAAAAAGAAGACAATGACTAAGAGTAATTTATCATAATTATATTACTTAATACACGAGTAAAAATCTTTGGGCACCTTTCCAAGAAAATAGTGTGGACGGAGAAATATGAAATTAAACATACTTAAAGCTTATGTAGGGAAGAAGTGTAGAAAGCCAAACAAAAATGCATTACAAATACACTAAATTAAAAAATTATACGTATCAAAAATATACGTAGAGATACTTGCACTCTTATATAGTGGTAAATAAGTTACTATAAATATTTAAATCGTAATATACACTGAGCAAATTAACGTGCAAGTAACTGCAAATGATAACAGAGCAGCAGAAAGGAACCATACCAGAAAATTGATTTTTTTTAGTTTCCCGCTGTATCCCGCACACAGCAGGGTAAGCAAAGGAGGGAACCTAGTGTTAAGACACTCCGTTCCACACTTTCCGCCGAATTCGGTGCCAGAGCGAAGGAAATTACAATGTTAACTATTTCCACTCCTCAATTGGGACATTCACACGTCACAGGACACACGTTCATGCCACTGCGCCACGACTGGCCCCAAAAAATTGATATATTTGTAAATAACTTATTTCCTGAACATAACTCCTAACTTCCTATAAAATGTTTACGTATTAATTATAAAACCTCATTAAGTTTACATCTTTGCAAACATAATCAGTATAACAGTGCAATACAATTATTATCCTGCTATAGCCAGCACATAGCAACATAACCCTTTACGATCGAATTCAGCAAAACATCGTTCACACAAACAATTAAGCCCTGACAAGAAACTTAGCTTGGAGGGCACGTTAATAGGAAATAGAAGACAGTTGGTAGGAGTAAAAATATAAAATTTATTTGTTTTTGCAGTCATTATACCGTCATTAAAGGTGCATCGCCTCGCCGGCCGCAGACGGACGTTGGATTATATTCATCATACATTATTATTTAGACGACTATTGTATGCACCATTGTGTGGTGTATACTGGTGGTGGTGGTGAATACTAATCGGACCACGTTATTGTCTTTCCTATGACATTTTTTTGGATAAGCCCAATTTGTAAGTTTAGGCGCCGTTTCGAAAATTATATAAACATGGATGGTTATCTCAAATGACCCATTAGCATTACAAAATGAGATGATAAGAAGTGATAGATGTACAATGTATCCATCCATACTTATATTATAAATACGAAAGTCTGTGTGTTTGTCAGTCACGCTTTCACGGCTAATCTACCGGTCCGATTTGGATGTAATTTAGAATGAAAGTAGAAAAAGTTACTGGTTCTAACATAGGCTACTTATTTTTAAAAAAATGAACCGCTAAAGGGTTGAAATGGGGGAAGAAAGTTTATATGAAAAAACTAAGCCGCTTGACCGATTGTAATGAATTTTTGAATAAATACAGTTGATAATCGAAGGTCAAAGATAGGCTACTTTATTTTTCAAAAATCCACCCCCGAGGGTTGCAATATAAGGAAACAATTAGGCAATCCACTCGGCCAAGCCGCGAGCGGGCCGCTAGTAACTATATATTTGGTCAGCTTCCACTTTTTCGTAATACGAGGCAATCAGAAAAACCTTAATGTCAAGACAAAATAAGTACAGTTTTTACTGCGCTCCGAGCTCAACACCGCATCTTATCTTGTCATCAGAGTAAAGAAATGTATATAATTAAATTATGATCATTCCTTAAGTTAAGTTATTCCGACATTAAGTTCCGCCACTTAACACGCAATGCCTCTGAATTCGGCGGAAAGTCGGGAATGGAGTGTCTTAACACTAGGTTCCCTCTGCCTACCCTGCTGTGTGCGGGATACAGCGTGAAGGTAAAATAATAATAATAATAAATGATAATTCCTCCATGTAGTAATCAAATCCACACTCTATAGCGTTTACAGTCATTGTCTCACTGCGTCGCAATGGCATCACAGATAAAGGTGAAACTAATTAATAACGTTTTGAAAAGAATGAACTCTCTGCTTATAAAGTGACTCGAAAAAAGAGAGTGAAGTGATAGCAGCTTTTATTTATTTTCAAAGCATAATTCAACTAAACAAGTACATAAATGAAAAAAAAAACATTTAATAGCTATACGTCAAAACGCCTAGACGGTTTCCAAGAGGCGCAGGTCCGAGCCCTTCTATGCTAGATAATTAAACGTTTTCTTAAAAAAAAAAATATTACTAAGGGGCCAGTCGTAAACGACTGGTTGTGGGTTCTATTTTCTTTGCTCTGGTATCGAGGCAAAGCGCGGCGTTATGTTCCGCCACTTAACGCGCAATGCCTCCGAATTCGGCGGAAAGTGGGGAACGGAGTGTCTTAACACTAGGTTCCCTCTGCCTACCCTGCTGTGTGCGGGATACAACGTGAAGCTACAAGACAAGAACAAAAAGAACCTTAAATTAATGTACATACAAACACTTCTTTTGAAATACTATTTATTATAATAGAAGTAAGTTTCCATTCGTTATTAATAGCCACTTTGTTCCACTGCTATTACGCCAAGTGGTTACTACACAATTTATTTACATTTTTTCACTATGCACCAGATACATATTTCATACAACTTTAACGAAGCGTAATTCTATCGTACACTGATGAAATTATGTTCCGTGACTTCGTTCTTGTAATACATGCTTAACGAATTTAACGAGGCTTTTACTTCTAATTTACAAATTTCTTTGCAATACCGAGTAGTAAGTAGTATGGTATTGCGTATTTATTTAGAATAACATAATTTTTTTTTATTTTTTATTGGTGCCAGTCGTGGTGCAGGGGTACGAACGTGTAATGTGAACGGTTGATTGTGGGTTCGATTCCCACTCGTGGAGTGGAAATATTTGATATTTCCATTTCATTCGCTCTGGTATCAGAGGCAAAGCGCGGCGTTAAGTTCCGCCACTTAACACGCAAGGGCTTCGATTTCGGCGGTGCGTGGGGAACGGAGTGTCTTAACACTAGGTTCCCTCTGCCTACCCGAATATGTGCGGGATACAGCGTGAAGATAAAAAAAAAACATTATTTTTAAATTAAATTTGTTTAAAAATGAGAATAAATAATATTTAATGTAGTAGTAATAATAATTATTATTTGAAATAAACTTTGTTGTCTGTTTTTCGTCCGAATTCGGATATTGCGTGTTGAGTTGCGGGATTTAACACCGCTTTTTGTTTTACCAAAATGAAAGCAAATTACATCATTTTTAAGACTGGTGGTTTTAATCGTTTCAAATCATATAAAATATACTCTAATATTGTACAAATGTACCTACTGATATACGTTGTTTTGTTACATGTACGGCGCCAAGGGGACCGAAACTTTATGGCGCCATGTCTTCTGTCGCTCAGATATAAGTCGATGTTAGCTACTCTTACTTTATAACAATGTGAGATGTAATCATATCAAATATTATAAAATAAAAAATTAAAATAACAAAATTTCATACTAAATGTTTCTTTTCCTAACTTTACTTTTGAAAAACAGTTTTTCAGTAGGTTTACATTAATTTAAACGCTCTCATGCTGTATTAAAGGAAGCCTCACAGTCCTAAATATAGATACATGAACCTTAGCCTAAATTACGATGTAGTCATTAATAAATATTTTTACGTAAATTTAAACATCTACCGAAACTTATTCTCAGGATATGTCCATTGGCAATATCATCGTATATCTTAAAAGGAAGTAACCTGGATATGTGTCTTTATTAAGTGTACACGTCATGACGATATACAACTAATACAGTAGAATCAATACCTAATTAAAGGCATCATATTCAATTCGTTTCCCAAATCAGTAAACACAGCGCGGCGTTGAGTTCCGTCATCCAGTAACAACTCAAAATGAACAGGAAGTGCGAGATTCGTAAACCAGTATTTAAATAAACTAGTGGCCAGTCGTGGCGCAAAGGCACAAACTGTGACAGTAAAGTGACTAGTTTTGGGTTCAATTTCCAATTGAGTAGTGGAAATATTTAATATTTCCATTTTCTTCGCTCAGGTGTCGGGGCAAAGAGCGGCGTTAAATTCCGCCATTTAACAAGCAACGCCTCCAAAAATGGACGGAACGTGGGGAACGGACTCTTAACACTAGATTCGCTGTGCCTGCTGCTGGTCTGTGCAGAATAGGACAGCGTAAAGCTAAAAAAAAATAAACTACATAATTTCGTCAGTAGCGGAAATTAAACTGCCCCGGATGAAGTTCAGTGCTTGTTATCTAACAATTTGCTTATCAGTAGAGATAAGCCAATTTGATATGAGGCTGTTGTAAATATTTGTAATATGTTTTAGGCTGTCTGCTAACATTAGAAGGTCAATTCTGTTATCAATAAAATTGTTACTTATTAGTTGGCAAGCTTCAAATTTCACTGTTTTGACATAGATATGTGTTTATGACCTTGGGTTTATTTCGATAAAACTCGAGAAGTAATATTAATGAGTAAA
The DNA here is from genome assembly GCA_019049465.1 of Dryas iulia moderata. Lineage (NCBI taxonomy): Eukaryota > Metazoa > Arthropoda > Insecta > Lepidoptera > Nymphalidae > Dryas > Dryas iulia. The sequence continues at coordinate 11,460,811 of CM032419.1, read as the reverse complement.
TTAAAAAAAAGGACATTTTACTGCCATTGTTGTGGTAATTGGAAAAGCATTATTAATTCCTTAATATTATTTTAGTGTTACAAACTAGATGTCAAAAAATTTATACTATTATAAGGGTTTTTATGACATTTATATATAATATCTATATAACAATATAGTTTAAATAAAATTATTCCCTCACCGACCCTATCATGTCAAGCAACAATAATAACAATAAGTGATAGTCTCAAATTAACAAAATCAAAATATTTCAAATACATTATTTAAAACCTTGATACATAAGATGCAGAATATTTTTTTATTCCTATCTTTTGTTATAATGTGTTATTACTACTTAATCAGTTTATGAACAATAAATAAACTTTTAATCTAGTCATCAGTTAAAAAAATTAAAATATATCTATAAAATGCAATTATAATATTATATGCATATATATTACAATACTCAAAACGGTAGCAGTTGAACACAAACAAAATCATTATGGATATGAGTCATGTACGTGATAAGGTATCATAAGTAGTGTCAGTGACATATAATTAACTTAATAATGCTATATCAAAATAAGCTTGTTATTATATAATGTTATTACAGTAAACAGTTTCAGTAACCGCTTCTATTATAAATCACAGCTATTTTATAATTATTTAATATGAATATAATAATATTTTTATTACGAAGCTATCATTGTGCAGTGGCACAGAACTATATTAATTTTTAAACTCTAGTAGAACAATGCAGGGTGTTGAGTTCTACTAACCAATAACAATTTTAAGCGGAGGCGAAACTAGAGTAAATGAATAATGGTTCTCTTGACTACCATGCTATGTGTAAACTGTGCGTAATATGCTTTCTATAGTTTTAATAAATGATTATATTTTATTAAGTGTGAAACATTGAAAGGTATATCTAAATATACCTTTAGTACTTTCACTTTAACCTTCAAGTTTATAGTCAAGGCCTTTCAGTAATCAGATAGAATGTTAATTTTTTAATCTGATAGGTAACAATTGATACATTAACAATATTTATGTATTACTGTTTTGTCTTATCAGAGATAAAGATATAGGGTTATTTTTTAAAGTATTTATTGAATAAACAAATATAATGAAGTGTAATGAATTATTAGTAAAGGTTTTATTAATAAAAACCTTAGTATATGTTATACTCATTACAAACCTAAAATTCTTTGTTGTTATTGTACATCACAAAACAATATCCTTACTCGACATTTCTAGAAGGTTAAGGAAAAAATACATGTAAGATAAAATTCTAATTACGACGATGAAATATAATATAAGCCGTCTACATTAAACTGTGTTATTATTTAAATATAATACTTACTTGGATTTATAAGATTTGCACTCTTGTACTCAACGCGGGGGTCTTCAAAAACCTTCGAATGAGCTGGATTAAGAAAGGCGAGTTGTGGCGGTGTCTTGTCTACCACTCGCACCGCGCTCACCAGGTCATTGCTTATTAAGTAATCCACCAGGTTTCGGCCAATGAAGCCGCACCCTGAAGCAAACCGCACGATCAGATATGTAAAAAACACTTAGGTCACCGATGACTAAGACTTTCAGTAACGGTTGCAGAATTCAAAAACAACACCTTGTCACGATATTGTAAGTGAGCAACATAACTTAAAAAGTTTTCTTATATGTATGATACGAGTTATAATCATATATACCTCCTAAAACAACCACTCGAGGTTTTGAATTATCGCCGGCGGAATCAGACATTTCGCTTGCGGTATCACAAAAGTGAATGACAGTTTGACAGTTCAACAGAATGACATATAATAGAAAAGTTGCCACTCCTAAAATATTTAACAACTAGTTGAATTAATTTTAAAATTGATTATTAAATCTTTTTTTAAATTTATAGTGAATAATTAATGTGGTGTTGTTAACGTATTACATTTAAATTTTTGTCTTCAAACGTAAATAAATAAATATTGGAATTTACAAATTATTAAAAATGTATAGTATTTATATATTTAATTAAATATTGTGACATTCATATTTAGACCTTATGATCCACAAACTAAATTATTTTATTACTTGTAAAAATATGGAATAAATAAATAAGGAATATTTCGCGTTGCGGCTTATGAAATGTATTATGATACAAGTGACTAGTGTCTTTTTTGCTTCATTTACATGGCCTGCACTGTACGTATTTATTTATATAAACTTTAATACATTATTATATAAGTTAGTACCTAGATTTTTGAATATCTTTGCCGTTATAATTTAATTTAGTCTCTTTCACCTACAATGTTATAAAGTTAGCAGTCACATTACCACATATCATTCATTTAAAAGTTCTGAATATATTCATTTTTAGAAAAAGTTTACAATTTTAATTTTAACTGTCTTACGTATAAAGGTATCAATAAAACTTACATGCGTACAAAAACTATTTATTGATACGTATATTACAATATTTCTTAAATACTATTATAATAATTTATATTAAACTATGTATTATAGTATTTTTTAAATAAGGTCATTCTCCAGCATTTTCGACTTTTGTAGTTATACAGCTCTCACCTCTGTTTTTTCTTTCACAGTCGTCTGATGGTAAGAAAAATGCTACTATCAATCCAGCTGAAAAAAAAAATACAATTTAAGTATGTGTTAACAACAATTATAAATATGTGGCCTGTCGTGGCGCAGTGGCACAAGCGTGTGACTGTAAACGACTGGTTGTGGGTTCGATTCCCACTCGAGGAGTGGAAATATTTAATATTTCCATTCTCTTCGCTCTGGTGTCGAGGTAAAGCGCTGCGTTAAGTTCCGCCACTTAACACGCAAGCCTCCGAATTCGGCGGAAAGTGGGGAACGGAGTGTCTTAACACTAGGTTCCCTCTTCGTGCGAGATACAGCGTGAAGCTAAAAAAAAGACAATTATTAAAACATTTTATACTACAATAAAAAAAAACTTACAAATGACTAGAACAATGTATCCAGCAACCATAGTCGTGCAATAACTACCAAGTAAACTGGCTATTAATTGAACACTAAAAAATCCAAACCCACGTGCTACGACCACAGACAAGCATGTAGCCATCCCTCTGAAAATAAAAAAGAAAAAAAAAATTCTTCAGTTTTTGCGTATTTTGCAGGGAAGAAAGAACTCAATCACTCATTTTAATCAATTTTGCGCTCTTTTCTACATAGCACAGTAGAGAAAGAGAACCCTAGACCGTGTTGAGGAGTGAAACTTAATGCCGTTCTTTTGAGCACAATGGAGAAGTAAAAATCCGATAGGGGATCGAACCCACAACTATCACATATTAAACACCGTAGAATATGCGTTTATTTAAAGTAAGAAAGTCATGTTTAAGCAAATATTTCTACAAGTAGGATTCTTCTCAAATGGTTTCTCTTTAAAGGTGCCATTTTACAGAATAGCATGAATTTATTTAACATATTAAAATATACTTCTAATAATAAATACTAATTTATCATTTTAAATGTAAAATATATAAAGAGAAACATACCTTAAATGTGTTGGATTCAGATCTACCAAATAAGTATTGATTACGCCCAAAACTAGAGCAACATACAAGAAGAAATAAAACAATGCAATGCTTAAAAGTGGTATTCTAATAAACAGGAGAATAATTCCACATATTATAGCAATCAGAAAGACGAGTAGTGTTGTTCTTCTCTTGCCTAGAGGTGTTACTATGAAAGTTAGTAGAACGTTCAGAGTGCCAGATAAGCCTGAGTAACACATCACAGCGTATAGGGTCATAGGTTTGATTACGCTGTTGCAGTCGGTCATAGTCTGAAAAAATATTGTAAAAATTAATAATAATACTTGATAATTGATGAATAATTATACAGTTCGTGGGTGTATTAGTGTATGCCTCAAATGTTGATTATCACAGACAGGACTTTGGTATATTGATTTCCTCTAGAAACATTTGTCTTATTTTTCAAATTACGTAAAGAGAACCTATATACGAATATATACGAATCATACTGTGAGATTGTACCTATTACTTACGACACCATACTAATCAAAAACGATTGATATAACAGTATTAATACTTTAAACATCTATAAACTATTTGTTTATTATCCTCCACAAGAATAGAATACAGAACTATCTAATGCAAATATAGGTAACTAACAGTTACAGCGAAGTGCTTACAGCTCAGTGCTTACTTAGCACGCAAGCCAAGCAAGCAAGAATTCGGCGGAATGTGGCGAACAGTGTCTTAACACTAGGCTGCCTACCCTGCTGTGTGCGGGATACAGCGTGAAGCTAAAAAAAACAGTTACAGCGAAATATATGTTTAAGGAATAATTATGAACATGGCTGGCCTCTGTATATACCTACTGATATGAAATATAAACTTACAACATTAGGTGGAGCGGCGGCAGTACAAGCAACTTCACAAAAGGTTTTCCCCCAGCGATCCTCCCCTTCGAAGTATGCGTTCGTCATCGTCGGTACCCACATTGTATAGCCTGTAGATCTAAATATTTTCAAACTATAATATATAGAGGCATGTCGATATATGAACACTTTTAAAACATTTTTTTTTAATTTAAAAGTTATATGACTTGTTAAAATCAGTTCAGGCTAGTTTGAGTGGTTTTATAATTATTTTTAATTTGTTCTATATTATTTTAAGAACAGATTCTTTCCACGTTCCTGCGTTTGTTATACCTATAACATCTAAAGATAAATTCACGCAGTCGTAGCACAGTAGTACGGCGTCTAACTGTATGAAAATGAAATGAAATCGATTCCTGCCTCCGTAAATAATTATAATTAAATTGTAATCATACATGGCATTAAATCACATCCTCTGTTATTAAAAATAGAATGACGACTAAATATGTTGCAGATCGTGCAAAGGAAACATTTAGTTGGAATGCAGATCCTAACTAGGCGAGGAATAATACCAAGTAGAAGAAAGTATAAAGTTAAGAAGCAAATCGAAAAATGGTGTCTTAACACCAGTAACATTTTTTTATGTTATCCATACTTATATTATAAATGCGAAAGTCTGTGTGTTTGTCTGACACGCTTTCACGGCTAATCTATTACTCTACTAGATTTGGATGAAATTAAAAATGAAAGTAGAAAAAGTTACTGGTTCTAACATAGGTTACTTATTTTTACAAAAATCAACCTCTAAACGGTTGAAATAGGGGATGAAAGTTTATATGAAAAATCTAAACCGCTTGACCGATTGTAATGGATTTTGGCATAAATATAGTTGATAATCTAAGCTTAAACATAGGCAACTTTATTTTTCAAAAATCCACCCCGGAGGGTTGCAATATAAGGAAACAGTGACGCAGTTCACGTGGCGAAGCCGCGAGCAGGCCGCTAATTATAAATAATGTAAAATTGTAATTATATGAAATGTGTCCTGAAAATTATTAGTTCCGTTTATTTGTCATTTCAGTATGTCATTATAATTACAAAAAATAGTAATATAATCAAAGAGTATTGAATTGGTTTTTCATACTATCAATTGTTTTTATTTGAACACGTTTAAAAGAAATGTAAATTTGTATAAACCGGTTTTAAATTATGTAATCATTGAAACATAGGACTATGAAAAAAGCCGACTAGCCAGGTTTTATGAGCAATAGTTACCATGCTTTTTACATTTTAAAGTTTTATTTACACTCGCAGGAAATTAAAAAAGACATTTGTAAAAAACGTATAATAATTTTTACCCTAGCGGGATTTGAACCCGTGCCTCTGTGATTTATGCATCTGAATCGCGAACGAACGCATGGCTCAGGGATCAGCGATCAGCTCAGGGAGCGCTTGGACAGTTTTCGAGTCGAATCCCGCTGAGTTTAGTTTTTTTATATTTCATCTAAAAATGTATTTATCAGTTACCTTTTTAATAGTTGATACTTATATTTGTTAATTAAAATCTGGTCAATTAAAGTTTTGGGGCTCATTATCTATGTTTTCCTACTTACGTCATATATGCACAAAGCAGTATGTAGTAGAGTATCAAAGAATTCTTTAGAAGCGGCGGTGTGAAGAGTGGCGCAGTTTGATTCCAAATTTTGCGCATAAAAGATACATGCTTTGAATCTGTCACCACGATATCATCCATTATGATTGATTTTACCTAAAAAAATATATTTTTTTTAGCTTCACGCTGTATCCCGCACACAGCAGGGTAGGCAGAGGGAACCTAGTGTTAAGACACTCCGTTCTCCACGCACCGCCGAATTCGGAGGCATTGCGTGTTAAGTGGCGAAACTTAACGCCGCGCTTTGTCTCGATACCAGAGCGAAAAAAATGGAAATATTAAATATTTCCACTCCTCGAGTGGGAATCGATCCCACAACTAGTCGTTTTCAGTCACACTTTTGTGCCACTGCGTCACGGCATTAGCCCCATTATAAAATGTATTTTTAAATTTATTATAAAATTAAATTGACTAAATAGATGGGAGGAAGTCCTATCCGATTCTATTTTTGAAGAACCGCTCAATACGCTTTTATGATGTTCAAGGATAATTAAGCCATTACTTACTTAATTAGCACTATTGTTTCAATCAGTAATAGACTTTTGAAGCCTTAGAAAAAATTATCATTATAATAATTCCTTTCAAAATCGTTACGTAAATGAATAATCTCCATGAAATGTCTAAATAAGGATTAGTTTGGTTCACACAATTTAATTTGAATTATATTCTTTAATAATTATGTACAATAAAGACTTACCGGATAATTACTATTCCAGCCCATATTAAATTTGTAAATACTTGTCAGTACATCAAGAGCATCATCCTCTTTTCCTTTGCTCAATAAAAACTTAGGGCTTTCCAGCATAAAGAACGTCCCAAGCACTCCAATAACGCCCGGAACGCTTACAATTTGTAGGAGAAGCCTCCACGGCCGGTAGGTCATGGATAGCCACGGTACATCCAATGCAAATGATAACTCTGAGATAGGCAGTGCTATGGCTGTTGATCACACAGAAGAAAGTTAGGTAAATCCTATTCTACTGTAACAGTAATTACTTGTAGTTGTAATACTAAATGATGAATCTATAAAATATTTTCCACAATTCTTTATTAATTTATCAGATTTTGAAAAGTGGTTTATATTTTTTATTGCAAAAATTATTGTAAATTTGAGTAGTCTAACTTTCCTGCGTTCAGTTGTACGCATGATTAGTCAAAATGCTTAAACAGTTTCCAAGAACTGTAGGTTCAAATCCCGTTGTATGTAAATTTTTATACGTTGTCGAAATATTTCACATCTAAAATGTCCAAATAAAACTTTAAATATAAACTTACAAAGTAAAGATGGACTTACCACAAATAATAAACTGTACGTACATAGTCGCGCTCGCCATAAGGAACATGAATTTACCCCTGTATCTTAAGGGCATACTTTCACCCAAAAGGACGTAAGCAGCAGCGTTTGCTGACGACGTGCTGGAAATTTATTAGTGTGAATAAATATTTACATGCTAATTGAGTAATGTAATTGCAATACAATTAGATATTCGAGTACAATTAAATTTGTTTTACTTATAATCTAAATATTTATTTTTCAGAAACTTGCCAGCATGGGAAGTGTCAAGACGTTACCAAGGAAAGCTAATTCTACATAGTACGCGTGTACTATTATGCGATTGGAAATTTCCTTGTGAATTTTAGTTCAAACAACGAGTTCTAGACACAAAGATTAGGTAAGATTACATAATATATTTTTTCCGGGTAGTAAGAGAGAACCAACACCCCCGTTCTCCGCTTTTCATCCAATCGAAATTGAGGCCTTGCCTTTTGAATTACCGATAAATTAAGGATTTTTGTTATTTAAGACTTTCATTGCATTGTTTAAGACATTCACGACACAGTGAAATAGGGTCAGATTATAGACGCGATTTGTGGGTTTGATCCACTGATCTGATCCACTTTCGATTATTAAATCTACCTATACTAACCAATTTAAAATAGCTCAATAGACTTACAAAGAAGCCGATAAAAACTTTATTGCTGCTAAAGATTCATATGTCGGGGCGATGCTGGCTGCCAAGTTTAAGAGCATCCCCAAAGGCATCGCGAAGAGCAAAGTAGTTCGGCGGCCAAGTGTGTCCGCACAGAGACCCCACGCGTACGACGATATCATAATACCTAGAAACGTTTAAGTTCAGTATTTAGAAATGATTATATTAATGATACATTTGTAAATACTGAATTTCCTTATATTTTTTCATATATTTTATAAACACACTACGGATATATAATACGAACGATTCTTATATATAGTTGTTTTCTTAATTTTTTTTTAGCTTCACGCTGTATCCCGCACACAACAGGGTAGGCAGAGGGAGGGTAGTGTTAAAACACTCCGTTCCCCACTTTCCGCCGAATTCGGAGGCTTGCGTGTTAAGTGGCGGAACTTAACGCCACGCTATACCTCGACACCAGAGCGAAGAAAATGGAAATATAATTTCCACTCCGCGAGTGGGAATGGAACCCACAACCAGTCGTTTACAGTCACACGCTTGTGCCACTGGGCCACGACTGGCCACAAATATTATTATATTGTTCCTTATTTATAAAAGATATGATTCTTTTTTACCCGCGACGGAACGGCGACTGTATATGTGTTTGGGGTGAGAGGTTGTTTGTTTGTTTGTTTGTTTGTTTGTTTGTTTGTTTGTTTGTTTGTTTGTTCGTTCGTTCGTTCGTTCGTTCGTTCGTTCGTTCGTTCGTTCGTTCGTTCGTTCGTTCGTTCGTTCGTTCGTTCGTTCGTTCGTTCGTTCGTTCGTTCGTTCGTTCGTTCGTTCGTTCGTTCGTTCGTTCGTTCGTTCGTTCGTTCGTTCGTTCGTTCGTTCGTTCGTTCGTTCGTTCGTTCGTTCGTTCGTTCGTTCGTTCGTTCGTTCGTTCGTTCGTTCGTTCGTTCGTTCGTTCGTTCGTTCGTTCGTTCGTTCGTTCGTTCGTTCGTTCGTTCGTTCGTTCGTTCGTTCGTTCGTTCGTTCGTTCGTTCGTTCGTTCGTTCGTTCGTTCGTTCGTTCGTTCGTTCGTTCGTTCGTTCGTTCGTTCGTTCGTTCGTTCGTTCGTTCGTTCGTTCGTTCGTTCGTTCGTTCGTTCGTTCGTTCGTTCGTTCGTTCGTTCGTTCGTTCGTTCGTTCGTTCGTTCGTTCGTTCGTTCGTTCGTTCGTTCGTTCGTTCGTTCGTTCGTTCGTTCGTTCGTTTGTTCGTTCGTTCGTTCGTTCGTTCGTTCGTTCGTTCGTTCGTTCGTTCGTTCGTTCGTTCGTTTGTTTGTTTGTTTGTGTGTTTGTGCAAATTACTATGTCAATTATTTCCAAAACTATAAGTCCGATTTTGATACGGTTTTCTATGATAGGTTAAGGTTCAATTGGCGTATGTTCTTAGATATGTCTTATTGCCTTAACTCACCAGGGGGCGCTGCAGTAAGCATTTGTTTGTACTTTTTTTGTATTTATTTGTCTAAAACCAAAACTACTGATCCGATTGAAAAGAGTTTTCGGGAAAAGATTCAACTTTGCTTGGTGCATATTTTAAGATTTTTGTTTTTTTTGTTACGGGGAAAGCTCACCAGGGGGCGCTGCAGTAAACATTTGTTTATGCAAATCAAAAACTACTAGTCCAATTTAGATGAAACTTTCAAGGATAGGTTCAGGCTTAATTGGTGAGTCTTTTCATATATGTGTTATGGTGAACACTCATCAGGGGGCGCTGTAGTAAGCATTAGTTTGAGCTTTTTTGTGTAAAACCAAATTTTTTCTTGTATTTATTTGTCTAAAATCGAAATTACTAATCTGATTGGATAGAATTTTCAGAACTAGATTCAGCTTTGCTTGATGCATATTTTAAGATTTTTGTTTTTTTGTTACGGTGAAAATTCACCAGGGGGCGCTGCAGTAAACATTTATTTATGCAGAGTAAAAACTACTAGTCCGATTTAGATAAAACTTTCAACGATAGGTTCAGGTTTAATTGGTGCATCTTTTCATATATGTGTTATGGTGACCACTCATCAGGGGGCGCTGTAGTAAGCATTTGTTTGAGTTTTTTTGTGTAAAACCAAAATTTTTCTTGTATTTATTTGTCTAAAACCAAAATTACTAATCCGATTGGATAGAATTTTCAGAACTAGATTCAGCTTTGCTTGATGCGTATTTTAAGATTTTTGTTTTTTTGTTACGGTGAAAATTCACCAGGGGGCGCTGCAGTAAACATTTGTTTATGCAGAGTAAAAACTACTAGTCCGATTTAGATAAAACTTTCAACGATAGGTTCAGGTTTAATTGGTGCATCTTTTCATATATGTGTTACGGTGACCACTCACCAGGGGGCGCTGCAGTAAGTACATTTGTTTGTGCAAAACTAAAACTACGAGTCCGATTTGAATGCAGTTTTCAATGATAGATTCAAGTTTACTTAGTGCATATTTTCATATATGTGTCATGTATGTTTACTTAGTGCATATTTTCATGTATGTGTCAACTCTCTAGGGGGCGCTGCAGTAAGTAGCTGCTTCTATTTTTTTATGTAGAACCAAAACGACTAGTAGGATTGGAAAGTTTTCAGTATTAGATTCCGCTTTGCTTAGTGCATGTTTTTAAATTTAAATTACGGTGACAAGTCACCAGGGGGCGCTGCAGTAAAATATTGTTTGTGCAAAGCTAAAATGAGGAATTCGATTTGGATGCAGTTTCAGTGATAAGCTCAAGTTTAATTAGTGCATGTTCTTGGATATGTTTTATCGTGCTAACTCACCAGGGGGCGCTGCAGTAAACATTTGATTGTAATATTTAAAACAAAACCACAACTACTAGTCCGATTGGGCAGAGTTTTTAGTATTAGATTTACTTGGTGTAAGTTTTTAGGTTCTTTTTTACGTTAAGAACTCACCAGAGAGCGCTGCATTAAACATTTAATTATGCAAAGTTAAAACTATAAGTCCGATTTGGATGCAGTTATCAAAAATAGGATCAGGCTTAATTAGCGCGTGTTCTCTTATATGTGTCGTGGTGTGACACCTCACCAGGGGGCGCTTCAGTAAGCATTTGCTTGTATTTTTTGTGTGAAACCTATTTAGATGCGGTTTTCTGTGATAGATTCAGGTTTAATTGTTGCGTGTTTTTATATGCCATATCACGAACTACCACGGGGCGCTCCAGTACAAATTAGTTTGTTCAAAATCAAAACTACTAGTGGGTTTTGTGATTTTTACTGATTTGGTTAGACTTAAATTTCCTGAAAATGTTACGGTGACAATCTGCCAGGCGCTGCAATAAGTATTTGATAACCAGAAAACATTGGGTTTATAATTTCTTTTGGATTTGCATGAAGATTAATATAAAGTATTTCGAAATTATGTAATAATATATAATGTGTATCTATTCACTTTAAAAAGTTTAAAATAAAAAACAAAATTAAAAATTTTGAAAACACCCACGACGGTTTAATTGTAATTGAAAAAGAATAAAATAACTCTATTTTAAATATAGTAGCTAACAGTATAGATTTCGTTCTTAAAGTTTTTAAAAGGAATATCAGTTATCAAAACTGTAAATTCATATTAATATTTTATTTTTTTCCCAAACCTGTTTTAACAGCATGAAAACCTAGGAGAACTTAGCAAACTTAAAGTAATGGCAGCTCCGACGAAGTCGTCCCCGTCATCTCGTTACATATATTCTTTTAGGCGGGGGATTTCTAGTTATTTTATCCTTTTTCAATTACAATTAAACCGTCGTGGGTGTTTTAATAATGTTAGTAGAATTGTTTACTAATATTGAATAAGTGTAGGTAAATACTATAATTATTCAAGCGTGACTTCGTTAGGCGATTTAAGTTTAATCACTTTTTTACAGCATCACGCGACTTCCTGTATAGTGGGGTAGTCAAAGAGAATCTAGCGTCAAAACACTCCGTCCTCCACTATTTGCGTGAAATCGGGACATTGCGTGTTAAGTGGCGTAACGTAACGTAGCGTTTTGTGTTTGATACACGAGTGAAGAAATGAAAATTTAAATATTCCTACGAATGGGAATCGAACTCATAACCATCGCGTTTATATTTAGACGTTGTCCCACTGCGTCACGACGGACAGATTTAGTTTTACACTTTTTTTAATTTCTGTTAACTGATATGGAAAATTGTCAAAGGGGTTATTCTGGTGCTTTGTTCGAATGTTTGAAAAAATGAACGTGGGGAGTACACGACCTACATATATTGCGTAAACAGCTCAAGGGAATTGGAGCACAGGGTTATTTAGACTCTTACTTACCCTCTTTTTGATCTATTTATATGCTTACTAGCGGCCCGATCGCGGCTTCGCCGCGTTAACTGTTTCGTTACATTGGCACTCTCAAGGGTGGATTTTTGAAAAGAAAATAGCCTATGTTTAACCTTGAACTATCACCTATATTTGTTCCAAAATGAATTATAATCGGTCAAGCAGTTTAGATTTTTCATATAAACTTTCATCTCCTATTTCAACCTCTTAGAAGTTGATTTTTAATTAAATAAGTATCCTATGTTTGACCTTGGTTATTTACTACTTTGGCTCTAAATTTCATCCAAATCGGACCGGTAGAGTAGCCGCGAAAGCGTGACAGACAAACAGATAGACTTTTGCGTTTTGCTCTTTTTGTCTTTAACCATAAATATCTCAGTAACCGTTGATCGCACAAGAAACGTAAGGAGTATTTTAAAATCTTCAGTAAATTTCCCATTAAAACCAGCTACGGATTTTTCATAAAAATATATATCTTCTTCTTTACATTAATTTTAAAAATCATTACAAAAAGGACTTTTTGTTGCTTTTGGGAAAATCAGGCGCTAAGTTGGATATATCAAGAAAACTGGTAATGTTGACTGTGCGTTTTACAGTTCAATATATTCACAAAAACCTCACAAGGTTTCGATTAAATCCATCAAGCCGTTTTTTGTTTCATTCGATCAATTTTTTGAAGAAAATTGAAGGATCGCTGTTTCGACTTTGAAAAATCACCTCTAGCGAAAATAAAAACGTGATGATTTTTCAGATTTTTCCTTCTTTTTTATTGATAATAGTGTTATTATTTTACACTATAAATTTAAACACTATTATCAATAACAAAACATGAAAAAAGCTGAAATATCATTTCGTTTTTTGAAATATCATTTTTGATACAGCCGCTTAAAAATGTCAAAAAGTTTGGATTTTTTTTTGATCCTTTAATTATTTCCGCTAGTATATTTTAAGCTTAGTACATGGTAATATTGTGATCACCATGTCACGGCACGTGGAAGTACCTAATTGATTGTAACAAAAAAACAAAACGATCATAAAATGTTTATATAAAAAGTTAAATGTTTATGCAAATTAATAGTTTCGTACAAAAAAAAATTAATAAAAGAGATTAATTAAAATAGCAAACTAATTTGTGTTTCCGTCAGGCACCTTCTTTATTTTCTTACATAAGAAAGATGAAGACTGCCAATTAAGCTGTCTGATAGGTACAAAAGTTTTTTTTTTCAGCTTCACGCCGTATCCCGCACACAGCAGGGTAGGCAAAGGGAACCTAGTATTAAGATACTCTGTTCCCCACTTTCCGCCGAATTTGGAGGCATTGCGTGTTAAGTGGCGGAACTTAACGCCGCGCTTTACCTCGACACCAGAGCGAAAAAAATGGAAATATTAAATATTTCCACTACACGAGTGGGAATCGAACCCACAACCAGTCGTTTACAGTCACACGCTTGTGCCACTGGGCCCCGACTGACCACAGGTACAAAAGTAAATTAATAAAAATTAATAATGGTTCTAATAAAATGCTAGCGACCTCGCGTATATAACAAACTATTTCGTATTTCACCCGCATATCTCTCCGCTTCAAAACTACATTGAAATAGGTTAAGCTGTTTCTGAGATAACCGTCCAGAAATAGACAAACAAAGAGACACATAGACACAGACAAAATGAAACTGGAAAAGTAAATATCATTATTTTCATTCAGTAAATAAATAAAGTAAATGTCATGATTTTTTTTTATAAATACGCTAAAACTAGCACGTTATATATTTATTATACACTACGGCGCCCCGCTCGCGGCTTCGTCGTGATGCGCTGCTGCAATTTTTATCTCCTATTCGAGTCCCTTTAGGATTCTCTGAAATTTTTGTTCAATCATAATAAAATGGCTATATTTTATAGCACTACTGAATAGTGTAGCTTTCTCTTTGTCAAACAATTTTCATAATCGGTCAAGTATTTTCGAAAATGACCCCTTATAAACAAAATTACAAACTTTATTATATTAATATATATATTTATAGATTGTGTTAATGCTTCTATGAAACTAAAGTGTACAGTTATGGTACGGCTCACCTATCAAAGGCACTGCAGAGAGTAGACCCTGTTGGGACGTCGTAAGCTTCATATCGCACGCCACGCTGGGCAGTATCACCGAGAACCCGAATATATCGATATACATTGCCAAGATGAGCAAGCAGCATATGACTAGCAAACTAATATTGTATCTGCCAAATCCTGCGAATAAAAATATTTTATTTTACAAAAAAATGTATTTAGTTTTTATTTACACAAAGAACGGAGTGTCCTTAACACTAGGTTCCCTCTGCCTGCTGTGTGCGGGATACAGCGTGAAGCTAAAAAAAAAAACAAAAAAAATCCTACATAGAACATAGATAAAAAAATGCGGGGCGTTGAGTTCCGCCAGTGTCTTAATTTCGGGCAGAAAATAGAGACCAGTGCTTGATATTAGCTTTTCTCTGACTACTAATCATTTAGGATTAATTATTTATTGTGTGACTTTGTTTCTTTGTTTTTTTAAATTAACTCTTGATATTTTTATGCTGTTTCAATTTTTGTATTATCTACTTGTTAAACTATGATTTTAATATCAATATGTTCGGTGATTCCCCGCAACTGTTCAATATAATTAATTAATTAATTAATTAATACATTTTAACATACAATGATATACTATTTTATTTGGATTTGTATTTTACTTTCTTCTATACAAGTTTATTTGATAAAGATAGATGTTTTTTTATAGAAATCCAAATCATACAGAAACTAACGTCAAAACCGTTCTCCACTTTCCGTTCCAAATTGAGATACTGTGTACTGAATGGTGAAAGTGTGGGAGAGAGAAGAACGTGTCGTAGGTACCAGTGCGATTATTTTTAATGTAATCGTTCTCCCGAGAGGGAATTGTATCCACGTCCAATCACGTTTATAGTAAGATGCAGTCACACTGCGCCTCAACGGTCATTTCAAATAAATAAAAAAATCTTATAAACTTACCAGTTAAATTTAACGCATCTTCAAACCCACACTTAGTTGTAACATCCTTACTTTTCGTGCATTCCTCCATTTTTATAATAATATTTATATAAAATATATTAGGAATAAATATTTAAATTTAAAAAAAACTATTTTAAAAACATTGGCTAGTATTTTTAGGATTACAAGTTATTTTAGTAATAAACAACGTTTACAAAGGGGACGTCGTGATGTGAATGGTATATTTACTTCAGCTACTTCTACAGTAGTAGTAATACTGTATACAAACGTAATATATCGTATACTAGTATTGCTATAGTACGTGTATAATGTAATTGTTTAAAACACAAGTTTGTCGTGGATTTTATCAAGTGCTTTTTATGTACCTGCACAGAGCAATTGGTTATTTGATATTAATTGATAATAAAATGTAAATAATCATAATTATAAATGTTTTATTTGCATTTTTTTTATTTTAAAGGTGTGTTTTTTAGCTTTATGCTGTATCCCTTGCGGGGTAATCAGAGAGAACGGAGCGCGATACGCTACGGTCCCTGTATACTTCTTTCGCCTCGTCCATCATCATCAACGTCTTCATACACGCCCTCCGGGTGTACCTCATGTTTTTTACGTGACCTCTCTCCAGTATTGTGTGTGCTTGTGTTTTCGAAGGTCAACCGAGGTCTCCCCCTGTCTCTGTTACCACCTTTGTTCATATCACCTTTGTTCATATATCATTGTTACCATTCTTTCAACATTCCATCCTTTCGACGTGCCCAAACCGCTCGCTTCTGTGTATCTCTTAAGTGTGTTTGAATTTATTTTTCTGTATAGAAGTAGACGGTTTGATTCTTACTTTGTACATATCTATGTACTTAGTACTAACATCCTTATGTATTCAAGATTTACAAGATGACCAACAGGGCTTTATAGCAAATGGCAGTGACCTGCCATACTAAGGGTAGCCTCAACTCGCAATATAAAAAGAGAGTATAAAACTTCATATCTTTTGATTTCTCCACGAATAATAATAAATGATAGAGCAAGATATTTCAGAAGCACAGGACGTGAATTCTGTTTTTTACCCGCGACGGAACGGCGACTGTATATGTGTTTGGGGTGAGAGGTTGTTTGTTTGTTTGTTTGTTTGTTTGTTTGTTTGTGTGTTTGTGCAAATTACTATGTCAATTATTTCCAAAACTATAAGTCCGATTTTGATACGGTTTTCTATGATAGGTTAAGGTTCAATTGGCGTATGTTCTTAGATATGTCTTATTGCCTTAACTCACCAGGGGGCGCTGCAGTAAGCATTTTACGTGAAAACGAATGTTTTCAATTATCTCAAAAAATAGTAGTCTGATTTCAATAGATTTTCAGTGATAGATTCAGATTTAATTGGTGGATGTTCTTGGATATGTTTTATCGTGTCAAACCACCAGTTGCAGTAAGCATTTGTTTGTACTTTTTTTGTATTTATTTATCTAAAACCGAAACTACTGATCCGATTGAAAAGAGTTTTCGGAAAAAGATTCAGCTTTGCTTGATGCATATTTTAAGTTTTTTCTTTTTTTGTTACGGGGAAAACTCACTAGGGGGCGCTGCAGTAAACATTTGTTTATGCAAATCAAAAACTACTAGTCCAATTTAGATGTAACTTTTAAGGGTAGGTTCAGGCTTAATTGGTGCGTCTTTTCATATATATGTTATGGTGACCACTCATCAGGGGGCGCTGTAGTAAGCATTTGCTTGTATTTTTTTGTGTAAAACCAAAATTTTTCTTGTATTTATTTGTCTAAAACCGAAATTACTTATCCGATTGGCTAGAGTTTTCAGAATTAGATTCAACTTTGTTTGCTGCATATTTTAAGATTTTTGTTTTTTTTTTACTATGAAAATTCACCAGGGGGCGCTGCAGTAAACATTTGTTTATGCAGAGCAAAAACTACTAGTCCGAATTAGATGAAACTTTCAATGATAGATTCAAGTTTAATTGGTGCTTCTTTTCATATATACGTTAAGGTGATCACTCACCAGGGGGCGCTGCAGTAAGTACATTTGTTTGTGTAAAACTAAAACTACGAGTCCGATTTGAATTCAGTTTTTAATGATAGATTCAAGTTTACTTAGTGCATATATTCATATATGTGTCATGTATGTTTACTTAGTGCATATTTTTATGTATGTGTCAACTCTCTAGGGGGCGCTGCAGTAAGTAGCTGCTTCTATTTTTTTGTGTAAAACCAAAACGACTAGTACGATTGTCAAGAGTTTTCAGTATTAGATTCCGCTTTACTTAGAGCATGTTTTTAAGTTTATATTACGGTGACAAGTCACCAGGGGGCGCTGCAGTAAAATATTGTTTGTGCAAAGATAAAATGACGAATTTGATTTGGATGCAGTTTCAATGATAAGCTCAAGTTTAATTAGTGCATGTTCTTGGATATGTTTTATCGTGTTAACTCACCAGAGGGCGCTGCAGTAAACATTTGTTTGTAATATTTAATGCAAAACCACAACTACTTGTCCGATTGGGCAGAGTTTTTAGTATTAGAGTTGCCTTTACTTGGTGTAAGTTTTTAGGTTTTTTTTCACGTCAAGAACTCACCAGGGGGCGCTGCATTAAACATTTAATTATGCAAAGCTAAAACTACAAGTCCGATTTGGATGCAGTCATCAAAGATAGGATCAGGCTTAATTAGCGCGTGTTTTCGTATATGTGTCATGATGACACCTCACCAGGGGGCGCTGCAGTAATTTGCTTGTATTTTTTGTGTGAAACCTATTTAGATGCGGTTTTCTGTGATAGGTTCTGGTTTAATTGCTGCGTGTTTTATATGCCATATCACGAACTACCACGGGGCGCTCCAGTATATATTAGTTTGTTCAAAATCAAAACTACTAGTGGGTTTTGTGATTTTCACTGATTTGGTTAGACTTAAGTTTCGTGAAATGTTACGGTGACAATCTCCCAGGCGCTGCAATAAGCATTTGATAACCAGAAAGCATTGGATTTATAATTTCTTTTGGGTTTGCATGAACATTAATATAAAGTATTTCGATATTATGTAATAATATATAATGTGTATCTATTCACTTTAAAAAGTTTAAAATAAAAAGCAAAATTAAAAATTTTGAAAAAACCCACGACGGTTTAATTGTAATTGTAAAAGGATAAAATAACTATAAATCCCCCGCCTAAAAGAATATATGTAACGAGATGATAGGGACGACTTCGTCGGGGGCTGCCAGTTGCAACCTCTATTTTAAATATAGTAGCTAACAGTATAGATTTCGTTTTAAAGTCTTTAAAATACCAGTTATCAAAACTGTAAATTCATATTAATATTTATTTTTTTTGCCAAACCTGTTTTAACAGCAAGAAAACCTATGAGAAGGTTTTAACAGAAGGTTCAAACTTAAAGTAATGGCAGCCCCGACGAAGCCGTCCCTATCATCTCGTTACATATATTCTTTTAGGCGGGGGATTTATAGTTATTTTATCCTTTTACAATTACAATTAAACCGTCGTGGGTTTTTTCAAAATTTTTAATTTTGTTAACACTGTAATTAACATTTTACAGTTTTAGAATATAGAAATAATCATTAGATAAAAATCATCTTCTTAATTTGACTAGGTAAGCAATGATACAAATCTGTTATTTGGTTAGTGGTTAATAGTAAATTTAATGGGAATACTAGGTCTTTACAAATAACGTAGACTCCTAATGCCACTGGCTTGATCACATAAGTAGAAATTGGCAAAAAAATAAAATAATATTAATTTCCACAACATGTGGTTTATGACATTCATAACTAAAATAAAGATTTAAATATATTAGTAGACTATGGGTGTCGTAATACACGTCGTCACGTTGTTCTATGCAAAATAGTAGGTATGTCAAACATGCATATAAAATTATATGAATTTTATGTGCTTTCAATTATAAAATAAAAATATGGCAATTAAATTTTCTTATACACATAAACTTAAACTCTGTTAAATTATATACCCTTCCTTCCATATAATTTTTCTAAATACACACCTAGTTCGAAAATTATTTCCTACTAAATGTTTCGTTATATTGCTACCCTCAGGGTGTTGGATTTTTGAAAAATAAAGTAGCCTATGTTTAACCTTGGATTATCAACTATATATATTGCAAAATTCATTACAATCGGTCAAGCGGTTTAGATTTTTCATATAAACTTTCATCCCCTATTATCGCCTTTGAAGGTTGACTTTCGAAAAAATAAGTAGCTTATATTTGACCCTGGATTATTTACTACTTTCATTCTAAATTTCGCCCAAATCGCACCTATAGATTAGCCGTGAAAACGTGACAGACAAACGGAGAGACTTTCGCATTTATAATATAAGTATGGATTTTTTTTTTTTTTTTTTATTGAATAAAGGAGGCAAACGAGCAGAAGGACCACCTGATGGTAAGTGGTTACCTTCGCCCATAGACATCCACAACACTATAGGGGTTGTGGATGCGTTGCCGACCTTGGGGGTGAAGTAGGGAAGGAGGGAGATAGGATGGGAATGGTGGGAATAGGGAGAGAGCTGGCTTACATGCCATCGAACCGGAACACATCAACAGATATTTGGCGGTTCGTCTTTGACATGCTAGTGGTCGCGAGCCAGTCGAAGAACAAGTCTCCTACCACCAAGCTACTGGGTTACCCGCCTTTTACGGGACGCTATCCCAGCTGCGGGGGGGAATTGTATTCTTAACCCGTCCCCCCACGGGGTAGATTAAAGCCCAGAGCCAATGGACTTACCACCGGGGATGCCAAAGACCGTGCAAAGTGAAGGAGGTTAAGTAGGAAGGCAGACCCTGGCTAAAGCCGGGATAGTGCCAGGAGGAAGAGTATAAGTATGGATTGAAAATAATAATAAAATTACAAATTCCTCAAGCTACTCTGTGTCGAAAGGTGTTGTTATAGTGAAATGTTTTGTTTACGTATAAACGGTTCGCGTTACACGAATAGGTATGCAAGGAATATAATGGTCCTCTTTATCTGTTCTGACTTTGTAAGTGTGAAAACACTACGCGTTGGACTTCAATACAATTATATAATGTTGTCAATATTATGAATTTATTACGTATTTTCGTTTAAATTTATCTATACTTATTTTTAATTGCAGGACTTTTAAATATTTTTAAAGTGTTATTCCACACTTAGGAAAATTGAAAAAGTAATAAGTTGTAATAAAGCGTATAAGAATTTCGACGCAGCGTGTAGTAGAACGCATGGCTCAGTGGTGAGAGCGCCTGAACGGTATTCAAGAGGCGCGGGTTCGAATCCCGCTGCAATCAAATTTTTATACGTTTTCTAAATGTGTTTTTTAATTGCAGAACTTAAAAAGATTAGAAAGTTACTTCTTAAACTTAAAAAGTTTAGAAAGTTAACTTAAAGAGTTTAAAAAGTTTAGGAATTTAAAAAAGTTAAATTAATGTTCATATGTTCAAGTCTCACTCCACATAAGTAAGGCCGTAATATTATACAGATATTTTCTTGGTACAAGATGAACAAATTTTCTTTATAGTCCGCTAATCAGAAGTACTCATGAGTAGATAACATCTTTACCGCTACATTACTCCGGAACTCCTCAAAATAAAAATACATATTTTAAAATTCTTTCGCTTCATTTCCATGACCTACCTAACTTGAATCCTAGTGTGAAACCACATACGTCCACTTTATCCATTTTAAAATGGATATCATATAAAAGAAAACATGAAGGAAATCGTTGAAGTCTATACTTTATTTGTAGATCATGCGATAGCTTCACGCTGTATCCCGCACACATTCGGGTAGGCAGAGGGAACCTAGTGTTAAGACACTCCGTTCCCCACGCACCGCCGAATTCGGAGGCGTTGCGTGTTAAGTGGCGGAACTTAACGCGACGCTTTATAGGTATCATCCAATAGGTTATTTAATATTTATTTTATTTTCATATGGCAGTGTGTACAGTCACTTAACACATAGGGTCTGTTATTGTTTATTACTACTCTGTCTACTCGACTAGATATAGGAAGACATAAAAATACACGTTTTTTTTTATAGCTTCACGCTGTATCCGGCACACAGCAGGGTAGGCAGAGGGAAACCTAGTATTAATATACTCCGTTCCCCACTTTCCGCCGAATTCGGAGGCATTGCGTGTTAAGTGAAGGAACTTAACGCCGCGCTTTACCTCGACACCAGAGCGAAGAAAATCGAAATATTAAATATTTCCACACCTTGAGTGTGAATCGAACCCACAACCTATCGTTTTCAGTCACACGCTTGTGCCACTGGACCACGACTGGCCACTAATTCAAATCTTTAATTTAATTATTTTTTTCTTAAATTAATTTAATTTCATTCTAAACTTCTAAGTCTTACGCTTTCAGACTTATCCCACATCGGAAGATAATCAAAGATAACCTAGTGTCAAGACACCGTTGTTCACTTTCCACTCGACATTAAGATATTGCGTGTTGAGTGGCGGAACTCAAAGCCGTCCTATATCTTTACCAGATTGAGAAATGACAATGATTTAAAAAGTTATAATTATTGCCCCGAAAGGGGATCGAACCCACAATCTATCAGGTTAACAGTCGGACGCTTTTCCATTGGACTACGCTAGCAGCAACTTCTTATTAAGAATTAAAGAAGCTATGTAATTTTGTGGCCAGTCGTGGCGCAGTGGCAGAAGCGTGTGCCTGTAAACGACTGGTTGTGGGTTCGATTCCCACTCGAGGAGTGGAAATTATATTTCCATTTTCTTCGCTCTGGTGTCGAGGTAAAGCGCGGCGTTAAGTTCCGCCACTTAACACGCAAGCCTCCGAACTCGGCGGTGCGCGGGGAACGGAGTGTCTTAACACTAGGTTCCCTCTGCCTATCCTGCTGTGTGCGGGATATAGCGTGAAGCTAATAAAAAGATTTTTTTTAGTCTTCTAGCAACGAAATAATCAATATACATTTCATTTTTGTTGGCTTTTTTAATCGATTTTCCTGTTAACTTAGTTTAAATAAAACTTGAGGTTTCTACCTCATATTCATTCTTCTAATACTTAAAATTTGAATAGTATATTTACTTTTATTTTCAGCTAATCGCAAATTTTGGGTTTATTTTTGTCACAATTTTTTGGGTTATTATATACATTTTTCTGTAACAATTATTATAGCTTTATAAATAAATTATTTTCCCGTTGAATGTTACGTCTTGTGGTCTTTAGTTGTGATGATCGATCGATCGATATAAAGCCCCAGCAATGTCAGGAAACCTGACATCGCCTATCGGAATTATCTAATCTAAATAAATAAGATAATATTTTTTATTTGTCATATAATATTTTGTTTAGTTTCATTTGTGTATCGTTATAAGTATAATTGTCAAACGGTGGCAGTATGGAGTTAGTGGACGAGTATTGTGACATGCTACAGGTTCACAGTAGTAGAGATAAGGTGAATATTTACATATTTTTTTTTTTTATGGAATGAAGGAGGCAAGCGAGCTGAAGGTCCACCTGGTGTTAAGTGGTTACCTTCGCCCATAGACATCCACAACATTCAAGTTATGGATGCGTTGCCAGCCTTGGGAATGTAGGACAGAAGGAGGGAGGAAGGATGGGAATGGTGGGAATAGGGAGAGCTGGCTTACATGCCATCGAACCGGAACACATCATAAGATATTTGGCGGTTCGTCTTTGACATGATAGTGGTCGCGAGCCAGTCGGAGAACTAATCTCCTACCACCAAACTACTGGGTTACCCGCCTTTTACGGGACGCTACCCAGCGGCGGGGGGGAATTGTATTCTTAACCCGTCCCCCCACGGGCATATTGGGGGATATTAGTACCTGCTAGTATAGATTAACCTGTGCGTATGTAGTATATCATGCCAGTTCTGCTCATTCATAGTAAACCATTTATAATTTTTGTAATACCTAAACACGCTTCAACTGAAGTACAAAAAGAAATGCCTACCAAATTGTGTTGTGTTGTGTTACATCGAAAAAGCACTAAAAGTATTTGAAAATTCAGTTCAGTGCAGTTTACACTTTTACAGTAACCGTTACATAATAAAAATCTTACGTCTTCATGAATGCGCTGTAAATTATTGATCATCAGAAAAATCCTTAACAAGTAGATTTTTACGTGTAAGTACATTATATATATACTCACTTCGAGGAAGAGTTATATTGAGTTCAAGATTTTTACAAGAGAGGTGTTTTGGGTTCAATTCCCAGGCGAAGAGAAAATAGTTAAATATTTTTATACCTTTCTAACAGTAGAAGGCATTGAGTTCAAAATGCAATATCTAGTATCCGTGTGGAAAGTAGAGTATGGAGTGTTTTAAGGCGATGTACCTACCCGTTTTACTTATTATACCTACTATGCAAGAAAAAGAAAAAACGCGCAGCTGCGTTTTATTTCCTACTATCTTTCTTTAACTTTTGGCATAAATTATAATAAATATTGTTATTTCTCTATTCCTTAAAACAGATAGTGTCTTTAACATGCTACACATTGAAGTTTTGGGGCACGACATCTAAACGGGACAACTTACTTACGGCTAGTGCAAGATTGGCCAGTACCAGAGCTGCCCTGCGACTGTTTGATGACGCTGCTTATATAAAAGCGTTACTAAAATATGGATTAGGTAAACAGGTAAGACGTCATTGTTAACTTAATGCTTTTCCATTCATATAATGATAGAGAGAACCTAGTGTAATCAGTTAAAAAAAAATTTGAAAAAACCCACGACGGTTTAATTGTAATTGAAAAAGGATAAAATAACTAGAAATCCCCCGCCTAAAAGAATATATGTAACGAGATGATGGGGACGACTTCGTCGGAGCTGCCATTACTTACAATTAAAATATTAATATGGGAAAAAATTAAAATATTAATATGAATTTACAATTAATTGATAACTGGTACTCCTTTTAAAAACTTTTAGAACGAAATCTATACCGTTAGCTACTAGATATTTAAAATAGAGGTTGCAACTGGCAGCCCCCGACGAAGTTGTCCCCATCATCTCGTTACATATATTCTTTTAGGCGGGGGATTTCTAGTTATTTTATCCTTTTTCAATTACAATTAAACCGTCGTGGGTTTTTTCAAAATTTTTAATTTTGTTTTTTATTTTAAACTTTTTAAAGTGAATAGATACACATTATATGTTATTACATAATTTCGAAATACTTTACATTAATCTTCATGCAAATCCAAAAAAAAATATAAACCCAATGCTTTCTGGTTATCAAATACTTATTGCAACGCCTGGCAGATTATCACCGTAACATTTTCAGGAAATTTAAGTCTAACCAAATCAGTGAAAATCACAAAACCCACTAGTAGTTTTGATGTAGCGCCCCGTGGTAGTTGGTGATATGGCATATAAAAACACGCAGCAATTAAACCTGAACCTATCACAGAAAACCGCATCTAAATAGGTTTCACACAAAAAATACAAGCAAATGCTTACTGCAGCGCCCCCTGGTGAGATGTCACCATGACACATATACGAGAACACGCGCTAATTAAGCCTGATCCTATTTTTGATAACTGCATCCAAATCGGACTTATAGTTTTAACTTAGCATAATTAAATGTTTAATGCAGCGCCCCCTGGTGAGTTCTTAACGTAAAAAAGAACCTAAAAACTTACACCAAGTAAAGGTAAATCTAATACTAAAAACTCTGCCCAATCGGACAAGTAGTTGTGGTTTTGTTTTAAATATTACAAACAAATGTTACTGCAGCGCCCCCTGGTGAGTTAACAAGATAAAACATATCCAAGAACATGCACTAATTAAACTTGAGCTTATCACTGAAACTGCATCCAAATCGAATTCGCCATTTTAGCTTTGCACAAACAATATTTTACTGCAGCGCCCCCTGGTGACTTGTCACCGTAATATAAATTTAAAAACATGCTCTAAGCAAAGCGGAATCTAATACTGAAAACTCTTTCCAATCGTACTAGTCGTTTTGGTTTTACACAAAAATAGAAGCAGCTACTTACTGCAGCGCCCCCTAGGGAGTTGACACATACATAAAAATATGCACTAAGTAAACATACATGATACATATATGAAAATATGCACTAAGTAAACTTGAATCTATCATTGAAAACTGCATTCAAATCGGACTCGTAGTTTTAGTTTTGCACAAACAAATGTACTTACTGCAGCGCCCCCTGGTGAGTGGTCACCGTAACACATATATGAAAAGATGCACCAATTAAACCTTAACCTATCGTTGAAAGTTTTATCTAAATCGGACTAGTAGTTTTTACTCTGCATAAACAAATGTTTACTGCAGCGCCCCCTGCTGAATTTTCACCGTAACAAAAAAACAAAAATCTAAAAATATGCATTAAGCAAAGCTGAATCCAGTTCTGAAAACTCTATCCAATCGAAACAGTAATTTCGGTTTTAGACAAATAAATACAAGAAAAATTTTGGTTTTATACAAAAAAACTCAAACAAATGCTTACTACAGCGCCCCCTGATGAGTGGTCACCATAACACATATATTACAAGACGCACCAATTAAGCCTGAACCTATCCTTGAAAGTTTCATCTAAATTGGACTTGTAGTTTTTGATTTGCATAAACAAATGTTTACTGCTGCGCCCCCTGGTGAGTTTTCCCCGTAACAAAAAAAGAAAAATCTTAAAATATGCATCAAGCAAAGATGAATCTTTTTATGAAAACTCTTTTCAATCGGAGCAGTAGTTTCGGTTTTAGACAAATAAATACAAAAAAAGTACAAACAAATGCTTACTGCAGCGCCCCCTGGTGGTTTGACACGATAAAACATATCCAAGAACATCCACCAATTAAACCTGAATCTATCACTGAAAATCTATCGAAATCAGACTATTATTTTTTGAGATAATTGAAAACATTCGTTTTCACGTAAAATGCTTACTGCAGCGCCCCCTGGTGAGTTAAGGCAATAAGACATATCTAAGAACATACGCCAATTGAACCTAAACCTATTATAGAAAACCGTATCAAAATCGGACTTATAGTTTTGGAAATAATTGACATAGTAATTTGCACAAACACACAAACAAACAAACAAACAAACAAACAACCTCTCACCCCAAACACATATACAGTCGCCGTTCCGTCGCGGGTAAAAATAGCACCTTTATATTATGTGGCTAGTCGTTCAGCAGTGGCACAAGCGTGTGACTGTAAACGACTGGTTGTGGGTTCGATTCCCTCTCGAGGAGTGGATTTCCCCTTTTCTTCGCTCTGGTGTCGAGGTAAAACACTGAGTTAAGTTCCGCTACTCGACACGCAATGCCTCCGAATTCGACGGAAAGTGGGAAACGGAGTGTCTTAACACTAGGTTCTCTTTGCTTACCCTGTTGTGTACGGGATACAGCGTGAAGCAAAAAAAAAAATAGAGAACCTAGTGTAAATACCATCATCACCTACCTCACCGAGAGTTGCTGGATGTGAGAAGCGCAAGGTTGATTGTCGTGGAGATCCTTGGGGAAAGTCTATATGCACTGGGTTTCGTATGACTGAGACAACGTTGACAGTGACATGTGACTCAAACTTATACTCAAATAATTTAAGCAATATAATTGCCGTGAATAATCACTACGTCTCGAATTCATGTATGCTTAAGGAAACACAGTGTCTGCCTAACCTGACATAGAGTAAGAAAATGAGGGTGCTATTTAGCTGATTACTCTAAGCGGAAATCGAACTCAAAGTAGTAATCGAACTAACCTAAACAAATTTATTGAAAATAAAACTAATTTATTAGTCTAAACTAAACATTTGAAAATTTTGGCTAAGCATCTTATTTCTTTTTTCTTTTAGCTTCACGCTGTATCCTGCACACGGCAGGGTAGGCAGAGGGAACCTAGTGTTAAGACAATCCGTTGCCATGCCATTCCACTGAATTCGGAGGCGTTGCGCGCTTTTTCTCTGATACTAAAGCGAATAAATGAAAATATTAAATATTTCCACTCCTCAAGTGGGAATCGAACCCACAACCAGTCGTTTACAGTCACACGTTCGTGCCACTGCGCCACTACTGGCCCCTTAGCATTGCCTAATAAGCATTTTATTTATTAAGAAAATTATTATTATAAATTATTTATGTGGCCAGATGTGGCCCAGTGGCACAAGCGTGTGACTGTAAACGACTGGTTGTGGGTTCGATTCCCACTCGAGGAGTGGAAATATTGAATATTTCCATTTCCTTCGCTCTGGTGCCGAGGTAAAGCGCGGCGTTAAGTTCCGCCACTTAACACGTCGAATTCAGCGTTGCGTGGGGAACGGAGTGTCTTAACACTAGGTTCCCTCTGCCTACACTGCTGTGTGCGGGATACAGCGTGAAGCTAAAAAAAAATAACATTGTAAATTAACAAATATTTTCCTCTTAACTGCATGTGTATTAAAAGACACTCTAATATTTTTTCTAGGACGGACCACTATGGGGCACACTCGGTGTAACGTACAATACATTAACATTAGCGTACTTGCAAGCTGAGAAGATAGTATTCTTAATAGACACCGGTGTATTGAAACTAAGCGAAGAAAATGTCTTCAAATGCAGAACTGCGCACAAACTGTTCTGGTCTCTGTATACATTCATTGGATTTGTCAGGTATTGAAAAACAAATTTATTTTATATTAATTACTTACTAAATTATTGTGGCCAGTCGTGGCCCAGTGGCGCAAGCGTGTGACTGTAAACGACTGGTTGTGTGTTCGATTCCCACTCGAGGAGTAGAGATTATATTTCCATTTTCTTCGCTCTGGTGTCGAGGTAAAGCGCGGCGTTAAGTTCCGCCACTTAACACGCAAGTCTCCGAATTCGGCGGAAAGTGGGGAACGGAGTGTCTACCCTGCAGTGCGAGGGATACTGCGTGAAGCTAAAAAAAAAAATGAATTATTGGTATCTATTTATCTAAGCAATTACAAAGCTATGGAGGTCTTCCTTTTACTCTTTCTTTTAGCTTCACGCTTTTTCCCACACAGTATTTAGTAGGTAGTCAGAGAGAACCTAGTGACGGATACGCCGATCTTCTCTTTCCGTCCGAAACTAAGAAATGGCGTATTCAGTTGCGGGACTCTACGCCACGCTTCTTACTAGACTTAGTAAGAAGTACTAGAGTAAAAATAAATCTAAATGCGAGTATAGTAATTCCCCTGAAGGAACGTTAAACCTACAACTAATCGCCGTTACACTCAGACCGCTTTCTGTATTTATTCAATATTTATCCATTATATTGGTGAAGGCATTTCATATTTTTATTTGCAGATTTAAACCCAATTCCTATTGCTTAACTTAAATCAGAAATCGATACTGCAAATAACGTTTTCCTGAACGTCACATACCTACTGATTTATAGTTATAGCACGTGCTATGCGAAAACAATTTCAATACTTACCTATGTTTTTTTATTTAGCTTTAGCTTCACGCTGTATTCCGCACACAGCAGGGCAAAGGAAACCTAGTATTAAACACTCCGTTCCTTACTTTCCGCCGAATTCGGAGGCATTACATGTTAAGTGGTGGAACTTAACGCCGCAATAATTTAATTGTAATTATATGAATTTCTTAATAATTCCTCCCAGTGGGAATTGAACCGTAACTAATCGTGATTTGCCAATGATCTTTTTCCTCAATGTTAATGCATTATATTGTAGAGGCACCTAATATTTTTAATAACAGACTCGTACCTCTTCCTACTGCTTAACTTAAATCGAATCTCCTACCACCAAGCAAGCAACTGGGTTACCCGCCGTTTACGGGACGCTGCTCAGCGACGGTGGGGAATTGTATTCTAACCCGTAACCCCACGGGTAAAAACTACTTATTTTGTAGTTAATAGCACGTGCTAAGTGAAAACAATTTTAATACTTACCTATGTATATTCGTATTTTGCGATAGATCTTATCAAGCTAAGATAACTTATCATGCCATGTGTTCTGACGTTGTGATGAATGTGTTACAACTTTGTACTATGACGTTTAATGATGAGTGACTAGACTCTATTTTGGTTATATCTACAATAGTTGCGTTAAACTTTATTAAAAAACTAGCGACCCGCTCGCGGCTTCGCCACGTGAACTACCACTTTCATCCTCTATTGCCTCTTTGGGACTGGTTTTCTTTTTATTAAAGCTTGCCTCATTAACTATTTTCCTGAGAAAATTCATTCATTTCAGTCAAGGAGTTCAGATCTTTCATTCTCACTATATACTAAACATACATAAGTTTCATCCACTGTTTCAACCTCATAGGGTTTGATTTTTTAAATATTTGACCCTACGTCTTCAACAATCTTCTTTACGAATTCCATCTTAATAGGGCCAGTAGATTACCCGTGAAAACATAACAGATAGAAGATATATAGATTTTTGTATTTTTATAATAATAATATTAATGAGTACGGATATATCTAGTACAATGTTAACCCGTTTACTTGCTTGCTTGCTACCCGTTTTAGAAAACGTAGTGACATCTGCTGTCATATAGATTATATAAAGTTTTATAGACCGGTCAAGTGTATCTTTAATTAATGTTATGCTTATTTTATTTTATAATTATTTAATTTAGTGATATTGAAACAAATTTAGCTTCACTTGTGAACTATCGACATCATTTGAATGTTTTTTTTTTTATTTTATTTTTCTGCTAGAGTTTTGTTGAATATTAGGATGAAAACTATCCCATATGTTGCTCTACTCTTTAAGCTAACTCCATACAAAAATTCATCAATTTCTACCCGGTAGATATCATTATACAAATGATTTACTTATATCGGTTTTTTATTTTTTACAAAAAAACTACATGGAATCCCGGGATAAAAACTATCCTATATGTACCTTTGGACTATAAGCTACCACCATGCTAAATTTCATTCATTTCCATCCAGTACTTTTTGCGTGATTGGCGAACAAATTAACAGACAGACAGACAGACAGACAGACAAAAATTCTACTGAGTGGATTTTTGGCCTCTTTTATCGATATATTAACGCACCCAATTAAAATTTTTCTGAAATTTTTCATGTACAGAATTGACTTTTCTACTCTTTTATTATATATAGAGATATAAAAATTTTACATTTTACAAATAACATCGGCTTCGTGTATACACATGCTAAGTCATTTTTATGTCAAAAAATACGAAATATAATCTGCTATTACCTATATTTTTTTGAATTATCGACCACATCTGAGTACCTATAACTTATAAAAAAGTTCAAAAATTCGCAGCTTACTCCATGTGAATATATAAATGTTTTCTCACTAATATGTATAATACATATGTTTCAAAAATCTTTTTCTCTCCTGATAATTTAGATATCGATGCAAAAAATGATTATTTTTTCTTTTCACTTGTTTCTTTTTTTTACCTTTACTCTTACCCTTACCCTAACTAAGGCAACGATTATTAGATATCCGCATTTATCACAGTTTTACAATTTAGTAGAATGTGAAGAACGAACGTTTATAATATAAACTTTTCCTTTCATTTTACAAGTCTCTATACTTTAAATTGTTGAAGCCATCGTGGCATAGTGGGACCGTGTCGGACTGTAAATGCGATTGATTGTGAGTTCCTTTCCCACTAGCAGAATGATTATATTGAAATTATTATAATTTCCCTACACTGCCACATAACACGTAATGTGTGGATTCGTGACGGGAATTGAAATATCTTGATAATAAGCTCTCTATGGCTACTCTGAAATGCGGATAAAGCGTAAAACTGTTTTTTTCTTTACTTTAAAATTAAATTCTACTTCACAGATCAATCAAAGCATTGCACGCATCTGCAGTCAAACTGAAAGATCCGAATCGGACCAAATGCGCCTCAGCGAGGTTCACATTAGCTTCTCTGACGACCACTAAAATGTTCATTGATATCATCCACGTGGTCAACTGGCTGCCTAAGGGCTGGATGTGGGGCAGCTCCTTGCAAAACTCTCATGCTGCGGGCCTGGCCACTTTATCTGGTGTCCTCGGCTTGGTGATACATTTCCGTACAAAGCAATTGTTACCGTGATAAACTTTTGAATAGAATAATTGTTATATAATATTTAAAAGTACTAAAAATCTAATGTCTAATAAGTTTAGTATGTGATGTGATATTATCTAGATGTTTCTAGAAAATATCAAATCAAGATGTATTGTAAATATTATTTACCTACTACATATAATTAGTTACAAATTTTAGATCGTCAGTCAAATTTTAGTCGGGGCCAGTCGTGGCACAGTGGCACAAGCGTGTGACTGTACACGACTGGTTGTGGGTTCGATTCCCACACGAGGAGTGGAAATTATATTTCCATTATCTTCGCTCTGGTGTCGAGGTAAAGCGTTAAGTCCCGTCACTTAACACGCAATGCCTCCGAATTCGGCGGTGCCTGGGCATCGGGTGTCTTAACACTAGGTTTACTCTGTCTACCCTGCTGTGCGCGGGATACAGCGTGAAGCTGAAAAAAAATGTTGGTCAAAATGTTATTTTATTAAAAAATATGTTTATTAAATAAATGTTTAATCTAAAATATGGTAAATATGATAATACTGTTAGAAATTGTATTGAATGGCTTAAAAACGTCTCAGATTAATTATGTAGTACTCGTATATGTGTTCAATTAATACAAGGGTGCTTCAAACATATGAAGTCATAAGTTATTAGAAGCATACTCCCTTAGTGATAAATGTATTTATTATTTATTAAATATTTAAAATATATATTAAAATAATATATAGTATTATATTTTAATTTATTTATACCTTTTACAGATTTTATAAGCTTCAATGTAAAAAAAAATGTAAAAATATTGTTTTGAAAAATTAGTCGGCATGGAGTACTCTTCTAGACCTCAAAAGAGCTATCGCATATATAGCTTATATTACATACTTATAATTTTGCTTCATCTTTGTCTTACTTGTGCGACCTATTGTACCCACTTTTACATTTAAATAACTAACACAAATCAGAAGAAATAAACATAACCGAGGTGTATATCAATAAGGAATGGAAATGTGATATTTTGTAGGGTAGTGAACCATTTAGTAAACAGGATTTTTTACGACACTTTCAACATATTAAAATATGTTTAAAGTGTCATAAAAAATGCCTTTTAATTTCGTTCTGGAACAAGAAAATAGCCGCCTTGTAAGTAAACACTTGAATTGAAGTATGTTTTTACATACATACTTAATTTCAAAAGGGTTTTCTGAATCACTGTCTTATGTCTGTTATCTAATCTGTATGTAGGTGGAGTATGAAATATTTACGTAACTGGTTGAGTGACAGCTGAAATTTGGCATGTAGGTTTCTGAATGAGTGGAAGTTAGCACTTATAGAGACGATTTATCGATATTTCTATGAGAAATGAAAAAAAATGATTTTTGCTATTTGTAGATGACGTAAAATAAGTTACGGGCAACAACTAGTAAGACACATTTGTATGAATTTAATTACTTTTACATATAGAATGTCTTTTAATCGTAAATGAAAAGACATTCTACATTATAGTAGTATTAGTACACTAATAGTTTTTTTTTTAGCTTCACGCGGTATCCCGCACACAGCAGTGTAGGCAGAGGGAACCTTGTGTTAAGATACTCCGTTCCCCACGCATCGCCGAATTCGGAGGTGTGCGTATTAAGTGGCGGAACTTAACGCCGCGCTTTTACCTCTGATACCAGAGCGAAGAAATGGAAATATTAAATATTTCCACACCTCGAGTGGAAATCACAACTGGCCCCGACTACACACAATAGTACACTAATAGTAGTGTATTAAAATAAAGTCATCACGGTCTAGCAGAATAAAAAAAAATGATCATCAGTTCAAGACAAAGCGGTAGCGAGTTTAATTTTCATTAAAGGCTTCTTCATTCAGGAAGAAAACAGGTTAGAATTTTAATCTGGTGGTAATCAAAACATATAAATTTACTTCTCTTTTTTTTGGCCAGTCGTGGCCCAGTGGCCAAGTGTATGACTGTTAACGACTGTATGTGGGTTCGATTCCCACTCGAGGGTTGGAAATTATATTTCCATTTTCTTCGCTCTGGTGTCGAGGTAAAGCGCGGCGTTAAGTTCCGCCACTTAACACGCAATGCCTCCGATTTCGGCGGTGCGTGGGGAACGGAGTGTCTTAACACTAGGTTCCCTCTGCCTACCCTGCTGTGTGCGGGATACAGCGTGAAGCTAAAAAAAAGAAAAAATAATAAAAATAAAAAAAAGGATATGTAGTAAATAAATTGATATGTAGTAAATAAAGTCTTATAGCAGTCGCAATCACAAGCCGCTAGTTAGTCTAATTAAAACACAATTATTTTTATTTTGAAACATTTATTGAGACAATTATTTAACAATGTTCACAAAGAATTTTATAATCTTTCAAAGTTTTTGTTTAGACACCAAAAAATATATTTTTCATGTAAATTCAATTTCTTTTAGTCACAGTAATAATTATTTAAGAGAATGAAAGTATATATACATATATTGTTTTTTTTTGTAAATTGAGCAAAGTAACGCGACCGACGTCGAATAGTAAAAGCCTGAACTAAGAATAATTTATTTAATATTTGACATTTACAACAGACATATTCTGTATTATAGTTATTTCTTATCTTAAACTTTGCGTTGTGCTTTTACTATTAACATTTAGTAATTTATGAAGACATTAAGTAACAGTTAATTATCATTATTTGTATATAATATATATAGTTGTAAAGTAGCCATTTTTAATTTTGAAATAAAAAATATATGATTATTTTGACAGATACTTAAATATATCCATTTCTTCGCTCTGGTATCAGAGGTAAAAGCGCGGCGTTAAGTTCCGCCACTTAATACGCACACCTCCGAATTCGGCGGTGCGTGGGGAACGGAGTGTCTTAACACTAGGTTCCCTCTGCCTACCCTGCTGTGTGCGGGATACAGCGTGAAGCTAAAAAAAAGAAAAAATAATAAAAATAAAAAAAAGGATATGTAGTAAATAAATTGATATGTAGTAAATCAAGTCCTATAGCAGTGGCAACCACAAGCTGCTAGTTAGTCTAATTAAAACACAATTATTTTTATTTTGAAACATTTATTGAGACAATTATTTAACAATGTTCACAAAGAATTTTATAATCTTTCAAAGTTTTTGTTTAGACACCAAAAAATATATTTTTCTTGTAAATTCAATTTCTTTTAGTCACAGTATTAATTATATAAGAGAATGAAAGTATACATATACATATATATATTTTTTTTTAAATTGAGCAAAGTAACGCGACCTACGTCGAATAGTAAAAGCCTGAACTAAGAATAATTTATTTAATTTTTGACATTTATAACAGACATATTCTGTATTATATTTACTTCTTATCTTAAACTTTGCGTTGTGCTTTTACTATTAACATTTAGTAATTTATGAAGACATTAAGTAACAGTTAATTATCATTATTTGTATATATTATATATAGTTGTATAGTAGCCATTTTTAATTTTGAAATAAAAAATATATGATTATTTTGACAGATACTTAAATATATATTATAAATTATAAGTATAAGCTGATAAGTAGGTTTTCACTAAAATCTCTTTGCAAAATAGAAAAAATCGTTAACATAAAAACAAAATAAAAAATAATGTATTCTATATACACAATATACAAAGCAAGCAAATCACAGATAACTTGTTAAAGTTAAAATAACAAGCAATTTAAAGAAATACCCTAAAGCCGTTTACACACTTAACAATATATTTATTAAATATAATATAACGTGTGAAGGGCCTTTTATATATTTTATTTATATAATATTTACACATAGAGAGTCGTATAGGCCGAGAATATAGTATATTTGAAAATTATATTTATAATTATACATTTATAGTTGACTATGAGCTATGACTTAAACTTAGAGATGAAATTATCTAGTTCAGAGGTAAGAAACCTGTGGCCATTGTATTGTATGCGCCCCACTTTATTAATTTTATGTGGTCTGCTAAACGTTTATTTATACAGAAATTCTCCTACTACATTTTAAATAAGTATTATTAAGATTAATTTTGGCCCGTCATAAAATTTCAATATTTGTATAGGTCCTTTGCTAATAAGAGATATCCTAGCGGACGTTATTTATATTTTAAAATCTGAATTATTTTAAAATAATTAATATATTTTTAAAATTATTTAGTTCTATATACTTTAAAAACATACAAGTTTTTATTGGTGAATGATATGATTAATTCTAATGTATAGATTTATTTTGAGTTACAAAAAAGAACAATAATGATATTAAATTACATAAAATAACAAAAAAAAACATTTTTTTTCTTACGTACAAAAGAAGATTTGGCAAACGAATATGTCACTAAAATTCAATGAAATATGACTAAACTGGGATCATTGAATTTTCGCTAATGCATATTCAAAAGATATTTTAATAAAAGAATTTATATACAATATATATTTAAGAAAATATATTAAAATATTTTTTATCTACAGCTCTAATATAATAGGAAGATTGTATTAAGTAATGATAATCTACATATATAACTGTACATTCGAACACATTACAGACAAACATTAGGTATAGTACGCGCATTTTAAGTTGAAATGTCGGAACCCAGCTACAAAAGGTTTGCCAGAGTTAACTTTTAGGGAGTGATTGGTGATAAAAGGCGGGAGAGAGACAAATACTAGTAATTCCATTACGCAGTTGTTTCAGTCACTCGTCAGCTCCCATTGGCTGGTTAACTGTACCTGCGTGAATTCCAGAAAGCGTAGATTTGACTGTTCAATATAAAATGTGCGTACTATAAGTAACATTATCTAACAGTATAGATCTAATAACATTCCTTACCACCTTTAAACGTTCCTTTTCAGTCCATATTTAAAGCTTTCATTGCGATTACACTTTCTATGAAGACAAAGATTTTTTAAAGAGATTACATAACAACATCAATACATTAATTCTTAAATATTGGCATTTTATTTATTTATTATTAATTGTGATAAAATACATTGAACACTTTTCCACAGTTACACAACACATGTATTAATTTAGTGACCGTCAGTATTCAATCACATCGACATTGATTTAATAGAATAAGTTAGTAATAATTGTATGGATTTAAATATCTAACAAGTCTTTAGATATCATCGATATGTCTAAAATAAAACCATATCTGCATTAGGATTCTCTATTCATTACATAATCATCGTAGACATATCCATTTTATGATTTCCTAAAGAGAACCTGAAGACATTTACATCAGACCTCATCAATATCCGAGAAACACAAAACCATCTCATAAGTAAATCAGCTTGAGGCCATAGCGCTTTACAATCATTATAGACGTATCCACATTATAATTTCCTAAAACAATATCAAACAAAAGTAAATCAACATACGGATACGCCACTACATACAACCATTGGCACATCCACACTATTACTTCTTGAAGGGCATTTTCAGACACGCCCAATACGGTTGACGGATTTTCCGTTATATGACGTCTGGCATGATCATCAGTTCCAGCGCGAAAAAAACAAAACCACACAAACAAAAATCAGTAAATAAACATGCGGATACGCCACAACAACCACCAGTCACATCCACACTATTACTTCCTGAAAGGTGTTTTCAGACATGCCCAATACGGTTGACGGGGTTTCCGCTATATGACATCTGGCATAATCGTCAGCTCCGGCGCGAAAAAACAAAAACCAGTAAATAAACATGAGGATACGCCACATCACAACCAGCAGTCACATCCACACTATTACTTCCTGAAAGGTATCTTCAGACACGCCCAATAGGGGTGGCGGGTCTGGCGCTACATGGCGTCGGGCATGGCGGCCAGCTCCAGCGCGAAGTAGCGGTCGTGCGCGGGGTGCAGGCGCGCCGCCAGTCGCGGCACGGAGCGCGGGCAGCGCGCACGTCCCCACGCCGCCGCGTCTGCCGATATGCCGGCGCGAGCGCAAGCTGATTCGTAGGAACGCATTGCGCCGTCCGATGGCGATATTATGCATAGCGCTAGACGGCATAGTAGACGGTGTCTGTGAATAAATGAAGTAAAAATAATAATATATGAGTTTGAAATGGTGGTTAATTAATTAAGGATTATTTAAGTTATGTATAAACTGTTGTTAAACATAGTAAATTACTCTCTGAGTTTAATTTATACATATATTTTGATTTTGTAGTCTAATTGTACAATATTCTACTCCCTAAGACGCAATAGTTATTAGCCTCACGTTTTTCCCCGCAAGGCAGGGTCAGAGAAAACCTAGTGGTAAGATACACTGCGCCTCTGCGCAACTGCGCTCCACCCAAATATCGAGATATTGCGTGTTAAAATAGCCCGTAACTTAACATCGCAAGTCCGAAAATTTAAATAATCATTACCTCGAGAGAGAATCGGTCAGAAACTCTTCCACAGTGTTGAATATAGTGATTACAACAGATATACAAATATCTACAGATATCTGTTTTAAACATTATATAAGAACATTAACAAATAAAACTCTGCTTAACTATATGTCTATCTTACTAAAGATGCAAATATAAAATAACATATTTATTTACTAGACATCAAAACTCATTTATATAACATAAAACTTTCCGTATATTTTCTACACATCTTAAAATCTAAAAAAAACAAATACTAACTCTGCAGTAGGACAATGCGCAGTGTGCATAGACACCAGCTGAAGCAAAGATCTTCGCTGTTCAGCCCAACGCAGTAGTAGTGCGCGGGCTGCCTCCGCACATTCCCGCCTTTCCGCCTCTTCACCTGCCTCCTCTTCGCCTATTGTGCCTATAAAAATTATATTTTGTGTTACATATATAATAATGTATAAAATGTGTATATTGTTGCAATGGGGCCAGTCGTGGCGCAGTGGCTCAAACATGTAATTATAAACGACTGGTTGAGAGTTCGATTTCCACTCGAGGTGTGGAAATATTTAATATTTCCATTTCCTTCGCTCTGGTATCCGAGGCAAAGTGCGGCGTTAATTTCCACCACACAATGCCTTCGAATTCGGCGGTGCGTGGGGAACGGAGTGTCTTAACACTAGGTTCTCTCTGCCTACCCGAATGTGTGCGGGATACAGCGTGAAGCTAAAAAAAAATGTATATAATGTTGAAGGCGTTGTGGCGCAGTTGGATAACGTCTGACTGTAAGTGCGATGTTTATGAGTTCGATTCCTACTCGAGGGAATGATTATATATTATTTTAGTTTCTCCGCTCTCGTACTTAAGACAAAGCGCAACGTTAAGTTTGGGGCGGAAAAGTGGAGAACGAATTGTTCATCACTCCACATCGTGGAAACGTTCTTTCTAATTACCTTACTATGCAAGAAATAGATGAAGCTGCTTTTCCTTTTTTCATTTAAGTAAATTTAAATTTATATAGAAAATTAATATGAAAATTTATACGCGGTTTTCTTTTATGAAATATAACTATAAAGTTTATAATAATTCAATACTTTACCTGCACTGGTGCCAGTCGTACATTGTATAGCTATGCGACACGCCGCACATATCCAAAGTGATATTATGATTTGGTTCTCTGTACTGGAATGTAAATAAAAATGCAAGTTATAAAGAAATACATCTTTTTACATTATTGTGATTACAAAGTTAGTAAAATTAAATAGTCCCTAAGAAAAAACATAACATTTAAGAATAAAAAAAGAGTCTTAAATATTATCAATAATGTGCAATAAAATTGACAAATACAAAAAGAAAAATGTTCAATCATTCATCGATCAAACGTTCATTTCAATAATGCCAAGTGAAATCAAAGATTTATTCTTAACTATTGTTAATGAATTTTATTGTGTCAATGCATAAAGCAATGCATTGAAAAATTTGTAAATACATATTTATAATGGTGTTTAAAAAATCATTTAAAATATTTGTCGTAGCAGACACAGAAAGGCTGGTAATCGAAGTGCGCGTTCAAATTTTAACGTTTTGGTAATGGGCGCTGCGTGGTGTCCTGCGATGAAACGGCCAATCACAGCGGCCCGCGGTTGCGTTCCGTTACTCCTCTACATGCCCCCGGCCTTGGAAGCACCTGGTTCCAAAGTCATCTCTTCGTGCTTGACGTCGTCGGCGCAGAGCAATGGACAGATCTTAGAGAATGCACGCCGAATGGTGCCTGATGATGTACGGATGTCGGCAACTCGGGATATGCCGTCCTTTCCTGGCACGGTGTTGATGATGCGCCCAAGATGCCACTTTAGTGGAGGAAGGTTGTCGTCCTTGATGACCACCAACATATCTGGCTGTAGAGTATCGAGTCCTTTCATCCATTTACATCTGGTTTGCAATTCGGAGATGTATTCTTTCGTCCATCTTTCCCAGAAGTGATGGCGTATCTGTTCTACTCGCTGATATCGGCTGAGTAGACTGCTAGTGTTGTCTCTCATGTCCTCGTAGACTGGTGCAGTTAGCGATCGACCAATTAGAAAATGGGCAGGAGTGAGTGGTAGAAAGTCTTGCGGATGGGATGAAATAGGTGAGAGAGGACGTGAGTTAAGGATGGATTCTATTTGTACAAGGACAGTAGTGAATTCTTCGAAGGTTAGGTGAGCGTTACCGACAACGCGCGAAAGATGAAATTTACAGGATCGTATTCCTGCCTCCCAAATTCCACCAAAATGAGGACTATAAGCAGGAATAAATTTAAATTTAATGCTTTGACTTGTTGCGTATTCAGTTATGTCATCTGAGCATCTCATGATGAACTTAGAAAATTCGTTCATAGTGCCAACGAAATTTTTACCATTATCGGAGAATATCTCCTGTGGTTTACCGCGTCGTGAGATAAATCTCTTAAGAGCTAGAATATATGCTTCCGAGGTTAAGTCACTCACAAGCTCTAAGTGAACTGCCCTTGTGATAAAGCATACAAATAAACAAACGTATGATTTTACGGTTTTTGCACCCCTACCTTTCCGTGTTAATGTGAGCATTGGTCCGGCATAGTCAACCCCACAGAATAAAAAAGGGTAGGTAGGTGTCACGCGTTCCTTGGGTAAGTTTCCCATAATAGGATGTAGTGTATCACCCTTTAAGCGTTTACATAGCACACATTCATGAACAATACAACGAGCAAGATTTCTCCCCCCAACAGGCCACCATTGTTGTCTAATTTCATAAAGAAGTAGTTGAGGAGCTGCATGGAAGAGACGCTTGTGCTCATGTGCAAATAATAGTGTTGAAAATCGATGTTTTGAGCTAAGCAAAATAGGGTGCTTTTTACTGTATTCAAAATGATCAGAATTCGATATTCTTCCACCTACGCGTATTAGGTTATCATTTTTATCAATAAATAAATTTAATTTTAATAGCGATGATTTTAAAGTTTGTATTTTATTTTTATTAATTAAATGATACTCGTTTTCGAACGATTCTAGTTGTGATAATTTAGCTAAACCCAACTCTGCGTTTCTCAATTCAACCGAACTTAAAGCGCCTGTCCGTCTATTTATTTTGTAATTTCTCGTGTTATGAATGAAACGTTGTATATATGCAAAAGTTCGCTTTAAGCGATTGTATTGAGAAAATCTTGAAAAAGGGAATAATTCCTGTTTCTCGACACATGTGAGTACAGCCTTAGATTTGATTTCGGGCAAGTCCACTGGTATAATATGCGAATCAGAAGTTGTGTTACCGCAATCGAAATCAAATTCGTGTAAAAATGGGGGCCCTTCCCACCACATCGTAGCAGTGGCAAGGTTATTTAAATTAACCCCCCGTGGCGGCATGTCGGCTGGGTTTTGTTTCCCACTGACATGCCGCCACGGAATATTTGTTGTGAGTTCGTGTATTTCCGCTATCCTATTTTGCACAAAAATTTGTAATACGTTAGTAGGCGCTCGCAACCATCCTAAAACTATTGTCGAGTCAGTCCAAAAAATGACGTGATTAAATTGACAATGTAGTGACTCCCGTATTTTTTGATATAGTCGTGCGCCTAACAACGCACCACATAACTCGATCCTAGGTATAGTGACAGGTTTAATAGGAGCGACCTTTGATTTAGCGAATAATAATCTCACAGTTATTTCTTTAGTATTAGAAATGCACCGAACGTATGCGCACGCGCCGTACGCAACTTGCGAGCCGTCCGTAAAAATATGTAATTCAATATTAGATGAATTATTAGGCTCGATGACGTGCCGCGGTATGCGAATGTTATTTAGCGCTGTAAAACTACCGATAAACCGGTTCCATTCATTTAGCATGTCGCGCGGCAGCTCGTCGTCCCAATCGGATTTTAAAAGCCATAATTTTTGAAGTAAAATCTTAGCGATTATAATTACTGGACTTAATAAACCTAAGGGATCGAATATTTGCGAAATATGAGATAAGATACTGCGCTTAGATGGTTTTATGTCGCTTTTAATATTCATATTATATGTGAATATATCTGTAGAAAAATCCCATTCGATACCTAAAGTTTTAAAAGTGCTCTTTTCGTCAAGATTTAATTGTATTACACTTTTAAGCATCGAGTTATTAAATTCAAAATTAAAATTCCATTTGCGTAAAGAAAAACATCCTGATTGTAAAACTTTATATAAATTTTGACATAATTTTATTAATTCGGTTTTATCGTCTGAACCTGTAATGACGTCATCGACGAAAAAATCCTCGGTAATAACTCTCTTGATAATCGAATCGTCACAAGTTAATCCTAGTTCCCTTAGACATCTTACTGCGAGAAATGGCGCGGACGCGGTTCCGTACACCACTGTGTTAAGACGATAAATACCTAAGGGTTCCGTCAGAAGATCGCGCCATAGAATGAGTTGTAAATTGCGCTGATCTTCTGATACTAAACATTGTCGATACATTTTCTCAATATCGGCACATGCGATGTATTTATGTTGTCGCATACGTAATAAAATAGATATAAGGTCCCCTTGTATGGGAGGCCCTACGCGTTGAAGATCGTTTAGTGATATGCCAGTAGATGAAGCGGCGCTGGCATCAAACACCACCCGTAGCTTAGTAGTGGTGCTATGTTCGCGAAAGACACCGTGATGTGGTAAAAAACAATAGGGTTTCGATGGTATACCATCGATGCGCGTCATATGCCCTAGTTGTTCGTATTCGTGTATAAACTCGCTGTATAAATGTCTATACTCCGAAACACGTAGTAAGCGTTTTTCTAAAGAAAGAAATCGATTTAAAGCTTGAGGATACGTTTCACCTAAGTTATGTAGTGAGGATTTAAAGGGAATGTTAACGCAAAACCTTCCATCACTATTGCGTGTAGTTGTGTTGACGAAATGATCTTCGCATGCCCTCTCCTCCTCTGATCGCGTCTTACATAACTTA
Organism: Dryas iulia moderata; assembly: GCA_019049465.1. Lineage (NCBI taxonomy): Eukaryota > Metazoa > Arthropoda > Insecta > Lepidoptera > Nymphalidae > Dryas > Dryas iulia. The sequence continues at coordinate 11,418,162 of CM032419.1, read as the reverse complement.
AGCTCCTCTAGCTCCCAAAACTTACGTAATTGGTCATTAATGGCTTGCGTGAAATTACACTGGACGTGGCCCGCGCTGCGCGTAGTCGTATACACGGGACCCGAAATGACCCAGCCCAATCGTGTATTTTGTAGAAAGGGACCTTTAGGTAAACGCATTTTACCTTGACCTAGTAAATCCCAGAACTTGTCTGCGCCTATTAAAATATCTATACTTTCTCCCTGATAAAAGTATGGATCCGCTAGCTGAATGTTATCTGGAAGTTTAAGTTGCGAAACCTCCCGTTTAGGTATAGCGGCTAGCGTAGACGTGATTTGCGGTAGAACTATGCATCGTAATCGTGTGGTGTAGGAATTAATGCGCGATTTTATTTCGATATCACAAGTCATTGTAGCTTGTGTTATCGTATTTCCTACCCCTCGAATTTCTTGTGTGGACTGTAACATTGGATTATCTAGTAAATTGCATAAAGATTGTGTAATTAAACATAATTCGCTCCCGGAATCCAAAAGAGCGCGAGCTAAGTGATACTTATTATGTTTATCTATAACTTCTACTAACGCCGTCGATAACAAAACCCGCTGTGTGCATGCAATATACATGCACAGTGTCTCTGTGTGCGTCGAATTAGTTTGCGAATAATTAGGTGGGATAGCTGCGCGAGCGGCTGCTAGCGTCATGGAAACCGGTTCCTTATTGTCGGCTGGCGGTCTGTGCGGTATGAGCTCGCGGTCGTCTTCGCTATCTATATGTATCAATGTATTGTGCTTCTTATCACACTTCCTACAGGTTCCGAATCGACAATCCTTCGCTATATGACCCGTACGGAAACAATTTTCGCATAACTTGTTATTGTGTATAAATTTTAACCTTTCTTGCAACTTAAATTCAAGAAATTTGTGACATGCGTATAGTGAATGATTCGACTTGCATAGTAAACAAGATTTATTCGCGTTGTGTTGCTTGGTGTTATAGCTAGAAACGTTGCAGTGCAATTTAGAAGAAGTGTGCGGTTGTAAATATTGTTTCTTATTATGTACGTTGTCGTTAGATCGAATATTATTGTGTGATGCCTGCAATGTTTCCAGCATATCTGCCCAGTCTCTTAGGAAATTTAATAAAACATCGAGTTTCAAGCGTGATGAGGTGTCATTAGATTTATTAAGAATTGTGTTTCGATATTGTTCCCATTCGCGTTCTGAAGTTTTATCTAATTTAGAAACAACTATATAAATAATTAAAGTGTCCCAGCTATCGACTGGCTCACCTAGTAGTTTTAATGCACGTAAATTTCTTAAAATTGTATCGATTAATGTTCTTAATAATTCTGGTGACTCCTTATTTAACGGACGAATGGAAAATAGTGCTTTTACATGGCTGTGAATGAGCAACCTGTTATTATTGTACCTATTTAGTATCAACTCCCATGCAACTTCATAATTCTTAGCTGAAAATTCTAATGAGTCTATAACTAGTGCTGCGCTGCCCTTTAACGAGGATTTCAGATAGTGGAATTTCTGAATACTAGTTATATGTTGTGAATTATGTACTAGTGACAAATAGGTGTCTCTGAACTCCAACCAACGCTCACATGAACCGTCAAAGGTAGGAACTGATATTGTAGGCAATTTTATTGATTCACTTTTAGAACTAGTGGTAAATGACTCACCCTTACTGAGCATACATTCCGCTTGAGACAGTGTACCGTAGTAGCAATCTTCAAACCTGTCGCGTTGTTCCAATTGTTCATCTAAATCTGAATCTAAAACGGACTCTTCAGACTAAAATTGAAGATCACAAAACTCGGCAAAAATACTAGCGGCACCTTGCATCCTTAATTTTAAGTCAATTCTAGTTTGATTAGGTAAAATTTCGTTGCACTTAAAACTATTAACGTAATTTGAAAATCTCGTTAACCGACCTTTGATGATTGCTCGTTTCTTTACGAGATCTTTTATTAATTTATTAGTGCTTTCATCGTCAGTTAATGTGATTCTAGGTGATTTAGGCCTTGGTGGCTGTTCAGTACTCATTTTGATAGAATTTAAAAAGGCGGAGTACTTACGTGAATAACGTTGAAGTTGATTCAAAACGGGAACTGTAGTGGAAAAAAGGATTAAAAAGGATACTAATTGGCGATTTTCTTGCACTTTTCGTTGTACTGGACAGATGATTGCGTATATTCCTCGATTTTAGCGTATAATTTTGCGTGATTTTAGCGTTTTTCGAATAATTCGGCTCGGAGGAACAGTTATGTCGTAGCAGACACAGAAAGGCTGGTAATCGAAGTGCGCGTTCAAATTTTAACGTTTTTGTAATGGGCGCTGCGTGGTGTCCTGCGATGAAACGGCCAATCACAGCGGCCCGCGGTTGCGTTCCGTTACTCCTCTACAATCTTTTTAAATATATATGGGAACACAATTTGAACTTCATAATAATTTTTATATATTTTTATTTTTCAAATACTAAAAAAACAAATGATTACAAAACAAGTTCACGATGCTGACTAGGGCGTCGCCTTGAAACGACACGTAGACACAAAGCACTATATTTCTTCAGTAACAACTGTGAATGCTACCGAGTGACGAACGGGCTCAGCTAACGACACTAGTCTCTAATTGTTTAAAGTTTGCTTCATTACTTTAGTTGCTAAAATATAAACTCGACCAGACTAAGATCGACGATGATGTTTTAGACCGCACGAAGTGGAGGACAAATATATAGAAAGCTGTAACACCATGTGAGACGATAGCTAGTAGAGGTAGAATGAGAGCGAGAGGGAAGGAGGGAGGTATGAGGCTAGAGAGAGAGGGCATATAGTGTGACAGGTTAGGAGGGAGGCGGGGTCAGGGATGCAGAGAGGTGGGAGAGAGAGACATACATAGTAGCACAGTAAGCACTCACAAGTCGACATGCGTGTTGACGAGCGAGCGGAACACCTGCCGCAGCGCGGCGTGCGCGTGCGCGCGCGCGTGCAGCAGCGCGTAGGCGGCGTGCAGGCGCGCGCGCAGCACCAGCGCGCCCGCCTCCGCCCACGAGCACGCCGACCAGCGACACGCGACCTCCGCCCAGCTGCCGCCTTCTGTGGAAGTGTCATATGCATTGTTATTTATATACTTATCATTGTAGTATATTAAAAATGCCGAGTTAATTGTCTGGTTGTTGGTATTATCAGTATTTTGTGTTAGATAATTAATTGAACAGAGATACGTTAATACTATATACAGTGATATCGTAAACACTGCATTTATAATACCAGTATTTTATAATGCCAAAAGACCATAGCATAACACGGCGCATAGCATCTCAGTGAGACGGTCTTAAAATAACACTACAAAAACTTGTAAATAATTAACAAAAAAGAAGCTATTGTGAGAGACAGGTGTCCGTACTGTGTAAGAAACCTGTTTTACAGATCACCAGGCACTCATCCTATATTATATAAGGCATTTTACACTATGTATTAAATAAGAAAATTAAAAAAACAATACAGACCTAAAATAATATCTGTGAGAAAAATATAATTGACATGGGCGTGTGTGTGAGTCATTATGTGTATGTAGTGTCTTAACATGACGTTCTCTCTACTTACCTTACTATACATGATAAAGTATATTACTGCTCACATGCTATGTAGAATAAAGTATACAACTGAAGCTCTACTATATCCATTTTTACTTTAAAAGTCAAATCATTTAATTCAAAATTCAAAATAAAATATTACATGCTTAATTTTTTAAACGTCAACTAATTTTCTATTTACTAATGTCTCAGACACGAAAAGAACTGGACCAAGAATCTCAGCCATTTTTATTATTTGAGTTCAAGATAAAATAAATAATCACAAAGTCAAGCTTATACAAACCTTTTTCATTCATAACGCCCTTAGCCACGGCGTCAGCGAGCGCCGCAAAGTGCTCCACGGTGGTGAGGCAGGCGACGGCGGACGCGCACGCGCGACGCGTTTTGGGGGAACATGTCTGCATCCATTGTTCCCATACCTGGGTAAAAATTTAGTTACCAAATACAAACTTACACTTTTGTTTATTTATTGTGATTAAGTTTAAAAAATAATAATGTTTAAATTATATTCAAAATTTGATTTTGGTTAAGATAACACGTAAAAGTAACATATTTTGTACTACAAGAAAATTATTAATCTTTGCATTTTTGAAGGATAATGGTGTGACGTGACACAATCACAACTCTTTTATTTATACTCGATCCACACGTCTTTTTTTAGTTGTAGTTTAAGCTACACCACTACTACCTACCACTATAAAAATATCGTGCGAATGAATGTTCAAGAGAATGAATGAATATTTTAAACTGTCTATTTCAAAACGTATGTGCTTTTTAAAACTTTAGTTAACGTTAAGCGTGTTTTCATTTCTTTACATTTGATTAAATTAAACACACTTACGGGTAAAGCAATTCCAGCGGCCGGTTCCATACTCATTATAGCGAGAGCTCGTCCTATTAGCGCTTCTAGTTCACCATGCGAGCTTTCTAGATGTGGGGCTGTAACATGTCACATTAATTATGTAAAATGTTAGAAATTTATTTACAATTTCCGAAATTTTTAACTAGTTAATATCATACTTCTTGATAGCTTTTAAAATGTTATTTATATTATAAACGGTGCATTACAAACACACGTAATGTGAAAAAAAAACGAATAAAACAAACGGCTAGTAGAACGCATGGCTCAGTGGTGAGAGCGCCTGAACGGTATTCAGGAGGCGCGGGTTCGAATCCCGCTGCGTTCAAATTTTTATACGTTTTCTTTAAATGTCTTTTTCAATTTTCCTAAGTGTGGAATAACACTTTAAAAATGTTTAAAAGTATTTAATAAATAGCATTCTCTCTTGCCAAATGATTGTTCGTAGAACAATCTTTGGGTAGCAGAAATTTGTAAAAATCTCTCTACAGAGATGCTAACAACATAAATAAGTTGTAATAAAAAACGTATAAGAATTTCGACGCAGCGGCTAGTAGAACGCATGGCTCAGTGGTGAGAGCGCCTGAACGGTATTCAGGAGGCGCGGGTTCGAATCCCGCTGCGTTCAAATTTTTATACGTTTTCTTTAAATGTCTTTTTCAATAAAACAATATTGTGCTCTTGGTAATGACATTATGTCGGAACAAGTTGCATTTGGTAGTACATACTTAATATATCAGCGGTAGAATATATGTAATACCAACCGCACTATGAGCCGCATAAAACTACTAATCAAGTCGCAGGCCCCTGGCTTTAAATTCTTATATATATTATAAATGCGAAAGTTTGTGTGTGACTTTGTTACTCTTTCACGCAAAAACTACTGAGCGGATTTTCATGAAACTTTGGAGTAATATAGGTTTAATATCAGAATAACATTATAAGTTAAAATTTATGGGGATTTTTAACGGACATAAAAAAGGAGGTTAATTTATGTGTTCCCCGATTACTCGAAGATGGATGGACCAATTTTCAAAATTTCTGATTTTGTTCGAGAGGGTATATTTCACAATTGGTCCCATGGTAAGGAGATCAGGATCTGATGATGGAATCCTGGAAAAATCGAGGGCAACCCTCAAATTTGAAAGAGGCATAGATGCGGTTTTTTCGTATAATAACGCAATTGGGAGATCGGTATCTGACTATCATCTCATTTTATTAACCGACTGCAAAAAAGGACTAGGTTATTAATACGTATGTTCCCTAGATTACTCGAAGATGGGAAAACCGGATCGAAACTCAATGAAGATGTTTCTTGGTTCACGCGGACGAAGTCGCGGGTTTTTTATAATCACGAAGTTATTTTATAATCACATACCCAAATTAGCAATAACATCGAGCTGGTACACAGTATAATCTCTGACATGCAGTTTCAGCGCAGGCACGACCGCGGCGCGCACCCACTGCGACATGCAGCGCGCGCGGCGTTCTGCGCTGCTGAGCCCGCGCGGGGCAGAACGCTGCTCCGCGACTACCAGCATGCACACTGATAACATTACCCTGGAAATGGTTAGCAGCTAAATTAGTATGGCGACAGGTTAATTATTAACTAATTGAATACAATACATTCTTTTGGACAATTTAAAAAATATATACATATTTAACAATTTAACGTCGGTTCACTAAAATGAAAACTTCAAAGCCTAAAGTAAAAACGCAGAGACCCGGCGCAAGAAACTCATCGAGACTTTTGTAAATGGAATCCTCATTGCCAGATCGATGTGAGAAAACAAAGATTGAAAAATATTATTTTAATTATAATTTATATTAAATCAAACAATAGTTGAAAAATGACTCTTTGTTTTAAATCTCTTATTGATTAGCCCGCCAGGTGCCACAAGTTGACTATAAACACGAAGGATATATGAGTTCGATGTCGAGTTGAAAAGGGAAATGGTTATGTATAAATTATTTTCAAATATATATATATATTCATTATTGTATTTAAAAAATAAAACAGAGACAGCAAACAAATTTGTTTGTTTACAATGGTGGACTTATCTCTAAAAGAGATTTCTTCCAGTCAACCCGTGGAAGTGGATGAGTTATAGGTTGCGGGATAAGATTGTAAAAAAAAAAAAAAAAAAAAAAAAAAAAAAAAAAAAAAAAATGTACATAAATACAAGATATACATATATAGATTTATATTAATATATACATACTAATAAAATATATATACACTTACATAAACATAAATATTAAATATATAAACAAGTACATACACTACATATACAAATTTAAATATATAAGACATAAATATGGTAAATATATAACAAAATAAAATATTGAATACATTTGTTATACTGAGCTATTGTCTGATAATATTTATTTATTGACAACTGTTACTGTTTGCAAGCAGATACTTTTTTAAACTAGATTTAAAGGAAGTTATGGATGGGCATTGCTGAATTGATTTAGGGAGTCGGTTCCATAGGGTGGCAGCATGGACGGAAAAGGATTTCTGCAGGAATTTGGTGTTGCTCTTCGGTATGTCAAGCGTCGGGATGACACATGACCGCCTTGAGCGTGTAGGAGGGGGGAGCACGGTGAAGCGGGAACGTAGACGTAAGTCTACGTCCCGTACGACGGGAAATTATGATAATTAAGAATTTTAAATAGGAATGTAAGGAGGTGCATATCACGGCGAAGGCGGATAGGGAGCCAATTAAGTTGAGCACGAAATTGAGAAACGTGGTCATACCTACGCAAGCCATAAATAAACCGTATGGCGAGATTTTGAAGACGCTCTAATTTGTTAAGTAGCTCCTCGGTCACATCCAAATAGCACACATCAGCGTAGTCAAGAATAGGAAGGAGAAGACATTGCGCAAGCATAATTTTGGTTGAATGAGGGAGGAAGTATTGGAGACGCTTAAGGGAATGAAAAGAGAAATGCACGCGTTTGCTAATTTCGTTAACGTGAGGTACCCAAGACATGTTGCTATCAAGTATAAGGCCCAAATTCCTTACCTTATTACAATAAGGAATAGGCACACCCGAGTATAAGATCGATGGGATGCATTCTAAATTGATTTTATATGTAAGTCTGTTACTGCCGATTATTATAGCCTGAGATTTCTTAGGGTTTATTAATAGTCCAAAAGATTCAGCCCAAGTTTTAATAGCAGCGAGGTCACTATTTAAGTGGTCAATAACTGCAGGCAATTCGCTTAGGTAGCAGTGACGGTATAATTGCAAATCATCTGCATACAGATGGTAGGGAGAAGAAATAATTTTGGAGATATTTTTGATAATAATAGAGAAAAGAAGTGGAGAAAGAGCAGATCCTCCCAGAAGAGAAATATCCTCTCTGACAAGACAAAGATCAGCATTAAAGTCCACATTTTATGATTTTCTCTGAGATGAGGGACCAGCAAGAAGCTGCTCTTCTTGTCTGAACCAGCTCTCTCCCTATTCCCACCATTCCCATTCTATCTCCCTCCTTCCCTCCTTCACCCCAAAGGTCGGCAACGCATCCCCTATAGTGTTGTGGATGTCCATGGGCGGAGGTAACCACTTACCATCAGGGGGTCCTTCTGCTCGCTTGCCTCCTTTATTCAATTAAAAAAACAACTAGTTAGTCCTTAATATTCAATTCTTCAAGGAGCGGACCAATAGTCTTCTTAAAAGCTGGTAACGCATAGATAGCTCCTCTGGTGCTATAAATGTTCTTGGGAAGCGGTAGTCACTAGACATCAACTGATCTACTAGTACACATCTGATCTTAAAATATATTTTAAAAAATTACCTGAAATGCGGTTGTTCATGGTACGGCAGCGCAGTACTGTAAAAGTCCATGAAGTATGTATCAAAGGCCTCTTCTACAGCGATGTTAGGTAACCGATGCCAAGGCAGTTTACATGCTTCTTCTAACGCCTGAATTAAATATAATTAAAAATAATTTAGTATATTCAATAAACTATATACTAATTAAGAAAACTATGCACAGTTAAGTATATAAATAAATTGCTTAATAAATTTGAAAACACCTAACTGGGAATTATAATTTGATGGTATTTAAAAGACTGGCTAAGATTTCGATATTTAATAACTTTAATATTTTCATACGTATTTAAATTAAAAAGAAGTTTCATCGCCTGTTTTATTATTGAGACGTTGTTCAATATATAGTGTTAATTATAAAAAATAAGCAAATTTTTAGTTTAGTGATTAATTTCAACAACAATATCATAAATAAAAATAAATAAAAAAAACAACAAATAAAAATAAACAAGGGGCCAGTCCCGGCGCAGTGACTGTAAACGACTGGGTGTGGGTTCGATTCCCACTCGAGGAGTGGGAATATTTAATATTTCCATTTTCTTCGCTCTGGTATCGAGGCAAAGCGCGGCGTTAAGTTCCACCACTTAACACGCAATGCCTCCGAATACGGCGGTGCGTGGGGAACGGAGTGTCTTAACACTAGGTTCCCTCTGTCTACCCTGCTGTGTGCGGGATACAGCGTGACGCTAAAAAAAACCAACAAACAAACCTCATCAGGCAACACCATATTTTTATCCGTGAGTATTTTCAATATCGATATAAGATGGGCGGGCACTTGCTCGTCTATGGCGCCGTTGAGCCAGTCCTCCGCCGTGATGTAGCGCATCACGTTAGCGCACCACGACTGTAGGAGCGGGGTGCCGGTTTCTGTTACCTGTTTGATTGTAAATGAATTAGTAAATGGATGAACGAACGAAAGAACGAACGAATGATCAATCGAACGAACGAATAAGCGATCAAATGAAATCAAAGAAATAAATAAAAAGTTTTATTTAATCTATACATACTAATATTATAAATGCGAACGATTTGAGTGAAATTTGTAATGAATATAGTTTAAAATAAAAAACAAAATTAAAAATTTTGAAAAAACCCACGACGGTTAAATTGTAATTGAAAAAGAATAAAATAAATATAAATCCCCCGCCTAAAAGAATATATGTAACGAGATGATGGGGACGACTTCGTCGGAGCTGCCATTACTTTAAGTTTGCTAGCTTCTCCTAGGTTTTCATGCTGTTAAAACAGGTTTGGGAAAAAATTAAAATATTAATATGTATTTACAATTTTGATAACAGGTATTCCTTTTAAAAACTTTAAGAACGAAATCTATACTGTTAGCTACTATATTCAAAATAGAGGTTGCAACTGGCAGCCCCCGACGAAGTTGTCCCCATCATCTCGTTACATATATTCTTTTAGGCGGGGGATTTATATTTATTTTATTCTTTTTCAATTACAATTTAACCGTCGTGGGTTTTTTCAAAATTTTTAATTTTGTTTTTTATTTTAAACTTTTTAAAGTGAATAGATACACATTATATATTAGTACATAATTTCGAAATACTTTATATTAATCTTCATGCAAATCCAAAAGAAATTATAAACCCAATGCTTTCTGGTTATCAAATACTTATTGCAGCGCCTGGCAGATTGTCACCGTAACATTTTCAGGAAATTTAAGTCTAACCAAATCAGTAAAAATCACAAAACCCACTAGTAGTTTTGGTTTTGAACAAACTAATTTGTACTGGAGCGCCCCGTGGTAGTTCGTGATATGGCATATAAAAACACGCAACAATTAAACCAGAACCTATCACAGAAAACCGCATCTAAATAGGTTTCACACAAAAAATACAAGCAAATGCTTACTGCAGCGCCCCGTGGTGAGGTGTCACCACGACACATATACAAGAGCACGCGCTAATTAAGCCTGATACTATTTTTGATAACTGCATACAAATCGGACTTATAGTTTTAACTTTGCATAATTAAAAGTTTAATGCAGCGCCCCCTGGTGAGTTCTTAACGTAAAAAAAACCTAAAAACTTACACCAAGTAAAGGTAAATCTGATACTAAAAACTCTGCCCAATCGGACTAGTAGTTGTGGTTTTTGTTTTAAATATTACAAACAAATGTTAACTGCAGCGCCCCCTGGTGAGTTAAACAAATTTAAAAAAAAAAAAAAAAAAAAAAAAACAAAAAAAAAAAAAAAAAAAAAAAATAACGTATCCAAGAAAATGCACTAATTAAAACTTGAGCTCCTCATTGAAACCATCCAAAAATCGATTCGTATTTAGCTTTGCACAAACAATATTTTACGGCAGCGCCGCCTGGTGACTTGTTCACCGTAATATAAATTTAAAAATAGCTTCTAAGCAAAGCAGAAATCTAATACTGAAAACTCTCTCCAATCATTACTAGTAGTTTGGTTTTACCAAAAATGGAAGCAGATACTTACTGCAGCGCCACCTAGAGAGTTTGCAACATACATGAAAATATTACACTAAGTAAACATACCTGACACATAAATGAAATATGCACTAAGTAAACTTGAATCTTACATTGAATGAAAACTTGCATTCAAATCGGCTCGTAGTTTAGTTTTGCACACCCATGTACTTACGAGCAGCGCCTGGTGAGTGGCCACCGTAACACATATATGAAAAGATGCACCAATTAAACCTGCACCATCATAGAAAACCGTATCAAAATCGGACTTATAGTTTTGGAAATAATTGACAATAGTAATTTGCACAAACACACAAACAAACAAACAAACAAACAAACAAACAAACAACCTCTCACCCCAAACACATATACAGTCGCCGTTCCGTCGTGGGTAAAGAAATTTCATTAATTTAAAAATTTTTAGTTAATATTTGATCATTTTTTATCTTTATGTATTTCTTGTTTTGAAGATCAAAATATTCCGTATCATCGAATCTTTTTTTAAATTTGAACAAGTAGTTCGGACGATACGGGCGAGCGTTAACGCACTTTAAATACGACCCTTAAGCCTACACTAGTGTCGCAAATTATAAGCACTACTTATACACTGTAATAACACAGTGACACAGCCACTGACTGTAAATCAATGGTTGTGAGTTTGATGCCCTTCGGAGGAAGATCATATTTAAACATTCATTTCTTCTCTCTGGTACCTAAACCGAAGCACCCATGACGCAAAATCTTTATTTCACATCTCCTCCTACTCTACCAATATTTGTTCTATAGTTCTTTCACCTTGGGCATCATGAGCAGTGTGTCGACGTGGAACCAGCTCTGGTTCCAGGGCAGGCGCGCCAAGTGCGACAGCATGGTGGCGCACAGCGGCTTGTTCTCCAGCCCGAGCGCCGCTATCACCGCCCACTGCCACACGTAGCGGAGCACGTGGCCCGAACGACCTGTGGAGTCGTTTACATTTGTGCTAATCGATGTTATTGTTCAATTTTGTGAGGAAAACTTAGGTACTTACGCTTAACTTGAGGACTAAGCTAGAGGAATACCACAAGTTTGTACGATTCGATTTTGTTAATAGATTTCTGAATGATAACTATGTTGGGAATGCTTAACTTGGGGAATAAGCTTTTGAACGTTACGAAAAACGTGATAGGGCTAAGCGAACTGAAGTTGAGAGGAAGATATAAGATAGGAAAGATAAAAAGAGAGAGAGTTATTTATCAATTTAAGAACACGAGAACGAGGTGCGAGTATACATTTTCTACACTTAATAAATGATGTCATTCAACGCTGCGTTTTGTCTCTCATATTAAATATAACAAGATTTCAAAGTAGAAATCGAACCTACATTCAATCGCTTTTATAGTCAAAAGCTATACCGCTACACTACAATGGCCACAATTCATATCAGAAATGTTATTCATAGACGCACGCAAGCACACGCACGCACACGCACACGCACACGCACACGCACTCGCATTCCCACACGCGCACGCACACATACACATACACACATACTCTCAGGAGGTCTCACCGGTGACCGCCTGCATGATCATGAGTACGGCGTCGCAGTACTTGGCGGCGACGTCGTCCTCGTTGTCGGGCGTGAGCGGCGCGACGGGGCTGGGCGCTATCCACGCCGACCACGACTCGTTCAGCGCTGATGTCGCGTAGTATGCCACTGGGGATTGTTATTTACTTTTAAAAATTACATTTTAGATAACAAAATAGCGTTGTCATTTTATAGTGTATGTCGGCGAAACGCCACTTAGGCGTCCAGAGTCCATTTAGCGAGAGGCGGCAATAAAACCCCATACGCAAGCAGAAACTGTTAGCCTTTCAAATGGGGTTTAGCAGAACCACGGACAAAAGGGTTGCTAGCCATCGGTTTCCTTTGACTTCCCCCCTTTAGATAAAGTGTGAAGCTAAAAAATATAGTAAAAACCCACCTCTCTCAGGTTCATAAGACCGTGACAAAGCCGAAGCGACGAATCCCTTCAGCAAATTATACAGTGTGCTGGTAAAGTGGGGTGCGTAATGCGCGTATTGGGCTGTGTTGATGTCTTTGGAGTTCCGCGCCTCCCAGAATATGAGACCGAGCTCGCGGAGGAGGTGGCCTAGCTGGAAATTTAATTTGATATTTTAACACTCTTTATATAAATAACTTTAAGGAAAGTACTTGCTACGACTACGACGCGTAATGTAATGTTACATAAAATATTTTGTGCCATTTATGAATGATTATAGCTCCAATTATATGTAACATATAAACGTGAAATTTGATTCTTGTACTGAAAGTAGAGAAACATTTCGTTTTCCTTTTCCAAATATGCATAATTATATACAAAAATCTTTTTATGCAAGAAAATCTTGTAACGTTATTTTGATACACTTTTGTTACTACTACGCTATTCTGAAGCAAAGGGAAAACGATTTTTTTCTTTACCTCTAATACAAAAATAAAATTTTATGTTTATATGTTGAATAGATTTTATGCTATGATCATTCAAAAAGTGGCCGAAATGGTTTATGTAAAACAATACAATAGTACATCCACTTCTACTCTCTATTTTATTCAAGATATTATTCAATTACAAATTGCAATACTAACTTACCTACAGTCGAACTAATTAAATTAAAACAGGTTAAAAAAGACATTTAAAGAAAACATAAAAATTTGAACGCAGCAAGAACCCACGCCTCCTGAATACCGTCCAGGCGCTCTCACCACTGAGGTATGCGTTCTACTATCCGCTGTGTCGAAATTCTTATACGCTTTATTACAATTTATTTTTATATTTTGTTTAGATTTAGAGAGATTTTTACAAATTTCTGCTACCCAAAGATTATTCTACGAACAATCATTTGGCAAGAGAGAATGCTATTTATTAAATACTTTTAAACATTTTTAAAGTGTCAAATTTTTATACGTTTTCTTTAAATATCTTTTTCAATTTTCCTAAGTGTGAATAACACTTTAAATATGTTTTAAAGCAAAACAGGTTAATTAAAACTTAGATACTACAAATATAAAAATATACAGAAAAACAATAAATACCTGATCAAAATGCATCATATCCGCATACGTTAGCGCAACATCGGGTAGATGCGCGCAATATGGCGCTGGAAGTTTGCATTTGACGCTCGCGTGCGCGCATCGTAGTGTGTGCGCGCAAAGCTCCTTTTTGCGTACTATTGCGCCTGATTGCTTGTCTAGGATCTGTTAAGTTAATTGTTTAGTTTAGTTTATTCTAAAAATAATTATTCAATTAAGCACATGTCAATTATGCAATATTAAATGTAAATAGTGATTATAGCTTTGATTTTAAAAATAAGTTAATAAAAAAATACTTTCCTAGTTTAGTAATTTTGAAGACCAAAAAGGAGCTATAATATTATATTTTTCTAAAAATTTAAGTTTATACATCCAATATAATTATTAATTATTATTTAAGAAGATTTAGAGAATCAGTTATATTTTGCCTTTCTTTATTTTTATATTATTTATTTATTATATTTATTTATAATAGCTTCACGCTTTTTCGATTTCAGTAATCGAATAGATTCTGTTCTTTATAATCCAATTTCTGTCTGAAATTGGGTGTTCCATTGAATTCTTTTGGAACTTCTTAAAAGTTCAAAGGTATTTCACTCCACATATTTTTATATGATTTTATAAAGTCTATATTATAATATACAAACCTCTAATAAAACCATATACTGTTGAGATGGTTCCGGCCCGATGCGTAGCGCTGCCTTCACTAACGACTCTAGCACCTCACTGCGTTGCGACGAGTCGGCGCAAGAAGCCCAACCAGCCATGTCGAACTGTTTAGAAAATCATTAAGATTAAAAAAAATCGATCGAAGAAAGCTAGCTATATATGTACGTGACTCGTGGTATTAATTAGTTTACAAGGTTCAACTAAACTTTATATGTGAGCTGTATAAGTCCAATAACTACAATTTTTTGACATTATTGCTGTCATAAAAATCACCTTTAGCTGCATTCTAGTGTTGTCAGAGAGAATTTAGTGTTTAGTGTCAATATATTGAACCATTATATAACCCAGATAATTATGCTTTAGATTTTAAGTTTAAGTTACAAGTAGCGCAGCAAGATGCTCGTGAAAATTTAATTTTAAGCAAACAAACTCGTAAATGTAATTACGATAAATATACAAATAATGTATCTTATACGAATGGACAATTAATTTTATTTAAAAATGAAACGGCAAATAAGCTGGATATACAGTGGGTTGGACCATTTGTAGTTTTAGAAGATTTTGGAGTGAATGTAAAAATTTTGAAGTGTAATAAACCTTATATTATCCATAAAAATAGAACTAAACCATTTAATACTTAAATTCAATTATTATGTACATATTCCTAAAAAAAAATGTATTAAAACATTTTTTTTTTCAATTCACCCCCCGAGGTGTAGTGTAATAAGTAGTATGTAAGTCAGATGGCGTATAAATATTAAGATCGTTGCGTTAATTAGTTAGTAATAAATCATCTTCTACCAAATGCACTCGTTTCAATAACATAAGTCCCCTCAAGTCTAAATTCTGCGCTTTATCTTGCACTAGAGCAAAGAAATGAATATAAAATGTTATACTTTATTCAATATAGAAAACACCAAAAGTATAAATAAAGTACACACAAAAAATGCATGAGAAGTTTTAAGCCAATTACTGTTCTTTTATTTAAAAACTAAACTTAACGTGTAATATGTATAAACTCCGTTTTTATTTATAAAATATTCAATATGTAATATAGATAAGCTAAACATTTAATACATAAGCTCTTACCATAAACAAAAAACACAAACATATATACGCACACACAAGCAAGACGCAGGACCTACGTAGGAAGGAACAGGTTCGAAAAGCTGTAACTTAAAAGTAAATAAGCCAAGATAGAAAAGCCTTTGTTAATCGTCCCCTCGTGAAGTAATGCCTCGCGGCTATACCACGGGGGATAGGACGTAATGACGTCTGAGCGTTTTTTTAGCTCGCCACCCACGGGCGAGTCCGACATACAAGGCAACAGATCCAGACCTTATGATACGGAAGCGTATTTTTTCCCTCGAAATAAAAAAACACACACACACGCACATACGCACACGCACACACACACACGCGCGCGCTCACGGACACGCGCACACGCACACGCACACACGCACACACACACACACACACACACACACGCACACACACACACACGCACACACACACACACACACACACACACACACACACACACACACACACACACACACACACACACACGCACACGCACACGCACACACACACGCACACACACACGCACACACACACACACACGCACACGCACACGCACACACACACGCACACACACACACGCACACACACACGCACACACACGCACACACACACACGCACACACACGCACCTTGGACAGGAAGCTGAAGGCGACGTGTGGTTCGAGGGTGAGCGTGAGCACGGTGGCGTAGAGCTTGGGCCACGTGGCGGGGTTGAGGCGGAGCGGCGCCACGAGCACGCCGCACAGGCGCTGCTGCGCGGCGTTGCCGGACATCCAGCGCGTCAGGTACTCGGACGCCGTTTTGCTGTCCACGCTTATGAACCTCTGTGGAAATGGGATGTGAAAACATATATAAAAATATATAACATTTTATTTTCAACGTATACTTTTTTAGCGTCACGATGTCTTCTGCTTCATGTTATAAATCGCGACGTCCGAGTTTGTATTATGTTTATGATGTTTTCCCGTCGATAAGAACGATATCTTATAACGAGACATATAGTAATATTGATATACATATTTCCTTTACACCTTCACACTTTGCCCATATAATAAGATAAGTTGTTGAGTGAATTACCGTTAGTTTGTAGTGGCGGTTATACCTTAATATCGCTCTTTCTTTACTACAGGGGAGAAATGAAAATAATTTAAATGAAAAATTCTTAACTATTATGTATACAATCAGATGTTATAGCAGTGCCCCACGATGGTCTCAAACAAACATATGTTTGAAAAAGACATTCACAAAGACTTATATTTGTTGTAAAGTTGTAATAAAGCGTATAAGAATTTCGACGCAGCAGATAGTAGAACGCATGGCTCAGTGGTGAGAGCGCCTAAACGATATTCAGGAGGCGCGGGTTCAAATCCCGCTGCGTTCAATTTTTTTTTAAATGTCTTTTTCAATTTTCCTAAGTGTGGAATAACACTTTAAAAATAATGTTTAAAAAAAACATATGTTTTTTAGCTTAACTCTTTTACCATCAGTCTATCCTATTACACACAGTCTATCCTAGAACCTAGGGAACCTAGTGTCAAGACACTCCATTTTTCGCCGAATTCTAGTCATTGCATGTTAAATAGCGGAACTTAACGCCGCAAAAAATATATTGTAAATAAATTTAGCGCACTAAATTACAACAAATACTTCAACGATTAACCTCCAAAACAAACAAATATACCTGAGCAATATTAGACACAAGCGCAGTGACAGCGTCGTGCGCAGGCGCGTACCGCGACGTAGCGGCGGCGGCGCGGTACGCGCGCTCCGCTACTTCCAGCGCACACGCTTCCCGACCGATACGTCTGGAATGTTGTCGTTCAGTCATTTAGTCGTTCATTCATTCGTTCTTTTGTTTGAACGTAGAACTTCGTTCGTTTGACGTTTGTGTATTTATTCGTTGTGATAATTATTAACTGTTAATATGCCAATAAAAACCTCTTTGTTTCTTAGAACTATGAGAGGTATGCAATTTGAAATAATTAAAGTTTATATAAAGCAGTAGATACTTTTAAATAATGATTAAAAAAATATGAAATAATCAAATGAAGCTAGTTGTTAAAACAATGCGTATTCTACAGTTTAAGAACGCTACTAGTAATAATAGATATATTTACCCGCCCAAAGAGCTGATGATGGATGTAAGACGCGCCACATAAGGCCTCGGCCGCGACAGATGACGTACGGCGTGACGTGCGCTGCGTCTGTACAGCAAATAGAATTTACATATTTCCAACTTATTTAGAATTTACATATAGAAAAATAAATTACTTTAAAACCTATCAGCTTTACGCTTCTTCCGGCATAAGATGGACGGAGTTCGGATATAATCCGGATAAAATCCCAGTGTCCATGAAATACATTCTTATCCCTTCGCCCGAATTCGAGACATTGCGTGATAAGTCTCGAATTCGGTCCGCCGCTGGGTAGCGTCCCGTAAAAGGCGGGTAACCCAGTTAGCTTGGTGGTAGGAGATTCGTTCTCCGACTGGCTCGCGACCACTGTCGTGTCAAAGACGAACCGCCAAACATCTGATGATGTGTTCCGGTTCGATGGCATGTAAGCCAGCTCTCCCTATTCCCATCATTCCCATCCTTCCTCCCTCCTTTTGTCCTACATCCCCGAGGCTGGCAACGCATCCATAACTCTAATGTTGTGGATGTCTATGGGCGAAGGTAACCATTTAACACCAGGTGGGCCTTCTGCTCGTTTGCCTCCTTATTCCATAAAAAAAAGAAAAAAGAAAACAAGTGACAGGGCTCAATGCCGCACTTTATCCTACTAGAGTGAGAGAAATAATAATAATTTTCGAGTGGGAATCGAACCCATAAACCATCACGTTTACAATTAAACGCTGTCCAATTGCATAACCTTTATTTATATATAGAATTTAGTATACGCTGTCAAGTATTTTTTTATGATTAAAGCTGACAATGTTGAAATAAAAAGAACCAAAAAAATATATACCGATTATCTTCCAATCCTTGTTCAGCTCCAGCCGAAACACACCATTCCGTTTCCTATTGTACAAAAAATATAAATCAATAATTACTTAATTTTGCGAAGTGTGTATATATATAATAGAATAAATTGACTTAAATTTATTAAGTATCAACTTAACGCACCTCCAAATGAATACTATCATAACTTAAAAAAAATAATTTACAGGTTTTGAATGTTATAAATAAGATATATTTTTACAGCTCCACGGTATTTCCCACATAGCAGGATATTCAAAGTGGCCCTAGTGTCAAGACACCCAGTTTTCCGCTTTCCGCCTGACAACGAGACATAGTGTGTTGAGTGGCGGAACTCACTCTCTCTCTCTCTCTCTTGCCGTCTCTGTTTTACCAGAGCAAAAAAAAACATAGCTATTCGAAGGGGGGCCAAACCTACAACCAATCCTGACTACTATTATAATGTAGGTGACATTATAATATACCAACCGGTATCCTCACAGTACCCCTTAGCATACGCTTTGCGTACGTTTTATCCCGAGTGGGAATCGAATCCGCAACCAGTCTAGTTTAGTTTATCTAGTTTACCCATTTACACTACAACATACTAACCGGTATCCTCACAGTACAAGGGGCGCACCCCTTGGCGCACGCTTTGCGCACAGGGGGCAGGGGGCGGCTGACGCGCAGCGAGCGCACGTACTCCCACAGTTGCGCGTCTAGTTGCGTTGCGCGCGAGGTGTCCGCTTCCCATTGCCTGTTTGTTAAGGCAAATGTGTGGTTAATGGATTAGTTGTTGCGGCAATGGTCGACTAAGGTTTATTATGTTTGAAATGTTGTCAGATTTGATAATGAAAGAAGTCTATAGGTTCACGCTAATTACCGTATAGCAGAGTAGTAAGAGAGAACTTAGTGTCAGAACTCTCCGTTTTATACGTTCCGCCCAAAATCAGATACATCGCGTGTAAAGAAATTCATTAAAAATTCTACTTGTATAGACAATTATTCATAACTACAATTATAATGCGATAACTTTTTTTTTAGCTTCACGCTGTATCCCGCACACAGCAGGGTAGGCAGAGGGAACCTAGTGTTAATACACTCCGTTCTCCACTTTCCGCCGAATTCGGAGGCTTGCGTGTTAAGTGGCGAAACTTAACGCCGCGCTTTACCTCGACACCAGAGCGAAGAAAATGGAAATACTACAAATTATAATGCGATAACTGTAGGTTTATTTTCAGTTGCAAGGATACGTATACTAATTTGATATATTTAATAGACATGTTACATTAGCATAGTACGTCACAACTGTATATAATCATTTTAATATATTACTAGTTAATGATAGGCAAAATTGACAACATGCACAAATATTACTTACTCAGATAACTGTTTTAACTCATTAAGATATTTGTCGACCGTCTGGTACAGCAGATATGCGTCGGTGAAGTAAACATCGTCGAGAGGCTGAGGGAGCGCCGGGATTTTGTATCTAAGATAGAAAGTATTTAGATTTACATAAATTAATCGTAACACATATCCACAACAGACATTGATTGTATATTCGTTGTTTTTTTATACACACGAACGCGGTTCATTTTTTTTCTGTTACTTAACTAGGCTAAGAACTAGTCCCTATATTATCAAATGTATTATGATAAAAGTTTATTTATAAAACTCAAAGGTCATAATTCATTAAATTAGGAAACCTCTAAAATTATTATACTGTGTAAATGAATTTCACAGAAGTTTATTGATACGACATCTTCTAAAAATGGAATATAAATTTAATTTATAATTTAAAGTTGTTTAACTATTTAAATTTTTTTGAAATTATAAAACAATATGATGGAAATGTTTCTCTGTGATAAATTCCGCTATACATATTACATTATTACAAGTATTACAATAAGCTACACGTTCTTTCCCGCATAGCGAGGTAATCATAGAGGACCTACTGTCAAAAGACTCCATTCTTCACTTTCGTCCCAAATTAAGACATTGCATGTTGAGTTGCGTGTATGCGTGTACGTACATACGTATGTGCGTGCGTGCGTGTGCGTGCGTGTGTTTGTATGAGTGTATGTGTTTGTGAGTGTGTGTGCGTGCGTGTGCGTGCGTGTGTTTGTATGAGTGTATGTGTTTGTGAGTGTGTATTGAACCTACCGTTGTGCAACTCCATCTTTAACCGCCATCAGCGCAGCGAGAGCGCGTTGCGCGTGCGTGGCGGGCGACACCAGCGCGTCATAAGGTGTGGGGGACGGCGTGGCTGGTGTGGTGGGTGATGGTGTGGGTGATACTCGCGTAGTACAGGATAAAGTGCCGAGTGATGCCCGCCATGCTGCGTCTAACGCCTGTGGGTTTAATTATAGGATAAATCTATTAAAATTGTAACAAAACTATGATTTATACTGGTAGTATTTAATTCAATATTTATAGAGTACGTATTTTTTAAAATTGACCTGACACATCAAAAAAGATCTCCAATATCTATTATCACCTCTAAATTAAAAAAATATATATATTTTCGGAAATTTCGGTAGAATCAACCAGCCAATGGTGATGAGTCACTGAGACGAAAGATAATATGCGTAATGAAATCACTAATATTTGTCTCTCGTCCCTCCCTCCCTCACTGATTCTCACCACTAATCACTCCCTGAAAAGTCGGTTCTGCAACGTCTACTGTAGCTAACTTCCATCCATTCATAATTTATTGTTATATTTTCAAGAAACCTAGTATTAAAACGTTCCGTTTTCAACTTCCTCATTAGTTTAGAATATTACGTGGAAGGAAAAAGAACGCCATGCATTTTTTTACCAGAACAGAGAAATAGATATGATTTTAATTATTATCATTCTCTAGAAAGCATATAATATTGTATGATTCTAACGAATTAACTTACTCGGTACAAATTGTTTTGGGTATAAAAATCTTATGTAATACTAAATATCTAAATCAGAATATTAATTAATACTAGGGGCCAGTCGTGGCGCAGTGGCACGAACGTGTGACTGTAAACGACTGGTTGTGGGTTCGATTCCCACACAAGGAGTGAATATATTTAATATTTCCATTTCCTTTGCTCAAGTATCAGAGGCAAAGCGCGGCGTTAAGTTCCGCCACTTAATACGCAATGCCGCCGAATTCGGCGGAAAGTGGGGAACGGAGTGTCTGGACACTAAGTTCCCTCTGCCTACCCTGATGCCCCAATACACAATTAGTTCTAATAAGGTTTTTCTCAGATCAACTGAAGTCACTGTAGTAATTTATTTAATACCTGTTCTGTAAGAAAGCGGTTGATGTCCGCGTGATGAGGATGAGCGTGAACATTTTCTCCTTCCTCTAACCATAGCAAATACTCACGAATCAATCTAAAACACACATATTAATTAAAAATTAATAACAATGAAATTCTTACACATCTGAGATCCGACGTAAAACTGTATAATTTAAAAATTAACAAAAAACGTTATAATATTAATTTTTTCAACACATGTTTCTTTAAACTTAACTATTTAAAATCGACTGCGAAATAACTTATTCTTTTTACGATTAAAAATAATAACCACAGTCTATAAATATTTAAAAATACAAAATTAAAAATTTTGAAAAAACCCACGACGGTTTAATTGTAATTGAAAAAGGATAAAATAACTGTAAATCCCCCGCCTAAATGAATATATGTAACGAGATGATGGGGACGACTCCGTCGGGGGCTGTCATTACTTTAAGTTTGCACAAATCTTCTCATAGGTTTTCTTGCTGTTAAAACAGGTTCCCAAAAAATTAAAATATTAATATGAATTTATAGTTTTGATAACTGGTATTTTAAAAACTTTAAAACGAAATCTTTACTGTTAGCTACTATATTTAAAATAGGGATTGCAACTGGCAGCCCCCGACGAAGTCGTCCCCATCATCTCGTTACATATATTCTTTTAGGCGGGGGACTTATAGTTATTTTATCCTTTTTCAATTACAATTAAACCGTCGTGGGTTTTTTCAAAATTTTTAATTTTGCTTTTTATTTTAAACTTTTTAAAGTAAATAGATACACATTATATATTATTACATAATATCGAAATACTTTATATTAATCTTCATGCAAATCCAAAAGAAATTATAAACCCAATGCTTTCTGGTTATCAAATGCTTATTGCAGCGCCTGGCAGATTATCACTGTAACATTTCCACGAAACTTAAGTCTAACCAAATCAGTGAAAATCACAAAACCCAGTAGTAGTTTTGATTTTGAACAAACTAATTTATACTGGAGCGCCTCGTGGTAGTTCGTGATATGGCATATAAAAACACGCAGCAATTAAACCAGAACCTATCACAGAAAACTGCATCTAAATAGGTTTCACACAAAAAATAAAAGCAAATGCTTACTGCAGCGCCCCCTGGTGAGGTGTCACCATGACACATATACGAGAACACGCACTAATTAAGCCTGATCCTATCTTTGATAACTGCATCCAAATTGGACTTGTAGTTTTAGCTTTGCATAATTAAATGTTTAATGCAGCACCCCCTGGCGTGTTCATAACGTAAAAAAATACCTAAAAACTTACACCAAGTAAAGGTAACTCTAATACTAAAAACTCTGCGCAATCGCACTAGTAGTTGTAGCTTTGCATTAAATATTACAAACAAATGTTTACTGCAGCGCCCCCTGGTGAGTTAACACGATAAAACATATCCAAGAACATGCAGTAATTAAACTTGAACTTATCATTGACACTGCATCCAAATCAAATTCGTCATTTTATCTTTGCACAAACAATATTTTACTGCAGCGCCCCCTGGTGACTTGTCACTGTAATATAAATTTAAAAACATGCTATAAGCAAAGCGGAATCTAATACTGAAAACTCTTTTCAATCGTACTAGTCGTTTTGGTTTTACACAAAAAAATAGAAGCAGCTACTTACTGCAGCGCCCCCTAGAGACTTAACACATACATGAAAATATGCACTAAGTAAACATACATGACACATATATGAAAATATGCACTAAGTAAACTTGAATCTATCATTGAAAACTGCATTCAAATCGGACTCGTAGTTTTAGTTTCGCACAAACAAGTGTACTTACTGCAGCGCCCCCTGGTGAGTAGTCACCGTAACGCATATATGAAAAGAAACACAAATTAAACCTGAACCTGTCGTTGGAAGTTTCATCTAAATCGGACTAGTAGTTTTTGCTCTGCATAAACAAATGTTTACTGCAGCGCCCCCTGGTGAATTTTCACCGTAACCAAAAAACAAAAATCTTAAAATATGCACAAAGCAAAGCTGAATCTAGTTCTGAAAACTCTATCTAATCGAATTAGTAATTTCGGTTTTAGACAAACAAATACAAGAAAAATTTTGGTTTTACACAAAAAAGTACAAACAAACGCTTACTGCAGCGCCCCCTGATGAGTGGTCACTGTAGCACATATATAAAAAGATGCACCAATTAAACCTGAACCTATCCTTGAAAGTTACATGTAAATCGGACCAGTAGTTTTTGATTTGCATAAACAAATGTTTACTGCTGCGCCCCCTGGTGAGTTTTCCCCGTAACAAAAAAAGAAAAATCTTAAAATATGCATCAAGCAAAGATGAATCTTTTTATGAAAACTCTTTTCAATCGGAGCAGTAGTTACGGTTTTAGACAAATAAATACAAAAAAAGTACAAACAAATGCTTACTGCAGCGCCCCCTGGTGGTTTGACACGATAAAACATATCCAAGAACATCCACCAATTAAACCTGAATCTATCACTGAAAATCTATTGAAATCAGACTATTATTTTTTGAGATAATTGAAAACATTCGTTTTCACGTAAAATGCTTACTGCAGCGCCCCCTGGTGAGTTAAGGCAATAAGACATATCTAAGAACATACGCCAATTGAACCTTAACATATCATAGAAAACCGTATCAAAATCGGACCTATAGTTTTGGAAATAATTGACATAGTAATTTGCACAAACACACAAACAAACAAACAAACAAACAAACAAACAAACAACCTCTCACCCCAAACACATATACAGTCGCCGTTCCGTCGCGGGTAAAAAATAAAAAAATACAATAAAATAATAAAAACAAACAGTACTCACTTCTCAGCCCCAATATGATAACTCAACAGATTATGAATATTACGATCATCAGTCGCCTCTTTGACACTCGTATCAACTTTACTGTCATCTGACAGGGAGCATTCCGATTGGCTATTCGTTACACCTGTCAAATCGATTATCGCTAGTGTTGGGAACAGTTCGCCGTTATCGGAACTGGTTGTGTCTTTCACAACACTAGAGGTGGGGGTGCTGATCATACTGCTGTCAGTAGACTTTAGTACTTCTATTTGAGTGTGGTGGAAAACGGCTGTTTCCTGGAGGCGTTTCTTTAGTTGGGATAAAACTCGTGATTTGACTATGCCACTGAAGAACAGTGGACCGACTGGTGGTGGTATTTCAGATCTGTAAACAAGGTAATTGTAATAATGAGTTACCTCTATATACAACAAATTATCTTTACTACTGCTACTACTTACTTTCGCTTATCCATTTGAAAACATGTTTTACGTTATTATTAATCAATGATCAAATATTTTTTTGTAGAGACTTCAAAATTATGAACAATTGTATGAAACTTAGTAGCATTAATTCTGCATTGACATGTTAACTAAGAGCTCATAAATGCATGCATGTGCAATATTCTCAGTCTAAACTAGAAGTATTCTACATAGATTAATAGCGAAAAAACTTATCAACGAATACTAGATCCCTACAAAAAGACAATGGTAGTACAGTGGGGCAGCAACTGATTGTAAACGTAAATAGTCCTGAATTCGATTCCCACTTAGATAAACAATTATACTTATATTATTATTTTCAATTCTCCACCAAGTAAAGCATGACGTGTCATTTATTTCCTTCACTTAACGTCAGGGCTTGCTAGAGCACTTTACTTTTGTTTGGTGGTAAGAGATTTGTTCTCCGACTGGCTCGTGACCACTATCATGTCAAAGACGAACCTCCAAATTTCTGTTGATGTGTACCGGTTCGATGGCATGTAAGCCAGCTCTCTCCCTATTCCCACCATTCCCATTCTATCTCTCTCCTTCACCCCAAAGGTCGGCAACGCATCCACAACCCCTATAGTGTCGTGAATGTCTATGGGCGAAGGTAAGTAAAATCTCTCTACCTATTATGAAAAAGCGTAAAGCTAAAAAATAACCACTTAAAAACATAAATCGACAATACATACTGTTCAGGTGCAGGTCTCTGCAGATACACATGCAGCAGCAGCCGCCACAGCAGCGCGTGCGCGGGGTGCTGCATGCTCACTGCCAGCACTGCGCTCGCACTGCGATGGATCACCAGTTCATCGTCGCAGAGGGTTGAGCCGATTTGCTGGATATAAAAAAAAAAAAGATTTTTTATTCTTTTGTTGAAGAATATAAAAAAATAATTAAAAAAAAAATTAGATACATAGAAATAGTATTATGTATCTATGTATATTTTTAAAATAATTATATATTTTTAAAATTAAAATTGAAATGTATTATTATTGTGACTGTTTGTTTGTGTTTTTTTAAATGTACCTTTGCATATAATAAAATATTTCGAGGAAATCTATTAAAATCTGAACATAGCTTAACGCGGAAACGTGCTTTTAAAAAACTTACAAAAATCTAATTACCCTTAGTACGTAAATTCATAACAAACAATCCAAAAATAGCAAAAGTATTACACATACATATAAGTATATTCTACACATTTTATTATTTCAACATTTCTTCGCTTTGGGGTCGAGGCAAAGCGCGGCGTTAACTTCCGCCACTTAACACGCAATGCCTCTGAATTCGGTGGAAAGTGGGGAACGGAGTGCCTTAACACTAGGTTCCCTCTACCTACCCTGCTGTGTGCGGGATACAGCGTGAAAATATAAAGTATAAAAAAAGTTCCCACAAACCACCTTAAGAGCATTATCAGCTCGCCCACGTATGTTGCACGTAGCAAGTAAATTGTCTCCCTACTTGCTAAGCTAGGAACAATAATGACCTTCAGCGCATTATCAACATGTATGCGCGCCCTCGCCCGCCGCTGCCTGTACAGCTCCGCCAGCACGCGCGGGTACACGCGCGAGTGCAGCTCGCCCGCGTGCGTTGCACGCAGCACGCTCTCGCAGAGGAGCGGCGCTAGAGATGCGTGTTTCACCGCGTCTGATATGTATTCGGTGGCGTTTTCTTCCTGTTTCGAAAAATATATATTTTAATAGAATTTTATGTTTAAGTATGTATATGTATGGAAGTTTGTGTATTTGTCTTCCGCATTTATTGTTACTTAATGTTTTTGTTTTATCTAGTAAGGAAGATCTATATAATTATTTATACATATTGGCTCTCTAGAATTTAACGGAAAAGTAAAGATAACTTTACAATAAATAACTTTGTTTTACACATTCTACTTATTAATAACCGTACATAACAGTTACATATTTGATAGAATTTAATTAATCGGTTAGCTATTTACCTAGTCGCTTAATTAAATTCAGCTATTTACTTAATTGGATAATTAAACCAAGTATCTCATGATCTAAGCTTAAGCGCAAAAGGGGAGTCCATGAAATATCAAAGAGTTTCTTCTCTTATTGTTATATTATCTAACCAGATAATACATACAAAAATTCACTACAATAGGATTTCCAATTTCTAATATATCTGTGCATCAACGATATCTATAATGTATAGATATACTATATGTACGCCCACCTGTAACACCATATGCGCGTGCGCGTCCAGCGTGCGCCAGTCGCGTGCGGCGCGCGCGGCCGCGTCCAGCAGCGCGCGGCTCGCGGCGGGCAGCGCGGGCTGCCACAGCGCGTGCAGCCACGCGGAGAGCAGCGCACTGCGGTGTGGGGGTGGTGTGCTGTTTGCGACAATCATTATTTCATTTAAAAAATCACGCAATGAATACTTATAAGTACTTTAAAAACGACCCTAAAAATTATATAGAAAAAATGACTTAGAACATTTTGCAAAAGAGTTGAAACTCTTCAAACTGTTTAACTAATTTTTACTAAACATGGCTATGAACCACAAGAACGAACGAACGAACGCACCATGGGCTTACAAATGAAAAATTCACATGTTAACCGACCTATCCGTTGAAGAGCGATTCCACACATAGACTGATAAAGACAGACATAGGTGTAAACTTACATATATTAGATGTTAAAAAAATAGCAAGAATTAAATTTTGTTGGGTAAAGAAGTTCGGACAGTGGTGATAACCGTTAATGCATTTCAAAGTGGTCTAAAGCCTACACTTGTACCCCAAGCTCGTTTTAAAAATTAAAAAGTAAATGGCAATTTAGATAAAAACAACTTAAATTAGTAATTTTTAATTATAAATGAACCTTTCATCCATCATTTGCAATATAAGAAGGCGATGTAACAAATCGTGGCCGGTAGAGGCGCGCCTTCCTAATGCACGCTGCACGAGACTTGGCCCGGAGCTCAATATCACTGTGAATACCTCTGTGAACCTGTATAAAGGAAGAAATTGTGTTTAAATTCTATAATTATAAAAATAAACATAATAAAAATTATACTTAGCAATTAATTGTATTCTTTTAAATAATATATTACAAATTAAAATACGTGCTTTAAATAATTTATAAATGAACAAACGAATTGTTACCTAAATCGTACATTTTTAGTTCAGTTTGATTGTTATCGTGATAATATTTTAAATAAAATTATTTTAATTCTTAAAATCTAGTTTTTAGTTTAAAGTCTAGTTTAAAGTCTAAAGTCTAGTTTCTTCTGTCGAGGATGGATACATTGTGCAAATTTCGAGAAATTCTCTCTTAGTACTCCCACACTTTCATTTGTTGTAATTCAATAACAAAAGACTGTATTTAGATTTTATCTTCATCAAGCGCCAAGTGATCAAAATTTAGAACATAAAGTTCTACTTAAATCTTGCGACTTATAATTAAACTAAAAACTTTTATTTTATTTGTTTATTATCGTTATAATATTAATTAATAAATAATAATATTATAAGCCAATACTACAGGTCCATCTATTAAAATTCTAGTGTACACATTCAAACACGTGTACGCGTGTATGCGTGCATTTGTTAGAGACATGCTCCCGAGCTTACACACACACACACCCACACACACACGCGCACACACACGCACACACACACGCGCACGCACACGCGCACGCATACGCGCTCGCACACGCAGACGCACACGCACATGCACACGCGCACGCACACGCACACGCACATGCACATGCGCACGTACATGCATACCCACACGCACACGTGCACGCACACGCACATATACTAACTTGGGCGTCAGAGACACGGACTCGGGCGACTGCGCCATGACGCGCATGAGGTGCGCGGCGCAGTGCGCGGCGTCCGTGGGGCGGGATAAAGCCAGCTGGAGCAAGGCTTCCACACCGGGACCGCATATCTATGTCATGTAGGTTTATTGAGCTGTTTACTAATATAATGTTACAGTCAGAAATAAAAATGTAAATATATAATTTTAAAATTAAAAGCAGGGGGTGCTAGCAAATAATTTTTTTCACTTCAAGTATGATCAATATTCATTCAATATTTTTTCAATACGTACAATATTTAGAAGCACATATATGTGATATATTTCATTTTTTTTTTATGACTCATGTTACACTTATACTGCATAGATTTTGTAATTTTCCGCCCTTTCCCGCTTAAAAATGTAAGCTGGAACACCTAATGTCACGATAGCTCTTTTTCCATTATCCACATAGTATGTTAGATGGCGGAAATCTAAACCGCCTTTTATATTAGGTACCAGAACAAAGAATTGAAAGTCATTTAAATATAATCATTATACATGGGCCGCAGTACAACAATACACTTGCGAAAGGCAGTATTCAGCAAGTTACGAGGCGGGTCGAGGGCGTATCTGAAGGCGAAGCACCTGGTGTAGGGTGCCACTGCGAGCGGTGCACCTACCACGCCCATTCGGAGATCACACAACAACACACGCTTATTAAAGGCAAAGAATGTCCCCATTCGCTGGCCAACAACGCAAATTCCGTATACAGCAAGTTACGTGGCGGGTCGTGGGGCAAGTCTAAAGGTCGAGCGTCTGGTGTGTGGTGCCACTGAGAGCGGTGAGAGGCACAAAGAAAACCATACACTTACCAAAGGCAAAGAATGTCCCCATTCGCTGGCCAGCAACGCAAACGCCGTGTACAGCAGGTTGCGTGGCGGGTCGTGAGGCGTATCTAAGGGCGGGCAGTCCGGTGCGGGGCGCCACTGCGAGCGGTGCACGTGCAGCAGGCGCAGCACCTGCCACGCCCACTCGGGGGTCTCCCCGCGCGGGGACGCCCACTCGCATACCCAGTGACCGATCATCAGTTGGGTTTCTAGGGACAGCCCGCTGGAATTGTGTTAATAATTGAATAGTGTTTTAAAATTATACATTTATAAAGAAATGTGGTAAAAATAAATCAGGTGATTTAAAATTTTGAATAATAATACCTTAATATCTAAAATATCTAAATATCTATCTTAAAAGTTATGTTAACAATTATCTTCCAAACTTAACTTACTAATAACTTTGTGTTCATTCATAATTTCTAAAAATATGTGTAAAAATATATTTTAACATTAAATTTACCAAACCAGTCAAAATGTCAGTCGTGTTCAAAATGAATGAATTTAAGATTTCTACTGTATGTCATATTTTTTTCTATGTAATTTTATGATGATTGAAATATCTGGTAAATCTAGTGTTAATAAACATTTAGAATTTGAATCACAATGTCAAATTCCAATGTCATATTCTGAGCAGGAAGCACTGGAGCACGCACGCCTCCGCACTACACTACACTACACGTTACACGTGCAGTGTGTGCGTGCAAATGCGTGCAAGTGTGACTCACGTGTGGGGCGTGTAGTCGAGGTGCAGCAGCAGGTGGTGTGTGAGCGGGAAGCACTTGACGGCCCAGTCCGTGAGCACCACGCGCGCCTCCGCCGCCGACGGTCGCCAGCGCGCAAGGGAGAGCGGGGTCAGCATGGATGGATCTATGTTTTCCACTGCAACACAAATATTAAAACAAACAGTTAATTTTACGCATAGCAAGGTAGTCAGGAACGGTGGGGAACAGAGTGTAACACTAGGTTCCCTCTGCCTACCCTGCTGTGTGCGGGATACAGCGTGAAGCTAATAAAAAAAAACTCTTTCTGATCAAATAAGAAAAAAAACTCTTTCTGATCAAATTAGACGCATGGACGTGTTGCGGAGTGGAACTCAATGGTTCGACAAATACAAAAGTAATGTTCATTAGAGCAAAGATAATAAAATAATTAGTGAAAATATTAAAATGAAAATCGAACCCACAACAAATTGTGATTATAATCAGACACTGTCTCACTGCGCCACTATAGCTTTAGCTTCACGCTGTATCCCGCACACAGCAGGGTAGGCAGAGGGAACCTAGTGTTAAGACACTCCGTTCCCCACTTTCCGCCGAATTCGGAGGCATTGCGTGTTAAGTGGTGGAACTTAACGCCGCGCTTTTACCTCGGCACCAGAGCGAAGAAAATGGAAATATTAAATATTTCCACTCCTCGAGTGGGAATCGAACCCACAATCAGTCGTTTACAGTCACACGTTTGTGCCACTGGGCCACGACTGGCCACTATAATAATTAATGAAAATATTAAAATGAAAATCGAACCCACAACAAATTGTGATTATAATCAGACACTGTCTCACTGCGCCATGATAGCTTTAGCTGCACACTTTGATTCACATAGAAGAATAGTCACAAAGAACTTTGTGTCCACACACTTCATTCTCTACCTTCACTTAAAAATGTATTGTTCAATTCAAAATTCCAAGGCGAGCTCAAACCAATTACCAAAACGAAAGAATAACCTGTTCCATTCCATCACAATGGTCACAAATTAGACATTCAGTTGTCCACTAACTAAGCAATTCGAGCTTCAATAACTTTAAAATGAAACCATTTCCCTAAATAAAGCTCAAACCTACAACCATCACAGTTCACCACGATATCCTCAAATATATTATAATTGACATATATGTATAGTAGGGCGGGTCGATTTTTTTTTCGATCAAATACCTATGATTTCCGTATTCTATGGATCATTCCAAGAAAATTTGCCCAAGGAACCATACCTCTATCTTGAAAATCGAGTCTGCTACTTTTTGTTTGAAAATTTTTTGTGCAACTTTGAGAACTAACTTCATGTTCACATCTATAACTCGAAAACTATTAATCGGATCATATCAAATGGAGGCGCGTTGGAAAGGTGAGCTCATTCTAATCAAAAAAAATCATCGACATTGATGGTACGGTTCAGAACTTATGACCATGTTTGTGAAACCTTTTGGACTATTTCTTCAATTTATCTATCAATTTATCTAGTGGTGATATTCCCACGAATTTTTCTTACAATAAACCAGGAGGAATTGCACATTCTTGCTGGCTCACCAAGGCCAATACATTACTACGGTTGTATGTGACAACAAATAATCTAAATACAAATGAAAGAACTCTGGCAAACTATATAATAAAAGTATATACGCCATGTATTTCAATATTAAGTATTATAACTCTGTTGTGTACGGTAGTACATTACTTTTTAAATTTATAAGTTGGACACAATATTTGCAACCGAATTTACGTCAAGTTGTAAATACAGTAATTCAGAACATATCTTGTTATATTGTTGTAAATACAGTAATTCAGAAAATATCGAACAACATATTGTTCGACGATAGAATGGAAAAAGGGAACATTGCTATAAAAAAGATTTTACATTATCGAAAATATCTGAACGACCCAATGCAACTTAGAGTTTACGAAAAAGTTATTATAAACTTTAATTGTACGGACTATACAAATATGACTTAAATGACGATAATATTTTATTCGCACCACCGTTTACGCAAAATTATCCGTATGAACATTTGGGATATTTAGATTACGAAGATCCACCGTTCCCTCATTTAGAAATTCCGTCACCCATACGACACGGAAAGACACATTCAATTGCTGGCTGCCACTGCTAAACGAGTTACAGAACAGAATGTAGAAGGTGCTATGGTGACGACAATAGAGAGTCGTAAGAAAACACCTAGACTTGAAAGCAGATAAGACTTTGAAGAAAAATAATTTTATTTCACTTTTTTTCTATTAGTAAACTAAAATTATTTTTTTTTATTCCAATATACTATCTTACCTGTTAATTTGAATTTTTGAAGAAAAAAAAATAAAAAAGACAAAAATGTATAAAAAAGTGTATTTTATTTGTTCACTTTATTAGCAATACCTCATGAACTAATCAACCGAGTTCATTATTTTTTGGCTCAAAATCTTCGTTTTTAATTGTACTTTAAATTAAAATTTAGAGTTAGTTGAAAAATGGCCGTGAAAGCAATGTTTTTGATCGAAATCATAAATAAATTGAAGAAATAGTCCAAAAGGTTTCACAAACATGGTCATAAGTTCTGAACCGTACCATCAATGTCGATGATTTTTTTTTGTAAATGGATTAGAATGAGTTCACCTTTACAACACGCCTCCATTCGATATGATCCGATCAATAGTTTTCACGTTATAGATGTCAACATGAAGTTAGTTCTCAAAACAGCACAAAAAATTTTCAAACAAAAAGTAGCAGACTCGATTTTCAAGATAGAGGTATGGTTCATTAAGCAAATTTTCTTGGAATGATCCATAGAATACGGAAATCATAGGTATTTGATCGATTTTTTTTGTTCCCTACAAATCGACCCGCCCTAGTATATGTATATATGTCGTGGTCATATCGTAGAATCGACGACTTCATGATATCGTTGACAATATCATAAAATGGTTGCAGTTCATGAAATGACCAACTGAATTTGGCAGTATCGTTGATTCGTCATCGTTGTACGCTTTCGTCATCGACGTTTTGTCATATCTTAAAATAAGGTGTCCTTATAATATATTTAATATAAATTTAGAATATGTTCGTAAAACGATCTCATTATATATAATGACGATGTTCTTAGACAAAAACACTTTCAACCTCTAGAGAATCAATTTATTAAAAAAAATTTAACCTAACCTAATCTAAAAAATATTTTACGTAATTAGATTTATTTTGTGTGAAGATACTTAAAGTCAATCAAGATAGGTTAGGTTAGCTTTTTCTATATAACAGATTAGTATATAAAGGTAGTTTTTACCATATAATTTCTTAAAATTATTATTATTATGTCATTGTTTGTCACTGTCATTGATTTCGTCAAACGACATCATGATCTGGCCAAACGATAGTTGGTCGAACTGAACTGCGACGATTTCATGATATAGTCAACGATTTCATGAAATTGTCAATTAAACGATATGACCACGACATATTTACGACATCCCACCATGATATATCTCAGTGAGCAGATGGAACGCGAACGTATTTAGTTATGGGTAAGCAGTCACCAACGCCGACATCACATTAGAAACCTCTAAAGTTAGCCGCATCTCTCTTCTATATTATGCATGTATTATTATGTTATACATATAAACCTTCCTTTTTAATCATTCTTTCTGTTATTAGAAACTGCATCAAAATCTGTTGCGTAGTTTTGAAGATCTAAGCGTACATACATACAGACAGACACGGGAAGCGACTATGCTTTATAGTATGTAAAGATAGTATACAAAAGAATACCACTAAAGTATAATAAATTAATAATATAATTGAATTGTTATATAAATTCAATATTTATCTATTAGTATCCGACCGAAACTGGATTTTCAGCCGAAGCCGAAACCAAACCTTCGGCTCTGACTTCAGTTCCGGCCAAAACCGAAACTGAAACTGATGATGACGTCATGTGCATTTTTTTTACAGTTTAAAAATGATATGTGGACAAATTTGAATTATTGTGATTACGTTGATTTTATTATATTATATATATTCATCTAGTAGTCTGAGACAGCCTAGTGTTAAGACAACTCGTTCGTCACTTTCTGCCTGAAATCGAGACGGTGCGTGTTGAGTGGAACTTAACGTTTTATCTCAGGTAGCAGAGAAATGAAATAATCATTCTCCCGAGTGGGGATCGAAAACGCCACCATCGCGTTTACAGTCAGACGCTATCCCACTGCGCCACGAAGGCCTATAAACGCGATTGTTTGTGGGACGGTCGCTAATAAAATGTAAATAAAATTCACAAAATAAAAAAAAAAACATATCATCCAATTAATTCCAGTATTTTTCAAATACGCTATTGGCTAGGGTTTGCCTTTTCACATTCGCCGGTTTGATAGTAGTAGTTTAAGTTTTATTTCATAAACTTTTCTATGTTCTTCACGTTATTATCTTCACGAGATTATCATCATGTAGAATTACAATGTCTACGACAACAACACGGCGCAATAAAAGAGTTTATTAATACTACATCAGGTTAATTGCCAACTGTGATAATAGTCCGATCCCCCAAGAGCGCATCTATTTTCAAGACCGGGAGGTAGGACTTTTCCCTTATCTTCTACTGCCATGTCCACAAAATGCCGTATCCAAGAGTAACTTTTAATATGTATAATCTTAGCTACTTGTTTGTGTCTATTCAAATGGGTCACGACCACTATCACGTCAAAAAATAAGGGGCAAATATCTGATGATGTGTTCCGGTTCAATGACATGTAAGCCAGATCTCTCTATATCATCCTTCTCGCTTCTTCATCCTCAAGGTCGGCAATGCATCCACAATTCCTCTAATGTTGTAGATGTCCATGAGCGAATTTAACCTCTTACGATCAGACGGTGATTCTGTTAGTTTGTCCCTTTTAGAAATTATAAAAAAAATAGTATGTCTCCTAGGTATTTACATATAGGCGTTTTGAGCTGTAGCCCAGGGGCCTGTGGGTTATCAAGACGCTCAGTCGCCACTTACGAGCTGCAACACTTGGGAAATAGGCATTTTTATACGAAAATGAAAACCTTTTACTTAACTGTGCATTTCTTGCAATGAAATTTATGTGCTAACTTATGATAAGATTTACATCAGATATATATTTATAATAACTTATTGACTATATACTGTGTAAAATTAATATAGAAAACGGGTATATTTAAACTATAATTAATAAGGCAAGCCTCCAATTTAGTAACTAGCCTATAACTCACAAAATTCATAGATATTCGACCCCTGAAAGGAGCCACACTTACGCGAACAGACACACAGTTTCTTTACAAACTAACAGGAATAGATCATTTAATCTGTCGTCAGCAGTTCATAGTATACTTATCATTTATAATGAATTAAAATGGTTTACTATATATTAATATTAGGATCACAAGTTATAAAAACACTCAAAAGTATCTAAGCGACGTGAAAATTCATGAGTACCTTATGAGTGAGTAGTTTCGGCACTGCCGAAGGTTCGGCAGTTTTTTGGCCGAAACTACATTTATTTGCCGAACCGAACCTTCGGTCGGACACTACTATCTATCGAGAAATCAGAAAAAAAAATAAAATCATTCCTCCACAAAGATCTCGCACCCACAACTATTACAATACACCATGACATCCACATTATCTCATCACATTTAAACCACAACCATACTTATATTATAAATGTGTTTAAATAAATAAATTAAAAAAAAAGTCTGTCTGTTTGTCTGTCACGCTTTCACGGCTAATCTACTGGTCCAATATAGATGAAATTTAGAATGAGAGATACAATTAGAAGTAGTAAATAATTCAGGGTCAAAAAGGGTAAATTTTATATGAAAAATCTATAAGCCACTTGACCGATTGTAATGAATTTTAGAATATATACAGTTCATAATCCAAGGTTAAACATATGCTACTTTATCTTTCAATAATCCACCCCCGAGGGTTGCAATATAACGAAACAGCATATAGTCCACGCGAGCGGAATACTAGTATTAGTAGTATATTTTATAAATATACAACCCCCTACCATGATATATCTCAGCCAGCAGGTGGAACGCGAAGGTGTGCAGTCGTGGATGCGCGGTCACCAGCGCCGGCATCAGCTCGTGTACCACTTCCACACAGCCCTGCGCGCACGCTGTGCCTGCGCGTCTCATACCCGTCTGCATGTATAGAAATATATATTTATGGCTGGCTGGCCATGGCTGGATTTTCAATAAAAATATGGAGCCAGTTGTGGCGCAGGGGTACAAAGTGTAACTGTAAAGCGACTGGTTGAAGGTTCGATTCTCATTCGAGGAGTGACAATATTAGTATTTCCAGTTTCTTCGCTCTGGTATCGAGGCAAAGCGCGGCGTTAAGTTCTGCCACTCAACATGTAACATCTCCAAAGTTAACCAGAAAGTGTGGAACAGAGTGTCCTAACACTAGGTTCCTCTGCCTACCCTACCGTGTGCGGGATACAGCGTGAAGCTAAAAAACACAGTGGCATAAAATGAACATACATATGTAGATACATATCAATTTTACGCTTCTACTCTCAAACAATAGTCTGAAGAGTATCATCAGACAATTTAACAAACTTGACCAGTAAATAAATAGTGAGTCTCACTTGAAACATAAACTCCAGAACAGTCCTGGCCAGATCCTGATCGTACTCGCGTTGCAGCGCCGCCGTGCACACTAGCCGCGCGCGCACAGCGCACGGCTGCGGTTGTACTACTATGTCCAGAACTTCGATTGTTACCGGTTCGGTTCCTGGGAATAACATTATAATAAAAAATATGAAGCATAAGAGTAATATATAGAAAAGTATACGTACTTATTTTTAATATTTTAAAAGTCGCTTCTGGCAACTTTGAACTCATGACTTAGCGGTCAGAGAATTTGGCTGGTTTCCAAAAAGCACGGGTTCGAATCCCGATGCATACAATTTTTATACATTTTCTATCACAATATAAGTAGTGTGGCCAGTCGTGGCCTAGTGGCACAAGCGTGTGACTGTAAACGACTGGTTGTGGGTTCGATTCCCACTTCCCACGAGGAGTGCAAATATTTTATATTTCCATTTTCTTCACTCTGGTGTCGAGGTAAAGTGCGGCGTTAAGTTCCGCCACTTAACACGCAATGCCTCCGAATTCGGTGGTGCGTGGGGAACGGAGTGTCTTAACACTAGGTTCCCTCTGCCTACCCTGCTGTGTGCGGGATACAGCGTGAAGCTAAAAAAAAAAATATAAGTACTTACCATGCAGCTTCGGTATGAGAGCTTCACAATATGCCATAACAACTTTTGGTTCTAACAACGTCGCAGGTACTTTGTAAGCTTCGTCTTGGAGTAAAGTGAAACCCGCTGCGAAACACGCCTCTAGTTCTACTTTGATTTTCTCCTCCAATTCTGCTGTGTATGACACTCTGAAATAATATTGTTTGTTGTTACTATAGTTCATTTATTAGCATTAAATTATTACAAAAATGTATAAACATATATTTTTTAGCTTCACGCTATATCCCGCACACAGCAGGGTAAGCAGAGGGAACTTAATGTTAAGACAATCCGTTCCCCACTCACCGCTGAACTCGGAAGCGTTGCGTGTTCAGTGGCGGAACTTAACGCCGCACTTTACCTCTGATAACAGAGCGAAGAAACGGAAATATTAAATATAAATGTGAAAGTCTGTGTGTTTGTCTGTCACGCTTTCACGGCTAATCTAACGGTCCGATTTGGATGAAATTTAGAAAGAAAATAGTAATAACCATGGGTCTAACATAGGCTACTTATTTTTTCAAAAATTAACTGCTAAAGGGTTGAAATAGGGGATGAAAGTTTATATGAAAAAACTAAACCGCTTATAATGAATTTTGGAATAAATATAGTTGATAGTCGTAATCGAGGGTTGCAATATAACGAAACAATCAGGCAGTCCACGCGGCGAAGTGGCGAACGGGCCGCTAGTAAAAATATATAGGTATGGTTAAAATTTTAAGATAAAATTGTATAAAATTTATTAAAATGCCACAGTTTATGCTAAAATAATAAGGCTTAAATCTTATTACAATCAATGTAGCGTTACGTCAAAGAATAACAAAAAACAGACAGTCACTTTTACAGATATAATATGTAATACACATAAATTCTAATGTGTGTGGGTGGTCCACATATAAACACACAGCATGCATATACGCACACCCATGCACTCATCTAGAATGCAAATGCAGCGCAGCGATCGCATTCAACGCAGCCGCCACTACCCCATGCACATGTCTATGCAGCTTAGCATAGTGCACATGCGTGGTACAGGCGTATAGCATTACATCAAACAGACAGCCACCTTCATAAATACATATCAGTACAAAATCCTGATATCGAAACAAGCAACGTGCATATACCCACACACTCACCCAGAGTGCATTTTCAATGCAGCCAGCGCATTCAACGCAGCAGCCGCAATCCCATGTACATGTCTATATAGCTTAGTGCAGCATAATAAATAGTCATTCCCCGTCCCGCATATCTAACACACATCTAACGCACACAACATGCATACACACACACACACACACACACACATGCACACACTCACCTAGAATGCATATGCAGCGCAGCCAACGCATTCAACGCGGCCGCCGCGATCCCATGCACATGTCTATGCAGCTTGGCATAATGCAGGTGCGCGCTGCACGCACGTGATAACACGTGCAACAGTGCACGCACGCCGCACGTGCACTTGAGCACGCCGTGGCCGCCGGACCGGTCGCCCCAGTATGCGTCCGTTTCGTCTGTTATGTCCTGAAATGGAAATTTTGTTGTAAATGGTTTGTTTTTGGGTTTAAAATGTTTATTTTAATAATTAAACAATCTTTATGTAGTATAAAGCAAAGTCGCTTCCCGCGTCTGTCTGTACGTATGTATGCTTAGATCTTCAAAACTACGCAAAAGATTTTGATGTGCTTTTTTTAATTACATAGAATGATTCAAAAAGATATGTATAACATATAAATATGTATAAGGGGCCGTTCAAGTATTACGTAAGCAGACGTATTATAAACGTAAGCAAAGGTCTTACCCCCTCCCCCATGCTTACGTAAACATTTTTCGTAATCATCATCTAGACTCCCTACCCCCCATGTCATCCAAAATAAGCAAAGCAAAGACACACAAAAATCATGATCATTATTATTAACCATGATCATTGTCTCAAGAAAGATAGGGAAATACATCGCCAAAATGTCAAAAAAGATATGTAAAATAATATCATTTAAACCTTATATGAACTTGTATTTAAAATTCCTCATAATTTTTCACTATGTTTTCAATTTACTTACACAATCTAACAAACTTTTTAAAATACCAGTTGTACTATAGCCAGAAGAGACAAATGAATATCTGAGACCCTATAACTATTTAAAATCTCACCTGTCTCATAAACAAAGTAAGTTTAGCAAGCAAATTGCGCAAAGGCAAAGCTTGCAAGAGGTTCAACAGATCCCGCTCCCGCAGCCTGCCGTCACCCACTGCAGAACCCTCGCCATGGTCGTCCAGTTCTTCCCATGTTCCTGTAAAAGAATAATATATGATTATTTTTTTATATTATATTAAAAGAGACCCTCGTGGCACAGTGAAACAATGACTAACGTGATGGTTGTAGGTTCATCGCCACTTGATCATATTACAATAATCCTCATACCCAGTTAATCCGGACGCAAAGCCGAGAACTCTCTTTACTTACTATGCTGCTTGTTGTTGTTTTTGCGTACCTACCAAAATAAGATAAATTTGTATGAAGATGAAACGCAGATGGATGGAGATAACGAGAAGAAGAAAAAAATATCTTCTTATAGTAATCCATGAGAAATATATTAAATAAGAAGATTTTTTAACAAGAATATGTACTACTAAATAATAAAATAATTTGGCCTCCATTTCTTACCCTCAGTACACTCCTGTGCAGGCTCCAGCACCGGCCGTGTCAGTATAACCTCGAGTATGCCCATCAGTCTGGCGGCAGAGCTCATATCATTCACTTGCAACGTAAGCACGCTGCCCGCCCATTGTACTGAACGTGTTTGACTGAAATTGTTATTAGTTATGTAATCTTTGTCACCTTAGTGTTTTAACAAACTGTGGGACCTACATTACCTACCACACGCAGCGTCCATACATAACATGAAGCATATGACCGTCGCGAGCCGTAGGCGCGCGGTTACTAGAGCGCAGGAGCACATACGCCGAGTTTTGTATAGGCGCAGACAGGCGCATATTTATATGGCACCCCCCGCGGTGACGGTGCGCCCCTCACCTCTTGTATAATTCTTAGGAAATAATCATTGTTCTTAAATACTCACTTGCTATTGGTAGAAAAGCCAATGTTTTGATTTGTACATAATTTTACTAAAGATTTTTATTTTTAATGTAGCCCTTCTGATTGGTAAATCAGCAATTAAATTATAACTCACATTATAATCCAATTTCATTGGTTATAATGTGAAAGTTTTTATTGGAGACTAATTTCTGTAAATATTGTTTATTGGTTATTCATAATTGTAATTTTTGTATATATACCAATGTAATTTTCAAAATAAATCATTCCACCTGAAGCATCAACAAGTGTATTACTATACCTTCAAGAATCAAAATAGTTAGGGAAAGTAGTAATCCCCTACAGTGGTGACCTACCGACGCTGAGAAAATGGATCAAGATACTGCTGCTCAAGATCCCAAACCTCAGGCCGATGTAGACCTGGCAGCCATCTCCGTACAGTCACGGATACTACCATTCTGGAGGGACCTTTCACGAGCCTGGTTCATACAATTTGAAGCCGTCGTAGACCCCTTGAAGACGTCCGATGACCAAAAGTTCCGTTACGTCCTACAACAGCTGCAAGCCACGGACCTGCAACACGTCACTGACATCCTATACGACACGCCGGCTACTGATAAATACGTCACATTGAAGAACCGCCTACTCGCCGTATATGAAAAATCCGACGTAAAGAATTTTCAGAAGCTAGTCAGCGGTCTACAGCTGGGAGACCAGAAACCCTCTCAATTGCTTCGCCAGATGCGAGAACTAAGCGCCGGTATGATTACGAACGAAGGACTCCGTATCGAGTGGCTTAATCATTTACCTACTCAGATACGCGTGGTTCTATCAGTTAATACTGAGTCATCGCTCGACACACTCGCCGCCATGGCCGACAAGATGGCGGAATACTCAGAGCCCGCGACGATCGCCGCGGTATCGACCGCAACAACAACAACGGACGCCGTATCAACACAAATAGCAATATTATCGAAGCAGCTAGAAAAATTGTCGCTAGAAATAAATGAAATACGCGGCCGCTCCACACATCGTCAATACCGTCGCTATCGCTCTCAGTCAAGACCACGATCAAGTTCAAATACACCTAGAAACAAATCATCTGTGAAGCCCGGCGATGCCACGTGGGAATGTAAATATCATTACCGATTCGGCGATAAAGCGAAGCGTTGCGAGTCGCCGTGTTGCCGTAGAAACAAGGCTTTAAACTAGCTCCGACATCGAGGTCCGCCGTAGTCGATGTCCCTATTGCAAGTAACCGCCTATGTATCTACGATCGCAACACTCGAGAACGTTTCCTCGTGGATACCGGCGCCGATATATCCGTATTATCAGCATCAAACTATAAAAGCAACACAAAAATCGAAAACGCCTGCAGATTATTTGCCGCAAACAACACACCTATCAAGACGTATGGCGAAAAAAACGTTAAGATTGGATTTCGGTTTACGGCGAAACTTTCTATGGACATTCATCATTGCCGACGTCAAAACATCGATCTTGGGAGCTGACTTTCTACGACACTTCAAACTATTAGTAGACCTGCACAAGAAGAAACTAATAGATAAAGTCACCGAACTTGCCGTCGATGCTATTGAAATTTCCACAGGCGCTGAAAAAGAAACAGAAACGGTACACGTAATCGGCACAAACCAAGCCTATTACCACGTACTAAAGCAATATCCAGATGTACTACGACCCATGTCACTCAAACAACCTTCAAAACATAACGTCGTCCACCATATCGAGACAACTGGCCCGCCACTCTACGCCCGTCCGCGTCCGCTTCCACCGGACAAGTACAAAGCTGCAAAGGCTGAATTCGAGAACATGCTGGAAATGGGCATCTGCAAACCGTCAAACAGCCCCTGGGCGAGCCCGCTACACGTTGTGAAGAAGAAGGACGGCGGCTTACGAGTTTGCGGTGACTACAGACGATTAAACGCGGTCACACTACCCGACCGCTATCCGATACCTCGCATACAAGACTTCACATATCAACTTCATAACAAGACAATATTCTCGAAGATCGACTTAAAAATGGCCTACTACTGGATACCAATCGCCGAGGAAGACGCGCAGAAAACCGCGATTATAACTCCATTCGGTCTGTTTGAATTCAACTGCATGACCTTTGGACTACGTAACGCGAGTCAGACATTCCAGCGATTTATGCACGAAGTACTTCGAGGCGTCGAAAACTGCTTCTGTTTCGTCGATGACATCTTATTATATTCCGAAAACGAAGAAAAACACATTGAATTATTACATCAAGTATTACAACGATTAGAAAAATTTGGCGTCACACTAAAAATCGAAAAATGCGAATTCGGAAAAAACAAGATTAATTTTCTCGGTTACGAAGTCTCGGCGGACGGAATAAAACCTACTGAAGATCGCATTGAAGCCATTTCAAATTATCCGAAACCGAAAACTGTCGTCGAGTTACGTCGCTTCCTAGGCATGTTGAATTTCTATCGAGACTGCCTACCACATCAAGCCGAACTTCAACACGAACTCAACAAATATTTGCACAACCGTAAGAAAAACGACAAAACTCCGATCGAGTGGACACCGGAAGCCGACGTAGCCTTTGAAAATTGCCGTCAAAGCATTTTAAAAGCTACAATTTTAACTCATCCGCTACCCGGTACACAACTCAGCATCATGAGCGACGCTTCAGATCACAGTCTCGGCGCCATACTACAACAGAAAGTAAACAACGAATGGAAACCGCTCGCATACTTCTCAAAAGCAATGAGTGCTACACAACGCCGCTACAGTGTATACGATCGCGAATTACTAGCGATCTATACAGCTGTAAAACACTTCCGACGACTCATCGAGGGATGCGAAGTGACTGTGTACACCGATCACAAGCCGCTTGCCTACGCATTACATCGCCAAGCAAATAGTACCGACACTCCGAGAAGAGAACGACAACTACACTTCATTAGTCAATTTTGCTCAAACATCAAATACATACAAGGAGAAGAAAACACAGTCGCCGACGCTCTCTCGGGCATTGAATGTCTTCTATGCCCGACGACCATCGATTTCAATCAATTAGCCATCGATCAACATAACGACGAAGAATTAAAATCATTGCGAAGACAACCTAACTTGAAA
Organism: Dryas iulia moderata; assembly: GCA_019049465.1. Taxonomy (NCBI): domain Eukaryota; kingdom Metazoa; phylum Arthropoda; class Insecta; order Lepidoptera; family Nymphalidae; genus Dryas; species Dryas iulia. Next base: position 11,374,206 of record CM032419.1, on the reverse strand, counting down.
TTCGCCGACGTCGCGATGCCTGGGATACAGCAGCCAATCACGTGCGAGCTGTCTACCGCGACGCCGCGACCGTACCTACCAAGCATTTATCGCTACGCAGCATTCAAAGCGCAACACGATCTATGCCACCCGAGCGTGCGGACTTCAAGAAAACAAATAAGTTCGAAATACTTTTGGCCGAACATGAACACCGACATCGGTACATGGACAAAGGCGTGTATTAATTGTCAACGAGCGAAAATACATCGACACGTCGTCACGCCCTTAGGCGAGTTCCCGCCGTCACAGCGCTTCGAACACATACACATCGATATAGTCGGACCGCTAAGACCGTCGAATGATTGTCGATATCTAGTGACTATGATCGATCGCTGTACGAAGTGGCCCGAAGCAGTACCGATACAAGATATAACAGCTGAAAACGTCGCTAAAGCCTTATATGAACAATGGATCGCACGTTTCGGTTGCCCGCTACGGATATCAACGGATCAAGGGCGTCAGTTTGAATCCGAGCTATTCAAATCTCTTATGAAAAGATTCGGAATTACAAGAATTCGAACTACTGCATACCACCCGCAATCGAATGGTCAAATTGAGCGGTGGCACCGAACCCTGAAAGCTGCACTGATGGCGCGCGAAGCTACGATACAATGGACGGACGAGTTACCCACCGTGCTACTCGGTTTACGCACGGCGTTACGCAGCGACAGCAACTTTAGTCCAGCAATTATGACCTACCGTACTACTCTGCGCATACCTTCGTATTTCTTCGTACCTACACAGTCGAAGATTGATGACGCCGAGTACGTACGCCGCCTCGTCGAGACCATGGCGAAGCTACAACCGACGCCGCGCACGCACACGTCACTGAACAAACCATTTGTATATAAAGATCTAGCGACGTGCAAGCATGTATTCGTGCGCAACGATACAGTTCGAGCTCCACTAACTCCGCCGTACGATGGGCCTTACGAAGTTTTGAAACGCTACGACAAGTACTTCCAGATACAACTGCCAACACGCACGACAGTTGTCACATTGGACCGACTCAAGCCAGCATACACATACAACGAGTCGCCATCGTCTGAGGACCCACCGGTCAGCAGCAGATGCCAGGACAACTCTCCGAGCTACACGACGAGGTCTGGAAGAAAAATCAAACCATCCGTACGATTTTCTTGAGGGGGAGTGATGTGGGACCTACATTACCTACCACACGCAGCGTCCATACATAACATGAAGCATATGACCGTCGCGAGCCGAAGGCGCGCGGTTACTAGAGCGCAGGAGCACATACGCCGAGTTTTGTATGGGCGCAGACAGGCGCATATTTATATGGCACCCCCCGCGGGGACGGTGCGCCCCTCACCTCTTGTGTAATTCTTAGGAAATAATCATTGTTCTTAAATACTCACTTGCTATTGGTAGAAAAGCCAATGTTTTGATTTGTACATAATTTTACTAAAGATTTTTATTTTTAATGTAGCCCTTCTGATTGGTAAATCAGCAATTAAATTATAACTCACATTATAATCCAATTTCATTGGTTATAATGTGAAAGTTTTTATTGGAGACTAATTTCTGTAAATATTGTTTATTGGTTATTCATAATTGTAATTTTTGTATATATACCAATGTAATTTTCAAAATAAATCATTCCACCTGAAGCATCAACAAGTGTATTACTATACCTTCAAGAATCAAAATAGTTAGGGAAAGTAGTAATCCCCTACAAACCTTATATTATAGTATCCCACACGCAGGGTAGGCAGACGGAACCTAGTGTTAAGACACTCCGTTCCCCATTTTTTCCATCATTATGCGTTAATTACATCATTTAAAATTGCATTTACTTTCGTTCCTATTGGAATATAGGGAAATTCTCTCTTGGTGCTCTCGAAGACTCCTCTAGAAAAGTCCTCCTATCAGTCAGTCACTCATTATCACTGAAGGTTTATATGTTCAAAGCCTTTTAAAAAATAGGCATTAGTGATGAAGGCATTCGTAAGCAAGAACAGCACAGGCATGCAAGGCAGTCAACGGTGGCCCGGCGTAGACGTGGCCGTCCACCGAGGCGTCGTAGTGGAATGCGCGTACGAACTTGCGACGTCTCACGAGGGTGGAAAGGGTTTCCGCTGGGTTTTAGTGGGCAATATCGGACTCTCCGGTGAGTCCCACAGTATCATCCGTACGTAAGGTAGGTCTGCCTGCTTTGCGTACGGATGGTCTGCGTAAGCGCATTTCTCAGCGACAAAAAAAAGGCATGAAGGGCAGTCAACGCTTTGTCTTGTCATCCTAGGAATCTAAGGACAACTAAGTGAATAATATTGTATAGTCCAAATACGCTGCCTACAGTCCAATTAGTCAACTAGGGAAAATAATATTTAAATTTTAGCATATGAAGATTTAATTAATATTACAAGCATTTGTTGCTTAGTTATTATGAAGTGAATAGTTTCATAATTATGGACAGGCAGAGGAAATGGAATGTTTAATCACATAGATTTTATAGTGCTTTTTCTGGTTCACCTCACTTGATTCTCAGAAACGACATAATTCAGCACTATTATACAGCAATATTAATAGTCTCACTATTAAGTTAAACAATGATAAAACGAAGAGGCTAACAATTTATTAAAAGATATTTCGAGACAGATCAAGATATTATATTGCATACTCAAATAAGGTTAAACGCATCACTATAACCTATTCGATACTACTTCCCTCAATACGTAGACTGGTTGTAGGTTGAAATTAACCGAAAATAATATAAATTTGTATAGATTTACATGTATGTAGTATAATATGCAGACGATGTTTCTAAACATAATAGAAATACACACATACAATAGTAGAAATAAATCAACAACTTTATTGAGTTCTATATATTATCCTATTATCATGTCATATGTATATCATATGCCAATAACTCTAGTATTATAAGAAATAAAAATTAGGCCATGGCGGCTCGGGGAGATCTCGTCTGTCCTTACAGGTAGATTTACGCGATTCGTAAGCGAATCCAACCAATAGCCGGGGTCGATTCCCACTTGGGGTAATTATTATAATTACATTATTTTCATTTCCCCGCTGGGTATCTAAGACAAAGTACGCCATTTACTTCACTCAATGTCTTAATTGCGGACGGAAACTGGAAAACGGAGTGTCTTAACACTAATTTCTCTTTTACAACCCTGCTACACGAGAAGAAGCCTGAAAATCGACCAACAGAAAAAAAACTCACCGAAATATATTATGTAGGAAGAACAACAGATAACTCAGCGCATCATCACACTCTCCGTCCAACAGAGAGGTAGAGAGTATACACGCCCACCGCTGCAAGGCCTGGGCATACGCCTCCGGTGCGCCGTCGCTTAGCTTCATAGCTTGAAATATTAGGAACAAAGCTTCTCGGACGTTATCTTTGTGAGTTTGTAAGATATCGTAGAGCAATTCGTCCACCTTTTCAAAAGAAAAATCTTCAGACGTTACAAAAATGTCTATAAATTATATGAATCTGTCTGGTACCTTTTTTATTATTAGTAAATAAATGTCTGATTTTAAAAAAAAAATTAAATTAAATAGCTTCACGCTATATCCCGCACACAGCAGGGTAGACAGAGGGAACCTAGTGTTAAGACACTCCGTTCCCCACTTTCCGCCGAATTCGGAGGCTTGCGTGTTAAGTGGCGGAACTTAACGCCGCGCTTTACCTCGACACCAGAGCGAAGAAAATGGAAATATAATTTCCACTCCTCGAGTGGGAATCGAACCCACAACCAGTCGTTTACAGTCACACTCTTGTGCCACTGGGCCACGACTGGCCACGACTTCTCACGAGTGACTGATTTTTACTGCATATAATTACTATAAGAACACATGTTTCTTTTTAAATTACTTTATCCGTTGAGGCGCTGTGACAGCGTCTGTTTGTAAAGCTATGGTTGTGGGTTCAATTCCCACACGTGGAATTGTTACATTTATATTTTCATTTCTTTACTTTGGCACCTAAGAGAAAGTGCGGCGCCGAATTCCGCGCTCAATACGCAATAAACAAAAATAGTGGAGGACACAGTGTACTAGACACCACACTATGCGCGGTACGAGCGTTAAGCTGGAAAAAAGTCTAATAAGTTTAAGAAAGAAGAAAAAGCGCAACTATAACAATACAAAAAGTGGTTAAACAGAACATTTAAATTATGAAAATTAATGCAAGTAGGTTAAATTACTCAATTTTGTACAAATTATTATATTGCGACATATCACGTTCATCTATGCATATCTTTATTAATATCCTGTTTCGTATTACATTAATATATATATTATATATGATAATATATATAATAAAGGCTGTAAAAATTGGTGTTTGTGGTAAGCCATGATGTCAGTAAGCAAGAAACAGGTGACTGCATCATTTACATCTCAAGCTAGAAGATCAATATTGACTAGAAGTCATTACTTCTGGATAGTGGGATATTTTCAACACAATTAAAAGATAAATCACATCACATAAATGACAATCAAAAAATAGAAACCTAAGAAAAAAAACACTGCCCACTGTCAAAGCATACCAGCTTTATGCTTATTTTCATATGACAGAGTGAGCAGAGCTTTGTGGCAAAATAATGCATCGCCCATGTAATATAAGAAGTTAGAATTTGCATGTTTACTTACAACAGCACGAAAATTAGAATATATTTCAAATATATTAATTTACCCAAGCGGCAGTCAAATATAACCTAAGCTAGTTCTTGGTTTGTTGCCAAAATCAGAGGATAAGATAATTAGATCGAGGAATTGTGACTTGAGACAGAATTCGACAGCACACTGTCTTGCTAGAGGAAAGAAATTAGAATAAATATAACCAGAACAATAATATGGGTAAAAAAACTTACATCATAATGTGTTTGGAGTGTAATATGCTGATGGTGACAATAAGACTCTTCTACCTCTCGCAATAAGGACTCCAGCCGCATACGGGCTGCTGGTAACCTCTCCTTATCAAAATTGGCAACATCAAAAGTGGCTCGGAAAGTTATAGGAGCTCCGCATTGGCACTTTTCTGATACATTAACTGTACGCTTATATACTTTCCAGAGGTTAGCCCTAGATTTCTCTTCCTCAACATAACCAGTTGCTATCCTATTACGTTCTCTCTCTACTGCTTTTAATGAAGATCTATAAAGAAAGTTCATTGGGTACAGTGTTTTAAGAAACATAAAAACAACCTCATTTTCAACATGAGGCATTATAGAAATATGATCAAATAAGTTACCTAAATGTTGATAAATAATCAATTAGAGGATGATCTGGACGGCTTTGAGGTCCAGCTTCCACATTGGCTTCCTCTTGTTCACTTATCGCTCTAACTTCAGCAATCTCCTTACCACCAAATAATCTGATAGCTTCTTCCAATGGCATTGGAGTAACTTTTACTTTAGCTTTATCCTCTACAACTTCCACAAGAACAGGATATGATACAACTTCCTGTTCTTCAAGAACAGGAGCTGAAGGTTCCACTTTTTCATCAACACTTTCTTCATCTTTTTCTTCAAGTTCTTCATCAGCTTCCTCTTCCTCATCATAGGGTTCAACCACCAAAGTGGTTTTCTCATCGGTATCATCAGTTTCAATTACAGCGTCACATATGCTGTTTACTTCCTCTGGAAATGTTGTCTCCTGGTCGCATATAATACTTGGAGTTACTGGAATTGGTTTGTCCTCAAACAATGGCACTGTTTCTTCTTCTTTTTTTGCAGCATGTTTGGTTTTAGTTTTCTTTTTCTACAATAAATATTTTAAGTATTAATTAAAGTATCTTTATATATTAAGTAAAACAAACTTTTAGCATCAGTAAATAAAAAACTTTGTTATAACAGAACTGTAGATGAAAATAAAAGAACTTCCTCCTCCTTTAAACCGTAAAATTATAAAAGTTAAAATATATTTTTTATTATAAACAACTTATTTAATTCTTAGCTAAACTTCTTTATTTCCATGAGTAAAGCATTGTGCATAATATAAAGTAATAATATTTCACGAAAACGAAAGCTCTATGTAATAGTTCTTTGTTATAATTATACTATTAATTAACAGTAAAAAAATAATGCGCCAAACTTGCTAATTGTAGATTAATTGTAATAATACATACATCTCGGCGTTTTTCTTTTATCATAGTAGCCATGGTGTGTTTTTAAACCATTACAATGATAATTTGAATTAATTTCTTTTAATTTTCACTGGACTACATTTTTTGTATGTTTTGACGATCAGCTGCGCTGAATGGGTTGTTTTGGTCAAATGTCATTCATCAACAAGTAACGTAGTGATGTTTATCGATATAATATTATATAACATCGAGTCCACTGTAATCGATTATTTGTACTATTGGAAACTAAACATCTCTTAAAACTTTGATAATTTTGTTCATAGTATAAATTTAGTGTCATAAAAATTGTTATATATCTTATCAACAGTCACTGACCTAAAACAAAAATATAATAGACATTTAAATTCGAGTTTAGTATTAGCATGATATAGCTCGATTACTTTGAATTCGTAAAAGACATCACTATGGAAAGGTAAAATGTTCAAAATATTGGTATTGAAATATTGCCAGGTAATAAAACAAAAGTATTGACTAGTTGTGATTTCATGCATGCGCTTTATAGTCAATCAATAACTGCATTTGTGTACATACACATAAATATAGATATTTAGCGAAACAAAGGAATTCTCATTCTTTGAAATAAAATAAACATGACGTTGAAAAAAACATTTAGAAACCGTATGCGTTGAACGCATTGCTCAGCAGTGAGAGCGCCTGGACGGTTCAGGGGGCCCAGGTTCGAATTCCACTGCGATCGAATTTTTATACGTTTGCTAAATGCCTTTTTCAATTTCCCTAAGTGTGAAATAACACTTTAAAAATGTGTAAAGTAAAAAACCATGATGTTATTATTAAAAAGAGATTATTTTATTAAAATCAATTACTTCAATGATCATCGTAGTTCATCATACTTGTAATGTCTTTCTTTATATTTTTTATATCTTATTAATATCTAAGGCTTAAGATAAAGGGATAAAAATAATTTTAAATTATAGAAATATATATTTCAAGTAAAATTTATTTCAATAAATAAATATGTAAATAATTTATTACTTATAAGATTAAAATATATAATAATGACTAATAATATTTATACAACATTTAAGAGATTTAAATGATTATGGTAATAGGTAGTTAGCAACTACAGAGTTCTATATTCATATTTTAATGTTTACTTCGTGCGTTTCTACGCTCGTAAACTTATAAGGAACGAATAAAATTTGTAGACATATCTTTTATTAAATTTATCTAACATATTTATACAGAAATAACATTTAAAATAAACAGTTTCTTATATAATATCTATATAACGTAAAATACTCAACTATATGTATTGCCTTCTCTAACACATAGTGTTACACTAACAAGACTATAAGCTTAAAAAAATAATATTTATATAATTCTAACAGAAGTAACTTCTAATAAGTATTATAATTTAGTATAATCTTAAATAAGTATAAAACATTAATTCACATATTTTTAGAAAAGGCGAAGGCGCGAGTAAGTCTTAAAGCTAAATAAAAAAAGATTCTTCCACACTCTAAATACACTTTTTGTGCGTGATTTGAACCCACAATATAAATCAGATATAGTGAAGGCGGAAAATCGTTCTCCTATCGTAGCCTAAGATGACTATCATATTTAAAAAAAACTTATCCTCACAAGTTACAATATAGGTATCACTGAAATATATCACTAAAAAATTGCACATCTAAAGAATGATTTGCATTATTAGTCTTTAAGTCCTCATTTTTTAATCTACTGTCTTATAGATTATATAACGTTTATAATGGGTTAGCTAAGTTTGCTGATGTTCCTGATAAGAAATGTTCTCTTCTGCAAAAGGTCCGTGTTGTTGTGGCACAATGAACATGGGTGTTTTTATTTTATTAGTTCCTTGCGTTGGTGAGGATGTGAAGCTTCTAGCTTGAGCTTCTGTTGCGCTTTGCATTTTAGCATTAAACATTATATTATCAATCTCGTGCATAGCTATATCACGTTGTCGCTCGTCTAACTTTCTTAATTTTTTCGCTAAAAGTTGGCCATATAAATCGTATTCGTCTCTATCTTTTTTGAAATCGGTAGTTGACTTCAGGAAATCCACCGCGTCTACCATTTCATTTTTACCATATTTAATTTCAACGCCATTTTTCTTAATTTTTCGTTTTATATTCACCTGTTTGAATGTTGTGTTTTGGAAGCTATTGTTTGAATCGTACTGTAAAGAAACGAAATAATTTTTACATTTTTTAATAATATAAAATTTACGATTATAAAAGGCTGTTTGTTTACCGACCTGGTTAAGGTCTATATCAATAAAAATGTCATTCATATTCATAAATTAATAAATATATTGACTTTATGATCCCATCGTAATGGCAGTCATAAATAAAAAAAAATAATTAAGTGTATTAAAAAACAATTAATCAATTCACTTAAATATACATTTATCACTCATGATTAAACAATTTATTTATAAAATATATCATACATCCTAACTAATAATGAACACCTAAATATCCATTGTTTACCTCATGATCCATTTGAACAGTATTATCACATTCATATTTCCCGCTTAAGAAGCTCTCCATGAGCGGATATGCGAACCAAGTTATTCGATAATCGCTTGGCGATTTCTTTTTTCTAGTTAAATGTAATCGAAATGATGTCATTAAAGATTCTTTTTTCTTTTTTAAATCTGTCACCGAGCAATGAACGCTCAGATTATTTTGGATTCGAAGCCACGCATCGTTGACCTCGCTCCGGTTCCTGTGCAGTGGATGTTTGGGGTCCCATATCAATTGTTCGCTCCGATAATGTTCCAAGAATTCCAATACCACATCGTTTGTCCAAGACATCGCAAATGTTTGTGGGCCAAGCTCGGATAATTGTGTAAACTACGTCTGACCAATGTTGTCAAGCCAAGGTGACTGGATCGCGTCGACCAATCAGCTGCTCCCGTTTATCCAATGTTTGTTTATGACTGCATTGGCCGAAACGCACAGATTACGTGATTATGATTAGTTGAATTTTGTGTTTTTGTTGAATTGTTGTTGATGTTGGTATCGTAAGCTCGGCTTGGAAGTCGTAGCCGTTGACAAGAATAGTTTACTTAAAATACACAAAAACTAGAATTATTACTATATTACAATTTTTTATGGAACCGTTTATTTAGCAAACATTAATATTTTATAGTATTTTTTTTAATTAAAATCTAGTTAAAACAAAAACATCGTGAAGATTCTTCTTTCGTTATTAACTCATCATATGATAGTTGTTGAACTAGTTACTAATCTTATTGCTGTTATTATTTTTAAGCTTTTTAAACCATTATATGTTAATAGTTTGACCAATATTATAAGATGTGCTGTTTAGTAAGAAAATATTTTAAAGGATATTAATGAAATAGATATTCATAACAATTTAATTCTTTATCGATTTCATCTATATTAATACTTAATATATTTCAGCTTTAGTCTATATTTTCATATACTGAAAATTGCATCATAATAATTACTGTTGCTGTTATTAAAAAAAATGAGTCAGCGCAAGTTTCAATTCGTATTTCCCTATCTAAAGACACATCATGGTTCAAAGTCCAAAATACGAAGTATACTATAATTACGCAGAAATGAACACTAAATAACTAACTCCAAAGTACAAAAACTTGCAAAATGAAATATTTATTACTTTTTATAAAAAAATAATATATACCCTCGTAATTTTAACAAAACTCACACTATATTTGTAATATCTTACAAATTTCAAAGATAAATGATGGTAATATATGAAATAAAAAAAATTTCCATAAATTCAATGTATTTGTATTATATTGTAATGAATTTTTAAATTACTTATACAAAAGTATGTATTTATTTCGAAATTTTTACTTGAACTCGTAGATTATTGTAGATAAATGAACTTCATTCTTTTACATTTCATTCGGTCATTTCATTCGTTCTGTAGTCTTTAAATACTCTTTGGCAAGCAACAAGTAACTCATTATAATTCAATAAACAAGTACGTAACATCGTTCAACATTCACCATATTAAATTGCATTTCTGTTGCAGTTTTTCTATTTTGCAATTTGTACTTTGTCTTCTGGTGAATTCCGGCGTTTATTTAAACAAAAACGTACAACTTTTTAAACTAATACCAGCTATTTATTCTTCATATCCAAGGTATGTAAATTAAACCAAAAGAAATTTCACTAATTTTTCATCGGCTACTATAATTATTACTCAGTTTCCGGTTGCAAATCATTTTAACTTTCATGTTATATTGTTGTTATATACGTTTTACATGTAGACATTAAAACAAACGATCAAAATAGAATATTGTTCTAGATTTTAGAATATTTAGAAAATATATTAGTTTACCCTCATTTTTTTTTTTTATAAAAGAATTTTACTCGTTAATGTTTCATGCTTATAAGCCATACATGAACAAAACTAAATGATTTGGATGCATTAATAATATAATATTACGCTTTGCACTTTTCTTAAATCTTGTTAGCAATAAAAGTATAATAAAATTGTGTGAACAATTTTATAATGTTCCTTTGTTTCTCAGATGGCGACAGATGTTGGATCAGCACCTAGCATAGCTCCACTTCAATCAGTACAAAAAGCTATGGCACTGCCAACAGTTGAGGCAGCAGTGGGACATGTTGGAGCTTTATACACAAGAGTAAAGGGTTAGTTATATTCCTATTCTAATAAGATGTAACTAATATATTTATTTCTATATTTACTTAATGACTTGCCATCAGTTACTAAATCAATAATCATAATTTGTTTTTATATATTGTTTAGGAGCACATTCTCTACTTGAATGGGCACTGTCAACGGCAGAAGCAAGTGTAACTTTCGCTGCCGCTACAGCGGCTCCTTTTGTTGCGGCACCAATTGCTGCTGGAGATGCAAAAGTAGCTGCTGCCATTGATGCGCTAGAACGCAGAGTCCCACTTGTAACTGAACAGCCAAAAGTAATAGCAGAAACTACCAAACAAGCTGTGCTTGCCAAAATAGCTCCACAAATTAATAAGGTAAGATGTTTTTACATTCATACTTTTCTCTTAAATTAATAGAAAAATAATTCGGATACGTCTACAGAAATCTGTTTTTTATATTTTAATTATTTGGTGCTTATGACTAATAATACACAAACCAAAATATTCTTACATAAGTAATTTTAATTATGTTTGTATATAGAACTTGGCAATTCATTGCGTATTATTCATGTAAATTTATTTAAAGGCCAAAAATGAAAACAAAATATTGTATCGTAAATTCAGTTGCCAAGTAAGATTCTCATATGGAACAAGTCTGTATGGAAATGCATATTCTTATTATTTTTGAACATACTTTAGTAGATTAGACAAGACTAAGAAGCCCTTTTGATAAATGATTTTGTAACCATTGTACTTGTAAATGATGTCATGGCTACTGACTTGATAACAAGTCTCAAACTTATTACTTAAATATTAGAATCAGGTGAACAAAACAAGCTGTTATTTTTAAAATGAATCCAAATATATTGATAAGGAATTCCTTTATCACTTTTTTAGTATCAAAGTCCATTTTTGTGTTGTATGGGATAGGCAAAAACACCCAAGTCACTTTCTGATTTTAGACATTTCATATTGGATAAACAAACTATGCTTCATGAAGCCTGTACTGAATGAACTAGAGCTGGGAATGAAAATATATTTTAAATATAAACATTTCCTCTAGCCATGATGATGTAATTTCTCAACATTTATTTTAAGTAGTTTTGCATTTATTATATTATAATTATATTATAATGAAGAAAGAAAGATACAAATATTAAGCCAAAGTTTATACTTCAGTACCCCATACCTGTCTTTACATTAGATTCTCTATTCTATGCTGGGAAAGTATAATATGCTTTTAATAATTGTTATTTATATGCACTTGCTCATATCCTGAACAAGTGCATTGTTATTATTATTTATGGAAATTAACATATGACATTGTTTGTAAATGACGCGACTTATATTATGGGCATACAAACGATACTCATTACAGCTAAATCCTACTAATATGATCTCACTTGATATTTTTTTGGCTCAAGATGCGTTTTAGTAGAATCATTACGGAATCGTGTTAAGGGGGTTTTAATGTACTTTTAAACATTTTAAAGTGTCATTCCACACTTAGGAAAATTGAAAAAGACATTTAAATGGGTTTTAATGTATTTATATTAATTTCGTTGTGGCACCATCGAGACGTCTGTAAACGACGACCACGTAAAATACGGAAAATGGGTTAAAATCACTTGTCACCACATGTCACCACATTGCAAAAACGTAAAAAATATGAGACACTGAAATCTTATTTTAATAAAAAGCCATGTTCATATTTCTTTAATATTGAAAATGATTTACCGAGATTTAAAAAAATGGAGTTCATTATTAAGCCATACATTAATATTCAAATCCAAACACGCTAATATTCTCATACATTTCTTAACATATATTTTATCTTTAATGTGGAAATAATACTTTTTTAGACAGTTAAAAAAAATAAAAATATCATTCAACCTTACTAAATATAACAATTAAAATCTGCAATGTATACCCATATTAGATTTATGTTAAAGTATTTTGTAATTATTGCATATAGAGCTAATAATTTCAACATATCTATGTAATGGGTTTAACATTAACTCGCACATCTCTGTACGCGTTAATGGCTCATGCTAAACACATTACGCAACGTTTTTATGTAGATAAGCTAAATAAAAAAGTTATTTAATAAACTGTTGCTGTGTATATTTTGTTAAAAAAATAAAGCTCGAGACCATCGTGACGTCTGACCTAACGCGATTGATCGTAGGTTCGATTTCACTTGAGGAATTTAAATTATTTTCATTTTAACACTGGTAAAACGCGCGTCGTTGTTATGTCGAGATCGGACTATCTTGAAATTTAAATGCTGTCTGTCTATCCTTTAATTCACGCTTGTTCCCATCGAGGACTCCAGGAAAGAGCGTGAGGTGGAAAAGAGGAATGCGGAAAAGACCGTGAAATTTGTTAAATAACGTATTAAAATTTAAACGTATGTGGATTAGAACCCGCGCCTCACCGCTTCAAAACTTGAAACTTTATATTATTGCAATGACTCATCATACTCTTGTATAACGGTAGCTGCAGTTTCGTCTATGCATTATGAATTTTTGTCTATCGTTTACGTTAGAGCTCTAAGAGCTATATCCATACTTATATTATAAATGCGAAAGTCCATCGGCTAGTATCTAATAGGCTAATATCCATACTTATATTATAAATGCGAAAGTCGGCTAATCCATCAATCCAATTTGGATGAAATTTTGAATGAAAGTAGAAAAACGTTACTGGTTCTAACATAGGCTACTTATTTTTTCAAAATCAACCTTTAAAGGGCTGAAATAGGGGATGAAAGTTTATATGAAAAATCTAAGCCGCTTGACCGATTGTAACAAAATTTGGCGTAAATATAGTTGATAACCTAAGCTTAAACACGGACTACTTTATTTTTCAAATATCCACTCCCAAGTGTTGCAACTTCAGGAAACAGTTACGTAGTTCACGCGGCGAAGCCGCAAGCGGGCCGCTAGTAATAATATAAGTTTTTAAAAAACACTAATGCTATCATACTTTTGCTTTTTATGAGTGTTAAAATCTTTATAGATTTGAACTTTGAACTATTGCAATGACGATGAAAATTCTAATTACAAACATTTACAATTTATCATTCATTTTTTTACATATTATCATGCAACTTGTGTTACTTGGCTAACTCGACTTATGTCTCATGACGCGTTATACTAAAGATAAGATTGAAATCTTAACACGGTCATATCTGAACTGTTATTGATTGATTTAAATGCACACGATTTTAATGTTGCAACGTATAATCACTTGTTTATGACATGAGAAAGATAAATGTTGCTTAGTTGAAGCTTGTGTGACCAGTAGCTGATTATTTTTATAATTGTTTCGTTATATCGCAACCCTCGGGGGTGGATTTTTAAAAATAAAGAAGAAAATAAAGTAGCCTATGTTTGACCCTGGATTATACTACTGAATCAGAGTGATACATTAGTCGTGAAAGCGTGACAGACAAACAGACAGATTTTCGCATTTATAATATAAGTATGGATGTACATATTTATTTTTAAAACTCGTAGTACTTTTACTCCCGTAGCTGAGTAAGCTAAGAGAAGCTAGTATCGAGGCACTGCGTTCTCTTGTAATTTCAGTTATGTTTTTGTTATTTTCGCAATAATAATTTTATTGTTGCCTACCTACATGACAAAATATTTTGTTTTTGTATTGAGAGGCGAATGAAGTATTACTATCACGACATTAACGCACAGTTTGAATAATACCTTCTTCAACGTGATAGTTAGGAGCTCAAATCTTTATAAAAATAATGTCTTGTTAACCTAAAATTAGTACCATATATTTAATAATGTATTTTTTAGAATAGCCATTGAAATTTAAAAGGTGAAAACCAATAAGTCACTGATTAATATGGTTTTTCTGAAGATATACACTAATCTATTGTAGGTATATCAATGCGCGAGGAAACAAATTAAGAGCCCTTTCTATGATAATTATGTGGACGAATGATAAGAAATTTGGCATAGATAAAGTTAATCAGAGAAAGTGCTGAAAGCAAGTATTTTTCGTAATGATATGATAAGATTATAATGACACATTACCGAGTTTGACGTAAGTGTCATCACGTGACGTTGCTAAGGCAACGCATGTGTTGCGCATCTTTTTGTCCCGTGGTGGGACAGGTTAAGAATATAATTCCCCTCCGCCGCTAGGTAGCGTCCCGTAAAAGGTGGATAACCCAGTAGGTGGTAGGAGATTCGTTCTCCGACTGGCTCACGACCACTATCGTGTCAAAGACGAACCGCCAAACATCTGATGATGTGCTCCGGTTCGATGGTTTGATGTAAGCCAGTTCTCCCTATTTCCACCATTCCCATCCTTCCTCCCTCCTTCTGGCCTTCATCCCTGGGGCTGGCTGTAGATGTCTATGGGCGAAGGTAACCACTTAACACCACGTGGGTCTTCTACTCGTTTGCCTCCTTTATTCCACAAAAAAAAAACAATCTTCGGGCCTTATTTAATCTATATTTATAAATAATGTTATAAGATTTCTGATTTGACCTTTGCTAGTGTTACATCGAGATACTAATTTAGATTGGTACAGTTACAGTTGTGTTGATGGTGTACGTGATGCGCCTCAGGCGAAATTGCGCAAGCATACTGATGTTTACATAGCTTATTCATGTCCTTTTGTGTATGTTTTTGTTTGTATTTCGTCGTTATTCTTAGGTATAGTATTATTGTATTATAAATTGTTTTAAATGAAGTATTTGTATACGGTATTGTATTGTTTTGGGATTGATTGGAAGACTAATATATTTAAATACATATTCTGTATTACGTATCCGGTCTGATAAGACATAACGCGGTGTTGAGTTCCGCCACTTGATACAAATCGTTTCCAATTTTTGTGGGAGTCGAAGAACCGATTTAACTGAGACTTTCCGGCTACTTAATGATATGCACTTTGGAATAATTTAAGTTTGTTTAAAGAAAATGCAGATGAAAATAAACACCAGTAACATCACAAGTCACTGGTGTTTATTTTCTTTGAGACAAGCTTTTATATTTAGTTAGTTCTTGTTTGCCAATAAATTTAAAATAACCTATCCCATATTTTTTGTATTTTGCGGAGCAATGTGGTAAAATATGTAAAAAAATATTCTATTCCGAAAATTATTCCGATATTTCGCCCTACTTGTATTTAGATACGTTTCACACTCGGTGGTGAGGTTTTAGTCTGTAGAAAGATTTATATAACAAATATAAATTATCTAACATGCGGAAGTCGGTTTACTGAGAAGAATCGATGGTGATAAAGCGTGTCCCTGTTACATTAAAATGAGCACTTATTTTAACCGTTCCATTCTATTCGGGTGACAATGTCCGTCTGATAAGATAATAATATCACCGCGTGATAGTACGTGATTGACGGACATTGAACCGGAATTTGAAAGTGTTACCATATCTAGAAGGTTTCTGTGGGCGGATGCGCTTATTGTGTTGCATTATAAAATTTTAAAAATACTCGTTCAATATCGAGGCCGTTATGGCACAGTGTAAAAGCGTCTGGCTGTAATCGAGATTAGTTTTTGGGTTCAATTTCCCATCCCATATCCCCATGACCATAACTTAATCTGTGTCTGCAACTCTGATAGAAAATGAAGAGCGGAGTATGTTGACACTTGGTTGTTTCTGACTACCCGCAATGCGAGGAAAACGTGAAGCTGGAAAAATATACTCAACGTTAATGATATTATTTTTAAATAACTTTTGTAAAATAAATTGGAGCCAGTAGTGGTGCAGAGGCACAAAGTGTGACTGTTAAGCGGTTGTTTGTAGGTTCGATTCCTACTTGAGGAGAAGAAATATTTAGTATTTCTGTTTTATCGGCGTTAAGTTCCGCCGCTTAACACACGATGCCTCCATAATTTGACAGAAAGTGGGAAACGGAGTGTCTTAACGCTAGGTTCCCTCTGGCTACGCTGATGTGAGCGGGATACAGCGTGAAACTAAAAAAAAATAAAGTTTTCTATTTACAACTCTCAAATGTTAAATAGAACTGACTTAATATCTATAATAATAATCTTTCCATATTAAAAAAACAATGTATTAAAAATATTTAAATAAATAATATATTACTAGACGTTAAAAGAAAAACTAATTATTCTTTAGAATGTATGTTCATTGGGCTGTGTGAACGCGCTTCATGTAATAATTATAATTATTGCATCAAGTTTTATGCGGTTTCACAGCAGTCTAATTTTAGGTCTCACGCAAAATCTAGATCATATTCTATTTTAGTACATCTACTAAAAGGAATTTATGTAGAATAGTTGTTTTTGTTAGCTTATTTTATAGGGCCAGTCGTGACGCAGTGGCACAAACGTGTGACTGTAAACGACTGGTTGTGGGTTCGATTCCCACTCGAGGAGTGGAAATATTTAATATTTCCATTTTCTTCGCTCTGGTACCGAGGCAAATCGCGGCGTTAAGTTCCGCCACTTAACACACAATGCCTTCAAAATTCGCCGGAAAATAGGGAACGGAGTGTCATAACACTAGGTGCGGGATACAGCGTGAAATAGAGAACCCAATGTGCCTTAGTCTAGGGATATTTAAAATTAGGCGCTGTTAAATTTTAAGTAATGCTTACTAACATTTGAAATTACTAATAAAAAGAACAAATTACATCATATACAAAGCCGGTGGTGTTAGCTAAGCTTCTCTCAAGGTGTATAGATAGCTATCGAATATCTATACTAAGCCAGTAGTAACTTTGGTTCGATAAACCTGTTGCCAGTAGTTACGAACTGCGAGCGACCTCAATTTGTTTTTAATATTTCTTTATAATTAGTTTGTATGTATTTGAATTTAGTTTGATTACTTGATTATTTGTTAAACATTGTATTAATTAATTTTGACGTTTAGGATTTGTAATAAAAATATTACAATCACCTAAATCGTTGAAGGTGAAATTGTCCAAATTTTCGACAAACATGTCGTTAATTTAAATTAACAGTAAAAATTAGTTGTGCGTTTAGTTCTAATAGGAAAATATCTGAGAAAACGAGCTATTTTTTTAACTGACTATCCTAGTCAGTTAAAAAAACTCTTACAATGATTAAATAATCATGAGATCAAAAATTTAAAACAAATGGATCATAATTATAAGTTGCGAGTCAAAACTTAACAGCTCCAATTTGAAAATACCAAAAAAATAATTTGAAAATATCAAAAAAATACATTGCCAAAATTAGTATTGTAAAATTATATTTAAAGCAATCAATTTGAGTTTCTCATAGGCTTTTCTCAGCAGACATGTTCACAGAGATGTCGTTAGCTTATTGTCCACTAATCTCTAGTTAACGTTTCTTAATAGCCTAATAAAATAAATAATACTTAGATTGGGTAACGGAGTGTCTTAACACTAAGTTCCCTCTGCCTACCCTGCTACAGTGCGGGATACAGCGTGAAGCTAAAAAATAAATTACTTAACACCTAACATAGAATTAATGCATGCCAAAACCAATATTATTATATTTTTTCTCAAATAGGTGCATTTCCAACAGGTGTACGGCGCCAAGGACGTGGCGGAACAGCGTGTGAAGTCTCTCAAAGAGCTCACGTGGGCTAAAGCCAACGTTCTGCTCACCACCGCCTACGGACAGAAGGCCATGACCAGTGTCGATACTGGAGCTACTTACGCTATGCAACTGTTGAACCATTATCTGCCCCCCACACAGGAAGAGACTAATGGTGAGGATATTTTTTGTGTGTTATTATGTTTTTACAGCTTCACCCTTAAAGTGAGGTAGTCAAAGAGTGTAATGTGAAGCAAGAAATGGGAGATATTGCGTGTTAAGTGGCTGGACTCGAAGCCCTGTTTTTACCTTTGGTAGAATAGAAATGAAAATTTTAATAATTATTCCTTCGAGTAGGAATCGAACCCGCAAACATCGCGTTAACAGTCAGACGACGGCCTCGTGTTATATTATAATTGGTTGTGGGTTTGACTCCCGTTCGCTGGAATTATCATAATTTTATTGAGCTGAGCAGTGCGAAGCTCTTACTGGACAAAAGTGTTTCGTTGTGGTTTAACTCTTCCTGGGCTATTTGTAGTAGAACTCTGAAATTTGTCAGGGATATCGAGCACAGTGTCTTGTGTGCTGTGAAGTTGTTTTGGTGACAATTGTAATTGTAGTTTTTGAATAAATGGTAATTAAATGGTCAAAAAGTGCCCATAGACTTAGGCTGTGGAACGTTAAGTTAAATGTTATGTTAGTGTTAAGTGTTTGCTTTTCAAAGTTTTTGACATGTACACAATAACATGAAATATGTACTTCGCTCTTCGCGCTTCCCGCCATGCAAAGCTAAGAGGCGGTTCCTAGTTATTTTAATGAAAGAATAAAAATTACAAATCTTTGATGCGTAAAATACACATGCCTTATTTTATCCTTTACGACCTTATATTCAATAACAAATCGGAGGTTCTACAAAATGTCGAATGTTCTAGATTAATATCCGTGATTACAGTATTAAAGTAATTATAATTATATCGATAGTATCGATACGTTATTGCGTTTTAATTTATTCTTTACTTATGCCTTACGAAAATTAACGTCGTATCAACATGCTCAAGGTCATTGTTAAATAACAGCTTGTTTAGTATATGCTATATGTATTTTTTGTTACGACTTGCGTATTTTTATATTTGACGTCGTCGTGGCGAGTGAGTCAGCGTTTTGACGTAGTTTTACGTAGTTGTGGGTTCGATTCTCAGTCTTGGGAATGATGAAATTTAAAATTTGTATAACTTCTCCGCTTTGGTAAGGCAACGCGCGGCGTTGAGCTCCGCAACTTAACAGCCAAAGTCTTGATTTAGGGCAGAATATAGAAAGGACTGTTTTGTTTAGAAGAACGGACTGTTTTGTTAGGGCCATTTCTCTACCGGAGGCATATGCGGTAATAAGAAAGACAAAAATATTTCTTTTATACATTTTTAAAGTGTTATTCCACACTTAGGAAATTTGAAACGACATTTAAAGAAAACGTATATAAATTTGAACGCAGCGGGATTCGAACCCGCGCCTCCTGAATATCGTCCAGGAGCAAATAGTCTTTCAAAAATATTTCTTTCATTTTCCTTCTTACCTATTATAATAGAAACAAAAAAAAAACGACATTCTATTTGACGTTCCAAGAACTTGTATGACTTGTAACTGTTACGCGAGTTGCTTAAAATAACACCTCAAGTTTTTGCTATAATGCAACCGGTTTGCATGCGTTTTGTTTTTATTTTTATCGTGACCATTTTATGTTCACATCCGATACTAAATATTGGTTATAAATATACTTGTAAATATACGTAGTAATTGAGATCTTGAATTACCTGTTTTTAAGCTTTTTTCCTTATAAATTGGTGACCAGAGAGAACTAGAGTCAAGACTCTCCTTTCCCGTCTTTCCTAAGACTGGAGTGAATAAAGTATTTTGCGATTAATTTAATAAGACTTTTTTTAATTTAAATTTTGTAAAATATTTCAACAATGTAAAATTAATAAATTAGCAAATATTAATAAATTTTCAAGGCTTTACAGTTGTTTTAACAATTAGTTCGTAAATAAATGTGAATAACTTGTACCTAATGATATTATAAATTGTAAAGTTTAAATAGTACATTGTATTGTGGGTTCCATTTCCACTGCTTATACTTAACTTTATTCCATTTTTCCTCTTTGCCGATAAAAGAAAGAGGCCAGTCGTGGCGCAGGGGTAAACAAGTGTGAGTGTAAACGCGACCTGTTATGGGTTCGATTCCAACTTGATCCAACTGGTTCCGAGGCAAAAGCGCGTCGTTTAGTTCCGCCGCTTAACACGCAACGCCTCCAGAATTTGGCGGAAAGTGGGGATCGGTGTGTGACACTAGGTTCCCTGCGTCTAGGTGGATACAGCGTGAAGCTAAAAAAAATAAAGGAAAGCGCGGTGTTGAGGTCCAATACTCAGCACGCAATAATAACTCTGATTCGGACGGAATGTGGAGTGCGGAGTGAATTGACACTAGGTTCTCTCTCTAGCGGCCTTGCACGCTATGCGGAAAAAACGTGACAACAATAATAACCAATATTACTTGCCATTTACGTATCCTGTGTTCGTAAAACGGATGAAATAAATTACAGCTAGAAGACATTTTATGTGACTAGGCAGGCATTTTTTGTTGCCTTAGTAATTAATTCTTGTTTTTTACAATTTTATTAAAATTTTAATGATTAAATCTTTTTTTGCCTATTCTATAGAAGTCTATAAGAATATTTTATAATGTTAGGTATATACCGCAGCTTGGAGATTGTGCGCATATTATTAGTAATAACAGTTAAAATTTTAACTAAGCTTCGGTATAAACTCCTTGATCGAATGTCATCATTAAAATAACGATAGCTATAAAATGTACATTTTGTGATCTGTGTACTAGCAATCTCTTCATAGCAATGAATGTTAAATGCACTTTTCTTAATGGATAATTTAAAAATAACCTCTTAATCGAATTTACCCAGCGTATACTCGATGCTTACAGCGACTGTATACTCGATGCTTGTGAGTTCGATTCCCACTCGTCGCACGTTCGTATCTACCCTGCTATATGGGGAGAAGCATACATTGAGCCTATCAATTTATATATTTTACTGATAATGTCATTAATATAGCTTTTGAATGCTTAATTTATAATTTAGTATAATATATGTACATATAATACCTAATAAATTGGTACCTTTTCGCTTTATCTCGTGTAGCAGGGTAGTCAGAGAGAACCCTATTTTCTAGTCCTAGTAGAAACACGGAGATACCTTCCGTCCGAAATAGAGATGGCACTTGGCAGAACTTAACGCCGCTCTTTGTCTTAGGTACCAGAGCAGAGATATGAAAATAAGATATAATCGATCGCCTAAATGGGGTCGAACCCACAACCCATCACATTTACAGTTAAGACGCTGTCTCACCGGGTCACGGTGGCCCAATGATTAACAGATTTTAAAATAATGAATTCTTTTTATTTATCAAATATTTTTCAATTCAAAAGCAGTGGGTGGTGAAATAGTGGCTGCGGAAAGCGACCCAGCGCTACACACAGTACAAACAGTGGGGCGACTGAGCGCAGTGGCGGCGCGTCGCGTGTGGGCCAACCTCGCTGTGCGAGTCAACCAGCTGAGAGATAGCGGTTAGTATTGAATGAAATTGTTTTAGATGACAATTTGAGAGATTTATAACTGTTTAATTTTGTTAAATTGATAGAATTTGAAAACTATAGTTTTAACTACTTTTTAATGTGATTCATACATCTGTGTATGTTATTTTTATAAGGATAAAAATCTTACAAATGGCGTATAGTGTAATGGCGCTAGTCGTAGCGCAGTGGCACGAAATCACACGTTCGTGTAAACGACGGTTGTGGGTTCGATTCCCACTCGAGGAGTGAAAATTTTTAATATTTCCATTTCCTTCGCTCTGGTATCAGAGGTAAAAGCGCGGCGCTAAGTTCCGCCACTTAACACGCAATGTCTTCGAATTCAGCGGAAATTGAGGAACGGAGTGTCTTAACACTAGGTTCCCTCAGCATACCCTGCTGTTTGCGGGATACAGCGTGAAGCTAAAAAAAAAATTGAACGAAAATAATCAAACTATACTAAATTAACTATAATTTTCCAGTGGGATATAAATGCCACAACTTTCGCTTATGTAGTTATAATCGTACACACTGCGTTGAGATAGTATTAAAAACGATTTATCACTGATTGCCTTTTAATTTCAAAAGTAACCAATTCTTTTTTTATTCAGGTATCGAGTTGGATGTGCGCCGTTACATAACAGCGTTACTGGCAGCCTTGCACCTCGCAAAAGTAACTAGCGAGCAGCAACAGAGCGAGGAAGCAAAAGCCTCCAAACCACAAGAGAAGGCCGAACCTGCTACCAACGAGCAACCCTCTGAGGACCCCACCTCCAAACCCACCACCGCTGAGACTGTCAAGTCCACACCTGAAGCTAAATCTGCCAGTGATAATCAATAATTCACATTTATATTATAATTTTATTCATATTAACCTATATTATTTTAATTTTAAGCGAAACCACAGTGTCGGTATATAAGTGTGTATCAACATTGTTATGGTGTTTGTATTTTTTATTATATTCAAATATAAATGCTATGAGCTATTATTAATGAAAATCAAGACTGAAGGTCTTTTTGATGTATTTAAAAATGGATATTATCATAAGGAACAAATATTTTGTAACAATGTTTGAAAATATATAAAATTTTATATCCTATATATATGTTTATTATTACAAATAAGCCTTAACCTATTACAAAATGATTAGCATTACAATGATATCTATTAGGCTGTTTATTAGGTTAACAGAATTTGAAGAATCCCTACCCTCTGTACTAGTGATACTGTATGACGGTAGAATAGTATTCCTCGCACGACTGTTACGCTATCTTGTACAGTATAGATCAAATATTAGGATGCTACCACTTTATATATATGTTGTTGTTTTAATGAAACTACGGTTTTATCAATAGTAGTTTATTTCAAAATAGTAACAGTACAATTTATGCGTATATTCCTAGGTAAGTAGTTAGGCCAGCACATTGTAAGGGACGACTGTAAGATATGGTTCTAGATATGAGAGATCAAACGTGACTCGATATTAGCTTAAACAACAATAAATGCAGGTGTTATATCTATAGATATTGAAAATAGTTTTAAATACCAGTCTTAAATTTATTTAGAGCCAATTACATCTACTTTGTTGGTTTGGATGATAAAATTGACAAACTGTTTATAACGATTAAATAATATATTTTTAAATATTTAAGTTGAAAGCCTCTGTAAGGGAAGATTTAGTTTTTGGCACTGATTTGAAATTTGCTTAAGAAAAGATTGCAATTAGGATGAATATGTGGAATCATTATCAAAAAGTAGTGCCACAGATTATATAAAACAAAAGAAATAAGTACCATCGCTGCCCCAAAACTCATATAAGCATTGATTATATGTTAATAATTATCTAAACTAATTAATATTAAAATAATTATATTTGGACATTATACACAAGCATACATATACATATAAATTTGAAATTTCGTAATTTTCAACTATTACCTAAAAAAAAAGTAAAAAAAATTGTAATAAGAAATTGTGAACGATGAGTACAATGGTGATTCACTTAAAGAGAAAGAATACATATTATTTATTTATATATAACCTCCATAGTAAACATTTCATTGAACATATGTAAATAATTATATTGTTATATCAATAACTATTAGTAAATCTTTATAATTGGTTATTAATTAATGATTACAATTTGTGTGAATATGTATTCTTTACCTCTTATAAAACTCTTCTTGTGCCGGAGACCAGTTTACCCAAGTCCGTGGTCCTCGAAGAAGCCCTGCGGGGTCTCCTCCTGCAACAAGGGTCATCACTGAGCCAGTGTCGCTCGTGGCCGTATTAGCCGAGCTATCGCTTATCGGCATACAACATAAAGCCTATGCATAAATGTATATTTAAATGAAAATGAATAATACTGAATGCTATCTTCCATACTTCACTATAAATTACATTTAAATTTTGCTCAAATAATAATTCAAATGGTAAAACACTTGAAAACTAATAAAATATGGAAAAGAAAAGATCAATGCAATTTAAAATGCAGTCTAAGATAATAAAATTTTATATTTCTCTGAAAAATATGAAATGTTACACACATTAGTGAATCAAAATATTTATTATAATTACATACAAAAGTTACTAGAGTTAGTAGTTACAAAAACTATTGATTATCATTTTACATACAGTTATGGGTATTACATACATGCAAAATTTTCGTAATGAGATCTCACATGATATAAGAATAATGTTGTTTATTTAGACTTATACAAGGAATGTCTAGTATATTTGAAAAATACAATAAAAAATTAGCACTTCCACATGAATAATAATCTAGATACGTATATAAACTCTTTAGTATCAAACACTACAAAATATCTTATGTTAAAAAATAAAATTCAAAGTAATCAACATTTTTAGACAATAACATAAAATATAACAAACACAAATTAATAAATAAAAAGGAGAAAAATTGTCGTTGTTTCAAGAGAGAATTAGATTTTTGATTTATTAAGAAAAGAAATTGTTAGGAAAAAATCAACAAATAATAAAGATAATTTAAAAATGCATAAGTTATGAATGATCAATGCTAGTCATCACGTTAACTAATGTTAATTATTTAAATACGATGAAAATCAAATATATCAATTAATTACAAATGCAATAAGTTATATAATAAGTATTAATTAATTACTTAGAAATACTAAAAATTCGAAGAAATTTCACTATAAGACTTACACAAGACATTGTTATTTGACAGTTAAACTTTTAGTTTAATCTGTTCCCTGTAAGAATTTGACATGAAAAAAAAAATAGTTGCACAAAAAAGTTATTTTCAAAGATATAATTAAATATATACGTTGGACTGTAAAAACACTTTTACGAGAGTCCTTTTTAAATTCGCTGACTCGATGAGCTATCACGATGGCGCCACGTCGTCGTCAGCTGGAGGCAGGGCTCAGAGAAGTCCCACCTCTCGTAGGGCTCCGTCAACGGCCTCGTCCTATTGCACAACGCCCCACACAGTGAGGTTACATATACTAACCAGAGACTAGCGTCTTTAATTTTGGTATTTTTTAAGATTACTCTAGTATAATATATTCGTGTATTGACAAATAAACAACAATTATAATTGAAGGATTTTGTAATAAATAATTTAATATCATCTTCTCCAAATTTGTATATAAACTTGTAATATGATTATTTACAATTCATTAGAAACTTTTAATATTTATAATTGATAATTATAGATAACTTTACTGAAAATGAATTTACAAATATGTAACTAAGCACTGGATTTTTAAACATTTATTGCATGCTGTCAATGTGTTATTATGGAACCACCACCTCAAGCATTGACATCACTTCTTATTCAACTGATATGAGGGAGACCATAGCATGATTATTAATATTAATATATTCTAGCTGTATATTTTATTGAGCATGTATTTAAAATATATGAAATGTATTATATAAATAACATATGTATAACATAACATCATGCCACGGCATTAGTATAGGTTAGGTTAGGGAATTGGAACCATGCAAGAAAACAGAAGTTTTAGTTAAAACCATTGTATTTAGACAACCCATTACAGTAAATGCACAGACAGCCATACTTACATACAAATACAGGACACTGATTTATAAATAATTAAAATATTTTTTTATTAATGTATTCTTGCATTGTGTGTAGATCTAATTTGTTTTTATGTCAATTTTAAATAGAATAAATATTTATATATCAATGTCCTTTTCACAATAACTTTTAAATTCTAAGCTACATAGATACTAAGCATATTTCAATGAGCCGAATCAATACAGATAATATATTAAAATATAAATTGTAGTTAAAATCAAAAGCAAAATGGCATTAATTAGAAAAATTCTAAATAAGCTCGTTTTTTGTCTGAATATTTTTTTATTTACTTTGAAGCCGGATGACTCTAATATAACATGTGGGCCGATTTAATAAAAAAATGTTTCTTTAAATCTACCTACTTCTTTAAATTACATGTATAATGTTAAAATGTAGATATGTGTACTGAATAAATAATATCAATTAATACTGTAAATTGTCTACTTTTTTAATATAATATAAAATGTCAAAAAGTGTTTAAGTGATCAAATGAATGAAACAATACTTGATTATGTGGAGTATTCAAATAAAATAAGACAAGAGTAAATTGAGCAAACACATATACAACAAACAGCGAACATGCAACAAAGAAGCGTAAGCATAAAAACTTTTCTAATCTACAGATAATAAAAATATTTAATATCATAAACAACAGATAATAATCATAAACTCTTTTACACATCATATTACACTACCAGTAATAAATGTAAAATAAGTTTCTATATATATATTTTTTTTTTTCAAATATAACTACATAACTATATTAGACTAATTGATTGAGAATCTAAGTAACATTTTACAACACAAAGGAGGTTTTTAGTATGAAAACAACTAATTATTCAGATCTAATATATTAACAAGTAACATGTAAAAGTGTTTATGTGAGTATACAATACTGTTCTGTATATATGTGGTTGTCGTCAATGTATCAGCCCATCGTTCAGGTCCTGACCGCCACCAGCATGCATACGTCACATCAAAACGGGAAATATTAGCAGTGCAGTGCATAAGGGGGAAGAAGCTTAGGGTACACTCGGTTAGGCATCGGCCAATCATAAAGCATAGAGAAGATAGTCAAAAGAATTGTCTTTGTTTTCTAAATTAGTTTAAAATATAATCTGTGGTTTTTAAAATGGAAAATTGTATAGTTGTCATAGATATGTGCTTGAGTTTAGTTTAGTGTTATATTTGACTAAATTTTATTATAAAAAGATTGTTATTCTAACAAATATCAATTGTCTACTTTATTAATATTAGAATATTTGATATATTTAGAGATATGCTTCATAGAGAAATACCTATATCATAACGATATCTATTCATATATCTAAAAGGCAGTGCTCCTACAATATAATATGCCGAGATATTCAAACATATAGATTAACAAAAAGGCACTACACAGGCCACTGTCCTTACATACTGGTCCGCTTATCCAATAACAATCCTCATATTAATATAAATATAACTATTTTGATAGCCATTTTAGAAACTGATTTTTGTGAAATCAAATTTATGCAAGACAACTTATTTCTTAGAACAAGGAAGAAAAATTGAGTGAAACATATTTTTTGTTCACATAAAATTTATCATTGTTGCAAATTATTATTTTGTTTGTTTAATTTAATGATGGTATAATAAAGATGGGGACCTCCAATCACAAAACATTGTGCCAAATAAGAATCTTTTAGAATACTTGAAAAATATGGTTGCATGGTTGCAGGTATGTATGCCAGTATCAAAAAAAATGTATAGTAGCTTTTTCTTTAACTTTTTTATATTAAAAGCTCTTGCAATTATTGCATTATGGTCCCATTAATTTTAAAACACAATGAATGTTTGTTATATGACTTTCAATCTGAATATAATAATTTAAGTGCTTTATGGCCTTCTCGGGGTATTTAAAAAACTTTTCCTCCAGCCTAATAGAATTTGAATATAAAATACATATAATATAATCTGTATACTTCACACTGCTAGATATTTTCTTTAAGAAGAATCTATTAAGTAAATTATGACTAAAAAGCTACACAATATCCATATGGTATTTTTTAAAATGGCAAGTTTACACAAGTTCATTATCCTGGCTACTGACCTCTTGTAGTAGATCCTGTGCCGCTATAGCCTTGAGGACATTCTTTTTGCTTGTCTCCTGCAGTTCCCCGCCAAGCACCAACTCATCTAGGATGAAATAAGCCTTCTCAAAGTTGAAGATGATGTCCAATTCACATACCTGGAATGTGTATTTATTTATTTTTTAATTTAAAATGATAATAAATAAAATAATCGTGTTTAAAAAGATAAACCATTGTTTGTTTTCCTTTTTTTATAACAGCAAGAA
This sequence comes from Dryas iulia moderata, assembly GCA_019049465.1. Lineage (NCBI taxonomy): Eukaryota > Metazoa > Arthropoda > Insecta > Lepidoptera > Nymphalidae > Dryas > Dryas iulia. The sequence goes on along the minus strand of CM032419.1, from coordinate 11,345,820 downwards.
TACAATACATATTTTTTTATGGTATTGAAGTAACTTTAATAGTTCATTACAAAATCTTAAATACTTCTTTATAAACAATTTTTGTTAATGTCTTTCTCTTTAAGCAACAACAGTATTCTTGTTCAGTATTAGATCAAAAATTTTAGATATATGTAAGGAGTCAATTATCTTGGTACTTAAGATTCTTCTTAACTTATTAAAATTATTTTATAGTAATTAAGCAAAGTTTAACACTTACACTGCCAAAGTATTTATCTAGCAGCTCTACATATCTATGTATGAGCTCTAGAGTTAGTAACTCATTGTCTTCTTGTTCCATTGCACAACAAAAATACAATGATGCATATCTGGAAACAAAGTTGTAATAATGAAGATATCTAAACTAAAAGTTGAATAAAATACAGCAAATAACTATGATATTCTTAGTTAGATTCTTTTTTTACAGTTATTTTTATTGTACTATATTAAAATGCCACCTGTAAATGAATTAAGATATAACATAGTTAAATACTATTTACCTCTTATAAACCACTTTAACATCTTTCCATTCCAAAAAAGAGCACATTTTTGGCTTTCGAGCCAGCACAGTTGTAATCAGTTCTCTGGTTATTTTCTTCTTCAGTTTGTCTGGATGAGCCACATACCATTTTTGAAGCCTTAATTTGCCTTGACGACTGAATAACAGCATAAATTGCATCTAAAAATAACAAGTGTATATTTAAATAATTACTGAAGATCATATAAATACTGATGAGGGTGGTATTTTAATAATGTATGCTCTTATACTGATATATATTAATACTGTGCAAAATAGTACCAACTTACCATTTTGACGTGAAATGGGATGAAGTGTTAACAAAATTCTTAATAACTACAATACTTCTTGGAATGTTTCGATTAAAACCTATTTACATCTTAAAACAAAATTAAATACTGAACGAATTAATAATTCAACTGCATTATGTTAACAAATTTACGTACTAAATATTTTTATATGACAGGCAGATAAGAAGCCTGCTAGTCGCAAAAGAAAAATGGCATTACAAAATACCACAGACTAAATTGCATATTCTTTGAAATACAGGTAATATACAAGTCACAAGTTACAAGCACAGATTAGTAATAATATTTCTACATCGTTGAAAAATTTTAAGCGATGTATTTATTGAAATGCTTAATCGATATTGATGATGTCAATGAAAAATTTTGATAATAAAATATAATAAAGAAAGCTTAAATTTAATTTTTCATTTTATATACTCATATGGGTTTTTTTGTAAGAATTGGTGAAGCAGGAATAAATAGGTCTAAACTAGAACGCCTAAAATTCATAAATAAAAATAATAAGCAACAAAAGTCGACAGTTGACATTAAATCATTATTTGTCATTAATACGAGTTTTTATTGCGAAAATTTGCAAAAATCTGTTTAATTGACAATTATTCTATGAATATCTAAAATATGTTTTGTAATTTAATTTGAATATTTTTAATTAATCCAGTGCTAGCATTAAGTGCATTATTTAAAAATGGTGCGTTTTACATTAAGACCTGTTGTACTGTTTTCAGTATTATTACAATGTGTTCGTGATAACAATTGCTAATGTTTAAACTTAGGTGTTTTAATAACATGATACATGTATTTCTAGGAAACTGCACAGGGATCTGGTGCTGGAGGAGCTAGTGAATGTGAAGGAGAGGAACAGGAAGATTCTTCTTCTTCCTCAAATCCCTCTCTGTTGGAAGTTACTGAAGCATTGGACAAATTGCATGTCAATAATGTGATTACTTTGGAATTTATTTAGCTCTTGAAAATATTTACAAAACAATTATTATTGCTTTTCCTAAAATTATTTAATATTAATATTTTTTCCTTATCTGTTTATAAATGTATTATCTAATATCTAGCAGAATAAAGAGGTCCATGATGAACTAGAAGTCTTTCGTCAACAATGGCAACGTGAATTGGAATCAACTCCATCACCTCACAAAGAGCAACAACCTGTGAGCTCTGAAGTGTCCAAAGAAGATGAAAGCCTCAATGATGAAGAAAAGGTAAACATATCAATTTAAGAGGGGAAATTAGTTTAAATTGAGTTTTATGTAATAACTCTTCTTTTTGTTTGGGAAAAATGTAGATTATTTATTTTAAATGTATATATTAAGATTATTCTATTATTAGTGTAGTTGACTTTAATATAAAGTATCTTTTTATAAAGTATCTTTTTATGCTTAATTACTATAAAAGTAAATAAGTTGACAAACAATTTACATTACAAAAATGTATATAAAATTGTAACAACTTTTCTTTTCAGGCAAAACAATTATTCTTACGTGGTATGGAAATGGAGCGGGTCAGCAAATTATATGAAGCAATTCAGTTTTATAAACGTGCCATACAGATCTTACCCGATGTGGAGAGCAGGCTCTATGAAAGTTCAGAGATGAGAGCTGATACACCAGAAGGTAAGAAACAACTCTTTGTCAATGTAAAGTCTTGTATACTATAATATGTTATGAAGTAGAATTTTTAGATTAAAAATATTTAGAGTGTTACTGTCATTGACAAAACTAAAAACTATTTCAGTCAAGGTCATAAAATCAGGGTCATAAAATCAAAAAAATATTGATTGTGTACATTTCTTCTGTGCTTTAATCTTAAGTACACTAAATTTTATAGTCCTTGTTCTCCATAATTTGTATTCTAAAGATTGGAAAGTTTTTTCTAATGAGATTGTATGTAGGTTTAATTGTTATACAAAAGAGCACAAATGTAAACAAAAAAAGTGTTTTTAATTTTTTTGTATAACAAAATATGTATATATTTTTAATCATAAATGGTTTATACTATAACAGTATAAAAAGATCTTATTTTTTAAAACTTTTATTTTTATTGACGGAATAAAGTTAGTGTAATCTTTTTATCATTAATTATCCTGCTTTTATTAACCTTGTGTTAAGACAGTTCATTCTAACTTTTGGCATGTGACCGCATGTTTAATGGTGGAACTGAATGCTGCACTGTCATATTTTTACCAGAGCATAACTATGAAATTCATTATAGGTAATTGAACCAACAACAAAAATCTGACCCACTACATTATGTTGACCTCTAAATCTAAAGTAAATAAATAAAATAAATATAATGTGCTCAATAGTTGTGAAAATATAAATTAAATGTTCACATTATTATTATTTTTTTTTTAAATGAGTTTTTCTTCTCCATGGATACAGCTCCGTTGCAGCCTTTGTTGTTCTTGATCTTGATTGTATTTCCTTTTCCTTTATTACTTCAATACATCACATTATAAGAATTTCCCATGAAAAAAAAACTAGACTAATAGACCCAGAGCCAAAATGAATGCAGGCTTATTTATTTATAATTAATTGATAACTTTAAAATTTGACAAGTCTCTAGAAATTGTGAGAATTTCCTTTACAGAAGTACCTGAATTGGTGGAACCAGTACAAGCTGAATATGCACCAGACAGTGATGATGAGGATATCATAGAAGGGGAAGACTTCCTGTCGAGGATGCAAAGGATTCTTGCCAAGAAGGGCTATCTGTGCCAGCAGGAGTTTCAAACCTCAGTATGTTTATATTATCTTTCTTAAGAACTTAGTGTTAAGACACTCCATCCTTGCCTGAAATCGATATATTAAATGTGTTTTGAAGCTACACGTGAAGCTACACGTTGTATCCCCTCTACAGCAGGGTAGCCAGATGGAACCTAGTGTTCAGACACTCCGTTCCGCGCCACCGTGTTCTGGAGGCATTGCGTGTTAAGTGACGGAACTTAACGCCGCGCTTTTCGACACCAGGGCGAAGAAAATGGAAATATTATATATTTCTACTCTTTGAGTGGGAATCCAACCCACAACCAGTGGCTCGGCTTACAGTCACACTTTATGCCTCTGCACCACGACTGAACACTGACAAATATGTTGAGTTTCGAAAATAGAACACCGTGCTTGGTGCTAACTTAGTGGAGGATATTATGATTTTTCTAGCTCAGCAAAGTTGTCATGTAGGAGATAGTATGATGCTGTTAATTTTTTTTTTTTTGTAGCTTCCCTCTGTATCCCGCACACAGCAGGGTAGGCAGAGGGAACCTAGTGTTAAGACACTCCGTACCTCACGCACCGCCGAATTTGGAGGCGTTGCGTGTTAAGTGGCGGAACTTAACGGCGCGCTTTACCTCGACACTAGAGCGAAGAAAACGGAAATATTAAATATTTCCCCTCCTTGAGTGGGAATCGAACCCACAACCAGTCGTTTACAGTCACACGCTTGTGCCACTGGGCCACGACTGGCCAAACTGGTAAATATTTATACAGTCATAATTAATAGAGTTTACATAATAATGTCACCTTAATTATGAGACTGTTCTCATGTAATGGAACTGTGTTTGTCTGTATTCACAATGGTTTGGTGGTTTTGATTCGAGTTGTTAGTATGTTTATGTTACAGTTATTTCTTATTACTTCTCTGAAAATACAAATTGCGACGTTATTTACGTTATATAGCAAATATTTTCTCGAATCGTATCTCAGATCGGAGTGTTTTAACACTATGTACTTTCTCTCTGTGAACAAGAAAAAAAAATTAAAACAGTATTTTGAATATTTTTAGTTTATATATAATTCTTTGAATTTAAACCCCAGGGTGCCCACATATCCTGGCTGCCATACGAAGTGATCCAGCTAGTTCTACGCTGGGTGGTAGGAGCTGATATGGACGCAGCGGCTCTAGAGCGTGTGAGCGCTGTGTGTAGAGGCCTTTATGTGGCTGCGAGAGAACCCGATATATGGCGCTGTATGTGTGTTAGGTGAGTTGATGTATTTTTAAATTATCCATACTTATATTATAAATGCGAAAGTCTGTGTGTTTGTCTGTCACGCTTTCATGGCTAATCTACCGGTCCGATTTGGATGAAATTTAGAATAAAAGTAGTAAAAGTTACTGGGTCTTACTTAGGCTACTTATTTTTTCAAAAATCGACCTCTAAAGGGTTGAAGTAGGGAATGAAAGCTTATATGAAAAATCTAAACCGCCTGACCAATTGTAATGAATTTTGGTATAAATATAGTTGATAATCTAAGCTTAAACATAGGCTACTTTATTTTTTAAAAATGTGCCCCCGAGGGTTGCAATATAACGAAATAGTTCATTCGGCGAAGCCGCGAGCGAGCCGCTAGTAATTGTATAAGTTGCAATATCTGGTGACCGAGCTGAGGAATAATGATTACAGTAAGAAAATATAAAATATATAAAAATTATAATAAAAAAATCAAATTAAAAACAAAAAAAAATAAAAAAAATTGTCTGTATGTCAGGACTGAATCGTGAACTTCTGGTTTGTAAATTGCTGAAAGCTGAACTAAAAAAACAGCTATTACAACGTTGTCAATACTCATTTATATATTTATCACTAACAGAGTTTTACATTACATGATTTTTTTTGAGCTTCACGTTGTATCCTGCACACAGTCAACCCTAGGGAGGGGTACCTAGTGTTAAGACACAACGTTCCCCACGCACCGCCAAATTTTGGAGGCATTGCGTGTTAAGTGGTGGAACTTAACGCCAAGCTTTAACCTCTGATGCCAGAGCGAAGAAATGGAAATATTACATATTTCCACTCCTCGAGTGGTAATCGAAGCCACAACCAGTTGTTTACAGTTACACGTTCGTAACACTGCGCTACGACTGGCCTATATCTATCTCTCATTTATGTATTTATTTATCAGAACGTGGGGCGTAGAATGCGGATCGCCGCGCACCCACGGCTACACGACATGGCGGCACATGTACATAGAGCGCGCGCGCCTCAACCTGCACGGCGTGTACATCAGCAAGACCACGTACCTGCGGCACGGGGAGAACAGCTTCCAGGACCACTTCTACAGGCCCTGGTATCTTGTGGACTATTATAGGTATTTGAGGTGAGGTTATTTTTTTAACATGTCGTTTAAAGGAAGTATCTAGTGTTAATATATTCTGTTTTCTATTTCTCTGTCTACGTTTGAATTTGACATTAGTGCGGAGATCAACGTTACGCAAAGGAATGAAATTTATTAAATTTTCATTTTTCTACAAAATGGAAATTGAATGCACAATCAATAACAATTTTAGTCAGATACTGTAGTACTGCGCCACGATGGTCATATGGCAATCCATACTTATATTATAAATGCGAAAGTCTGTGTGTTTGTCTGTCATGCTTTCACGGCTAATCTACCGGTCCGAATTGGATGAAATTTAGAATGACAGTAGTAAAAGTGACTGAGTCTAACATAGGCTACTTATTTTTTCAAAAATCAACTGCTAAAGGGTTGAAATAGGGGATGAAAGTTTATATGAAAAATCTAAACCACTTGACCGATTATAATGAATTTTCGCAGAATTATAGTTGATAATGTAAGCTTAAACATAGCCGACTTTATTTTCCAAAAATCCACCCTCGAGGGTTGCAAAATAACGAAGCAGTTACGTAGTTCACGCGGCGAAGCCGCGAGCGGGTCGCTAGTAAGTAATATATTTACGATTCTATTATAGATACTAGCTCAAGTTGACTATAATTCGTTATAGATTATAAAACATTGCATAATATTATTTAGTAGATTTTTTGATTTCTTTTCTTTTTTTTTTAGCTTCACGCTGTATCCCGCACACAGCAGGGTAGGCAGAGGGAACCTAGTGTTAAGACATTCCGTTCCCCACGCACCGCCGATTTCGGAGGCATTGCGTGTTAAGTGGCGGAACTTAACGCCGCGCTTTACGTCTGGTACCAGAGCGAAGGAAATGGAAATATGAAATATTTCCACTCTTGAAGTGGGAATCAAATCCACAACCTGTCGTTTATAGTCACACGTTCGTGCCACTGCGCCACGATTGGTCCCATTTTTGTAATATACGTGAAATTAAATATAAATATATATTCGTTTATGCTTAATTTTTAATTATTTCATAATTCATACTATTAAATAGATAAGATTACTTTTGTTTACTATTTCTTGAAATAAAAAAAAAATATCTATCGAAGCTATCGTGGCGTAATGAGACTGCGTCTGAGTGTAATCTCGATGGGAATCGAACCCACAACTAACAAACTGCCACTCAACATGCAATGTTTGATACCCACGCTGTGCGTAAAGAAGAAACTGTGTCTTTTACTTGCAATTGATATTGTCAAATGTAAAATAAAGTAAATATAATATTAATCTTCTGGGTACATTTGCTTGATCTAATACACAGATGGTCAAACTACGGCCCGCGAGCTATCTTTTTTGAAAAGGCTCACGATAAATATACCTATATAATATTTGAGTGCTAGTTGCAAAACAACAAGAGCCAAAATTAAGTTAAATAGTTAAAGTGGTAGTTAAAAACGAGAACAAAAGCATCAAAATTTAATTTTTTTTTGGCCTCCGATGAAAAAAGGTTGGCTACCACTGTTTTTATATAAATTACAATTCGTTCCCCAGATTCTTCTCCGAAGGCCTAGTCCTCATGTGGACTACAGCAGAGGAGCCGGCTCAGTGTGTGGGGCAGTTGCGGTCTCGTGATACGAGGAGTGGACTTGGCATTATGGCTGGACATTATCGTCTTGTTGGGGATATGGTAAATTATTTTTTTTTTATGATTTTATTAGTCTTTTTTTATAGCTTCACGCTGTATCCTGCACACAGCAGAGCAGGCAAAGTGAACTTAGTGTTAAGACACTCCCTTCCTCACTTTCCGCGGATTACTGGGGGCTTTGCGTGTTAAGTGGCGTAACTTAACGCCGCGCTTTGCGTCGACACAAGAGCGAAGAAGATGGAAATATTAAATATCTCCAAACCGCGAGTGGGATCAAACCCACAACCGTTCGCTTTACAGTCACACTTTGGGCCTCTGCGCCACGACTGGCCCCTTTTGTTGTTATTTAATAGTGAATATATAGTTAGTTTTTTTGAGTGTACGTAGTTGATATTCGGTGTGTGCAGTAGTAGAATCTACATAAGAAATCTGTTAAGGATTCTTGGGAAGTATGGGATGATATAATGAGTATATTTTCCAAATCACGCGGAATTCACTGCTGTAGTGGGGACATGCATCACATTTAATAGCAAAGGCACAGTCAATATTTTTGATCGCATTTAGTTGAAATTCTTTATGTACATTAGTACACCTATACAAAGAACCTATTGTCAAAAAATGAATCATTTAACTTCTTATTTTGAATAAAATTATTTCACTTTGACTATTAAGTTTTCTATGAAATTGTGGAACGCCGCTATGAGATGGTTTCCTGATTTTTTTATGGGAACAGCTAAGATGAAAACCGGATTTAAATTTACTGTAATAGTAGTTACTTGCGGCACGTTTGATAAACAAATCAAATCAAAATGTAGTTTTTTGGCGAAACGTAGTAAGGTTGCTTATCATTATTTTTATATTTTCTCAGAAGCTAGGGTAATGTTAAAGATAAGTAATATTTCGGGGCAGAATGTGAAATATAAAGGTATTTCGAATTATCCATTAGTTTTAGATAGTTGCGTTTACGAATATATTTTTGAGAAATATGTTTAAATTTTGGGTACTCATCTATTAATTTGTTTTTGTTTTATATTAATTTTATCCCAGGACGCCAGTCGTGACGCAGTGGCAAGAATGTTTAACTGTAAACGACTGGTTGTGGGTTCGACTCCCACTCGAGGAGTGGAAATATTTAATATTTCCATTTTCCTTCGCTCTGGTATCGAGGCAAAGGGCGGCGTTACGTTCCGCCACTTAATACGCAATGCCTACTAATTCGTCGGTGCGTGGGGAACGGAGTGTCTTAACACTAGGTTCCCTCTGCGGGATACAGCGTGAAGATAAAAAAAATATCCCAAGAGCCTACCTTTTTTTAAATATATTAAATTTTAATAAAAGTTATTGATAGCTGTTTATCGAATAATATTAAATATTTTTTAAAACAATAAATAAAAAAATAAATTTATATATTTTTATTATATAATAAGTGTATAATACAGTATATTTTTCATCTATCAGGTGGTGATAGTAATAAAGAAGACGAATTCTGAGAAGAAGCAATCTCAGACGTCCAACACGCGTTTCCGAGCGCGTCGCAAGGAGCTCCACGAACAACACGATCAAGTGTTTCATATGGTAAGTTATTTGTACATATATTTATATACTTTATTGGTTTAGTGTGTGAGATATGGAAGGATGGTGATGTAAACCTCAGAGCACCCTGAAGGCGACAAGGCGTCGTAGTAGGCGGGCCATCCACCGAGTGGAATGCGTACCTGCGACGTTTCACGAGGGTGAAGAAGGTTTCCGCTGGGTTTTAGTGGGTAGTATCGAATTCACCGGTGAGTCCCACAGTATCATCCGTTTTGAGCCGTGGAAGGACAGGTTAGAATACAATTCCCCTTCGTCGCTGGTGAGCGTCCCGTAAAAGGCGGGTAACTCAGAAGTTTGGTGGTAGTAGATTTGTTCTCCGACTGGCTCGCGACCACTGTCATGTCAAAGACGAACCGCCAAACATCTGGTGATGTGTTCCGGTTTGATGGCATGTAAGTCAGCTGTCTTTCCCGACTCCCACCATCCCTATCCTTCTTTCCTTTCCTCCACCCCCCTTAAGGTCGGCAACGCATCCACAACTTTTCTAATCTTATGGATGTCCATAGGCGAAGGTAACTACTTACCATAAGGCAGTCCTGCTCGTTTGCCCCCCTTTCTTCATTAAAAAAAAATAAATAAATAACGCAGAGCAGTTCTGCCTGCGTGGCGTACTGATGGTAGGCGTAAGCTGCATTTCCCAACGACAAAAAAAAGGATGGTGATGTAAAAATAGGTTGTTTTGATTTACTGACTGACTGATTTATCATCGCTGAACCGAAACTATTAAAGTTAGGCGCATGATTTTAGATTAGTAGGTTTATGTAGGTAGGCGCTCATTGAGAAAGGATATTTGGAAATTCAACCTCTTAGGGGGTTAAATAGGCATTGAAAGTTCGTGTGAAGTTCCATCAGTTTTAAACTTAGATACATGGAATTTTATGTCTGGGTATTAGTTAAAAATTAAGTGTCTTAGTATTAATTAAAAATTAATCTATTTCAATGGTTCAAAGTTGAATCTAGTAGAATTCGAATTAGCGCTTCATAGGAGTTCGTTCCAAGCTATATTTTTTAAATTTTTACATATTATAAAATGAAACATTTCTAAAAATGTTAATATATTTTCCATTATTATATATTTATATAAATTTTCCAGTTGGGCCACTCGTGGCGCAGAGGCACTTAGTGAGCCTGTAAAATGACGCCGGCGGAATTTAACGCCGCGTTTGCTTCTACGCCAGAGTGAAGAAAGTGAAAATATTAAATATTTCCTTGAGTGGGAATTCCTTGAGTCGTTTTACAGTCACACATTGTGTCTCTGCGCCACGACGGGCCCTGTGTGGAGTAGAGTAAATGTGTTTAATATATTTATGTATTTTTTTTTAGTATTTTTTCAGTTATTTTATTGCTAATGAAAAAACATTTAGAAAACGTATAAAAATTTTGAACGCAGCGAGATTCGAATCCACCCCTCTTGAATACCGTCCAGACGCTCTGACCGCGTGCGCCATGGGTTCTACTACCAGCTGCGTCGAAATCCTTATACGCTTATTACAACATTTTTTTTTTGCGTTGTTAGGAGCTAGAGCTGCGCACGGTGCGTCGCCGCCGCAACGCGCAGCTGTCGTGGCGGCGCTACGCGGTGTGCACGCGCGGCGCCTGGTGCGCCTTCGACCTCGCCACCAACAAGTTCCCGCCCCTCGCCTTCAGCGCCGTGCGCGCCTACACCGCCACCGCCACCGCGCCCCTGCTCTGCTAGCCGCCCACCACACATACACAGCCAGACGTGCATGTCCGTAAACGACACATGCCATTATGTATGGGAAATCATTTAAAATACAGTTCAAAATACTAGACATACTTCAGATCATAAACAACATTTTTATCTCTGGCACACAAGCGGTTAATGCTAAATGGCCCTAATGTCAACACACACACACATGTCCAGGAGCTAGAGGTACCGTAGCTGCTGTGCTAACTACTGTAACCTATCAACCTTACTACTGTCGACTAAATTCAATTGCTATACCACTAATTTATCTGTTTACCCTACAGACTTAAATCTAACTTGAAGTAGATTACAATACTTTTCTCACTAAATCTCTCACTTTTCCCATTAACTGAAATCTATTTTCTTAATTTCTCATTACCCCAATAACATTACTAATTTTATCTTTCTTATGCAGAAATTATGATTTACTTACTTTGTCGTTTCAATTTTCCTTAATAATAATTCCCTTTCTTTTATTTCCCACACTTCTCTAAATCCAACTTGTAGTATATATATAAATGTATAAGCAACACAATTACTATGAACATCAATTAAAAACATTAAGATAATAACACAAAAAATATTAGGTGATTTAGCAATAACTCCCCACTACCAAAGCCTAGTGACTCTAGTGCAAAAACATGTCACACTTTTTCCATGTTATAAAATTTCATATAACTGCCTCACTACTGCCTCATCTATTCAATAGAGTTAACCACTACAACATTGTTGCGATTATTTTATGCATTAAGATAGTTGCAAGCCTTTGCATACATTTACTTAACACGTTGACTGCCAACGCGGTCAATGCTGACCGACAGCATGCTATCCCTACAGGCCAAGCAAAAATCACATTTCTATCCAAATGTCACTATTTGTGACGTCATTGAACGTCGGTCAGCACTTGAAATTGTCGTATTACTTCCAAGTATTTTATATTTTTCAAAAACCAACTTATTTTAGAGTAATTAGTGAGCCACGCGGGTCAATACGTATGGTTTTTAATTAGACAGCAGTGCCCAACGGCTTGTAATAACGAATCGATAGTATCCGATGCCACGGTCAGCACTGACCGACGCGGCCCGAACGGAGTCTCATTGTCGACTAGCATTGACCGACGTGGTCCGAACAGAAAGATGCATAAATTTGCTTGGCGTTGAACGTGTTAAGCGCTAACAACGCGCCTTTTAAAATTACCTTGAATATTCATCGCTATAAACGCATGTACCAGTACAATTGTATTGATCGAAACGCAACAATTATGTGTTTAACAATGTAACTTGGACTTTGTGTTGCGTTTTTCGTTAAACCTTCTGATTGCGTTTTACGCGCGTCGACCGTGCGTTATGTAAACGTCGTGTGCAAAGGCCCTAATAAAGTTATAGTTATATTGCAAAATAATACCCCATATTGAACTCTACGATTATGACAATATTATTATATATGATAATTCCATAATTTCTATGTCTTGTACAAGATAGCTTGATCATTTTGACAGATGTATTTTTTCTGATCGACAGAACTATGCAATGACGACAGTATCGTTTTCTTAATGTAGTAATTTTAAAAATTGTAAAATTATTTAAAAAAAACACATAAAACGTGTCCAACCTTTGTGTGACGTCATCCGAAAATTTTACGAACTTTTGATGCTTTATAGTATAATTTAAATAGGAACATTGAAAGTAATAGGCGCTTGTATAATGTTACATCAGATGATAGTTAATGATGTGCTACGTCCACTTCGACAATTTTATTGAACACGAAATAATAATTAAAGTTCGAGATGATGACACAAGCTCCGAAGACTCTGGTGATGATGATCTCGGCTGTGCTCTTCTTTAATAAAAAACTGTTTCAATGATAAAACTATGTTAGTTTTCAATCTTAATTTTCACATACAGGATTATTTTTGTTGTGGCCAGTCGTGGCCCAGTGGCACAAGGGTGTGACTGTAAACGACTGGTTGTGGGTTCGATTCCCACTCGAGGAGTGGAAATTATATTTCCATTTTCTTCGCTCTGGTGTCGAGGTAAAGCGCGGCGTTAAGTTCCGCCACTTAATCCTCCTCCACTTAAAACTCCGAATTCGGCGGAAAGTAGGGAACGGAGTGTCTTAACACTAGGTTCCCTCTGCCTACCCTGCTGTGTGCAGGATATAGCGTGAAGCTATTTTTTTTTTTTTAGGATTATTTTTGGACTTCAAAGTGGTTACATAGTACCCAACAACTTTCCCAAAGAAACATGTGTCAACATTTAAATCTCGTCACAGTTAAAAGTAATTTAAAATGTTATTTTTTGGACCACTAGATATTTTCTGTTTCCCATCACTAGCCTGTCTGTCAAAAAGATTAAGCTATGTTGTACAAGATATGTTACTAAAAAGTATATATATTATGTACTTTATGTATTTTTTGCTTTTTTTATTATTAAATAAATATTATTTGACATACAAGCGTTTGTATATGTCTATGAATATGTTTCTGGCTGCTAACTTAAGTATAATGGGTTTGATTTCTACTTAGTGTAATATTTGTGTTACAGAGTAAGTTAGTAAGTTGTTTTTAATTTTAATATATGTATTTATATATGTTTTTTTTATTTTAAATATATTTTCAGTTATTTTATTACTATTTGATTTTTCGTTTAATTTGAAAGATTTTTTTATATGTAAAAGAATTTTTAAGACATAATGATTCTGACTTGGACCCTACAAATAAATAGTACATTATTTTTGATCACCCTTTAAATTTAGTAATTAAGAGTTGTTACTAATCGCTTTTATTTTTTTAAGAAAAAGAAAACGTTGTAAAATGTAAAAAAAAACACAAAATTGCTTATTTTTGCAGTCATAGTATTTTGGATAATGTTATTTTTCAATTGTATAAAAATGAACACGCTGTATATAATATAAACTTCTAGAAAATTCTTAACTTTGATGGTTGTATAATAATAAGTGTTGGCTAAGTTTTTCGGCTCTTTATTAAGAAAACATATTTTGAATTAGTTTAAATGCTTGTCAACTTTTAATATTAAGGCATTCTTCATAAAATTAGGAAAATGGTTAAAATTTTGTTATATTATTATTATTTACGGTCTAAAAATGAAAAGTATATATTTTATCTGTTATCGTTTTCTATTTAATTAAGCTTTCGGCTCTATATTGTTAGTGGTTTATATTAATTTGGGTTTTTTTTCATATATGTATATGTAAAATAAGTTTACATATCGCTTGTATATTATGGGGAATTCCCTTAGTTCTAAAATGTTAAGGGGAATTCCCATTTCAACTTAAAAGTAGTCTTTATAACTCAGTTTATTTTCTATTTCTTGCATATTGTTAATTGCAAGTATCTATCATACATTAGCACTTAAGTAAGAAGTACTAGGTTCATATCCCGCTTCCGACATTTTGTTTATATGGTATTAACGAAATGTATAAAATGTTTTTTTTTAATAATTCATATTAAATTGCATACTATAATGGCTTATTAGTAACGCTTGACTGGTGAAGTACAAAATACTTTTTACTAGGTTTTGTGATATGATTTGTATATAGATTAGCTATTTTAACTGCTTGCTTCGGAGAAATATTTATTTGAACCAGGAGTGAGCAACCCATGGTTCGCCTTATAAATTTATGAAGTCTGCCACTTGTTCATTTTTATTAGATTAGTAAAGTTGTATTTTTAGAATAAAAGTTACCTATGTTAGCTCTTATTACATGAGATATCTGCCAGTGAATGTCCGGTCAAAATCGGGCCATCCATTCCTGAGATTAGCAGGAACAATCAGATCGACTAACAAAAATTGTACAAAATGTTATTTTGGTATATGTATTTAGTAAAAATAGATGTTAATATTACAAACAGACACTCCAATAGTATTTATTTGTATAGATAATCTTCAATAACTTTTTACCTACACAAGAAGTGTAATTTTGGGCCCGCCAAAAAACTTTCAAATTAAAAAAACCCCGTTAGTCTAGAAATGGTTGCTCACCCCTGCTTTAAAATGTATTTTGATGCACATTTATACAATTTTGGAATTAACAATTTTTGTATACTTTCAGCCATATTGTTTGCTCTATCAGAGTTCTTTTGCGAAAAAAAGGTTTGTAATAAATTTGTTTTATTATATGCTGTTGTTTCCCGAGACCTTTGTATAATGTATATTTAATAAAAAAAGTATAATGTTAAAATATCTTGATGTATGTATGTAGATATTTTTGTATAGGATGCCTACTTAATTACCTAGTTTTTTATAATATAATTTCAATTTTAAGATAAACGAAAAAAAAAAGTTTAATTTGAATATCGATTTGGAATATGAATTTTCATCTTTTAAATTTTGTTTGAATTTAGTATATATTTTGCTAAGGTTTAGTACAGTAGTACAATATTATTAGTTTTACGTGTTTTAAAAAAGGAATAAAAAGAAAATAGAGAGAGTCAACACACTCTGTTCTCTATAGTACAGTCGAATTCGAGGCTTGTTTTACTAGAATAATTGAAACTAATTCAAATATTATATTTTATTTGGAGTGGGAATTGAACCGATAACGTGATAACCAATCACGCTTTCAGACAGATGCTATTCTGCTGTGTCATGTGGCTTCTAAAAAGTCTTTATACTTTTATTATGTATGTGGGGCCAGTCGTGGCGCAGTGGCACGAACGTGTGACTGTAAACGACTGGTTGTGGGTTCGATTCCCACTGGAGGAGTGGAAATATTTAATATTTCCATTTCTTCGCTCTGGTATCAGAGGTAAATCGCGGCGTTAAGTTCCGCCACTTAATACGCAATGCATCCGAATTCGGCGGAAAGTGGGGAACGGTATGTCTCAACACTAGGCTCTCTCTGCCTGACCTGCTGTGTGCGGGATAGCGTGAAGCTAGAAAAAAGAAGAAATTCTGTATCTATCTTTTATTTATTTTTATATTGGAACAATATTAGAGTGAAACAGGTAATTAAATAGCCATACTGTATTATTCCTCGTTTGTAAGTGTAATATAATTTGTAAGGTAAGATAAGGTAATTTTCCTAGTGTTACAAAGCTTTTACCTTTTGTCAGCTTACCTAATGTGGAAGTCTAACTTCTAATATTACTAATTCCTAAATATATATATTTAGTTCTGAAGTGTATTGTTTTATTTTCTTAAATAAAGCATTTTTTATTCTACTTTGAAGTTATTAATTAGTTAATACATTTTTTTATTTTATCTGTGGGTAATAAGTGACACTTGAAAAACTTTTTAAAAAACGTATGTCAACTTGAATGTAGCGGGTATCTGCCCGTCTTGAATATTTTGCAAGTTGGAGGAATATGTTTCGTGTAAAGGTACCACCGATTAGTTTTCAAGAGGTGCGGGTTCGAGTCCAGCTTCGTTCGAATTTTACACGCGTTCTAAAAATGTTTGTAATATCGTGTGTGAATAATATTTTAAATAATGATACTAAATACTTCAAGTTAACCACAGCTATGTACTGTGAGAAATTTCCTTGAGATATCTTTATTTATTTTTGGACAGTTTAAATTTAAAAAATCCGTCCCGCTGTCAAACTACTCTTTTTTTTACTTCTTTAAAGTTAATTTTTGTGCTGTTAATTAAAATATATAGGAATAGAATTTCATGCCCAAGTTGTTATTTCCAATATATAGTGTTTTTATCTATTTAATATAATTTAATTTGCCATTTAACATTATAACCAACCAGACATAACTGTAATGGCGATTGCTTGCGGGTTCCATTTGCACCGGTGGATCATAATTTAATTATTTTCATTTCTTCGCTCTGATGAACTCGACATCGCGGTGTGGGTGTCACTTAACAGTCTTATATCTTAAATTCAAATGCAAATCTCTTTAGTTTCTCCCTGGCAAAAAACCTATTTTTTATTGGAAATTATTCTATTATATTTTTGATTTTTTTATAGTAATAAGACTATTTGTGAAGCTAATCTTACATTACACAGATATTTATTTAAGTAAACTCTTCTAGTGTACATTCGTAGTTCCTTGTCTAGTTGTAAGATTCTATAATTTAGTTTTGTTTAACGTCATTGGGCAATAAAATAGGTATATGCTTATAAATAGTGGTCATGTTCATTGTTTGGGAAAATAAAAATTCACGTAAAATACTTTAGTTTCATTTTATTCATCTAATAATAATTATGTAAAAAGAATAATATATAATTAAATTAAATTTAAAACAAATTGCAAGCAACATCTTATAAATAAATCATTCTGTTTACAGTTACGATAGTTTATTAACATTTGAAATTTCTCGCATACAATGCATGTACGACCTTATCGGTAGTAAATAAGACATCTCTTGTTAACAACAATATATGTATATGGGAGGTAGATATAAAAGAATCTTGTCCGAGGCTTACAAGTGGCAAATCTTAACCTTATACATACGAGACAAATGTAAGTATATAAGTTCTTAATAAACGTCGATATCGTAATATTAATATACATATGGGTATTTTAATATTCTAAAACTAGGTACTCCTCACTTACTCAGCGACGTGACAATAGTTTATTACATTACAACATTTGCGCCCGGTGACAAAATTGACAAATAAAAACACACAGATATTTAATAATTTATTTTATACATTTTACGATTCTGTACTCTATAAAACAAACAACTGCTAATGACTATAAATTTATAATTTTAATAATTATTATATTATATAATTTTAGATATTTTTTGTTTGTTAATAATTTATTTACATAATTTAATTTTTTTTTAAAACAATCTACCACTACTAAAAATCTGCGCCCCGCGAGCGCCCGCTGCACGGCCTTGAGCCCGAGGCGTCAGATGAGGCGCTCGCTGAGCCAGATTCAGGAGTCCGGCGGCGCGGCGGGGGGCGGCGGCGCGGCGGGCGGCGCGGGCGGCGGCGGCGCGGGCGGCGCGGCACCCGCCAGCGCCGGCTCCGTGCTGCGCCGGCGCACCTTGCCGCGCTTCTTCAGCATGGTGGCCTGCGGGCAGCGCGCCACTGAGCCGGGCCGGCGTCACGGGCCCGCGGCGGGGCCCGCGCCCGACCCGCGCTTCGTTTTCTTCAGCATGGTCGCCTGCCGGTCACACCGCGCACCTCGTTACCGCCCGAGACCGCGCGCCGGCGGGCGGAGGCCCGCGCGCTCCTCGCCTCTGAGCGCGAGGAGGCGCGTGGGCCTCCGCCCCCCACACGGTACGCGTGTATCACACGGGGCGCTGACTGCGTTTTCACTGAGCGAGCGTCTCGGTATTCAGTACGTTAGCAATACGGACACGACCAAAGCATTGTTAGTTCGTTGGGCAGCGCCGGCTCGGGGCTGTGACCGGCGAGGGGACTCGGTGAAGTCACACGACGACGTTATTTCTACGCGTTAACCTTTATATATCCTCGACTTTTGTACGTCTCTACGGTCGTGTGAATTCAACACTGAGCTAAAGAAACCATTACTGTCGAGCTAGTTTTGAACTGTGAGCTAAGTCTAAAGGCCGCGTGCGTTGCGCGGTGGTGTGCCAGATGTTTGGTCAAAGTTAATGTTACTGTAACTAGCGACAAGCTTCATTCATATGACAATCCTGAACCACTAGAGTTCTATGCATTGATTTCAGACAAGCTAAACCCAGTATTTATGTATAAGCTGTGAAGTTGAGGATTGTTTAAAGATACAGTAACATTAAGAGTATGTAAATTATTAAAAAAAGAGGGTGATTCGTCGTCTTAGGGCCGGCGCTGTCTCGGGCAGTGAAAACGCGAGCATAGCGTGGGTGTGCATGTATCAAACACATCTCGACATTTAAGGACAGTAGAAGATAGAGCTTAAAGCTTCTGAATAACAAGAACAATTTTGAATGTAACCACCGTGCAATAGATATCATGCTGAGAGATAAGATGGAGGAATGTTGTATTAACAAGTGTTTAGAAGTGAGGTTAAATAATCAAATTAAATTAAAAATGTGTTTATATTTATTCTTATATAAATTTAGGAAAACACACTACGGTTAACTTACTCTTCACTTATTAGTGCTGTAACTAGTAAACTCATTCTAAGAATTTATTAAGTAAGTAAGGCGAAATATTCATTTGCTGTACCAAAATCTATTTTAAAATCGCCAAACCCTGAAGTTAACAAAATATGTTTACAAAACTTAAAAATCCTTGTAACTAAACAGGTTAAAAAGAAATTAAGGAAAATTTTGATTTCAAACAAGAAATATATATGGATCATGCTTTTAAATAAATATAATTGTTACATAAGACTATCGTGCAAGGCAGACAAGCAGAATACGTGTATATATAGAAGTGTACCTTCAGCGCAGACTTGAGCACGACAACCTCACTGGGCGCCGCCACCCACGGCTCGCCGTCCACCTGCACGGGGATCTCGCTGCGAAGGTTGATCTTTATATGCCCACCCTAGTAGGTACGTAAAGACCAAGAAAGATATAAATAAACAAAGTTTTCTTTACATTTGTATTTGTTGTAAAAAATATCTTTATCTATATGCAGATTATAAGACACTGACAGTACAAAATATTTAAAATACTAATCACAAGGATTGTTTAAAATAAAGTTTTGAGTTGCCATTATCCAGCGGATAATAGGTTACGAGAAAAAGATGGAAAAATAATGAATATATTTTATTTATTGAATAAAGGAGGCAAATAAGCACAAGGACCAGCTAATGGTAAGTGGCTATCATCCAATCACAATCCACAACGTCAGACGAGTTGTAGATGCGTTGCCAGCCATGGGGGTGAAGGAGGGAAGAAGAATGGGGATGGTGGGAATAGGCAGAGCTAACTTACATATCTCTATCTATAATAGCTTTTACGTATACCTTCCTCATCTCCCCTTCCTCTTACCCGATCACCCTTTTCGTAACGCATACACAACCTTACCCTCCAAATCAAGTATACGTAAAAAAATTTACATCCAAGAAAGTCTCCAGAAGTATCCTTTCCTCCCTTACCTGCGCTATCCGCATCGCCCCGCGCAACCCGGACTGTATCTGCCCGAGATGTACGACGCCGGTGACGCCCACCACCTCCAGCATGCCGTCCCAGTGGTTGGGCTTGTTGAACTGGTCGTCCTTCTCCGGACCCCACGGGTTCGCGCCGGAACCCCAACTGGAGTGGGTATATTGTCAGTTTCTTGTTTATACTTTATGAGATATTATAAATGGATTTCTTTGTTAGATGAATGGCGTATCTCACTATATATGCATTAAAAATATTGTTAATTTGCTAATTAAAAGAAATTTACTAACTAGGTAATCTAATATATTCAAGTAAAATTTACAATTTTCTAAAATTTTCTTTTCCAAGAGAACAGTTATAGATATTATAGATGACGGTATGAAATTGATGTATTTTACTATGAAAACATGAATTTGCCTACGCTTATGTGAACAGGATTGATCGATAACCATTCTTTAAATAATCTTATGTAACTTCTAAGTTGAAATCACGCCAAAAATTTTCAAATATATATTTTTTCAAATCAATAAGTGTCATATAGATGTACTGATACTCACATGAAAGTTTATTAATGCTATCTAATTAAGTAGTAACTTTTATTTATTTACCCTCAGTTTATCTTTTGCCTAATTTACCTACCTTACTAAAATGTAAAATAATATATCGCTCGTCTAACAGATCAATCATAAATAAACCTATTTTACTATTACAAATAACGAAAAGAAAAATGTGAGAATACTCAAGAAAACGAAAAACACCGAATAAAATATATATATATATATATTATTTATAATTGCGTCTTGTTCTTTTATATAAGAGATGTATATAGCAGTGTTTACCTAAGAATATTTAATATAATAATGCCCTCTACTGCGGGCAAGTCGACGGGCTTGCCGTCCACCTCGAGCCGGACCGCCTTGTGCAGGTCCTTGCACATCTTGCGTCCCACCATCTTGCGCAAACCCATCTTCACGTACACTCCTTTGTTGCGCAACCTTTATTATACGTTAACATAATTAAATACAATGCTAAAAATGCAGTTATTATTTATTATTATTAGTACGAGATTTATTTTTAACTTAATTCTTACTGTGGCCAGTCGTGGCCCAGTGACACAAGCGTGTGACTGTAAACGACGGGTTGTGTGTTCGATTCCCACTCGAGGAGTGGAAATTATATTTCCATTTTCTTCGCTCTGGTGTCGAGGTAAAGCGCGGCGTTAAGTTCCGCCACTTAACACGCATGCCTCCGGATTCGGCGGAAAGTAGGGAACGAAGTGTCTTAACACTAGGTTCCTTCTGCGTACCCTGCTGTGTGCGGGATACAGCTTGAAGGTAAAAAAAAATCTTACTAATAGATACCATCGTGTCGCATTGGGACAGCATTGGACTTTAACGTGATAGATGTAGGATCGATCGCCATTAGAGGCTTGTATTTTCGTTCCCCGTTATAAATTAGTTCTGTTTAAGGGAAACGCTGCATTGAATTTTGCCATTCAAAACGGAACGTCTCATATTCAGGTAAAAAATGGAATATCATGACATTGGATTCTCTTTGTCTACCATGCCATGGGATAAAGAACTAGTTACTTTTTTTACATACTAATATATGTATATATATTTTTTTCTTTTTAGCTTCACACTGTATCCCGCACACAGCAGGGTAGGCAGAGGCAACCTAGTATTAAGATACTCCGTTCCCCACTTTCCCCTGAAGTGACGGAACTTAACGCCGCGCTTAACCTCGACACCAGAGCGAAGAAAATGGAACTATTAAATATTTCCACTCCTCGAGTGGGAATCGAACCCACAACCGGTCGCTTTACAGTTACAATTTGTGCCTCTGCGTCACGACTGGCCCCCGGTTCTGTTACCTAATTAGAAATGCGAGATGATGTAAATATGGATATATTGAAATACATAATTGTACACGTGGCTAAAGAAGCTATTAATATTTTTTTTTGTATATTAATGAATACGATAGTTACCTGCTATTAAATTTATTAGGATTCTCCTCACGAGCGTTGTGGAAGTCGAGACAGAGGTCGGCGTCGATGCCGATTCCGAAGTAGTTGTTCATCACCAGGATTTGAGAATTATCCTCACTTTGCGAACCTGTATAGTGGAAACAGTTTGTAAGCTCAAATTATTCTAGTTTCCATGATATTGTTGTATTCAATTTTCTTATTAGAGCAAAGGATATAGTAGTATTATAATTATAAACTCAAAGTTTAAGCTTTTCCGCCTCTTGAGCTTAGTCAGAAGCATTAGTTCAGGATTTAAATGTGACTTCCAAATTGTGATGGATGTAAGTAAAATATTCATATTTCAATAGTAGAAATTGCATTTCTGTTTATTTTTTTACGCAATACATAATACCAATCTAAGATCTCAATACAAAAACCATTACAATACTACAATATATAGAGCATCAGCAACTATAATTGGATGCTGTTATTTATATAAATTTATCAATAATTTATAAATTTCATAAAAGTGAACTTCCATGTCTAAACTTGTATATTTTGTCAGTTGTCCTTACTAAATAAATAAATACAATACCTGGCAGTTGCTTGGACAGCTCTTTAGGCTCGTCCTGTTTATCCTCGGGGTGGAACACGACCGTCCACCTGTCGAGGCGGATCTCCTCCGCGTCGATGACGTCACGCAGCAAGGACAGCGGGTCCTCGCACCCGGTGTACCCTGAACCCCAGCGGAGCACGCGGGCGAGGTCGTTGCCTGTGTGTTTTGTATGTTAAAAGGGATTGCTTTTGCTTTTTAAGGGTTTTCTGTGGGTTATAGAGGGAGAAGTGAGGGAAGGTGCATGGGACTTGATACCCAAATATTTTATTAAGTATAGTATTAAGATTTAAAACGCTGGCTTCCACTATACGAAGAGCCTCTCTTCCTCTCTAGGTCTCTACATAAACAAATTTGAAAAGATCTTACTAATGCAGCCTTAAAAGTACGTGCTAGGAATGAACTGATGACAGCTCTAGACAGGTCTTTTAGTAGGTTGTGGTGTGATTTTGCTGATATACCTGTCGTGCTTATTTCTACTGTATAATTAATACGTAATACTTTATTGTAATTCCAACACTTGTGCCATGGAGTTGCATATTTTTTAACATATTGATGGACATATTGCTAAAAAAATAACAACGGCTTTTGAATTTTAACAAAAGTTTTAAATATCTATTAGTTTATCTAACGGTAGTAGATTAACTTATACACGTTTTTTTTTAATAGAATGCTCTATAAATGCCTTTCTTGTAGTACGAAAAATAATATATCTCTAAAACTTACATAAAAGCATACATTTAAAAAGTAATAACAAAAAGAAACCATTTTCTTGTCCAAAATATAAAAAAATCCTCACCAGTCCCAAGAGGAACGATAGCACAAGGTGGGTTCGAGCACTGCGAGTCCTGACCGACGTTGTCGAGGCACTGCAGCACCCACCCGATGGTGCCGTCTCCACCGCACACCAGTATCTTGTAGTTGGGGATGTGGCGGAACACGTATAACCTGAGTTTTGTGTTTAATTTATGTTTAGTTAAGTGAAATGTTGTTATAAAATTAAAAAGGGAATTTTAAAATTGTTTTTTTGAAAATATAGTTTTATAAAAATATAGCTATATAAGTAGATGTGGCCAGTCGGGGCCCAGTGGCACAAGCGTGTGACTGTAAACGACTGGTTGTGGGTTCGATTCCCACTCGAGGAGTGGAAATATTTAATATTTCCATTTTTTTCGC
Organism: Dryas iulia moderata; assembly: GCA_019049465.1. NCBI lineage: Eukaryota > Metazoa > Arthropoda > Insecta > Lepidoptera > Nymphalidae > Dryas > Dryas iulia. Next base: position 11,322,199 of record CM032419.1, on the reverse strand, counting down.
TCTGGTGCCGAGGTAAAGCGCGGCGTTAAGTTCCGCCACTTAACACGCAATGCCTCCGAATTCTGCGGAAAGTGGGGAACAGAGTGTCTTAACACTAGGTTCCCTCTGCCTCAGGAGGGCCCTGTGTGCGGGATGGAGCGTGAAGCTAAAAATATAGCTATATAACTAAATTAGACAGAAAATATAGCTCAACACTTCCGCCATTCGACACACAACGACACGGATTCAGGAGAAAATAGAAGAACATGTCACTTGAACGTGTATTGAACATGAACATGACACAGCTTGAACATGTCTTGACACTCGATTCTCTCTGACTATAAAACGACTGACGGCCGAAACTTTTAAATTTAAATTTTCGTATAATAAATTATATTCAACTTTATCGAGTTTTGAAAAATATATTTAGTTTTGTTTGTCATAAAAATTTCTTTTATATAATCTAATTCAATTTTAGTTCCTATTATGACAAAACTTATTAATATTAAGGTCAGCCATTTTAAAATATTTATATAAAATGTTGAATTAATTTACCTGATAATTTAAAATCTGCGATATATTAACTTTATCCAGCTTAATTCAAATTCAAAATATCCTTTATTCAAAATACACAAGACACAAACCCAGGCAAAGGTCCTCCATTCTCCAGATCGAACACCTGGTAAGGGTTGAGGAGTTTGCGGAAGGAGGAGATCAGCTCGAGGCCCTGGCAGCCGCCGGACTTCACGTTCACGAAAACTAATAGCGGTTTTACTCCCGCTGGTACCATTGAAGGTTCTATACTAGGTAGCAGCAATACTGATGGACAGATTTAAATAATATTAGTAATATTATATATAGAGTTTATTTAATAACAGTATCATGGCGTACTGGAACAGCGCCTTACTAATTGATTGTGGGTTCTATTCCCATTCAGGGGAATTATTATATGTATATTTTCGTTTCTCCGCCCAGGTACCTAAGACAAAGTGTGGTGTTGAGTTTCTTAACACGCAATATCTCTCTCGATTTCGATTCGATGGCGGAGAGTGGAGAACGGAGTATTTTGACAGTAGTCTTTATCATTATCCTGCTTTGCGGGAAAAACTTTAAACTGTATATGCTAACAAATTTGTATCATTGAAACTCTGTAGTAAATCTATTTATAAGGAAAATACAATTTTTAAGCCAATCATTTTATAAATATTGGTATTAAATATATTTTTATGTGTGTTTTAGATGTTTGGTTAAGTAATGTATTACCTAATAAATGCTTATCTTCATATTTGGCCTCTCGGAGGGCGTAGAGGGCGCGCACTGCTTTACTCGCGTCCTCGTAAGTGATCACCATTGATCCGTACTCGTAGTAGATCGGACCGATCGATGTGAACTTATTTTCTAAGAAAGGATAAGAGAATTAACTTAAGTAAAATAGAAAAGTTGCAAAATTATATATTCAAATATTTCAAGAAAAAGAAGACTAGTAATTTAAGTAATTTTTTTATTATTTTTTATTTATTTAATTTTGATAAGATTACATTTAGTACATATACCTATAGTGTCTAAAATAACATTTTTAAAAATCGCTCAAGAAAATTAACTATAAGCCAGCAGTGGATTAGCGTGAGTTTTAATTTTTTTCATAAATTGATTCAGTAAAACTGAAATGCCGCGTAAGTAAGCTAACTTATTTTACGACTAAAAAGCTAAAACTGAAGGACAAAAATCCTTAAGCGAATAATTAAAATGTTTTTTTTTATTACGGGATTTTGACACATCACAGATTTTTAAATTCGGCGTTCAGTTCTGTTTTTTCTTTTTTGTTTGTTATATTTTTTATATACTAACAAGTTCATCATCCAGTGTGGCCAGTCGTGGCCCAGTGGCACGAGCGTGTAAACGGCTGGTTGTGGGTTCGATTGCCACTCGAGGAGTGGAAATTATATTTCCATTTTCTTTGCTCTGGTGTCGAGGTAAAGCGCAACGTTAAGTTCCGCTACTTAACACGCAAGCCTCCGAATTCGGCGGAAAGTGGGGAACGGAGTGTCTTAACACTAGGTTCCCTCTGCCTACCCTGCTGTGTGCGGGATATAGCGTGAAGAAATTTAATTTTTTTTTTCATCATCCATATCACTCACCGGCACCAAGGAACTCAACAAGTATATTCTCATAATTCCTCTCAGAGAGTCCGGGAGGCAGGGAGGCGACGAAGAGCGCGAGCGTCGGGCCGTGCGGGTCGCGGCGCGGCTGCAGGTAGAAGCGAGCGAGCTCCATGCGCCGTACGGACTCGCGAGCGAGCCGCACTAAAATGCGCCAGGGACGCTCGTCCTCTTCTAGCACTCTCTCTGATACTGTGTGAAAAGGGAAACAGTTATTAATAGGAAAATCTTTAGTTATATTTTAAGTTTCGGTATTTCTTAGACTTTTGAGAAGGAGCGTCTAATTTTAAACGCGATTGATTGTTGCTTCGATTCACATCCTGGGAAAGTCTTTAAATTACTAAAGAGCAGCGTGGAGTTCCGCCACTTCACAAGTAATATTCTAACAGCCTATGGAAAATGGAAACCAGAGTGTCTCGACACTAGGTTCATTGTGACAGTTATGCAAGAAAAAGCGAAAGCTATGCTAAAGATAATTACTTAGGTTTTCTCTCCTATAAATAATTCTATTTTTGTGAACAAACCTTTTTCTTCATACGCATTTTCAAGTACAAGAACGTTAAAATGCCTATAATAGAAAACTTACATTCTACAAATAAACAAATACATTTTCGACTAAACAAAAAATCTCCAGTCGCCAGTGGCCAAATGTGGCCAAGTGGCACGAGCGTGTGATTGTAAACGACTGGTTGTGGGTTCGATTCCCACTCGAGGAGTGGAAATATTTAATATTTTCTTCGCTCTGGTGTCGAGGTAAAGCGCGGCATTAAGTTCCGCCACTAAACACGCAATGCCTCTGAATTCAGCGGAAAGAGGGGAACGGAGTGTCTTAACACTAGGTTCCCTCTGCCTACCCTGCTGTGTGCGGGATATAGCGTGAAGCTAAAAAAAAAAAGAAAAAAAAAATCTCCACCCCTACCTCCACGATCAAGTAGAATCTCTGAACAGCGATAATCAGCAGTGGCATTAGACGAGTCGAGGCCAAAGCTGTCCAGCGCGAGGCGCATCAGGTCGGCGACGGTGTGGTCGCCCGCGCACGTGACCGTCACGAACGCGTCGCCCGCGCCCGCCACCCGCCCCGCGTACACCCGCACTTCGCCGCCACCTGTTTCTGGTTCTCTGTTTGGGAGAGGTCTCTTGTTAATTGATGAATTTTTGAGAATATGTTGATAGTTAAGTTATGCGGGTGTGTTTTCTGTGTTACGTTTGAAGAGCAAAGAAAAAGTGCTATTGATCGCCATATAACGAAAAAGTAATTGTGTCTTTCTCTTTCGTTCGACGTTTTTATTGATTGTTTATCGATAATGGTCTATAATATGTTAAAAAAACGACCCTTTTGACAGGTTAAAAAGGAAAAGGTATAAATGCAAAAACAAGTTAACAGGAGATACATTTGAAGTTTAGTAATTTTGTCACTATTCAAAGAAAAATAAAAATAATTCTAAACACTAAATAGTGCATATAGTGTTACTTACACTAGTTTTCCGCACTAATATCAATAATTTCAGGATCTATATATCCAACACAAATATCAAAAACCTCTTCAACTACCGACTTACTTGAAACGTAAGAACAACGCGGGTCTCTTATTAGGTAGCCGTGTGACATGCGCCAACGGCGTGGGGTCCTCCACGGCAGGCTCATCGCCCGCGAGCGCGTCCGTCAGCTGGAACTGCTCGGGCTCGCGGGCCACGTGGAAGGCCCGTAGGGCTGCGGACACCAGCTCCCTCTCGCTGAAGTTACGACCGACCACCACCGGCCGGTACAGACGGCGCGACCACGCTGCCTCGCCGTCGTATACTTTTACTACTTCTGTTTTGGAAAAAGGATAGACTAGTTATTTGTTGTTTTTTTAGCTTCACGCTGTACCCTGTACAAAGCAGGGTAGGTAGTGGGAATCTAGCGTTAATACACTCCGTTCGCCGCTTTCCACCGAATTCGGAGGTATTGCGTGATAAGTGGCGGAAGTTAACGCCGCGCTTTTCCTCCACACCAGAGCGAAGAAACCGGAAATATTAAATATTTCCACTCCTCGGGTTGAAATCGAATCCACAACCAGTCGCTTTACAGTTGCACTTTGTGCCTCTGCGCCACAACTGGCCCTATAAGTTTTATACTTGAAATATAAATGTGTATCACGCTCTTGCTGTTTCCATATTTGTTAAACGTTTAATTAATTACTGTGATAGCCTATTCTAGTACTTATTTTTAACAAAATTTTCCACAAACATGAATACACCAAAAAATATTTTATAAAATAAGTTTTAGTAAAGGTGCCCATCGTGGCAAAGGGTCACAGTGTAACTGTAAACGCCACTAGTTGTGGTTTCGATTCTCACTAGAGTAGAATTATAGATAGGAAATGTTCAATAGTTCTATTTTTTTCGTTTTGATGTCGAGCTAAGGCATTAAGTTCTTTCACTTAACAAGCAATACTTTCAGAACTCAGGGGAAAACGGAGAATGGAAGTGTCTTAACACTAGGTTCCCTGTGTCTGCCATTCTGTGTGCAGGATACAGCGTGAAGTTAGAACAGTGATTTAGTAAAAGTTTAGCCTTCATATATAGTTTACCTTCATCTCTATCATCTGGTGTTCTGTCCCGATGTTGTTTGTGATCAGGTCGGTGGTCCTGATCGGCCGGGGCGCCTGTGGAGCCCCCACCGGAGCCCGAGCGGCCCTCGCAGCCCGAGCTGAACTCCTCGCTCACGCTGCGAGCTGCACAACATACATCCCGTATCGCACATGCCCTAAACCCTTGCAACTATTCGTTATAACTTTAAATATAATAAAGAATTTGCTGATTTTGATTAAGTTCTTCAAAATTTGTAGAGATTTTACGTTTTATATGAAACTTCTTGGATATATCGATGAATATTTGGCTTTTTATTGCATTAGCTTAATACCGCATGGACTACAGCATTATTTAGAAATGTCATATAACATTTAAAAATTAATTATAATAATGCATCTATGTTATAGGAACAAAAAAAAAATATTTATATATTAAAATCTGAAATTAAGTCATCTATTTTAGTACACATTTATTATAAAGAATTTTAACATGGAATTTAGTATGGCATGTTATTTATTACGTCTATTCAGTTATAAAATGTTATAACTAAGTCACATCTGTCACATATAATCTACTGATAGCATCTCATCTAAACATCATTCCTGAAATGATAAAACTCTAACGAAACACATATTGTCTGCAAATTAAGTGTTGAACATTCAAAGACATTATGCACTATCATAATTATCTTAATTTTAACATTTAATTTAAGGTCTCTATTTAAAAAGATATCTGTTATTTTTTTTTTATACTATGAAATTATATTCGCGGCGTTGAGTTTCGCCTTTTAATAAGCAATATATCGATTTCGGACACAAATTAGCGAACACTCTTACTATCCTACTATGTGGGAAAAAGCGGAAGCTGTTTTTTTTATTTTAGGAAATAACAAAAATATTTGATAGTGCATAATGGCTTAACACATTGAAGTGTGGCCATCTAGTATGGTGACTGGCAACACTGAAATAAACATTAGCAACACTGTGTACCTGTGCATGTTACCTTAGACCGGTGGAATACTGCATCACGAGTATCCTTCAGGAGTCGATCCGGAGATACGAAATTTAAATGAAACTAAGACTTTAGAGTCAGCTAGTGGGATAGATTCGAAAGATGGCAATGCTAGTGCTCCTTTAATTATAGAAAATACAACAGAACAGAAAATCTTAGTTATTTTCTTTATAATTTATACGTAACGTCAGCAACAAATAAAAAAAGGATTCATTATTGAGTAAGAGATTATATTGTTTGTTAAAAAGCTTAGTTATATTAATTAGGCAGATTGTTAAAATACTAGACCAGAACCGCGAATTTAAGAAAGTTCTCGAGTTAGTGGGCTTCTAGAAAATAAGACAATGATAATGTTACTAAATGTGTTTGTGTGCGATAGTAAAGCATGAAAGCAGCTGAACACACACGACAATCGAAGATCATTTAAAACAGAACATTAAAAATAATCTTCGTATAAGCGTAACGCTTTCATATTAAAAAGCATGAAGAAAGCTGTTCAACTAAATTATCCTTCGCTGAACTAGAACCTGTCCAGTGTCCCGGTCCGCTAGGAAGCTAACGGAAGCTAGTGTAAAGGAGAAGACATAAATGAAGAAACATAAAGAACTAACCCTAACAATTAAACAAAAAAACACAGGAGAACAAAAAAGACACGGAATCCAGAAGTCCGTGACGCAAAAATCTTTGAATATAAAAAAAGAAACACGGTCCGCTAGGTTATAGTTCAGTTCAGTTAGGGCTCGGCTGCGTGAGGAAGCATAGTCACCTCTGGAGTAGGGTGGGGAGGCGCCGCCGTGCGGGCTGCAGGCGGCCGGCAGGAGGCGCCGCGCCAGCAGCACGAGCCGCGCCGGCGCCCAGCCGCGTCGCCGCGCTGCCCCAAACACACCGCTCACACTCCGCTCGCCCGCGCGGCCCCACAGATGTGCCCCCGCCGGCACATGTGCGGGGCCTGGGCCCCCCCTGTGCACCCCTGTGCCCTCCCTGGCCACCCCCCCAGCCCCCTGTGAACGACACTTACGGCATCCGAAGTCGCGCTGCGAGGGCGGAGGCCGGACGTGCACGCCGATGATGGCCTCCATGGGCACCTCCGTCCGCGGGATGGAGACGGCTGACGGCGGCAGGAAGATCGGCTGCAGAGCGCCGAAGTTGCATTCCTCCGGTACTAGCGCGCGGCAGCCGGCGTGGCACTGGAATTTGTTGTTGTTAATATTCTATCTTTAGATACTAGATGACATTACGAATAATAACATAGACTCATATTAATTAATGCGATTGTATTACGGAAAGATATAACTTTACTTCGATACATGTCGCTGCTTTGGAAGAATCGTGTATTATTATGTAACACTACAAAATTGAATTATCCTCACCATTTAACGTAAAATGATTTCTATATACCTACTCAGTAAAGATCACTTTAGTAACTTTTACTGTATCCTTTTTGGTCGTCTTTTGGCATTTCAACTTTAAAATGCTTAAAATTGCACTTGTTTTGAATTCCAACAGTATCCTTCCAAAGCAGCGATGTGTCCTCGAGGGGGGATTTTTTAAGGATTTTATTATTATCTTCAATAATGTCGTAAATTTGTATATAAGTAAATCCATACTTATATTATAAATGGGAAAGTCTGTGTGTTTGTCTGTCACGCTTTCACGGCTAATCTACCGGTCCGATTTGGATGAAATTTAAAATGAATGTAGTAAAAGTGATTGCGTCTAACATAGGCTACTTATTTTTTCAAAAATCAACCTCTATAGGGTTGAAATAGGGGATGAAAGTTGACATGAAAAATCTGAAGCGCTTGACCAATTGTAATGAATTTTGGCATAAATATAGTCGATAATCTAAGCTTAAAAATAGACTACTTTATTTTTTAAAAATGCAAAGGTTGCAATATAACGCGGTAAATAAATAGTTCACGCGGCGAAGCCGTGAGCGGGCCGCTAGTAGTAAATAATCTAGTTGATATAGTTACCGTGCTGCCACACCACTCGCAGCGGTAGCCGGTGAGGCATTCCCCCGACCAGCAGGCGCGCCTGCACGCGCAGCATTTGGAGTTGGCGGGCAGGTTGCCCTCGCGCCAGTGGTGCACGTGCCGGGGCTCGCTGCCCGCGCAGTACGTCGCGTTCTCCTTGCAGTCCGCCGCCGCGAAGTCCACACATTCGCCGTGGACGTAGTACTCGCATACTGAACATATACATACTCACATTAATTAATGTACAACTTTAAAAATAATTGCTTTTGAAGATCTTTTGTTTTCTCGATTATTGTAATGTTTGAAATAAAACTATTTTTAAATGGATTAATTTATTTTACGTGTAGAGTGATAAACGGCGGGTTTTCCAAGAATGTATATTCGAATACCAAATTGCGATTAATCCGGTTAAAAATTTTGTTATTTCAAATATATATTTGTTTTGTTCTCAAGCACCGTCTAATAGACGAGCCTACTTTGTATGGGAATATTTTTTTATCTACTCTTTAATTATATAACATGAAAATCACATTAATTAATAGTTTTAAAATATATTCTTTTATGATCTTTTGGCTTCGTGATTACTATACATTGTGAAATAATAATACTTTTAAATAGAATAATGACGTTTATTATTTGTATTCAAAAATACATTTTTGAAAACCTGACATTTTAAACACTTTACAATAGTTCATCTACCAAATGTATTTTCGAATACCAAAAACGCAGTTAGGTTAGTTTTATTTTAAAAATATGTTGGTTCTCTAGCACTGTCTAATAACCGAGCCTACTGTATTAAACTGATAATGTTCTCATCAATCAAGTATGCTTAGTTTTTGTTATGATCTAGCTGAATACAACTTGAGAATTAAAATTCAAAAGTATTTACATGTCGCCCCTGCATTTATATTGATAACCTGTTAAACAATATTTTAATATAATTATTGACAATTTCATAAGATATAATTAATATAAGTAAAATTAATTTGGAAATAACACTTACTCATGCAGTGTAAAGATGGTAGTTCGTCAAGCCGCTTTCGACACACCGTGCAAAACTTCCTTTTGTGGGAAGTATGCTCTGACCAGCAATGAGCCACTGGGTTCTGTTGAAAAAGTTAATATTATTTGAAAAATAATTTAAAATATTAAATATATACTTTTTGCTGATATACATAAACAGTTATATACAGTTTATACTTAAACTTATATGGAACTGTCTTGAATCTTTTAATCCAAAATATTTTGTAATTATTCTTTACAACATAATTAAAAAAAAAAACTGAGTTAAAGAAAATTACTGACATGCTATATGTCTAAATATTGGTAAATTTAGAAACATAAAATTGTATTGATTTCAAGTATTGTTAGTATAAGATTACCTTGATGAGGCTCGGCGCCACCCCGCAGCATGGCGTCACCACTTGCCCCACGCATCGCTCGTGCACTATGAAGTTGCACACTGTAACAATACGGTTAATATTAATAAAGGTTAAACAATGGTAGAAATTATGACAACCATGACAACTAATTGAAAATAAACAGAAAGTAACAAGATATTTTATAGGGTTTAAGTCATCATTGTTTGTGTTTCGGAGGTCTAAGTAAGTTTTAACAGGTTATAAAAAAGACAGCTTGTATATTTAAAGTTTTGACATTGGCAGTTGTTTACAGAATAGATGACAAGTCTAAGAAGGAGGTTTTAGCTTTTAGCTTTCAGGTTCCAATATCAGTATGCGACGCTTAAAAATACCTAATATCTAGAAGGCAAAGAAAGGAGCGAGGACCTAATTAACTGGTTTTTTCATATTTAATTATTCCTACGTAACTGATTTTTTTGTTTAATCTAATTATTATTGTTTCATTTAGAGTTTGGCTTTAACGGTATGCAATCGAACGTTAATGTATGTTAAAGGGGCCCTTTAAACCTACGCTTGTGCCGCAAGACCCAGGCACTGCTCTAAGCTCCTTTTTATCCAACGTTATAACGCTGCACGGTATATCGTGCTAAAGTGTTTCTTCTCATGATTTCTTAATACATGTAATTTTTGTTAAAAAAATAAAATTTATGCAGCCTTTTTCATTACTGTTTCAATCTCATTGAATAAAAAATGGACGCTATATAAGGTAAACTTAAATTACAAATATTTTTTTTCATCGGAGAATTTGTTAAGTTCCCAAAATAAGGTAAGTTTTGATTGATTAAAATTTAAAAACAATATATGATATTGCGTTCAAAATAGTTATTTAAAATATCCGATAATTCGGCGAAAGCATTACCAAAATCAAACGCTGCTATAAGGAAAATTCCTGCACAACTGAATCATATCGTTAACATATGTAAATAATTACGATGTTCACGATATAAAACGTTAGATATTAACAGTACAATAGGTAATTTTTATTTTAAATTGTATTATAAAGTGCTTTGGGGCCAGTCGTGGCGCAGTGGCACGCACGTGTAATTGTTAACGACTGGTTGTGGGTTCGATTCCCACTCGAGGAATGGAAATATTTAATACTAGCGGCCCGCTCGCGGCTTCGCCGCGTGAACTTTTTCGTTATATTTCAACCCTCGGGGGCGTAATTTTAAAAAATAAATTAACCTATGTTTAAGCTTAGATTATCAACTATATTTATGCCAAAATTCAATACAATTAGTCAAGCGGTTTAGATTTTTCATATAAACTTTCACCCCCTATTTCAACCCTTTAGAAGTTGATTTTTGAAAAAATAAGTAGCCTATGTTAGACCCAGTCACTTTTACTACTTTCATTCTAAATTTCATCCAAATCGGACCGGTAGATTAGCCGTGAAAGCGTGACAGACAAACACACATATTTCGCATTTATAATATAAGTATGGATTTCCATTTCCTTAACTTAACACACAATGCTTCCGAATTCGGCGAAAAGTGGGGAACGGAGGGTCTTAACATAAGGTTCCCTCTGCCTACCCTACTTTGCGAGACACAGCATGAAGCTAATCAAACAAACAAACAATAAGTGATACAAATATTAATTTCTATTTTATCAATTTGATTACGTAAAGAGCGCTTGTCATATTTTCGATTCCACTTGCATATAGCAAATACACGTTTTTAGTGCCGAAACTCAACGCCAGACTTCTCTTTTTACCTTATCTTACGTGAAATATTTTCTATATCATTAAAATTAAAATAATTCCTCTGATGACTCTTAACCTGCAACCAATCAAGTTTACAGACAGATGCATTCCCACAGCGCGTTTTCTTATTCTTTTTTTTTTGGCTTCACGCTGTATCCCGCACACAGCAGGGTAGGCAGAGGAAACCTAGTGTTAAGACACTCCGTTCCCCACTTTCCGCCGAATTCGGAGGCTTTGCGTGTTAAGTGGTGGAACTTAACGTCGCGCTTTACCTCGACACCAGAGCGAAGAAACTGGAAATATTAAATATTTCCACTCCTCGAGTGGGAATCGGACCCACAACCAGTCGTTTACAGCCACACGCTTGTGCCACTGGGCCACGACTGGCCACAACAAACTTTTTCTTATTCTAAATATTTTAATTTTATTTAGAAACAAGTTTTTACAACAAATGGCATCGCATTGCTTCTAAATTCGAACTACCACTTGTTGATTAAAGCAGTGCCCCCAACAGTGAATGTTAGCGTTTGAAACAGCGCGACAGTAATTTACGGTCAAGTCCTAAAGCGTTGATTGCGCGGTCTGCACGCGACCGCATTCAAGTTCAAGTATGGTAATCGACGGCGGCAGGTGGGCTTTTAGCGTACATGGGCTATGTTTGGTTATACTAGATTTACTATTATTTTTCTTTTCTTCTTTTCTATTAATGGTTTAGTGGTTAGTGATATTTTGGGTAATGCTGGAGATAGTCGGTTTGGTATTCGGTTGGGGCTTTTTGCCGTAAAGCAGGGTTGTCAGATAGAACTTAATGCTTGGCTTAGTAGACACTCCGTTCTCCGAAACGTTGTAGTAATCCTGTTTTTTCTAGTTACGATTACGAGAGGGCAAACGTTATATAATAGTTGTAAAGCGTAAATATATAATTATATATTTTTTAAATATTGTATACAGAAGCTTATGTTAAAATTTTCATGTCATTAGCTGAGATAGGTTCTTGTGATTTGTCGGGTCTGGTCTAAAGATATTTTTTCTATTATATTAAAATGTATTTTTATCTCGACTCGACATTCTCTACATTTGCAGTGCAATGCAGGTAGAAAGATCTTAACGATAAATGAATGACGTTTTCTAGAATTCACAATGTTTCAGATTTATGGTATATCTATCTATCTGACAGTAAAAAGCATCATCGCTTTTTGTTCTTTATAAGTATTGATAAGAAAGAGTAATAACAGTATCTATGATTGTGTATAGAATACAATTAAAAAAATATATGTTTTCAAATAGTGATTTAAATGGACAAAGTTCAAATATTTTAAATGCTTGCTTAAACTATTATTTTGAACCAAAATTAACAGTAACGTGAAGATGAAATGCAATACAATTGTCGTGTCAGAAGAAATTGTTAATAGAATACATTTGCATATTAATTAATTTCTAAAAAGAAAAATATAATATTAGTCATACGTGGCCTGAAGTATAAATTAAGTGATAATAGAACATTGATGCATCAGCAATTAAATTATGACTTTAACATATCTTAAAACATTACTATATTTAACTAAGCTATATTTAACGTAAAATATAAATAACTTTATAACGTTGCACTAAAGTATTTCTTCTCTTGATATCTTAATACGTGTAATTGTTGTTAAAAATTTAAAATTTATGCAGCCTTTTACTGTCTCAATCTCATTGAATGAAAAATGGACGCTATAAGCTAAACTTAAATTACCAATATTAATTCCGTCGGAGAATTTGTTAGGTACCCAAAAGTTTCTTTCACTTTCTGTTATTGCATTCAATTAATTTATTTAAAATATCCGTTAAATACTATATATTTAATACTAAATTTGACTAAGCTATACTTAACATAATAAATAACTTCCAAATATATTTTCAATTATCTAAAAGGATTTATGAAATTTAATATTCACAAAATAATCAGCTTTATAAATATAATATAGCATGAGGCACGGTGTCTCTGGTCGGCATAGACACTCATCTCGCGGGGATCGATAGCGGCGCGCATGCCCGCATCCCGCATCCCGCTTCCCGCATCCCGCTGGCTAGATGTACCTAATGATGTATTAGACATGCTACTATGCTATGCTTTCATGTTACAAATACTAGTCGATACTTGTTTTTCGATATTTTGTATTGAATATGCGTTTGTTTTTTGATTTTTGTAGGTTTGTGACGATTTAAACTTATGATATGACGGAAAGGCTAGAGTAAGTCTAGTGCCTAAATGAGAGTAAATCTTTAAAATAAATACTTGTAATTAAATATCTTATTTTTAAAGTTATAGTCTTCTATCGATGAATCTTGTCTCTCTCAGTATTTATGTGATACTATAAGCATAATGCACATATATACATGAGTATATGTTGCGAATTTGCGTCGGTGCAACTTTTTATTATTTAACTCCTCAATTTTTATTTTTATTGTATTAATTTTTTTTTTAGTTTGTCACTCTTTGCAAAAGCGTTTTGTAAAATAGACCACATAAAAAGTGATTTCTGTCGTTTTCCTTTAATATTTTTACAAATCAATATCATCAGTATGGGAAGGTATTTAGTTATATTTGTAAAAAACTCATAAGAATATCCATCCTTACGATTTTTCATTAATATTTACGTATTAAATCTACGTAGATACAATGTATAGAGATCATCACTTTAATTACAGATAAGCAATATTAATGATCAATTTCTAAAAGGACTATCCCGATAATATGTATAAACGAAAGCATAGGATTTTTCATATTTATTGTGTCACATATTTAATGCAGGTCCAAATTTTCATTTGGTTTATATTAACTATTTCCCTGTAACTAACGCAGTTTTCGTTCTTTCTCGTTTTCTGACTATCACAAAACATTTAACAAAAACATCGCGTGCTTCATTTGCATGCATCGCTTTTATTGCATACTTATTCCATTACAACCTACTTATTTTAATTTTTGTTTTAATAGTAGACAATGATTGATCATAATATACTATCGAAATTCAAATTCAATAATCTTTTTTCAAATAGACTTTTGGAAGCACAATCGCCGAATGAACACAAAGCTATCACCGGCTTGGAACCCAGTTCTGCTGAGAAAAGCCTGCGAGAAACTCAACAATTGGTCTTTTAAAATATAAAAATTACAATATTTCATTATTTGAGTCCAGTATCTAAGTATACTGGACATATTCTCCATACAATGGTAGCTAACCAGTATTGGCCTCAAAACACAACAATTCCACGCATTTTTTCTACAAAGAATAAGCCTAACTTATTAAAATGTTTTTTACAATTATTATACACTAGCGGCCCGCTCGCGGCTTCTCCGCGTAAACTACACAACTGCTTCGTTATATTGCAACCCTCGGTGGTGAGTTTTTGAAAAATAAAGTACCCTATGTTTAAGCTTAGATTATCAACTATGTTTATGCCAAAATTCATTATAATCGGGCAAGCGGTTTAGATTTTTCATATAAACTTTCATCCCCTATTTCAACCCTTTAGCGGTTGATTTTTAAAAAAATAAGTAGCCTATGTTAGACCCAGTCACTTTTACTACTTTCATTCTAAATTTCATCCAAATCGGACCGGTAGATTAGCCGTGAAAGCGTGACAGACAAACACACAGACTTTCGCATTTATAATATAAGTATGGATATCTCCAGTGGCAAATCTAAAACAAGCTGTGGAATTTTATTATATATTCGTATATTCAGAACCATAAAAGATTTATTTACCTTTTGTAGACGATAACGTGGTAAATATAGTGACAATTTAAAAGTATTTAAATATATTACACTCAATGTTACTTAAGTATAATATAGAACGGAGTGTTGGCTAAAATTTAATTGCAATTAATTATTAAGAATTGTTCATTTATTTGTGCGAAAATTAACAATAAAAAAATTAAAACAAAAAAAATTGCGAATTGTAGTGTAAATATTAAGAACAAATCTATTTCTAGGTAATTGTGATTTATTATTATGCAATTTCTCTATAAATAAATAATTAATTCTTAATATTTAATTGTTACACGAATATGGAGTTTTAATGTAGAGCAGTTTTTTTTTTGTTTATTAAGACATTATTTGAACAACTAATACGATGTACTAGGGGCCAGTCGTGGCGCAGTGGCACAAGCGTGTGACTGTAAACGACTGGTTGTGGGTTCGATTCCCACTCGAGGAGTGGAAATATTTAATATTTCCATTTTCTTCGTTCTGGTGTCGAGTCCCGCCACTTAATACGCAATGCCTCCGAATTCGGCGGAAAGTGGGAAACGGAGTGTCTTAACACTAGGTTCCCTCTGCCTACCCTGCTGTGTGCGGGATACAGAGTTTAGCTAAAAACAAATAAGAAATAGTTTTCAGGAGTCAAAGCTTATGCAATAGTCGTGGGTTAAAATCCGGATTCCATTCGAAATGTAGATGTAATTTAAGTTAGTCCCCAAAAGCGTTACAAGTGATGAAGTGATGAGCTTGTAAAAGAAAAGTGTTTTGTGGACTTATTAACGTTGCAAAGACTGATATGAACTTGACTAAGTATTTTATTAGAAGTAGGTGTTAAGCAGATCCCCGAATTCGTAAGGTATATATAAGTTATTTAGACTTACTCAGAAATAAAACTGAACTAACTCAAAAATATATATGATGTTAATAAAAACTTTTGATTTTAATGTTACTAAGAATTTCTGTTTCAGTTATGTTATGATGTCTCATAAAACGTATTTTTTGAGTTCTATCACTTTTATTCTGAGGGTACAAACTGTTATTAAGACTCCATGTAACTCACTTCTCTGCGGATAAGTTAAGATCCTGCCTCCCTTCCGTAGCGCAGTGCATAACACACTCGACATATGCGTTACAATTGCATCACAAGGCATCTTAGCTGGTTCTCAGAAATTTTATTGCAAACAAGACATACCGCCACTTCACATTTGCATATGTTTCGCGTCACAACAGTAAACATAAAGGGAGGCTATTTTAGTCGCCGCGTGTCGTGATGGGCTCTCGATGCGGAAGGGCATCGATGGACGGATCAAGGAAACATAGTGTGCTGATGATAATACGTCACGGTATATTTAAATAGCCTCGGGGCGGGGCCGGGCCGGAATAGACGCGATCGCAGCCCGTGCGGCACCACCTACCGCACGCGGTGTTGCCATTTTAAAAATAATAAAAAGTGCCATCGGTCACTCGAGGATCGCCTCGACACCTTCCTTGTTTGCGGTATAAAGAGCGATGCCAAAACCAAAGGTTTACGATGGCGCGCGATCTGCCAAAATAAACAGTTAAAATTGAAATAGTTTGAGGGCAATAGCCGAATCGAGAAGTTCAATGTTTGTGGGCCAGACCAACAGCCAACCAAACAAAATTTAGGTTTCTTAGCATTTGGCAATAGTGTTACACGATTAGCAGTGGTTTTTCAATGATGCAAGTAACTAAATAGTGTTCGCAAACACGTGCGGTACAAACAAAACACGCGGAGGGACTGGCGCGGGGCGGCGCGGGGCGGGGCGCTGCGCACGCGCACGGCCCGCCTCGCGTCTGCTGCGTGTCTCCACTTCACGCGCTACGACGTGCGTGCGTGTCGACGTCGATTGTCAAACGAAACAGGTGGAATTGATGTACTAAAGTTAAGTTAGATAGAAGAGAAAAACCAATTGTAAATAACCAAAAGTTTGGATAACAATTTGTCAGAAATTATATTATGCGTTTTTTAATATTAAATTAAATAAAATGTTAGTTAAATATCAACTATATTATTATAGTTAATAATTAAGTGACTTTAATTAATGTTTATCACTTTAAGTAAAAAAAAAACACCTGCTCATACACAATTGTCAATAAGCTAATATATTGGTATACCCACTACCTAATCCATACTTATATTATAAATGCGAAAGTCTGTGTGTTTGTCTGTCACGCTTTCACGGCTAATCTACTGGTCCGATTTGGATGAAATTTAGAATGAAAGTAGTAAATAACTATAGGTCTAACATAGGCTACTTATTTTTTCAAAAATTAACCGTTAAAGGGTTGAAATAGGGGATGAAACTTTATATGAAAAAATATGAAAAAACTAACCCGCTTGTAATGAATTTTGGAATAAATATAGTTGATAATCGAAGGTCAAAGATAGGCTACTTTATTTTTCAAAAATCCACCCCCGAGGGTTGCAACATAACGAAATAATTAGGCAGTCCACGCGGCGAAGCTGCGAGCGGGCCACTAGTATATGTATATATTATACATACAGCTTGCTATAAGACAAGTAGAGCGCTTTCCTCTACGGAAACTAATCACGTTCATATATTTGTAATAACTTCCTCGCCAGTCGTCGTGAAAGCAGAATGAATATATTTAAGGATATGAATCAGACACGACTCAAATAAGATCTATATATAGATCAAAACACATGTACGTTAACCATTGCCTTTAATAGGTGATTTATTTTTAAAATATGACTAACTTTCGAAGAAATATATTCAAAAGTTCCATTGTTTTAGTTTAGTATAGTGTAAAATGAATGTTATAATATAGCCGTTCGGTTTGTGTCATACAATCCAAAATAATACTGATTTATATGTAAAATTAGAATTTAAATAAAAAAATAATTAAATACAAAAAAAAGAAATGTGGCCAGTCGTGGCCCAGTGGCACAAGCGTGTGACTGTAAACGACTGGTTGTGGATTCTATTCCCACTCGAGGAGTGAAAATATTTAATATTTCCATTTTCTTCGCTCTGGTGTCGAGGTAAAGCGCGGCGTTAAGTTCCGCCACTTAACACGCAATGCCTCCGAATTCGGCGGAAAGTGGGGAACGGAGTGTCTTAACACTAGGTTCCCTCTGCCTACCCAGCTGTGTGCGGGATGCAGCGTGAAGCTAAAAAAAAAAAGAAATGTTGCATTTTTTTTTATGGAATAAAGGAGGCAAACGAGCTGAAGGCCCACCTGGTGTTAAGTGGTTACCTACGCCCATAGACATCCACAACATTAAAGTTATGGATGCGTTGCCAGCCTTGGGAATGTAGGACAGAAGAAGGGAGGAAGGATGGGAATGGTGGGAATAGGGAGAGCTGGCTTACATGCCATCGAACCGGAACACATCATAAGATATTTGGCGGTTCGTCTTTGACATGACAGTGGTCGCGAGCCAGTCGGAGAACGAATCTCCTACCACCAAGCTACTGAGCTACCCGCCTTTTACGGGACGCTACCCAGTGGCGGGGGGGAATTGTATTCTTAATCCGTCCCCCCACGGGGAAATGCCTCGTTAATTATCAAACATTTATTAGTTTTTGCTAAGTACTTACAAACATTGAGTTGTCGTAGCGTACCAGAGTATGAGGTGTGGGTTTGAGCCCCAGTAGTGGTATTATAATGCAGTGTCTATTTGAAGAATATTTATATGAATAATTTATATTTGAATGATTTTCAATTTTTCAATGTGAGTGTTGTTTTTTTTATACTTATTCGAGTATTATACTGAGAAAATTGTAGTAAGTATAATAAATAATATGTTAATCGACCTCTCTTGCGCAAAGCTGTAAGTATTGATAAAATGATAATCTCTATATATAATAAAAGAGTAGAAAAGTCAATTCTGTACATGAAAAATTTCAGAAAAATTTTAATTGGGTGCGTTAATATATCGATAACAGAGGCCAAAAATCCACTCAGTAGAATTTTTGTCTGTCTGTCTGTCTGTCTGTCTGTCTGTCTGTTAATTTGTTCGTCAATCACGCAAAAACTACTGGATAGAAATGAATGAATTTTAGTATGGTGATAGCTTATAGTCCAAAGGTACATATAGGATAGTTTTTATCCCGGTATTCTATGTAGTTTTTTTTGGAAAAAATAAAAAACCGATATAAGTAAATCATTTGTATATCGGTATCTACCGGGTAGAAATTAATGAATTTTTGTATGGAGTTAGTTTAGAGGTTAGAGCAACATATGGGATAGTTTTCATCCCGGTATTCAACATAACTCCCGCAGAAAAATAAAATTAAAAAAAAAACATTCAAATTATGTCGATAGTTCACGAGTGAAGCTAAATTTGTTTCAATATCACTAATTAAAATAATTATAAAATAAAATAAGCATAACATTTATTAAAGATATATTTGACCGGTCTATAAAACTTTATATAATCTATATGACAGCAGATGTAACTACGTTTTCTGGAACGGGTAGCCACGCCATCTGGTATTATATAGTTCACATTGTATCAGACATATCCGCACTTATTAAAATTATTATTACAATAATGCAAAAATCTGTATCTCTTCTATTTGTTATGTTTTGACGGGTAATCTACTGGCCCGATTTAGATGGAATTCGTAAAGAAGATTGTTGAAGACGCAGGGTCATATAGGCTACTTTATAAAAAATCAAACCTTAGGAGGTTGAAACAGTGGATGAAACTTATGTATGTTTAGTATATAGTGATAATGAAAGATCTAAACTCCTTGACTGAAATGAATGAATTTTCTCAGGAAAATAGTTAATGAGGCAAGGTCACAAACATAGGCCATCTCTCTTTTTTTAAAAATTACCCTGGTATTCAAAACAGTTCCCGCAGAAAAGTAAAAAACTGGCAAAGTCAAATTGCATTGATTATTTGCAAGTAAAGCTATTTTTTAATATCAATAAGTAACACAATTGTAAAATAAAAAGCGTAAAGTTTATTTAAGATATTATAACCGGTTTATAATACTATATACCAGATGGTATATATGTACGAAATCTACTATCATATGATAGCAGATTTCGTACGTTTTCTTACTAGAACAGTTATCGCTATATGTTATCAAATAATATAGACATTGCACTAAATGTATCGATGCTTTTCTCATGAACATAATTAGTGACGAAAGTCAAATATAGACTACCCTCCTTTTATAAAAAAAAGCAATCTCAAATAGGCAATAGAAGATGAAAGTGGTAGTTCACGTGGCGAAGCCGCGAGCGGGTCGCTAGTCCTAAATATATAAGAAATAAAAGGCTTATGTTTCAAAAAAATAATAATTTCTTGAAATTCATCTAAGTCAGGGATACCTAATCCCTATAAATATAAAAAAATAACTATCCATACTTATATTATAAATGCGAAAGTCTGTGTATATATTTTATAGTCTGTCATGCTATCACGGCTAACCTACCGGTTCGATATTTGGATGAAATTTAGAATCAAAGTAGTAAATAATCATGAGGAGGCCGTTTCCCACGCACCGCCGAATTCGAAGGCATTGCGTGTTAGTGGCGGAACTTAACGTCGCGCTTTGCTTCGACGCCAGAGCGAAGAAAATGGAAATATTAAATATTACCATTCCTCGAGTGGGAATCGAATCCACAACCAGTCGTTTGACAGTCACACTTTGTGCCACTGCGCCACGACTGGCCCCTCATATACATAAGTTTGCTTTCTTTATATAAGTCATACGTTAATTGTGGAAATTTATTTACTTTATTTAGACATATATATTTGGATATAAACAAAATTAACGACAAATTTAAAGTAAAAATTATAATTAATCAACTGTTGACCCAATTTCGATTGGAAGCGGTAACAACGTTTTAATTAGCGCATTTGTAATTGCAACGAAAATGTTTACCTTTTAACATACACGTATCGCAGAGCCGCTATTTGGATTTTAAATGTGCTTGCTTAATACAGTAAGTAATATTTCTACGTATTTTATTAGAGATCAGCAATATCCTTTAAAATATTTTTTTTTAGGTTCACGCTGTATCCCGCAAATAGCAGAGTAGGCAGAGGAAACCTAATGTTAAGTCACTCCGTTCCCCACTTTCCGCCGAATTCGGAGGCATTGTGTCTTAAGTGGTGGAACTTAACGCCGCACTTTGCCTCGGCACCAGAGCAAAGAAAATGGAAATATTAAATATTTCTATCCCTCGAGTGGGAATCGAACCCACAACCAGTCGTTTATAGTCAGTCACATTTTGCCACTGCGACACTTTGTACGACTGGCCCCACTTAAATGTACAAATTATATTATTATTATTTAGGCAGTTATAGTGCAGTGTGAGAGGGCCTAAGGGTTTGTAAACGCAATGGTTATGGGTTCAATTTCCATTCGTGGGAATAGATGTTTCTATTATTTAATATTCCCAGTTGTTGTATTAAAAAAAGAGGCATTAAATTTTGCCACTAAATATGTAATTTATTGAATATAGGTAAAGAACGGAGTGTTTTTGTCCACGTTACCTCTGCCTACCCTATTATGTGGTATAAGACGTAATGCTGCAATCATATATGCATAATTAATTTCACAGACGAAGTGGACACTTTGATACAATTTTTTAGATATTTTGGGTTGTATATTTAACTTTTTGCTTTAAATGAAAATCTTTATCATATCAAAACCTAGAAATTCATGTTTTCACTGTAAATAACAAGAGATTGTGTTACACATAATATTTATGCATTTTTATTAGAAAGGAAGACTATAATTAACATATAACTATGTTATTTTAGTTTAATGTCATTGCACAACTTAAGCTATTTATTGTAAACGTGGAATATCACAAAACAATAGTAAAAGCTTACATACATGTTAGCTTTATATTTCACTGTATATTTAACCGGAGTTTATTTTTAAAATAACATAACCGTGACCCGATCCATTTATAGAATTCATAATAATGAACTAATTTATTGCCTCCTAAAAACATTTACTAAAACAAAAATAACATATATTTTAGACGAATTGCATTGATATTTACACTCCTTTTGAGTGAAAAGTGAGGTTTTTTTGGAAAAAAAATAAGTCGTTTAGTTGGAAACGTGTATATTTTTCCGAGGCGGCCTTCAGGGCGGGCGGGAGCGCGGGCGGGGGCGGGCGGCGCGCGGGCGGGCGGCGGGAGGTCGGCATTGACGTCACGCGGAGCAGCCAATGGCGCGCCGGCCACGCGAGCGTTTGACTTAACCGCGAGATGCTCTTTCCATTTGGGGGCTTTGCTCAACTTTAGCAAATTAGTATGTATGTGATATTAGTAGTTGTTTGTATTACGCATAAATATTATATGTAATTGTTGAGTGGATAGTAGCGCAGAGTAGTGTCTGACTGTATGGCGATAGGTTTTCATACCAGAAAATGGTTATAGTTAATTTAATTTATTTTTCATTTTGTACCGAAGACAAAGCATGGCGTTGAGTTCCGCCACTCAGCTCACTATAACTCGATTTCGGGCCGAAGGTCGGGAACAGTATCTGGACACTAGGTTCTCTTTTACTACCGTGTTATGAGAGAAATAACATGACTTCTTTTATGGTTATTTATATTTAATCATAGGTCATTATTAGGAGCTTAATTGAAAGCTATCGTTTAGATCTAGCTGGCATAGTAGCTACTAACATAGTCGGTTCGTAAAATCCTTCTTAAAGCTCACAAATTCAATTTAAATTACCTTAATTTTAGTAGAATACTTCATCGCTAAAACGTTTTGTGTATAATGTTTATAAACATAATCAACAAAGTAGTTATACTTTAAAATCTTTATATTGTATATAAGACGAGCCAAGAAAGGAATCGTCTAAGTCGAAAAAAATTGCAAATATAGGAACTGTACAACCCATGTAGAACTAATCTGCATATAGTGTTAAAGTAAAAATGAGAAAGAACACTTCGTTATCGAAAATAAGATAATGTTAACGATCTTCTTCACTTGTATGGTGTGGAAAGATTCTACAGATATATCGGAGAAATCGGGAAAAATAAGCATATAATATCACATTTCGTCTTAAAAATCATTTACATGTAGAATCACATAACTAAATAATTTCTTTGATTAATCAGCCTGGCAATAAAAAATATTTTAAATATAAATGTTTCATAAAGGGATTAGAAAATTTACCACAGCTTGGATTTTTTAAGTACCTACCCATCAATAGTTAGTACAAATAGTTTAATTTAATGAAATACTACTTTCAATCAACCAATTTACTTTAATTCAATTGTTTCCTTATTAATGGAGTAAGGTTTTGTTTCGGAAACTGTAATACTGAAACGGAGAGATCAAGAAACTTGTCAGGTAGAAAGTAAAATAACTTAATGCGAGCATATTATCAAGAGAGTTAGATTTGATAGTGATTTGTTTGATATTTTCATTTAATTCTTCTATTTTTAAGCTAAAACTTAGCTCGTTAGTTATAAATTAGAACTGAATGGAAAAAGACTTAAAGTTAACTGTCTAAGGCTATAATCAATTAAAAACTAGAGTATTCTAAAAATACCACCAGCTTCTTTGGTACCGTATCGATAAATGTTTACGTATGGAACATCAAAGTGCTGACCCGGAACTGGGGGACACCTGCAGCGTAAACAGTACGGATATAGACTACAAACATTATGACACACATCTCACTTTGCAAATTTAATTATATAAAAAAAGCATCTTCAAACCTTTTTCTCCATAGTAGTCAAAAGGAATTGATTTGTAATACCAGGACAGTCCGATCTCCATTCTTCGCGCGAATTCTATAAATCTTTTTTTTTTGTTGTATTCGTATATTGTACATTTAAGTCACCCGTTATACGTTCTTTATCCACTATTTTTTTTACTTTTGGCTGGAAGAGATCTCTTTTTGGGATAAGCCTAGCTCGTGTTAATTTTTATCTCTGATTTTGTATTTACTGTATGTGCATTTTAAGTGCAATAAAGAATATATATTCTTTGGATAGGAAATCAAATTTACAACGAATGTGCATTCGTCGAGCGAATGTGCGCACGTCGTTCTGAGCCATGAAGCTGAGCCACTACCTCTACATTTAAATTTAAATACAAAAAAAGAATAAAGTATTTTAACATTTTGAACATATCGACGCTATTTGACGTTTTAAATTTACGTTTACTTGATTTAAATCTTGTGTGAATCTATCGAATGTTGTTTTTTTTAAAATATTGAGAAATTGTTTAGACTCTTTAGATTGGCATTGTTAAATAATTTTCACTTATTGATTTTTTTTATATAGTTGTATAATTGCATACGTAAATAATTGGTACAGTTACTAACCAAAACGTAAATGTGCAAAAGAGATTATTATTTTTACAGTAATCAGATAGTTATTTCGATTGTCAGATTTAATAAAAGAAAATTGAAAGACAAATGAAAAACTAATAAGTGTACTTGTAAGTACTGTTTGAAGTGTCTGCATTTAACAAGCAGTTTTACAATAACATGTTAAATGAAAAAAGCTCTGACCAATATTTTCAAAGACTATTGCTTCAATGCTGAATTAAGAACTGAATGTACAGGGCAACCTTTGCTTGAGATGGTTATTCTTAAACTACCTAAGTTTCTAAGCATCCCTTTCTATTCTGATTTCTTATTTTTAAAAATGTCACATAATAAACCCTTATATAGTAGTTAAAAACACCCACACTCTTTAAAATTATTTAATTCAAAGTTTTCTAAGCTACACTTTACAGTTCCAGCGCAAATAAATTTTAACTCGATTGTATTTAGACACTATTTGACGTTTTAAATCTTTAAAACGTTTGTAGGATGTTTTCTCCAAACTTATTGAAATAAGAAGAAAAAATATTAGTATTAAAAATTTAATATAGATAATTGTAACTTAGTAGTTGTAAATTGGAATTCGTGACATTTTGTATAGAATGGCGGACTTCAATGCCTCGTCTTGTTCAACAGCGCGGAGAAATGAAAATCATTAAATTGTGATCATTCCAAGTGCCAAATCGAACCTACAAACAATTGTAAATACGACCCACTCCCACTACACGTCACAATGCCTTCATAATCCTCAGTATAAACATAATACCTTCTTTTTTTTTTAGCTTCACGCTGTATCCCGCACATAGCAGGGTAGGTAGAGGGAACCTAGTGTTAAGACACTCCGTTCCCCACTTTCCGCCGAATTCGGAGGCATTGCGTGTTAAGTGGCTTTACCTCGACACCAGAGCGAAGAAAATGGAAATATAATTTCCACTCCTCGAGTTGGAATCGACCCCACAACCACTCGCTTACAGTCACACGCTTGTGCCACTGGGCCACGACTGGCAACAACATATTACCTAAAAAATATTACTTAAAATTTTAAATACCTTTGTTATACGCTTACAAAATAATAACAGAAAGCTCTAACTGCCGGTTAAATCTGAAATACAGTTACATGGAATACGTGAGGGGGAGCTTTGTAGTTATTAGTCCAATTAAGGATACTGAATGTGTACTGTGTAGGTACAACGGGAACTAGGTCAACCGGGCATAATTGAATTGCATTTAAAATATTGTTCTGTATATATATCTTTTTTTTTAGTTTCACGCTGTATCCCGCATACAGCAGGGTAGGCAGAGGGAACCTAATGATAAGACACTCCGTTTGCCACGCACCGCCGAATTCGGAGGTATTGCGTGTTAAGTGGCGGAACTTAAAGCCGCGCTTTACCTCGACCCCAGAGCGAAGAAAATGAAAATATCAAATATTTCCACTCCCCGAGTGGGAATCGAACCCACAATAATGTTCTGTATATAATATTGTATAACTATTTATGATAGATATATGATATTTAGGGGCCAGTCGTGGCGCAGTAGCATAAAGTGTGACTGTAAAGCGACTGGTTGTTATAAGAAATTTTAAATTAGCTCCAATAAACCTATATATGTATATATATCTATAATAGTTATTAATATTAATACTAGTACACTAGTAATATGAACCTATAACCATTGAGTGGTGCTCTCAGATAACAACTGAACTATAACTGTATTTAAAATAAAATATTAAAAAAACACTGTCCACAGACTAACAATATCCTGATTCTTTGTTATAAAGGAAATTAATTCATAATAAAGTTCCGTACTATTCTATCACACTGTTGACGTCATGGAAGAATTTACTTTAGTATATTGTATTGGTAATTAAAAGTACTATCATACACCGAAAATGAATATAATCTCAAGACATTTATGTGTTGTTAAGGCAGTTTAGACACATTGTATGATGGGTGGCACTCAACCCTGCTCTTAGCTCAGCCAGATCAAAAAATAAAAACTATTTTAACATTAAGCCAAATCAAATATAAAACAAAAAACAACAATCTTCATACGCATATAATACTTATAAGTAGTTCAAGAAATAACCCTTAGATGTAATTTAATTTTATGGTAATAATACTTTATACCACTTTGGGAAAGAGCTGATACTCTTCAAACTGCTGAACCGATTTTCACCAAAGACAGCTAAGAACCACCGCAACCGACCATACTTTCGAATATAGAAAAGTGAATCAAAAACGTTTGAGAGCTACGACGTCACGGACAAACAAACACATACTGAATGTTGGGTAGAGAGCTAAATAGAAGACAAAGAGAATCCCACCAACAATCACACCAACCACATAAAATAAAAGCATCCCCAACAACCAATGACATTGGAAACTAAATATGTTTTTTTTTTTCACGCTGTATCCCGCACACAGCAGGGTAAGCAGAGGGAACCTAGTGTTAAGACACTCTGTTCCCCACTTTCCGCCGAATTCGGACGCATTACGTGTTAAATGGTGGAACTTAACGCCGTGCTTTGCCTCGACACCAGACCGAAGAAAATGGAAATATTTCCACTCCTCGACTGGGAATCGAACCCACAACCAGTCGTTTACAGACACATGTTCCCCCATATGTTATAATTGAAATAATTATTGTAATAATTAAATTTCTGTACACGAGTGTAAATGGCTGAGTAGCGCGCGCATAGGCTAAACTCTGACGTCACGGGTGACACAGTTCGGAAGCGGTATAAAGCGGGCTCCAGGCCGTTGCGTAAGTACGCCGGTACTATCGAGATGCAACTGGTCGTAGCTTTTTGTTTGATTGTGCCGTGTACACGTAAATGACGTCACATTTAGTATGGAAAATGTCACTTTTTAAAAGGTTTTTACTTAATTTTATTCTAAGTTTAATTTTGAATTTTATTTATTATTAATTAGTATTATTTATTTTAAAATAAGATGCCATTTGACATTTGATGACTTATTTGGGCAGATTCGCTGTAATGTAATAATTGTGAGTTCAATCTCCACTTAACAGAATACATTATATGTTTCAATAATTGTAATTTCTTTAATTTAACCCCTAGTTAATTAAACTAGGTGCGGCTGTGAGTTAAACCATTTAACACACAATTTCTCTTAGCCAAGCATAAAATAGATAATCAGGGTATCTGTGACTACAAGTTATTAAAAAAACGTTAATATTTTTTAAAAAACTTCGTATTTTATATACGAAGTGTGTGTTTAAAGAACATGAAAAATCACAAATAAAAAATTATAAAAATACCCATATTCATTTTAGATTTATTAATCACTTCATGCCTGCGAATGACTGTCACGCTTTCACGGCTAATCTACTGGTCCAATTTGGATATAATTTAGAACGAAAGTAGTAACAAATCTACGGTCAAACAAGCTGCTTATTTTTTCCACATTTAATGGGTTGAAATAGGGGACGGAAATGTATTTAAAAAAACTTAACCACTTGACCGATTGTAATGAATTTTTGCATAAATATAGTTGATAATCCAAGCTTAAACATAGGCTACCTTATTAAAAATCGCCCTCCGAATGTTATAATATAACGAAACAGCTAAGTAGTTCACCAGTAGCAGCCCGATAGTTATTCTGCATAATAGCAAAAACGCGCCTACGACGTTGCTACGGCTAAGCTACGTGATGTCTACGTGGACCTTGCTACAGTAGGGTCTACAATATGCTACAACGTAATAATAAAGTATATATCAGGTCTGAGGCATTAAATTTAGTGAACCGGTGGTAAACTATTTGACGTTCAAAAAATGAAGCTTGTAACTTTTTATTTTGAATAAAATTATTTGACTTTGACTTTGACTTTATTTTTGTTAATTTTGTTTATATTATAAAAAATATAATTATCTAGTCTAAACTCGTGAAAAGTTAGATTATTTCCTCAGCTTCCTAATTTTTAAGTCATTGCAGGATAGGCAGAGGCTTAGTGTTAAGACAATCTGTTCTTTACTTTCCGCCTGAATCTGAGACATTGCGTGTCCAGTAACGAAACTTAACGCCGCGCTTTCTTTTACTAACAGAGTGGATTATTTCTACTTTTAAAATGCTAAAACAAGATTGAAGCTTTGCTTTCATTTATGAAAGTGTCGAAGTCATACGACAAATAAATCTTTATTTTATATTTATTAAATATAGGAATACCACGAAGCGTTTTTTATTTTTAACTGTTTTTGCTAATACCTAGTGTTAAGACAGTCCGTTCCCCACTTTCCGCCCAATTCTTCGGCGGAACTTAACGCCGCGCTTTACCTCTGATACCAGAGTGAACAAAATGGAAATATTAAATATTTCCACTCCTCGAGTGGGAAACGAACCCACAACCAGTCGCTTACAGTCCAGACTGGCCCCAAGATAATTTTTAGTTCACATAAAACTTATAATTGAGTATAAGGAGGGCGAGTCAATCTCACGCTGAACTAGAATACGCGTAAGCTATTTCCGTCAATGCGTACAGGAATACTAGATGTTATTTTAGCTTTTTGTTATAAATAGATGCATTGTAAGTTTTGACCTATATTTAATGCCAGTATCGCGTGAAAATATCCAATAGTATTGGCGGATCTTATTACCTATTAAAATTAAGATTTGATACAAATATGTGTTTGATATTATAGGATTAATAAAATAACCAATTGAAATTCATTGAAAATGAGTTTAGCAACTGCAGCCCCGATACAACGGTGAGGTTTATTATTCTTATCAATTTAAACTCAATTTATACTTAAAAATATCTGCAAATCTACATTTAAATATATAAAATCTTTACAAGGTCTCAGAGTAAAATATCAAGAACATTTTACCATGTAACAAAAACGTTATTTCCGCTTTTAAAATAACATTAAAATTAATTCAACACAATCTTAAATGTTACAAAAGTATTATATTTGTTACTGGTAGTATGCACTCATCTACCAACAACACAGGTTGACTGGAAGAGATCTCTTCTAGAGATAAGTCCACCGTTGTAAACCATCTATTTTTGTATTAATTTTTCTGTATATTGTTTTTAAATGCAATAAAGAATACATGTGGCCAGTCGTGGCCCAGTGGCACGAGCGTGTGACTGTAAGCGACTGGTTGTGGGTTCGATTCCCACTCGAGGAGTTGGAAATATTTAATATTTCCATTTTCTTCGCTCTGGTGTCGAGGTAAAGCGCGGCGTTAAGTTCCGCAACTTAACACGCAATGCTTCCAAATTCGGCGGAAAGTGGGGAACGGAGTATCTTAATACTAGGTTCCCTCTGCCTACCCTGCTGTGTGCGGGATACAGCGTGAAGCTATAAAAAAAAATAAAAAAAAATAAAGAATACATATAACATAACTATACAAAGGTCCATACAAACACACGTGTCTAAAAGGGAGCTCGTTAAAAATCCAGGTCGCATGTAATTAACACTGAGATATTGAGTCGCACTATCATTACCGGCTCCGCTCTAAAGTCACATTCATAATTCAAACTTTTAAGCTCTTTCTGTCGGATTGCATCACGAGCATAGCATTGTGCCTTTGTCACCGGCCACTTGCTAAGAACAACCGGCTATTGTGCTTTGAACGTCTCCAACTTTGACACAAAGACTTGCCTTTTGAACCGAACTTTAACTGCCCGACAGCTTCTGCTGGAGTACTGGGGGATTGTTAATACAGGTGCATTGTAACAATGACTCAAACAAAACGTTTTTGTATCAATCGACACAGTTTATACTGTGTTTATAATTGTATGTATGTATGAAAGATATTTTTGGAACAACTTTTTATGCGATTTTTATTAAAATATCGACCTTTTTAATTAATATTTTCGTTAGGCGATACTTACCCTTACTTTCTATAATCATATTTAAGGCATACAGCACTCGACTGAATTTACTTATGTTGAAAGTTGATGGTGATCGATTTTTAGAAAGGAAATATCAAACAATGACAATTTCAATAGTTTTCATTGTAAAAGCGATTGTACTTTTACTAAACACCATTTTTTACATACAATAACTTACAAATACATATTTTTATAACAGAAAAATATTTTTTGACACACCTCCACGTGTACCCCGAGGTCAGAGCTGTGGGGGGCACGTGGGGCTAGAGGGGCACCATTGACGCGCGTATCTCAATGGCGAAGGAACTGGGTCAGCTCGGTGACGTCAGGCATGGCCTACATACGCCGGGCGGATCCCGGCACCAACTTGTATGCAAGCTCTACTAAAAATAGAATACTTAGCTGTCATAACTGTTTATAGTTTTTGGGATTCAAGTGTATTCGTTTTTGTAAAATGTCACGGTATTAAAGATGTAACGCAGTAAGGTGTGAAGAAATTAGTAGTGAGTATTGATAGAGATAATTGTCTATATTTTTTAAATACTTGGTATATCATATATATTTTTATTAAACTACTTTTAGGGCTAAAAGTTATGGGAAATTATTTTAAGCCTCTGACATACTGGAATATGTTTATTTTAATGACATGTTATAAAGAACAATGTAGATCTACAGAGACTTTACATCTTTTTGTGATACGAATTCCTATTATACTATTATTGGATCCATTTCGTCAATTTTATTTAATACTATGATGATAATGTAATGTAAAATTAAACTTGAATATTTTTTTTCCAGCTGGACATTTTTCCTGCATAGTGTTATATACTTTTAATTATTATAGTTGTTTTTTGGTGTTTTTCTAAATCATCTAGTGAACATTACTTAGTGGCGTAGTAAAGAAGTTTAGTTTTACTTGCAATATTTGTAATTGACAAATTTACGACTTTTTCACAGGGACTGCATTGAATTAATGAATAAAAACTATCCTATATTAAACGACAGGCTTGAAGATTACAATGTCAACATTCATTTATTTCTGCTTCTTTTTGCTCTTAATAGATAGATCTATTCCTTTTTTTCAAAAAACACAAAGGTTAATGAAGTGTCCATTTTTATTGCCACATAACTTTTCAAAATTATTATTTTATAATAACTACATATGTAGCCGGTTTAGAACAACTTTTGTATTATATGTTTTATGTCAACAAAAGTGCACATCTCGATTATATTTTTTTTCTATAACAACAAAAATTGACAAAATACTTTAAAAAAATCTTTTCACTTTTATTAAATATCATCATGGCGTATAGAGACAATATCTGACTGTAAACCTGTTAGTAATAGTAGTTTATAGTAATTTTTCAACGGAAACTGCAACAAATACCATTAAAAAATATATATGTACCACCAGACTGTAAAAGGTACTACCGTCCAAAATTCATTTAATCCTATCAAGTAGTTTTTGCTTGACTAACGCACAAATCAATAGACACACAGACAAGCAGAGAGATAAAAATTCTTTTAAGTGATATTTCCGAAGATTAGCCCTTACAAACAAAGTTACAAATTTTACCTTTTTATTATATTAGTATAGATATAAAATACTAATACTAAAAAAATAAAGTCGTGGCCCAGTCGCAAAAGCGTGTGACTGTAAACGACTGGTTGTGGGTTCGATTCCCACTCGAGGAGGGGAAATATTTGATATTTCCATTTTCTTCGCTCTGGTGTCGAGGTAAAGCGCGGCGTTAAGTTCCGCCACCTAACACGCAATGTCTCCGAATTCGGCGGAAAGTGGGGAAAAGTGTGTCTTAGCACTAGGTTCCCTCTGCCTACCCTGCTGTGTGCAAATACATCTCGATGAAATTTGAACTTAGAGCTAGAACTTGGTAGCAACCATTTTGCCATAAAAAGTTTAACCTTTCATAGAAAATATTATGGAATAAAGCCTCAATTGAAGTGAAACATAGTAAAATTGAAAACTAATGTAATTTCCCTAGCGGTATGTTTTACGTCCATAAATAGTACGGACTCATACATATAATTACATACGAGTAGTCTATTTTTATATACACTTTGACAAATTATGTCGTAAAGCGAGTAACGGGTATCAGTTTTATAATATATAAAATTGTTTCTATTTAATGAAAACTTGTTACAGTTTAAGCCCTCAGGTATTCAGTTATATTAACATAGCCATACTAATATTATAAATGCGAAAGTCCGTCTGTTAGGCTTTGATGGACAATTTACTGTCCCGATTTGAATGGAATTCGGAAGAAAAATAGTTGAAAACCTAGAGCTATTTTTTTTTCAAATTTTATTGGATGCAAGCTTGTATGAAAAGTTGTGTTGTATAAAAGGCAGGCGAAGCTGTGAGCGGTAGCTAGTATAAATATTACTACATTTGGTATGTATATTTAATGTAACTAGAAGCTTCGTTGATGCATATAATACGTGTTGCGCTAGTAACATGTAGGTATGTCAATTTATAAAATGTATATGATATACTTATATCAAGTATATTTCAAAAGCATTATAAGGAATATAATATTTATTTATTAATTTTAAGTGTTTCTAATAACATGAAACGTATTCTTATCTGTATATCTTCTCTATACAAACTTTAAGTATATAAATCCGTTCGGATAATTTTCGTAAGAACGGGTGTCATTTTTTTTCGTATTAATAATGATTTTAATATAATGATGATTTTTTCCTGCATAATAGGATCGTCAGAGGTAACCTGCTATCAAGACACTCTGGTCTCCATTTTGCAAATCCGAAATCGAAATTATGTGTTTAGCGGTGAAACTTGACGTCGCGCTTTGTAAATCGAAAAATTAAAAATGATATTTGCATGTAATTCTAGTTAATTGTTCAGTATGTAAAGAACGTACCTTAACACAAGGTATTTTCTGTCCACCTTTGTAACTTCCTCTATATCTATGTAATTATGCGTTTTCTAGTGGATGCGTAACATATACTAACTTGATCTTAGTGTCTAGGTCACTATATACAACAATAGTGAATATACATATTTATTTAACAAATAATTTAATTGTATTTTTCATATATTGTTAAAAAAAACAATGTATCCGAAATTTTCTTTGGTTTTCTTTACTTCTCATATAAACTTTAACTAATTTGGTAAAACTTCTTCTTCTTCCGTCCGCATAAATTTCGTTGTGTAAAAAGTCATACAAAGCTTGTTCTTCACATTTTTTTTATTGATGAAAGGTAGGCAAACGAGCAGAAGGGACACCTGATGCTAAGTAGTACCTTCACCCATGGACAACCACAACATTAGAAACGTTGTGGATGCGTTGCCGACCTTAAGGAGGGAAGAGGAAAGGAGGGAAGAAGGATGGGGATGGTGGGAATAGGGAGAGAGCTCACTTACATGCCATTAAACCGGAACACATCATCAGATCATGTTTGGCGATTCGTCTTTGACATGATAGTGGTCGCGCGTCACATTTCCGTACTTATATTATAAATGGGAAAGTCTGTGTGTATGTTTGTCTCGCTTTCACGGCTTATCTACCGGGTCCCATTGGGATGAAATTTAGAATGAAAGTAGTAAAAGTGACTAGGTCTAACATAGGCTTTGTTTTTCAAAAATCAACCTCTAAAGGGATGAAAGTTTATGTGAAAAATCTAAACCGCTTGATCAATTGTAATGAATTTTGCCATAAATATAGTTGATAATCTAAGCTTAAACATAGGCTACTTTATTTTTTAAAAATGTGCCCCCGAGGCTTGCAATATAACGAAATAGCAAACGCGAAGCCACGAGCGGGCCGCTAGTCAAATTATAAATTCCTAACTTTATCATATTTATATTAACAGGTGGCTATATAATAGTTGATACATTATTTAAAACGTTTCCATAGAACAGGACGCCCACACAAGTTATCTGTTCTAGTTGCGGTACGGCATTGTCTCTCATTGTGTCGCGTGTCGACTCTATGCATATTGTTGTTCGCGTGACGAGTGTGGGACGCGTCGCGCGGTGAATATTATCTCACGTCTAGCAAAAGGAAACTCTATTCAGTGGCCAGTGTAAATATACGCTTTTTTTTTTTTTTTTTTTTTTTTTTTTATTTAGGAAACTCTGTTCATGGGCTCACAGGTGCCCATGGCATTTGTTAGTATTAATTAGTATTAATTAGTATTATCTTATATTTAATGTAATTTAATGGTGATGTCCATCACTGACCAATTGTAAGCGATTTTTTTTTTTTTTTTTTTTTTTTTTTTTTATTAAATTTTTTTTTTTTTTTATTACAATTATATATATGTACATATATATAATTGTAATAAAAACAGCCACCCAGCTCACGCTTTGTTCCCTCTTTGGTGTTATAGTTTTGCGAGTACAGCCTCGGTGACAGAGACGTCACGCTCGTGAATAGCTGCTTTGAGGTTGTGCTCCATGATTTGTTTTGGTGAGGCCGTCATCGCTCGGCTGATAAATTGGCGATCGCATCACTACAGTCGTCGGAGTAATAGACACAGGAGTTGGTATGTCTTGTTACTGCGACGACCGCGTGAGGGATGCTGTCGTGGATAAGGTACCTCTTGCGTCTGGTACGGACGATGATGACGTCGCCATACGTCTGTCCTTGTGCCTCATGTATAGTCATGATCCGCGACCTGTTTCCGGATCCATATCCCTGATCCATCAGGATTTTCTTTTCCTCCTGCGTATGGATCAGATATAGGGTTCCTTCGTTGTCCTTTGGTATATGCGTGCAAGTATATTTTTCCATTTTAAGGGAGTGGATGATGGGGTTTGAAGAGTAAATACTGTTGTACACTCCGGTGACGGCATAGGCAACATCCATGGGGTTTCGGTGGGTGCAAGACAACTCACATGTGATGTTTGTTGTCAGGTTCGGACGGCAGTATCTTAAGTCGAATAGATTTGCTCTATCGATGTAGGGTAGCTGGTTTACGTCTCCGATCAGTGTGATCATCTCCGCACCAGACAACCTGGCAGCCATTACTATGGCTCCAAAATGGTTCATGAGGGCTTCATCCACCGTCAGTCGGTTATAATGTTTCCCTCATGAAACCCGTTGACTAGGATGGATGCCATAGTGCGCACCTTTCTTTTGGCCTTCGTGCCAAAGCGGTGCGCGAGCTTCTCCTTCAGATCTTTTGCTGCTTCGACCGTGGTGGTAATCACTATTTCACTTTCCTCATCGAAGTTCCCGATGATGTAAGTTGTTTTGCCGCAACCGGGTACTCCGTTTATCCAAGCCAGTTTTGGTAGTGTCCAATCTTTTAGAGCTGCGCCGGGCTCGGGATCGCTTGAGATAGTATTTGCCATCTCAAGTATCCGGTCGTCCAGCATTACTCTTGTGCACTTGGCCACTAAAACAATTGGTCATTCCCAGGTGTTTTAAACTTGAGAGGCTTGTCCCTCGATTCCTCGAAATCTTCGACCACGCCCACAAAGCCATTGGTGCTATTGTACGCGGCCATGTAGTGTCCCGACATATTTCCCTGTATTATTTGGGATCTGTCGTTATCGTAGATCGCCGCTTCGGCTTCATCGAGTTGCACTTCCAGTAGCTTTTTGTTGCCTCTCCGGTAAGTTTGCATGATGTTCTCGCAGGTGGCTTTTTGACCTCTCGGGTCGCCTTTAGAATAGCCTGGAACTCGATGAACGCATTTATTGCATGCTCTTTCGGGCTAGATGCTGGTCTCAGTTCGGGTGGGCTGACCCTTCCTCTGCTAGGTCTCAGCGGGCCCCCGAGGTGTCTTTCTGAGTTCTGTGAGGCTGCAAAGAAGGTTTTGATCGCCTTTTCTTGGTCTTCGATTTGACTCGCCGGGGGGGGTGCCACCATGGGCTGAACGGATAACCCTTCTTGGAGTCAATGCTTTTATTATACTTGCTGCCAGTGCCATCGACTGAGTGCCCACTCGGACGTGACTTCCTCTATGCTTCGGTAGTTGGGCTCTTTCGTCTCTTTGGGCATCCATCTTTTTCTGGAGCCGCTCGGAACCGCTAGGGCGGGGTTCAACGGAGGTGGAGCCTACAGCGAAGGGAGATAGATGGACCTTCGCTTTCAGGAAGCTCAGGTTCTCCCCCCTGTCTTCGTAGACTATTACCTCGTGGATTTTGGAAGCCTTAAGGCAGCCGTAGAGGTCAACTACGTCGCCCCTGTCAGGACCTAGTCTCATCGCATCTACGCTCAGGATCTTTGGAGTGCCTAAACTTTCACTGACTTTAAGGAGCAACGAGTTTGCCTGCGCAAAAGGAGACTCTTGCCCCCACTCGAACAGCGCAATCACTTTGTTTTGTGACTGCAGCAGTCGGTAGGGACAGTTGCCCCCCATATTCACGGTGAGTGCGTTGATCTTTTTGCACTTTATTGTCGTTGCACATGTGTTTCCCTTAAGCAGCGAGGCTAGTCCAGGCGATATTAGTAATTTATTTGGTTGAACTGGGCGACAGAATGCTATGCCTATCGTTTCCGCATCCTCACTCATGAAGAGGGCTACGCTACGAGTCCTAATTCCCACCTCCCCACGTGTCCCGCTTTCTCGTAGAAGTTGTGTGAAGTCACACTGGGGGATTATTGAAGGTGTGTTTGGTGGGGACACTCCTGTGAGTAAGGTGCGGATTCCTCTGGCAAGGGAGGCCATGAAAGGTACAATTTTAGTTGCCTTTAGTGTTGTAGGTTTGGTTCTTGCGCATGTTGTTCTTGTTGTTATGTTGGTGGACAGGGTGTTAAAGTTGGGCTGGGTGGAGTCTTGTAGGGTTTGGGCTTGTGTAACGTGTGGTACGGGTGTAAATGCTGGTGCAGGCTGTGGGGATAGTACTTGTACTTGTGCTGGTGTTGGTGTCGGTGCTGGTGTTGTCTGTGGACGAGCCTTTGAGCTGTTTCGCTTAGCGGCTGTTTTGACGGCTCTTCTTGCGAATGTGAGAAAAGGTGTTCTTGTGGCCTCAGTCTCCAAGATAGTGTGGAGGGATTGCTGGTTTAAGCAAAACTGTAGTTGGCTTTCCAGCGTCATTCTCTCGAGGCCGAATCTTGGGCAGTCCAGTAAGATGTGAAATATAGTTTCCTCACATTGCGGGTCGCACACGCAAGAGGGGCTGTCTTTGTTGTGAAAACGGTGCAGATAGGAGGCGAAACCACCGTGACCGGTCAGAAACTGAGTGTCAATAAATGTTATGTTAATTGCCTTTACTAGTTTATAGGCTTTTTTAGAATTAGGCAGAAAAATTTTTGTAACTGAGCCGGTCTGCGATGAGTCATATCTGTTCTGCCATCTGTTAACAGACCCTTCACGTATCCGCCTCCTGACATACGAAATGGGTACTTTATCGTAGTCAGGGGCCGTCCTTTTGGTAGTTGCCGCTTTTTTTGCTAGCTCGTCCGCCCTCTCATTTCCCGGTGTTCCTACGTGGGCTCTCAACCAGAAGAGCCTCACAGCTCTGCCTTCATCATGAATTTCTTGTATGTATTTTTTCATTTCTAGGGCTAGAGGATGCGTAACCGAAGGACTCCTAAGCAGGTCGAGCGAAGATCTCGAGTCACTCAGAATGTTAAGGGAGTATATCTTTGATTGTGTTGCCATCCTTAGGGCCCTGAATATTGCATACATTTCAGATTGGAAGACAGTATTGTGCGACTCCAAGCGAAATGTGGAAAACTTCTTCTCCTTTCCTTGGTCCCACCACGTCAGGGCAGCTCCTACCTTTCCTTCAATCTTGCTGCCGTCAGTGAATATAAGGGGACCGGTTATTTGGTGTTCGACGAGAGTTTGCGGATCGAGGTTTTCCAAGCACGTATACTCGGTTATTTTGAGTTTTGAAGGGTGTGGGTTTTGTGTTGGTCCCACCTTGCGCTCTAATTCACAACCTGGCGGCAAGAGGTCCACGCAGTGGCCTTTTTTGATCTTAAATAAAGTAGCAGCTTCCTGGATCCGAAGGTCGAGAGGGAGTAGGCCTGAGAGCACGAGCGCCGATGTCAGGGATACCGTCCTGTACGCCTTGCAAATTTTTTGGGCAAAGCCTCTTTGCAAAGAGTTTAGCTGATTTTTTATCATCAGCTTCTCTGTTGCTGAGGACCACGCACTTGCAGCATACAGGACAATTGGCTCTATCACCGACACGTATATGGTCCTCACAATCTCTCCGTTAAGACCCCATGTCACCTGTGCAGCGCATGCTAATTGCTTATATATGTCCGCAGCTTTTTTGCAGAGAGCCGACACATGTGCGTTGAAGGTTAGTTTGGAGTCTATGATTAATCCCAGCAGTTTTATTTCTTTCACTAGAGTCAACTGAGTGCTGGACATGCGAATTTGTGGGGCGTCAAACTTGCGCTTTCTGGTTATTACCATTGCCTGCGTTTTATGCGCCGCAAAACTTAGCTTGTTTTCAACACCCCATTCTTGTACCGTGGCTAAGGTGGTTTCAGCTGAGGTCTGCAATTCACTGGTCTTATGGCTGGAAAAAACGAGAACCACATCGTCCGCAAAGGCCTGGCAGTATACACCCATTGACGCCATTTTGTGAAGGAGCGGGTCCAGGATAAGATTCCAAAAGGTCGGTCCGCCAATGGATCCTTGGACACATCCTTTTGTGGTAACCCTTTCACTGGTCGCTCTAGCGTAGTTGACGACTACTCTTCGGTCATGTAAATAAGATGCTACTAGCGCGTAGAGATTCTTCGGGCAGTGTCTTAACACCAGTTGTTTTTTAAGAGCCGGCCACCATGCGTTATCGAAGGCGCCTTCTATGTCCAGAGACACCAGTAAGACTATTTTCTTATGTTCAATCTCTCCCTTGACGTAGTTGATAAGATTGTAGAGGGCGTCCTCGGTTCCCCTCTGCGGCATAAAGCCATACTGACTAGGATGAAGCGTTCTTAAGAGGTGCCACTGTAACCTTCCCACCAGAAGCTTCTCTACCATCTTTCCCAAAATCGACAGTAACCCTATGGGTCTGTAGGACTTAGGGTGGGTGTAGTCCTCTTTTCCTGGTTTGCGGAGAATGCATACGTGGGCAACTTTCCACTGCTTTGGGAAGTACGACAGGGCTAGGCATCTGTTGGCTAGAGCCAGGAATACCTCCCTGTTGCAGTTTATTGCCACGCTGCATATATCGGACGTGAGTCCGTCCGGACCTGGAGCTTTCTTTGGATTTTGACTCAATAGGACCTTTTCCAACTCCGCGTCCGTAAATGGAGGGTCATCTTCCGATAAGTCTTTTATCTCCGCTGGAGTTTTGCCGTCTGTGATCTGCCGAACACGCTTATGTATCTCGGTTTCTGCTTCTATTGAGTCATCAGGATAAAATGTCTTTGCTAGGAGTTCAGCTGACTGGTTTGTCGACAGTGTTTCACCGGATGTGTTCCTTAGCAGCACATCCTCCTGCCTTTTTGATGTTTTCCTGATGACTCTGTAGATGCCGTCCCAGACACTTTCGCCATCTTGAGACGTGCAAAACTCCTTCCAGCTCTGAGTGGCTGCCTCGGTTGCTCGCAAGTTGTAAGTTTCCCTTGCCAGTATGTATTGGTCGACCGTGAATTGTCTCCTACTAGGTGCGGCATTTCTGATACGGCGTTTTTTCCTAAGCACGTCTCTTTGTAAGTCGTTAAGGGTGGTTGACCACCAGGGTGGCCTAGGATTACCTTTCCACTTTTTTGCTTTAGGTATCGTATTTTCACATGCTACGTGGATGGCGGATGTATAGGTATTTAACATTTCGTCAAACTCCTGCGGCGTTGAGACGCTAGAGACGCTGTCCTTTGATATTTTGTGCCCGGTGAGTGCGGCTCTGAAGTTGGTGGCGAATTCCGACCATCTAGCCTTTTTGGTGTTATATTGGCGCGTAGTGATAGGCTTGAGAGGCTCTAGAGCCTTTTCCAAGCGCAGCGTAAAGGTGATGGCGTTGTGATCCGATGTTATTAGATCTCTGTCCACCCTCCAGTTTTCCGCTCTGCCAAGTAGGGACTGACTCACTAAAGTCACATCCACGCAACTTTTATACAGTTTGCCTCCTCTGTACGTTTCAAAAGTTGGAGTATGACCTGTGTTTAACACATGCAGGTCCATCTCTGTTGCAAAAGCGTGATAATCTGCTCCTCGATTATTTTCAGAGCTGCTGCCCCACCAGTGGCTCCATGCATTCACGTCACCTGCCACAATTTTGTTGTTGGTGGGAATCTTAACGATGGCGGCTTTTATTTGGGATATGTAGGGGTTTAAGTTTTGGTCACCCTCGAGGTAGACAGACAGCACTCCTAGCGACAGTTGGCCAGCTTTCAGGTGGACAGCAGCAACATTTTCGGTGACAATTTGGGGGTCATGAATTGATTCCAGATTGTTCCCGAAGATCATAATGGCCGCCTTCACCGGTTTCTGACGGTCTAAAGTACACTGGATAGTTGTAGTGCCGGGATGTTGCTTCAGCACGCCTGTCCCTCCGACATACGGTTCTTGGACAAGCGCAACTGAGATCCCTTTTTCTTTAGCCGTCTTCAGCAGCTCGGCTGTCGCCAGTTTTGAGCGTTGCAGGTTTATTTGTATTATCCTGATTTCGCTTCTGGTGCTGCCCTGGTCTCCAAGGGCAATCAATGTGTTGTCTACCAGAGTGCCCTTAGCAGTACTGGACTCTCGACCTCGCTATTCTGTCCCATTTCTGCCTTTCCAAGCACTCTGAACTGTATGCGGTGTGTGCCTGGTCTGTAACGTGCCTTTTCGCTCTGTGACAGTTTACACAACGGGGGGGCTCGGACATGATTCTTTTGGGGCATTCTTGACCCGCGTGTTCGCCTCCACAATAGCTGCAAATTTCTGTGTCAGCCTTGCAAAGTGTTCTT
This sequence comes from Dryas iulia moderata, assembly GCA_019049465.1. Lineage (NCBI taxonomy): Eukaryota > Metazoa > Arthropoda > Insecta > Lepidoptera > Nymphalidae > Dryas > Dryas iulia. The sequence continues at coordinate 11,281,610 of CM032419.1, read as the reverse complement.
GTGTGCCCATATCCTAGGCATTTGGCGCACTGCACGAGAGGGGACTGATCCTCTACCGTGCACCTGCCAAAGCCAACGTAGATTTTCTCTGTTTGCGTAAATAGCCTCCAGATTGTTGGGGAGAGCTGTAAGACAGGATGGCATTCGTGTGGGTTCCGGGCTTTCTTCCTGTAGCGTACCCTTATTCTCATGTCTGCCTCACTCACATTCTGCAGTAGATGTTTATTCTGCGACCGAGTGAAGTCTATTATCTCCTCATTTGTGAGGCAGTTGAGTACTCCCCGCACACAAACTAGGGGGTCTTGGTTAGCCGGTTCTCTAATTGATAGATCCTTGTTGGATTTGACATGGCTCTTGACCAGATTCATGTCCTCTTTAGTTGGGCACCTTAGGACAACCTTTTGGTCTCTGGCCTTTCTCACCCGGTCCACTTTTGCCCCAGATTTTTTAAGGTCAATGGCGTTCCTAATCTTCTCTATGACATTGTCACTCGTTTCGTTGGGTAATTTTGATGATATAATCAAGGTGTGGTTGGGGAGCGGTTTTTTCGACTTGGCGGCAGCCTGGGCAAAAGTATTCGGTCCCGCTAGGGGTTTCTCATGCTGGGTCAGTTCCGTTACCCCTTTTTTGATGGTGGCCAGTGTTTGTTTCACCTCTTGAACCGCCAGTTCGGTGTCAAGTGACGGTCTTGGAGGCGAGATGTTACGTGTTTTCATGTCCCTTAGCGCCCTTACTTCTGAGGACACTATCTCCAATTTTTCCGAGATGTCTTTAACGTCTGGAGCCAGGTCAAATTGTGCGGGTGCGGCTATTTGTGAGGATGAGGTTGGTGTTGGTGCGCTATTCAGTTGTAGAATTTTTTCAGTGGTTTCTTTTAGTGTCCGCAGGTCCTCTCTGATCTGTTCGTCTGTCTGGGGTGATGAAGTGTGGGATTCCATAGCGGCACGAGTGGCTCCATCTACTAGAGACTTCGTGCTGTAGATGTCTGCCTGGAGGGCGTCGAGACGGTTATCTAAGCTCTTCATCTGGGCTTCCATTTTTTCTGTAAGGTCCTTTAATAGTCTCCAGTTGGCGGACGTCGTCTCGTCTTCTGTATCTCTCCGGTTTTCGACCATGTCCCTAATTCCTTTTTTAATTGCACCTTGGGTCTCTCGGATCTCTTTTATTTCCTTAAAGGGTTCCGTGGTTTCGTATCCCAGCCAACTTCGTACGGCCTGGGTCTCCTTCAAGGTTTCGGTTATGTCTGTGTGCATCAGGTGCATTTCCGCGACCAGAGTTTGATGTATCGTCTGGATATGCTTCTTGTGCGCTCTCTCGACGTGTACGAGTTCGTGTGCATGTCGAGAGCGCTCTTCCTCCAAGTTGCACCTGTGTCTATTTCGCGAATCCGATAGTGATAGCACGGTTTCATAGAGGCCCTGCAAGCTCTCGTGTACTGTCGCCTTTGCCTCTCGTTTCATGGTTGTTGCGACTTCCAATGCCTCGATACCCTTCCGGAGAAGTGTGTTGGCCACCCCTCTGACCATGTCCATCTCCATTCCTGTACCTCTACGCGAAGTCGTATATAGGAGGCTTACCCTCCTTCTTGCGCTTGAGGCTGTGGAGCCGACAGACGAGGTCTCAGCATGCGACTCTGAGGCACGTGATTCCGTGTCAGGGTGGGTTATAATAAATTCCGCTATGTGTTGTGGCTGTTCCTTTACTGGAGTTCCATCGTCCGTCACTGCGGGTGGGAGGGTCCTTGGATTGATCGCGGCTTTTGTTAGTACCTTTTGCCGTAGCGACGATGATCTGGATGTTTGCTCTGTAGCCTTGCGTGAACTGGGTTTGGCTACCTCGCTTTTTGAGGACATGTTGTATGTACTTTAGCTTATTTGACTATAGGTTAGGATTAACTTGATATATGTATATATATATGTATATATAATTTTTATTTATTTATTTACTTATTTATTTATTTAATTATTTATTTATTTTAATGAATTGTTTATCTATTTACTTGTTTATTTATTAAATTATTTATTTATTTTAATGAATTGTTTATTTATTTACTTGTTTATTTATTTAATTGGTCAGTGAGGACTCACCTTCGCTGATGTGCTGCGATGATGGTTGTGGTGGTACCGTTGGTCTTGAGCACGCCGCTTGTGGTACCTGGACTCTCTTTGGTTCCGCTGATGATCTGCGTATCTCGAAGTCTCAAGCACTGCGTTGTTGGTGGTGTGTTTGCTTCAGCAGACCCTTGCGCTGATTCCAGTGACGTCAATAAAGTATAAAGGGAGGATTTGAATTTAGATCTCCTGGCTTGAATTGTAATCCCACAAAATATTTACGAACGAGTTATGACGTCGGGCTTCGACATTGACGTCTCGTATTGTTCTTATTGCTTCGCGCAGCGTAATTGAAATATCTGGGTCATTGGGTTGTGTACAAGTTGCATTTTATCGCATGGTCGTAATGCAATTTTATATTATTTATGTAAATATCCGATTTATTTTCTTTAACGGATATATCGATCCTGGTGTCGGCTGGGTGTCCGCAACAGGATAAGCAACTCGTTACTTGCTTGGTACTCGTACCCTTACCCGTGTTACAATAATGGAGGGTTGATGGTAGTCCTCGATCTTTTTCCGCCTTTTTTCCGGGATTTCGGGATGACGTTAGCTTGTGCGCACAGGTCCTTGGTGTAAAATAGTTAAGAAACAGTTTCAAACACTACACACACGAATGACTCAAAGATTGTTAATTTTAGCGATTAATTTTCGAGGAGTCGATGTGTACTTGTCGGTGGTTAGAGTGTGAATCTCTGTAAATATACGCTGTAAGCTTTTATAACTGTTTTCTTTGTTTTGTTTTCTATTGTTAATGTTTAATTTGTTTTAAATAAGTTGTTATTTTAATGGGGTTTTTTTTTTTTGGAAAATACATATAGTGTTAAGTTGTGGTCACTTTAATAAGTTAACAGTATTAAATGTCTCTATATTAAAACTTTTTAAAGCTTATTGTTCGAATCAGAAGTATTTTTATAAATAACTAACGGCTCGCTCGCGGCTTCGCCGCGTAGACTGCCTGATTGTTTCGCTATATTGCAACCCTCGGGGGTGGATTTTTGAAAAATAAAGTAGCCTATCTTTGACCTTCGATTATCAACTATATTTATTCCAGAATTCATTGCAATCGGTCAAGCGGTTTAATTTTTGTATACAAACTTTCTTGCCCTATTTCAACCCTTTATCGGTTAATTTTTGAATAAATAAGTAGCCTATGTTAGACCCATAGTTATTTACTACTTTCATTTTAAATTTAATCCAAATCGGACCGGTAGATTAGCCGTAAATGCGTGACAGACAAACACACAGACTTTTGCATTTATAATATAAGTATGGATTATTATAAAAATAATCTTATTTTTATGTTAAATATTATGATATAAGTCTAGGTAATTAGGTATTAATTGTCTTTTATATGCTACGAGACACGTAGAGGCAACTTTATTGCGTAGAGCTCTATATTGCTACATAGTCGTATACGGCCAAAAGCCTTAGTTTATTAGTAAACGCAAGATATGCTATTAATAAATGTTTAAATTTATACTAATATCATTTATTTGTGAAAAAAATAATTGTATCATGATGAAACCTAATAAAAGATTAAAAATAAGACAATGTAAGCATATTAAGGTATATATGCAGCGTTAAGTTCCATCACAATGGTAGAGAATCTCGTAATCGGGCGAATCTCAAACTAGAGAATGGAGCGTTTCGAAACTAAGCTTTTCGGACATATAAAATAACAAAACTATATTTTCAATGTTTATAATAAATGAGAAAATATTAAAGTAAGTCATATTAATAATATATAATAGATATAAGTTACATTTAATATTTAAGAGATTAGATTAATATTGATAAACTAAAAGAAACTGGACTCTCTTAGGGTATATTTTATAAACTTAGTTAAAGCTTACTTAGCTTTAAGCTCTGATATTGTGGAAGAAAACAGATTATTTAAAAAAAAGGTGCAGACCTTATGTCCGTAGTGATCTAAATTAAATTATAAAAAATGTGGAAGTAATATATAATGTATATATGTGGAACTAATATAATAATACTTGTTGGTATATTCTTAATAATACAATATGTAACCTTATTTTAACAATGGTAAAATTTATTTCATTATTTTTTTTAGCTTCACGCTGTATCCCGCACACAGCAGGGAAGGCAGAGGGAAACTAGTGTTAAGACACTCTGTTCCTCAGTTTCCGCAGAATTTGGAGGTATTGTATTATTGATAATATATTTTTATTTTATTTAAATATTTTTTGTTATTTTGTTATTTTAATATTTTTTCCCTCTGTTAAGACAGCGCGACGTAGAGTTGTGTTACTAAGCATGCTATGTCAATTTTGGATTAAAATTCCAAAACGAAATATAATTAATGAATACTAGACTCTTCTTGACTACCTTACAAAAGTGGTGGAAAAAGCGTGAAGCTAAAAAAAAATAGCTTTATATATTGTAATAGGAAGTGCTTATAGATGTTCTGGCCACTTTTCTATTACGTACTAGACTCACGGCATTGCGTGTCAAGTTACCCCTTGACGGTAAGAGATTAGTACTAACACAAATTATTATTTTTATGCTCAGTGCATGTTTGCTCTATGCACGTTTTGTCGACTGTTAATTATTCACATAAATAAATAATGTGGGTTTACTAATTTTAAATACTAAAAGCCCTTTACAATAGTTTTCTACTATATTTTTATAGACTTTCATTTATAAGTACATATGTTTTTTTTTAGCTTCACGCTGTATCCCGAACACAGCAGGGTAAGCAAAGGGAACCTAGTATTAAGATACTCCGTTCCCCACTTTCCGCCGAATTTGGAGGCATTGCGTGTTAAGTGGCGGAACTTAACACCGCGCTTTACCTCGACACCAGAGCGAAGAAAATGGAAATATTAAATATTTCCACTCCTCGAGTGCGAATCGAACCCACAACCAGTCGTTTACAGTCACACGCTTGTGCGCAATGGGCCACGACTGGCCATATACATAGGTTTAATGGGGTATATGTACATATAGGTTTAATGGGAGAGCAAATGATACAAACCAAATTAAACTTAATTGCTCTTATTATACGGACTTGATCTTTTAAAAAATATACAAGTTGGTTTACTTCCTATGACCGTGGTAACTGTTTAATATTTAACATAAAAGATTGACTTTAAATGAAGGAACTTTTACGATTATTAGCAGATATTGGACTAGAGCTTTTTTAAAATGCTATTTTACTATTAAGTGTAGAAAGCTGAAATTTGACATGTAAGTTGCTTGGACACTGCAGAAGCCCACAGACGCGAATTCTTGAAAAACTAGAGCTTTCCCCTTTCGCTTAAAAATTTAGAGTAACTAGAGCTATGTCAAATAGAAATTTATTAAATTACCTTCTTATACCTCTTATCTTCTTTATTCTGATGATATTTATTTTTAAATTTCAAATGGAACTAAATATTTTGCAGGAAAACATTTATTATAAGTCAGAGAAAGTTATATATATTGGATCGGGGCAACTTACAAGTCCTATCCTGGAGAACAGAGAACTCGGTCTGGTATATCCAACAAGAGCGTTAATATAAAGAATTTGCTTATTTAAAAATATTTCTTTGCAATTGGAAACCAAGTGACAGCTACCTGCGTTACTGAGTAGAAAATATGAAGACATTAAAACGCTTTCATTATTGAGCGACTGGCAAAAAAGCACAGACGAAACTACTGGACTGAAATCTGTCGTGCACGTTCCTGAAATAGTGTAAGGAAGGATATTTCAAAATTGCAAAAGGTTTTCGTCTGAAATAACAGAGCTCAAATTAGGTTTTATTACATTGCTTAACATTAACATCCCCCATTGCTTTCGAAAATCAAACTATCACAGTATGGTTTAAGATCTCATATTCATATTTTGTATAGTTTGACTGATCTCTCCATTTGTATAGCTAGTCACTCATCTCATACAAAATATTTCAGATCTTCGATTTTAATATCAATGAAAATGCGTATCACGCTGAAAAATTATTACTAAGGCGTCATTTACTTATTTGTTTTCAGATGTTTTCAATAATGTTCCTGTGCATTTTATAATTATATTATTCAATTAGACTCTTCTACAGAGTATTGAAATTTTGGAAACATTTAGAAAAAGATGATGATGAAAAACAGGGTAAAATCTGACTATAGGGATTTTTATATTTTAAGGATATGCGTGTTAGCGTTAGATTATTCCTAAGAATAAAAAATCTGGCAAAAAGTGCTAAGTTGACTAAGTTATGTTTATAATATTAATTTTACTGACTCAATGTTTAAATATCAATCAGAAATATAAAACGAAATATTCTAAACGATTGTGTAGAGTAGACCCTAAGAGAATAATTGATTGCTTGTATTTTTCCACAAGTGCTGAAGTAAGTTATTACAAAAGCTTGCAAAAATAATGGCGGAATATTTAGAAAATACGTATAAAGCATTACAATTGTTAAAGTGTACATTTATTTAAAATAAAACATATTTTTTTGCAATTCTAATTTTCCTAATATGGAAGTTGTACGTACAGTTATTTTAGTAACATAGTTTTAGTAAAAGGTTAAAACGTCAAAAAAGATCAGTCCAGATCAGTTTGCAACAAAATAATTGTTTTCAAAGAAGTAGCAGTTAAAAAAATCAACAAATGTATATACTCAAATTTCTTATTATAGAGTATTTAAAGAAATCTATATTAGTAAGTAATATCGACTAATATAAACAAGAAGCAAGTTTTCATCAGTAAACATACACGCGTATAAGCATCTAAGACGCGTCGTTTTTCTCTCAGAGTGAAGTAATCAATATTGTACGATAGTTAGCCGACGCCATAGTACCACTCCATTCGGTAGTAACTTATCTATACGTAGGTATAATATTACGTCAACTAATATAATGCAATATAAGAAAAACTCGCTAAACTGTTGGATATCATAGATATATGTACTTTAAAGAGTGGATAACTAAGGACAAGTGTAAATTTGCCTTAAATAAAGAGTAAAAAATTAGGAATTTTCCGAATGGAACGTTTAAACTCATTAAAGATATGTTGATTCAAAAATGCGATGCTTACTATAAAAATTATCTATATGGATAGATTTTCAACGGAAAATCAACGGACATCCCCTTATTTCGTTTTATATTAAAGTTATTTCAGTATATTAATGTAAACTTAGAGATGTGAAATTATACTGCCTGAACTTGACTGTAAGTCACATTTCGGACATATTCTATAAAAAAACACATTATATATAAAGTTATGTACATTTTTAAAGTGTTATATACCTGTATAATTTAAACAAATACATATTTAATAAGTTATGATGAAATAAGCTTCCATGTTGCAATCCTATGGGACTACAAAGTGCCCGCGCACATATTTTCTAGACACCTAATACTACGCCCTATCTCATCTGCCTTGCTACTTCCTAAGGAGATACAGTGATCGAGCATCCTGGCCCATACAGGGATCGTCACTTACCAGTCGGTGGGCTTATCTAGTAGATCGAGATCACCACGTCTAGTGCCGGGAGGGGATGCGCCCCGCCCCGCGCCGCTAGGAAAAAACCTCATACAAAACAGATCGATCGATATGAACGTTCACTCGTTTTGCCGTCACGTTTCTTTTTCAGCTGATATCAAATCTTTGCATTTGCTTTTCCTACTATATACCTTTGAATAAAAGTTAACATGAATTAAGCGTTATGCCAGGATGAGTAAAGGAAAGGTATTTAAGGTTTTACAAAAAAAAGAAGAACGCAGATCTTCTCAAAGTTAAGGTGAAGGTCGAGTTCGAAACATTGGGTTCATAGTATACTACATATAGTGGAGATAGAGTGATCGACCACTTTGAGACTTAGGAATCGGAAATTAGGGTAAGAAGATGATAATTCTAGAGGATCAGATGAATCGGGAAACGCCCGGGGGTTGCATAACGCTGGTCGTGCTGTGTGCTGCGCGCGGGTGGTATCGACGCGCCCGGGGCGCATGCGCGGCGCCTACCTTCGCAGACGTAGCCCTGCCCGATGAGCCCCCACAGCAGATCCGAGCAGTGGTGGCAGTAAGTGGGCTTGTGGAAGGTCTTCTTGGCGAAGGAGTGGGTGCGTTGGGGCGCGGGCGCGGCCTGCGCCATGGCGGGCGCGCGGGCCGGGCCGAGCTGGCGCGCTACTCATGCCGCGGCGCCAAGGGGCGCGCCGCGCTCTCCGAGCGGCTGTCGCGGCCCACCATCGCGGCGCGTCTGCCGCCCGCGCCCACCCCGCCCCGCGCACGCGCGCGCCCGCCCGCCCCCGACCGCCCGCCGCCCCCGCTGGATACGCACACGCGCTGACTTTACGTGGACGTACTTTACGATCGATTATTTGGTATGAATTGGATCCTGACAGTAACTAAATTGATTATATTATTAGAATATTAAGAAATAACATTCTCAAGATTAACAATAGATATATGAAATTCAGTACAATGTGTTTGCTGCTTCTAATTTTAAATAATAAAGATTTAAACATTTAGTAAAAATTTTGAACGTCGTTGTTTACAAAACCGAAATTTACATTTATATCTATATTTAATCTTTGCACATATAACCTTACAATATATTAAGCACACAAAACCAATACCCAATATAAGAAAAAAAGATGATAACGAACACCTTCTACCAATATTTTTCGCAAAAACAATTACAAATTGAACGTTCTTACAAGTAAATTGTTATATGTTGGGCCACGCATGCGCGAGTCGCCTCCAATCGAAAAAGCTCTTGTTTACAATACGAGGAGGCTCAGCCAGCATCCTCCGGCGCCCGGCAGACGCCAGCGCCACGCAGCTGCGCCGAAACACTTACACTATTGACATTATTAACTTACTAAATGTTGGAAAAATAACACCATTCATTGTATTAATATAATTATTTTTAAATTGTTATTTTCAGAATTAATATATGTATGTACATTTATTGAGGCAAAATGATCTATTTAAAAATTATATGGAAAGATTATAATAATTTTAAGCTACTTGTATTTTTACATTACATTTACTTTATTAATAAAAAAATATCAATATATAGAGTATAAAGTTGCGAGTTCAAATCTAAATCAGATTAATGAACAAAGATCTTGTGCAGCTTTCTCTCTCATAGCAGTCAAAGAGATAGATGTAGAGGGTAGTCAGAGAGAACTATCGTGGCGCAGTGGGATAGCGTTAAACTATAATTCGATTAGCTATAGGTTCTATGTCCACTATGGATTTATTATTCTATGTGGTACACTCCTGTCGGAGTGTTCGTGATCATAGACTGTCTTTCCTATTTGAAAGCAAGATTGCATTTAAAAAATGTATAAAAATTAGAACACACCGGGTTCAAACATAGCGCAGGTTCCAATCCAGCTGCACTGTAAGCAGTAATTGGTAAAGCAAAAATTTGAAAAAAATCTCTCTATAGAGATGATAACAACATAAATAAGTTGTAATAAGCGTAAAAATATGTCGTAGTATTCGATAGTAGAACGCATGGCAGGGCAGTCAGTACGCTTGGGCGGTTTCCAAGAGGCGCAGGTTCAAATTCCGCTATGTTCAAATTTTTATACGTTTTTTTAAAATGTTAAAAGATTCAACGATTTAAAATATGCAGAGTATTTTAAAATTATTTTAATTATACCGCATTTCTAAGACGAAACGCGACGTTGAGTTGCGTTTTTTGACACGTGGTCCCGAATTCTGGCGGCAAGTAGAGTCTAAAGTGATGTAACATTAGGTTCTCACCGCCCATTTTACCTGTGCTATATAAGAAAAAAGAGAAACCTATTTTATATATTTTTAAAGTGTAATTAACAATATACAGTATTGAGAATAGAATAGAAACACTTTATTGCACACAAAGCCAATACAATAACAAAATAGTTTAAGTACATACATTAATTTATAGCAAAGTACAGAGTGCGCAAAGGCGGTCTTATTGCTGGTAGCAATCTTTGCCAGACAACCTTTACAGAAAGAAGCTTAAATCTTAACAGATACAGGTAGTGGCAGTATTTAGTTTTGACGAGATTGTAAATTAGATATATTTTTTGGACTGTACATACAGTTTTATGGGAAATAAATATGACTAAAAATCATTACTATAAAGTAAACAAATATTTCGAAATTACTAAGGAACTGACCAGTAATGGTGTTAGAGTTAATTTGTGTGCGGAGCAAATAGGCACGAGAGGTAGCACACCGAAAGCTCTCTATAAACTACTAAAGATCTTGGAGTTCGGACAGTTGGGACGTATGTCGTATGTCTTTAATATTGTAAAAATCTACGTAATTATTATTTTAAGTCTGTGTGTTTGTCTGTCACGCTTTCACGGCTAATCTACCAGTCCGATTAGGATGAAATTTAGAATGAAAGTAGTAAAAGTGTAAACATAGGCTACTTTATTTTTTAAAAAAGCGCCCCCGTGGGTTGCAATATAACGAAATAGTTCACGCGGCGAAGCCGTGAGCGGGCCGCTAGTTAAAATATAAAAATGAAAATCTTCCAAAGAAATACTACACACAAGGGCTGTTGCAAATTTAGGAACTAAATAAAACAATGTTTATATTGTGTACCTAATCAATATTTTTGCGTTTATTGTGAAATTACGTGTAATATGTATATCTCTTTAATTGTATAGAAGTTTAAACCAAACGAATGAATTTGTTAAAATTATTTGTATATATGTACTTTATTCATTCTCAATTACATATTTTATAAGTGAGTCTTATCAATTAATCATACTTCAAACTATTGTTATGACATCATCGTCTCCATCGGCACTTGAACTAAATGTATCAAAAATATAAAGCAAACTGTATTCGAGCAATTTACTTCTTGTACTACTACTACACAGAAATAATTGGCGAGTTCGTCCCTACTTTCGTTGGTTGTCGACATTTATTTTATATATTTATTTATAAGGTCTGCACAACAGAATATACACGTAACATCACATGAACATATTATATAAATACAAACATTGCAAGGTGTTATTCCACTTACAGGCAGACACAACATGCGCCAACAATAGACTTTACACATACATAGATAAAAAAATATATGAATAAAGATGTAAGTATTTTTCACTTTATAATGATAATGTAGAAAATAAGTTATACAACAAAAAATAAAAAGAAAGTGCAACAACCAAGAAAAATCAATATCTAAAGGTGTTATAAATAACACTACATTAAAAACCTATAGATTACAAGAAATACAAAATAAAGAAAAAACAAAAACTAAACATTAAAATAAAAACATGCGAGTTGTAACCAGTGCGAGTGTCTTTCAATTATTAATGTGTCTTAAAATAATAATAAATGTCACTTCATTTAATTTCTAATTTCTCTTAAGATTTAGTTGAGAGTCTATTGTTACATATTAAATGGTACAAATATTCGTTTTTATTTATAATAACAACAGCGGCCCGCTCGCAGTATCTCCTCGTGAACTACATAACTGTTTCGTTATATTGCAACCCTCGGGGGTGCATTTTTGAAAAATAAAGTAGCCTATTTAGTAGCTAGTAGTAAGTAGTTAGTGTAGTATATTTTTTCATATAATCTTTCATCCCCTATCTCAACCCTTTAGCATATGTTTGACCCTGGATTATTTACTACTTTCATTCTAATTTTCATCCAAATCGGACCCGTACATTACACCTTACGGCTAATAAAGCGTAACAGACGAACAGACAGACTTTTGCATTTATACTATAAGTTATATCAACAGAAAGTGCTCATCGTGTCCAACGTGTGACCAATATATCCTAAGGCGCATATATTTTATTTATTAAACGGGCTGCTAGTTTTCTGCTGTAGCTAGACTTAAAAAAAAATATATTTTATATGGTGTAGAAGAGTAACAGCAAAACTATAAGATATAAGAAAAAAGATTCAACATAATTCAAGAATCATATATTTGGCTTGAATTGACATGAAGACTCTTGTAGGTAATTCGTAGGTAATTTTTATCGTGTTTTTTTTACATTTTTATATTGTTGTATAGATATACAAATATTTATGACATTTTTTTTAAAATGGCGTAGTTGCGTTATAAGTGACTAACTTAAAGCCTACGTTAGGTTTTTCAATACCCTTTAATCGTTTAAGTTCTAGACTATTTCTAGTACGTACGAGTATATGCATTCCCATGCATATGTAGCAAGAAAAAACTTTTCATATTTTTACAGCCATATTTTGATGTTTTATTTAATCCTAGTAGCTATACGAGATTTTTTTGGAAGGATTTGAATTTCCTTTCCCCATGAACGCTGAAAACTAAACTCATGACGCTAAAAAAAATTTGTTAAGATGTAATTTCCTTACATATTGTAGCTATTGTCCAGCTTTACATCAGGTATTCTACTCTTCAAAATCAAATACAGCCAAAACTCTGCCAAAGCTTAAAAATAACTTTTTTTAGCTTCACGCTGTTTCCCTTACATAGCAGGGTAGGCAGAGGGAACCTAATTTTAAGACACTCCGTTCCCCACTTTCCGCCGAATTCAGAGGCATTGCGTGTTAAGTGGCGGAACTCACCTCCGCGCTTTGCCTCGACACCAACAAGAAAATGGAAATATTAATATCCTCGGGTGAGAGTCGAACCCACAATTAATCGCTTTACAGTCACACTTTGTGCCATTGCGCCACGACTGGCCCTAAAAATAACTTTGAAGCTAATAAAAAAAGATTAATTTAAATCTACTAGTAGATCTGTTTTACTATAGTATAGGTAAATGAGCTATCTATTAAGAAATAATACTGAGTGCCTACTATGACCTAACATAGAATAAATAAAGGCACTCTTTCTCTACATATTACGTGTATTATATACTTTTCTTAACAACTTCAAAACCCAAGTGACCATGTAACTGTTTAAAATATCTAGTACCTGAAGCGTAGAGGGTAGGGTGTGGATGTAATCGCTCGGAAAGCCACGGCTGGCTCGTTGCGCTATTTATACGTCACCCATCCCTGCTGTCGCCAGATGAATATAGTAGTCGCCCTACACCCCTGTATGTACTTGCCTAAAATTGTGTTGAGACATCATTTTGTATATCGATTTAAAGCACACACGAAATAAAATGAAACACTGTTTATTAAGTCTATCGTGGCACAGTGGGGGAGCATGAGCGGTTTATTGTGAACTCGGTTGATTGTGAGTTTGATTCTCACTCGAATAAATGAATAAAATTCCTGTTTTTACTTAGCTTCACGCTGTATCCCTTGCAGGGTAGTCAGTAAGAACGGATACTTCTTTCGCCTCGTCCACTGTCATCAACCTCTTCATACCTTCTGAGGGGACCTCATACTTTTTACGCGACCTTCCTCCAGTCTCGTCGATACTGTATTTTCGAAGGTCAACCGAGGTCTCTCCCTGCCTCTCTTACCACTTAATTACTTTCATTAGGCCAATTAAGATTAAGCGTGGCGTCGAGTTACTATAACCTACGAAAAGAATATGAAGCTACTCTTTACTGGATAGCCTGATAATTTTATCATAGCAATTGTACTAATCTGAGTATGTCAGGAACAACAACATAAATATTTAGGCACCAAATAGGCACCTTAAATTTTTATATATTTTTCGATTATTTTACACAAACCATTGTATTCTACTACTAATCTCTCTACTAATAATCACGTAATACTATTCACGTGATAGTCATGGGTACGACTCCAAATGATATATAAAAAGCTTTTTCATTTTTTCGGTTTAATAAGACTAAATGTTCGTTTTAGTTTCAGACTTCAGCTAAACAAGTAATCTCTAAGAAGCAGAGAAAAGTGAAGAACGGAGTTCGGCACAAAGGTCTTCTCTGTCTATATATGGGCTTCCAGTTGCCCTTCAACTGTTACGTAAGCAATATTTTTATTGTGTTTACCTCTCTCCTCTCTTGTCTGTAAATGTAAATAAATGTCTTAACTAAGATATTCTTAGAAGTAGCTATGTGTACAGAACATTGCAATGCATGGCCTAGTCTTCAAAGCGCTTAGACAGCTTACATAAGGCGCGGGTTCGAATCCCGTTGTGTCCAATTTTTTATACATTTTCTAAAAATGTATTTTTTAGTTTCAGTAAGTGTGTAAACGATGCTTTCGAATGGTAAAGGTAAATGTCATAAATGCGTATGTGATCACTAATAATTGTGTAAAACAATGTATCATTTATATCTATAGATATGTACGAAGAGATTGAAGCCTAGCTATTCTAACTGGAACAAAAAAAATACCAATTGTATGTATAATTAATAGGTACTATTATAAGGAAATTCTGTAAATTATACAATGATAATGCAGATGAATATTTTAATTATAAAATTATTTTCATCTTAATTTAGGTGGGTACCTACTCCAAATAACTGTACACAAAATAAAATACAATAATATTCCAAAATAATTTGTGAGTACTGTCATGTCATAAATAATACTATATTATACAATTATACAATTATACAATTAGTGATTAGAGAGCTTGAATTTTTTTTAATTCTTCGAATTGTTAGCATAAAACACCTAACTATTTCTATAGTTAAAAACACTTCATACGTTATTTTTACTTTCAAAAGCAATAAACTAAATTCGTGAATGTGTTTGTTAATTAGAACAATAAAGATTTGGTGCTAAAACGTTGTTAATTATAAATTTAAATGGATTTAGAATGCAGTGAGCCATTGCCCATTATTGTTAGCGTGTGAAGTAACGGTACACAGTCGGAAGTCCGTTATACAGCAAGAACCCGTTTTTATCAGTTTAATACGTTCTAGTTTACTATTTTTCAGCAATTGTTTAGCATTTATTGAATAAAGTTAAATATATTTACATAGTGACTACATGGTTACCTTGTATTGAAATTGTTTAATATTATTTTAATATACTTAAGTTTTTATTATATAGCTATTAAACTAAATTTATATTTAAGCAATAAATAACTTTAAAATAAAGTAATTACAAGTTTCTATTTAAAGTTACATAAAGTTAGCGTGAAGTGCCTCAAACAGGGAACATGGGTTATCAAAAATGAATAATAAACATGAGCAATCTTTGCGTTATCACATTACGCTAAATAATATTATTTAATCTTTATAAGATTCTCTACAAGTAATAAAGTATAAGACGTAGAGATAATTATAATCAGTTAAAAAATTTAATAAACTCGCTTACTCATTACACACCGCGCTAGTTTTCGAACGAGTCGTGTCATTCATAATATAATATTAATTGTCAAAATTGAAAAATGATAGAAGAAACACGAAAGAAAACTTTTTTAGGATTCGATTTTAGCACTCAAAGGGTAAGTATTCTTTTTTATTTATTTCTTTAAATAAACAATTTAATTTTCAGCCTGTATAATGTTTTTAAGTAATTATTCTACTCCTAACTTTACTAATTGAATTAAAATATTTCTAATATATTAAGTCACCGCTATGGTCATTCTTGTTTAGGTAATAATGTTTTTAAGTTTTAAGTTTTTCAACGCTTAACGTTTCTATTTAATATATAAAGAAGGAAGTCCTTGCCATTGAATTATAAAGTCTTATCATAAAGTATTGAAATGATTTTATGATAACATTCTTCGTGTAAGTAAACTATCTAACTTTAGCTGCAAGCTAGTTAATGCGATAAAAAAATCATTAATAAAATAAAGAAAGATTTATTTTATTTAAATAGTTCACTTTATATGTAAAATATTAGTAATGTCATCAATATTTTTTTCAGTTAAAAGCAGTTGTTATTGATGAAAATTATGTGGTACAGCAAGAGGCAGATGTTGAGTTTGATGTGGATCTTCCTGAGTTTAGGTTAGTTTGATATATTTTTAAAAATCACTTTACTTTATTGTTCTTACAGACACAGCTATATAAATAAATTTTCCTAAAGTTACTTCTTAATAATGTTTTTTTTATTTTTCTTAGAACGGCAGGCGGTGTTATCAGAGGGGAGAATGGAGAGGTGACATCACCTCCACTTCTGTGGGTGAAAGCTTTAGATATGGTGATGGATAAACTTACTGTTGCTGGTGTAGAATTTTCTAATGTTGATGCTTTATCAGGAGCTGCACAGGTAATAATATTTTATATTTACAATGACTTCATTTTTAATAGAAAATATATTTTTAAAGATATTAGACCAATAATATATTGCTATTGAAAATTATTAGTTAACTCTATAATGGTCAGCGAAATAAATAACTGTAGTAAGTCTACAGTCATTAACTTCACAATATTTCAATATACTGATGTATACATTGTAAAAGCTATACATCATTTATTAGAGAAATTATTAATAATTTTACTTGTAGTGGAATAGCATTAAATTTATGTCAATAAAGTAAGCCATATGAACTTACAACATATACATGACTATAACAAATTCAGTAAGAAAATACAAATTCAGTAGTTATATATGTTTATAATTCTGTAAAAATTATATACAGTATTTATTTCCTTATTATTACTTAAATAGACCTGAAATGGTGAACTTTTTTGTTTTTAGTCTTACACTTTTCCCACTTAGTAGGTTAGACAAAGGAAACTTACTTTCAAGACATTCTAGCTCATAAATACAATCTGATATGATTTGCAGAGTAGAAATTTATTTTGTCTTGTACCCAGAGCAAAGACATGAAAATCAAACATTGTATTATAATAACAAAATTTCTCTATTTCTAGCAACATGGCTCTGTATGGTGGGCAAAGGGATCTGAAGCTAAGTTAGCCAGCCTGTCCGGAGATCAATTTTTACATACACAACTAGCTACATGTTTCACAGCTGATTCTCCAGTATGGATGGATTCCAGTACTAGTGTTGATTGTAGGGTTTTAGAAGAAGCTGTTGGGGGACCTGAGGTGTTACTTAATTATTAAGTTCTTAATAATTTATATATGCTATCATTTCCAGTACTTTTTGTATGATATTTATTGTGGCATAGAGAACATTACGTTAAATATAGACTGGTTATCATATAATTCAAACTACTTATAATACATTATAAACCCAAAATTGTAAAAATTAAAATTGCGTTTTTATTGTTGTGTTTTGTATTTGTCTTTCATGAACATGGCAAATTAATATATATCTATAAGAAAAATTTTTTTTTTAGGAATTAGCTAAAATAACAGGCTCAAGGGCCTATGAAAGGTTTACCGGAGTGCAAATAAGGAAAATGTTTAGAACTCGATCTCGGGCCTACCATGCTGCTGAAAGAATATCCCTAGTGTCTTCTTTTGCATGTTCCTTGTTTGTGGGGAAAATTGCACCAATTGATCTCTCGGATGGTTCTGGAATGAATTTACTCGATATTCATAGTAAGAAATGGTGTGAAGAAGCTTTAAAGGTAATGTTTATACTTCATTTATGTGCAATATTCTATTTATTTTTCTAAAATATATTTTTTATGTTCTGAATGTCTAAATTTAAAGTATAAAAGCCTTACAATAACTCACTGTTTATTTTGTAAGTAATATAACTTTAGTTAGTTGTAACAATTAACATCACTTAGAAAATGTCTTGAGTGATATGGTAAAGGAATTGAAAAAATATTTTATTGGATTTAATAATATAAATTTTAACATTTTTAACCTAAATTAAACTTATGAGAAACATAGTGTCACAACACTCCATACCCCACTTTCTCCATGAAATATGTATAATAGCTCGCATAACATGCTCTACGACGGCAGAACTCTACGTCGGATTTTGTATAACCATAGTAGAAATATGAAGATTATTTATTTAATTTCTCTGAGCGGGAATAGAACCACAACGCAACAAACACACTGCGTTAGAACAGATTCATATGATATTTTAGCATAATAATGGTGTAAATAACTAAATCATTTATTTTTTCATAGGTTTGTGGAGACGAAACACTAAAAGACAAGCTAGGTGATCCAATTCCCACTGCCTCAGTAGTAGGGAATATATCTCCGTATTACGTCCAACGGTACGGCTTCAAATCCGATTGCAAAGTGGTTGCTTTCACTGGTGACAATTGTTCTGCTCTTGCTGGTATGTTTGAAACATTTAAATATTACTAAATGTTTTCCTTTTTAGCTTCACATTGTATCCTGCACACAGCAGTGTAGGCAGAGGGAACCTAGTGTTAAAACTCTCCGTTCCCCACGCACCGCCGAATGCGGAGGCATTGCGTGTTAAGTGTCGGAACTTAACGCCGCGCTTTGCCTGGACACCAGAGCGACAGAAATAGAAGTATGAAATATTTACACTCCTCGAGTGGGAATCGAACCCACAACCAGTCGTTTTACAATCACACTTTGTGCCTCTGCGCCACGACTGGCCCCGATATTACTAAATAATAAACAAGTAAAAGTCATGTAATATACATGACTTTTCCGATACAGTGGAGTAGTCAGGCAGGACATTGTGTCAAGAAACTCCGTCCTTCACCTTCCGAAAATAAGACTTTACGTATTAAATTGGCGGAAGTCAACACCCCGTTTGTCTTACGTGCCAGAGCGAAGAAATAAAAATTTAAATATAACCATTCCCCGAGTGGGAATCGAACCGTCGACATCACTTTACGTTTAGACGCTGTCCCATTACGCGACAAAGGCCTCAGCCACGCTATGACTAATTTTAACTAAATAGTCAATAATATTTAATAGTACATAATACGGTAAAAAGTGATCTGTCAGTGTTGTAGAAACAAAAGAAAATGTTAACGCACTTATTAGCTTTACTGGCAATGTAAAAAATCTTGTAACGCTTTTTGACCTATTATGGCTCATTGTCTGACTGTAAACATGGGCTGTGGGTTCAATCCGGACTCGGCTGACCGATTACATTTAATATGTATATAGCTTCACGCCCACAGCAGGGTAGGCAGAGGGAACTTAGTGTTAAGACACTCCGTTCCCCACTGAATTCGGAGGCATTGCGTGTTAAGTGGCGGAACTTAACGCCGCGCTTTGCCTCGGTACCAGACCGAAGAAAATGGAAATAAATATTTCCACTCCTCGAGTGGGAAACGAACCCACAACCAGTCGTTTACAGTCACATGTTTGTACCACTGCGCCATAATTATTTCTTTGCCTTAAGTAAATACTAGTATAGTAGTATTTTTTTTTTATAATTCTGTTTCTAATCTTATCATACATTTGTGAAGTTGTAGCACTTAAGATTGTCACTTATATGATCATTACGTCTTGATACTTTAGATAAGATTACTTTATATAACTTATCAAGAAGTTAGAAATGAATTAAAAATGAATGAATGGAAAACACATTGCTGTTATAGATATTTAAGTGATTATTTTTCTTACAATCTTAAAATTCAAATATAACATTCTTATTTTTTTTTTATTAGTTTTACGCTGTATCCCGCAAACAGCAGGGTTAAGACACTTCGTTCCCCACTTTCCGCCGAATTCAGAGGCTTTGCGTGTTAAGTGGCGGCACCAGAGTGAAGAAAATGAAAATATTTAATATTTCCATTTTCTTCGCTCTGGTGTCGAGGTAAAGCGCGGGCGTTAAGTTCCGCCACTTAACACGCAAGCCTCCGAATTCGACAGAAAGCGGGAAACGGAGTGTCTTAACACTAGGTTCCCTCTGCCTACCCTGCTGTGTACGGGATACAGCGTGAAGCTAAAAAAAATCCTTGAAATAACAAGTGAAATCTATTTTAATATAATAAAGCCTCTTATTTTTGCGATTTTTGCATATTATAACATGTAAACTGTAAAGTATCCAAAAGTCGGGTTACCCGGTTACCGTATAATCAATCAAATACAATGATCAAATTTTTGAATGATTTCTAAAACGTCTTTTTTAATTTGCTGTGTGTAATTATCTTTGGGTAGGAGAAATTTGTAAAAATCTCTCTACAGAGATGCTACCAACAAAAATAAGTTGTAATAAAGCGTATAAGAATTTCGACGCAGCTGGTAGTACAACGCCTGGCTTAGTGGTCAGAGCGCCTCGACGGTTTTCAGGAGGCGCGGGTTCGAATCTTGCTGCGTACAATTTTTTTTATGTTTTTTTTCATAATTTATAGGCCTCCGCCTCCGCTCAGGCTGGGTAGGGCTCAGCCTCGGTACCAGCGACACTCTGCTCCTAGGGCTGCAGTCCGCCGCCGCGCCTCTCGCCGGTCATATACTAGTGGGACCCACAAGCGCGCCTTATATGGCATTGTTATGTTTTGCGAATGGATCCCTAACTCGACAGAACCATAGAGACAGACTGGTTGGACATGATTGGGAAGCTTTTAATGATTTGCTGAGAGCCACTGTTAGAGGAAATATGGGGTATATGGGTGAGTGAGGGAGATTTCTTCGTTTTTTTTTCGTTTTTAAGTATTTTTTTGTATAATGTTGTATATTTATTTGACTCTATTTAGTAGTGCTAATGATACAGTAGTGTAGGTGTGATTATTTTAGTTATAATTGAGGACAGCACTGTTATTCAGTGACTCACCGGTGAGTCCCACAGCGTACGGATGTTCTGCGTAAACAGCATTTCCCAGCGACAAAAAAAAATAAAAAAAAATCTGTTATACAGTGATCAATTTAGGCATGCATCCATCCTCAAATATTTAGGCATGCAGTTTTATTAACTAATCTAACGTTAATTAATAATATTCAATGGCTGACTGGCTCCAAATAGTAAAATAAATTATTTGCATATTTTACCCCCTTTTAGGTATATACTACGACACAGCGGAAATCCTGCCCCGAGCGGCTCCAGGGCGCTGGTTGCAAGCAAGTGGTAAGGTATTGGAACGTGCGGCGCCGCAGTTTGAAGCGAGGGCGTTATTGGAGGGGCAGGCGGTCGCGAGGAGGGCTCATGCGGAGGATATGGGGTTCAAGCTCGGTGAGATATTGATTGGTTGATATTTGCGTTGATTGTGTTTGTTTTCATTTTTTGTGTAATAAAAATGATAAAAAATTGTAGATAAAGGGTACAAACTCGATGAAAAATCGATTGATGTTTGTATTGATTGTGTTTGTTTCCATTTCGTTAAACTTGAAAACTTGGTGAAACATTGATTGATTGAAAAAAAGACAAAAATCGAGTCGAACTTACAAACAGTGGTTTACAGTCACATGTTGTACCACTGCGCCACGACTGGCCCCTCGCCTGTGGTCTGTACAAAGTTATAAGCAATATTACTTCATCAAATTCACCTCAATCCACTTTTAAGGCAGAAGTAGGCAACCCACGGACCGTTAAGCGTTTATTAAGACTATTAAGACTCAAAGAAATAGATTCTGGTCTGCAATGCATTTAATAAAAAAAACGTGTCTATCCGTTGGTAAAAAAGTTTACCTATTACCTTTGGTCTAAAAACAGAGTCGTCTTCCCGCGTGGTGGCGACGGGCGGCGCGTCGGTTAACTCTGCTCTACTGCAGATATTTGCGGACGTGTTCAACATGCCCGTATATGTGCAGGTATTTAAAGTTATTTATATCGATAATTCTTTAATTTAAATTGTTATTGTTATTTTAAATGTTTTAAAAAGTGAATGTACTGTTTAATTGTTTTTTTTTTATTTTGACGCTGTATCCCGCACACAGGCAGATCGAACCTAGTGTTAAGACACTCCGTTCCCCACGCACTGCCGAATTCGGAGGCATTGCGTGTTAAGTGGCGAAATTTAACACCGCGCTTTGCCTCAAAACCAGAGCGAAGAAAATGGAAATATTAAATATTTCCACTCCTCCAATGGGAATCGAACCCACAACCAGTCGTTTACAGCCAGCCACACGCTCGTGCCACTGGGCCACGACTGGCCACTATCACTGGTACAGTTAAATAATATGTATAAAGTTTATATTTTTTTTACAAATTGCTAAATAATTATTGAACGTTATGGCTATTGTGGCAAATGTGAATGGTAAGCCGGCCGGACTGTAAGCGCGATAGTTGTGGGTTTGATGAAATGGTTATATTCAAATTGTTATTGACGTATATAATTATTATTAATGCAATATTAAGGCGAAAAGTATGTTATTTATGCTCTTTTGAGCGTTTATATACACGGAGCTTATTAATAGTATGTTTCACTTTTCTTCTTTTTTTTGTTTTTTCTTAAATTGTTTTTATCATTTTCTTTTCCCTGATACAAATTGAATCATTAAGATTTAGAAAGAAAAGCGTTAAATTGTAAACAAAATAAATGTATGGAATAAAATCTGTTTATTTTACGATAAAGTCAAAACAATTTGTAGAAATCATAAAAAAAATAAGGTGAAAAAAGTTGGCTTTATGATACACGAATATATTTGTTTCAATGTATGTTCACTTCTAGGACCAACACGCTAATGCTGCACTACTGGGCGCAGCCATACGAGCTGCAGAAGTATGGAGTGAAGAAACTGGTGTTAAACTGTCTGGTATGAACCATCATTTTTTTATCTTCACGCTGTATCCCGCACACATTCGGGTAGGCAGAGGGAACCTAGTGTTAAGACACTCCGTTCCCCACGCACCGACGAATTCGAAGGCGTGTTAAGTGGCGAAACTTAACGCCGCGCTTTGCATCAACACCAGAGCGAAGGAAATGGAAATATTAAATATTTCCACTTCTCGAGTGGGAATCGAACCCACAACCAGTCGCTTTACAGTCACACTTTGTGCCTACGCCACTACTGACCACAATCATTATTTTTTTTTAAATATGAATATTATTTGTTTAAATATAGCTTCTAATCTTAAATCTTATCGCGAGGCTAAAAGATGCAGCGTTGAGTTCCGCGAGAGTCCCTTAATAAGCAATTTCGGACGGAAAGTACAAAACAGAGTGACTTGACACCAGGTTCTCTCTGATTACTTTTCTATGTGGAAATGATAAAACTGCTACATTATATATTGTGATATACTTTAAAATTATTATACTTTCAAGTTTAGCTTTGAGATTTTAAACTTAAAAAATATTTTTGTAATTTCAGTAGTATTAATGTCATTTTTTTATTGTAAGCAGATATAAAATTATAAAGGTAGATTGTTAATATTTTAACAGTTAAGTGGCCAGTCGTGGCGCAGTGGCACAAACGTGTGACTGTAAACGACTGGTTGTGGGTTCGATTCCCACTCGAGGAGTAGAAATTATATTCCATTTTCTTCGCTCTGGTGTGGAGGTAAAGCGAGGCGTTAAGTTCCGCCACTTAACACGCAAGCCTCCGAATTCCGCGGAAAGTGGGGAACGAAGTGTCTTAACACTAGGTTCCCTCTGCCTACCCTGCTGTGTGCGGGATACAGCGTGAAGTTAATATTTTATATCGACATCTTATCTCGTACTTGTCAAGAGCAAGTTGTTTTATAACTAGGTCTTAAAACTTAGGACGTGCTTACTTCTAGGAATCTCTTCTAGTAATACTATTCAACAACAAATATAAGTCGTAATAAGCGTATAAGAATTTAGAGGCAGTTTGTAGTAGAACGCATGGCTTAGCGGACAGAGCGCCTGGACGGTTTTGACTAAGCGCGGGTTCGAATCCCGCTCCGTTCAGTTTTGTATACTATTTCTAAATAATTTTTCGAACACTTAGCATCTCTGTATAGAGATTACAACATAAATAAGTTGTAATAAAGCGTATAAGAATTTCGACGCAGCGGATAGTAGAACGTATGGCTCAGTGGTGAGAGCGCCTGGACGGTATTCAGGAGGCGCGGGTTCGAATCCCGCTGCGTTCAAATTTTCATACGTTTCCTTTAAAGGTTCTTTAAATATCTTATTTCTAAATATCTTCAAAAATTATGCTGTTTTATTATGGTAACATGTCATTAAGTTATTTTCAATATATTTTCTTTGATATAATAATTATTTTTCGATTGTTTTAGGTTCAGAGCTAACAGTGTCACCAGTGGCGAAACCCTACCCAGACGCGGAGAGAATCTATGCACCAATGTTAGACAGATACAGGGCGATGATAAAAGACATTCCTAAATTACAATAACTTATTTTATACAAGTTAATAATCGTATATATAGATTGAGCATTTTTTTTTTAGCAAGGGCTTATTAAATAAATTAAAAAAAAATGTCGAAATATTTAAACCGGTGTCTTAGACGCTGTGTAATGAGTCAATGATATATAACAGGGGTGAGCAACCCGTGGCCCGCTTAATAATATCATGCGGCCTGCGAAACGATTAAATATAGTATAGTACGCGCATTCCAAGTTGTAATGTCGGAAGCTAGCTGCAATAGGCGTCGTAAAACCGACTTTTAGAGAGTGATTGGTGATAAGAGATCGTAGAGATATAAGTAGAACTAGTGACTCCATTTTAGAGTGTATTGTGTCTTATTTATTAACATTAAAAAAAAATTGAAATTTTGACTGTTCAAGATAAAATGCGCGTATTATACAGATATTATCTTGTTGCTTTTTAAATATTATTAAGAAGTATGTTTGTGGCCCGATAAAGTATGTCAAAATTTGAACAGGTCCTTATATATAAAAGGTTGTTTACTCCTGATATATACCATAATAAATTTGAAATAAATTGTAATTATAAACATTTGTAAAAGTAAAATGTCTTCCGCCATATGGCATGTACATGCAATACATCGTGTAAAATGATATTGGACGCCTCCATCACTTGGCATCAATCAATGACATTTGAGATAGTTCATATTTTCGAAGACATTTCCTTGATTTGGACACACAGAAGTCTGTAAAAGATCAAGAACACACACTGATGTGTGTGAAAGAACAAAAAATATAAAAGTAATTTATAATATTAATCTAAATATTGTGACTGTAAACGACTGGTTGTATATACTATTCCCACTCGAGGAGTGGAAATATTTAACATTTCCATTTTCTTTGCTCTGGTGTCGAGAAAAGCGCGGCGTTTAGTTCCGCCACTTAACAATGATTTCGAATTCGGCAGAGAGTGAAAAGAACGGAGCGTCTTAACACACCTAGTGTTCCCTCTGCCTACCCTTCTGTGTGCGGGATACAGCGTGAAGCTATAGAAAAAAATCTTTTTTTCTAACTTAATCCATCAAGAGGCCGTCATGGCACAGTGTAACAGTCTGCCTGTATATTCGATGGCTGTGGGTTTCATCCCCACTTGCAGAATTGGTTATACTTAATATATTCTTATTTCTCCTCTCTGGTCATAAGAACAAGGTGCGGCGTTGAGTTCCGCCACTCAAAAAAGGAATGTCTCAGATTTAGGCAGAAGTCGGAGAGTGGAGTGTTTTAACGGCTAAGTGTGTTCTCCTTTTATTTAACATGGCAACACTCGTTTTACTTTTATCCTACACATTCCTAGCACTAATTTAATATAGCTAACTACGTCACTAGCACTGACTTAAAATATTAGTTTTTTTAAACTTTTAACGAAGTAATCTCATTATTTTATAATAAATCAATTTTATATTTATTTATATTGTTATTAAATATATTAAGTATTTTTTTTTTTAATTATATGAAAATATTTGTATATTGGCCTTTGTATATTGGTATAAATTTTCAAAATTCTTAATCGCTGTTTAATATTTTTAAAGTGTTAGTCATTGTGGATATAAAAGATTGCTTTACTGAAAATTTATGTACATTTTGAATGTAAGGGAATTCGAACCCGTGCCTTTTGAAAACTGTTCTCCAACAAAATTAAGTTGTAATAAAGTATCGTAATTTTGACGTATGTGGAAAGAACATATGGCTTAGTGGTCGACGATGAACAGAGGTGCGTGCGGGTTCGAATTTTGTAACGTTCAAATTATTTATACGTTTTCTAAAAATGTTTATTACAATTGATTGTTTAATCGTTTTTTCATTTATGAATATTCCATTCTTGTGTTATTTTTGTTTTGTTATTTATCGTCTGTTACAACGTTACATTCCAAATTTTATTTTTGTTATTTGCTTTTTGATCGATTTTCTTTAAAAATATTGTTAGATAGTTATATAAACTAAATATACTATATATATTTTCATTTTAATAAAATATATGTGAAGCCATTGTGGCTGCTGTAATCACAATTGGTTGTGGTTTCGATTGCCTCTAGAGGGAAAAATCATAATTTTATATTTTTCTGCTCTGGGTGACCAAGGCAGTGTGGTGTTGAGCTCTTCCACACAATATCTCGAAATTGGATGAAAAAGTGAAGATTAGTCATCAGATAAATGTATACAAAAATATTTAAATTATGCAAATAGTTGTCGTATAGTTGACAATCTTATCAAAATTTTGTATAAAGAGCAAAAGCCATGACAATCTATTTGTTTTTATCTAAATTTTACTTTGTATTTTTGAAAAGTCTAACCAATAGGTAAAAATTTTGTCTTAGACATATTTGAACATGTAATAGATACAAGTTCAAATTAAAGTACCACTCATGTTTTTATATGGTGTTTAATGTACTCGTATACTTAATAGCTGTCTTTATGACGCAGTGGGACAGCTGACTGTTAATATGATGGTTGTGGATTTTATTCTCACTCGCGACAAATTAAAACATTTATTTATATGATTATATTATCAGTGGCCAGTCGTGGCCCAGTGGCACAAGAGTGTGACTGTAAACGACTGGTTGTGGGTTCGATTCCCACTCGAGGAGTGGAAATTATATTTCCATTTTCTTCGCTCTGGTGTCGAGGTAAAGCGCGGCGTTAAGTTCCGCCACTTAACACGCAAGCCTCCGAATTCGGCGGAAAGTGGGGAACGGAGTGTCTTAGCACTAGGTTCCCTCTGCCTACCCTGCTGTGTGCGGGATATAGCGTGAAGCTATATTTATATTATATTATCATTTCCTTGGACAAAGCGCGACGTTGAGTTCCCTACTCAACATGCAATGTCTCGAATTCGAGCAAAAAGTTGAATAAAATGTCTTGGTATGTTCTCTCCGACTACTCCAGTCAGAAAGATGCAGGATAAATAAATGGCTTCTTAATATATAACATCCACATTCCACAGCGTATATTAGTATAATACACATGAATACTTATTATGTATAAACTATTTTTGTAGACAATTTTATTTATTTAATATCTATGGCATTTTATATACTGCTTTGTTAATTATTTACACGTTTTTAATAAAAGTTGCTTAAAAATGTTAGTTTCATTTATCGCTATTTTTAACCGTAAAAACGTAAAAAAAAGATTTTCAGAAAAAATGTGTCTCTCTCTCTTTTATATCATGAATTATAAAAACTATAACAAATTAACAAAGAAAAACGAAGACTTAAAAAACATATTGTTAAAAATATTCATTCATCACGAAGGAAAAATAGTTCATGTTACGAAAATATTTTGTGGAACTGAAATTTTACAAGAACATCAGATGGCAAAAAGTAAACGGAGAGTGTTGACACTAGGTTCTTTTTGACTACCTTGCAATGTGGGAAAAAGCATTAAGCGGAAAACTAATATAATACTTGTAAAAAATATTCAAAATATTTCTAAAAAAAAACAAATCTCAATAACTTAAAATATTATTCAAAATCTACAATTTTAGAAATAAAACAAAAAAATAAAATACAATATTTATTCCATATTGAGCCGTACGTAGCTGACTATTCTTCACATTGTACCAACATTTCTACTTCTTCCTGCCACCTCTCTCCTTGACTTGCAGCTGTATGAGCGCGCCGGGAGGCACGTTGTAGTACGCCAGCGAATTCGTGTCTTTGAAGAACAAGCCCTGAAATGAAAATATTATATGTAACATATATTTCTGAAATTATATAACAAATTAAACATAAGAATAAATATGATTTTTGGCAATTTTTAATTAGGTAGATATTAACTAGACTAATTGATATAGACTTCAAAATTTAATCACATAAGATTTGAATCCACAAGGATTTATGCACCTTTTTACATTTATTATATTTTTTGTTTGTGTTTAGTCCTCTCTGTACATTTTTAAGTAAATATATTAGACATAATAAAATTAAGTTATAAGCTAGATAATTAATGAGCAGATTTAAGAAACACTGCCTATATCTTTTTTTTACAATTTAAGCAACACTGCCTATATCTTTTTTTTACAATACAAATTTTGTGATATTTTATATATTTATTACTAGCGGCCCGATCGCAGCTTCGCCGCGTGACCTACGTGCCTCTTTCGGTATATTGCATCCCTCGTGGGTGGATTTTCGAAAAATAAAGTCACCTATGTTGGATTGGATTATCAACTAAGTATATGCCAAAATTCATTACAATCGGTCAAGCGGTGTAGATTTTTCATATAAACTTTCATCCCCTATTTAAACCCTTTAGAGGTTGATTTTTAAAAAACTAAGTAGCCTATGTTAGACCCAGTCATGTTTACTCCTTTCATTCTAAATTTCATCCCAATCGGACCAGTAGATTAGCCGTGAAAGCGTGACAGACAAACACACAGACATTCGCATTTATAATATAAGTATGAATTTTTTCACGTGGTGGTTTAACAATTAAAGACTTTCTAGTTTAAAACCGTTAATCTAATCTCTAAGTTATTTTTTCTCGATATTTAGTTGACCAATCTAAACCGTATCTTTTCCATTCTACGTGTCATTGGTGAAGTAAATTGTGCTCTACTGGCACGCCTAAATGCCATAATAAAAAAAATCAGAGCAGAAGTTATTCTGTTTTCAATAAAAGCGTTATTTTAGTTATTAGTTATTTTAGATTAGATAACCCATCCAAGCAAAATTATTTTTTATATAGAACATGGAAGAAATACATATAGCAAAATACCCATCATATAATGCTTAGCATTATTATTAATTTCCCATGTAGTAAAAAAGCCTACAAAACAAAAAACAGTCTTACAAACTCTATAATTGTGCAGTGTAAAAGATTCAATTTTTTTTTATTTATTACTCTCTAATGTTTGACAATATTGTTTACAAAAAAAAAGGACACTACAAAAAACTAAGGTTTGTCTAGAGCAGTGGTTCACAACCTTTTTTTAGTTGCGGCACATATGTGACGATTTCAAAATTTGCCGGCACACAAAGAATTTTTTTTTAAATGATAATATTAAAATTATTATATATTGATTTAATAATATTAACATTATAACATATTTGCAAAATTTGGCGGTACATAAAAGTGCCGCGGCACAGTGGTTGAGAATCACTGGTCTAGAGTACCGAATTCGTGTAATTTACTTGTACTTATATATATAGATTCTGTCAGAAATTTGTGATTTCATATTATTTTCTAAGCCATTTATTAGGCGAGGGATTATGTACGCCCTGGTGCGCTTGCCGTATTTATTATTAGCTGATACCGTTATTATATTATTATTTGTCATACTGCGAGTCATAATATGATGACAAACTTTATTATTATAAAAAACTAAATCATGATAATTTTCTTATAATATTTAATATTTTATTTTGTGATATTGTAAACTGGTTGCGAGTTCCATTCCCACTTATATAATATTTCACTGAAGTAAAAATGTAAATCCATTCTACTACATGTACAAAAATTTAAAAGCTAAAAAAAAATAAAAATACAAAAACATCAAAAAATCACCTCATAATGCAACTTCTGCTTGGCAATAGGCATATTAGTGGACCTTTGCAATATATTCTTGAGTTCACCGACAGTTGCGGAAAGCGATAACGACACTTGCAGCGTGCGCCCGTCGAGACGCCATTCACTGCGCTCTGGAGCTGATGGTAGTACCACCTGGGAATGGAAATAATATTATTAATATATTTATTTACTATTTATTATGTGAGTAAAAATATTTCGGCATACATGTACAATCTCGATTTTTAAAAAAAGGTAGTCTAGATTAGAAACGACTATTTATTAAAATATTAGACCAATAAGATTTTTCTGGGGCCGGTCGTGGCACAGTGGCACAGACGTGTGACTTAAAACGACTGGTTGTTGGTTCTATTCCCACTCTAGAAGTGGAAATGTTTAATATTTCCATTTTCTTCGCTCTGGTGTCGAGGCAAAGCGCGGCGTTAAGGTTCGCCACTTAACACGCAATACCTCCAAAATTTGACGGAAAGTGGGGAACGTGGGCTGTGAGCGGGATACAGCGTGAAGCTAACAAAAAAAAAAACCTTTTTTTTTAACTATTAAAACTCAGTCTTGGTGAATTAACTATAAAGATCATGGATAGTAGTTTTGGCGAATTAACTATATATTATAAGTTCGCAGTTACAATTTGGTTAAACACAAGAGGTTTTGGTTTCACCAATAGTGGTTAACGTTTGACTTATATTAAAAAATGGCGACTATTTCACTTACTAATAAACAATAAGCTAACATTAATATACTTCACTAATTCTATTTAAAAAAAACACAACCCACCTGCATCGGAATAGTACCAGGATGCGAAGCCAACCATACTTGCTCCGACTCCAAAGCATCCTCAGTCCTTGCCCTCTTTGCTGCAGGTTCATCATCCTCAGGCGGTCCCCCAGGCCCCCCAGGAACCCCAGGTACTCCAGGTACCCCGGGCACTGGGAACCCGAACGGGGCACCCACAGGTGTCGGTATTAGCGGAGGTCGAGGTGCCATAGGCGGTATGACCATTAGAGGTGGGATCGGCTGGAGGAGGACCTGTTGAGGTGCAGGTGCCGGTGCAGGTGGAGGTGCAGGTGCCCGAGGCGCTGGGGGACGTGGGGGTAGCTGACCTCTGGCAGATGGTGGGACTGGTTTGGGACCTATTTTCTCCTTTTCTTCGTCTGGTAGGAGGCCCTTGACCTGAGGGGAAATATATGTTTTTATTATGTGTGTAGGGATTTTGGTTTTGATTTGTTATGCTAATTAAAAGTTTTCTATGTTGTGACATTACAAATGACTTTAGATTTTAAATCTATTTAAGAAATTTTTATTTATACTTATTGCTTACTTAGTATACTTCATTCTTAAGAACACTAGCTTGCATTTTAGCAAAATATTATCTTTTATATATCATCATATTTTCTTATATAATTATTATATAAAAAAGACATAAATAAACACAATTTAATTTTTTATTTTACTATATAATGGAAAAAGAAATTAAAAACCCTTCCACAATTAATATCTTAAAATCAAATGCCTCTTTTTCTGTTTTTTTACCATTGACCATCTTGTCTCAATAAATCTGATTATCATCAGACATGACAGTTAGTGAGACAATTACTCAAAAAGACAGACCGACAGACAGACAGACTATTGTCTTAATTAGACCGATACAAGATAAATAATAAATTCAAAATTAAAAACAACAAAAAAGAACATATCTTAAAATCAACAATACTCTAACACCATTAACAATCATCATACATATTTCCCAACCAACCTTATGTATCTGTTGTATCTGATCCTCCAGCGTTATATGCGCCCTGGCCGCCCTGGTCGCCGCCTCCACGCTGGAGGTGTGACCGTCCCATGTCACCCTTTCATCCCGCCTCTTCTCTTCTTCTCCTATCTTCTTACCGATGGCTGTTTCTTCATCACCCACACCGAAGATATCCGTACGACGTTCTGCTAGCTGTAATTTTATGATTATATTGAGAGGTAATATATAGTAATAGTATATAAACAAATATAGTTATTTTTAAACATTTTTTAACATGTTATTCCACACTTAGGCACTTCTCTGGGTAGCACAAATTTGTAAAAATCTCTCTACAGAGATGCTAACAACAAAAATAAGTTGTAATAAAGCATATAATAATTTCGACGCAGCGTGTAGTAGAACGCATGGCTCAGTGGTGAGAGCGCCTTCACGACGGTTTCAGGAGGCGCGGGTTCGAACCCCGCTTCGTTCAAATTTTTATACGTTTTCTAAATGTCTTTTTCAAATATGTAGTTTTTTTTTTTGGATAGAGTGCCTTTACGTTGGTGGTTCTATTTCTGACTGACAATATTGTCATTTTCTTATCATTAGATAGGCAGCTTAAAAAATGTTTAAACTACTGGCATAAAAACATACTTCTATGAATATCTTTTCGCATCACAATTTTTCTACCATAGCAAATCAGAGAAAATTTAGTGTCAAGACTCCTTTCTTCACTTTCCATCCAAAATTGCTGAGAAAATGACAGCATGTTGAGTGGCGGAACTCAACGTCACTCTTTATATTACTTAACAAAGTGGAGAAATGAATAGTGAAATTAAATATTATTCATCTTAATTGTATTCCTCCATGTGGGAATCGAATCCACAAACAACCACGACTATAGTCAGGCGCAGGCCCTACTGCCCTATGATGGCCATGGCTAATGATAAATTTATTTTAAGCATAAAATTTTTATAATGACCTGTTTAAGTGATGCTTCGATAGCAGCACCAGGAGCGAGGGCCTCGTCACGGTCAGACCGCTCCGCAGCGGCGCGATCTCTCTGTTCCAGCCAGCGAGGGTCTAGCAGACCGATCCTCATGTGGTCAGCCACTTTATTTGCTGGAATCTTTTCTCCCGTAATGGGCGAAACCAGCCATTCCTCACTTGCCGGAGTCGGTTGAGCACGAGCTCTCTTTGGATCGTACTTCTTAACGACTACACGATCTGGACGAGGTGGTAGAGGAGCTTCCTCCCCAGCTCTTGGAGGCTCCGGAGGTCCTTCATCATCTGATGAGGAACTCTCTTCCTCCATATCCTGGACACGATTGTCATCAGGCCGCTGTTGTTGATGGGTTCTGTCCTCCATTTCTGCCAGATCATCGTCAGATTCGGATTCTGTTTCAGATTCCAGCTGCATTTCTGTATCATCTTCCTCGTTTCCATGGGTTATATCTTCCCCACGTTCTTGGGCAAGCACTCTAGCGCCTACTTCCAAAGGTGTGGTAGGTGGCGGGAACTCCCCCGGTTCTCCAGCTGGATAATCTACAGTTTCTACTACAACAAAGTCGTGCCAGTCAATGGAAGCGTAAGCCAGTCGTTCTTTCTCTATGCGCGCCTCGTCTGCCGCCTTGCGTCTTGCTTGGTGAGAATGCCACGCCGCTCTGCTTCTAGCCTGTTCTAGCACCCCTGCACGTATTTCACCACTGAGTTTCGTTACTAACTCCTTTGGCGGCAGTAGCACTTTAGTATATTGTTCTAAAAGCCTTGTAAAATATTGGAAAAGGGAGTGCTGTGGCCGTAAGAAATCAAATTGGTGATTGCGTTCTTCTTTCTTCATTAAATCTGTCAAAAATTGCCTGCCATTTCTGGCCACAAATTGAGCTGTGAGCTTAACAATATCAAGTTCAAGTGCTGAGATGGAAGGTGGGTCAGCGATGAACTCAAAATCTGGAGGAGGATCACGAGGTGGTGGGGGTTCAGCTGGAGCAGCAGCTTTAAGTAGTTCCTGTTGCCGAGCAGCTGTAGCGGGTGCAAGTCCAGGACGCTGGATTGGAGGCACAACAGACGGAGGATCAGGGCCTGTAAAATTGACTTACAATAAACATGTGTATTATTATATTTTACAAACTGTATATTATAATTCACAAACTGTAAATAGTAACAAAAATTCTTTGGTTTATTGTTTTTATACACCAATGTTCCTTCACGAAGTTTCAGTTCACGACCATTAATATATCAAACTTTTTATTATTTTGTAGTAATATTAGGCCTTTAGGTTAGTGGTGTAGGATTATCAAAGAATATTGAATTCTTGGAGTTATTAACATGTACAAATATTTTTTATCTTATCTATCCATAACCATACTATTTTAAAAGTACTATTAACTATAATGAAACCAAAATCCCACACTAGTCCAAATAGAGTATTTACGGTCAGTTCTTAACTTATGAAGGGGTTTGGTTCCACAACTTTGAATGTAATTGAAATTTCATACAAAAATTAATATTATAATGTGATAGACACGTATGAATATATTATATAAGCAAATATAATGGCTTTTACTTAACACGCAATGCCTCTATAATCGGCGAAAAGTAGGGAACAAAGTGTCTTAACACTAGGTTCCCTCTGCCTACTACTATGTGACATCTTAACACTAGGTTCCCTCTGCCTACTACTATTAAACTTTTATCAAAGTGGGATTCACATCTGCGCTCTACAAAATCGATCCCAGTGCACTTTCTACTAAGCCTTATGTTCCATTTTAAAATGTCTTTTTCTATTTCCTAAGTGTGTTTAATAAATTACATTATCTCTTACAAAATGTAGTTTTCATAGAATAATTTTTTCACAAGAAACAAAAGTAACTACTCAATAAAATGAACATTAATTTTCAAATATATTTATATATGACAACATTAATTATATATTACACATTGGAAGTATTTGTTTTTATTCGTTTTTCTTATTTTAGGTTATATATTGTGAGATCCAATTTACTAATGTTAACTAAAACAAAAAAGATAATATATATTAACATACCCTTTCCTTCCCTTATTTCCTTAACTTTATGTTGATAGTAAGCATTATAGGGATCTCCTGAATTAAGAAAATTAAACTTTGGATTTCCAAGTTCATTTTGCCTAATGCGAGCTTCAAACTCTGGTCCATTTCTCGCTACAAAACTGGCTGTCTTGTCCACAATATCTATGCAGGTTGGTTAAGGAAAATATTTCTTGAAAAGAATGGTGAACTAAATACAATTACATTTATACTATGTAGACATACATTGATAATTTGATTAAATGTTACATTTTATATAAAACAAAGTCAAAATTATTATGGCACACAACCATTTATGTAAAATGAAGATGCAATACTTACTTATGACTTCAAATCATCAGTTGATACTGTGCTATCGTAGCAAAGTATAAATTATTAAAGGATACTCCTAACTTCAGGCGGAGGATAGATGATGCCAATAACAGGCGCTGGTGGTGGTTGAGGTTCTTCTTGTTGCACCTCGTGTGATTGCCCCGGAGGGAGCAACACATCGATCGAAGGCATTTTAGCCTATCTAGAGGTTTGAACTAATCACAAATAACTATTTCTTTCTAAATAATCGGTCAATAAATCATAACACAACCAAATAATTGATAGTTGATACACGCCATATTACACAGATAAATAATTAAATTTGGTTACTTGTCAGATATAGGCTATATAATCTATTCGAACATTGATTTTAAATATTTCAGTTTAATCAATTCATTTCCACATTTGCATTCAACCAAGTAAATCAATTTTCAAAAAATGAAATAAAACTTTGTAAAATTTAAAAATAAATTCATAGCTAATATTAATACCATATAAATATTGGTATTGTGACTACAGCATAAATCGATATTGATCTAGCGGCTGGCAGCTTCTAGGGTGAAGAGTAAATTATGGGTTCGATTCCCACTTCGAGGGATCAGTTTTAGTTCTCTATTCTAGTGACAAGTGAAACAACATCAATATGCAATATGCAATAATGCTCGGTTTCTTGTGGTAAGCTAAGGAAGGAGTCCTAGCTTTTGTCTGCATACCTACTCTGTTTTCCAACAAAAAACGTGAAAATAGCTCAATAGATTTTCTTGATAAAATGCATTTAATATTTCTTTTTAATCTCCTTAGATTTTATATATTAAAAATTGTCTTAAAAATATTACTTATAGGCTCCTAGCAAATGTGATAACTTTAATTGCGCCAGGAACACATAACCTTAGCGGAATATTTTAGAGAGATAATTTTTTGACATAGGCAACATTTCTTTAATATAAAATTATTTTAATAATTCAGTAAATTTAGAAAGACTAACTTTTAAGAGTTGAGGGGGTTAAGAGGATTTATCATTATACAATAAAAAAAATTACTCTTCTATACTTTTATGGTAACATGAACTATTAAACCATTGCAGAGTTTCAACAGAAGAAAATATTTTGTTATTGGAATTAGATAATACAGAAATAATAACAAAAGCATAACTGAAAATCCACAACGTTACAGCAATCAACATTAACCAAAGGGCAGTTTGAGTTCGCCATTGCTTTTCCAATTGATTCTGCTCATACCCAATTTCAATAGTATGAGGCTCATTTTCGTCTTTAACCTAAAATAAAATTCCGCTATAAAAAAATAACATTAATTATAAAAAATAGTGCATTCCTCGAGAAGACTTACGTAACAGGCATGCTCTGCTGTTTCTTGTAAAAGTTGCATAAAGATTGTCATTTTAAATTTGAAATAACAAGTCGGTATAAAACGTTTTTAAAGTAGTCTCATAAAATATTATTAAATTATTGTTTATAATATAAGTTTTACATTTTATTTAAATTTGACTTTTATAAATTTTATATGACAGGTATATTAATGAGTATAACAGATCAAATCATAGCAAGAAGGTAAAATAAAAGTACCACATATTTTATTAATTTTATTGTATAAAAATTAGTAAAATGCAGATTAAAGAAACACTAAAAAACCTAAAACACAATAAAACATATTGGTTCTATAAGAATAAAAAATCTTAAACTAAGATTACACACTGGTAAATATTTTAAATATCCAAATAATAAATATATTAAATATTATATTACTAATTATAATAAAATGATTATTGGCATTTAAATCGTCACTTAAGCTCCTAATTTTCACTATGGCACATCATGAAATTAAAAAAAAGAAGGAAAACCTTGATAGCGTTATTATTTAATCAATAT
Organism: Dryas iulia moderata; assembly: GCA_019049465.1. Taxonomy (NCBI): domain Eukaryota; kingdom Metazoa; phylum Arthropoda; class Insecta; order Lepidoptera; family Nymphalidae; genus Dryas; species Dryas iulia. Next base: position 11,245,042 of record CM032419.1, on the reverse strand, counting down.
CGAAACGTAAAATTTTAAATTTAAGATTTCAGTTTTGCTTAGATGACCTAAAAAATAGTTTAATAATTACTAAACTTTATTTTTATTTAATTAACGCCATTAATCGTTGCTAAGTCATCACGTTGTTCATAAACGGATCGAGGTGCGATTTTCTCCCTTTCTTCATTTCCCGCCAAAAACATGGCCAGATGTTCCTGTAATCATCGTAATTCTGGAGTCATTTTACAATATAATGATGAATGATGAAGTTGTGTACGTACTTATTCACGTTATCCAAATAAATAGCACTCAAAGTGGCCAAATAAAATTTTATAAACATAAAAAACTTGGAAATTAGTAAAGTTATCATATCATTTAGTTAGTAGACTTAATCATTTTTTTGTAAAAAAATTGTTCTATTCTACTTAAAGTATTAGGATTGGTAGTCCATTTCCTATTTATCATGACATTGCCAAATTTCTATGTTACCTTAACGTCATCACTTTTAAATTATTAATTAATGCATTATCATAAAAAAATCTATCAGAATTTTGCCAAAACATTGTCCATTGAATTTATATTGTGGACCATCAGATACTAGATGAGATAGACACTATAAATAAGTCTAGTTACTTTTAAAAATAACTCCGCAAAAGTAAAAAATAAAGATTACCAACCAAGTAAGTTTTGGACGACGCTTGTAGGTTTTGCAACATCTCATGTAATCTTTGGCGAAGATTCTCTACCTCTGATAGAGCTGTTTCGACAGGCAATGTCTAGAAATAAATACACAATATTTTTATTATTATTTTTAAATTTATGCTTTAGTTTCACTGTCGAGGAACTCCGTCCATTATTAATATTTTATCATATAATTTTTTTTTTTTATAGCTTCACGCTGTATCTGGCACACAGCAGGGTAGGCAGAGGGAACCTCGTGTTAAGACACTCCGTTCCCCACTCACATAATTATATACAGAATAATCGATTATCCCATTTGTGCTATAATATATTTTTAAGTTTATGTTACGTTTTTTCTCATGATGTTGATGATGATGTTAGTACTTCGCTTGCCACCCGAAATCAAATTCACCAATAACATGATATTGATAATAATAAAACTAATAAATAATACCTTCAGTAGTGCGTCAGAAGCTGCTGAGAGGCAATTCGTCACAATGGTCATTCCTTGACGAACGTTGCTGAAAGATATAATACAATTTTTGTTTAAAAGTTAAAAAAAAATAAAAGTGCTTTAATCGTGAAGAGTTAGTTCCAAGCATTACTCTGAGCTTCACAAATACCAATACAAACGTAAATGTGGATTAAACTTAATTTATGTTGTTCAATAAAGCAATCCAAGGGCCAGTCGTGGCGCAGTGGCATAAAGTGTGACTGTAAAGCGACTGGTTGTGGGTTCGATTCCCACTCGAGGAGTGAAAATATTTAATATTTCAATTTTCTTCGCTCTGGTGTCGAGGCAAAGCGCGGCGTTAAGTTCCGCCACTTAACACGCAAAGCTTCCGAATTCAGCGGAAAGTGGGGAATGGAGTGTCTTAACACTAGGTTCCCTCTGCCTACACTGCAGCGTGCGTGATACAGTGTGAAGCTAAAAAAAAAATAATGCCATCTGTAAGCTCGCATCGCTTGCACGTGGTGGTGCAATAAGACAGCGGCAGCGTCTGATTGCAAAGCGATGATTGTAAGACCGATTCCCACTCGGGAATGAGTACATTTAAATTCCATTTATTTCTTTAGGCACCTCTACCAGCCTACCATCCACTACGCGGGAAAAAGCGCAAAGCTGCTCTTTTTTGTACATTACTGTGTGTGTACATTAAATATATAAATAATATAGTTTTAAAAGTAAATAAAAAAAACATTTTACAATTACAAAAATATAAATAAATAATAAAAATTTTACTTTGGAAAATCAGTATGTGTATAATTGATAAAATGTACGATCTTCCTAGCAGATTCACGGGATAGAAGTACTAATAACTCCTCAAGCGTAGCTGGTCGTGCTTGATTCTCGGGCTCTGGCTGGCTCAATGAGGAGTACAGTTCTTTAGCTTTCTTCCAGGCTAGTACTGGGTCTGTGGCGACCTGTATAAATGCAAATTAGGATTAATATGTAAAAAAATTGGTCGACAGATTGTTTGTACATAAAAATAACATTTGTTTTAACACGTTTTGAAAGAAATATATAGAACTAATTACTCCAGTTTAAGGGGCCAGTCGTGGCGCGGTGGCACAAACGTGTGACTAAACGAATAGTTGTGGGTTCGATTCCCACTCGAGAAATGGAAATATTTAATATTTGGATTTTCTTCGCTCTGGTATCGAGGCAAAGTGCGTCGTTAAGTTCCGCCACATAACACGCAATGACTCTAAAAATCGGCGGAAAATGAGGAACGGAGTGTCATAACACTAGGTTCCTTCTGCCTGTACACAGTAGGGTTACTGTGTGCAAATTCGGAGGCTTTGCGTGTCAAGTGGCGGAACTTAACACCGCGCTTTTACCTCAACACCAGAGCAAAAAAAAATGAAAAAATTAAATATTTGCTTTCTGAGTGGGAATCGAATCCATTTCCAGTCGCGTTAGCAGTCACACTTTTGTGCCAATGCCACTGGTCCATTTTTTATACGGTTTATAAAATTCTTTTTCAATTTTCAAAGTCTGCGATAACACTTTAAAAAGTACTTTTAAATATTTTTAAAGTGTTATTCCACACTTAGGAAAATTGCTCAGTGGTGAGAGCGCCTGAACGGTATTCAGGAGGCGGGTTCAAATCCCGCTGCGTTCAAATTTTTATACGTTTTCTTTAAATGTCTTTTTCACTTTAAAAGTATTAAAAAGTTCATAATTACCCTTATCAATGAAAGTAGTTTATAAGTTAAATTACTTACCAATTCTGCCACATAGACGAGCACATGGATCTGTTCCTTAAAAGCTTTGGCCTCAGCAAGGGCTTGCCTCGTAAGTCGTCTCTGCAGCTTCCTTTTCAGCCTCGCCCCGTGCTGCACCGCCTGCGCCGCGCGCGCCCTCCCCGACTCGTTGCCGTTGTCTACTGCATCCGCATTCGTCACTATGATCACCACTATAGTAAGGAGACCGTCTTTAACCTAGCCTCTTTTAACGGTTGAGATGTTTTAATGCTTTGTTTTAGTATATTTTTGAAGTGAAAACTTCTTTAGGCGCGTTGAGTGTTTTGGTAGAGGGTAAAATCCTCGGTTCGCGTCACCGACATGCTAATGAGTAATGATAATAGTATTGAAATTGAAATTCGTGTAAATATAAATACTATGTATAATTAAGATAATTGTATATTAATTATTTTTTGTATTTATATTTTGTTCATGATTTGTTTAACCCATCATATGTAACTAATAACTAATAAATAAAAAAAATCATATAATTTTTGCATATAGTTTTACTTACACTCAACTTAATAGTTCCGTTTTCACTTCTATCGGCAGTCCCACGACTGCTACTTTAATTTTTTTGGTTAGTTTTATCTATAATTTTTTTAATTATTTTTATTAAGGGACTTTTTAAGTGAATTCGCAGAAATGTCAGCCTCATCGTTTTTTTAAAACAAACTTTAAACAAACAGGATTTTCTTGATCCTAATTATCAGAACATTATTTATAATTATATAGCATTTTAAGAATCGCAGAATAAGGTTAATGAACATTGAAAGATAAAAAATATCTATTTAATTTTATATTACATAGTTTTTATCTATGAATTGTATTTAAATATTTTATTATTTAGGCTACCTATCCTACACATCTAAGTTATTTTTAATGCTGTCGATTTTTTTATAGTAGGTATAGAGGAGGCATAGGAACGTTCGGTTCACCTGATCATATGGTTCGTTGGTTTTTAACTTTAGGTTTTGATTTAATTGGTTATTAATTAAGATATATCATATAAGTGCTAACAAAGCTAAACGTTGTGCAATTGATTAGATAAATATATTTTTTAAGATTTTTATTAGTATTCTTAAGCAAGTTTAGTTTCTGTAAACGACTGGTTGTGGGTTCGATTCCCACTCGAGGAGTGGAAATATTTAATATTTCCATTTTCTTTGCTCTGGTGTCGAGGTAAAGCGCGGCGTTAAGTTCCGCCACTTAACACGCAATGCCTCCGAATTCGGCGGAAAGTGGGGAACAGAGTATCTTAATACTAGGTTCCCTCTGCCTACTCTGCTGTGCGGGATACAGCGTGAAGCTAAAAAAAAAGTTTAGTTTCAATATAAATATATAAATAGGTATATAATTACTGGATATAATATGATTCAATCTTGCCATTTTGTTTGCTTAATAGGCTCAAAGTCTAAATCTTGGAGTGATATTGGTTCTAATTTGTCACATATGAACTAGAGATAACCTCTACTATCGTAAAGTTGCATTCGTCTGATAGGCAAGAGGACAATTTCCTCCCAATAAAGTCTAAACGCAATCAGCATTCAATATGGCGGTCTGATAATTCCAATTAGACGATGCCCAGACAAGAAGTTCAGACTTTAGATCATAATTGGCGTTAATGACTGTCTGTGAGTGATGGCTGATGGGTACAGTAAAATTTTGACCTCTAATTAATGTGATAATCTTTATATCGATTATTAGAATTATTTATGTTTATCATTTACCTATATTATACTTAGAAAGCTATATACATATAAAAGCATACCTGACTGACTGACTGACCGTTTTATTTATAAACACATTGCTGAAATGACTTTGCTAGCAACTTGAAAATTGGTCAAACGGTTCATGTTGTAAGTTAACACTATGAGAGGACTTATAGAAATTCTACCCCTAAGGACGTAAAGTAGGTGTGTAGAGTTTATAATTGTAATTATAGAATTTTTGCATTTTTAAACTTAGAAGCATGGATTTTAATGAAAATAGGCTTCAGCAGGGTAGGCAGAGGGAACCTAGTGTTAAGACATTCTGTTCCTTCCTTTCCGCCGAATTTGAAGACATTGCGTCTAAGCGGAACTTAACGTCGCACTTTGTCTCGACACCAGCGAAGAAAATGGAAATATTAAATATTTGTACTCCTTGAGTGGGAATCGGATCCACAACCAGTCGCTTTACAGTCACTACGCCACGACTGGCCCCTATGAAAATAGATAGGTACTAAAATACTGACTATTATCTTCTCGCAATTTTCCCTAAAAGAGGACTAGATAAATATACAACATCTCACCATCAGCAGCATCTTGGTAGTCAGGCGGCAAGTATTTGTCTACGTATTTGTCAGCGGTAGTCAAGGCGCGGTCTAAAGCGTTCGCGGTGACGGCGGTCACGCGGGAGTCTAGCACAGCTGTGCCTAGCTGCTTCACTGAGTCCGCCCTACGTAGCACGTATTGACGGGTTTCTGAGTACATCTAGAACAAAAAATTAAATATGCAGGACATTTAATCTCACAGAAAATTATAAAATTAAATGGTAATTGTAGAAAGTGAGTACCAAGATATGAAATTAGAATGATTTTATTGCTAGCAGCTTATTTTTTGCTAATTCTCTCATCAGCTTATTCTTTGAAAGTTTTTTTTAAGACTTTTGGATGGACGGATGGCTCCTTAAATCTACACTTGGATCATAGCTTTCGTGTTAGAAAAAAATCACAATCATTTAAAAAAAATCAACAGATACGTTTTATCCAGATGGGTATATCATAATTATTATACGCTTGTAACAATTTATTTTTATTGGTAGTAATGTATGGCTCAGTGGTTAGAACGATTGGGCGGTTCGCAAGTTGAAATCTCGGTTCATTCAATTTAAAAATAACGAAAAAGGCTTTAATCATATTTTCTTAGAAAATACTCACAGCCTGTGGTGGCAAGTATATAGATGGTACCCTTTTCTCCACTATATCCAGAGACTTGCAGAGAAACCTGTCGAGTTGATTGATCGGTGACTCTAGAAGCTGGACAGCTGGTAGTGCGAGCTGTACTCCAGTAGCTAAAGACTTTTCCCCTATGGATAGATACCATCGTAGAAGCGGGTTTGATTCCTGTAAACAGAATATTTTTTTTGTTGTCTTTCTGAGTATTTGGTTAACTGTGTTACAAAATTTGAAACAATTTGAATATAAAATTTTAATATTTATTAAAAAATATTTTTATTTTAGTTCCCTACTACAGTCTAGTCGCTACTATGATAAATGTATAAGAAATATACATTTCTTTTAAATACACACATAAGCAGTAACTAAAATAAAATTCTGGCTTACCACAAATATATCTTACTTGAGTAAAGAATAATCTATGACCAATAGATACTTAAAACTCAGCTCTCAAGCAATAGATTAACAATTTAAATATACAAACTATCATGATTTTAATGAAATATATATTTTTTTCATAAACTAAAAGCGTCAAGTAGTGACGCATTCTACCAAGTTGCTTATCACATATTTGTGTAATAATGACTCTTATATATTTAAATACACTTAATATTGACATTCATAGTAGAATGTACTAAGTATTATTAAAATGGGAAACTTAAAACTAGATTTTCCATGTCTACACGAGGAAAAACCTAACGCTAAAATTGTTAACTTACCCTGATCCTAGAGTAAATTTTCTCGGTAACTTCAATACCGGATCCAACAATGGGGATGCTGGCTACCCGCTGGACCACTTCCAGCCTCGGCAGGCCTTGCTTACGTGCATTCACTATAATTTATATTCATTAGTTACGGTTTAGTTGTTTTGTTCCTAATATTAAAATTTCGATAAGTTCGAAGAGAAAATCTAGTGTTAGGACTCTCCGCTCTTCACTGTGATCTATTTTTAGGGATATTGTGTGATGGGTAACGATACTCAAACCATGCTCTGTCTAACCAGAAAATAAAAATGATTTGCATATTTTAAAAATATGTAATTTTTCACCAATTTGATCACTAAATAAATGTTTTATATACATCTCTAAACTTATTTATATAAAAATATATAAAATATTCTTAAAATAATATTAAAAACAATATTATAACACCTTTCGGTTCTTGACTGTCTTTTACCGCTTGTAGGTACGCTTCAGCCTTTTTAGCAATAGAGCCCTTTACTCTCTTATTAATACAAACGTTATATGGACTGGTAAAGTTTTCCGAACAATGATTGTCACCGATCGCCATTTTAGTTTATTATTATATTTTTTTATTATACTTTTGCGTCACAAGTAAGTTTTCTTTTATATTCTATATTTTTTTACTTTTCGTGTATTTCGTGTCAAACAATTCCACGTAGTCACCGTGTAGAACTGGTAAACTTAATTGCGAGATTATACACTATAATGTAAAAGGTTATCTATATGTTTAAATTTATTTAACCGACTATTAAAATGAGGACATCGATATTTATAAATGTACATTAAATGATATTCAAAGTTCGATTGTTACATAATTATTTATGTGTAAATTATCTTCTTCTTTCATTAAGCCACTGATTGATTGAGTTTTTTTATCTTTTTTATTTGCTGTTTGTTCAATACTTTTATTGAATTTCTTTGTAAATAAAAATAATAATAATATAATCGATATGTAACTAGCTATATAAAAAAACAGAAGAAGCTTTAACAAGAAATAAAAGTCCAAAATATTATAATGTTATAATTTAGATACTACTAAATGATTATTTTTCCACACACTTTTCACCTATTGCCATTTACGCCCCAGAAAGCTACTACTGTTACAAGTGGACTAGCAGAAAGCTACATGATGTAGGTACCGCCCACGACCCTGTGTAACACCAGAAGTGCTACAAGGGTGTGAGTTTGGAGCGTATTGTGCGGTTAGAAAATTCAGCGGCAGGAATTACGTCAAACAGGTCTCCAGAACAGTTCACGTGATAAATGCGGTAGAAAGCGCATCAAGAAGAAATGTCTCTACGCAACGCGAAAATGTCAAGTCCTTCACAGATTACTGGCTCCGTAACGATTTTGGGCGTGAAGTACTGTATTGCTCGGTCAATGACACCCAGTTTCTTCGAGGCTAACTTAACCGTGCTCTCCAGATGATCGCGATACTGGCACTTACTGGAAATCTTAAGGGCCAATATGCTGATGCTGGGTGTTGCTTTAAGAGGAGCGTTCTCGAAAACTGGCGACACGATAAATGGGAGTTTTTTGGTGGTTAACGCGTAAAATTGTGTCTTCAGTTGGGTCTCTTGGGGTAGTTTTTCTTTCAGGACCGCTGGAAAGGGGGAGGGGGTAGTATTGGACTCTGATGCCCGAAATCACCTAATTAAAAACGCAGTGGCATAGAGCCACTACTTCACGCCGGTTTCAAATGCCGAGGGTGGTATAGAACCAGTCGAGTCGGCCCATACGATTTGCCATTGCGGGCAACTTAACTCTAGCACACGTATTTTAGTCGCATTCTCTCTACGACACCTCCAATACTACGGTGATCCTATTATAAGCCGGGATCACGAGGCAATCGGTCTACCACAATTCGATACTAATCAGTAAATAAGTTTTGTCTGTATCTTGATTATTTATTGACTATTATTTTATGTTTTTTTGTCTGTTGGTATTCGCACGTCTTCTTATTTTTTTTTCACGCTGTTTCACGCGCATAGCAGGGAAGGCAGTGTTAAGACACCCTGTTCACCACTTTCCGCCAAATTCGGAGGCATTGCCCGTTAAGTGGCGACACCAGAACGAAGAAAATGACAATATTAAATACTCTACTTCTACCTCGAGTGGGAATCGAACCCACAACCAGTTGCTTTACAGTCACTCTTTGTGCCTCTGCGCCACGACTGGTCTTCTTATTTACTGACCAGTAAGTAGACTGATTGAATCTTTATTGTATAGGTCTTAGTCATAGGCAATACTGGGGATGTAACTGATTTTAGAGAGTAGATATAAAGGTATGAAGATATCTTATGTAGAGTCAAAATATACCACATAAATCATAAGAAATAAGGAAAAAGACATTTAGTAAACGTATAAAAATTTGAATGCAGCGGGATTGGAACTCGCGCCTCCTGAACCGTCCAGGCGCTCTCATCGCTGAGCCATGCGTTCTACTACCAGCTGCGATGAAATTCTTATACGCTTTATTACAAATTTTTACACGTTTTCTCAATGTCTTTTCAATTTTCCTAAAATGGGGAGTAACACTTTAAAAATGTTTAAAAGTAAATAAAGAAAAGTTTTATCAACAAAACTTGTTAACCGTGTTGTGTAATTATCCGACGACCGACATAAAAAATTAAAAATCGGGGACAACTGATGAAAAACCACAACAATCTGGTAAACTATAAGAAATATGTAAAGGTCCTTCTAACAAATGTGCTAGGCATAAGAAAATGACCACTTTTCTTTGTCAAATGTAACTAAAATGTAAACATTTTAGGCCAATGTGATGCAGAAGGAGTATAAACGCGACGGTTGTAGTTTCGATTTCCAGACGGCGGAATGCTTATATTTAAATTGTTATCTTTTCAAAAAGAGAAGCGTTAACTGTACACTTCATACGTAATGACTCAAATTTAGGTTAAGATGGAGAACTGTAAAAAATACATTCTTTTTTTTTGTTAGCTTCACGCTGTATCCCGCACACAGCAGAGTAGGCAGAGGGAACCTAATGTTAAGACACTCGGAGGCACTGCGTATTAAGTGGCGGATCTTAACGCCGCGCTTTGTCTGCGAAATGATAAATATTTTCACTCCTTGAGTGGGAATCGGACCCACAACCAGTCGCTTTACAGACACACTTTGTGCCTATGCGCCACGACTGGCCCCACTGGTAAAAAAATACATTCTTTCCGAAAATCTGATTTGACGCAAGAAAATGTTCACATTAAAGTAAGTTTTTATAATTCTGGGTCCAAGTTTTCGTATCAAAATATCATATATTATAAATTCATAAAAAACACGAGAAAGGAGTTGCGGGCATCAACTAGTATCAAAACTATAATTTTAATATCGACGGAATAATTGACTTTAAACATTTTTAAAATGGTATTCCAAATTTAAGAAAACTGAAAAAGACATTTAGAAAACGTATAAAAATTTGAACGCAGCGGGATTCGAACCCGCGCTTCCTGAATACTGTCCGGGTGCTCTCACCACTGAGAACGCATTGCTCCCATTGCGTTCATATTTTTTAAGTTTTCTAAATGTCTTTTTTAATTGACTTTTGCTTGTAATTTACTCTAAGGTTCTTGTTATAATCATAAATGTACATTTATTTCAAATAAATTCAGTTACATAATAAAATGAACACTTCGTGATATATGCGGCTGAACTCTGAGTATAATTTATTCTATTTATAAACAAACATAACTCTCGACCCGGAACTGTATTATCATGATATCAATAAGAAATATTATAATATAAAAAAATGATTTACGTAGCTATAAAAAGTTGCAAAGTGATTTACAAAGATGAATGACCCAGAAATATTGTTAAGTAGACATGCATAATACTTCAGAAACGCACTGTAGCGCAGTTGCAGCATGATTAAAATTTGAACTGCACAAAATGGCCGTGGGTCAATTTCTGCATAAGGGAATGTCCCGAAAATAGTAAAAAAATAAAATAAAAAAAAACACCGTAACTATGAAAACTACAAATGAAATTGTTTTTTACTACTCTATGTTTTAATTTTTACTTTACGTTGCCAATCCAGTTTTCGACGAATTATATTTTAATTTCTTTTTTTAGCTTTACACTGTATCCCGCACACAGCCGGGTAGGCAGAGGGAACCTAGTGTTAAGACACTCCGTTCCCCACTTTCCACCGAATTCGGAGACATTGCGTGTTAAGTGGCGGAACTTAACGCCTCGCTTTGCCTCGACACCAGAGCGAAGAATTTTTTAATAGCGTAGAATTGTTAATTTATTATTATATTATAAAAAATGGTAAATGTTTATTTACCAGTGATTTTTTGTTTTTTATTAATCTATGCGCTTACTTATACACATTTTAGTGTCAACCAAAATATAGTCGTCAAAATTAATAAAAAATAAAACTTAAATAATTTATATATTTTTTTATAAATGAATAAAATTTTATTTAATAATTTTAAATACTAAAATAATTGACTTACTTGTATTTTACAATGCTGTATTCTTATATGTATTCTCGTCTAACGTTCAACTGATATGTGCTCTCTTTCCGACTGCGATAGCAGCGTGGTGGGCAGGCGCACGCTAGAAACTGTATTGTACTTACGAGTGTGCCGGACTAAATTTAATATGCACAAAGATGGCGGAAAAAATAAAAAAATAAGAATGTTGTTTTTTTAATTTTGATTTTTGAATAAATTCATTTTTAGAAATTCATAATTAATATTGTATAGTAACAATATCAGCACAAAAATATTTGTAGAAAGTTAGGTCAATACAAGTTTTAAACGTTTAATATATGTCTGACTTACACTAGTAGGCTGCTTCAGATTACATTTTACTGAAATTTGGATTTAAAATTCTTGATTTCTCGTGAAAAAATATAAAAAGCTATTCTTAAAGTTGTTATTGTTAAAGTGTCACACACAATATCTGCAGAATTCGGCGTAAAGTAAGGAATGAATTGTCTTAACACTAGGTTCTCTAGGTTCTAAAGTTGTTTGAATTAAGATGTCTGTAGTGTTAAACTGGCAAGAGATTTTCGTAGATACAATATGTTTTTTAGCTTCACACTGTATCCCGAACACAGCAGGGTAGGCAGACGGAGATTCCCCACTACCGCCGAATTTCGAAAGCATTACATCTTTTACTGTACTAGGCTAATACTACTCATATTTTTTAAAGAAAAATAATGTCGACTAACTCGATTAGCAAGTTGACAATGTTTTCTTCTAATGTATCTAAATACTACGACTAAAAGAGTATTAAAAATTATTCTTAGAATAAAGTCAAATTTACATCATATTTTATATAATCTAGAAGAAACTGAAAAAAATATTATTCGCTCATATCACTCCTATGTCAGTGGCAATGACGAGAGTCATAAATCCTCTATAACGTCCATCTGAGAAAAGAATCGACTGATAACTGACAGATAAGGCATTGTTTATTACAACTTGTTTTGCTGATTAAAAATTATTTTTATATTCAACATTACCAGCTTTTTATGGTACAAGCAGAGAAAAGCTGGTGCTAAATACTTTCAATTATAATATCCGCCGAACACCTATTGTGTTTCGATTTCGATTTGATTCGATTCGATCGAACCCAAAACTATCGTGAGTACGGACGAAAAAATGCCAACTGCGCCATAGTGAAGTATCATCTGAAGCAATTTCTTCTTTTGTTGCTGTTTACTGGTCAAAAGTGTGTTTCGTCGTGGCTTAACTCTTCCTGGGCTATTTGTATTAGACCTCTGAAATTTAGCAGGGATATCGAGCACAGTGTCTTATGTGCTGTGAAGTTTTTTGATAACAATTGTAATAGTAGTTTTTGAATAAATGGTCATTAAATGGTCAAAAAGTGCCCAAAGACTTAGGCAGTGGAACGTTAGGTTAAGTGTTATGTGTGTGTTAAGAGTTTGCTTTTCAAACTTTTTAAACATATAATAACATTTAATATGTACTTCGATCGCCATGCAGAGCAAAGAGGCGGTTCCTAGTATTTTTGTAATTATTCTTTTCCTACTTTAGAATCTTTACAATATATTTTGTAACAATACTTTTTTATGCAAAAAGTTTTGAAAAGCAAGTTACACACATTTACATACATATCACGACGGCAAACGAGAATAAACATTAGAATACTAAGTTTATATGGAGAATAAGCGTAAAATGACTTATTTTTAAAATCCCTTTAAAAAATCATTAAATTCTAATCGATACTTGATTTCAAATACGAAAGTCAGTCTGTTTGTCTGTCATGCTTTCACGGCTAATCTACCGGTCCGATTTGAATAAAATTTAGAACAAAAGTAGTAAAAAACCCAGAGTCATACATAGACTACTTATTTTTTCAAATATCCACCTCTAAAGGGTTGAAATATATGAAAGTTTATATGAAAAATCTAAAGCGCTTGACTGATTTTTAATTCATTTGGCATAGATACAGTTGTCCAGTATACAGTAATCCTAGATTAAATATAGGCTACTTTATTTTTCAAAAATCCACCCACTAGGGTTGCAATATAACGAAACATTGACCGAGTTCATGCGGCGAAGCCGCGAACGGGGCGCTAGTCCATACTTATATTATAAATGCGAAAGTCTGTGTGTTTGCTAATCTACCGGTTCGATTTGGATGAAATTTAGAATGAAAGTAGTAAAAGTGACTGGGTCTAACATAGGCTACTTATTTTTTTCAAAAACCAACCTCTAAAGGGTTGAAATAGGGGATGAAAGTTTATATGAAAAATCTAAACCCCTTGACCAATTGTAATGAATTCTAGCATAAATATAGTTGATAATCTAAGTTCAAGCATAGGCTACTTTGTTTTTTAAAAATGTACTCCTGAGGGCTGCAATATAACGTTATAGTTATCGCGGCGAAGCCGCGAGCGGGCCACTAGTAATATATAAAACACACAATAAAATAAAACTACTAAAATGTTTGACATAAACTTGTGTATAAAGTGACATACAATTTGCTAAAATATCACGTATTTCCACGGGACTAATAAATCATTATTGTATAAGTTGGTGTAGATTTTAAAGTCATTAATATTTACGTTTAGACTAACGATCGTTCGTGGCTTCGCCTGTGTAAGTATACAACTTATCATACTAAACTTTCATCCCCTATTTGTAGTGGTTAATTTCAAAAAAAATCCTACATTTGGGCTATTTTCACTTGGAAAGCGTGTTTATAATACCCGCATCTATACTCTTTACTAATACTAATGTTATAAATGCTTCTGCGTTCGAAGGTCTCTCTGTCTGTCTCTTTGGACCAAACTAGTTGTGAAAATAATAAAAAAAATTGAAGAGTTGACTTTATTTGATCCTGGTCAACCATAGTCTACATTTTTCAAAAATCAAGCACTCATCGAAATAGGAGATAAAATTTTTTATACAAATCTAAATTGCTTCAATGATTTTTCAGAGCAAGATAGTTGATGATGCAAGTTCAAACATAAACTACCTATTTTTAAAAAAAGCTGGGATAAAATTTGTATGGAAAAGCCCGCGGGTGGAGCTTCGAACTGGTCACCAGTTTATAATATAAGGATGGATATAAGTTACGTACAATAATCATACAATATATGCACTCTAATCTATTTTACCCGCCAAAGGTGTTTCTAGTATCTCTAAATGAAAATGAAAAGGGGAGTAAAGTATTATTACATTAAATATGTATAAATAAAAAATGTCATTCGTTAAGCTGTTATAACTTATAACTTTCTCACGCTATAATCGAGTAAATCCTTTTAGTTTAAGCATAAGACTCACATACACAATACAATTAAACTACCGAGGCTTATCGGAATTCACCGACTAAGTACTTATATTATATCGCGATATAGAGATAAGATCTGAATCTAGTTATTTCTGAAATTATTAATAGCTTGCTGCTATTAATAATTTTAAAATAATACTTTTTTTTTGGCAATTTATTAAAAAAAACAGTGAAATATATCTGTACATATTGAACACATTTATATGACACGTAAAATAAAATTTGTTTTTTTTAATATTTTAGCAAGGAAAACACGAAAAATGTCATTCTACTCTTAACTTTCTGTCTATTTAGTACTTAGACCGACTTCTGGTTAAATCGGACCGGGGAAACAAAAAAGATTTGGGAAGTCAATTTATTGATTTGACTACTTTACTACCTTTTGGATTATATATAGCACATTTTTTTTAGCTTCACTCAGTATCCCGCACACATTCGAGTAGGCAGAGGGAACCTATTGTTAAGACACTCCGTCCTCCACTTTCCGCCGAAATAGGAGGCGTTAAGTGGCGGATCTTAACGCCGCGCATTGCTTTTGATACCAGGGCGAAGGAAATGGAAATATTAAATATTTCCACTCCTCGAGTGGGAATCGAACTCACAACCAGTCGTTTATAGTCACACGTTCGTGCCTATACATTGCGTATACAGTGGTATAATACATAGGTGATATTGCCATTGTCCTTCTAGCTACGTATTTATTGTTTTATATAGATACGTATACGATTATTATGTTTCGTCGTAATCAATATTAAAATGAGTTATTATCATTAATAATCTTATCAAAGTGTTGGACATACCAGAAAAGAAATGCCACAATTGTTTCAGTTTTGTCACATAATAATTACTAGATACAACGTTGACATATTGACTAGGAAGTGTTCAGTGCTTTTGTTTTATTCGTATATTTTTATTATAAGGTATATATTTGTATATTTTTTTATTGTGTATCGTGAAATCGCTTTTGGACTTAGTGTAAGTCGCTGGGATTGTACCCGAATTTGAATTCCAGTTGGGCTTGGATGATGCAAGTATTATTTTGGAAAAATATGTCTAATTAATGGCTAATATCTTCATTTACTTTGTCTAGACTCTCCAGAGTTTAGACTTTAACTGGTTTAATGAAATATAGTGTTGGGCTTTATCACCCAATACTTAATGTTGTGAAAATGTGCACCGATAGATAATACATTTGTATTCTTGTCGAGTTTAATAAAATTAAATAACACTTCTTTAACTTTTGTTAACTGTTACCTGTTCTAAATACTTTGAAGACGAATATTTCTAAAAAGGTGCTATTTTCAAGCATATCTAAGTTTATTTTCCTTATGAGCACAGTCTTAAATTATTAAGTGAGAATAAGTGTCACTTAGAAATTAATAAATAGCTACCGTATCAATACCTAAGTGTGTGTGTAAAGGACATGTAAAGTATCGCATTATACAAAACACAATAGTTATAGTAAAGAGTGTATTTGATAATATATAGTGTTCACTTTCGAGGCAAGCTTAATGTCATGATAACATAAAATCATATGTAACTTCGTACCTGATTTTTTTGTGTAACAACATCAGGATAGACAGGACTAATTTACTAATACATGCGAAAGTACAAGAATATTTGTGCTAAGGACGTATTGAGAAAAGAAATATAGAGGATAGAATCAATATGAATATACAAATGCTATATTTTTATCCCGATTTTATGGTGATTTTAAAAATAGCTGTTGTTATTGCTGCCACCATCACATTGAGACAGACAGAGAAAAACGAAGAATATATACTTCGTTCTTTCTAAAAAAAAAAATAACCTAGTGTAAGGACACCAGGTTATTATTATTTTTTTTTTAGCTTCACGCTGTAACCTAGTGTTAAGACACTCCGTTCCCCACTTTCTGCCGAATTCGGTGGCATTACGTGTTAAATTGCGGAACTTAACGCCGCGCTTTATTTACTAGGTTCTTTTTGATCTCTATTATGCCGAACATGTGTAAAGCTGTAACGAAATTTTGTTATTTTTAACCCAAATGGCGATTTCGGATATCAGTGCCTCCAACCCACACATTTAATAAGAACAATGTCTTTTTTTGTTTATTTATTAACAGCAATAGGTCAATAATCCTTTACATATCTAATAGGTATTTTATTATGTCTCATAGGTAATGTTCGATGTTTATTGTCGGCCAGTGGTAAAAATCCTTATCATTTATAAATTATAATAAAGAATTTTTCTCAAGAACACGTCATGCAAGATGGAAGGAGACATCAAAATATTTGGAATTATACTTCTGTTCCTGTCAGGAACAGTATTTGGTGAAGGTATGTAATACATATTTTGTTAAGGTCACTTACGTACATATGAATATTGTGAAGCAGCCTCTAGACAACCTCTGATTGAATCCAGAACCATAAAAATAAATTCTACCAACCATCACCTTTGCGTGGATGTAGGTTAGACTGCTCTTTATATAGGTTAGACAAGAAAACCCAAAATATCTTTGCATCTCGTTCCCGAAGGAAGATTATAACATAAGTCTAGGGGTGTCTAAGCTTGGGATCTACGTTATGTGTGGGTCCCATAATTAGTCGAATAGTTTGATACTTGTACTATCCTAATTGTACTATCTATGCGCCAAAAAAGAAATTATAATGACATTCTACTAATAATATATGAAAACATTTCGATGTTAATGAATCACTATCAGTCACATTTTTTAGATAAAATGTATATTTCAGACTTCTCGGTATATCTATATTATTTTTTTTTTTTATTTTAGATGCAGATCGATGTTCTTATATGACTAACATTCCAAGGCTGCCAAAACCTGACGACTTGCCTCCAATAGAATTTGAAGGTATGCTATATGTATTTTTAGTATAAATTCGCACATTCAATTTACTTTTTTTCTGTGCTACTTTTACTCAATTAACATTAAATAAGTATTTTGCTCAGCTCTTCTCGCCATTCAGAGCAAAAAGGCGGTTCATAGTAACAGCTTCCAGCTATATGCTGCTAAGATGCATAAAATACGCGTTGCTATAGCAATATGGATGCGACTATCCTGGAATATACAAAAAAAAATGCTTCTATTCCGAATAAACTTTAAGAATACACAATTTAATGCCAATCCGTTCGTTCACATATTATTCGTAAATTGAAATCTGTATACATATGTACGAGGCCGTCGCAGCGCAGTCGGACAGCGACTGGCCGTAATCGTGATGGTTGTGGTTTCGATTCCCACTTTAGGAAATGATTTTTAAATTTTTCTTTTCTACGCTTTGATATCTAAGACATAGCTGTCTCGCTATCAACACACAATGTCTCGATTTCCGAAAGTCTTCTCTGACTTCCACGCTATGCGGGATAAGCGAGGATATTTTGACTTGAAAAAGACATTAAGAAAACATATAAAAATTTTAAAGAACCGAAATTCGAACCCGCTCCTCCTGAATACCGACCAGGCGCTCTCACCGCTGAGCTATGCGTTCAACGCATGGCTTAGCCATGAGCAGTCTTTTTCAATTATCCTAAGTGAGGAATAACAATTTAAAAATGCTTAAAGAAGATCTAAACTTGTTCAAATAATGATTGGGTCATTGTATCAATGTAAAATATATTGACAGGTTTAAACTGGGATCAGAGGCCTTTCATACCAGCACCGGAAAGAGATGACTTATGTATGAGCAGTTATATAGAAAATGGCCGTACTCAAGTCATATATATTGACGAGGAAATTGTTGGTGATATTGCTATTGCGAAGCTTAATTATAAAGGTAAACAAATATAGTTAATTATATAAATAAATAGTTCACTCGTTACCGTAACGACCGTTACCGTACTTGTTGGACTATATTGGTCAAACATGATTGGTCTTATAAAAAATATCTTAAAATGTATATTTCAATAAATTTGGCCTGTCGTGGCGCAGTGGCACAAGCGAGTGACTGAAAACGACTGGTTGTGGGTTCGATTCCAACTCGAGGAGTGAAAATATTTAATATTTCCATTTTCTTCGCTCTGGTGTCGAAAGCGCGGCGCTTAGTTCCGCCACTTAACACGCAACGCCTCTGAATTCGGCGGACAGTGGGAAACGGAGTGTCTTGACACTAGGTTCCCTCTGCATACCCTCCTGTGTACGGGATACAGCGTGAAGCTAAAAAACAAAGAAAAACAGTTACTATTTCATACATATTGGCTTTCTGTACTTCATCTTTATATAAACTTTCATTCGTCAACATATTCATATGTATCACTGGTAAGTCAATTGGAAAGGAAATTCCCTATAATAGCTAATTAGACTATAAAATAAGACTATTCTTCACACTTAGCAATATATTGTTTGAGTAATTCGAGCTTTTCTTTTACATAGGGGATGCCACTCCTTCTATAGTTCGCCCACTAACGTCAGGTTCGTTTAACCTGTTGGGTCCCGAATTAAGAAAGGAAAACGACGAATGGATATTATATATCACTCAAAGGTATTATTTTTTCGATTTATTGTAAATTAGCTACGATATTTAATTAAAGAGGTAAATATAAATAAACCAAACATTTAGAATAAGAATCTGCAACCGAGTTGGTTGCAGTTTCTAAATTGAGATAAAAAAAACAAAATTAAAAATTTTGAAAAAACCCACGACGGTTTAATTGTTATTGAAAAAGAATAAAATAGAAATCCCCCGCCTAAAAGAATATATGTAACGAGATGATGGGGACGACTTCGTCGGGGGCTGTCATTACTTTAAGTTTGCTAGCTTCCCCTAGGTTTTCATGCTGTTAAAACAGGTTTGGAAAAAAATTCAAATATTATTATGAATTTACAATTTTGATAACAGGTATTCCTTTTAGAAACTTTAAGAACGAAATCTATACTGTTAGCTACTATATTCAAAATAGAGGTTGCAACTGGCAGCCCCCGACGAAGTTGTCCCCATCATCTCGTTACATATATTCTTTTAGGCGGGGGATTTCTATTTTATTCTTTTTCAATAACAATTAAACCGTCGTGGGTTTTTTCAAAATTTTTAATTTTGTTTTTTATTTTAAACTTTTTAAAGTGAATAGATACACATTATATATTATTGCATAATTTCGAAATACTTTATATTAATCTTAATGCAAATCCAAAAGAAATTATAAACCCAATGCTTTCTGGCTATCAAATACTTATTGCAGCGCCTGGCAGATTGGCAACGTAACATTTTCAGGAAATTTAAGTCTAACCAAATCAGTAAAAATCACAAAACCCACTAGTAGTTTTGATTTTGAACAAACTAATTTGTAGTTCGTGAAATGGCATATAAAAACACGTAACAATTAAACCAAAACCTATCACAGAAAACCGCATCTAAATAGGTTTCACACAAAAAATACAAGCAATTGCTTATTGCAGCGCCCCCTGGTGAGGTGTCACACCACGACACATATAAGAGAACACGCGCTAATTAAGCCTGATCCTATTTTTGATAACTGCATACAAATCGGACTTATAGTTTGAACTTTGCATAATTAAATGTTTAATGCAGCGCCGCCTGGTGAGTTCTTAACGTAAAAAAATACCTAAAAACTTACACCAAGTAAAGGTCTAATAACTAAAATAACTAAAAATCTAAAAATAACTAAAAATCTAATACTAAAAACTCTGCCCAATCGGACTAGTAGTTGTGGTTTTTGTTTTAAATATTACAAACAAATGTTTACTGCAGCGCCCCCTGGTGAGTTAACACGATAAAACGTATCCAAGAAAATGCACTAATTAAACTTGAGCTCCTCATTGAAACTGCATCTAAATCGAATTCGTCATTTTAGCTTTGTACAAAGAATATTTTACTGCAGCGCCCCCTGGTGACTTGTCACCGTAATATAAATTTAAAAACATAGTCTAAGCAAAGCGGAATCTAATACTGAAAACTCTCTCCAATCGTACTAGTCGTTTTGGTTTTACACAAAAAATGGAAGCAGCTACTTACTGCAACGCCCCCTAGGGAATTGACACATACATGAAAATATGCACTAAGTAAACATACATGTCACATATATGAAAATATGCACTAAGTAAACTTGAATCTATCATTGAAAACTGCATTCAAATCGGACTCGTAGTTTTAGTTTTGCACAAACAAATGTACTTACTGCAGCGCCCCCTGGTGAGTGGCCACCGTAACGCATATATGAAAAGATGCACCAATTAAACTTGAACCTATTATTGAAAGTTTCATCTAAATCGGACTAGTAGTTTTTACTCTGCATAAACAAATGTTTACTGCAGCGCCCCCTGGTGAATTTTCACCGTAACAAAAAAATAAAAGTCTTATAATATGCATCAAGCAAAACTGAATCTAGTTCTGAAAATTCTATCCAATCGAATTAGTAATTTCGGTTTTAGACAGACAAATACAAGAAACATTTTGGTTTTACACAAAAAAACTCAAACAAATGCTTACTACAGCGCCCCCTGATGAGTGGTCACCATAACACATATATGGAAAGACGCACCAATTAAGCTTGAACCTATCCTTGAAAGTTTCATCTAAATTGGACTAGTAATTTTTGATTTGCATTAACAAATGTTTACTGCAGCGCCCCCTGGTGAGTTTTCCCCGTAACCAAAAAATAAAAATCTTAAAATATGCACCAAGCAAAGCTGAATCTTTTTCTGAAAATCCTTTTCAATCGGATGAGTAGTTTCGGTTTTAGACAAATAAATACAAAAAAAGTACAAACAAATGCTTACTGCAGCGCCCCCTGGTGGTTTGACACGATAAAACATGTCCAAGAACATCCACCAATTAAACCTGAATCTATCACTGAAAATCGTATCGAAATTAGACCATTATTTTTTGAGATAATTGAAAACATTCGTTTTCACGTAAAATGCTTACTGCAGCGCCCCCTGGTGAGTTAGGGCAATAAGACATGTCTAAGAATATACGCCAATTGAACCTAAACCTATCATAGAAAACCGTATCAAAATCGGACTTATAGTTTTGGAAATAATTGACATAGTAATTTGCACAAACACACAAACAAACAAACAAACAAACAAACAAACAAACAAACAAACAAACAAACAAACAACCTCTCACCCCAAACACATATACAGTCGCCGTTCCGTCGCGGGTAAAAACTCACATTTTAATATGATATTATAATATGTCGGGGCCAGTCGTGGCGCAGTGGCACAAAAGTGTGACTACAAAAGACTGGTTGTGGGTTCGATTCCCACTCGAGGAGTGGAAATATTTAATACTTCCACTTTCTTCGTTTTGGTATCGAGACAAAGCGCTGCGTCAAGTTTCGCCATTGAACACGCAATGCCTCCGAATTCGGCGGAAAATAGGGAACGGAGTGTCTTAACACTAGGTTTCCTCTGCCTACATTGCTGCATGCGGGATACAGCGTGAAACTAAAAAAAAAAATATAAGTATGCATTAGGTAATTTATGTATGCAATATAATTTTTACCACAGACAGGACTATGAAACCCCCAGCATGAGGCTTTACATGTTCACTATACAGATACCGGGCGAGACTTCAAGCTCTATCTCTTTACCTATTGTCAATATAGACGACAACGCACCTATAATACACATTTCTGAGAGCTGCTTTGTGCCTGTAAGTGTTATTATTCTATTAAAAATAAATTAGAGGCCAATCTTGGCGCAGTGGCACAAGCGTGTGACTGAAAACGACTGGTTGTGGGTTCGATTCCCACTCGAGTAGTGGAAATATTTAATATTTTCATTTTCTTCGCTCTGGTACCGAGGCAAAGCGCAGCGTTAAGTGCCGCCACCTAACACGCAATGCCTCCGAATTCGGCGGAAAGTGGGGAACGGAGTGTCTTAACACTAGGTTCCATCTGCGTACTCTGCTGTGTGCGGTATACAGCGTGAAGCTAAAAAAAAAGAAATGAAAAGGGTAAAGGAATATGAGAACATAAAAAAGAGTAAGATCACTCAAGCTTACGGAAGCATAACACGCTAAATGCTATAAAATCCTATTTTTCTTTCAATTTTTTTAAAGAATAAGAACAACGTTGTTAGACATCTCTCTACAAATCAATTTCATCGTTACTTAAAGACTTATTTTTTTATAACGAAGTGTAATTCATTATTCATATGTGATAATTTTATTTTGTTCCCACATTATAGACATAGAAAATACAAGTAATAATTTGAATGTATCTTCGTCTAGCAATTATAAAACCTGCTTTCGAAATCAAATCCTGCTGCTTGTTTTTTTTATATGACTTAAGCTTAATCCGCGGATAACATTTTAAAACTAAATAACAATATTATTTCCTAATATATCTTCACTATACATTGACATTTATTTTGTATATATATATATATATATATATTATTTTTTTATCTTCACGCTGTATCCCGCACTTAGCAGGGTAGGCAGAGGGAACCTAGGGTTAAAACGCTCCGTTCCCCACGCACCGCCGAATTCGGAGGCATTGCGTGTCAAGTGGCGGAACTTAACGCCCCGGTTTGCCTCGACACCAGAGCGAAGAAAATGGAAATATTAATTACCCATCCAACGAGGGGTATCGAACCCACAACCAGTCGCTTTACAGTCACACTTTGTGCCACTGTGCCACGACTGGCCACAGTGTATATAATAATATAATCTATTAAAAAAATAAGCGAATATGTGATTGAATACCATAGAAATCATTAACTACAAGGTCATCTCAGACACCTCGGTTGCTAAAATAATCCTTTACTAGGCGTAGTAAAAGATTAATAAATTAAAATTATAATCAGATAAATCCGGTTTAAATGTTTTACATTAAGTTAGATGAAGCTATCGTGGCGCATTGAGATAAAGGCGCAGGTAGTCACGATTAGACTTGAGTACCTTCATATGTATATCCAAACTTATATTATAAATCCGAATTCTGTCTGTTTGTCTGTCACGGCTAACCTACCGGTCTGATTTGAATGAATTTTACTGTTGCCGAAGCAAAGCACGGCGCTGAGTTTCGCCACTCAATACGTAATGCCTCCAGAATTTAGCGGAAAGTGGGGAACGAAATATTTTAGCAATAGCTTCCCTCTGCCTACCCTGCTGTGTGCGGGATACAGCGTGAAGCTAAAAAAACAATATATATATACAAAATAAATGTCAATGTATAATGAAGATATATTAGGAAATAATATTGTTATTTAGTTTTAAAATGTTATCCGCGGATTAAGCTTATGTCATATAAAAAATAATTAACTGCTAACTTTATTCAACAGGAACTAAAAGAACCACATTTAACGGACTGCAAATACGAAGTGACAGACGAAGACGGAGAAATAAGTACGAGATTCATGCGTTTCGAGATCGAAAGCGACCGCAACGACGGTGAAACATTTTACATTCTCGGAGAAAACATACCGAGCACGTGGACCAGTATGACTATGACTTTGGGCACGAACAGAACATTGGACTTTGAAATGAATGCTCTCCATATATTTAGGGTTACAGCGCTTGTAAGTAATATTTTGTTTATTTCAGTGTTAAATATACCTGCAGGAGTTTTACCCGTGGGGGGACGGGTTAGAATACAATTCCCCTCCGTCTCTGGGCAGCGTCCCGTAAAAGGCGGGTAACCCAGTAGTTTGGTGGTAGGAGATTCGTTCTCCGACTGGCTCGCGACCACTATCATGTCAAAGACGAATCGCCAAACATCTGATGATGTGTTCCGGTTCGATGGCATGTAAGCCAGCTCTCTCCTTATTCCCACCAACCCCATCCTTCTTCGCTCCTTTTCTCCACCCCCGCTTAAGGTCGGGAACGCATCCAGAACCTTTTTAATGTTGTGGATGTCTATGGGTGAAGGTAACTACTTACCATCAGGTAGTCTTTCTGCTCGTTTGCCCTCCTTTCTTCAATAAAAAAAAAATAAGAATACAATTTCCCTTCGCTGTGGGGTAGCGTCTTAGTGGTAGGAGACTCGTTCTGTGACTGGCTCGATTTATTCCATTACTAGCGACCCGCTCGCGGCTTCGCCACGTGAACAACCACTTTCATTCTCTAATGCCTATTTGGGATTGCATTTTTTTATAAAAGGAGGGTAGTCTATATTTGACTTTCGTCACTAATTATGTTCATGAGAAAATCATCGATACATTTAGTGCAATGTCTATATTATTTGATAACATGTAGCGATAACATATGATAGTAGATTTCGTACATATATACCATCTGGTATATAGTATTATAAACCACAGGCCATAATATCTTAAATAAACTTTACGCTTTTTATTTTACAATTGTGTTACTTATTGATATTAAAAAATAGCTTTACTTGCAAATAATCAATGCAATTTGACTTTGCCAGTTTTTTACTTTTCTGCGGGAACTGTTTTGAATACCAGGGTAATTTTTAAAAAAAGAAAGATAGCCTATGTTTTTACCTTGTCTCATTAACTATTTCCCTGAGAAAATTCATTCATTTCAGTCAAGGAGTTTAGATCTTTCATTCTCACTATATACTAAACATACATAAGTTTCATCCACTGTTTCATTTTTAACCCTCCTAGGGTTTGATTTTTTATAAAGTAGCCTATATGACCTGCATGACGATGCATCTTCAACAATCTTCTTTATGAATTCCCGTCAAAACATAACAAATAGAAGAGATACAGATTTTTGCATTTTTATAATAATAATTTTAATGAGTGCGGATATGTCTAATACAATGTCAACTATATAATAACAAATGGCGCTACCCGTTGCAGAAAACGTAGTGACATCTGTTGTCATATAGATTATATAAATATATAGATTATATAAAGTTTTATAGACCGGTCAAATATATATTTAATAAATGTTATGCTTATTTTATTTTATAATTATTTTAATTAGTGATATTGAAACAAATTTAGCTTCACTCGTGAACTATCGACATAATTTGAATGTTTTTTTTTAAATTTTATTTTTCTGCGGGAGCTATGTTGAATACCGGGATGAAAACTATCCCATATGTTGCTCTAACCTCTAAGCTAACTCCATACAAAAATTCATTAATTTATACCCGGTAGATACCGATATACAAATGATTTACTTATATCGGTTTTTTATTTTTTCCAAAAAAACTACATAGGATACCGGGATAAAAACTATCCTATATGTACCTTTGGACTATAAGCTATCACCATACCAAAATTCATTCATTTCTATCCAGTAGTTTTTGCGTGATTGACGAACAAATTAACAGACAGACAGACAGACAGACAGACAGACAAAAATTCTACTGAGTGGATTTTTGGCCTCTGTTATCGATATATTAACGCACCCAATTAAAATTTTTCTGAAATTTTTCATGTACAGAATTGACTTTTCTACTCTTTTATTACATATAGAGATAGAGATAGAGATAGAGATATACATATAGAGATGATTTTAAAAATTAACTAGCAAATATCTGTTGATGTTTTCCACTCCCTATTCCCTGATGGATATCCTCCTTCTTCACTCTTAAGGCCAGCAACGCATTCACAACTCCTCTATCCTTCTAGATGTCCATGGGCGAAGGTAACCACTTACTGTCAGGTGGCCGGTTTACTAAGTTGTCCCCTTTATGTAATAAAAAAATATTCCATATTTTATTGATATTGTATGTGATAGTAAAAGTATTTGGAAATACTTTTAATACAAAGACAAATTAAATGAGTTTTCTTCGAACGGGACCTTTGTTTTAAGCAATACTAATGTCTTTCCTATCCTATGCGTTTATGAGATTAAATAGAGTAAGGATAAATAAAAATCAAATTATTAATGAGAAATAAATGTATTTATTAATGTTGAAATTTTGCTATGACTGTATAATTTTCTTGTAGTTTTTTCTTTAGCTTCATTTTCTTTTAGCTTCACGCTGTATCCCGCACACATTCGGGTAGGCAGAGGGAACCTGGTGTTAAGACACTCCGTTCCCCACTTTCCGCCAAATTTGGAGGATCTGCGTGTTAAGTGGCGGAACTGAACGCCGCGCTTAGCCTCGACACCAGAGCGAAGAAAATGGGAATAAATATTGATTATATTATTGATCGAGTGGGAATCGAACCCGTCGCTTTACAGTCACACTTTGTGCCACTGCGCCACGACTGGCTACAAAAAAGTATAATAAATTACTAGTATTTATTCATTATATACTTTCACCGAGCCAGTTATGATAGATTTGAAAATCTTTCTCTGAAATAAGCAACTCTAGGTTCTCTCTGACTATCCTGCTATGCGAGGAAAAAGTGTTACGACAATTTCAGATTCATTGAATTTTTCAATTCAATTACGATATTTTTACACAGATTGTATGTAAAATCATTATCTATGTATGTCTGTCTGATTTTTCCGGCTAATCTCTACAACGGCTGAACCGATTTTGGCGAGACTTTCACTGACAGATACCGATAAAGTCCACACGAACGAGGTCACGACGACAGCTAGCTTTTAATATATTTTTCCTTCTCAGGACTCATTACCCAACACTCACACAGTGACTGTCATGGTACAAGTACAGAATGTGGAGCATCGCCCACCACGCTGGGTCAACATATTTGCTGTACAGCAATTTGATGAGAAAAGTAACCAGACCTTCACAGTACAAGCTATAGACGGCGACACGGGCATCGATAAGCCTATAAATTATAGAATTGAAGTTGAAGAAAGTAAGATACGATTTTGTTGTGACACCAATTTTATTTTGCTTAAAACAAGTGTAAGATTATAGTAACTCAGTGGGGCAGCGTCTGTCTGCAAATTGATTGTGGATTAGACATCTACTTAGTGGTGAATATATTTAACTACTATCACGCCAAACATCTGATGATGTGTTCCGGTGCGAGGGCATGTAAGCCAGCTCTCCCTATTCCCACCATTTTTATCCTTCCTGACTCCTTCTTTCCTTTAGTTTCAAGGCCGGCAGCGCATCCACAACTCTTAGGTTGTGGATGTCTATGAGCGAAGGTAACCACTTACCAACAGGTGGTTCTTCTGCTCGTTTGCCTCATTTATTCAAAAAAGAAAGATAAAACGCGGTATTGAATTCCACCACTCAACGATTTGAAGTCTCGTTTTTCCCGCATGCCAGAGTCGTCAGAGTTGCTTTGTCTTGACAGAGAGAAGAAATGAAAATAATTTATATATTATATTTACCCGAGAAATGTAAACCTACGACCAATTGCATATATAGTCACACGCTGTCACTGCGCTACGATGGTCTCATTAATAACTTTTGTTTACATTAACATTCTTATTTCGCAGGAGATAAAGAATTTTTCGCCATACAAACCATAGAAGGAGGAAGAAGCGGGGCTATCTTCACAGTCTTCCCGATAGATCGAGACGAGTTACAGCGGGAGGTTTTCCAACTGTCTATAATCGCTTACAAATACGATAATGAAACTTTTTCGACGAGAAATAACGTGGTTATCATTATTAATGACATTAATGACCAAGCCCCATTGCCTTTGCAAGAGGAGCCTTATGATATAGAAATTGCAGAAGAAACGCCGCAAACGCTCAATTTTGATACAGAATTTGGTTTTCATGACCGAGATTTGGTGAGATACATGTTTTAAATTTAAAAATATGAATTAAAAATAAGTTGTTATTTCCATCTAATTGATTTTGATGCAACAGAAAGCAAGAAAGTTAGTAAGAACCAAATCCGTTCCGGATTTTCAGCCCGAAAAGGATTTTTTTTTTGAAAATTATAAATGATTTTAATATGACTTTTTTTTAATTTTAATCTTATAAAAAATGTAAATGTAACTTTTATTCTGACGCAAATGCGACGCAGTTTTTACTAGTTTTCTAGTCCATATATGATAAGTACGGATTCGATTTCCATTAATATGAATAAAAATTGATTGAGGTTTCGACAAATTACACGTAACTATTCTCTAACATTTAAAAAAATAGAACTACTTTTACTTTCTCTTAAACTGAGTATCGAATTAATTTAATTTTATCTATTTTCTTCCAGGGGCAACACGCTCAATATGAAGTACGTTTAGAAAGTGTACGTCCTTTAGGAGCGCATGAGGCGTTTTTCATTCAACCAGCCGTTGGCTATCAGAGGCAGACTTTCATAATGGGAACCACTAACCACAGCATGCTCGACTATGAAGTGCCTGAATTCCAAAATATAACTTTAAGGGTAAATTTCTGCTAATACATAATTGTTTATATGTTTAATAGTTTTCTGAAACCCTATTATGCTTTGTGAGTTATTTCCACTATAGCCAATTTTAATTAATGTTATAAATATTAATTAAAGTTGCCATAGTATAATATAAATGGTATTTACAGCCTTACTATTTAATTTAGCAGCTTTAAATTTTGGTCGTTTCACCATAGTAGGCAGAAAAGACTTATTATTTTTTTTTAGCTTCACGCTGTATCCCGCACACAGCAGGGTAGGCAGAGGGAACCTAGTGTTAAGACACTCCGTTCCCCACTTTAAATTTTGGTCGTTTCACCATAGTAGGCAGAAAAGACTTATTATTCCAATTCCATGTTTTCCACTTTCTACTCAAATGAGAGACATTGCGAATTCATCTGTCACCAATGTCGACAAATGAAAATACTTTAGATATAAACATTTTTAACGAAGCCTGCTCAAAGATTCAAATTCTTGCACGCATTCATTCATGTAGGTGCTTGAAATTGACATTGACATGAATTTAATTGTTTTGATACATACTCATAAATCTGGTGCCATACTTTATGAAGAACTTAAAAAAGTCAGTTTCATGCTTTCCACACATAGCAAATTAGTTGGAAAGTGTCTAGTGACAAGACACTCCGTTCTTCAGTTTCTGCCTGAAATCGAGATTTCTTCATTGACTTCGATCAGCTAGGCTGACTGCACATCCTACGAGGAGATCGCATCTTTACAGCATTCTTCTCAAATACTATTTATTTATTGTTATTTTATTAGCATCACACTATATCCGGCACACAGCAGGGTAGGCAAAGGAAACCTAATGCAGACACTCTGCTTGCCATTTTCCGCTGAATTCGAAAACATTGCCTGTTAAGTGACAGAACACGCCGCGCTTTGCCTGGACACCAGACTGAAGGAAATGAAATATTAAATACTTTAAGTCAAGAGGAAATCGAACCCACAACCATTCTTGTGACAGACAGACTAGCCTATTATTAATTTATTATATTTGTCAGGTAATAGCCACCGATATGGACGATCCTCGGCACGTTGGCGTAGCAATAGTGAACATTTATCTTAAAAACTGGAATGATGAGCTTCCCATATTCGAGCACAGCAGTCAAACAGTGTCGTTCAACGAGACTGAGGGCGCCGGGTTTTGTGTCGCGACCGTTCTAGCTACAGATAGGGATATTGGAGACAGAGTTGTGTATGTACGATATTTGTTATTATTTATTTATAGAAAAAATGGCTTTATCCTTTCTATTATACGTAGAAAGTCGGAGATAATCTAGTGGCAATATATTCCGTTCTGTACTTTCCGGTGACAGAACTCACCGCCGCGCTTTGTAGTAGAAATGAAATTAGTTCAAAATATCGCTTCTTTTGTAAAAATTGAATGCACAATCAATCGCTTTTACGACGCTATCCCACTGCACCACGATGACGATGTTATGCGTGACGCATACGAAGCTTTGGTTAGACCATACCAGTTAGAAAAAAACATTAATGCAGCAATTTTATTATAAGTTAAGTAATCAAAAATAAAATATTATAAAATATAAGACTTCCTTAGGTTAGTTATATATGTATATATGTATGTCAATGAAAGAGTATAACTATAAGTATATAAGTAGTTCTAAGTAGTCTGATTTTCGAAATAAATAAATAATTTTATGACGACAAGACTGAATGAAGTTATTTGGCTGAATGAACTGTTAAGAGGACTAACTATATAAACGAAATAGAAAAAATATTGGATTAAATATAATTTTCAAAGTATCCTAATTTTTAAACTGATTTTGGTGAATGTTTGTTTTACATAATAAAATGTGCAAAGTTAATTGAAGAGATAATAAACTGAATGGATGACATGATGAACTTGATCTACGGGCATGGCAGGATAGAAAAGTCAAATATTTTATATTTGATGTATGTTTACAGTCACAGCCTGTTGGGAACTGCCCAGAATATATTATCAATAGATGAAAGTACCGGCGACGTGACCATCACAGCTAACAATAGCTTTGACTACCATCGACAAAATGAACTGCTGGTCCAGGTATAGTATTTTAAATAAATACTTTAAAATTTTATTGTAAAATATCATCTTAACGCTATAGCTGTACCTACATAGCAGGGTAGGCAGACAGAACCTATCGTGAAGATACTAGGTTCTGTCTGGTTGTCCCAAATTCATTCAAAAAAATTGACTTACTTAAGTTAAATTTATATAAAGTAATCACTTATTTTAAATATTTTATCATAATCTTATAATACAGGAACAATTTAAAGTTAAAAACTCTCTTAAGAGTTTTTAATTTAAAGTTAAAACTCTTAAGAATAACATTAAGTTATTCAAATTATTATAACTTTTATATTGTACAGCAGGGTGGTAAAGAGAACCTAGAGTCAGGACACTGCGTTCTCTATTTTCCGCACGCATACAAGGCACTGTGTGTTGACAGCCGGAATTCAATATCACACTTGGTGTACATAGTAACCAGAGCAGGAAAATCAAAATAAAATAAATATATTTTGAAATGAAACTATTTTTAACCGGATTAATCGCGTATATTATTGGTATTCGAAAATACATTTTTAGAAACCCGACGTTTCGAACACTTTACAGTAGTCCGTGGTCACAGTCTACCTGTGTGTAAAAATGTATTTTCGAATACCAATAATATACGCGATTAATCCGGTTAAAAATAGTTTCATTTCAAAATGTGTAGTAATCGCGAAAACAAAAAATCAAAATAAAATAAATATAATCGTTCCTCAAATGGAGTTTACATCCATATCAATTAGCGATCACGTTTAGACCCAAATATAATCCACTCTGCTATTGTGACATTATATATATTTATTTCCTATTTTAAAATCAGGTTCGAGCCGTAGATACCTTGGGCGAGCCCTACAACACCGCAATATCCCAACTCGTAATTCATCTGATTGACATCAATAATACACCGCCGACGTTACGTCTAGTAAGTGTTGAGTGTTTTTTTACACATCTAACGTCTATTGCATGATAGGCAGAAAGATCATAACTTTATATAGGCAAGATAGATTATTTTTGATAAATGTACCTAAATCTTATGTTTTCGAGCCAACGACCGTCGACCGTGATCATGTAGCAATGGAGGCAGTGGACAGTAATATCTTGAATTTACTTATATTCATATTTTTTTACTATTTCTTTATACACTACGAAGTTATCCTATATATTAAAATATAAGCAGTAGCCTAATTTAGGGCTACTTCGCTTGTTATAATTTCTGTTTAAAAAATTATATCTTCTTAGTCTTATCTTTGTTTGGTTGGATTAGTGCCATAAATATTTTTGTCCATCTACATATCAATTCTATCTTTCTGTCTATTTATTCTTTACCCATTATTTCTGTTATATTAGCCAAGAGGCAGTCCACAAGTAGAAGAAAACGTTCCGCAAGGATACCAAATTGTACAAGAAGCACAAGAAATTACAGCAACTGATCCGGACACAAGTGCAGATCTGTACTTTAAAATAATTTGGGACACTTCGTATGCTTCTAAACAGGGACGAGCAACGCCTCCTATTGAGTATCATAAGTAAGATTTATGTTTACATGCTTTTTCCCGCGTAATAGAAGAGAAAAAATTGTGTCAAGACACTTCGTTCTCTGATGTCCACTCGAATTTGAATGTGTTTTGATGTTAATGGTGATTATTTAGCGAATTCAATGTAACATTTAGTGTTACTAGAGTAGGCAAATGAAACTTTTTTCATTTCCGTCCTACGGAAATCGAACTCTAATCCGTTCACTTTGTTACTACGTCATGAAGTATTCTAGAACCACCTAGCTCTCAGTCATCTAATTTTTTGTAAAACTTCAATGGCAAAAAGGGATCTATAAACTTTAATTATAATTAAGATATAAAAGCTTTTTACCTTTCTGTAATAACGCTGTATCTTCACGCTGTATCCCGCACACAGCAGGGTAGGCAGAGGGAACCTAGTATTAAGATACTCCGATCCCCACTTTCCGCCGAATTCGGAGGCATTGCGTGTTAAGTGGCGGAACTTAACGCCGGATAATAACGGATAAACTTAAAAAGCTAAAACTATATTTAACTGCTTATACTAAGCAAATTTCTTATTTGCAGATTTTATCATATTTTTTATTACCAATAATGTTGATTGCTCCACAATGGTCTATTATATAAAGTAGTATATTATAAGCATGCATATATGATTTCAGTTGTATAGACATTGAAACTATATACCCAGACGAGGACGACCACGGCAACGCCATAGGACGGCTCGTTGTAAAGGAAATCCGCCCAAATATCACTATTGACTATGAGGAGTTCGAAGTTCTGTATCTCACCGTACAAGTTATTGACAGAAATACGGAAATTGGCATCGATTTTGATGAATGTAAGTTGTTTTTGCCCAATTTTGGTTTTTTATTTCTATTCAGTCAGAAAGCTCTATCCAACTATTATCAAAACATATTGGACTCAAACGCTATTTTAGCAAACAGGAAAAAAAATGAAAATAATTTTCATACCTCCGAAGCAGCGAACCCATAACCATCACGTGTGCTGGCCACTGCGCCACGATAGATTCACTATTATTATGGTAGCTTCACGCTATATCCCGCACACAGCAGGGTAGGCAGAGGGAACCTAGTGTTAAGACACTCCGTTCCCCACTTTCCGCCGAATTCGGAGGCATTGCGTGTTAAGTGGCGGAACTTAACGCCGCGCTTTACCTCGACACCAGAGCGAAGGAAATGGAAATATTAAATATTTCCACTCCTCGAGTGGGCATCGAACCCACAACCAGTCGTTTAGAGTCACACGCTTGTGCCACTGGGCCACGACTGGCCACAATCACTACTATTATGAATATATTATTATTATTTTTTAAATATTTATGTTTCTATATTCAACATATGTGTATTTCTATATAAGTATATTGAATTATGTATATCCAATCTATGTATCTATTATATTTGCTGTATAATATATTACACAAGCATAGAAATAGTCAATTATTGATCCTTCAAAGCATTTTAAATTTTTCACTACGCAGTAGTTAGTATGAAATGGCTGTGGATTTATGTTTTCCTTGATTCCTGTGTTAATATTATAATGATTGATAAATGAAAAATGTTTCTTAAGATTCACACTCAGAGCATAGTGCCTCTATATATTCCGGAGACAAGCGATAAAATAAAATAATAAATAGCTTCACGCTATATCCCGCACACAGCAGGGTAGGCAGAGGGAACCTAGTGTTAAGACACTCCGTTCCCTACTTTCCGCCGAATTCGGAGGCTTGCGTGTTAAGTGGCGGAACTTAACGCCGCGCTTTACCTCGACACCAGAGCGAAGAAAATGGAAATATAATTTTCACTCCTCGAGTGGGAATCGAACCCACAACCAGTCGTTTACAGTCACACTCTTGTGCCACTGGGCCACGACTGGCCACAAGCGATACAAATTTAATTAAATCAATAATTATAATCCCTTGTCTATCTGCCATCGTAACGCAGTAGGAGATAGTCTCGTTATTGGTCGCGGGTTCGACTCCCACATTTTGAATTCGCAAGAAAGAGGTAACCGGAGTGTCTTGACACTAGATTCGACTCTCCGACTACACTACTATGCAGAAATAAACGCATTTAGCAATAAAAAATACTAATTTCTAACATCATTATACATTTCAGTGACATACACCATAACAATCATTGATATGAACGACAACGCACCTCAATGGACCGCCGGTACGTTATCACAAGCACTGCGCGTGAGGGAGAACTCTGATAGCAACACTATTATAGGTTCTGTTCAAGCGACGGATATAGATGGACCACTTTATAATCAAGTCAGATATACTATTGTGTGAGTATATTTTTTATAGTGTCATTCGTGACGCAGCGGCACAAAGTGTGATTGTAAAGCGACTGGTTGCAGGTTCGATTCCCACTCGAGGCACATATTTATTATTTCCATTTTCTTCGCTCTGGTCTCGAGGCAAAGCGCAGCGTTATCACGCATCACTTGACACGCAATACCTCTGAATTCGCCGGAAAGTGGGAAACGGAGTGTCTTAACACTAGGTTCCCTATGCCTACCCGAATGTGTGCGGGATACAACGTGAAGTTAAAAAATAAAATAAAAAATGTTTTTAACATGATAGTGAATTTGATTCTCGTTTGGTATTCATATTTTAGGCATGAATTTTAAAGTACATTCTACAATTTATAATTTACTTTTTTATTCCCCCACAAATATTCCCCCTGAATTCGGAGGTATTGCGAAGGCATTGCATTGTTAAGTGGCGGAACTTAACACCGCCACTTAAGGTTTCAAGATGACAATAACAATATAAGTTGAAAAAAAAACTATGTTTTAATTATATTACTATTATTAAAATATGGAATTTATTTTAGTTGTAGTAATAAAATGTGTATATAAATTTTGTAATAGAATCTTATAAGATAAGTCAAGCTAAATCCGGCATAATAAACAGAAATAATTTACATATCATACATTTATTCAATAGACTTAAGTGTTTTGTTACTATATATTAAAATATTACAAAAATACATTTTTAGAAAACATACAAGAAATTGAAAGCATCGAGATTCGAACCCATTCCTCTTGGAAACCGTCCAAGCGCCTATGACCGCTAATCCATGTCTTTTGATACATTTTCTGAAAATGTCTTTCCAATTGGTTGAATAGGACTTTGAAATGTTGAAAATATATATTAAGAATTTCGATTTCTTGAAATTTCTACAAAAACAAAATTGTGGGTACTTAATAAAAAAATCTTTGTTTTTCATTATTACGCTTTATGTAGGAATCGAACCCACAAGCATCGCGTTTACATTCAGATACTTTCACACTGCCCCATTACTGACCTCTACTAACATAATAATAATAATATATATCTTTTTCCCGTGGGGGGACGGGTTAAGAATACAATTCCCCCCCCCCGCCTCTGGGTAGCGTCCCGTAAAAGGCGGGTAACCCAGTAGTTTGGTGGTAGGAGATTCGATCTCCGACTGGCTCGCGACCACTATCATGTCAAAGACGAACCGCCAAATATCTTATGATGTGTTCCGGTTCGATGGCATGTAAGCCAGCTCTCTCCCTATTCCCACCATTCTCATCCTTCCTCCCTCCATCTGTCCTACATTCCCAATGCTGGCAACGCATCCATAACTTGAATGTTGTGGATGTCTATGGGCGAAGGTAACCACTTAACACCAGGTGGGCCTTCGGCTCGTTTGCCTCCTTTATTCCATAAAAAAAAAAAATATATAAAAAACTGTTTCAGCCCACGACAAGATACACCAGACAACTTAGTAAAGATCGACTTCAACTCAGGTCAAATAGAAGTAGATTTGAACGGAGCCATCGACGCTGATACACCGCCGCGACATAACTTATACTATACGGTCATAGCCAGCGATAAGTGTTCTGAAGACGACCTGGCGGATTGCCCTCCCGATACTACGTATTGGGATACTGAGGGAAATGTAAGTAGAAATGCGAAATATATATAATACGTGCCTATATGCATACTAATATTATGGTCTTGTGTGTGTCTGTCTGTTTGTTTGTCTCTGATGCTTTTACGGTGAATCTGCCGGACCGATTTGGATGAAATTTCGAATGAAAATAGTTTTTAGCCCAGGGTCAAGCATAGGCAACTTTTTTTTCAAAAATCAACTTACGTTTCAGATAACCATACAAATCATAGATACAAATAATAAATATCCAGAAGCCAGAACAAATTTGTTCAATACAACTGTTTATATTAAGGAAGACGCGAAATCCGGTGATGAAGTGGTTGTTATAATTTCAGAAGATCTTGATAGAGATAGTAAGTACATATTATGTTATATACAATGATAATTTAATATACAGAATTTAATATTAAATATTCATTGTCTCCATGATATTTAATAAAAACAAGTCATGGCATGGCAGACAGTTTTCCTCTTTTAATATGTTACCTTTTGTTTTCGCGATTACTACACATTTCGAAATGAAACTATTTTTAACCGGATTAATCGCGTATATTTTTGGTATTCGAAAATACATTTTTTAGAAACCCGACGTTTCAAACACTTTTCAGTAGTCCGTGGTCACAGGTAGACTGACAGGTTTTCCTCTTTTGCCCGTATGGCAGAGAGGTCCTAGTCGTGTTGAAAGGGAGAACTCAACGCCACACTTTCTTGTAACAGTACGGAAAAATTAATTAAATAAATATTACCAATCGTCCGAGTGTGTTTATGGTCATATGACTCGTTGCGCTACGGTACCACCCCTTTAGCTTATTCAAACCCAAAATTAGCACGCTAACTAAATTATAACTAAGTAATATTATATTACTATATTATATAGGGGTCAGTTGTGGCACAGAGGCACAAAGTTTGACTGTAAAGCGACTAGTTGTGGGTTCGATTCCCACTCGAGGAGTGGAAATATTTAACATTTGCGTTTCTTCGCTCTAGTGTCGAGGCAAAGCGCGGCTTTTAGTTCCGCCACTTAACACGCAATGCTTACGAATTCGACGGAAAGTTGGGGACGGAATGTCCCCTCTGCCTACCCTGCTATGTGCGGGTTACAGTGTGAAGCTAAAAGAAAAAAAAAGTAATGTATTTAATTTTTAATTAAAAACAAATATTATCAACAGAAATGTACCACACGGTCAGCTATCAAATAAACTACGCGTTCAACCCTCGCTTAGTGAATTTCTTCTCAGTGGAATTAGACACAGGGAGAATTTATGTAGATTATACTACAAACGAAGTGCTGGACAGAGACGGGGAAGAACCCACGCATAGGATATTCTTAAATTTAATTGACAATTTTTACGCTGAAGGAGGTAAGGATTTAATCGAAGAAATATATTAATAATGTTTGTACAAGTATGGCACTTAATTACAATTGCAAACAAGTGAGCTTCAGTTTTTTTGTCTAAATTTTAAAATGTAGTGTTAAACTAAGTAGTTTAATTTCTAAATAGTTTAACAGTCTTTACAAAATATTTCATTGAGTAGGTACTTATATTTTTTTTACAATGTAAAATTGTATATTTTTTAAACGAAGCTTTTTATAAGATTAATTTAAGTCTTATATTTAAGACATTTGTTTTAATAAGTAACAGGCATCCTAAAATGTGTATAAAATTACAATATCACATAAAAAAGTTCATATTCAATAATTTGCCATAAAATGCATTTTATTTTCATTTATGTATAAAATTATCTTAATTATTCTTATTACGTGTAATATTTCTATTGTTTAATGCTGCAATATATATAATAATTTTATTAATAACAAATATTTAGATGGAAACAGGAACCAAGATGAACTAGAAGTTTTAGTAGTATTATTGGATGTCAATGACAATGCACCAGAACTGCCTTCACCTGAGGTACTTAGTTGGCCTATCTCAGAAGGCCTTGTTGAGGTGAGTAAAAATAATCAACTTATTTGATTATTCAACTGTTGCTCGTAGAATCTTTGGTGAACACGAATTTGTAAAAATATATAATAAATAGACATAACTAAGTTGTAATAAGCGTATAAGAATTTCGGCGCGGATTTGAATTCGGATGCGTTCAAATTTTACAAATGTGTTTTTAATAATCAACCTGACTTTTACTAGTAATCTGTTTTAGTAAATATATTATATATATTTTTAACTGATTAAAAGTCACTATATGTTTTGTAATATTTTCAAAAATTTGCTAGCTTTTTTCTTCATCAGCCTCACTGTATATTCAGACCCGTATACCTGTCAAATAGAATGTAATTTCAAGATACTCCAAGATACTGCAAGATACTCTCAAATTTTCACCTTAAATTAAGACATTGATTTTTGAGTGGCAGGACTCAACATCGACGTTGCCCATGTTTTTCTCACGAGCAAGGAATTAAAAATAATAAACATGATGATTCCCTCCCATTGATATCGAACCCACAACTAATCGCGTCCATAATTTACAGACGTTGTCCCACTACGCCATGATGTTCTATTGTTTTCTTACTATTTAATTATATTATCCATATTATCTTTATTTTTAGGGATCTAAGCTAACTCCGTTGATATACGCACCAGATCGCGACGAACCAAACACGAATAATTCTAGAGTAGGCTACGAAATAACAGGATTGACAATTCAAAATAGAGATATAACTGTTCCTCAAGATCTTTTCACTATCAACCACATATTTATCGACGGAAATATGTATAACGTATCAGCAGAACTAGAAACTACAAAAGATTTGAAAGGATATTGGGGTACATACGATATTGGAATACGGGTATGTATTAAAAATAAATAATATTTTAAATTGTATTTAATTTATTTTTTGTTTATTTATATTTAAATATACCATAATTTATTTTTTTGGCTGAATAATATTATATTTTATATTATATACTAGCGACCCGCTCGCGGCTTCGCCACGTGAACTACCACTTTCATCCTCTATTGCCTCTTTGGGACTGTTTTTTTATGAAAGGTGGTAATCTATGTTTGACATTGCCTCATTAACTATTTTCCTGAGAAAATTCATTCATTTTAGTCAAGGAGTTCAGATCTTTCATTCTCACTATATACTAAACATACATAAGTTTCATCCACTGTTTCAACCAACCATAGGGTTTGATTTTTTAAAAAGTAGCCTATATTTGACCCTGATTTGCGTCTTCAACAATCTTCTTTACGAATTCCATCTTAATCGGGCCAGTAGATTACCCGTGAAAACATAACAGATAGAAGAGATACAGATTTTTGCATTTTTATAATAATAATATTAATGAGTACGGATATATCTAGTACAATGTTAACTAATGGCGCTACCCGTTCCAGAAAACGTAGTGACATCTGCTGTCATATAGATTATATAAAGTTTTATAGACCGGTCAAGTGTATCTTTAATTAATGTTATGCTTATTTTATTTTATAATTATTTAATTTAGTGATATTGAAACAAATTTAGCTTCACTTGTGAACTATCGACATAATTTGAATGTTTTTTTTTTAATTTTATTTTTCTGCGAGAAATTTGTTGAATATCAGGATGAAAACTATCCCATATGTTGCTCTACCCTTTAAGCTAACACCATACAAAAATTCATCAATTTATACCCGGAGATATCATTATACAAATGATTTACTTATATCGGTTTTTTATTTTTTACAAAAAAACTACATGGAAAACCGGGATAAAAACTATCCTATATGTACCTTTGGACTATAAGCTACCACCATGCTAAATTTCATTCATTTCCATCCAGTACTTTTTGCGTGATTGGCGAACAAATTAACAGACAGACAGACAGACAGACAGACAGACAAAAATTCTACTGAGTGGATTTTTGGCCTCTGTTATCGATATATTAACGCACCCAATTAATTTTTTTCTGAAATTTTTCATGTACAGAATTGACTTTTCTACTCTTTTATTAAATATAGAGATACTTATATTTTTAACATAGCATGATATTGAGTATGTATAATTAAAAAAAAAACAATATTATGGCGCCAAAACGCAAAAAATATATATAAATGTAGTGTCAAGTTGTCAACGTAAAGTTTACAATAAACTTCATTAGAAAGTAATTATGTCATTTCTTAAGCATATCTTTATTATTTCGTTTGATTAAGAGATTTGTGATTTGAAAATCCCAGGAAGTATTTTTTCCAGCTTCACATTTTTTGCTCAGAGAGAGAGATTAGTGTCCGTTTTCCGATTTCTACCTGAATTCGAAACATTATGTGTTCAGTGGCAGAATTAACACCGCATTTTGTTTTATTTGGCAGAGCAGAGAAATGAAATTAATTAAATTAACAATCAATCGGAATAAAATTAGACTGTCCCACAGCGGCACGTTTGTCGTCGCATCAATATTAAATAATATAAATTTAAATTTATTATTGAGTATTATTTAATATTGCCGCCAGTCATGGCGCACATGCACAAAGTGTTACTACATACGCGACTGGTTGTGGGTTCGATTCCCCCTCGAGAAATTGAAGTGTTTAATATTTCATTTTATTCTCTGGTGTCGAGGCAAAGCGCGGCGTTGAGTTCCGCCACTTAACACGCAATGCCTCTAGAATTCAGCGGAAAGTGGGGAACGTTAACACTAGGTTCCCTCTGTCTACCCTGCTGTGTGCGGTATACAGCGTGACGCTAATTAATTTTCTATTTTATCCAGGCTTTCGACCACGGCGAACCTCAACTGGATTCCGAGGAGACATATCAAATCATAATCAGTCCCTACAACTTCTACATGCCTTTCTTCGTGTTTCCGCAACGGGACGCAACTATACGTTTTGCTAGAGTAAGTGCTTTAAATGTATTTGTTTTTTATGGATTAAAGGAGGCAAACGAGCTGAAGGCCCACCTGGTGTTAAGTGGTTACCTTCGCCGATATTTGGCGGTTCGTCTTTGACATGATAGTGGTCGCGAGCCAGTCGGAGAACGAATCTCCTACCACCAAACTACTGGGTTACCCGCCTTTTACGGGACGCTATCCAGCGGCGGGGGGGAATTGTATTCTTAACCCGTCCCCCCACGGGGTATAAAATATATTTGTTTATTTGTAATTAATATTGGCTGTTTTTCTTATTTATTATTAACATATTACGGCGTTACAGCGAGGGATAGCGACTGACAGTAATACGATGGTTTTGGGTTCGATTCCCACACAATGACTATATTTAAATCTCCATTTCTTTGCTGCGGTACCAAAACATGGCGTTGAGTTCCCCCTCTCAATACGCAATGTCTCGATTTAGGGCGGAAAATGAAGGACGGAGTGTCTTAACACTAGGTTCCCTACCCTGAACAGCGTGCAGTTAAAAACAAGTTATTTAAAATATTATCCTTATAGGAGCGAGCAGTAGTGAACGGTTTGCTGGCTTTAGTGGACGGAAGCTTCTTAGACCGGATACACGCCACTGACGACGACGGACTGGAAGCTGGGATTGTCACTTTTGAAGTTACAGGCGATGGTAACAAAAAATATAAATAGTTATTTTTACATAATTTACTATAGAGTTATTGTATGTTGTTAGAAGTATTCAAACGTATTCAGTAGTAGGCCGTCGTGGGGCAGTAGGACAGCGTCAGACTGTAAAGCTATAGATGGTTATGGGGTCAAATCCAGCCACGGGGAATAATTATATATAATTTTACATTTCTTCTCTCTGGTACCAAAGACGCTCTGCCATTCAACAGCCTCGATTCCGGACCGAAAGGGGAGGATGGAGTGTTTTGACACTAGGATCGTTCTTTCACCCATTAGCAATGCAGGAAAAAGCGTGATTCTATAAAAAATATCAAATTTCTTTAAATTCCAAAACTTTCTTGCAAGTATTGTTTTATTTCTTTTAGCATAAGAACTAGTCTTAGACCCATTGACTTTCATTCAATATTTCTTTGAGTAGGAATAAAACCCACACTCATTATTTGTACTATTCAAAAAATTCATTAATAGTATTAAAAAGAAACATGCACATATTTTTATAAATATTATGTATACAAAATATTATGAATATTATTATATTTGATATTTTTCAGAGGAAGCAATTCAACACTTCACTGTAGTAAACGATGGCGAGAACAAAGGCACGCTCATGCTGAAGCAACTGTTTACGGAAAATGTTAGAGAGTTTCAGGTCAGTTTATTTTCATTTATCAACATGTAATTAGTTATTTTAAAATGATACTTAAATACTTAAAAAAATGAAAAAACATTTATGTAGAATGTATAAAAATGTGAACTTCTACATTTTAAATTAGAACTTGTTTATAATAAGTGTAAAAGAAATTCTTAAACACTTAAAGCACGTTGTAGTAATCGTGTAACAATTTCGACGTAGAATATAAGGAGTGTTGAGTACATGGCTTAGCTTCCAAGAGACACGGGTTCGAATCCCGCTGCGTTCAAGATTCTATACGTTTTCTAAAAGTTATTTAATTTTATCCGTTTTCTATCCGAAATTAATACGTCGTATTCAGTGGTGGAACTTAACTAAAGTAGGAAATGATAATTCTTGTGGGGATCGAATCCACGACTATTGCTTTTACTAATGTTAAATAGCCAAATGCTATTTTTTCGTCATTATGGTCTCCATGGCCAACCGTTTCAAAATTTGTTAAAAGAGGTCATAATGAATATAAAGTATTATCGCTATTTATGTAATAATTTTCTTTTCCAAACTGTATGAATATTCATCTAACTCGGAGGAGTGATTTTATTCAAAATTTAATTCATTTCTCTGTCGTGGTACTTAAGACATAGCGCGACGCATTAAATTCCGCCATTCAACACGCAATGTTTCAATTTTGAGCAGAAATTGGAGAAGCGGAACCGGGAAAAGCATGAAGTTGCTTTATTAGAAAAAAAGAAATCACGTTGAGTTTTTTGCGCCAGTTCTTGGTCTGGGGTTCTAGCAAGATATTTGCCGTAGAAAAAATGAATCATTGTATTTCTAATTTTGAATAATATAATTTGACGAGTTTTTATCAATATTTCCACAACATTTAACAGAACATTTACCACTAACCTCCAGATTCGTATCCGCGCGACCGACGGCGGCACGGTGCCCGGCCCGCTCTCCGCCGAGGTGTCGATACGCGCGGTGTTCGTGCCCACGCAGGGAGACCCCGCCTTCACTGACGACACTACTGTCGTCGCGTTTGTGGGTTAGTGGAATTATTTATTTATTTATTAGGAAGCCAACGTTACATACTACGAATACATTGGAATACTTAAAATTTATACATGCATTGTCACATAGTATGTCTCAATTACAGGCTAACTCTACATGTTAAAAAAATTGTTTCTCACATCTTATTTATACAAAAAATAATGATAAAAATTAAAGTTACAAATAATAAAATATAAACAGAAAGAGGATCTTAAGAAAAAAACTAATACAAAAAAAATAATAACAAATATAACCAAAAACCTCACAAAAAAAAAACATTTCTATTACCAGAGATATTTCAGATAATTTTGCTTACTATATTAACTATGTTATAAACGGTAAATTGTTAGACATTTCCTAATGAGTATAATATTTTTTTAGTTGGGTTTTATAGGAACATAATGAATCATTAAATATGTCCAATTTAACATCTCTTTTTAATTTATTATAAAGATTTCCCATTCTATTCAATGGTGCATTTAGACCTAGATTTGTTCTCGAGAATTTTGCTTTAAAACTATGCGTGTGTAATCTTACGCTTGGTCTCGGAGTAAAAACGTTAAGTTCCTTTAAAACTTTAGAACAATCAATACTTCCTGACACTAATTTATGTAAAAAGCAAAGATCAGCGATATCTCTACGGTGAGACAATTTTAAGATATTGTAATGCTTTAACAGGTCATCATAATTACGTAGTTCATTGTTAATACAATCTCTATACAACAAACATTTTAATTTTTTTTTTGAATTCTTTCTAATTATTAAATTTTTAATTCTTTCTAATCTATTTTTATGAGTTTCGTAATACGGATTCCAAACTATTGAACAATATTCTAATTGGCTTCTAATTAAAGAATTAAATAATGTAATTGTAGTACTAGATTTTTTAAATGACTTAGTAGATCTTATAATAAACCCTAATGTCTTAAAAGATTTCCCTACGATATCATCTATGTGTGGAATGAAACTCATCTTTGCATCAACTGTAATACCTAAATCCCGTAGTTGATTCGATTTCTTGATTAGATAACCGTCTATTGTATAATTATAATTAATGTCAGATGTCTTTCTACTAAATGTTATTCTTTGGCATTTCTTGTTATTTAAATTCATGCAATTGACAGAACACCATACGACAAATCTGTCAAGATCTTCTTGCAAGAGATAGCAGTCATTTTCTGTTTGAATTTGTTTATAAATTTTTAGATCATCTGCATACATCAAGAATGCACTGTGATGAAAACATGTAACTGCATCATTAAAAAAAATGTTAAACAAGGCAGGACCAAGTTTTGATCCCTGTGGCACTCCTGAATGCAAATAAAATGATCTTGACTCATATCCACCCAGTACTACATTCATTTGTCTCTTCTGCAAATAACTTTCTATTAACCTTAGCAATTGGCCATGTATTCCATACTCATAAAGTTTGGCTAATAAAAGTTTGTGATTTACAACATCAAACGCCTTAGCCAAATCTGTATATACACAATCAAGTTGTTTGTTGGACTCCAACGATGTTACGATATCCTCTACGAAAGATGTTAAATTTGTTAAAGTGGATCTATTCTGTACAAAACCATGTTGGCTATCCGATAATATGGGCTTCATATGCCAAGTCAAACAAGGACAAATCAATGCCTCAAAGATTTTGGCAAAC
This sequence comes from Dryas iulia moderata, assembly GCA_019049465.1. Classification (NCBI taxonomy): domain Eukaryota; kingdom Metazoa; phylum Arthropoda; class Insecta; order Lepidoptera; family Nymphalidae; genus Dryas; species Dryas iulia. The sequence goes on along the minus strand of CM032419.1, from coordinate 11,200,099 downwards.
ACTGACAAAATACTGATAGGTCTATAATTTTCTATACATTTTTTATCTCCACTTTTAAAAATGGGCACAATTCTGGTCTTTTTCCAAAACGAAGGAAATTTGCCATCCTTAATAGATTTACAATATATCAAGTAAACTGGTCTAACCAGTGTAGATGCAGTGTTTTTTAGAAAAATTGGTGGTATATTATCTGGTCCTGAACCCTTCTTTATATCAAGAGACTTAAATTTATTAAGAATTTCAGTTTCGCTTATGCTAATGTTTGTCAAAAGTGAGTTATTTGACTTTATACAATCTAAGCAGGATACATCAGTATTAGAGTCATCACATTCTAAAAAGTGTCTGGAAAAATAGTTTGCAAATTGATCACATATATTCTCTCCAGTTGTGTATTCACAGTTGTCCAATGTCATCAAAGCTGGATAATCACATTTATTGTTACGAAGATTTTTAATGTAAGTATAAAAAAACTTTGGATTTTTATTTATATTCAATTCTACACTATCAATATACTTTTTGTAATCAATATCAATCAGATGCTGACATCTATCCCTGAGTATTTTGAATTCAATCTCGTCCAGAGGATTACGATACTTTTTAAATAATATTCTATATTTATTTTTTTCTTTTTAAACGTTTTTTTAAGGTTATATGAGTACCAGATAGGATATTTATTATTATTACCTTTAATATATCTTTTGTGGTACATACTTCTCTATTATCATGCGTAATTGAGAATAAAAATTTTTGACCATGTCATCTACATCACTACAAGAATTGAACAAAATGTCCCAGTTTAAATTTTGAATTTCTTTGTTTAAGGTGTTATAATCGGCATTTACGAATTTAAATTTGCTAATAATACAGGTTTCCAAAAATTATTCTGCTGGAATCACTTGCAACTCTATTTCTAATGGCGGATGATATTTATCTACAGGATGAATATGAGTGTCACTATAAGTAACGTTAATATCATTGAAATTTGCAAAAATTAAGTCTAATATTTTACCATAAACGTTATTAATAACATTATGTTGTGAAAAATTTGTAAGGGACATAAAATCTTTAATCACATTACCGACAGAAAAACTATTATTACTCAATGTACATCTAGTAGGTATTTTACTATCTTTAACCCAATGTATCGATGGTATGTTAAAATCCCCAATTACTACGGTTGTAGATTGTTTAACAACTAAGTTTTCTATATTTTGTACAATCGTCTTCAGCATATCATACTTAAGAGGTGATGGAATATATAATGCGCATATAGAAACTATTACTGAACCGATTACTAAATTAACCCATAAGTCCTCGTAGATAGTTTCCCAAGCAATCATCCTATAACTTTTATATTTACTTAAGACTGCTATAAGTACTCCACCGCCATTACATTTTGTGGAATTGCTAGATTCCCTATCCCGTCTATATACAACATATCTATCATCTATAAATTCGTTATCATGAATACTACTATTAAGCCATGTTTCTGTAAATATAATCACATCAAAGTTATCATTAAGTATAGTACGGTAGGTATCGCTTGTTTTTGTCCTAATACCTCTTACATTTTGGTACAAAATTCTTAAGTCACTCAACATTAAGAAAAAACTTAAACTAAAGAATAACAAAATTACTTTTTTTTATAAAACTCTAAAAAATATAACAAAACAGTATACAAATAGAAATATGTAAAATGAATTACTCTAATGTTTTTAAAAAGTCTTTAGATTTTACAAATATGACGTCACTCGCTGCAGTTTTCCTAAGAAATATATTACCGTTGCGCGACCACACGTAACGATATTGTTTTTCTTTAGCAAAAAGTCTAGCTGCTGCATAAATGTCCTTTGAAGCTGATGTCAGGTGTTCTGATATGAAAACTGGAGATTTTTCGCCAGAAATTCCAAGATGTGACGTATTTAATTTATTATCAGCGTTTTTTTTATTGTAACTAATGACCCCAGCCATAAATCTATCGCGTATGAGTGGCGTTGAGAATTTAACAACCACAGTACGAGATGAGTTTTTATTTTGCTTAGCAACTCTTGTACACTTAACAATACTACCTTCAGTAATCCCTGTGTTTACTATTTTACTTATTTCCTCGACAGTATTTGCGAGATTTTCAGTTTTAAACTCAGGTATGCAATGTAATTCTATATTGCTTGCTCTCGCTTCTCTTTCCAAATTATTAATAACACCACTATGGTAGTTAATAGCACTTTTAATTCCAAATTGTCTTTCTTTAAATGCACAATTTCCTTTTTAGCTTCGTCTAACTCCTGCTTGACGCTATCGTAAAGATTTGAAAAATATTCTAAAGATTCTTTTAAATTATGTAAAACACTTAACTCCTCACGAATCTTTTTTAATTCGACACTTAATGTGCTAGTTATTACTTCTCTCACTTCTTTCGATATTAAGGAGGTTGACTCTTCCCGTGGACTACTATTTTGCGAGTTAACTTTGCGAGTATTTGAAGCACAAGATGAACAGGTCCACTGTGTGCGAGATATTACACTGCTATTATTTGAAGAAACACATTCAAAGTGGTAGTGTACTTGACATCTACAACGTTTAATTCTTTTTTGAGTCACCAATACATTTCCTTTACATATTCCACATTCATTCATCATTTTAAAGTTATTGTTAGTTACCAAACAAAATTTTAAAAATTATTTTTTAATTATATATTTTGAGCAGATTCGATCCACGACTTCTTCGTTTTGATAGATTTGAGTCTATAGCGTAAGCCGCTAGGCCACTAACAGACTACGAATACAGATGAAATAACTCTTCAAGTACAATACAGTTTCTTTTTTTTTTGCAAAGCGAGGGTACTTAATCGTAATACTTGTTTCGTGTGCACTTTTAAAAACAATATATATTTTATTTTAACACTTTAACACAATTCACTACGTTAATTACAAAATCTAATTGTCAAATCGATATCCCAAACTATTAAATACTAAGTTAAACACTTTGTTAGCCATATTTAACTACTAAATATAATTTCAAAATAATACTTTTAATAATATAGTGAGCAACACGTCTTATAACAAAGAGCGGTGACGAATTATATATTTCTTTTTTTTCCTTTTTTTTCTTTAGCTTCACGGTGTATACCGCACACAGTAGAGTAGGCAGAGGGAACCAAAAAGAAAGTTATCGGCAAAGTGGATAGTGTCTGGCTGTAAATGTTGTTGTGTTTCGTTTCCCATATGGGAATATATAATTATATAATTACATTTTATATATATTTATAAATATATCATTACGCTAATAAATTGTTATTTATCCGCTCTAGTGACTGGACAAAACATGGTGAGTTTAGGCACTTAGTAAGCAACATTTAGGATTGGGGCGGTACATGGGAAATGAAGTGACTTGACACTATCCGAAACCAGTTAGAAATTGTAAAAAATAAGTTATTTAGTAACTATGTATGTACTATGTAAGTCACATATATGTAAGTCACTCGTAAAAGCAGCCTTGTAAAAATTTCGGAGAATCTTTTTTAATGCTCCCTTGCATTTCCCAAGGAATCTTCATGATAAATTTCAGCTTCTTAATCACTGAAAAATGTGTTGTCTGTCTATCTATCTGTCTGTCATTCAGTAAGAAGTAAGAAATATACATATTTTAGATTATATGATATGTATTTTTTTTAATTTCAAATATATTTTTTTTTATAATTTTTTTTTCATTTTTTTTTCAGAAAGAGAAGAAGGTTTAAAAGAGTCACACCAACTGCCGTTAGCTGAAGACCCTAAGAACTATCTTTGCGAAGATGACTGTTACAATATTTACTATAGTATTATAAGTACGTATAAAATATAATTTGTTGTTCAAACATTTAGGGTATGAAGAACATTTTTAGAACATATACATATAACAAAAATAACTTAAATTGGCTTATATTAATTAAGAGGCTTTCGTGACGCATTGAGGCAACTTTTTTCTGTCAATTTGATGCTTCACGTGTCCCGCACACAGCTGGGTAGGCAAAGGCAACCCAGTGATAAAACACTCCGTTCCTCACGCACCTCCGAAATCGGGGGCATTGCGTGTTAAGTGGCGGAATTTAACGCTGCGCTCTGACTCGACACCAGAGCAAAGAAAATGGAAATTAAATACTTCCACTCCTTGAGTGGGAATCGAACCTCCAACCAGGCGATTTACAGTCACACCTTGTGTCTCTGCGCCACGACTGGCCTCAAAAGATATGGGTGATAAATAAAATTTCTGCTATACCTATTCAAAATATTGTATATTTCAGGTGGAAACAGCGAAGATTTCTTTGCATTAGATGCAGAAAAGAACGTATTAACTCTAAAGAAAGAGTTGTATCGCGCTGACAATGAAAAGTATACATTAAGAATATCCGCGTCTAATACTAGAGACGGTACCAGCACTGCAGTACTTACTGTGACTGTTAATGTAAGTTTTCTTTACTAATTATTCCTTTTAATTAGCTTCACGCTGTATCCCGCACACAGCAGGGTAGACAGAGGGAACCTAGTGTTAAGACACTCCATTCCCCACGCAACGCCGCTTAACGCCGCGCATTACTTCAACACCAGAGCAAAAATAATGAAAATATTAAATATTTCCACTCCTCGAGTGGGAATCGAACCCACAACCAGTCGCTTTACAGCCATACTGTATGCCACTGCGCCACGACTGACCACAAAAATGTCACTCTGGTTTATGTATTGTGGCATTATGGGCATGCTCACAACCTAAATTGCTCATATCATATCAAATAATAGGGGCGATAGTCGCAATAAAATGGTATATAGTAGCAAAAAAACGAAAACTAAAATATTTGCAAAATAACGAGAGCCAAAATAAATGATGACGTCGTATAGATTTTGATTTCTAGGGATAAGTTCAATTAACTATATCTCACTATTATATTATCCTATGTATATTTATGTATATTATCCTATGTATATTTTTAAGGGCAAAATAATTTCAAGTTATACGGAAAGAGGAGATGAACACCTGATTATTTCCTTTTGCACCGGGGTCCTTGTACACATAGCTACGCCACTATTTATGTACCGTGTATATGCATTTAGTATAAAGCGGTTATTTTAATATTAACAGATACACCAATTTTATTTATTTGTTTAGATATCGGTTTTGAAACCCAAATTAATTAATGTCAATAAATATAATATTTGGAAAATGTATTTTTTTTTAGGAAATAAAGAATGTTGAAAGTGATTCCGTTACTTAGGTATTATGTTCAGCTTCTTGAGCTTAAAAGAGGAAATTGAAATAAAAAAGATGAATTTCAGGTGCTAAATAATTCGTTGTTCCATAACTTGTCTCAAATATAAGCAAGCATCTATCTCGGTCGAGAGGTAGCACTGTTTTCTTTTTCTTTTCTTTTATATCTCACGAGTGAGAATGTAACATTTCGTATTTGAATTCAGTATAAAAATATAGGAATAATAATATATCCGTTTCGGTTACGGATATAAAATTATTTCCAAAAAATCTTTTGTTTCGGATAAATATCGGCCAATAATTTATCAATTTCTTTTTGCTTCATTTTACTTTTATCAAAAGTCATTACTATCTAAAGTATCAATATTATTAGACAGTTATCTTTAGGCAGCTATCATTAACATCGCGAAATCATCTGAAACTTTCATAACAAACTCGATTACGGATAGTTTTTTTTTCACAAATATTTGTATTATGAAGCTCCACAATATCTCAACGACATAATAAAACGAAATGACTAATTTATTTGTTTTCAGCTGAACTACTTTCTTAATTTTACATTTTTTCAATATTTTTATTTCAGGTGAGAGAAGCCAATCCACAGCCATATTTTGTTAAGAAGCTGTATACAGCTGGTATATCAACACTGGACACCATTAACAGGGAACTATTCGTTGTTCAGGTACATATTTCTTTTTCTTTTTTTTAGCTTCAAGTTATATCCTGCATATAGCAGGGTAGGCAAAGGGAACCTAGAGTTAAGACACTCCGTTCCCCACGCACCGCCGAATTCTGAAAGCAATTGCGTGTTAAGTGGCGGTACTCAACGCCGCGCTTTGCCTCGACACCAGAGCAAGGAAAATGGAAATATTAAATATGCCCATTCCTCGAATGGGAATCAAACCCACAACCAGTCGCGTCTACAGTCACACTTATTATTTAATCTTATGTTATAATTAAAATAATAATACACTATTTCAAATAATATTCATAAAATTTAGCAAAATAAAAATTTACAGTCTGTCGAATCCTCCAATCAATTTTATATATCACCATTTCATGTACTGTATTTTCGACTGTACTTTGTCTCCCAGTTACTTATTGTTATTGAAAATTTAGTGGAAAAACATATGAAATATTATTTTAAGTATCTGTTATACATATGTTTTTTTTTTACTTTTTTTTAAATTATTTATTTATTTTTACTCATCTTACACACATACACACACTCAAACACAATCATGCCTACACACACACACACACACACACACACACACACATACACACACTCAAACACAATCATGCCTACACACACACACACACACACACACATTTTTCTTACATACTTCTATTATAATTATATAGATTGTTCATGACGTGTTTTCTACGGTATTTTTTTTGTCTCTATTATTTTACTATTATTATTCTTTTTTTTTACTCTTAACATTTTTTTTACATTTCTGAAGTATTTTACATTAAACCTTGAAACGACGCTTATGAGCCGGACATTAATAACTGCAACACAGTTTTATACTAAAGCAGTTATTATCGTTACAAAATGTTATAATTATGTACCACAGTTTAAAAAAAAAAAAAATAATATTATTATTATTATATATTTTTTTTCAGGCAACACACACAGAAAATGAACCAATAGAATACACAATAGATATGGACTCCATAAAAGTTGACCCATCTTTAACCAATGTCAAAGAGACTGCGTTCACAGTGAACCGCGTCAGTGGAGCGCTTCTCCTCAACATGCAACCCACTGCAAGTATGCACGGCATGTTCGAGTTCAATGTACTTGCTACTGACCCTGGTATGTATTATGTAAGGTTCCGTAACCGTAACCGTAACTTTCGTATATCCGTAATAAAAAGCTATTCGTAACCATAAGTTATTTCTGACTGCTACTGACTCTGATATGTATTATGTGGGGTTGCGTAACTGTAACTATCGGATATCCGCAATAAAAAATAATCTGTAAATGTAACTGAAGGCAATATTAAAGCTTCGGTTAGTTACGGATGTGGGCGAATTTTAAATAAAACAATTGGGGTAGACCCTTCTCTAGCCAATGTCAAAGAGACCCTGGTATGTATTATGTAAGGTTCCGTAACCGTAATATCCGTAAACCTATTGGATATCCGTAAACAAGCTATCCGTAAACGTAACTTAATTACTGACTGCTACTGACCCTGGTGTATGGGGTTCGGTAACCGTAACTATCGGTTATGTAAGTTCTAATGACACGTGGGATGAAAGTAATATCAAATTGAAAAAAAAAGAGAAATAGATAAATACCTCAACGCTTGTGCCACCAGCGTGTGACTGTAAACGAATGGTTGTGGGTTCGATTCCCACTCGAGGAGTGGAAATTATATTTCCATTTTCTTCGCTCTGGTGTCGAGGTAAAGCGCGGCGTTAAGTTCCGCCACTTAACACGCAAGCCTCCGGATTCGGCGGAAAGTGGGGAACGGAGTGTCTTAACACTACGTTCCCTCTGCCTACCCTGCTGTGTGCGGGATACAGCGTGAAGCTATAGCGTGAATCTAAAATTTTACATCCACAACTAGACTATATACTAGAAATATACAGCACAGCGGAACTTAACCCCGCGTTTAGTCGTATAGCGGGGAAAATAAAATATTTTTTGCAAAAAAATTAATTTTATATGTTCAAAATATTTTTGAATATTCTATCCAATGGGGATATGTTTAACAAAAAAATCAGTCAATCGTTGACGTAATTGTAGAACGGAGTGTCTTGACTCTAGGTTTTCTCTGCCTTAAATTGTGCTATGAGGAAAAAATATGTGAAGTTGAAAATAAATTATATATTTTATTTCTATAGCCGGTGCCTTCGACACAGCAGCTGTTAAGGTTTATTTGATATCCTCACTGAATCGAGTCATCTTCAGTTTTGTCAACACTTTGGAGCAAGTGGAGGGGCATAGAAGTTTTGTGAGTACTAATTATTACTACATTACTAGCGGCCGCGTGAACTACACGGCTGTTTCCTTATATTGCACCCCGAGAAGGTGAATTTTTGAAAAATAAAATAGCCTATGCTTAATCTTGGATTATCAACTATATTTATGCCAAAATCCATTACAATCGGTCTCTGGTGTCGAGGCAAATCGCGGCGTTAAGTTACGCCACTTCACATGCGAAGCCTCCAGAATTCGGCGGTGCGTGGGGCACGGAGTGTCTTAACACTAAGTTCCATCTGCCTATCCTGCTGTATGCGGGATACAGAGTGAAACTAAGACAAAGAAATGTATTCTTAAAAGAAATGTATTAAAGAAATTGCATCAAAATCCGTTTGCGTAGTTTTGAAGATGCATACACACAGACAGACAAACGCGGGAAGCGACTTGCCTTATACTATGTAAAGAGAACTAATCTAAATTCTCGCACGTTCAACCTTTACATTGAAAATTGAATGCTAGATCGGTCTAAGTTTGCAGTTTTTTGATTACTGATATTGGGAGTAAGCCATTCGTTCTATTACTGGTTAAATCGTTTTTCTTCTACGCTTATTTAGCTTAACTTATTGTTAGCATCTTTATAGAAACTTTTAAACATTTTTAAAGTGTTATTCCACACTTAGGAAAATTGAAAAAGACATTTAAACAAAACGGACTGAACGGTATTCAGGAGGCGCGGGTTCGAATCCCGCTGCGTTCAAATTTTTATACGTTTTCTTTAAATATGTTTATAGAAATTTTAATTCTTTTCAACTATCAGATAGCACAAACGTTCAGCACGGGCTTCCACATGACGTGCAACGTGGACCAGGTGGTGCCCGCCGCCGACGACAGCGGCGCCGCGCGCGATGACGTCACCGAGCTGCGCGCGCACTTCGTGAGGGACGACGAGCCCGTGCCCACGCACGTTATTGAGGAGTTAGTTCACGCCTAGCTATCTATCTATTTATTCATTGATTAATGGTAGATGATCTATTATAATTTAAAAAAAAAAATTAAAAAAATTAAATAGCTTCACGCTATATCCCGCACACAGCAGGCTAGGCAGAGGGAACCTAGTGTTAAGACACTCCGTTCCCCACTTTCCGCCGAATTCGGAGGCTTTGCGTGTTAAGTGGCGGAACTTAACGCCGCGCTTTACCTCGACACCAGAGCGAAGAAAATGGAAATATAATTTCCACTCCTCGAGTGGGAATCGAACCCACAACCAGTCGTTTACAGTACACGCTTGTGCCACTGGGCCACGACTGGCCACTTTATAATATAATTTTTTTAATAATCTTATTTTTGATTGTATTTACTAGAAAATTGCCACTCGTCTCTGATTGTCTTAATACTAGAGAAGAGAAATTAACATTTCATAAATATAATTATTCCTTATAAGAAAGTATGGCTTTGAGTTTCGCCAGTCAATACGCAATGTCTTGATTTCGAGCTTGATTTCGGATAAGGAAATAACTACTACGCCACAATAGTTTCAAGATATAATGTGAAGTAAAAAAAATATAATAAAGGTTTCATATGTTTAAATGTTATTATTGTGTGCATTTTATATAATACAAAACTCCATTGCTAAAGTCAATTTGTGTAAAGTGGTTCTTAAATGAAGCTATTACACTTAGAAGATTAGGGCCATCGCGACGCAGTGAGACAGTTACAAACGTATAACGATATTGGTTATAAGTGCGATCTCACTAAGGGTAATGTCATTAACATTCATAAACGTTATTGGTTATAAGTGCAATCTCACTAAGGGAAATTCCCCACAAAGCGCTGGATTGAGTTCTGCCACTCAGCATGCAATAGTTCAAATTCAGGGGAAGCGGGGACAAAGTAGTGACGCTAGGTTCTCTCTGCCTACCGTGCCTTCTTTTATTCTGCCTACCGTGCCACAAAGCTTGAATTAAAAAACACAAATAATAACAACACCATTCGCACCACAGCCTACGTAGTGACACGGCACTACTCCGCTCGATACAAACGACACTGAATACCGAACTGCTAGTGTTGCGAGACTTCGTGACGGGCGCGAGCCCCGAGCTGTCCGCGGAGAGCGGCCGCGTCGCCGTGTACGCGCTCGCCGCACTCAGCGCCATACTCGGCTTTGCCTGCCTCGTGCTGCTCGTCGCCTACATGTTCAGGACTAGAGCGTGAGTATTTATTTTTTATTGATATAAGCGGGACAAACGAGCGGAAGGTCCACCTGATGGTAAGTAGTTACCTTCGCCAATGGACATCCACAATATTATAAAAGTTGTGGATGCGTTGTCGACCTTAAGGGGAGGGAGGAAAAAAGGAGAAAAGGAGGGAAAAAGGTTTGGGATGCCATCGAACCGGAAACACATCATCAGATGTTTGGCGGTTCGTCTTTAACATGATGGTATTCGCGAGCCAGTCGGAGAACGAATCTCCTACCACCAAACTACTGGTTTACCCGGTTTTTGCGAGACGCTGCCCAGCGACGGAGGGGAATTGTATTCTAACCCGTCCCCCCACGGAAAAAAATGGATATAAATTGGAAATGCTATGCTTAATTGTCGTTGGAGATTAGTCTAGTTTTCATCAAGTTTTGCTAGGTGTTGTCTAGTTTTACTAGTTTTTGTTTAGTTGTATTAGTTTTGGTTTAGTTTTACTAGTTATTGTCTAGTTCTACTAGTTATTAATTATGTTCTAATTTTATTAACTATTGTCTAGTTTTATTAGTTGTCTAGTTTCATTAGTTTTTGTCTAGTTCTACTACTTAAATTTTCTCTCTGCAATACTAGCATTCTTCAATAGGCTTCATTCTGCAATAAGGCTTATTGTGTGTGTAATATATGTCTAAAGCGTGAAGATAGAAAGATAAAAATATCTCGCACCCTTGTACAGAGCATGCTTTGAAATTATATACTTGAGTCTTGTGAAGTAGTGCTTATTTACGTCTAGTGATCCTTCCTGTCATTCTCTTTTTCTTTGCACTTCTTTCCTTCTATTGCTTATTTCCTACTTGCTCAGAACTACAGCGTGAGTATAGAAAGAGAAATGTCTCGAAATGGTATGCTTGCGTCTAATTGTCGATGGGATAGTTTAGTGGCTGTCTACGCTTTATATAGTGGCATTTCATGTCAAACTTAAGCCACGTCTACGAAAAATTGGAAATCATCATCAGAAAGATCAGCGTATCTTATGACTTCGATTTGCACAATAAATTTCTTATAAAATTTAAACATTTAATACTACAACTAAACAAAAACTAATTAAACTAGACAATAGTAATATATATGTACTTTTTGCTATTACAACATATGACATATTCAAAGATTGTAAATATATAATTATAGTATCTGGGCGAATGCCCTGCATTGTAAGAATCAGCCATGTGTTTTCTAAAAGAACGTAGTAATATGCGTGGAAAAACAAGAATTAGAAATGTCACAATTAAAAGTAATTTAATTTCACAAAAATCATTAAAATATACTGTCTAATAATTAAGAAATCACTTAATAAAACAATTTGACTAATATTCGAAACAATAAAGCATAAGATCGCTTGGAAAAATAGCGATTCGTCGCAAACGTGGTGCGCTCGCTGTTGATGTTTGAAAAGTCCCGTTCAACATGGCCGCGCTGACCAGCGACACGACGCTCCGCCAGATTGACAGTTGTCAAATATTGTTCCGAGGTTTTATTCTATAGACTGCGCTAGCAATGCGCCGTCAAGTATATAATTATTTGAAACCACATCTACTTATTCTTACTTAAATAAAAATATAAATAAAACCGCATTCTATAATACCTTTTTTAATAAAACCAGGCTAAACCGTCGTCTCCAAGCACTGTCAATGACGAAGTACGGTTCACAAGAGTCCGGCCTCAACCGGCTCGCGCTCGCGGCGCCCGGCACCAACAAGCACGCCACGGAGGGCTCCAACCCGATATGGAATGAGACTATTAAAGCACCGGATTTTGATGCCCTTAGGTAAGATAGTCAGGAAAAGAGTAGAGTAGATGCTTTTTAAAATTTTAAAGAGACTTTGTGGCGAGTCGTGGCCCAGTGGCACAAGCGTGTCACTGTAAACGACTGGTTGTGGGTGCAATTCCCACTCGAGGAGTGGAAATATTTAATATTTCCATTTTCTTCGCTCTGGTGTCGTGGTAAAGCGCGGCGTTAAGTTCCGCCACTTAGCATGCAATGCCTCCGAATTCGGCGGAAATTGAGAACAGAGTGTCTTAGCACTAGGTTCCCTCTGCCTACCCTGCTGTGTGCGGGAAATAGTGTGAAGCTAAAAAGAAAGAAAAAAGACTTTTTAGAAATGTATGAAAATTTGATCTGCGCCTCTTGGCCGCACTTGGCACTTGGCTTACTTTCTACTACCGGCTGCGTTAAAAATCTTATACATTTGTTACTAGTAAAGTAGACCTCTACTTTAAGAAAATTATTTGAATTGTATTAAAAGATATAACATATTCTTAATTAAACGAAGTATATTACAAGTATCTGATAACTAACCTATATTTCTTTATCGTGTCTCATTGTTACTATAACCTTATAATTATTAAATGAAATTTCAAAACTTAAACGATCAGACGTTTGGATGGTTCCCAAGCTACGTTCAAATTGCTATATGTTTTCTAAAAAATGTTTTTCTAAATTTCTGTGTTTTTCGAAAGCTTTTAAAGTGTTTTTCGAATTTAAGAATATGCTTTAAATGTACCCACATACCTGTAAAGCTATTAAAACATACATTAAAATAATTAAATGAATGATTATTTCTTAATTAATTAATCTGTCATCACCATTAAAAAAAGTTGAATCATTTCATAGAAACTCAAATCAAGTCCTACCTAACCTTATAAATATTTTTTACGTTTCTCCAGCGAACAATCAGACGACTCTGATTTGATCGGTATCGAGAACTTGCCGCAGTTCCGCAACGACTACTTCCCGGACGACGAAGATTCCGGACAATGGCCCGTAAATAATCATAACGATGTAAGTAATTTGTACAATATTGTTTTTCCTTTTTTTTAGCTTCACATTGAATCCCGCACGTAACAGGGTAGGCAAAGGGAACCTAGTGTTAAGACAACCCGTTCCCCATTTTCCGCCGAATTCGGAGGCATTGCGTGTTAAGTGGCGGAACTTAACGCCGCGCTTTACCTCGACACCAGAGCGAAGAAAATGGAAACATTAAATATTTCCACTCCTCGAGTGGGAATCGAACCCACAACCAGTCGTTTACAGTCACACGCTTGTGCCACTGGGCCACGACTGGCCACAATTGTACAATAAATATCACCCATAATACAAATAATTGGTAGAATCATCCACAATATTTTTTATCTTCAAATAAAAACCCATAAAAAAGAACTCGCTTAATACGATTTCTCTCATCCTATATCATTTTTCATGTGCATCAAACGTATTTAATACGATCCATTTGTTCATTCATTGCGTTTTTATAATGCCATCTCCATTGTGACATCGAAGACATTGTAAAGTTTAAGTTATATCAATCAGTAATCTGATCATCATATAATCGATGTATGAAAAAAAAATTGTCATACCAAAGTATATTTTAAACTTATACTTTAATTAAACACTTTTATATTGTAAATTAATTTGTCGTCCTTTGCCGTTTTTATATGTAATTTTTGAAGTGAAAACTTCTTTAGGCGCGTTGAGCGTTTTGGTAGAGGGTAAAATCCTCGGTTCGCGTCACCGACATGCGACATGATAATAGTATATCTATAGCTATGGAGAGCCAGACTAGCGCACGCGCAGTAGCCGCAGTACACGTATACACTAATACATCGACTATTTCTGACTGTGTTATGTGCGCGTAACATAATTGTATATTAATTATTTTTTCACTTTGTATTTATATTTTGTTCATGATTTGTTTAACCCATCATATGTAACTAATAAATAAAACATAAAAAAATTCATATAATTTTTGCATATAGTTTTAATTACACTCAACTTAATAGTTCCGTTTTCACTTCTATCGGCAGTCCCACGACTGCTACTGTTTTTTTTGAGGCCGGCGTGACTTAGTGGGACAGCGTCGACTGTAACATGACGGTAATGGGTTCGATTCCCACTCGGAAGAATGAAATTAAATGTCTAAATTTTCCTACCTTCGTTCTGGTACTAAAGACAAAGTGCGGTGTTGAGTTCCGCCACCCATCACGCAAGCACGCGATTTTGGGCGGGAAGTGGAGGGCGGAGTGTCTTGACACTAGGTTCTTTCTGACTACTCCGCTATACGGAAAAAGCATGAAGCTGATAATGAATGAATAATGATAATAATTTCTTTTTTTACAGTCGGAGGTGGCAACTCACGGCAACAACTTCAGATTCAACCCCACACCATTCAGCCCGGAGTTCGCGAACAAACCTTTTCACTTTAAATAAATAATATTTTTTCACCAAAAAAAATTGTAAATATAATTATGATTTGTATTAAGTATTTATTATTTGTTATATTAAATTATATGGATGTTATATTTTTATTACTTGCAGAAATTTATTTCTATTATAATAATGAAGTAATAAGTTTTGTAAATTAATTATTTCTGATATAGGGGCCAGTCGTGGCGCAGTGGCACTAAGTGTGACTGTAAAGCGACTGGTTGTGTGTTCAATTTCCACTTCTGGTGGAAATATATAATATTTCCATTTTCTTCGCTCTGGTGTCGACGCAAAGCGCGACACCACTTAACGAAGTGGGGAATGGAGTGTCTTAGCACTAGGTTCACTCTGCCTACCCTGCTGTGTGCGGGATACAGCGTGAAGCTAAACAAAAAAAAAATATAATGCGCCTGTAGAGCCAGTCGTGGCTTGTGGGCACAAACTGTGACAATAAAGGCGACTGGTTGTGGGTTCGATTCCCATTTGAGGAATGTATATATGTATGTATTATTTCATTTTTCTTCTTTTGGTGACGAGGCAAAGCGCAGCGTTGAGTACCGACACTTAACATGCAATGCGTATATAATTTGGCGGAGCGTGAGGAACGGAGTGTCTTAACACTCTCTCTGCCTATCCTGCTGCGTGCGAGATACAACAGCTTAAAGATTTAAAAAATTCTGAATTTTCACGGATGTTTCTACATAACAGGGTAGTTTGCATAACAGAGAGAATCTAATGTCAAAACACTTTGTTATCCCCATTCTACCCGAAATCGAGACATTGTGTGTTCAGTTTAGACGCGAAACTCAACGTCGCGCTATGTCTTGTTTACCAGACGGGAGAATTGAAAATACATAAATTATCAATCCTCTGAATGAAAATCGAACCCATAATTAATAGCTTTTACAGGCAAATGCTGTCACTACGTCACGACGGCCTCTTCCTGAATAATATTTTAAACATATCCTCATAAAATATCATAGTAAACTTTTTTTTTCTATTACCCATCTCTCCTAACTAGTACCTAAGTCGTCGATAATGAGTACCCTTCACGTTTATTGTAAAAATCTAATCCCAAACTCTATATTAGTATGCAATAGATAGAATATATTTTGAAATGCCAATCAGACTACAATTTTTTTTCTTTTTTTTTCAGCTTTACGCTTGCACACAGCAGGGTAGGCAGAGGGAACCTAGTATTAAGATACTCCGTTCCCCATTATAATTTCAATACTAATAAAAATAATTTTGGCATTTTTAATAACATAATCTTATTGTTTATTAACATAACAGCGTCCGAATGTCCACGATGGTTATGGGTTCGATGTCACTCTCGGGAATGTGATGGGAATACCTAAATTATCTTAATTTCTTTGAGTTCCACCACTCATCACACAATGACTCTCATTCGAACAGAAAGTGGAGAATGAAATGTCTGCCCAAACACTAGACATAATGACTGTAGGAAAAAATTTGAAGCAGAAAACAGCATGATCATAAAATAATTTGAATATTTTATAGATCATAGTCATATTTCTAATTTTTTTTTTAGCTTCACGCTGTATCCCGCACACAGCAGGGTAGGTAGAGGGAACCTAGTGTTAAGTCAGTCCGTTCCCCACTTCCCGCCGAATTCGGAGGCTTGCGTGTTAAGTGGCAGAACTTAACGCCGCGCTTTACCTCGACACCAGAGCGAAGAAAATGGAAACATAATTTCAACTGGTCAAGTGGGATCGAACCCACAACCAGTCGTTTTTACAGTCACACACTTGTGCCAATGGGCCGCGACTGGCCACCAATACCACCATATTTCTAATTAACTTCTATTATTTACTTATTTATTATGCAGTTACAGTTTCCAGCAGTAAGACATGGGGGTCTTTTGAGCCTTCTTAGAGTGCTTGTTAATACTCAAATGGTGTTCGCAACCATTTTAGATTATTCTATGCTAGATTTAAATGTCCTCTTTAACAATTTTTATATTGAGTTCATAGTTCAAATAACTATCATATTTTTTTGTTGTATTTGTGAATATAAAGTTTGTTAATTAAGTGAATAAAACTTGTATATATCACAGTTGTTTTTAATTATACACTTTCATAAATTTCTAATAAGACTGACTTAATTTAAAATAATAATTAATTATAATCATTTTCTGTGCAAGAAAATCAAAAACAAACATTATTTCATTAACAAGACATATAAAAACAAAATAAAAATACTAACCCCATTACATTCTGGTGAATATATTTATGATATTCTAAGTCTCAAAAATGTAAAAAGCTAAGTTAATGTACCACATCAGATTAAAATATTGTATATACTATGAAAACAATTTTTTTCATCTATCCTGGATTGTAAATAAATAAGGCATTGTAAAATCATATATTTTTATTCTTATATATAAAACTCATTAATATTTAGACATATTACACAGGAATGGTTCTTAGAATAATCATAGCCTATACTATACATAAATGCCAACCCATAACAATAAAAACAGTATTCCAAATCCAGAAAACATAGCAGCTACCAGGGACAGAAGAAGTTCCTTGAATAGATCTCTCGATACTTTTGTACTGGTGACTTCGTATACAAAGAACCACGCTGTGAAGAAAATTCCAATACCAAGTAAGAGCATAGTGAGATGTGGGAACACCGCCGGGTTGATAGGCGACGCGTATCGCACCATGGTTTCAATTTCCAGCTAAAAAATATATAACTTTTACTCAGATATCGTTAATTGGAGTAAAAATGTTTAATATAAAGTATACTTACACCCATTTTGTATAAATTTAATGGAATTGATGTAAAACTAAATAAAGCAACCGGCCAATAACCACAAACCAAGTAAAACTTGATAAACGTCACAACTCATATGTCATCGGCTATGTCAGTCATATTCTGTAATAATATGGCGAAAATACATACAGCCACAAAATTGTAAATATAATTGGTTAAGTGTAATAAATAATAATTAGTTGAAACTATCTACATTTTATAATTAGTATCTCGATCTGAAGTACTACGATTCAGTTTTGTATCTCTGCACACATTTGTACATCTATTATTTCGTCAATACCATTTCCTGTAATAAAAAATAATCTTTTACATTTGTATAAATGTATACTATTTTATAATACGTTTTTGTCTTT
This sequence comes from Dryas iulia moderata, assembly GCA_019049465.1. Lineage (NCBI taxonomy): Eukaryota > Metazoa > Arthropoda > Insecta > Lepidoptera > Nymphalidae > Dryas > Dryas iulia. The sequence continues at coordinate 11,182,318 of CM032419.1, read as the reverse complement.
TAGGATTATAGGCTGTAATTTTATTTTTGATCTTAATCTGTCGATATTTATCGTCTATGTTGACATTTTCTTAAGTCAAATATTTATGACAATTGACAGTTTACATCTGATGACAATATTTGTTGTTTAAAAAATGAGTTTTTCACTTTAAGAATATAGTAAGGGCCCAAAATCTGTTTAAATGTAATTAATATGTCCTCTCAATGTTTTATAATGAATGTAAATAGGGTGATACCCCAAAATATAAGTGAAAATGTTGAAATCAAGCCCCCTTTATCACAGCAAAAAGTAATGTCCTATGAGGAGAAATCTGTGGGTTCGACAGCATTTTTTAAATGCGAGGCGTGTCCGTATATGGCCTTTGCTGAGGATGATATAAAATTTCATTTATTTACTGTACATCCAGATCTCGCAAAACGTAATGGACTCGCTGACAATATTCAGATTACTTGTCCTGGTTGTACCAGCGTTTTTGACGCTGAAGAAACTCTTAGAACTCATTTGCGTAATCATCACAAAATGGGAATCAAAGATGTTAAGAAAATGGTCAAAAGTCTTGTCCAAATAGCACTTAAAGATGCTAAATTAAAGAAAGAAATTACTCAAACAGATACACCTGTGCAGCAACAGCAAGAAATAGCCGAAGTGAAAATACCACAAGTAATAGAAATTGTACCAGACATAAATGCAACACATGAGCAATTGCCTAAAGGTGTAGCTTTCATATCTGTAGATGAATTACATAAAATGAGTACACCTAACTTTGAAAAGGTAGATCCAAAGGAAGTCATACAAGAAGCAAGTATAAATATTGTGTATACAAATGATGTTTCAACACAATATGTAAATGTATCTAATACAGGAACCTCAACAAATCCCTGTAACTTAATTCAGATGTCAAGTGTGCCTCCAGATCTTATATCTTCAATAACAAGAATTCCAACAACAATTGATAGTAATCTTTCATCACCAGCTAAGGAAAATGATACATCTCATATTTCACCTCAAATGAAACCAATTAAAAAGAAATTAAAGTCTGACACTGATCCTGAAAAAAATGGTGAATTGTGCTCCATTATGAATTGCCGTATAAGACTCAAAGATCCAAACAACTTATCCTATCATAGAAAGTGCCATCAAAATGGTTCATTTCAGTGTCCTGAATGTGCTAAATGGTTGTCATCCACAGAACAACTTCACACACATCTTTGGAAATTACACAGTGTAGACCTGGAGATGCCGACATGTGAAATATGTGGTTATAAAACATTTCTTAGGCATAGACTACTGAATATACATATGAAATGCCATGATGTTATTAAAAGCTATGCTTGTAAGTCGAAGTTCTCTATAACTATAGTATTTTATTTCTTTTTGTGTTAAAATGTAGGCCAGTATAAAAAAAGTTAAATCATATTTTGTTGAAATAATAAATTGAATGTATTTATGTGGTGTAGTGGGACAGCCGTCATGGTCACATACTGTAACCTGGTTGTAGGTTTGATTTCTACTTGGAGGTATGATCATTGTTTAATTATTTTCATATCTGGTGAACTAGACAAAGCTGGCTTTAAGATCACCTTTCAACAAACAATTTCTATAGTATCTTGACTTGGTAGATCAGACAGACCTATCATATACGAAAAAAAAAGAAGCTAAAGAAGTCAAAGTATAGCCAGAACTAAGGCTGACTTCTATTCTGAGATATGCAAAAGCCTTTTATTTTCTTCTTCATCTTGGCATTTATCCCGGCCTAGCCAAGGTCTGCCTTCCGGCTTAAACTACTCCACTTTGCACAATCTTCTACGTCGCTGGTGGTTAGTCCATTGGCTCTCATGTCCTGTTTCACGACATCCAGCCATCGCTTCCTTGGGCGTCCGGGGGGTCTTGCTCCAGGGATAGATATACTAAGGCATATCCTTCCGACATAGCTCTCAGGCCGGCGTGCGACGTGACCATACCATCTCAGGCGACGCTCTTGGAGCTTATCCGCTACGTCACGGACTCTAAGACTACCTCGGATGAATGTGTTACGTATGCGGTCAGCCCGCGTAACGCCACACATCCACCTCAGCATCTTCATCTCCGTGACGTGAAGCTCCTGAGTGTGCCTGGACAGTGCTGGCCAACATTCGCTGCCATATAAGAGGGCCGGTCGGATTACGCTCTTGTATATTAATCCCTTGAGCTTGGGCGGTATTCTGCGGTCGCATACCACACTTGTGACCTCACGCCATATCGCCCAAGCAGCGCTGATCCGGCCTTGGACGTCGTGATCGATGCCTCCAGACTCGTGCAGAATAGATCCAAGGTACCTGAACTTTTCCGACTTAACGGCTGGTTCAGGACCTATTTGGATAGTGCATGAGTCCGGGCTCCCGCAAGCCATGTACGCGGTCTTCGTCGCATTTAGTTTAAGACCACCGTTCTCAAGCGTACCCTTCCAGAAGTTCACTCTTCGCTCCAGCGTCAGCCGGCTCTCGTCAATGAGCGCTATGTCATCGGCATACATCATCAGCCACGGGGCCTGGTCCTGGATGTAAGCCGAGACAGTATCCAGCACTACATTGAACAAGAACGGGCTAAGAGCCGAGCCTTGGTGAACCCCAACAGAGATCGGAAAGGGTTTCGTATCGCCAACAGCGGTCCTAACCATTGAAACGGAATCGCGGTACATGTCTCTGATGATGTCAATATAGGCCTCAGGGATCCCTTTGGATCGCAATGCCCACCAGATACATTGACGAGGCACGCAGTCAAAGGCCTTCTGCAGATCTAGGAATGCGATATGCAGAGCTCTCCTTTTTTCCCTGTATGCCTCCATCAGAGTTCTGAGGGCAAAAATGGCGTCCAAGGTGCCCGATCCTGGCTGAAACCCATATTGACATTCAGAGACAGTACACTCTCGGCGGAGCCTGAGGTCGATCATGCGCTCAAAGAGCTTCATGGTGTGACTCATGATCTTAACGCCCCTATAACTCCCACAATCCTGAACACTGCCCCTGCCTTTGTAAATAGGGGTGATATAGCTGTAACGCCACTGACGTGGCATCGCCCCAGTGTTCAAGATGCGGTTGAAAAGGTCCGTCAGTATGAGCACACCATGAGAGCCCAATGATTTCCACGCTTCGATCGGAATGTCGTCAGGTCCCACCGCTTTCCGATTCTTCATGCGTCGAAGACAATTCCGAGTTTCGTCAGGTGTTATCGGGGCAATAAGTCCAAGATTAGGAGGTGGTTCGGTCGGAAGGCTGCACGGGTGCTGAGTATTCAGCAACTCCTTGAAGTAGCATCTCCATCTCTCCTTCACAGAGGCATGATTACATAGCAGCGTGCCCCGGGAATCCTTGACGCAAAGACATTTGGAGATATCTTGCGTCGCTTTATCCCGAGCTCGTGCCAATTTGTAAATGAGCTTCTGCCCCTCCGCAGTTTCAAGCGTATCATACAGAGGTGATAGCCTGTCACTGCGGGCTCTGGCAACAGCCCTTTTACATGCACGTTTCGCTGCTATGTACTCTAGTCTGTCTTCAGGAGAGTCGGATTGCTGCCACTCCTTAAAGGCAGCCTTCTTTTCGCGAATCGCCTCCTGCACTTTGTCATTCCACCACCATGTCTCCTTGTCGATGACCCGTCCTCCCCTAGAAAGGCCAAGAACTCGCTTACCTGCCGTAATAATTGCTGATTCGGCTCGATCCCAAACTTCCTGTGCAGTTTCGGTATTAGTCGATATATTTTGACTCTCAACCTCTGCCAGAAAGTCGGTCTGCATCGGTCCGTTCAGCAACCACCACTTGATCCGAGGCTTACGTTTCTCGGCTACTTTCTTTTTCGGGGTGACGACATAGTCCATGACAAGAAGACGATGTTGGGCCGTCAGGCTTTCACCAGGAATGACTTTACAGTTAGTCACCTTGCCAATATGACACCGTCTGGTCAGCAAATAATCTATTTGAGTTGAGTGGGACGCGCTCTTATACGTGATAAGGTGCTGCGGAGTCTTTTGGAAGAACGTATTCACGACGGCCAAGTCAGACACAATACAGGTTCTGAGAATATTTTCTCCCTCTGTATTGCGACGACCATAACCAAAACCTCCGTGGACACGTTCAAACGTATCCGCAGCCTTACCTACGTGGCCATTTAAATCCCCCCCAACTATGATTACTTCGGTAGCTGGGATAGCACGCAGGACCTCTTCAAACTGCTCCCAGAATGATTCCTTTTCGGACCCACTGCAGCCCACCTGAGGGGCATAGGCGCTGATTAAGTTAGTAATTACACCCTCAATCAGTACCCGCACCCGCATCAAGCGATCGCAGTAACGGTCGACTTCAAGGAGACCATTCCGAAGCTCTTCAGATAGCACTACCGCTACACCAGCTTTACCTGAAGGCGACCCAGTGTATATCAGCCGGTAACCCTGTCCGATGTTCCGAGACTTATTGCCCTTCCAGCGAGTTTCCTGAAGGAACGCACACTGGACACGACGTCTCATGAGTACATCTGCGAGTTCTCTGCATCGTCCGGTAAGAGAGCCAATATTCCACGTTGCAAAGCGGAGTTTCCGTCTGGGTACTAGCGTCTTTAGCCGTGCCCGTACTTGACACGGTAGCCCTTGCCCACTTATCGCAGGTGTAGGGCGATGTGCCTGCGCGTCGTTTAACGGCGACGCCCTAGCCATACCCAGTGCTTTGTCTTTGTCATCCATTTGAGTGGCGAGAAGTGGTTTTAACGGAGCGACTGCCGTCTGACCTCCAAAACCCCTGTGATGGGTAAAACCAGATAAGGAAGAAGGTGAAAGATGGAGGGAAATTAGGGAAAGTAGGATAGGACACCACATTCATGGATTGGATAGGGGTAAGAAAGTGGTGGCTCGAGGATCCGGGGTCGCGTACCCGTATGCCCAAAACTAAATATCGGACAGATACTTAGTAGGACACCCTCTGGATGAAATTCTCTTTTATTTTAGTTGAATAAATATAATCATTGTATATTTAATTGAGCAATATTTAATTTTTTGTGTCCATCAGGTTCAATATGTCAAAAGAAATTTAAAAATGCCAACCAGCTCTCTAAACACAAAATGATACACAAAGGGAACAGAGTGCAGTGTCACATCTGCAACAGGGGCTTTGGCAATGAGAGGTTGATGCGGAAACACATTGCATCAGTTCATGATAAGCTAAAGCCTTACAAATGTTGCAACTGTGATTACAGTGCGGCGAGGAAGGAACAACTAAAACTTCACTTGAGATCTCACACAGGTATTGATAATAAAATTACAAAAAAAATAAAGAAATTATATGACGTTCTGATGCTCTATTATATGACAAAATTGATGACATTCATTTTAAAGCAGATTTTGTAAAGAAAATGGTTTAATTTACAAAAGATTTTTCCTTTCCTTCTTTTTTATAGTAGAGACATTTCACTTTTTGAGACATGTAGTAATAAAATTATTAAAAGCAGTCACTGAAAACCAAACCATAATTACGTTCCAGATAATAAGTCTTCTTTAACTATGAATATTAGTCAAAAAAGTTTATAATATTTTAACTTCTATTTTTCTACTATAAACTACCTTCTTTAATTTTCAGGCGACAAACCGTACGCCTGTGATCAGTGTAGCTATTGCACGGGAGACCACAACGCCTTACGGAGGCACAAAAAGCTACATTCCAAGGAGGGTGTATATAAATGCAAATATTGCCCATACACTACCATACAGTCCACCGTATTCGCGTATCACATGATCTCTAAACATCCCAACCTGAATTCCGATGACGTTCATTGCTGTGCCTTCTGTCCGTTTAAATCTATTAACAAGGACAAATATGTGACTCATCTCACAACTCATAGGGATAAGGAGGGTATTAAAATGCTAATAGACATGAATACGGGGCCAAAAGCTAACAAACCAAGCTGGACGATACCCAGTGAAACTGATAAGTCTAAAGAAATACAAAATACAGCCAATGAGCAGAATAACGATGCAACTCCTAAAACAGTAAACACAATTCCTATAGAAGTTTACGATTGTGACAGCTTACCTGACACCATGCCTCAGGAGTATCCTAAGAATTACTGCACAACGTCTTCCAACGATGTGCAACAGTCGAATTTTAATACTGAAGCTGTCACTGATTTGAGTAAAGATGATAATAATTCAGACTGCCTGATTTCTCAGCCTTTTAATATACAAGAAAGGCATCAGTTTCCTTCTCAGCATCCTTTGCAAATGTCATATGACGCGTCGCAAACTAACTTGCACTTTTTGAGTCCAACTGTAACTATAGATCAGGGTCTGTTACAGAATAACAGTATAAACTCTCTCGCGTCCAATCATTCGCCAATAAGTAATGGTATAAATAATAATATTATGAGCAATTTTCCTATAAGACTGCCGCCATCACCGATATCAGTACGTAATAATATAACGTTGAAGCCAGTGGACAAGATATCAGTACCCATGACTAAAGTGACAGGTTCCATCATAAATCAAATGCAAATACTGCCCATACCGTCTTCAAGTCATTCACCTATTAATATATCCAACGAACCAGAAGGTGTTCCAAGGAAGAAGCCGAAGATATCTGTGAAAAGCAATCTTATACTAAAAGGGCCAGATCAAGTGAACATGTTTCATTCGCAACAGAAAATGGCGTTCAAACGGTTGGAAGATAACGAGAGATACGGGCTCGGGGGTCCCGTCACTTTTAATAATTTAATAACAACTCAGTTTATGCAGTTGCAGCCAGAGCCGGCATTGAGCGAGTCGCCCAGTGATATTATGACTTATCCGCAAGAGAGTATGTTAGGAAACTCAGCAACTACGCCCGTTGATAACGAAATGACGAATAACCCCCAAATATTCTCTTTCAACCAACAAATGAATGTCAATTCCATGACGATGTTGGAGCCGCAGCAAAAAATACAAACTAACGACCCGAGTTACATTAAATTAGAAGCTACTATAAAGCAGAATACTCAATCGCCAAGTCTAGAGCGAATGTGTAACGCCAACTTACTGAACAACCAAGCAATAACTAGAGAGTACAAAGCTTCCCCACCTCTTGAGGATATTCACAAAAATATGAATGAAATCAAAAATGAAGTGAAATCTGACGCTTTTTATAATATGACGATTAGTAATTCGACCACAAATCCGCCAATAATTGATCAATATATGATAGATAATATAATACCGGAGCAATATCCGGCGCATCTCGATCTGTCGACGGTAGTTCTACCGGAAGTGAACCAGCAAAATGACGTCATAGAAATAGATGATAATTCAGATGACAATAAGCTGTTGCCGCGTTTTGATATGAATTTCTCATTAGAATCTCTTTATTTGATGCACAACGATTTCCATTTTTTAGATAACGATGTTCCGAATAATAATATGGGCTCGGAACCTGTGAATGAAATGAACAGAATGGTCGCAGAAGTGCCTATAATGAATCAAAAGGATAATTTAGATGTAGTCCCCGTCGAGACAAATAACGAATGTCAAAACTACATTCAGGGTAAGAAGGACCCCATGATGAACACATCGGTCAGACCGTCAACGAACAAAATAAATGTTAAAAACATTGAATTAATGAAAAATTAGTCATTTTTTACGCCATCGTGGTACAGTTGGCATGTGACTGACTGATCATGATGGTCCTAGGTTCAAATATTGCATGAGAAAATATTTGTGATCATAAAATAGTTCTCTGTTAAAACAAAACACAGCGTTCAGTTACGCATAGAACCACGCAATGTTACTAAAATGCTCGTAAAGTGGAGATATTACAAGTTTTCTATAAAGAATAAGTGCAAAAATACAGTGATTGGAATGTACTTACCTTATAGTATTGTCATTATACAAAAATAAATTATAAAAATTTCTGTACACTGAATATATTATATACAGAATTTTTAATAATTTAATTTGAATAATGACAAAATTTAAGAAATGAAACCCTTCCAAGGTCTTGTAAAGTTATGTTTTTGCACTTGTACGAGTCTACGTAGGCCAACAACATCAACACAAGAGAACATGAAAAATGCTATATAGTTTTTGGAATGAAACTATTTTAAAACGGATTAATAACGTATTTTTGGTATTCGAAATTACATTTTTAGAAATCTTACCCGGGGGTAGCGCCCGTAAAAGGCAGTTAACTCAGTAGCTTGGTGGTAGGAGATTCGTTCTCCGACTGTCTCGCGACCAATATCGTGTCAAAGACGAACCGCCAAACATCTGATGATGTGTTCCGGTTGGATGGCATGTATGCCAGCTCTCCCTATTCCCACCATTCCCATCCTTCCTTCCTCCTTCTGCCCTACATTCCCAAGGCTGGCAACGCATCCATAACTCTAATGTTGTGGATGTCTACGGGCGAAGGTAACCACTTAACACCAGGTGGGCATTCTGCTCGTTTGCCTCCTTTATTCCATAAAAAAAAAGAAAAACATACCCGACGAGACTCGTCAGTCTACCTGTGACCAAGGACTACTGTAAAGTGTTCGAAACCCCGGGATTCTAGAAATTATTAAGTTAATATTTTCGAATACCAAAAACATACGCGATTAAAAATAGTTTCATTTCAAAATGTGTAGTAATCGCGAAAACAAAAAATCATAAATCGTAATGCTATATACTGTTATAATTTTAAAAATGTATACTGAATCTTCTTGGTAGTTTGTATGAAATGTAAATAAAAACGTTTTATGTAAATAATGAACTAAGTACATATATGTATGTATTCTATAATGTATTGTTGAAAGACTGTTTAGTGTTTATTATATACTTGTTATTATCATTTTGTTGTTTTACTTATCGTGGTTTGTGCCATATAAAATTGTTTTTAAAAAAAAACATAACCACTTAATGTCGCTTTTGAGTCTTATTCCAAGGCGACTTTTACCCGTGGGGGGACGGGTTAAGAATACAATTCCCCTCCGCAGCTGGGATAGCGTCCCGTAAAAGGCGGGTAACCCAGTAGCTTGGTGGTAGGAGACTTGTTCTCCGAGTGGCTCGCGACCACTATCATGTCAAAGAGCACCGCCAAATATCTGTTGATGTGTTCCGGTTCGATGGCATGTAAGCCAGCTCTCTCCCAATTCCCACCATTCCCATCCTATCTCCGTCCTTCCTTCCTTCACCACCAAGGTCGGCCACGCATCCTCAACCTCTATGGTGTTGTGGATGTCCATGGGCGAAGGTATCCACTTACCATCAGGTAGTCCTTCTGCTCGTTTGCCTCCTTTATTCAATAAAAAAGGCGACTTTTTAATAAAAAAAAGGTTCTTTTATCTACTATTATATTAAATATATATTTTTTGACGAATTAGGGAATCTTCCAACTTATGGTAACTCGAGAATTAATTATTTGAAGGTATATTGAAAAAATATATACATTAAATTCTTTATTATCAACTCCTTTTCTTATACACAGCTATATAGTCTTTACTGTTGCCAACTTCCTGTGAAGCATGCAGTTCCCAATCCTCGGTCATGTCCCCAAAAGGCCTAGGATCTGTATGGACGCCCTTCCCTTCTCCAGGACCAATAATAAATACAACTTCCCCGTAGTAATTATTTAAATAATTCTTAAATGCTAAGCCGTTATTGAAATAACAAAATAATAAAGCAGTCCCACTACTCTGTAGTAAGGTAATAGCGTCCTTGTTTAACTCCTGCGGTGTGAAAAGGAGAGGTATAAATGTGGGGGGAGCGTATTTACAACGCCACCATGCGCCGTCTACTTCTATACCGGATACTGGATAACCTGGATAATACATATTAGAAAGTTATTAAATATATTTTTTAGCTTCACGCTGTTCGCTCCACTTTTCACCGAATTTCGGAGGCATTGCATGTTAAGTGACGGAATTTAACCAAAGTGACACCAAAGCGAAGGAAATGGAAATATTAAAGCGAAGGAAATGGAAATATTAAATATTTCGACTTCTCGATTGGGAATCGAACCTACAACCAGTCGCATTTACAGTGCCTCTGCCCCTGCGCTACGACTGGCCCCATTGGCGACTGTTTTTTTCTTCTATAAACTTCTTAGATATATTTTCGAGGCCGTCGAAGCCCACTGCGGCATCGTCTGACTATAGATATAGGTACATGATGGTTTTGGGTTCGATTCACACTCGGGGAAAAGATCATAATTAATTTATTTACAACAACGTCTAAAAACATAAAATTTGCCGTTAACTTTCGCAATGTCTATACAAAAAATAACTAAACGTATACCAACTAATAACTGTTGCATATTTGTAAAAGGTAGTAACAAAAGTTCACAATTTTAGAAAGAAATGAAAGCTCCTGTACCTGTAGCTTCCGTAATCATCCACTCAAGTAAACCACTGCCACATCCTATACTAAGTATCTTCTCGCACTGTAACTCCACCATACAATTCGAAATAAACTCAAAGTTTTCTTCTGTCGGGAACACCCATAACAACTTATTCCTTTCCGGATGATTATTATATATTTTAACTATAGATCTCCAGTCTTTCTGTTTATATAAACTTATAATTTCCTCTACAATGTTTTTATTATTCATTTTTATTAGATATATCTTAAACTAGTAAAAAATACATTAAAAAAATTTAATACACATGGCAAATAACAATAAGTGGTCAAGAAGGAAGTGAATATAGTACTACGAATTTTTCGTATACTAAAAATACAAATATCATTGACACTGAACTAAGTCTACGTAGAAGACCTTTACGTAACTTCTGCAGTGATTGTATTTTTTGCGTGCGTGTCTGGCCTGTATTAAATGATATAAATAAAACATTTATTAACTTTTTTTTATTGAAAAATTATAAATAATGGCGTAATATGCCTTAATGAAAGCGAAATATGTATCAAATTACTCATTTAATCAAGTTTAAGTCAAGAGTTTCCTGAAATGTATTTACAATTACCAAATACGCGATTAATCCGGTTAAAATCATTTGGCTTCTAAACTACTTAACAATAAAAATATAAAAGCACCTTAAATAAGCTCTATGAATTGTATTTTTTAAAAAAAATATTTGATTTGTTTTTAGCTGCACGATTTTCCCGCATAGCAGAGAAAATTATATTGTTTAAATATATTTTTAAAATAACTTCTCAAAATTCGACCCTGTATCGTTTACAAGGTGCGATTAGAATATTGGCGAACACCCAATTGTTCGGCTAAGATCGATTATACATTATAATAATAACACATAGTTATTACGTCAAACGCGTATATTTATCCTAATAAACCCATTTTTTAAAAGTTTAGTATTGAATTTTAAGCATTACGATTTAATCTATTTTAAAAAAAAAATTAAATTAAATAGCTTCACGCTATTTCCCGCACACAGCAGGATAGGCAGAGGGAACCTAGTGTTAAGACACTCCGTTCCCCACTTTCCGCCGAATTCGGAGGCTTGCGTGTTAAGTGGCGGAACTTAACGCCGCACTTTACCTCGACACCAGAGCGAAGAAAATGGAAATATAATTTCCACTCCTCGAGTGGGAATCGAACCCACAACCAGTCGTTTACAGTCACACACTTGTGCCACTGGGCCACGACTGACCTCAGTCTATTTAATTCGTCTTCACTTTTTTTTCTTTTTCCTGTTTTGAAGAATAATCAGAGAGACTGAATTTGAGACTTTGATGTTATATGAAGGAACTTACATTACACTGCGCTTTGTCTATTATATACCAGAGTAGAGAAATAAATACAAAATGATCATCTCTAGTGGGAACCGAACCAACAGCGATTGCAATAAGATATGGTCGGACAGCGCCATAGCAGCCTCAGATGGCCATGTACAATTCATGTAAATAAATAAAATCAAGATCGAAAGGCACACATTTGGTTCTTTTGCTCCCGTGAAATTTATAAGCATACTAATTTAAATTTGTCTAAAAGGGAAGATGGATAAAATATTAATAAAAAGAGAGAAGAAATAATAAAAAAAATATTATTACTAAAAATTGGTTTATTTGTATCAAAGTATTGCAATACAGATTATGAATAGTAGATTGGTACAATATAATATATTAAAAACACTCAAAATATTAAATCAATAGTAACTATGACGGTTGTTAAAAGAATAAATAGTAAATCTTATTTCCCGCAATATCTTACAAATCGATTAAATGAAATCTAGAATCGATATTCAACATAGAATATTCGATATAAATATAAAAATCGATTGATATAATATTTATACAAAATCATATAAAGAACTCTTTTTATTGGTAAAAGACAAGATTATATACATTTAGAAAAACAAATATGTTTCTATTTCCCCGTGAATAAATTGAAATATTTAAAAGAAAATTAAGCAATGCGATGATGGCAACACTGAAAATGTGAGAAAAACCTTTTTTTTAATGATATTTAAGTCTTATTTACAAAAGATTACTGAGATCAATATGTGATAGAGATCAAGATCAGTCAACGTTATACACTAAATTTGAAGAAACAAAATATTTTTTATCACAATTTTTGGCAGCCGAAAGCTCGATTATATCAAGAACCACAATGTTTTTTTTTAATTTCTTATATTTTTTCTTTTGGCAATAGACAACTTTCCAAATCCTTATTCAAATATACAGTCTTACATACATTCTCATATAAAGCATACACCTGGTAACAGAATTAATTATATAAATTGTAAATTATAATATTTTAAGTTTTCAATATGTGCAAAATAATGGAGAACAAGTTGAATACTCAGGTATATTGCAAGAAAGATATGAAATAATTGAATTCTACAAACAATGAAATAATCAGATTAAAAATCAGTATGTAACCGCAGCCCAATACATTTACAATGCTGACCTTCGAACAGGTGGGGGTTCAAATCCTTCTACATTACAAGCATGTTATAAAAGAAAAAATATTTATACATAAACGCTGTATCCCGCACGCAGCAGGGTAGGCAGAGGAAACCTAGTGTTAAGACACTCAGTTCCTCACTTTCCGCCGAATTCGGAGGCTTGCGTGTTAAGTGGCGGAACTTAACACCGCGCTTTACTTCGACACCAGAGCGAAGAAAATGGAAATATAATTTCCACTCCTCGAGTGGGAATCGAACCCACAACCAGTCGTTTACAGTCACACGCTTGTGCCACTGCGCCACGACATCTCTTTGTACATAAACAGTTCTATATAAAGAGATGTACCTATTTTCTCCCAAATATATAGTGTTTTAATAACTCTTACAGTCTTTAAATATTTTCATTCCACGATTATTTATAAACTTCAAATAATATAGTACAAAAATCATTACATAGACACAGTTGAACCAGCCGAACTATGTCATAACACAATTATCCATTAAATTATTTTTGATATTATGTTATTAAAAAAAAAAAAAATAGCTTCACGCTATATCCCGCACACAGCAGGGTAGGCAGAGGGAACCTAGTGTTAAGACACTCCGTTCCCCACTTTCCGCCGAATTCGGAGGCTTGCGTGTTAAGTGGCGGAACTTAACGCCGCGCTTTACCTCGACACCAGAGCGAAGAAAATGGAAATATAATTTCCACTCCTCGAGTGGGAATCGAACCCACAACCAGTCGTTTACAGTCCACTCTTGTGCCACTGGGCCACGACTGGCCATATTATGTTATTAAAATATCACTTTTTATAATAAACGTTGCTGTTGTAATATCTTTATTATTTATATTCAAGATTAATTTTGAAATATTCTCAATCTGTGCAGATTTTCAACAACATCCATATTAATATTATAAATGTTTGTCTGTTTGTCTGTTACGTTTTCACGGCTAATCTACGGGTCCGATTTGAATAAAAATCGGAAAGAATATACTTCAAAATCAACCCGAAAAGGGTTAAAATAAAGGATGATTTATTTTTCAACAATTTACCCCACAGGGTTGCCTCATAAAAAATAACCTGTAAAATTATTTTCACATCCCCTATCTGTTTAGGCGAAATTGAGAGATTTTTTTATAGTCGAGTAGAAAATATTAAAAAGTATATTTTAATAACATATTCAAATTGATTAATTTAACTTAAATAATAAATCAAACGTCTTGGACGCACTTAGCAACTAATACAGTAAGTTAACCGTACTAATACAAGTCCTTCCTCTCTAAACCTTTGACTTAGAGGCACATTTCTCAATCACTATCCGAATTTTTACCATTTTTTAAGTCTTTTTCAAATTAACTAAAATATACAGTAAGAATCCATTAATAAAAATTTCTTATAATATAGAATATTAATTGTTAATACAAAATCTACAAGACTTTAAGTATGTATTTAATTTAATATTTTATTTTTTATTTTTATTTACAGTTAAAACATTCCAGCTTTTTTAAAAGTGACATTTGAAAGCCATTGGAAATACAAGAAAATGCTTTAAAAAAATTACTCCACAGATACAACATATACAAACTTTCTGTGATGTGACGTATAAAATATACGTTACCATAGCAACCTTTACGTCTCTTCATACAATATGTCAAACATATGGTGTTTGTAATATTTATTTTAATGTATTTCTAATGCATTATAATAAAAACTGATTATTAACTATGTGAAATTTCTAAATACTTCTCTTTCCTTCCTTCACATATATTAATATAAAGATAATATACATACATATATATAAAACATTACCAGTCCGGATCGCCTTGCCATCCATTCAAAAATCAGCCTTTACATTTCATATCTGTAAATAATATTATAAAACTAGAGATTATAACGCTAATGTACTCTACATTAGTGTCGCGTTATAGGAATACGCGTTGAAGGAATATTCTCCTATAACGCGCTTATACAATATCGTATAACGCGCTTTTCGTTACAGGGAGGGCTAAAATATATTATGTAAAAAAATAATTTATGTTTATTTTATGGGGCCAGTCGTTGCGCAGTGGAACGTACGTGTGACTGAAACGACTGGTTGTGGGTTCGATTCCCACTCAAGGAGTGGAAATATTTAATATTTTTCAATTTGCTCTGGTGCCGAGGGAAAGCGCGGTGTTAAGTTCCGCACATTATTTTCCGAATTAAAACTAACTAACAATAAGAACATTTTAAATAAAAAAAATACATTAACCTTTGATAAATTACATAATTCCAAAAATAATTTTGTAACATGCTTTTTCGTTGTCGAAATAATACCACGTTATTAAAAGGGATTACTGTATAAAGGAAGAAACGCGTCGTTAAGGGCAGTGGGACAGCGTTTAATTGCATTTGGTAGTGAGTTCGATCCATACTCGACTATTCTCATTTCTTCGCTCTAATAGTACAAAGTGCGGCGTTAAGTTCCGCCAATCAACAAGCAATATCTCGAATTTTGGTAGCAAATGGTAACCCGAGTGTATATACTAAATTTACTCATATTACTCTCATAGTAACTTTTCTTAGCTGTTTTAAAAAAACCAACCTCACCTACTAATTGATATCCTGCTCCATTTTCCTCCGCCAATGCATTTTCGGATTCTGTATCACCTCCGTCGTGTCCTTCTCGATTTTCTCGTACAAAATCTTCTTATATATTTCCATATTCTTAATGGGGGGCGCACAGTCACTTTTGGGCAGAATACCTCTTTGAACACTCCTAAACTTCTCCTGATCTATCGGAGGCAACGGTATTATTGCCTTACGAATCTTATGAACATATTCATTCTCCGGACTCGGGACTTTCTCCATCACCTTCTTCTCCACAATAACACTTTCTCTGGCATTATTCGCTTCAATAATCGATTTTTTATCGACAACACTATCACTCGTTATATCCTTTGGGCTTATCACAGGCACATCGATATGCTTCTGTATGACTTCTTGAGGTAGCGGTGGTAGCGGATTCAATATTTCAAGTCTGATTTTCTCAGTTTGTTCAAAGTTTTCATCGCTTTCGGGCACAGCGTGGTGGGTGATGCTCTCTAATGTGTTGACGTCGCAGTCGAGCGCGTCGGATATAGTGCAGTTTGGGTGGGAATTGCGGACGTGTCTTTCGAGATTGTCTTTTCGTCTGAAACGTCGTTCTTCTGGGCATATTTTACAACGGTATGGTTTTGAATCTAAAATGAGAATTAAAATAAAGATGTAGCTTAGTAGTTAGTGTTTAGTCGATTTCGAATTCGGTAGAATGCAGAATGCGTAGGTTCGAATCTCCGTACGGTAAAATTTTTATAGGTTTTCTAAAAATTCGTTTCATATCCTCAAGTGTTGTGTTATTGAAGTTTAGTGTATTGTCACAATGACACTTAAACTGTTAAAATTATAGTATATATTTTCATAGTCTGACAATGTGCGAATGCCTTTATTATTTTTTATATATAAAAAGAAAAATATCACTTTTACAAAATGGCAATCAAATAAAGAACAAGAACAAAACAAAAGAAATGTGTGACTTAAAAGCAAAAAAAAGGTTCTAATTTCTTTATATTGATTTTTGATTGGCCGTAATGGATCTTAATGCACACAGTGGTTGTGGGTTCGGTTCCTATTCGGGGAAAACGGAGTGTTTTGACACTAGGCTCTCTTTATCTACCCTCCAGTTACCTTGAAAAAAAAGAAAAAAATATTACAATAACATTACCAGTATGTGTACCAGAATGCCTTCGCATATCCTTCTTAGAGTGGAACATCATACTGCATCTCGGACAGCTGTGTAACTTGGGGCCTTTGTAGCCGGAGGAACAACGATGCTTGGTGCCTTCCGTTTCAGATACCCTCACCTCGCCGCATATGGTACATCGCTTTTCTATAAACAATGGAAATTATTATATTTATATATTGTTTTTAAGAGGCAGAGAAAACCTAGTCAAGTTTATCCAGTGTCTATTTTTCAATTAAACTGGGGAGTATGTAGGGTGGCAAGCCTCAAAGTTGCCCTTTAATCTGCTTTAAAAAGCGTTAAAAAAATATTTTCAATATATTATATGAGCCTGAGTGACTAGCGAGGCGCAGTGTAACAGAGTCTAACTGTAAAAAAATGATTATTTTGAAATTATTTTCATTCTTCAGCATTGATCAGATCAAGCAAGGCGTTGAGATCCACCACTCATCACACAATATCTAGATTTTAGGCGGCAATGAAGAAAAGAGTATCTGGATACAAAATTGTCTCTGACTGATTATAATCCCTTGTGCGAGATAAAGATGTTGGTAGTAGAAAATTCGGACAATCTTCTGTTAGACTTCCTGTACAATCTACATGGCAAATTTCACTAAATGAGTAATAAAATAGCTTCATATGCATAAAAAAAGACGTAAGTCAGTCATGCGTTCTTCTGAACGGCGAGGGTTTGAGCGCATGACGCGTGCGCGTGAAGGGTTTTCAAGAGGCCCCGGGATCGAATACCGATGCGTTTAAATTTTTAAACGTTTTCTAAATGTTCTTTTCAATTTCTTAAATGTGTAAATAACACTTACAAAATGTTAAAACTATTTATATGTATACATCAATCTGTACTATTATAATAAAGAGGTAAAGTTTGTAACTTTGTTTGTAAAGGTGAAACTTTGGTAATACTGGCTCGATTATGAAAATTCTTTCACAAAAGCAAACCATACTATTCAGGAGTGCTTTAGATTATATTTTAAAATGATTCAACAGACAGTTCAGAGAAACCTAAGAAGCTCAAATAGAGGATAAAAGCCACGTCAGTAGTCATATATATTGTATAGTCAATTAATTAACTTGAGGCCACCACAGCACTCTGTCTGTAAATGTGACAGGTTGTGCGTTTGGCACTATAGAAGGAATGATTATATTAAATTCATTACCATTTCTTTACTGCAATAAGACAAAAATGCAGTGTTATTCACAATATTTTGAAATCAGGCAGAAAGTAGAACATAGAACTCACTGTGTTTGTCCACATGTTTCTTAAAATTGGAAACATCTCGAAACCTCTTACTGCATACTGGACAAGTATAGGGCCTCTCTTCTGTGTGACACAGTATATGCTTACGAAGAGATGTCAAGTTATTAAATGCTTTACTGCAATCATTGCATGAATAATTCTTTTCCTCTGAAAAACAAGTTATTTATTATATACTGTAACTATTAATAAAACAAATTAGTATAAAAATCAAATCTTATATGCAAAAGCCAGAAAGCCAGTGGGCCATTCATGGCACAGTGGCACAAACATGTGACTGTAAATGACTGGTTCTGGATTTCATTCCCACTTGAGGAGTGGAAATATTTATTATTTCCATTTTCTTCGATCTGGTGTTGAGGCAAAGCGCGGCGTTAAGTTTCGCCACTTAACACGCTATGTCTCCGAATTCTGCGGAAAGTGGGGAACAGAGTGTCTTAACACTAGGTTCCCTCTACCTACCATGCTGTGGGTGGAATAAAGAGTGAAGCTAAAAAAATGCATTGAAAATACTTAAATTTCTGTAAATCAATATCTATATATATGTGTAAATTAAAAAAATAAATAATACCCAAGTCATTGTATATGTTAAGCATACACTTTTACAAGTCAAGTCAGTGAATGTATTAGTAATGTGCTCAACATTTTAATTATTTTATAAAATAGTATAATATAAGAATATTGTTAAAAATGTCCAACTTTTACTTACTAGTGTGTTTAAGTTTGTGTCTTTTCAACTTTGACTCATGATAAAAAGTGGCATTGCATACATCACAAACATAAGTCTTGTCTTTATTGTGATTCCTCATGTGGTACTTGTAGTGAGAAAGTGTAATGAAAGACTGTAAGTAAAAACAAGTTTTACGTTAAAAAAAATATATTAAAATCACAAATTATTTTTTTTAGTGTCACTCTTTTTCTCTTCTCTTCGCCTTTCAGAAAGTAGTCAGAAAGAATATAGTGTACAGGCAATTTGTTCTTTCTACAGGAATTCAGGATGTTGTATTTAATAGCAGAACTACAGAAATAAATTAAATAATATGGAATATATAATTGTGGATTAAACCCACAACCAATCATATTGCAATCATACACTGGGACCATAAACAATATAAAGCTTTATGCTTTATATTGGGCCATTGTCATGGACTTTAGTTATTTATAAATAAAAACATTTTAGAAATACATTCAATATCATTCTAAGGGATTTTTAAAAAGTAGCAACTTACTTGTTTACATATCTGGCAGTTGAAAGGTTTCTTGTCACCAGCACAATATGCATGATAGCATACCTGACTCCGAGAATAGAATTTTTTCTTACATATAGTGCAGTAGTAACTCTTTTTGCCACCTTCTACAATAATTAAAGAAAATAATGTAATATATACTTCTTATGATAATAGGTAAAAAATAATTTTAAATTGTGACTACAAAATTAAATTATATCAGGCAAAATAATAAACAGCTCTTTTATTTTATTATGGCACTTCGAACATGCCACTAAAGCACAGGTCACTTGATCAATGTCACATTCTATGGAAAACACATAAAAAATATTGATAGTAAATACACAATACCATTACACTGTAATTGTTTAAATTATAAAAGAGATCCAGAAGCACACAATATAATTACAAAAAAAATAGCTAGAGTATATAATGTCATATGCAATCCATATTAACATACCAATTTCAGTTTTTATGTGTGTATAATCATTTTTTTTTTTAATAGTCAAATTTTCTAATTGGGTGCCATTTTCTCTAGCACCATCATCTATTGGTCTTATTAATTCAATAGTTTGATTTGGTTCAGGTTCTGGCTGTTGAAGATTGACTTCAGATTCACTACCATTTCTTAAGCATGCTAAACATCCTGACTTTTCGTGGAGTAGACAATTCATACATTTTACATGCCCACAACTTTCGGTCACCAACCGATTATCCGTTTGATTTACACTATTTTTGTTGTAACATATAACACAAATTTGGGAACTCATCTCCAAATATTTTGGTTGTTTAAATAGTAGACTCTATGTTCACAAAGTATTTCACATCTTAGGATTTACTACTGCACTGTATTGTACTGGATTTTAAATGATATTCAAATTTAAATCTCAATGCAAAAAATATTATAAATTCTATTGCTGTGCACAATATTTTACATGAATTTTATATATTGAAAAAATATAAAATTCCCTAGACTGCTGGAATTTATTGTGTACAACTAACTTGTATTTTCATTTTAGAAGGAATTATTAAATAATAAATATAGTAAAGAGTGAGAACGTACAAAAGATTAAAGGATATAAGAAATTACTAAGAAATATACTTAAAAAAAAGATTAAAGTCAGATATTCGAACGCACTCAGACGCCGAAATCTATTTGACATTTAGTAAATAATGCGTTCCGAATGTTAGACTTTTCAAGTATTGCCATATGCAAAAATTAAAAATAAATCAAGAATAAGTTCAAGAAATTAAAAGTGACAAGTATTCAGATAAGTTTTAAATTCTTATAAAATCTCAAAAAGCATTGTCAATAAAAGAAATTTCTATTTTAAGTTAATGAGTAACACAATCAGAAGAATTTCATATTAAGATTAACTATCGATTAATAAAGTCTGGAGCCTGGACTTTACATCCTCTAATTAAAAGCAATCAAAAGATTTTTCCAGATGATTATTATTTGAACATAATATGCTCCGATAGCAAAATTTGACGGTGTTTTTGAAAAATACTCCTAATAAAGGGTAAAGCTACTATGTAAGAATTACTGTCCTTAACAATTTATCATTTTAATAATGTATAGTTTCGTAAACGAGATTTGTAAGATTTTCTATTTTCTTCTTCTTAATCGGATATCCTTAATCGTATATATATATTAGTATATACATATATACTATATCGTTAATAGATTAGTATATAGTTAATTTTCGCACAGTTCAGTCATAATTTTTATCTGCATATCTTTAAAAAATCATAGATCTTTATAAAAATCAAATGTTCTCCTGCACGAGGTTTTTCTTTTAATTTTTAATATGGAATGTAGTTAAAATCTACAAATTTAAACATTTTATTGTATATTGTTTTAACAATCAACGAGGGTAAAAACAACACAATATATGATAGCTCTAATTTAAAAAAAGGGATAGACTATTTCAAAGCTATTTTCTTATTTACTAGTTACTACTCATAGTTAGAAGTTGTATGAAACATACATTTTAAAACCGTACAAATAATATAAATGGCAAAAAATATCATAATTTAATTGTATTAATAAAATAGTAAAAAAATAAATAATTGTAGTTTTGGCACCAATAATCGAATGCGTCACTAATGCGATTAGTCATCGCTGATGTAAAAAGTTTTGCAGTCTGTGCAATGCTAGTTGTCATTCAATATTTAATTGCGCTTCGTACGCCTTGAAGCGTTTTTTGTATAAAATAAATAGTTTATAGTTTAAAATAATAATACCATAATGGTAAGTATTTCGCTGTTATTAAAACAATTCAAAATGTATATATACTCTTTAATTTAATCAGTTTAAAACAGTGCCAAATACAGTAACCTAAAAATTCATTTTTGTTTTTAGGATGTCTTTCTAATGATTAGGCGAAAAAAATTGACCATCTTCACGGATGCAAAGGATACTACAACTGTTTTAGAATTGAAGAAAATGATAGAGGGTGAGTGCGATTTACATGATATACGAAAAGTCTATTTTTAGTCCCGAGACATTGTCTGACGGATCATTGCACGTAGACTAGTGTTTTTATACCTCTATCTGGACAGAAGAAATTTAAATATCGTGTTAAAATGAAATTAACCTCTTATACTGCCGTTTTTACAAATTCTGAAGTCGTAAATTCAAATGATCATTTAAAGAGGTCAATAACCAAATGTTGATTACAACAGCTCACGTTTAACAAGATTGTATATTAATTCGAGCATGAATATATCCCTGCATCTTTTACCTATTCTATATTAAAGCAAACATGTGAATATTGGGGTTTTAATTTAAGAACAGTGTGATTATAAAAAGTGTTAGATTAGTAGTTGGAAAGAGTTGCTAAAAAATGTTACAAACAACAATCACATTATATTTGATAAAAAATATATAAATATTTTGAGACCTGTGCATTATTAATAAATGTTTCTACAGGTATCCTAAAGGTGGCACCACCTAGCCAGATGCTATTTAACAAAGACAGCCAGCTCATGGAGGATGACAAAACACTTGCTGAATATGGCCTAACATCTGCTACTGCTAAAGCTCAATGCCCTGCACCTATTGGACTTGCTTTAAGGTAATAAATTATTTATTTTATATTATATTACTGGCTAACTGACTTTATGTATAAGAAGTTAAGAAAATTTGACTTTAATAGTCAAACCAAGTGATATTTGTAAAATAATGCATTACTCTCAGGATGTCATTTGCCTGCTTATTAATAAATATAATTGCATGTATTTAATTTATTGAAATTTATTATTAATACATTACAAATCTGTGTGCATAATTTGATCATAATAATACAATAAACATTTACAACAGACAACCTCACCAGGTTAATAGAAATATTATTAAAGACTTATAAAAAACTCTTTAACAATTTACAGCAATATTATAAATATTCTTTATATATTATCAAAAAACAATGACTTTGAATTACAATGAATTTTTAAAAACAAAAACCTGTCAAGTGTACAATTTGAGCATAAATTGCCACAATGGCAAATGAATTTCAAACTTACTTTTTATTTTTTATATTTGACAAAAAAATCTATAACATCAATTAAATCCACTGTTGGACTTTGACAGTATCTACATATTTCTTTTGACAATGACTTTCAGGATTTAGAACTTAATTCATAAACAAGCAAAGAGTATCCATTGATAATATATTATTCTTATCTTAGTTAAACAATGTTAATAACTCCCTGTGAGTCACTTTTCAGTGAAACTTCCTTTATCAAAGTTCCCTTACAAGTTATATTTTGTTTTTAAAATGAATTCCAAAATGTTTTTTTAACTGTATTTAAACAAAAAACTAAAAAAACCAGTTTCATGCTTTGCCTTGCATTAGGAGGGAAGTTGGGGAGAACCTAGTGTCAACATACTCAATACTTAATTTTCCACCTGGATTCGACACTTTATTTCGACTCCGTCTTGTACCAGAGAAAAGAAACGAGAATATTTTAAATATTATTGTTATCTCTATTAGGAATCGAACAAAAATCAATCGCGTTTGCATTTAGACACTGTCTCACTGTGCGACAATGGCCTCTCAAAGTAACTGATATAGATATAATTCACTGCAACCTAAACTGTTTCATAAATAACAAGTAAGACAAAATTAATGGCCACATATTTGTTGCATTCATATTCCAATACTCGTTTATTAAAGATATAAAATTTTCTACCATTTGATGAGTAAAATAAGTAAAAGAGTCGATGGTGTATGAGTAACATAGTAACATAGTATAGGTGGCTCACCATGCAAAAGAAAAATAATAAAATTTGAATGTAAGTGTTATTTACTCACTTTTCTTAAACTTCAAGTCTTTCTAATCTCTTTTTTGTTGCTAAAACGCAAAAATCAAAATGACGTAAACATACATAAGGTACCAATCGTGGCGCAGCACGAAATGTGACTGTAAAGCGACTGGTTGTAGATTCGATTCCCACTCGAAGAGTGGAATTATTTAATAATTTCATTTCCTTCGCTCTGATTTCGAGGCAAAGCGCGACGTTAAGTTCCGCCACTTAACACAAAATACCTCCGAATTTAGCGGAAAGTGGGGAACCTGCCTACCCTGCTGTGTGCGGAATATAGCGTGAAGCTATAAAGAAAAGAAATACAGAAGATCTATAAATACACAATGCCTCCGAATTCAGCGGTGCGTGGGGAACGCAGTGTCTTAACACTAGGTTCCCTCTGCCTACCCGAATGTGTGGGGGATACAGCGTGAAGCTATAAAAAAACAATATAAACATAACCGTTACCTAAACGAACGAACCTACGCCTGACTGAAACGCGATGATTATGGGTTCCATTTTCACTCGGAGGAGGATTATATTTAAATTTTTATTTCTTCACTCTGGTATCTCAGACAAAGTTCGGCTTTGAATTCCGCCACTCAACACGCAATGTCTTGATTTCGGTTGGGCAACGGAGTTTTTTGACACTAGTCTCTGACTACGGCGCTATGCGGGATGAACCATGAAGCTGTGAAAAAAGCATGATTGGGAAATATTGCAAATTGAAAAAATCCTGTGATAAACACCACACTACTGGATTAAAAACTACGAAAGTGGCTATGATAGAACGACAGAAAAACAAGAGCACACACTTCGCTATCTTGTTCCTACTAAATATAATATTTGTACGACACGTAACTCTCTCTCTCTCTTTCTATCTTCACTAACTTATATGTCGCTCTTAACATCCGTTCGCCTTGCCCGCTAACAATTTTCGTAACGCTCTCGTCATGCATTTGCCAGAGTTTACTTCCTAAGTTAAAGGACTGTATAAGGTTCATTTTTGGACTTCGCAAGTACGACCACGTCTCCGAATTTCGTAAAAAACTCAAGTGGCTCCCGATACGACTTCGCCGGAATACTCACGTTCTCTGTCTCCTTTATAATGTTCTCTTCAATTCGTCTTCCCCCGCATATCTCAAAGAACGATTTAAGTTTTTATGTGAATCACATGATTTCCCGCTACGCTCCACTTTCAACTTAACTCTTAGTATTCCCTGCCATTCTTCTTCCTTCTTCGCAAATTCCTTCTCTATCAAATCCGTGCGCTTGTGGAACTCCTTACCGCAAACAGTCAAACAAGCTAAAACCTTACAAACTTTTAAGAAAAAGCTAAAAGAATATTATCTGTCCCTTTAAGAATTCCAACTGGTCTTTTTAATCCTCTTTAAATATAGTATGTATAATTATGTGTATATATGTATGTATAAGTATATGTATGTAAATATGTATATGTATGGATATGTATGTATGTATGTATGTATGTATGTATGTATGTATGTATGTATGTATGTATGTATGTATGTATGTATGTATATAAAATATATGTTGTATATAATAATAATATATAGATATCTATATAGCCTGTACACCCCTTCCCATTTCATTTATAATCTCCTCTACCCGAAGGTTACCTGGAAGAGATCGCTCGCTTAGCGATAAGGTCGCCTGTTGTACTGTTTTAGATATTAAGATTGTGTGTAACAAATCTTTCTGGTGTACAATAAAGAGTATTTAATTTAATTAAAAATACAAGTAAATTACGAACGACAACTGCACATAGTAACAGTAAAGGACAACAGTATATAATTGCGGTTCTAAGTCGAACTGATAAATCGACTAATGATAATATGATAAGACCGCTACTTACGATACAATGGACACGCATAGATATGTAGTAGCAATGTCCCTTTTAATTTAATTAAATTATTTTTATATATTAAAGACCCTCATGGTTTAGTGGTAAAGCGTGTTTGCGATGGTTGTGGGTTTCGACCTCCTCTCGAGAGAATGGTTATATTTATATTACTTTATTTGAGTTTCTTGCGCCGGTTCTTCTCAGGTCTGAGGCGTTAAATTTAGTGAACCGGTGGTAAACTATTTGGCGTTTAAAAAAATGAAGCTTGTAACTTCTGATTTTGAATAAAATTATTTGACTTTGACTTTCCCTATTTTAATAACGAAAACCGTGGCGTCGAGTGTCACGATATCTGGAATTAGAATAGGATGCGGAGAAAAGAATGTCTTGACTCTATGATTCTTTTTGACTACCTCACTATCCGGGATTACGTGTGAAGTAGCGAAATATTAAAATAAATCCAGTTTTGATATGTTTCAGTGCGCTCGATATTGGTGGATCTCTTGTTTTACGCGGAGTAATTTCTTATATTAATTTAATAGAGTTTAGAAGTAATTTCTTATATACTACATTTTGGAACGAAGTGTCTTATTTTTTTCCACCACTTAATGTCTTTAAACTTAAATTAATGTTTACGTGCATACAATCTTTTCGTGTTTGTCAAAGATTTTTTAGATCTTCTGTATTTCTATTCTTTATAGCTTCACGCTATATTCCGCACACAGCAGGGTAGGCAGGTTCCCCACTTTCCGCTAAATTCGGAGGCATTGCGTGTTAAGTGGCGGAACTTAGCACCGCGCTTTGCCTCGACACCTGACCGAAGAATAATAAAATATTTCCACTCCACGAGTGAGAATCGAACCCACAACCAGTCGTTTACAGTCACACGCTTGTGCTGTTTTTATTAATATATAATTAGACTAAATTAATATTATTTAATATTGTGATACATTATTTTAGCCAGTCAGACAATAACGTTTCTGCTACGGGTAGAAAATCTTAACTGTAATTTGATTGATTAAAGATTAGGTCTTTTTTTAAATGAGACGAAACTTAAACTCTCAAGTGGTCTTCATGAACGAAATAAAAAGGAACTTTTGTATTTCTTCGTTATGGCTGTCATTGTTTTGTTACATGATTGTATTTTTTTTTCTGTATTTTAACTGTTTGTAACATTTTTTACGCCTGCGTGTATAGTAGTTAGGACTTATACTGTACTTTGTATCTATCTTTTTCTTTCATTTCTACGCTTTCCCCTGCATAGTAGGATAGTTGTAGAGTACCTAATGATGCAGAAATCGAGGCTGTGCACTCGTGGCTGGTCGTTAAAAATTAAATTTCTTGAGGCGCCCCCCTAAAAAGCTTCCTTTTGATGAAAAAAGACATTTTTTTATTTTTTTAATAACTTTTTTAATCCAAAAAATAATAACAAAAATTTATAGTGTTTTTTCATCAAAAAGAAGCTTTTTAAGGTTTATTTTCACACAGCAGGGTAGGCAGAGGGAACCTAGTGTTAAGACACTCCGTTGCCCACTTTCCGCTGAATTCGGAGGCTTGCGTGTTAAGTGGCGGAACTTAACGCCGCGCTTTACGTCGGCACCAGAGCGAAGAAAATGGAAATATTAAATATTTCCACTCCTCGAGTGGAAATCGAACCCACAACCAGTCGTTTACAGTCAAACGCTTGTGCCACTGGGCCACGACCGGCCTTTTTTTAAGGGGCGCCTCAAGAAATTTAATTTTTAACGACCACCCTACTGTGCAGTTTAAACGATGAAACTGAATTCAACACCACACTTTGTCTTAAGTACCAGAGCGGAGAAATGTAAATAACTTAATAATAATCATTCCCGCGAGAGGGAACCGAACCGACAATCAATCTCCTTGGCAATCAGATACTGTCACACTGCGCCACGATGGCCGGGGTTTTATCTATCTGTCTATTTTATTATCTTTATATGATATTTTTGTACAGATAGTAAAATAACTAAATAGTTCTTTTTATTCTTTTTTTTATTTAATTTTAATATTTGACACTAAGCATTACAGTATTTTAAAACAAAAAAAAACGTCAAATTTAAGTCATGTACATGGGCGTACGACCATGACATATAATTATTCATGACCATGAAGTTCGTCGACCCCATCTCTTCAGATTCTAGCGTACATTTTAATGTGTTATTTTATTTTTTAATTGCAGAAAAGACAATGGCGAATTCGAGACACTGGAACTGACACCGTACTCCACCCCACCAGACCTACCAGACGTCATGAAGTCTCAGGAAACCAATGGACAGGAACAGGTGAGTTGAATTTTGAAAACGCTATAGTGGCACAGTGGAACAGCGTCTAATTGTAGACGCGATAGGTTGTGGGTTCGATTCCCACTCGACGGAATGATTTTTTTCCATGTCTTCGCTCCGGTCGGTTGAGACAGTGTGGGACGTTGAGTTTTATTCAAAATACAATGTCTCGATTCCTTATCCAAAGTGGGGAACGGAGTGTTTTAACACTAGATTCTTTATGCTATCCTGCTATGCAGAAAAAAACGTATAGATAAAAAAATAACTCAGTACCCGAAAAGACGTGTAATTCAGCATGCTTATTAGAAAGTGATCCATATTGTTTTTGTGCCCACTATACTTCGACACATACAACAGCATAATATAATAATTTTGGCCATGTTTATAATAATTACTCGCAGTGTTAAGCGCCGTCGTTAACACGGAATGAAACAAATTTCAGGCGGAAAGCAGACAACAGAATGTCTGGATACTAGGTTCTCTCTGATGGGTAGTCAGAAAGCTAGGCGGAAAGTTGCATGAAGCTGCTATATAATAATGTATTTAAAACTAAATGTATCCGCTCGTTTGCTTAGATTCCAATAAGTCAGTTGCCTGGAAGAAATCGATTTTAGTGATAAGATAAAATAATCTTCATAATATTTAAAATTAATGTGTATGTGTTAGTTTTGAGATCAGTAAGGGCGCATAAGTGTGACTGTTAACGGAATGTTGACGGAAATTTGACGGAACGGAATGTTGACGGAATCGAACCCACAACCAGATGGGTTGTGGGTTCGATTCCGATTTGAGGAATTGAAATATTTCATATTTCATGTACTTTACTCTGGTGTTAAGGCAAAGCGCGTCGGTGAGTTCCGACACTTAACACGCAATGCTTCCAGAATTCGGCGGTGCGTGTCTTAACACTAGCTTCCCTCTGCCTACGCTGCTGTGTGTGGGATACTGCGTAAAGGCAAACAAAATGTTAGTTTAAAATAAAGAGTTTTTATACTATATTTGTTCCAGATGGATCAGCACTAACCGACTCGGCCACGACACGAGACACGACCATCAGTAATGTCTCGATACGATTTTTTAGTTCTTTGATTTTGAACTACTTTGCCGCCCGACGCCGTTGCGGGCATTTACTAATTTTACATATATTTTGTTAACGATTTATCTATTTGTGTTAAAAAGAAATTAAAACCGGGTTATCCGAATTAATTTGGGAGGGTATTGTGTTTCTACTAATGCTGTAATACGGTTGTGGTCTTCGCAACTCGTTCGGATTGGCGCGTTTGTTTTACGCGCGTACAACGTTTAATAAACGCAAGAATGGAATCGCTTGAAATGAATTTTAAAATTACGTTTTCATAAACAAAAAGATAGTCGCTTCCCTGTAATTTAAAAATAATAATGAGCAGTAAACGCGCGTTAGTATCAAAAATCGCGCGTTTTACTTGCGTTTTCTAAATATGTTTTTCAATTTGCTAAGTATGTGAATAGCATTTTGAAATTTAAAAGTAAATGCTTAAACCTCCTTAATATTACGCATAGGAAACGCGCGTTTTTCTCGCGTTTAATATACGTCGTGTGCAAACGCCCTTACCCTCCGCAAACTAGACCGTGTTAATTTTATTTGTAGTATTTTTGTGAAGCTTCACGCGTAGTTTGTAGTTTTGTCTACGAACCGGGCAATTTTATGTCGTGGTATGTTAAGACGCCGCAGTTGCCTCGCTGGTAGAGTGACCAGTATTGATAATATATAAATTAACATCCACACCCAGAGAGGTCAATTTGTGCTTAATTAACATTAAACTGACTAAAATACATACATATATGCACCAGTTGATCGTCATTAAAATGTTAATTGACGTCTCTGAGAGTGGCTTTAAGTCGTGCACTGAATAAACGTGGTTCCTTAGACGGTGCAATAATTTTTTTTTTATTGGTGCATAGACAAATAGAAAAAGCAATGACTGCTGAGTGTGTGGTTAGAATTATTGTCATTATAAAACTGCCGGACTCTTAACATAGCAACGTATAACGTGATAATTGTATTTATTGCAACCGAGTGTTGCCACTTGTATCGTAGAATTAATATTGCTATTCACTTTTGAAATTAAACAGTGTTGCCAGGAAACAGTCACTAGGAATTAAATTTTAAAAAATGCATTAAATTTACAGTTCCTTAAATACAGTATGTCGTATTTTATTTATCAAAATCAATTATATTTTTGTTATATATGTATTTTTTGCGTTTGTCAAGAGTTTTCTTGCACCTGGCAACACTTGTCCTCACGTGACTTGGAAATTCAACAAACATCAACAGAACAAAGATTCTGACTGTCTCGATCTGTATATTTTTGTATTTTTAACAAATTTTTAGCTTTCATTTTGTTTCGTGCCTTTAATTAACTAATTGTTCTTAACCTAACTTCTATAATATCGAAGTCACAGCTTTACGCTTAACGACCATTTTAAACGCATTCTACACTAAGATGTATTTCGTAATTAAATATAATAATTTTATATAATCTATTTGACGAATAAAAGCTTATTTATGTTTGAAAATTATGTGTATGGCGATATTTTCAATAGAACATTCTAGATGTCCAAGTCCCATTGAACTAATGTATCGTCAAAAATTTTTACATATAATTAAAAAATAAAAAAATGTCGTTCAAATAGATTATATTAAAATTAAAAAAAAATGAAGAAAATAGTAGTATAGGTATAAAAATTCAGCTCATAATAAATAGAGGCACGCTTTTATCTCTATTCAATAAGACTGTGAAGGTAACCACGTTGTCCTCCAAAAGTTCAGAATTCATGTTTAAAAATGTTTTCTTTTTTCTCATTTATATGATTTTTGCAATTATTAGTTAGATATATTGAATAAAATTATTATACATTAATTTTTGTTGTGTATAATTATGCTTGTATACATTTTTAGACATGCATTCGCTTAAAATATGAATGTATATAGCTTAATTATACAGGAATAAAGTGTATAATTATAATTTTATTTAGCTCAAATTGTAAATGTGTTGCCGTTGAAAAAAAATTAGTTCCAATCAATATTTCACAGTCTACAAATTTGACGGGTTTCATAAACTGTTTTTTTTTCATTATTAATAATTAATATTTAAAGTGAACATCGTGCATGTTACTTGAATGCGGTATTTATCTGATAATAGTTTAGTACGAACTATAGGTAATAGCTAATTTAATAGGGTAATATAGGGGCTTTTTATATTATAGAATTCAGAATGACTTTCTGTCTACGTGAGCATTCTCTTTTGTTTTTGTTGTTCTCATTCGTTTAAATGAAATTAATTGTCTTATTATAGTTTTCCGCTAAACAGTGTCTCTCTTTTATAAATATTTATAAATGCTCAACCCACCAAAAGATGGCGGTAATGATCAAAAATTTAAATTTTCTTTTATCTGTTGTAAAAGTGTCAGCCATCTTGTTTTACACTAGTGATGATCTCGTACTAGAGATAGATACTATGGTTTGTATGTCATTTTTCGTCAATTTTTGGTGTGTAGCCAGCCTTAAATATTCAAAAACGTTTTGTTACCAAATTATTTTTTTTTATATAAATTAAATAAGTTGGTTTGATTCGTATTTGCATTATGATATAGCTATAGAGTATGCAGATTTTGAAATTTAAAATGTATTAAAAAATATTATTCACCCTTTCAAATATAAGTTTGGAATGTAATAAAGATTAAACCAAAAACTAAGTGGTCGTAGGTTCTTTGAATTTTTCGTACTTATATATTTAGTTTTGTATTGAAATTTTAAAAAGTCTCGAACAAAATTCATTTTACACAGCATTTATTGTCCGATCGACTAATATATTTTAATGTTGGTAAACAAACACAGCAATAAATATTATCAATAATATTTTATGTAAGTTTCCAATTTAAAGAACAAATTATAATGGCGATTGTAACGCACCATACTATATAACTAGCGGAACTTCAGATTCTATTGTAGTGTTTCATTTGCAACTATGGGAAACCTGAAAGAACCAGCAGAAATAAAGCTGTTTTCATTTGTTTTGCCGTGTTTTTATTTTTAGAACCCTTTTGCTACAAATAAAAATGTTTGGTGTTTAATGTTGGGGCGTGTGACTGTAAACGACTGGTTGTGGGTTCGGTTCCCACTCGAGGAGTGGAAATATTTAATATTTTTATTTTCTTCGGTCTGGTATGAGAGGTAAAGCGCGGCGTTAAGTTTCGCCACTTAACACGCCATGCTTCCGAATTTGGCGGAAAGCGGGGAACGGATTGTCTTAACACTAGGTTCCCTCTGCCTACCCGAATGTGTGCGGGATACAGCGTGAAGCTATATAGTATTTAATGTAAATTGATGAAAAAGAAATGTATTATATAAGTTGGTAAATAGTCAATGCCATGATACATATTATAATAAATGTTCCCTATGTAGTCTCTAACCTAACAACATCGCATATGTAATTTTTAGAAACTTTACAGGAGACAGAAAAGTGTACTCAAGAAATAAATTTGCTTTATGGGTTATTATTACATTATAAATTATTCCTTTTTATGCTTTAAATAGGGTCCATATCAAGTAACACCCCCTAAAGCCTATTTATTGAAATAGACGCACATGGTAGAAAATGACAAACACGGTGTTGTAAGCCTAGGGACGATATGTCATTTCCGACAGGGGAGAGCCCTCTTAATAATTTTATGCGACCCGCCAAGTGTTTATTTGTTTTACAGATATATTCCCGATTAATATTAATTTGTAATAATAATTTATAATATAATAATAAATTAATATTCATCGAGAGTTTTTCTGTATATTGATTTATTATTGATATTAAGAAGCATGACTTTAGCCCGCCGTTTTCGGCGTTATTCATCCCTGATTGAGACATTTTTTTCTTTATTTTATAGCTTTTAGTTGACCAAAATTTATTTAGTCAATGTCATCTAAGAAGACATTTGAATTTCGACATGCGACATTTGAATTTTGATATTTTTTACTTGTCTTACAAAGAATCGACGATCGAACATTAAAAATAAATTGTTATCCATTTATTTATTAGTTTGTATAGAGAGTGGCGGAACCTAACGCCGCGGTTTGTCTCTGGTACCAGAGCACAGAAACAAATAAATGGATTTAAAAACAATCACGATTATGACATTAAACCATTAGCGACCAACGTCCTTTGTTTTTAGAGTAGATATCAATGTTTAATTAAAGTCTTGCTAGAAGCAAGACCTTCAAAAATATGAAAGACTCATTTGAGTGTTCCCCTCCACGGAAATCTTTAGTAAAAGGCGAAAGATTTATGCGTTTTGAAGGGAAACCAGAGATACTCGAAAATAGGTAATCGCATGTCTTATGCTTTGGAAAAGAACAAGTCGATAGCGCGATTCAGAAACGCGACGTTTTGGATCAACGCCATCTAGTGCAGTGATTTCAAAACTTTAAAAAGTATATGAAATGAACACATATTTAATAAAAGTTTATATTATTTAAGAAATGTTTCAAGTTTACTTTACATTGTATTGTATATAGATGTTATTATAGTATTTGTTTATAGATTTTATTATGGTTTTAAATTTAAACTTAGTTTCTTTAAAGTAGAAGTTAATTAAGTAAAACATCTAACTTTTAACTTTTTAGTTAGGATAAATACTACTACTAACTTTTTAGTAATATAAGAAAATTAATGTATATATTAAGTTTCTATTAAATTGAGTAATTAGTATAAAAAGCTTGCATTAAAAACAACTGACTATTACTACACTTATTTGAACGCAACTTTTTGCTTAATTCTGCTATTTTTTTTAAAAAAAGGTAATGTTTTAGTAAAAGTTATACAGCAAGTAAGAGATATCCATATACTTTTTGACAAATCTTTGAGGATTGATGCCATCGTGATGTGGTGAGACGTCGGAACGTCTCGTGACCAGAAGGATATAATTATGTATATATTTTAATTAATGTAATTTTCCATTTCGATAAAATAAAAAGTATTCTCAATGTTTACCACCGAGCTCACCATTTTTAGTTTGAACATTAAAGTGATATGTGGGCAAAGCAAAAAATGGTAGTGTTAGTGGATATGGTCTAACGACGTCGACGATGTATACAACAAGTCGTTGATGATACGTTCAGTCATCGAATTAAAATTTGAATATTACCTATTACCCATTTAATATCATTTCGGAAGGTCCCAACAAAAGTACAGTCTGAAGCGTGTTCTTGCTTAAAAATATGCTTCATGTGGCAGAACTCCTGTAAAAGAGCATATTATGCGAGTAATCATATAAAGCGCGAATTCATATAAAGCGCGAATTATCAGCGAAAACCAAATCTCGTTCCGTTCTCGTTCAAAACATACGCTAGCAAAAGTCCTGATCAAATATGTTCTTCGATTATTTGATAATTAATGTTTATTACAGATATTTTGTGTAAAACGAAAAGTTAAAGTTATAATTAGGAATATATTAATTTGAGTATACAGACGGAGGTCGGAGGACGAAGTGTCTCAACTCTCGTATCTTCTTCTTCTCACCAGGTTCTCTTTACGTCGCTATACAGAAGAAAGCGGGAACTGCTTTGGAAAGCCGTTTCTGTTTTTTTACTAATATTTGTCTTACATATGAGGGCCAGTCGTGGCGCAGTGGCACATGCGGGTGACTGTAAACGGCTGGTTGTGAATTCGACACCTACTCGAGGAGTGGAAATATTTAATATTTCCATTTTATTCGCTCTGGTGTTGTGGCAAAGCGCGGCGTTAAGTTCCGCCACTTAAAACGCAATGCCGGAAGCTTTGCGTGTTAAGTGTTGTTAATTCGGCGGAAAGTGGGAAACGGAGTGACTTAACACTAGGTTTCCTGCTGTATGTGGGATATAGCGTGAAGCTAAAAAAAATTATATAAATATGAGCTTTAATATTACATTTACAGGTAGAGAAGTTTCTGTTATTCAAAGATATAAATAAATTAATTATGAAACTCGCTTATATTATTTTATACATTATCTGTAGTTAAAAACGATGCACGTCGCTCTTGGATCATACTTTAAATAGCATATGACAGTGACATTGACAGTTAGTGTAGAGCATGTACATAACCTCAAAATACTTTGTTTACTAATTGTCAAAAGAGAGTTTTTGTCTAAAAAGTTTAACTTTGTATAATAATAATGGGCAAACGTAAAGGAAAATGTGCTAAGAAAAATGCGGCATCCAAGGAGGCTTTAGAGCCTGAAAATTTAGTTAAAGCACCACATTCTTTCGTTATACATCGTGGAAAATGTTCAAAAGATCTCATGGATTTAACAAAGGATTTCAGAAAAATTATGGAACCATTTACAGCTTCACAGTTAAAAGTATGTATTACCCACTAAAATTCCAGTTTATTTATAATTAAATATTAATAAAATGCTGGTTACTTTTATATTAAGATTAACTACAGCAGTTCTGAGGTTAGTTTATTTAAACAAAATTCTAAATATATGTATATATCTTTTAGGAAAGAAAAAAGAACACAATAAAGGATTTCTTGTCTGTTTCTGGGTACTTACACGTCTCACACATGATGGTATTTACTGAAACAGAGTTAGGTTCATATATGAGATTGGCCAGACTGCCTAGAGGTCCAACATTGACTTTTCGCATTCATAATGTAAGTTTTATAAATAAATTAATTGTGTTTTATATTATTAGTCTATTAGCATGCTTAACCTATCTAATCTGAAAAGTATATCAAAATAATAATAAGTTACAATCATAAAGGAAATTGTTCTTTTAACTTGAAACTTTTTTCTAAAAAAATATTTTTCATGGTGAATAACACTTTAAAAATGTTGAAATCTAATGATTAAATTACAACTGTGTAAATTTTTATTTTATTTATTTCCAGTACAGTTTAGCTAGGGATGTTATATCAGCTCTCCGCAAACAGTATGTAATCTCACGAGCTTTCAAAAGTGCACCACTTATAGTCCTCAATAGTTTTTCTGGTGAAGGCATGCATATGAAACTTATGGCAACTATGTTCCAGAATATGTTTCCCACCATTAATATTACTACTGTAAGTATTTATATTAAAATATTTTTAGTAGTACAAATAAAACTGTATTTAAAATGTATGGTCTACAATGCACATAGAATAGAAACTTGTTCTGATAATCGAAAATATATTGATAAGCAAATATATAGTAGGTACATAATGTTACATATTTATTAAAAACAAGAAATACATATCAACAATATTTATTTGTAGCTAGTTAGGTTCCGATCTGTCGAGTTAAAATGCACATACTTTAATGCCAGTTGTGTGGCATTCATGCTTGCATAAAATCAACTTGTAGATATTTAATATAATTGGTCACTAACCTGGATAACAGGTAATCCGTATAACTGAGGCCGGCTCTCAGATGTAATCCAGATTCTACTGGATTTAGATTAAGGGTGCAGTGTTTGATTCTGCCATCTTGCACACTATACCTGAAGAGGATTAAAAATAAAGATTTTATTTTTGTCACCTTAGAATTGAATATATTTTGAGTAACTTAGCAAAATTTAGGTAATTATAGGTTTAGAGGGCTTTTCCGAAAAATGACAGGATTTTCGCACCTCTTATACAGACAGAAACACATACTTGTAAATGAATGCAAACATAACACATATGACACATGGACACACACCTACCAAAACATAAAAAACAAACCACAATCTTTTTGAGCTGTCATCTGTATTCCATAGAAGTTTTATCTTATGAATTAATTTTGGCAAATAATATGATATTTATAGTTTGAAACATTAAAATATAGGCAAAAACATAAAATAATATTTTTTTTTAACAGGTGAAACTTAAAAACATTCGTCGCTGCGTGCTCATGAATTACAATCCGTCCACTAAACTAGTTGATCTAAGACATTATGTTATAAGGGCGACGCCGGTTGGACTAAACAAAGGCACTAAGAAGGTAATCACTTTTTTTAAGCCTAATTATATTCTTTTCTATATTTAAATATGAATAAAGCAAATTTAAAATATTAATTAATGTTACTTTATACATTTTAATTTTTTTCTTGCAGATGGTTCAAGGAAAAGTGCCAAATCTAAACAAATGTAAAGATATGTCAGAATTCTTTGACAAGTAAGTTCTTCTTATTTAATTTAAACTGACACCACGCACCCACTCATTTACACGAATTTGTATACATACACTCTCTCACACACACAGACGCACGTGCACGATGCACACACACACGCCAATAAATACAGTCCAGTACTGTTTTTTACAGTAAAAATAAACTGACTTACAGTAGAATTGACTATTCTATGACCTGATCGAACATAGTGACTGAGTTCCTTAATAGCCTTTAATAAAATATGAAATTTTCGAGCTGAAATTTAATATGCACTTGAAAAGTATTCAAAAAGATTTATTTTTATTTTAAAAAATAATAAATTATTAAATAGCTACATACATATAAATAAAAGCATAAAATTGGGGACATTTATCGAGTGCCACAAATTGTTCTTCAGAGAGACGTTTTAGAGAGAGCTTTTACGAGCCGCAGGTTGGCTTCTCTTTATATATACCTATCTTCTATCTCTCTTCTCTATTTCTTTATATTCCAACCCTCGAGGGCGCATTTTAAAAAAATAAAGTAGTCTATGTTTAAGCTTAGATTATTAACTATATTTATGCCAAAATTCATTACAATTGGTCAAGCGGTTTAGATTTTTCATACAAATTTTAACCCTTTAGAGGTTGATTTTTGAAAAAATAAGTAGCCTATATTAGACCCAGTCACTTTTACTACTTTCATTCTAAATTTTATCCAAATCAGACCGGTAGATTAGCCGTGAAAGCGTGACAGACAAACACACAGACTTTCGCATTTATAATATAAGTATGCATTGATATTTTTTTAATAAATAGGTTATTCTAAAGTCTAACTAATTTCACCTTTTGCCACATCAGAGCAGCACTTCTGTCAGAAAGCGAGTTCGAAGACGATGCTAACCAAGTAGTGTTGCCTCAAAACTTGGCCTCTAGAGGTGCCGCCGCGCAGTCGAAATCCGCTCTGCGCTTAGTGGAATTGGGGCCGAGAATATCTTTACAACTTATTAAGGTATTTAAAATTTTACTCTATGCAGGTATGGTGGCGCAGTGGTAGTAAATATGCTTGGTTG
This sequence comes from Dryas iulia moderata, assembly GCA_019049465.1. NCBI lineage: Eukaryota > Metazoa > Arthropoda > Insecta > Lepidoptera > Nymphalidae > Dryas > Dryas iulia. Next base: position 11,144,547 of record CM032419.1, on the reverse strand, counting down.
TAGGTTCGATCCTCACTCGGGGGATTGAGTATATTTAAATTATTATAATTTCTTCGCTCTGGTACGACGGAAAAAGTGCGGCAAAGTTCCGCCACTCATCACGCAATGTCGCCTGAATTTGAGAAATGTCTTGTCTAAGTGTAGGACTTAACGCCGCGCTTTGTCTATTTATTACAGCGAAAAAATAAAAATAATTAAATGTTAAATATATCATACTTCAGGATGGATATCGAACCCACATTCAATCGAGCTTATAAAACTTTTATATGTGTGGGGTTTGCTGACGCATCTGTATCGCATATGTATGTGTGCGTAGCGAGTGTACAATAAATACAGCGAAATTAATTTAATAAACCAGTTGGCATATAACATCCGAGTCTATCACTTCTCACACTCGTCGTGGTCACGTCGGGGTCACCACTGTGAGATGGCTATAAGGACTGTACTTATTGTACACTCGCTCAACGTCCGCACACACGTTACGCACACATACATATGCGATACAGATGCGTCAGCAAACCCCACATATGTTTTGTAAAAAGTTTTTTAATATTAATTTTTTGCTCCTTATCGCAGGTGGAAGATGGTTTGATGGACGGAGAGGTACTATTTCACGAGTTAATAGAAAAAACAGATGAAGAAAAGGCATCAATTAAAAAGAAACGCGAAGAGAAGAGGTCAATTATTGTTTTTCTTACAATTTCATCCATAACAGGCATAACAAAAGGGACAAGACTCTACAGTTTCTATTTCTCCACTGGGTTTAGATGGGAATGTAGTGTACATTATGTTGAGCAGCGGAACTTAACGCTGTGCTTGGCAGGGAAATAATAATAATAATTTCCCATTTTAAATGAAAATATTTTCTTTTTTTAGCTTCTCGCTGTATCCCGCACACAGCAGGGTGGGCAGAGGGAACATAGTGTTAAGACACTCCGTTCCCCACTTTTCGCCGAATTCGAAGTGGCGGTACTTAACGCGACACCAGAGCGAAGAAAATGGAAATATAATTTCCACTCCTCGAATAGGAATCGAACAAACAACCAGTCGTTTACAGTCACACTCTTGTGCCACTGGGCCACGACTGGCCCCAAATGAACACTGAAAATAATTTAAAAACATATATCATTAATTATAAGAATGAAGTCAATATAAATAATAATTAAGTAACAAAATTTGTATAAAAATGTACTAATTTTAAAATATTATTTACATATTATAGGAGACTTAAGGAGAAACGCAAAGCTCAACAAGCGGAGAACGTCAAACGCAAAGAGAGGGAAAAAGAAGAGCTTAAACAGAAAGCGCTGGAAGGTATCAAGAAGAAGAAAGAATTGACTGAAAATCAAAGGTTTGTTTATTATTATTATTAATTAATTTTAGCCTCTAACTTTGTTCGTGTGGACTATTTTTTTTAAACTTCAATCTTTTTCTAATGTTTCGCATTCGTTCTCCATTTTCTGCCCGATATCAAGACAATGCGTGTTGAGCAGCAAACTTAATGCCACGATTTGTCTTTCTAGAAGGGAAATGACAGTATAATTATTGCCAGTCTATTGCCAGTCCAGTGGGACCAGTCGTGGCGCAGTGGCACAAGCGTGTGACTGTAAACGACTGGTTGTGGGTTCGATTCCCACTCGAGGAGTGGAAATATTTAATATTTCCATTTTCTTCGCTCTGATGTCGAGGCAAAGCGCGGCGTTAGGTTCCGCCACTTAACACGCAATGCCTCCGAATTTAGCGGAAAGTGGGGAACGGAGTGTCTTAACACTAGGTTCTTCTGCTGTGTGCGGGATACAGTGTGAAGATATAAAAAAAAAAAATATGACCCAGACTGTGAATCGAACCCACTCGGACAATATTTTATTATGACATGAGAGCTTTAAATATTCATTTATTGTTTTAGACTTATGGAACTAGCAGCGGCTGAAACACAAAATCAAACTGACATGGAGCAAGAGGATAACGATGCTGACTATTATAGAGAGGAAGTGGGAGCAGAACCAGAGCATGGTATTTTATTTTTATATACAGTAATTTATTTTTTCATAGCAGGGTAGGTGGAGAGAATCTAGTGTTAGGACTATAAGAGTATGAGAACAGGGAAGTTAAATATTTGTATATAACATTTCAGCAAATTGGATTGAACCACCAACCGTTGTGATAATCAGATTTTGTTCCACTGTGCCATTATGGTTTCTGTAGATGTAATAAATTGTGTTAAATGTGTTTTTTAACGATGTGTTTTGCACACAGCGGGGTAAGCAGAGGGAATCTAGTGTTAAGACACTCCGTTCTCGACTTTCCGCCAAATTCTGGAGGCATTGCGTGTTGAGTGGCAGAACTTAACGCCACGCTTTGCCTCGGCGACAGAGCGAAGAAAATAGAGATATTAGATATTTCCACGCCTTGCTTAACCGGGAATCGAATTCACAAGCAGTCGCGTTTTGTCACACTTTCGTGCCCCTGCGCCACGAGTGGCCTCAAGTATATGTTGTTTAGTATTCATTAAAGTTTATAGTGCAACTACAATTTGGTATCATCATAATATATTAGGATATTTTTGGTGAAACTTTTTTTTATTATAATATTTTTTATCTTACTGTCGTCAAATCCTTTTGGGCCATCCCACGATATTGTTGGTTTCGTAAATATACAAAATTAAAAATTACTTAGAGCTTTTCGATTGTATTTTTTTTAATATTTTTTTTGGCCAGTCGTGGCCCAGTGGCACAAGAGTGTGACTGTAAACGACTGGTTGTGGGTTCGATTCCCACTCGAGGAGTGGAAATTATATTTCCATTTTCTTCGCTCTGGTGTCGAGGTAAAGCGCGGCGTTAAGTTCCGCCACTTAACACGCAAGCCTCCGAATTCGGCGGTGCGTGGGGAACGGAGTGTCTTAACACTGGGTTCTCTCTGCCTACCCTGCTGTGTGCGGGATATAGCGTGAAGCTATTTATTTTATTCATAATTAAAAAAAACCTTTTTTCAGACCTATTTAGTCAAAACACATCGAGAAAACGAAAATCTGGAGAAGATGGTGAAGCAAGAGGCTTTAAAAAGATGAGGTTAGACAAGAAATTGCAAAAGAAATATCAAAAAAATCAAAATATGGGAGCAAAAGACCAGGACAATAACAGAAAAAGAAAATTCCAGAATAAAAAAGATGGCGGCTTTAATAAAGATGATAGGAAAAAGAAATTCAGGGACAGAGACCAAGATGACAGCAGAGGATTTAAAAATCAAAAAAGGAATCAGAATCAATTTGGTAAAAACAAGAAAGTTTTTGGCGGTAAATTTAATAAGAATAACAAAGTTGGTAATAAACCTGGTAAAGGTGGTAAAGGCAAGGGCAAAGGGAAAGGACGGAAGTAGTGTTTTCCTTTAAACAGTTAATTCTTAAGTATGTGTGTAATATAAATTTTACATAATTTATGTAATACAATAAAAACTTATTTAGAATAAAATTTTCTTATTTTAGATACGTTTTTTTTATAACAAAATGGTTATGGCAAAAGCTCTTAATCCCTTTAATAGTGTCATGTTACTAAGTTTTTCCATAAATAATTATTATTTCATTTTTAATCTCAAATTCTTGACATTGTACATTAAATTGATATATGATATTTTAGATAGTAAACTTAGGCTAGTTTATAGACAGATTTTTGCACTTTTTTTTCATATAATTTTGTCTAGGCCCAATGTTGATCTCCTTCGTTATTATAATTCTTCTAAAAGAAGGTTTAAGTCTTCAAATTCAAACTCTTTTCTGCTTCACGTGAATCCTGTATAAAATAATAAATAAATAGCTTCACGCTATATCCCGCACACAGCAGGGTAGGCAGAGGGAACCTAGTGTTAAGACACTCCGTTCCCCACTTTCCGCCGAATTCGGAGGCTTGCGTGTTAAGTGGCGGAACTTAACGCCGCGCTTTACCTCGACACCAGAGCGAAGAAAATGGAAATATAATTTCCACTCCTCGAGTGGGAATCGAACCCACAACCAGTCGTTTACAGTCACACTCTTGTGCCACTGGGCCACGACTGGCCACTATCCTGTATAACCAGGTAATCATAATGAACCTAGTGTGATAACACTACATTCTTTTCAAATTCGCCATTGTGTATCAAGTGGCAGAGCCCAACTCTCCACCTTGTCCTGCTTTAAATGTAACCATTCCGCTAAGTGGTATTTGAACCCACAACCTTTGTGTATTCAAGTCAAACAGTCACACTGCGTCACTATTGGCTATTAGCATATTTTTTTTTTTACCTCACGCTGTATCCCGCACACAGCAGGGTAGACAGAGGGAACCTAGTGTTAAGACACTCCGTTCCCCACTTTCCGCCGAATTCGGAGGCATTGCGTGTTAAGTGGCGGAACTTAACGCCGCGCTTTACCTCGGCACCAGAGCGAAGAAAATAGAGATATTAGTTATAATATTAAATATTTTCACTCCTCGAGTGGGAATCGAACCCACAACCAGTCGTTTACAGTCACACGCTTGTGCCACTGGGCCACGACTGGCCACTAGCATTAGCATAATGATAAGAAAAAGTTGTAACTGTGTTCAAAAATCACTTTATTCAAGTAATACCTTAAATCTAATGTTTGTATAAAACTTAACACTAAAAAGGTGGTCATGACAATTATAATTGTTGTATAATTACAAACTTTTCTTCACAAAAAAACATGGTTATAAATTGCTTATTCTAAAAGATCAAGGCACAATATTCTTTGAACTATTAAATATAAAACTAAATAAAAGGCTCAAAAAATGATTTTAAAAGAGGTATTTTTAAATGATATTAACGCAATAAGGCAAAATATAATGTCTTCTATGACAGAAAATGTAGTAAAGTAAAAAGGGAAAATTTATAGCTTCGCCGAAAATACTTTAATAATATGTTTAATTTAAGATGCGATGAACCTTCACAAATGAAGAGGTTCTCAGGAAAGAATTATTATTAAGCAAGTAGACACTTTACTCTTTTCTTGTATTGTATGTATGACATACTTATACAGATCTCTATAACAGAAAAAATACAATTAAACATAAAAAATGGTCGACAAATTTATAATTAAATAAGAAACACAATATCATCAGCCATCATGACTTGGTTGTCTTGAGTCATCCGGTTCAAAGCCGCTTGGATTTCACCACTTTCAAATATTTCGTGCGAATATTTCTCGTTGACGTATGACGTTATACGATCTATTGGTAAAGAGTTGGCGCGTTCTTCCCGGAATAATTGTTGTAACGCTGATTTAAATTGAGTCAATCTGAAATAATAATTAAATATATATAATTCAGTGGTGTAAAAATAAGTAACATTTTATTATATATTTTGGTAATATAGTGAAGAATGGAGTCTTTATACTAAATTTTATTCTTACTGCTGCGGGATATCCGTGGAGCTGTATATAATTTGTTTTTTAGACATGTTTCATTTCAAATTACTTCAGAGTATTAATTTGGATGTCAACAATACTTGGGAAAAAACATGTTTTAAACTTGAACCCAAGATGCATCTTTCTAATTCACCCTGTTAGCGGTAAGATTTTTTTTTAAAAATAGATAGCTTGCTAAACCTTGCATCATAAACGATCTCCCTGAGAAAGTACATGCAATTGGCAATCCGTTTAGATTTATACAAACTGAAAGCAGCAGATGAGAGAAAGAGAAGTATGGGTGTGAGAAATGGCGTAATCGGGATTAGACTAGTACTTACAGTATACCAACTTATAAATAACAAATAAATTCTATAAATTTCAGATTCAAATACTTAAAAAAAGAATAAAAGAAGTTTATAAAACAGGATTTGTCCAAAAAATGTTATGTATAGGATGTATGGTATGGTATCTTAATAATTTATGATCATATCTATATGTAGCTTTTTAAACCATTTTTCAATTACCAAACATATTCAATATGGTTCATATCACAAAAATATATAAAACACCAAGTTTGTAGCCCGTATAATAAAAAACATAATAGAATAGCAAATTCTCATACCTATTAGCTTCAATAGTTTTCTGTGAAGATCGTGTAGTACGTTCAGATTCAGGTTGAGTTGCGTGGGCGGCGCGCAGCACTGGCTCGGCTTCCTCGTCTGATGAGAATTCATATGGATCCTGGGTCTGCGAGTCCGTCTGTAAAGTTCATTTAAATCATTAATTCTAGTAAAGTAATATTTAATAACAAAAAAAAATTAACAGTAAAACCATTGCCAACATTTATTGTAAGTTAATCATTATAATTCATAATCAGAAGGTTTATAGTCGAATCCTAATTTGAGAAATATATATTTGTATGATATAGTTGCTAGATTGCTTTATTTATGTAAAGCAATACTTTCAATATTGTCATTTAATATATATAATATAGCTTCTAAATCGACACAAACCACATGTCATCATAAAAATTGATATTCAAAATGCAAAATAAAAAAAAAACTATTGCAGTTAGATTGCAATATGGAAACTCAAAAGAATTATTAAAATTATTATTTTTCGTTCTAATCAATAAGATGAATATCTCGAATTCTGGTCATACGTGATTCTATCTAGCCATTTTTGGGGAAAAAGCGTGAAGTTGTAAATGATTACAGTTTTCCTCGATCTCTTAGCACGTGGTCTGCGACTGGCTTCAGGCTGTTCGCTGTCGGAGGCGCCCTCCTCGCCGGACGACGCGCGACGTTTGCGACGCTTCTCTTTTGTTAACACCTATATAACATTATTATATATTAATAATATTACTTATTATAAAATATTGTTAGTACAAGTGTGAAAGTTGGAGAATCAACAATACATACTTTGAAAAAATGCTTGCCGCAGTTTTTACATTTTAAGAATTTAAAGCGTTATTCACACATATAGACAATAGAAAAATATTTGTATAAAATGTATAAACAATTGTACGCAGAGGGATTCGAAACTTAAAAACATACATAAATTTAAAAAAAAATTATAAATTTAAAAAAAAATTATAATATATTCGATGCTGTAGCTGTTATCACTAATAAGAACGCTTCCGAAACCCTCCAAGCGCTTCCGCGTTGCGGTTCAATTTTTTATAAATTTTCTAAAAATGTTTTTCGAGTATTTTTAACTTTGAGCTTTATAGTTTTTCCTTAAGAATATTCGAAGAATTTGATATATTTTTTATATTAGTTAACAATATTGTTTTATATTAGTGATAAATAAAAGGGAATAAAAAATGTGAACTTCAATTAAATATAAAATAATAATATCTATAACATACTTTTTTGAAATAAGCATACTGCACTAGTTCTATGGCTGCGTGCGCGTCGTCCTGCGTCACGTGCGCGCTCAAACGACACTTCGCATGCGCTGTTGAAAGACGAATCAGGGTCTCTAATGTACGGGCTGTTACTGGTTGCGTCTGAAATTATATAGAAATACACTTTTAAAATGGCAGTCTTTGTGGTGTTTTTTTTTATCTTACTAGCATAAAAAAGATATTACGCTAGATTTTAGGTTACACGCCTAAAAAGACGTATGCGATTAGTCCCGTTTAAAAGAGTTTCATTTCAAAAATTTTCTTTACTTCGATGAAATCTAAGTTGCGGACGACAAATATTAATAAATATTATATGATCATGTTTCGCCAATTGTCTTTTATTTTTTTATTTTATTTTTAGCTTGACATTGTATCCCGCATACACCAAGGTAGGCAAAGGGAGCCTAGTATTACGACACCCCGTTCCCCACTTTCCCCCAAATTCGGAGTTAAGTTCCGCCACTTAAGGTGAAACTTAACGCCGCGCTTTGCCTCGATACCAGACCGAAGAAAATGGAAATATTAAATATTTCCACTCCTCGAGTGGGAATCAAACCCACAACCAGTCGTTTACAGTCACACGATTGTGCCACTGCGCCACGACTAGCCGCGTAAAAAAATACTTAAATTATATATTAGTAATAAAATTAAAAATACTTATATTTATATTACTATAAAGATTAAATATAAAATACTCACTCTGGCAACACCAACATCGTCGCCATCTTGATTCCTCAACCTCGCATACTCATCCGCTATAGTATCACACGCCTCTTGACTCAAACGGGGTTTCATTAAACGGGCGATATGTATAAATTTACGCATAAATTTAGTGCTTAGCACTTGGTCTTTCTTTGAGCGAGTTCGACCGTGGAGGAGGGGGTCGTATTTCTCGTAGATTGATTCTGATGTGTCCTGTTTAAAAATTATAATAATTATAATATTTATTTTTTGTAACTTTAAGCTTTTTACCGTATAGCAGAGAGAATTTGGTGTGAAGACTAGCTTTATTATCTTTCCAACCGACGTTTTAGTGGTCAAAGCCTAAATTCATTATAGGCTTTGACCATCAAATTACTCCAGTAAATATACTATCTCAGATTTGAGTGTTAAGTCTATAACGGAATATCTTGAAACTAGATTATCTCTGTACATGACTATATAATTAATAGTCAACAACCAACCAAATTATCTATAAAATATCAGCATTTTTAGTTAATATTATCTAATATATATATTGAATATTAAACAGCACTAACCTCTTCATCATTGTCAGGATTTTCTGTAGACAACATTTCAACAAGAGAGCCCATGGGTAAAACTTCACCATCTTGTTCTTTTGGATTTCTAAAAATATAATTACACAAATAAAAGTTATTTCTCACAAACGATCATTGCGACTAAATAAATTTGGGGTAAATCTAATAATCTCTAAATATCATATCATATCACATACCTATATCTATGCATTCTTAACACATGCTCCGATATCATGTTATCGTGGTCCGCGTCCGCGATGTCCAGCATCACGAACAACAGGTCGAAACGTGACAGCAAAGAGTCTTGCAAGCCGATGTTCTCCATCGGAGTTTTGTATTGGTCATACTGTTTGAGATAAAATAACATATTAGTAATACCGGCCAGTCGTGGCCTAGTGGCACAAGCGTGTGACTGTAAACGACTAGTTGTGGGTTCGATTCCCACTCGAGGGGTGGAAATTATATTTCCATTTTCCTTCGCTCTGGTGTCAAGACAAAGCGCGGCGTTAAGTTCCGCCACTTAACACGCAATGCCTCCGAATTCGGCGGTGCGTGGGGAACGGAGTATCTTAATACTAGCTTCCCTCTGCCTACCCTGCTGTGTGCGGGATACAGCGTGAAGTTAAAAAAAAAAAACACCCAAACCCACCCTTCCATAAACAGGGTTGGCGGCGGCCAGCACCGCGCAGCGCGCGTTGAGCGACGCGTGCACGCCCGCCTTGGCGATGGTGACGCGGCCCTGCTCCATCACCTCGTGGATGGCGGTGCGGTCGATGTCCGACATCTTGTCGAACTCGTCTATGCATACCACGCCGCGGTCGGCCAGCACCATCGCGCCTGCTTCTAATCTGGGGGATTATTTATATTATTTTATTAATATTAATGTTTGATCAAACAAGGTTTCCAGAAGGAATAAAAACTTCGGCAGTGACGTCATTTTTTCCCAAAACTGATGTTTTGATGACATAGGCATTTGTGGCATGAAGGCAGTTGTGGCACTGTTTTTTAGAATCTGACTGTTATTGCAGCAGTTGTTTTCGATCCCCATTTAAGGAATTTTGTATTAAAAATAATTTGCATTTTCTACATTTTAGGGAAAAAAATGTTTTCTTTTTTTCTTGGTTAGACAAACAATGCTTTGGTATATACGTATATCTTAAAAACAAGTAAAAAGTATACAACTCATTATTTTGTACTCCAAAAAAGGATAAAAAGTATTTTTTTACTATTTTACTATTCACCTTCTGTCCCCAGTTTCAGGGTCAGTAGTGACAGCTGCTGTCAAACCCACACCAGATGATCCCCTACCGGTTGTTGTTATAGCTCTGGGAGCCGTCATTAGCACATATCTCAATAGCTGAGATTTAGCCACTGAAGGATCACCTATAAGGAGTATATTTATATCTCTGGAATAAAATAAAAAATATATTAAATTTTTCATATAGTTTTACACATTGTATATAGCAGGGGGCAGTGATAATCTAATGTTCAAAGATAGACCAGAGGGATAAAAATAATTTGAACTACTAGCTATGTCAACTAAGTATGTCTATTTATAGATAATTGTATATGAAATGGTACATACAAGGTAATATGTGTATTATTTATTTAATTAATTTATCTATTGAATTACAACAAATAATATTGGCTTGCACTTCTTCATAATTATAAACTTCATTTATGTATAAATTTATGCTGGTTAACTGATTGACATATTAATTTATAAATGTTTGTAATTATTATATTTTTTTTTGATTTAGTAACAATGATATTCACAAATATAAAGGCACTTTATTATCTTTCTCTCTATTCATAATGTTAATGCTAAAAATTAGGTGAAAAGTAGAGACTACCTCTTTACCTACTCTGCCATTTACCATTGAATACATACAGAAAATTGCAAGCACCTTAAAACATAGAAAAAGAAATCATAATGAATATAGGCATTTTTAATTAAATAAGTAGCTCACCCTCTCAATCTAGTCCCATTAGGGAGAATCTTCTCCATGCCGCCCAACAACTGGCATAATATAGCTTTTTTAATATATTCATGGCCATGAATAGAAGGTGCGAGAGATTTACTTAGTAATTCAAACATATCATTTGTTGCTCTTTTTGCTAATCTCTTGCATAATTTAATATCTTCTATTGTAATGTTAAGATTCATGTCTTTGTTGATTTGAGTAATGTTATTGGCTATTAGAATTGTTCTGAAAATAAAACAATAACATTGATAAATGGGTGGATAATATATAGATAGATGTACAGCATGTACAGTATGTGGGGAACGGAGTGTCTCAACACTAGGTTCCCTCTGCCTACCCTGCTGTGTGCGGGATAGAGCGATAATATATAGATACAATGTACAGCCACCATTAACTTATCTTTTGCCACAGCCCACATCTGTCAAGGGTGCATTTATCTGACTTTCACAAGCAACCATAAGTTTACTTGGAAATATTGAAGAAAATATGAATTCGAACACACTTTCTATTGATGTAAATTGGTGGCACTGAGGGCCTGACAGGCTTTTGGCACACAACTTGTAACTGGGCATAGAAAGCTCAAATGGTATAGGTTCTAAGAGGAATGTAGGAATTCTCTAAGAAATAACTTCTCAAAACTTTAGTAGGTATGCCCATAGTAATTTACAGAAAAACTACTGAAGTTAAAGATTTGACAAAACAGGGTGAAAGAAAATATGTGACAAGAAATATCATAAAATGCATGTCAACAAAGCTGCAAGCAATAATTCTATCTAATTTCAATATATATGACTTATCTTATAAAGAAAGTTAAAAAATAATGAGACATTATTTCTTCTAAAATACAGTAATCCTCATAAGTAGCAAGCCAAATTCTTGCACTACAATTTTATTTATGGACACAATCAAATAAAAATTACATTTATAAATTAAATCTACCTGAATGTGCCTGCAGTAAAACTTCCTTGCTTTGACGGCAAACATCTATAGTTACCCACAACCTGTACTCTGTCTCCAGGCTTGCACTTATCTACTAGATCATCATCACAGATTACATCTACACTCCTCGGCAACTGACCAGCTGGAGCTCTTTCTGGCATTTCCTGGACTGTTAAAGTTTGGTGATCTTTGTATCGTGACAAACCATATTCAGTTTCTAACGGGTTACCTTCATCATCCTGTAAGATATTTTTATATTTGTTAATTTTTGTTTTTTTTTATGTATTTGTTATTGAACTTTATAACTTAATGTGTATTTTCACCTTCAACTCATTTGAAAAATATATTATTAATATTAATAATAAAGAGACAGAATACAGAAATTTATTACAGTATACAAGTTTAATTACAGTCTATTAGAACATTTCTACATTATAATAAAAGTTTGACTTTTATACCTTTGTTGGATAAACTGCTGAAGTAGGGAATGCTTCAAAAGATGTGAGATCTGTATATTTTCTTTCCATCACTTTCTTTGTAGCAGGACAATAGTGTACACTCCGTACAACTTTTGGTCTTACTAATGACACTCTTGTTACTATTCCTTCTACACATATTAAGTTTCCTAAATATCTGAATGTAAAAGAATAAAGTAAAATAAATTAGTTTAATTAGTTGCAAGAGATTGAAAATTTTTCATATAATTTGAAACATATTTAAAATATAGTACTTAATTACCCTGAAGTCAAACTTCTTGGTGTAACATGCTTTGTACCAAAGCTACCAGAAAATGCAACGAAAAATTCTTCCTGTTCTTTGGCGTAAGTAGGGTCTATAGAAGAAACATATTCCTTCAAGGCTCTTTGAAAAGCTATTTGCTCTTCGAATGCATTCTCCAATAGAGTTTTAGCTCTCTCTGGGTTTTTTCGTCTCAGATCATTTATATTCACAACAAGCCGTTGACTTTTTTCTCCAATCATTTGTTTGACTCTTTCAGCGTATATACCTTGATCTTCCTAGAACAAATAATCATAGATGATTAAAAAAGGTTAATAGTATTAAGAAACATATTACAATAAGAGGTTATGAAACGAAACAATACTTCATCATCTAAAAATTCCAGGTACTCTCTTTGAAGGTCTCGTAAACGCTGGTCAAAATCACCTTCTTCCATTGTTATAACTTTTTTTAGGTATATAGGATAAAGACACACAAAACTTAAATAAACTAAAAATCTCAGTAACATATACACAACAAAACTTTGACAATTTAAAGAAATTTGGCGCCAGAACTCTAAACGGAATTATTGACAGTTACAAAATATGATTGATGAGGCTTCTTGTGAATCTGTGCTCAAATGTAATATTTTTTTGACATTACTCTAAGTAGAATTTTTATTTATTTTTTGGTATTTCCAATTGGCAAATATGAAAACTATTACTTGGCAAAAATAATTAGTTTGATTAATTATTTTACCGAGTGAATTAACGAAATATACAAAAGTATAACAAAATATATATTTATTACTCAATATGTTTGGCATATATTTATTTATTAGTTTTATAATAATATATTTGAATTGAAACTTACATTCACACGAACTGGTAAGTGTTAAATGGCTTATTGCCTGAATAATAAAATGCTCTGTCAAACTGCTTATGCTGCACATTGTCAAAATTATTAGTTGTCAAAATTGTTCAAGAATAATAAGACGAATTATTAAGCATTTATTAGAATTTTATAAAGAATATAATAAAATTGCGCTTAAAATATTAAAATTTACCTTGCGGCCCTTACAAAACATATGGCCTTCTTTTTATTATAATAATAAATACCGATATACAATGGCAGAACAAAATTCAAATTCTAACCAATCTTCAATTTCTAATAACAAGGAAAGTCAGCGTAAATTAAAAATTTTAGCCTTTCATGGTTATCGGCAAAACGGCACTCTTTTTAAAGGAAAAATAGGATCTTTCAGAAAAACGGTTTCGAAGTATGCGCAATTATTTTTTTTGTCAGCGCCGCATAAAATTTTTAGTGACGAAGGTGGCGGCGATGAAGGTAAAGTTTTAGACTATTATGTTATAAATACTTAAAGAAACAAAGTGTTCCTTTTATGTACCAAAAAAAAAACAATGGAATAATTCTTATGACATTCTCCATAATATATTCTTAATTTAATTACTTAGTATCTATTTATAAGGCTACATATATATCTATTAATTTAACTTTGACTATAAACATACAAAGTTTTGCTGTAGTCCTCTACCAGAAAAGTCATTTTCTCTTTAATAATCCCTTTTTGTATCTTTACCTCTAAATTATTTGTTTAATTTTATTTCTAGATGGACGAGCATGGTGGTTTAATGCAGAAGATAACTCCTTTAGTGGAAAATGTCTTGGAGGACCAGCCATTGGTTTTGAAGATACTTTACATCTTATAGAAGAAGTTGTGCAGGAACATGGTCCATTTGATGGTTTTATGGGATTTTCTCAAGGTGCCTGTTTAGTTGGAATTCTTGCAGCAATGCAACAAAAAGGATGTAAGTAGAAGTTATGGATATAAGAAAATATTTATTACTGTGAAGTACATACATACATATAATATACATCATTAAGTAAGTCATATAATTAGTATAGAAAATATATTGAACCTTGAAATTACTATAGAAAATGTAATAATTATTTTTTATTATATTATTTTATGTCACTTTACAGATTTACCATATACATTCAAATTTGCAATATTTGCATCTGGTTTTCGGTCTGGGAGCTTGGTTCATAAAGGATTTTATGATGAAGACATTAACTTACCATCATTTCATATTTATGGAGAAAGTGACTCTATTATTCCAAAAGGTGTGGTTATTTTTTAAATTTACTTGATATTTTGAACAACTTACACAATATCTTTGTAGATTGTAGCCTATGTGTTATTCTGATGTATAAGCTATTTTATTGCCAACATTCATTAAAATCCATTGAGTACTTTTTATGGGAAAGAGTAACAAATATCCATACAAACTATCACATTTATTATATTAGACACTTTGGTGTATCCCTGCACATGACGCATATACTTAGTTTAACAGATTTAAGTTCCACAACCCAACTGAATGTTCTAATAAACTAAAAGTAGTGAATAATGATATGAATTTTAATATAATATGTTCTTGTAAGCATGTAATTTTTTATATTTTTGTTTAGCAAGATAAAAAATAAAATTTTTATACTTTGCAGAAATGAGTGAATCACTGATCAACTTGTTTGTAAAGCCAGTGGTGACTGAACATTCTGGAGGGCATTATGTGGCATGCTCTGGCGCCATTAAAGATGCTTACTTGGACTTTTTACATGACAGATATCAAGATTTGATAGAAGAGGACAAAGATGAAGATAAGAGTTCGTAAAACAGTTATTTAATATCTGTAAATAGTCAATAATTATTAATAAAGTTATTTTATTAATTTATTGTTTTTTTTAATTCGTAAAAATAAATATAATTAGATTTTTAAAATCATATAGGTACTATTTACTTTCTGCTACTTACATTTTTACTACATATTTTCTATTTAGCGGTATTATTTCCAATATGCCAAAATATACCTACTATTTTATAAAAATTGCAGAAATCGAAGCATGTCAAGGCTCTGGGACATACAAATTTGGAAGACAGAAATATACCAAATTATAAGAGACTTATAGCATCGTATTTCTTGTTCTTTCAGGGACCTAGGCATAAACTCTTATTATATGGCATATATTATAAACGGAACGGACACGGATTCGATTGTATTTTGATTGTATAAATAAAATCAATATTTTTAAATGGTTGTTTTCTGTATTTAAGAATGTTTAGGATTTTTTTACTGTCACACTATTTAAGTTATGTAAATAAGAAAAATAAAACTACAAAAATTAATAAAATTGATCATATTTTTCTCTCGTTCATTTAGATTTTGAAAGTGAAGTCGGAAACTAGAATGACAGATAAACATTAGCAAGTTGGCATTATTTATCTGTCATTTGTCATTTCAAAATGTTGTAAACAAATCAAATAGGTTATGTTCTTACTGTATCGCACATTTCCTAATTATTATTGAACTTTAATCAATTTTCATAAAGAATTATAAATATATGTTTGTATATTTTTCAAACAGTAATACAAGCTTAACATGTGGCGACGATATTTACTGTGGTTTGCTCATGAATATCTTGATTTTCGATATGCGGTAAACTATTTGAATTAATAATGTTTTAGAAAGTTGTTGTTTATTTATTTGTAACTAATATATATTTTGATTCTTTTAGGAAATGCAGAGCATATTGTCCATGTTGAATATTCCAATAAATTTCATAGAAAAACCATGTATAAACAAACCATATTGGGTGGTTGAATTTCCGTCAGAAGATTGTGTTAAAAAAGTTGCATCAAGGTCTGTTTTATTAAAGAACTGTATAGAACTTTGGTCTAGAGCTAAAACGGAAGAACGTTTACACGACAATTTGAAAAGAGCAACAGAAAATTCAACTGGCAAGTGGATTATACTTGAAAATGCAATTAATGTTAATAGTGATGCACATATATGTCCCAGAGAACTTTTGTTAGCATGTAGTGATAAAAAAAGATCTTTCAAAGTAGAAGTGGAAACATTTTGTAAACATTTTACAATGAAGGAAAAAGTTGATAAAATTGAGGTAAGAAAAGAATAATAGATGATAGTGTTCCTATTCTTTCCAACTCCGAAGACACTAATGCTATACCATATTTTATTTATTAAATTCTAAATTGCGGCCACTTTCATATTTTAATTATTTTAATGTCTTGTCTGACTATCATGCTAAAAGGTAAAAAGTGTGCAGCAGTAAAAAAGAATTATTTTTAACTACATTAGATAGGTCATTTCATTTTTACAGAAATTTAGTTATTTACCATTGGATGGTCCTGTGAAATTAAACAATCCTGACATAACTTTGGCATATCTAGAGTTTTATGGTGTTGACCCCAACAATGTTCCTGATCAACCGCATGATTTGTTTTTTGGAAAATGGGTATGTGAAAAATGTTTTATTTTAATAATTCAATATCCTGATTCCTAAATAAACTCTCATTGGATTATTCAATTAATTTATGCTATTATGAAGTTTAAAAGTTAAAAATATATATTTTTTTTAAGGTTAATAAGTCAATACAACAATATAGATATATTTTTTTAAATTAACAAGTTAAATTAATGTATAAGCAATATTGTAACAAAGTTTACCAAAATTTTGCATTTATTCTGCATCATTTATAAAGAACTACTTAAATTATTTATTTTAATACACAAGATTCATATTTAAGTTACTATTATTTTAAATCTCTAGGTGGCCGATGGACAAAGGGATCTCATACAAACACATTCTCTTAAGAAGAGACAGTTTATAGGAAACACAAGTATGGACGCACAGTTATCAATTATAATGGCTAATCAGGCTCAAGTTCTATCTGGGAACATTACGCTAGACCCCTTTGTTGGATCTGGATCTTTGTTAGTAGCTGCTGCACATTTTGGAGGTATGTAAATTGTGGTTTTAAATATTCATCACCACCACTCCATCTCAACTAGATTTAATGATCGTTTCTTCCGTTGATCGTGTCGCCACTTCTGGTCAACTATGTGCCGAGGCATTTTCGTATCATGATCTTGTATACCTTAGCTATAAAATTCGACCACCAAAACTTAAACCTACTATTATTATGCGCAGAAGTTTTAAAGATTTTAATAATTTCGCTTTCATGCAAGATCTGAACCAAATACACTGGGAAAGTGTACTAAATGCCTCGAGTACTAGTGAGAAGATCGATATATTTAATTCCCTTCTAATCGAACTTTTCGATATCCATGCTCCATTACGTCCCATTAAACTTAAGCACCTTCCAGCACCTTGGCTCACGGAAGACCTAAAAAAACTTATGGCGCAACGCAACTCTGCCAAATCTAAATATAAAATAAATCCTACCGAAGATAACTTAATCAGGTACAAAAAACTACGGAATCGTTGTAATAAATGTTGCAGAGATGCACAGCGTAATTTTATACACAAATCCGTCGACAACAGTAGTTCCGCCAAGGTTTGGAGGTTTCTCGATGCAATGGGTATAGGACGTTCACGAAATACTGCTGTATTAAGTGACAACATTGATCTTGATGACATTAATAAATATTTTGCGAATGTTAGCTTGTTAGGCCAACATACTAAAAATGACACCATCAAGTCTATCCCCTCTATCTCTTGCCTTTCTCCTTTCTATTTTAACCCTGTGTCCTATCAAGACGTGAAAAAACACCTACAAGCCATTAAATCCGATGCCATTGGTAGCGATCGGGTCAGTCGGAAGATGATTCTTTTAAGTATCGACACTGTACTACCTATCCTCGTCCACATTTTCAACCACTCCCTCTCCACGAGTACTTTTCCAAAGACCTGGTGTCAGGCGATAGTCATCCCTATTCCTAAAAAATCTAACCCATCCTCCTTTACAGACTATCGACCAATCTCCATCCTCCCGTTCCTGTCTAAAGTTTTAGAACGCATAGTACATCAACAGCTCTCATCGTTCCTGACCAAAAATAATATCCTATCCCCCTTCCAGTCTGGTTTCCGCTCTGGGCACAGCACTGTCACGGCATTAAATAAGGTGAACGATGATATCAGATCTGGAATCGATAATCAACACGTTACTATTCTTGTCCTGTTAGACTTCTCTAACGGTTTTAACACTGTTGATTTCGATATCCTTTTAGCTATCCTCAAATCTATTAGAGTCTCCTCTGAGGCTATTGAATGGTTTTTCTCATACCTAAACGATCGAGAGCAATACATCTGCCTCAATGAAAAAAGGTCATCTGTCTGCCGTCTTAGTGCTGGTGTGCCCCAGGGTGGTGTCTTATCCCCTCTACTTTTTTCCATTTACATCAATTCCCTTACTAAACTTTTGTCCTTATCCTTCCACTTATATGCCGATGACTTGCAAATCTACACAACTACGGATGTTCATGACATTGTAAGGGCTATTAGTCTGGTTAATTCCGATCTGCAAAAGATAAGCGCCTGGAGCAAGTCATACGGTCTATCAGTAAATCCCAAAAAATCCCAAATATGTATCCTTGGTAGCCCTAAACAACTATCGAAGTTGCATTTCCCTTCTCTTCCCCCTATAATTTTGGACAGCAGTAAACTGGATTATTGTCATGTTGTGAAGAATCTAGGTATCAAGGTGGATAGTAGACTCTCTTGGGCTCCTCAAATTTCTGAGTTGAGCCGCAAGATGTATTGTGCAATTGGCAGACTAAAGCGATGGAAGTATCTGTTACCTGTCAAAACTAAAATATCGTTAGCACACTCGCTGTTACTGCCCATTTTAGACTATGCAGACACTTGTTACCTAGATTTATCGCAACAATTGCTCGAAAAGCTGGAACGCTTGCAGAATCTCGTCATCAGGTTCATTTTCGGACTGAAGAAATTTGATCGCATCAGTGAGTATCGCAGAAGGCTTCGATGGCTCTCTATAAGAGATCGACGAAATCTTCACGCTCTTACTCTCCTTTATTCCATTCTCTTCCACCCTGACTCTCCCACGTACCTTAAGAACCGCTTCATGTTCCTCGGCTCTAACTCCTGTCTTTCGCTAAGCCTTCGCTCCCAAAACGACAATATACTAGAGATTCCATTGTGCCGAACTCGCTGCTACAGTGAGTCGTATACTGTCCAAGCCGCAAAGTTATGGAATAAGCTACCACGATGCCTAAGACATTCTAAGTCCTTGATTGTCTTTAAGAGTAGGGTTACAAATTACTACCTTACAATGTAGTCTTTGCTGTATGTTTTACGTATAAGTATGCGTATGTATGTGTATGTTTTACATATAAGTATGTGTATGTATGTGTATGTTTTACATATAAGTATGTGTATGTATGTATAATGTATGTATTTATTATATGTGTGTATTTTATGTACTCTATGATATACTTTATATATGTAGGTTTAAATAATATTAGTTCTATGTTTTGCTCTCAACGCACTTTGCCCGTTCTTGTGCTTTGTTTCCAATAAGTAGGTTGCCTGGAAGAGATCGCTGTAAGTGATAAGGCCGCCCTTTCATACAATTATTTATCTAAGATAACTAACTTCATACTGTGTAAATTTGTTTGTGTGAAATAAAGAGTTTTTATGTTATGTTATGTTATGTTTTTTTTTTTTACAATGAAAACCTTTTTTTAAGAAAACCATTTAGAAAAAGAAAAACTATTACAAATCTATATGTCCCATGATTAATGTTATTTAATCATGAATCCCCCATGTTGGTTATTTCCCCCCATACTGACCAGAAATTACCAGGATAAGAAAATATTTTTTTGCATATTCTTTTTGTTTTTTAGTTTCGCCTTCCGCTTTTATATTTTAGGCAAAAGGAATCTACCATCAAGACACTTCATTCGAATATCCCGAATTCGAGACATTGCGTATTGCTTGGCAGACCACAAGGTCGGGCTTTGTCTTTTTGACCAGGGCGGAAAGATGAAAATAATTTTATCTTGATTATTCCATTGAGTGGGAATCGAACCCACGACCAATCGCGATTACAGTCCTGCAATTTCTAATTATTTTGTTATTTATTAAGAAGCTGATTTTAAAGCAGACTTCTTTTAGCACTACAAAAGAAAATTGATAATGATTTTCTGTTTATTTTTAGCTTATGTGTGGGGATCTGACATTGATTTCATGATACTACACGCGCGCTCTCGACCTACTCGCGTCGGGCAAAAGGTAAAACAATGTATGTATTTAGTGGCTTTTGGTGAAGGTTCATTTCTTAAATATTTATTTAAAAAAATCTTATTTTAATACAAAAAATATTGACATAAATAATCATTTATAATATAAACATGATATAAAATAACCTGAGTGAAAGGAGTATATCAAGAATTATATTGTAAAGATGTTTGAAAAATCCAAATTGTAAGGAGGATAAAACAATATTGGGAAATTATTTTATTTTTCATAAGCTTATGTATATTTTTTGGCGTCATTGCTCACTGGGACTATGTCTGACTGTAACGCGATGGTTGTGGATTCGATTCCCACTCGAGAAAATGATTATATTTCAATTTTCTTTCTTTCGCTCTGGTACCTAAGACAAAGCGCAGCGTTGAATTCCGCTGCTCAACACGCAATATCTCGATTTCAAAGGGAAAGTGAAGGACGGAGTGTGTTGACACTAGGTTCTTTTTGTCTCTCCTGCTATTTGGGAAAAAACGTCAAGCTACTTGTTGATTTATTTACGTGTATTTTTATTTTTGTAGGTGCGTACGAAGGAAGAGAGTATCAGAGGCAACATGAAGCAATATAACACTGAGTCGAAGTATTTAGATGTGGTAGTGAGTGATTTTTCACTACCCATGTGGAGGGGAGATTTAAAATTTGACGCTATTATTACTGACCGTGAGTACTAGTTTCTTTTTATTAGAGACTAAAAAAATGAAAAAAGACATTCTATGTATTTTTTTTGCTGGTTTTTGTGGTGTAGTTTTTTTAGTATTTACGTGAAGCCATCTTCTCTGTACCTGTTTTAAAGATAAATCAATGGCAATCAACGTACCCCTCTATCCCTGTATGTACCCCTGCTCCAGCATATCTTTACATATATTTTACTGCAAAGGCCCGAACAATAGTCTAATATCTAAATAATGTTAAGAGTTTCTAAATACACTGAACATCAATTTCTTTTTAATGATAGAAGTGCGAATTTGATGATTGCTCATGCTTAATGTCTAAGAGACAGGGTAAATGTTGATTAGATAACTTGGTGGAACCTAACGCTGCGGTGTGTCTTATGTATCAGAGAAAAAAAATGTAAAATTAAATATATAATCATTCCCCCGAATGGGAATCGAACCGACAATCATCGCGTTTATAGTCCTACGCTGTCCTGCTGTTCCTCTGTCCGGAATATTTGTATGAAAAAGCTGTTTTTTTTTTTTTTTTTTTTTTATAGCTTCACGCTGTATCCCGCACACAGCAGGGTAGGCAGAGGGAACCTAGCGTTAAGACACTCCGTTCCTTAGGGAACGGAGTTTTTTTTATAATAATATAAATGTTTTTTTTTTTATTAAATAAAGCTCCTTATGGCGTCCGGGAGCCTACAGAGAGGATAGGTATAGAAAGAGACAACTATACTTTATCAGAAGAGCACCTAACCAATCATATACCGTCGAAAGTGGAGTATGGAATAGTACATATGTACAGTGACTTATTAGACTTTGCTGTTAAACATCTTGATATTGGTAGAAGACTTGTATGCTGGTATCCTATTGTTAGGTGAGTATTTTTAATTTATTGTATGAAATATAATACTGATTTAGGTTGTCATCCATACTTGTATTATAAATGCGAATGTCTGTGTGTTTGTCTGTCACGCTTTCACGGCTAATCTACCAGTCCGATTTGGATGAAATTTAAAATGAAAGTAGTAAAAGTGACTGGGTCTAACATAGACTACTTATTTTTTCAAAAATTAACCCCTAAAGGGTTGAAAAAGGGGATGAAAGTTTGTATGAAAAATCTAAACCGCTTGACCAATTGTAATGAATTTTAACTTAAATATAGTTGATAATCTAAGCTTAAACATAGGCTACTTTATTTTGTATAAATGCGCCCCTGAGGGTTGCAATATAACGAAATAGTTCACGCGGCTTCGCCGCGAGCGGGCCGCTAGTGGTCTATAAAAGCGAGGATATATAGGTTTGATTTCCACTTGAAGGAATTATTGTTTAAATTGTTTTTATTTCTCCGCTCTAATGACAAGACGTGTGTCGTTGAGTTCCGCCACTTAACTATCAAAGTACTCTCTGACTATTGTACTACGCGGTGATCTCGTGAAGTTCCTTTTTTTTTAGAATTATTTATTTTATTACAATTATATTTTTTACCAGTGGCCCAGTGCCAGTCGTGGCCTAGTGGCACAAGCGTGTAAACAACTGTTTGTGGTTTTGATTTCCACTCGATGAGTGGAAATTATATTTCTTCGCTCTGGTGTCTAGGTAAAGCGCGGCGTTAAGTTCCGCCACTTAACACGCAAGCCTCCGCATTCGATGGAAAGTGAGGAACGAAGTGTCTTAACACTAGGTTCCCTCTGCCTACCCTGCTGTGTGCGGAATATAGTGAAAAGCTTAAAATTATAGAAAAAAATAATAGATTTTTTTTTTTTTTAAATTATATACCATAATATTAAGTATTTTTTTTTATGTTTCAGAGACGAATATAGCGAAGATCAGCTTCCATCACACCCTTGTCTAAAGTTGGTTGCAAATTCAGAACAAGTCCTATCAAAATTAACAGCAAGAAGACTCCTCACGTATGAGAAGATCAGCGAAATGGGACCCAATATGCAGCTGGATTGTAACACCGGGACACATAATTTTAGGTTATTTATTTTTTCGTATTTGCGGGGCCAGTCGTGGCGCAGTGGCATGAACGTGTGACTGTAAACGACTGGCTGTGGGTTCGATTCCCACTCGAGAAGTGGAATTATTTAATATTTCCATTTTCTTAGCTCTGGTGTTGAAGCAAAACGCGGCGTAAAGTTCCGCCACTTAAAGGAAAGTGGGGAACGGAGTGTCTTAACACTAGGTTCCCTCTGCCTACCCTGCTGTGTGCGGGATACAGCGTGAAGCTAAAAAAAAAGATTATTTTGTTATATTGCTATTAATAGTACATTTTATTGGAAAATGTAACATCTGTAAAAATGTTTAAAGTCGTTAATTTTGAATAAAGCTAATTTTAAGTTAACTGTCAAGTTCATTATCACACTCCTCTTGAGCTTGCCTAGGGTTGCCAACCGACACCATTTTTGAATTTTATTAAACACAGGAAATATTTAAGAATGCAAGAAGTGCAAAATGAATAGGATTTAAAGCTACCTTATTTTATTTTAATTGACTTTTTTAAAAAAATTATGTATTCGGATGAAGGCAACCCTACTATTGAGATACTTGTAAAAAAATGATTTTATCAATATCTATCAATTATTTTTTTCTATAGTATTATTTATAAACTTTTTGTTATTTTATTACAGGGACAAATATTTTTCAGTGGGAGAAATGACCAGGAAGGAGAAAAAAGAGAAGAAAGCAGAAGAAACGAATAGTATGTTTCAAAAAACATTAGATATATGTAAAAATACTTAAGTTATAGTTATCTAATTAGAATATAATATTTTTTAGATAAGTAATAAAGAATATTATCAAATGTTTATATTTCGTTTTTTTTAAATACCTTATAATTACGAGACCAAAAGAGGTAGTAATAATTAAAAAAAAACGTTTTTTTATGAATTTCAGGAAGCTTTTTATGTCCTTATTGTGGATTAAACGTAACTAATCCGCCATCTTCGGTTTAGATTGACGTCATACAGATAACCTTGCATTGTCATACAAGGTAAACGTTAGTAATATACAACATTTCAGCTCAATTGGTTAAGCTAAGATATTTTGAGTTGCAAAATTCCGAAATAACATACATATTGCAAATTAAATAATAAAAATGGGATGGATTAATAATGTAACAAGTGAATATCATGCACATCAATTACCGTTTCAATGATATTAAATTGCTACAAATTATGTATTCTTACAAATAAAAAACCACTAAAAGCGATGGTTGGCTGTTCAAATCTCATTTGGGGGAAATTCAAATATTTTTATTTTACTAATCTAGATAAAGGAAGCAGAAAGTGGATTAATGCCAATTACTATTATGGTATTACTTTACCTACCTAATAAGTCCAAACGAAAATGAAGGGCAAAAATGTGGAAGATATTCGAATAAAAAAATCATTAACAAAAACAATTTATTTATAACAAGCAATTGAAATTAAAATAAAATAATTGTAATAGAATAAATAAATCTATTGAAGTTTAAAATTCCTGCTCTTAGTTCCCTTCACTCCTAGCCCTTTAACTGCGAAAAGAGCTCCCGAGGGCGGTATAGGTTCCGCCGCGCCACTGATTCTCATACATGCAGTTGTAACAAACAGAATGTCCAAGTTATCGCCTCCAAAAACTACTGAAGTTACTTGAGGAGCTGGTATGGGTACTTTTTGGAGTATTTTCCCACTCAAAGGGTCGATTTTGAGAACGCAAGAAGCGTTGAAAATAGCAACCCAAAGGTTTCCATCTTCGTCTATGGTGGAGCCGTCCGGCAAACCGTCAATGTTATTCGCTTCTAAATCGAAAATATATGTGAGATTCGCTGAAACAATAATTTTATAATTGGTAAAATTGTTATTTGAACTAGAAACAGAAAGAGTTGAAACAGAAAAGTAACTACTACTTTTTTCTTTTTTTTTCTGTATCCCGCACACGTCAGGGTAGGCAGAGGGAACCTAGTGTTAAGACACTCCGTTCCCCACTTTCCGTTGAATTCGGAGATATTGACGTGTTAAGTGGCGGAACTTAACGCCGCGCTTTACCCCGACACCAGAGCGAAGAAAATGGAAATATTAAATATTTCCACTCCTCGAGTGGGAATCGAACCCCCAACCAGTCGCTTTTACAGTCACACTTTGTGCCACTGGGCCACGACTGGCGCCCTAACTTGAAAGAAGGTTATTTTAATACTCACATATTTCTCCTGTCTCAACGTTATAGTCATATCTCCTTAGCTTCTTCTCCATGCTGTCAGTATAATAGAATGCTTTCCTCTTAAGATCCCAGTTAAGACCGTTAGATATCCCTATATCGCCACATAACTTGTGTATTCCCCTATTATCGACCCGGTAAAAGGAGCCATCATGTATTTTAATAAGGCCTTTAAGATCTTCTTTGCCCATTGTACCTGAAAAGTGAGAAGATCTTGCAGTTATTTAAGACGACATATAAAGAATGTACTATGTCACTGAGTGACTAACAGACAAAGTACAGTCGATTTTTTTGTTCGTAGAAAACTGAAATTTAGCATATAGATAGCTTCCTCGGGAAGTGTAAGCTAAGAGAGGGTAAGCGTAAATTGTCACGGAAACAGGAAATAACGGATTTTTACGTGTTATATTCCAAGCAAATGTTGTGCGAGTGCGACAAGAAGTAAAATATAAAGAAAAATAAAATGTATCAGTTCACAACCAACGTTTTAGTTCGTAGAAGTGTTGTTACTGTTAAAGGACAACTAGAATTTTATACCTTTATAGGTAAATATACAATTTGAAAAGACATTTAGAAAACGTATAAAAAATTGAACGCAGCGAGATTCGAACCCGCGGTTATAAAGATAACTTTTGCTAAGAGAGTCTGATCTAAACTTAGATGTCTACTCAGGATACCTTTGTGTAGAGTTGAAGCTGGAGGCTAAATACTGCGGTGCAATTGCGCCATGATGACTGCCATAAAAATACATAACTACTTCTTCGGTCATTGTCAAAATAATAAACATTTTCAATCTATGACCAGTTTGAGTACAGTAAAGTCAAAGTCAAATAATTTTATTTAAAATAAGAAGTTACAAGCTTCATTTTTTGAACGTCGAATAGTTTACCACCGGTTCACTAAATTTAATGCCTCAAACCTGAGAAGAACCGGCGCAAGAAACCTAGCGGGACTTCTTTTTTAAAAGTAATTGTTATATACAGATTTATTGCAGACAGGGATACTTTTGAAATAGCCTGGAGCGAGCATTTCATTCCCAAGGCGTGTTATCATTTATAAAATCTTGAATTATAATAGGTAATAAATAACTTTTAACACACAAACGTCTTTTCACAACTTATTTAAATTATGATATAGAAAAATCTTGGTCGTTGTCTGGGATCCTATTGTAAAAGCAAAAAATTATAAAAATCATAAAAATCTAAACAAAAAGTACAGATAGCAGCATGTCACGATAGCATGTTCGTGATTATAGTGAAGTAACCTATTCAAGTACCCATATTATTCTATTAAGGTCTATTATAGGGCAATTGATAGTGAAGAGGATTACTTGTCTATGTATGGTACCTTGTAACTTATTTGTGTCGTTAAAATAGATATAATATAGATATTAAATAATATTAACTTTACATATAACATACCTACGTTGATACTTTTAGAATAAATATTATGATAGACATCTCCTATATTGAATTACTAGCGGCCCGCTCGCGCCTTCGCCGCGTAATCTACACGACTATCACGACTATCGCTATTTCGTTATATTGCAACTATTTGGGGAGAATTTTTAAATAATAAATAAAACGTTTGCTTATCAACTACAGCTATGCCAAAATTCATTCATACAAACTTTCATCCTCTATTTCAACCCTTTACAGGTTGATTATTGTAAAATAAAGCCTATATTTGATCTTGAACTATATTCATTTCAATTTTCATCCAAATCGTACCGGTAGATTAGCCGTAAAAGCGTGACAGACAAACAGACAAACTTTCGCATTTATAATATAAGTATGGATTTAAACAAGCCATGATGTAAGCAACATTTTAGTAAAGTTTATATTTATATACGAAATATAAAAAAATATTCTAGGCAGTTTGTAAATATTTAAAAGCTTCTAATAAAATTCATAAGTGGTATTCCACTTAAGATAAAATCACACTCAGAGAAGTCAAACATTGAACTGATAACCGGAAAATAGAAGACAATATTGTTTTATAGAATAAAATATAAAATTAAATATGTATGCGTAATTAAATAGGTACCAACATAAGCTAGACATGGTTACGAATTACTGTTTTTGTTTTATGTTCACTACTTGGTCTTACTAGAGGCCAGCATCCTGATGTATAACTGTAGATGTGATGGGTTCATTCCCTTTAGGGGGTAATGATTGATTGATGAATGATTATATTGAAACTTTTTTATCCTTCGTCTATCCTCTGTCTATCTATTTGCAATTTGCTATGCGGTATAAGGCATAAAGAGGGGTCTTTTATACTAAAACAATGGCGGTCTTAGTATGTATTTCAAGTTATATAAACAAAATTGTCAAAAAATTTGTATAATCTATAAAATTGTCAAAGAAATTAGTATATCTAGAGTGTATGTAACTTGTTGCTTTTGGTCAATAAACTATTATTTATTTATTTAATCTACAGAAAGATTACTTGGATAAAATGTATATACATAAGTATAATATATAAGACGCTGTCCGCGGCTGGCTTGTATGAATAAGAAATTGAGAAATATAAGTCATAATAACTTATTTGTAAAAATGTTTTTGTATATTTTTATTTATATTGTGTGCAATAAAATCTATTCTATTCTATTAGTAATCTTTCTGTAAATTACTTGAAATACATACTTAGACCGCCATTACATACATTTTACAGGCGTACAAATCACTCTCTCAAGTAATCTCATTGAACAAAGCGAGCGGAGCGCTCTACTGGAGACTTTTTTGCACACCTTGTGACGAATAAGCTCGAAAACTACAAGTCAGAAATTTATGATATTTTGCACGTCCCCCAAGGCTCAAATAGAGATGGTTCTTAAAAGTAAATGTTGAAAAAGTTTGATGTTTTTCAGGAATTATCACCAAAAAATTGATTTCCCATTGAAGTCTATTGCGGTAAAATTTTTGTCTACAACGAACACAGCGTGTGCAAAATAAATAATTAATTTTTATTTGCTCACTTCGCTCAATATGTAAACGGCACCTGAGATCTCGCGAGTCGAAATTAAGGGTCTGGTTGCGCCCCTAGTTTAGATCACAGTGAGATCTCACAACGCAATGGCAGCATAAATAACATCAGTGTAGAGCTAGACTTTAGATAAGGGTACAAACCTGCATACACTCTTCCCATAGGATCAGCTTTCCCATCGTTAATTCTCGTCGGTCGGTCCATGTCTCTGTCAACTGCACCTATTTCCTTTACTATCGGAGCGGGGGTCCCCTCGCCACCATCCCACTGTACGATCACAAATTTCCTCTCTAATCCGATTATAAATTTATCAGTTGTACCTTCAACGGGTACGATGAAACCTGCTTGACCGTCTGTAATAAGTAATAAAATGTTTTTTTTTTTCTTTTTTTTTTTGTAGCTTCACGCTGTATCCCGCACACAGCAGAAGAACCTAGTGTTAAGGACACTCCGTTCCCCACTTTCCGCCAAATTCGGAGGCATTCCGTGTTAAGTGGCGGAACTTAACGCCGCGCTTTGCCTCGACATCAGAGCGAAGAAAATGGAATTATTAAATATTTCCACTCCTCGAGTGGGAATCGAACCCACAACCAGTCGTTTACAGTCGCACGCTTGTGCCACTGCGTCACGACTGGCCCCAAATATAATATGTAAAGAAAAGAATAATACGACAAAAAAATCGTAGAAAAGTACAAGTTGCAGCTTCACTCAAGTATCAAGACATTCCATCTTCCAATTTCCGCTTAAAATCGAGACAAGGCTCGTAGACTGTCGGGACTCCACGCCGCGTTTTGTCTTGGATTTATTGAAGTGAAAAATTAAATATAATCATTTCTCTGAGTGGTAATCGAACCCACAGCCATAACCTTTTTTAGTCATACGGCCCACTGCGCCACGATGACTTCAAGTTTAATGTGAAAAAATAAATATAAAAAAATGAAAGTACCTAACAATTTGATTAAATATTTTTCACATGCTTATTATAAAGAATCAAATGGCTTCCCTTACAGCATAGTGGGTCATCGTCCGATAGTAAATGCGATTGTTATGAAGATTCCGTCGATAAAAAAAACGAGCCGAACCCCACTCGGACCACTGATTACATTTAAACTATTTTTCTCTCTCGCGTTATTTGAAAAAGAATTTAATTAAAGGATATTTTGAATTTGAAAATTTGAATTCTGAGAGAGAGCACCATTTATTGACACTAGCTTCAGTCTTCCTGTACCTTAGTATATGGTAAAAAGCTAGAATTTATTTAAATTTACTTATATCTACATAAATGTACCAAAAAATGTACATAAGGAAAGTTATAGCTATTTTACACCTGAGGGAACCTAGTGTTACGAAGCTCCGTTCCCCACTTTCCGCCGTATTCGGATTCATTGCATGTCAAGTGGCGGAACTTACCGCCGCGTTTTGCCTTTGATACCAGAGCGAAGGAAATGGAAATATTAAATATTTCCACTCCTCAAGTGGGAATCGAACCCACAACCAGTCGTTTACAGTCACACGTACGTGCCACTGGGCCACGACTGGCCCCATTACACGATGTGATGTTAATAAATTTTTATTTAAAAATATTACATAACTATAAACACCTCTAACATTTATAATCTCGTATATCTCGTTGTGTCAATATAACGTACCAATTTTAGTTTTCGTGTGCTTCTTCCTAGCGAGCACATATTTATGAATTGTGCACCCTTTTATGTTCACGAAAAACAATGCTTTCTGTCGTTCATCCCAATGAGGACCCTCGCCGAGTTCGAACGACTCGTCTAATATGGTTTCCACTTGAAAAGACATTTTTAAAACTTGGTGCCTATAAAAAAAATAATGTGTAGGTATAAGCTTAACCTGTAATTGAAGATTGATTGAGTTGCCGTACTCAATCAATGTTTAGATTTAGATAGTATTTTTTTTTATTTTCTTTTTTTTTTAGCTTCACGCTGTATCCCGCACATAGCAGGGTAGGCAGAGGGAACCTAGTGTTAGGACACTCCATTCTCCACTTTCCGCAGAATTTGGAGGCATTGCGTATTAAGTGGCGAAACTTAACGGTGCGCTTTACCACGACACCAGAGCGAAGAAATGGAAATATTAAATATGTCCACCCCTCGAGTGGGAATCGAACCCACAACCAGTCGATTTACAGTCACACTTAGTGCCTCTGCGACACGACTGGCCCCTCAATACATAATTAATTAATTTATTAATATATATTTGCTAACTATGTAATTCTAAACATATAGCAGAGATAAATGATTGCTATCTAAAAAGCATAAATATTTATTAATATATTTATGTTGCAAACAATTCTAGCAAACAGAATATATTTTTCGCTGCGACTCGGGACTTAAGAAAATTTTTCAAGGTGGTCTTTAAAAGCCAACCAAATAAAATTTTAGTTGCCACTTTATATGAAAAATCAGAAGGTTTTAAGATTGACTGAAGCAAAAATAGTAGAAATTTCTACTTTCTCTAAAGTTTCTACTGCAAAAATAATATTATACGTTTATTAGTAGACACTACAAGTGATTAGATTTTGAAAAAAAAAAAATGTTAGAGTAAATGTCATTAAATCCATGCAAACGAAAGCGCGGATGGCATTTTGGTATTATGAAAATGATATAATTTGCAACATTCAAAGATTATTCCAAATTATTACAATTGATATCAAAATATATAATAATGTAATTAATAATATGAAATTGTTGAGTTATTTTAAATATTTCAAATAATAAGCGCAGCCGCCTTACCTCGACAACAACAAATATTGAAACACACAACACTTGTACGAAGGAAATGAGAAAGAATATTTATCACCAACTATTTATATTATTCTAAAACCTTATCTTTATAGATACTTAAACAACGAGATATCAATACAAGAAGACTTGAGTTCACTAAAGTCGTGTTCCTGTTGATGAAAGAGCCACTTATAAATAAACAAACCTACCGGGAAATAATGCGACGTAAAGGCGCTTATAGATTGAATACTGCAAAATTTTTAAATTCAATTACATAAGTATCTGTACTTTTTATCAGTCATATCAGTAAGTAAACATTTAGACCGATTTTTTTTGCTTGCTTTCTTTCGCATTTTTACTGGGTAGTCTAGCTAACGGAAAGTAGAGAACTTTCTTTTTTTTAGCTTCACGCTGTATCCCGCCACAGCAGGGTAGGCAGAGGGAACTTAATTTTCAGACATTCTGTTCCTCTTTTAACACAAGTAGACAACTTAGTGTCAAGTAAATATGTACTCCCTTATTTAATTGGAGATATATTGCATGTTAGTGGCGGAACTTAACGCCGCGGTCCGTCTTGATCCCCATTTCCACATATGAAATGATAATATGTTGGTAAAATAAGAATAAATAAATTACAAGCACTTTACCGATTACGAATCAACAAACCCCATTCGCAATTACAGTCAAGCGCTGTCTCACTGATTCTAAAATTTCTATATTATCTTTAAAACACTCTTGTGTACTCTGCAATGTTGAATTATAAGACGTCATTTGTAAAAATATTTTTAAATTATTTTTATTAGTCATCCGCTCGCGACTTAGTCTTAACGCTTAACTCGCACACAGCACGGTAGGCAGAGGGAACTTAGTGTTAAGACACTCTGTTCCCTACTCACCGCTGAATTCGGAGGCATTGTTAAGTGGCAGAACTCAACGCTGCGCTTTGCCTCGATACCATACAGTAACACGTTTGTGCCACTGCGCCACGACTGGCCCCAATTTTCAACTAATTTAACAAAAGAGTTTATTTTATAGTGATTTTATCGAACATTTTTTAAGATGTTGTAACTTTTTTATTAACAATCCTAATTATAATAAAGTAAACAGTAAATATTATTATGGGTTTTATTTCATTGATAAATGCATCCAATAATAACTTACAGACAGCAATCAGTTACATTTTTATTGTGCATATAGAAGACTAGCGGCCCGCTCGCTGCTTCGCCGCGTGAACTACTTGATTGTTTCGTTATATTGCAAGCCTCAAGGGTGGATTTTTGAAAAAAAGTAGCCTACGCTTAACCTTGGATTATCAAGTATATATATTCCAAAATTCATTACAATCGGTCTAGCGGTTTAGATTTTCCATATAATCTTTCTTCCCTTATTCGAACCCTTTAGGAGTAGATTTTTGTTAAAACAAGTAGCCTATGTTTGAGTCTGGATTATTTACTACTTTCGTTCTAAATTTCATTCAAATCGGACCGGTAGATTAGCCGTGAAAGCGTGATAGACAAACAGACAGCTTTCGCATTTATAATATAAGTACGGATTGTCATAAATCTTTTCATCTCAAATGACAACATTTCATATTATTTGCATTTTTACAAAATTTAAATAAGGTAATTTAGAAATAATTCTCTTAATCGTCGTTTAAACTTACCTATTGTAACTATTTGTGAAACACATCCCAATGGATAATGTTACTAGGTATGCCAAATCACTTGAAATTTTCTCAATAAAGCTTAGAAGTATACAAATACATTAGTTTTTGTTTTAGTCAAAAATATCTAGTACTTTTGATTTTATAGGCATTCAAAGTTTCGAAAAATATCGAGTCCCGCTAAAAGCCACTTGACCGCTTGTGACGTCATTTTGCAACACTGTTATAGTAGGTGTAAAGGGATTTGTTGTGTTTTCGTCCGTGTAATGACATTAGTAGTCTAATAATGGTAAATATTATTTGATTGATATAAAATGGATGAAGGTTTAGTAATATAAATAGTAAAACAAAGTTAAGTAATATAAACTTTCCGTAATACTTATGTTTATGTATATATATATATATATATATATATATATATATATATATATATATATATATATATATATATATATATATATATATATATATATATATATGTATATATATATACATAAACATATAATATATGTATATGTGTTAAAGTAAAAAGAGTAAGTGATGTATGTACGGTTAAATGGAGAATCACGCCAGAACACCGTGTACGTACCACACCTTATCATTGTAGTTCAGAATGCAATGAAAAGAATCAAGAAGTTTTAAATGTAACTTGCGGTGATTGTGCCGCCAGAAGAGGTGGCTGTACACATATAGCATAGCTATATGCTATAGCATAGCATTTTTAATGTGGCTACATCGTCGAAGTGACGAGCCTTCAACGAATGCTACCAAGTGTTATTTGAAAAAATCTAAGCACTCAGGTATTGGTACCACACCGAAAATGATTTTGATTTGAAGCTAAAGATTTTGGTACAAGTGGTATTGATGTTGGTACATACTTCATGAAGCCGGTCAGAATGGAAAAATATTTTTGACAATGGTTTAACATTAAAACTCAGGGAACTTTTACATTTTATATGTGAAAAAAGAAGTTAATAAGATATATTTAGATAGATCCATTCATAATTGAGTCATTTCAAAAAATCCTGTGTTGCTTTTGACGTCGAAACTTTTATAACATTTTGTAAGAACGAAATGACGAAATCAAGATGTTTTCAAGTAAAAGAGGGTACAACAGCTCAATCAGATCCAAATTTGTGGTTTGAGATGCGCTACGGATGTATAACAGCTTCAAAAATGCACGAAGTTGCTCAGTGTACAACAAAAGATACATAATGTAAAAATAGCAGAATCTGATCTTTTTTTTTAAGAATGACTGGCCCATGATTGGTGCCTCGCCTGGCGCGCTTACTGATGACTGCGTTATAGAAGTAAAGAAGGAAAGTGTTAAAGACATTTTAAAAAGTATTTAAGTATAATTACGATGAACGGGCGCGCGACCACGAGCGGATTGAGAGTGCCAGAATGAGCGTGTTGTAGGATGACGTCACACGTTCACCGGCCGGTTACAACTTGTTTTACTTATAACTCGGAAACTAATTGACGTATCGAAGTAATTCTTTCACTAGTATTTTTTATTTTTGACATAGAATATGGAATGCTAATAATCAAAATTAGTTAACATTCTCCATTAATAAACATAGGTAACAATAGTATTTAAATTTTAGTAATCATGAAATACAAATGGAAATTTACATTCGCATATAATAAACAATTTCGCCTTAATCTTAATCCAATAATTAATTATTCATGACCATACCATGTTAACATAAGTAACGTAGGTATTGGTGGCCGGTGACAGATTCATTTGGTAAATTTTATGAATGAACCTAATTTTTGATAAAAAAATGTAGACCAGTCCTTAGACAGTCTCAAAAAAGTTGTCGTTAATCATTTATTCCTTTTGTCAATTATAATATTTATTTTAATTTACAAAAGGAAAGCCGGCGGTAATCGTATTATATGAACACTTAGCTACTGCAACTAACGATAATTACAGCAGATAATAACAACGAGTGTAATGTGTATGCGAAGAAGGTCAATATGTCGGAGATACACAAATAAAAAAAGTAACAATAAAAATATGTATATTATAAAATACATAATTGTAACAAGCAATTGAAATAATAAAACAAATTATTAACGTTTAAAATTCATGCTCTTAGTTCCCTTCACTCCTAACCCTTTAATTGCAAAAAGAGCTCCCGAGGGCGGTATAGGTTCTGCTGCAGCACTGATTCTCATACATGCTGTTGTAACAAACAAAATGTCTAAGTTATCGCCTCCAAAGACTACAGATGTGACTTGAGGAACTGGTAAAGGCACTTTTAGTAGTATTTTTCCACTCAATGGATCAATTTTGAGAACGCAAGAAGCGTTGAAAATAGCAACCCAAAGGTTTCCATCTTCGTCTATGGTAGAGCCATCTGGGAAACCTTCAATGTTATTCGCTTCTAGGTCGAAAATATATGTGAGATTCGCTGAAACATTAATTTTACAAGTTAAAATAATTCATAACGCTTCAATAATTTATAATCATTCTTTAAAATGATTTTTAAGGACTATTCTATTTGCTAATGTCTTTTGAAATGTAACATGAGGCTGCGAGTGGTCTGTAGGCAACAACAAACCAATCTCGTATAGTTTAAATAAAGTTTAAGCACCAAAATATTGTACTTTAAGACAATAATGTATTAGATTGGGGCCAGTCGTCGCGCAGTGGCACAAGCGTGTGACTGTAAACGACTGGTTGTGGGTTCGATTTCCACTCAAGGAGTGCAGATATTTATTATTTCCATTTTCTTTCCATTTTCTTCGCTTTGGTGTCGAGGTAAAGCGCGGCGTTAAGTTCCGCCACTTAACACGCAATGCCTTCGAATTCGGCGGAAAGTGGGGAACGGAGTGTCTTAACACTAGGTTCCCTCCTAGCCTACCCTGCTGTATGGGATACCTACGGGATACAGCGTGAAGCTAAAAAAATGTATTAGATACAAAAAACATCAGAGAGAATTGATCGTTATTATTCAATGAAGAATTAGTGTGATACTCACATATTTCTCCCGTCTCAACATCATAATCATATCTTCTTAACTTCCTCTCCATGCTGTCGGTATAATAGAACGCTTTTCTTTTAACATCCCAGTTGAGGCCGTTAGATACTCCTATATCACTACAGACCTTATGTATCTCGGTATTATCGATACGGTATAAAGACCCTTCATTTAATTGGATTTGACTTTCATTACCCATTGTACCTGAAAGTTGAAAAATAAAAATAAAATAAAATAAGCCTTTATTGTTACTCTAGTTTTCTTACATGCTATACAAATATGTGATCGCCTAAAACTTAACTTAACTTAATTATTACAGATTTCTAACATTATAATGTAAATATACACATATACTCGATACATACACATATACATATATATTGTATATTATTTTTACATATGTATTATTTTACATGTGTATAATGTTACATATGTATTTATATATATCGGCAAACGGTAGTTAATCATTTGTAACTTGTCTTCCGACAAAGGCCTCCTCTAAAGCTTTCCATGTTTGTCTATACTTTGCTGCACGGGTCCAAAGTGGTCCCGCTAATTCCCTGACGTCATCCTCCCATCTCTTTATATGTCTACCTCTTTTCCTTTTGCTGTCTCGTGGGTACCATTCTGTTATTATTCTTGTCCATTTCTCCTTATTGTCCCTTATAAGATGTCCTGTCCATCTCCACTTTAGTTGTCTGTAAGTTGTATATACATTTTTAAACTTTGTTTTCCTTTTGATTTCTGTTAATTTTATTCTGTCCTTCCTTTTGACTGCTATGATACTTCTCTCGATTCCATTTTGGCAAGTTTTTATTTTGTTAGCTAAGTGTTGTCAGCGCCCAAGTTTGGCATCCGTATCGCAAGCATGGTAGGATACACATATCATATACTCTTTTCTTTTTCATAGGCATTTCTCTACTTTTCATTATTTCGTGAAAAATATTTCCAATTAATATTAATATTATGTATCCGTCTATACGTTAAGCTTTCACGTACAACCTACCGGCCAAATTAGGATATAGGTATAATCTGTTCGACAATTACTCTTGTTTGTCTTACTTTTTTTAAGTAAGGTAGGCAAAAGTAACTTGTACCACGAGAATTTTAAAGATATGGTACGGTGAATGCACATTTGCACCAACTCGGCACTTACCATTATAATAAAGTTTTGTTAATTAATATTTCAAGCAATAAGTTCAGTTTACATTTAAACACGCATGCGTGTGGACTCAGTAGCAATCATTATATTTTATTAAATACCATTTATTTTATTAATAAACATTTTTGTGTGTGTCCCTTTAACTGTCACAGGAATATATGATTTTTAAAGTAAACTTCTGGCCTTATCGTGTGTTGATAATAAGAAATTATTAACTTAAGAGTAATTTAAATTTACATATCTACGAGTATATGGAACGAATTTGAAAAAAAGTTTTTTTTTTTAGCTTCACGCTGTATCCCGCACACAGCAGGGTAGGCAGAGGGAACCTAGTGTTAAGACACTCCGTTCCCGACTTTCCTCCGAATTCGGAGGCCTTGTGTGTTAAGTGGCGGAACTTAACGCCGCGCTTTTACCTCTACACCAGAGCGAAGAAAATGGAAATATTAAATATTTCCACTCCTCGAATGGGAATCGAACCCACAACCAGTCGTTTACAGTCACACGCTTGTGCCACTGGGCCACGACTGGCCACTAAAAAAAAATAAGTTATAAAAATATCAACTAACGATAACGCCTTCGTGACGATAGTGCAGCAATCTATTTAAGTACCCACATTATTTTAATGAACCTTTTAAACGGCGTTTGATAGTGAA
Organism: Dryas iulia moderata; assembly: GCA_019049465.1. Classification (NCBI taxonomy): domain Eukaryota; kingdom Metazoa; phylum Arthropoda; class Insecta; order Lepidoptera; family Nymphalidae; genus Dryas; species Dryas iulia. Next base: position 11,107,160 of record CM032419.1, on the reverse strand, counting down.
AAATAATTTATGTTTCTAATATATTGTTATCGACTATTGTAACTTATCTGTGTCATTAAAAATCGATATATTTTTTTTTTAGCCTCTCGCTTTATCCCGCACACATCAGGGTAGGCAGAGGGAACCTAGTGTTAAGACACTCCGTTCCCCACGCACCGCCGACTTCGGAGGCTTGCGTGATAAGTGGCGGAACTTAACGCCGCGCTTTACCTCGACACCAGAGCGAAGAAAATGGAAATATAATTTCCACTCCTCGAGTGGGAATCGAACCCACAACCAGTCGTTTGCAGTCACACGCTTGTGCCACTGGGCCACGACTGGCCACATCGATATCATGTAATATACATTACAAATAATATTTATCCCCCGTTTCCACTTTTTGAGATACCATGTAGTGTGGCGGAACACATCGCTGCGTTTCATCTTGTTTACCAGATCGGAGACATAAAGTGATTTTAAATATAGTCATTGGGGCCAGTCGTGGCCGGGAGGCACAAAGTGTGCCCGTAAAGCGACTGGTTGTTAGTTCGATTCCCACTTGAGGAGTGGAAATATTTATTATTTTCATTTTCTTCGCTCTGTAGAGGCAAAGCGCGGCGGTAAATTTCGCCACTTAAAAACACGCATTGCCTCCGATTTTCGCGGAACGGAGTATCTTAATACTAGATTCCCTCTGCCTACCCTGCTATGTGGGGCTACAGGATGTAGAAAAAAAAATTGTCATTTTGCCACGTGGGAATCCGCTGCTAATAGCGATTATAGGCAACAACTGTACCACTGCGCCACGATAGTCTTTAAAATATTAATCTAGACTCTAGGTAAGAGTACTAACCTGCATACACTCTTCCCATAGGATCAGCTTTCCCATCGTTGATTCTGCTCGGCGGGTCCACATGTCCATCAACTGCACCTATTTCCTTTACTATCGGAGCGGGGGTCCCCTCGCCACCATCCCATTGTACAATCACAAATTTCCTCTCTATTCCAACTAAAAATTTATCAGTTGTACCTTCAACGAGTACGATGAAACCTACTTTCCCATCTGTAATAAATATCAAATACATATACCTATACTTTTTACAGCTTTAGGGTCACAGCTCACTAGAGCCACCCGGCACCCATTCGGCACCGCCCCGCCTCGCGCAGTTAGTACTATTTGTATGAATTTGTATAGGCATGCGCTCACTACATTAACCCCAGAGCGTCTCCGGATCGCCTCTGTCGTGAACCGTCCACGCGTGGTCGGCGAGTGGACCACTCGGGGACAGCTCGCTGCTCGCAGCACGCTTGCCACGCTTTTTATTTGACTTTGATTTTGTGTGAAATAGAATAAATTAAAATTGTTTAGATAAACAAAAACTGTGTGTCCAAATACTAAATCTAAAGAACCACGCGGCGTCACTACTTGAACGCGCGGTGTCCACCCGTGGACCACCTGTCGACAACGAGTGAAGGCGGTGCTGAGCCGGGTGGCTTTAGTGAGCTGTGACCAATATGCTTTTCCCGCATAGCACGGTAATAAAAGAGAACTTAACATCAAGATACTCTTTACTCCACTTTCCGTTCTAATTCTCTAACACTGCATGTTGTATGGCGTAACTCAATGCTTTGTTTCGTCTCGTCGTCAGAACGGAGAAACGAACATAATTTAATTATAATCATTTGAGGGCACAAGCGTGTGACTGTAAATGACTGGTTATGGGTTCGATTCCCACTCGAGGGGTGGAAATGTGTTAAATATTTCCATTTCCTACGCTCTGGTGTCTAGGCAAAGCGTGGCGTTAAGTTCCGCCACTTAACACGTAATGTCTCCAAACTCGGCGGCGTGTGGAGAACGGAGTGTCTTAATACTAAGTTCCCTTGACCGACCCTGCTGTGTGCGGGATACAGCGTGAAGCTAAAAAAATATCAATATAACCTACCTACTCTAGTTTTCGTGTGCTTCTTGCTAGCGAGCACATATTTATGAATTGTGCACCCTTTGATGTTTACGAAAAACAATGCTTTCTGTCGTTCATCCCAATGAGGACCCTCGCCGAGTTCAAATGATTCGTCTAATATTTTTTCCACTTGAAAAGACATTTTCCTCTCGGTATCTATAACAAAAATAAAAAGGTATTTAAGTTTAACTTATAGGTAATTAAAGATTAAATGACTTTTTAAATTCTCTAGTAATGTGCATGAGTGAACGCGTAACGGCGTTGTTAGAGAGAGTCAGTTTTCTAAAAAACATTCTTAATTTCCTAAGTGTTTCCTAATAACGCTAAAAAATTGTTAAAATATATATTTTATTTATAAATATGTATTATTTGTAGATCTTCATAAATATGTGATCAATTTTATAAATAGAGAAAGAATTTATAGTAGAGGTTATTTATTTTTAGATTTACAAATAAGAAAGTATAAATAATATATATGTTTCTTCTTATATTTATTCGAATTATGTCGTAGACAAAACTAGCAAGCAGAAGATGAATTTATCGCTACTATTTTACTAAAATAGTTTTTACAAAATGATGTAAAAATAGCCAAATAAAATTAAAGATTTTTTTCGTTGCATCCTCTGGAAGTTTTATTGCCATTTAATTTTGGAAGAACATTATTCCGATTTTTTCGAAGTAACGACTCAAAATAGTTATGTGGCACCTATTAGTTGTCAGTAGGCTCTTGAGCTTTTGAGAAAAAACATCATGAGCACAGACCTATATTCAGAATTCTTCGAAAATTATGTTCTTAAAAGATTGGAAAATTACAAATATTTGCTAATTTACTAAAATTTTTTAGATGGTTTTAATGATTACAATTAGAATGTTGCTAAACCAGCGGAGGAGAACATTTTTATATAGGTGACAGGTACAGGATATAAAAATCACAGGTAGACATAGCATTGTCGAAATTACTGGATAAAATAAGTTGAAATTTGACATGTGAGTTCTCTTTCGAGCACTAAGATAAGATTTCTCAGAATATATGATCTTTACACCACCTTTAACCACATTAATCGCGTATATTTTATACAGGCAGCCTGTGGTCACAGTAAAGTATTTTTCTATATTAAAAATATATGCACACAATCCGGTTAGAATAGTTTATTTCAAAATTTGATGAAATTTTCACTGGAACGGAAAAAAATCAAATTTTACGTTTATAGTGTAAGTTATGAATGAATCATTATTATAGTTAAATGACTATAGGTAAGATAAGTCTATACAAGCTAAGATGAAGCGTAGTAACTTAAGTGTTACATGAATATTATGTTACCTTGGAACTTACATCTTGACTGGCAATTTTAAAAAGAGTATTTTGCACTTATTGATTTTAAAATTGGTAAAATAATAAATAAAAATGTCTACTATATCGAAATAATTTTATATATATTAAATTTTAATCCTAGCTGCCTTACCTCGATAACCACAATAATTAAAGCACACAGCACTTTCACTTCTGTAGTAAATGAGAGAGAATACTTATACCGATTATCCGTAACTATTTATGTTATTATAAAACGTTTAAACTGTATATTTAAACAACACGATATCAATACAATACAAGAAGTCTTCGTCTTCACTAAGATCGTGTTCTAACAAATGAGACGGTCACTTATAAATAAATAAAGCCACCGTCAAATGAAACAAGCTAAGGGCGTATGTAGACTGCACTTCGCAAAAAATTTTTCGCGGATTAAATACACTCCATTTATTTGGCTGTCCACTAAGTTTACGTTGCTTCTTTTTTGGCTTTCGATCTGTTTATAAATAAAAAAAAAAAATAAAAAAATATTGTCATGCAACATACAAACAATCGCTACTACTTCGCTTTTGTTTCATTTAACAAAAAAACATTGCGCCAAATTTTCACGCCATTTCAAAAGACGGGACATTTTTGTATCCTGGAGCTACGCCAAAAACCGTACTGCCTCGTTAATAACAGGACGTCTTGTCACATTTTTTATGGTACCTACACAAAAGTTGAATGACTAAATTTTCAAAAGTCATCTTAAAGTATAAATATACAATTGGCACAGTACAAGACTATTAAAGAATCGATTGTTCATTAATTAACACGATTTGTGTAAGTTAGTTTAAAATGATGTACGAATAGAGAGAAAATAGAAAATATAATATGTAGTAGAATAATAAAAAGACAATTTTACTCCAACTATTTATTGATTTACACCAACAGAGTTTCCACTACACAATTCTGACAGAATTGCCTTTAAAATCCATTATCACCTCTATTTATAATCTCGGCCCACTTTCATGTTCGTGTTTTTATAATAATCAACGGACATTATTATAATATTATCATTTTTTTAAAATCAAACTCATTATTACATGACCTTGCTTTGGTTTTGGCTTTGGCTTGGCTTGGCTTAATACCAACATATAGCAGGCTAACCAACAATCGCTTCGATTGCTTCCGTAATAATTATTGTTATTAAGTGAACTTAATAATTAGTATTTTATTAGTGTTGCAGCTTCACGCTTTTTCCCCCATACTCAGAGAAAACCTAGTGTTAAGGCACTCCGTTCTTGATTTTTCTCCCAAAATCGATACATTGTGTGTTAGGTGGCGGAACGGTAACGCCGTACTTTGTCTTGTGTACCAGAGCAGAAAAATGAAAATATAAACATTCCCCCGAGCGGGAATCGAGCCTACAACCATCGGGTTTACAGTAAGTAAGTAATATTTTAAAAAAATATATCCGTTCTTAGGTCCTCACTGTGAAGATAGCCTAAGCGGCCCCCACTCCACGCATATGCAGTCAAGTGCAACCCGATTTATGTAACGTGAGCGAACTGATAAGCAAAACTTAAAGTTTCTTTTAAAATTCTTGGTTTTAAATTGTATGTATATTTTTATCACAACAAGGTGTTATTTTAAATGTGGGAAAAAATAAAAATACTGTCTGACTTTTTTTAGTAAAACTGCAAAAATATGTATATGTGTGAACAATTTTTATTGGAAATCTTTTTTTTTGAGCTTCATGCTGTATCCCGCACACAGCAGGGTAGGGGGAACCTAGTGTTAAGACACTCCGTAACCCACTTTCCGCCGAATTCGGAGTTAACTGGCGTGCGTGTTAACTGGCTGTACCTCGACACCAGAGTGAAGAAAATGGAAATATAATTTCCACTCCTCGAGTGGGAATCGAACCCACAACCAGTCGTTTACAGTCACACACTTGTGCCACTGGGCCACGACTGGCCACTATTGGAATTCTTTGTTGTTCGTTGTTGTTATAAATCTTTAAAACAATAAAAAAATAAAGGTGAGTGAGGGAAGAGGGTACTCAGTCCCTGCGAAATGCAAGCACTAATGGCTGCTCGAGAGGGAGCTGACAGGCGCAAGGGCACCCCCCTAGCGGGGCTAGGACCTAGTGAGCACTAGCTAGTACATCATAAATATATAGCTAGTTGCGATTGCCATGGCCGTAACATTCTCAGGATGCAATGACTTTCCATTTATAAATATTATAATAATTATATAAATAGGTATAAAACTCGTGACGTTTAACAACAAATGAACATTTGGTGTGAGAAGATTTTTTAAGAAATCCTTTTTTAGCATTTTGAAATGTTTTTCACACGCTTAATATGATAACTACGTTAGTAGGTAGGTACTAATTATATGAAGAATTAATACGTTTGTATAATATATACTTGTATTAAAAAGGATGTAATAAATATTATAAAATAATGTATTTTTTTACTTAGGTATAACAGAATTATACATTAGATAAGACGTATTGTTATAAGTAATAAAAAATAGCACAAAAAATATGAGTTTCCGAGGCTGTTATTGTAAAAACTGAATAAGCAGACGTAGACGTAGACGTTACAGAATTTAATTTGAAATAACATGCAAACATAAACATAAAACAATGAACGCAGCTAAGGTAGTGGATTCGAAGTCAACCACAAACAAAAAGGGTAATGTTTATATACCCGGAGCACCTTGAAGGCATTGGTGACCCGGAGGCGGGCTATCCACCGACGCGTTGTAGTATGCATGCAGTGATCCTGCGACGTCTTATCTTATCTATAGGTGGAGAGGGTTTCCGCTGGGTTTTAGTGGGTAGTATCAGATAATACCCATATTATGACCTACCTTTTGTAGACTTTTAAATTTTTTTATTAGTGTGTTTAGGTAGAATTCTTTCGTTAGTGGTCGTTTTGATTGCTTTTGTTTTATTTGTGTATTTTTATGTAGTATCTTGTTACTTTTTGTTGCATCCTTCTTGATATTACTTACTTAATTTATAAGAAAAGGGATGATGCTGAAAATCAGCGCTGGAGACAAGTCTCACAGCATACGCTGAGCTTCACTCCTTTTACCGTTTTTTATACTACTTCTTATTTTTTTTTGTGTTTTGTATTTTTTTTATCACATGCTTTTTTGTAAAAACGGTAATAAAGTTTTTTGAATTTGAATTTGAATTTGAATTATCTGATGAGCCCCACAGTAGGTACCGTCCGTCCTTGTGTACTCTGCGTAAAAGCATTTCCCAGTGTCACAAAAAAAGGTAATGTTTATATTACAAATATATGCAACGCTCTTAGTATAAGGTGAAATTCGAAAATTACTCGCAAAACATAAGAATACAATAAACTCGTAATATATATAAGAACTGAGAATAATACAAGTGGATCCGCTGACGCGTAACATAAGCGTTGCTAAGCAACCTATTTGTCATTTTATACAAGTTAGCTTGATGTTTTTGACAGACGGGCTAGTGATGGAAACAGAAAATATCTAGTAGACAAAAAAAAACGTTTTAAAATACTCTTCACTGTGACGAGATGACGTGGGTGGATTATGTGTAAAATTCTTCATTGCACTAGACATATAAAACATTTGGTAGATAAGCGACGGTGGGTCAATACTCATAATAAGTACCTATTTAATATTACAGGGCTATTTTTCCAAAAATTTCCACCTCCCATCAAAGTTAAACAGGTGGTTCGGACCATGATGGTAAAACTCTTCCAAAAAAAACCTTCCATAAGAGATTGATCACGTGATCGAGCACTTTTCTATGGAAGGATCTTTTTTTTTTCATTTTCCGCCCCTTTTTTCCTTGGTCGTTGTTGTTGTTTGTTGTTTAGTCCCACCACCACTTGGGGTGGTCTGTACCACCTATTGGGGGTCCAAAAGTAATCCTGTATGTAAAAACTAAGGTTGAAAAATAAGACAGTTCTATATTACAATTATAATTTTATAGTTGATATGTGGAGACTTAATTGGTTTATGTGCTATTTTTTCTTATGTGCTTATTCTATGTTTGTAATTCACTGTTTGTCTTCCGAATAAATAAATATATTACAATTTTTAAAATCATAAAATTAAGAAAGTTGTCGATCAGAAAAAATCAAGCTATCTTGTATAAAGTAGTGTGTGAATAAAGTTTTTTAAAAATGATGTATTTTTAATGCACTATTATAAAAAGGAAAATAAAAAGGAATGTCCAAAACATTCCTTTTTATTTTAAGCTTTTCTTTTTAATGTAAGTTCGTCCGCATGTTTGCTATAGAAAAGGATGCAAACAAATAAGGATGTATATATTAAAGCAATAATAAGTCCACTAGGAACCGCCTCTTTACATGAAGTACATATTTCTTTTTAATGTAAGTTTAAAAAGTTTCAAAAGCAAACACTTAACACTAACATAACACTCAACGTTCCACAGCTTAAGTCTATGGGCAATTTTTGACAATTTAACCACCATTTATTCAAAAACTACAATTACAATTGTCACGAAAAAACTTCACAGCAAACGAGACACTGTGCTCGATAACCAAATTATAGTTTTTTCTTTTTATAACACGTTTCAAAACGATAGACCAGAATCAGATATATTTATGAACGATTAAGGAATATCACTTGAAGTTTATAATTAATAAATAAAACACAATTCTATTCTATAATATTCGTTTAAATTTAAGGTTTTCTTATATTTTATCGCTTACTCTAACCGGCTCTGTTATTAAAGTTACCGACAATATCAGGATGATGGAAATGAGGTGCTGTCAATGAAAAGATGCTTTAGAAATGACAACCTTTTGGATGAAAGTAATATAAGAATTTGATTTATTAGTGACCAAAATTTACTTAAAATCCTTAAAAATGTCATCCTTCACCGAATAATGTTATATTGATTCCTTTACCGGAATCAATATAACATTATTCTTATATCCTTTTTCGAACCCAAATGTAACATCCATAAGAGGGATAAGACAAACAATTTATTTATTGCTACACATTTATTCTATCATATATATTTTTTACTTAATGGAATTAACATATTAATAACTTTAATGTGCATTTATATTAAAGAACATAGACATAATAAAAGACAAAACATGTTGATATAAAACTAATGAACGATGAAGAAACTATTATCACGTCTTTTCCCTTAAAAATTTAGATAAATCTTTTAACGCCCAATGCCAATTTCAGCTTTCTACATTCAGTAGTTTCAGTCAGGGAGAAATAAAAAAGTTTTATATTTTATGAATTTATGCTGTAATTAGGTATATTTGAAATAATAAATTGGTAGAAATACTATTTAAACCATTAAAAATATATAGGTATAGGAAAAACCTTCCACACCTTTCTAAAGTTTACGTGGATAAAAAAAGAAGTAATTACAGTCAATATTTTTCATAATGATATATTAGAAATACATTGATATAATAAAATGTTTTGGTTTACCATATTTTTGATACATACGTCACTACAAAGCAACGTGTACTTGTATTTTACGCGTCAATGTCTAGTAGTATCTACATATCAATTTAGTTATCTACAAATATTAGAATGCAACATTACATATACCCTTAAAACACTTATAATTCCAAAAAAAAAGAACAAAAACTTAAAAAGAATAAATATTAACCGCATATCCATACTAACTTTTGACTTAAATTATATTAAAATAAACATTTCTCTATAATTTACATTAAGTACACGCATTCTAACTTGAACGGTCGGAACCTAGCTACAATAGGCGTCGCAGAACAGACTTTTACTAGGCGATTGACAACTAGAGTTGACAGATGTCACTTGTCAACTGTCATTGGCTGGGTAACAGTATCTGTGCGAAATATCGAAAAACGAATATATGACTGTTCAAGATAAAATGCTTGCACTAAAAATTATATTGATTAAAATATATTGAAATAAAATATTTTTTTAATTATTTTTTTTTAATTTAATCAGATATAGCTAAAGACGACATTGTATTGGTCAAAGCAGGCACTGTGGGGGGCGGTTGAGCTTTCCTCTGCTTCTTTATAGCTTCAGACTGTGCCCATTGGGATAGTTTGAAAACCTCTTTGCGTTTTGAACTACCTGAAGACTTATAATGGCTGAGCAGATTGTTTGTGACCTAAAATTAAAATTTAATTTGTATATTTAAAAAAAACAGGTTTACGTCTTTTCTGCAAAATAGGATAGGCTTCCTTCCCCTAGGTTACTTTAGCGATAATGTCACCCATTGCACGTCAAGTTTTTAGCTACTTGCCTTATTTATCTTTTTTTTCATTTATTTCTTTTTGTGTGTTCTATTGTACTTTATTATTATTGCTTGGAGAGGATCAAGTGTCAAGACACTACATTCTGCACTTTTCGAAATTGAGACATTCCGTGTTATCTGCCGGAACTCAACGCCGCGTTTTGTAATATAAGAGCGGGGAAATAAAAATAATGTGTATATTACCGAAGAGGAACCTTAAAAATCAAGCTTACTTAGTTAGTCTTCCTTTTTTTGTATAATATAAGACTTTAGTTAGTCTTCCTTTTTTGTATTCCATTTAATTATTTTTTATTAACTTTAACCTTTTTTTTCAGTGTCACTTTATATATATTTTATAACAGAGAGAACCTAATACATTTCAGTGTTGCCTGTAAAATAATTTAAACAATCATTTCATCGATAGGCAATCGACAAATATCCCGTTTACAGTCAGATGATTTACTGCCCCAATATTATAATTTTTTTTTTTTATGGAATAAAGGAGGCAAACGAGCTGAAGGCCCACCTGGTGTTAAGTGGTTCGCCCATAGACATCCACAACATTAAAGTTATGGATGCGTTGCCAGCCTTGGGAATGTAGGACAGAAGGAGAGAGGAAGGATGGGAATGGTGGGAATAGGGAGAGCTGGCTTACATGCCATCGAACCGGAACACATCATAAGATATTTCGCGGTTCGTCTTTGACATGATAGTGGTCGCGAGCCAGTCGGAGAACGAATCTCCTACCACCAAACAAATCATATTTTTTTTTAAACATTGTACTTACTAAGAACAATCCAAGCAGCGCACGCATGTTATCTGGATTCAACTTTAAAGCTTGACAGTAATAAGACTTGGCCAGCTCCATATTATCTACACCACCCTGGAATAAAACATTTAGTTTAAAAAAATATCAATAATTGCAAAAAAGATCATGATCAGATAATGTTTTATGGAAAAGTGGCAGTGGAAGTATGAGTGGGAACCGAACCCACAACCAGTTTCGTCTACTCTTGCCTGTGCTCTATGCCGCTGTCCTCGGGTGTGTATACTTAAGGGGTCTTATTTAAATTTTTTTTTAATAGGCCCCTTCTTAACTTCGTCAATGCTCATTAACGCTTGCCTCCGCACTCCGGGCTCCTCTCTCTACCTAATTGCAATTCATTATTTCAAATTTGAAAAGATCTAACTAATACCGCCTTCGAACTAACTAATTCGTGGCCAGTCGTGGCCCAGTGGCACAAGTGTGTGACTGTAAACGACTGGTTGTGGGTTCGATTTCCACTCGAGGAGTGGAAATATTTAATATTTCCATTTTCTTCGCTTTGGTGCCGAGGAAAAGCGCGGCGTTATGTTCCGCCATTTAACACGCAATGCCTTCGAATTCGGCGGAAAGTGGGGAACGGAGTGTCTTACTTACCACTAGGTTCCCTCTGCCTACCCTGCTAGGTGCGGGATACAGCGTGAAGCTATTAAAAAAAAAAAAAAAAAAAACTACTTGCTCAAAAATCCGTCAGCTAGGACAAAAAACGGGAAAAGCCCAGGATTTTACGGTTTTACAAGTTGTACAGCTGAATATAATTTAAATTTGACGGTCAACTAACTTTCATTTATTTTAATACGCTAGTATTAGGCCGCTAGGCCTGCTCTGAGAACTACATAGCTGTTTCGTTGTATAGCAACCCTCGGGGGTGGATTTTTAAAAAATAAAGTATCCTATGTTTAACATTCGATTATCAACTATATTTATGCCAAAGTTCATTATAATCGGTCAAACGGTTTAGATTTTTCATATAAACTTTCAACTCCTATTTTAACCCTTTTGAAAAAATAAGTAGCCTATGTTAGCAAGCAATTTTTACTACTTTCATTCTAAATTTAATCCAAATCGGAGGGGTAGATTAACCCTGAAAGCGTGACAGACAAACAGACGTATTTTCGCATTTATAATATAAGTATGGATAATTTTTAAGATCTTAAACACAAAAGGTTTTAAACTTTTAAAGCAGTATTGCCAATTTTAAAAAAGCAGAGCCTCGTGTCTAGGACAAATCCGGGGAGTTCGGGACGGATGGCACCCTTAACTAGAAATAAACCGACTACTCCCCAGGCGCCTTTAAAACTAGGACAAATCCGGGAAACAGGATGGATGGCAACACTAACTAAATATAAACTGACCGCTCCCCGGGCGCCTTCAAAACTAGTACAAATCCGGGGAAAACTGGACAGATGGCAACACAAGCTAGAAATAAACCGACCGCTCCCCGGTCGCCTTCAAAACTTGGACAAATTCGGTGTAATTCTAACGGATGGCAACCCTAACTAGAAACAAGGTGACCGCTCCCCGGGCGCATTCTAAACTTGGACAAATTCCGGGAAAACCGGACGAATGAGAAGACAAAGTAGAAATAAACTAACGGCTCTCCTGATGCTTTTAAAATTTAGACAAATCCAGGGTAAACTGGACGGATGGCAATCCTAACTAGAAATAAACTGGCCGCTTCCCTGGTCTTCGCGTTCAAAACTTGGACAAATTCGGTGTAAACCCGGACAGATGGCAACACTAGCTAGAAATGAACTTAACATTCTAGATAGGCCACAGTATAAATTACCATAGTGTATCTTATATCAGCGTAACGCTGATGCATCAGGTGGTTGTGAGGCTGGTGGAGAATCAGCTCTTCTACACAGAAAGCTGCCTTGGAATACTCTTGGACTTGGAGATACAACTCAGATAGTTCTTGCCAAGCTTCCATGTCAGACATGAACCTTAAATGTGAAATTAAAAATTATTAACATAGTAAGATCTTCTGTTTTCGCAATTATTACACATTTTAAAATAAAAATGGCCAGTCGTGGCCCAGTGGCACAAGAGTGTGACTGTAAACGACTGGTTGTGGGTTCGATTCCCACTCGAGGAGTGGAAATTATATTTCCATTTTCTTCGCTCTGGTGTCGAGGTAAAGCGCGGCGTTAAGTTCCGCCACTTAACACGCAAGCCTCCGAATTCGGCGGAAAGTGGGGAACGGAGTGTCTTAACACTAGGTTCCCTCTGCCTACCCTGCTGTGTGCGGGATACAGCGTGAAGCTAAAAAAAAAGTAATATAATTATTTTTTCAGCTTTACACAAATGATTGACTATTTTTTAATGAAAACTTTTTCAAATCATAAACAAAGAGAAGTATACTCACTTTTTCAAATAATCAACTAATTCTTTTATAGCTTCATTAATAAGGCCTTGTGCTTTTAAAATGGCGACACGGCGTTTACGGGCTAAGGCATTAGTTTCATCCATTTTTATAACATTATCTAATATTTCTATTGCTTCCTCGTACCTGTAGGGAAGAAAATATTATTTTAAAAAAAAAATAAGAAATCTTAGTATCAAATAATAGAAATTTCAAAAACATTTTATTAATTTTATTATATTTGCTTCAAATGTCATACAAATTTTAAATTTTTATATATATTCTAAAAGTTATTTTCATATCCCATTATGTGTGAGAAGGACACTTTAAATATTTTGAAAATATTTAATAAATAGCTTTCTTGTTTTGCAAATTTATGCTGTATCCCGCAAGCAGCAGGGTAGGTAGAGGGAACCTAGTTTTTTTTTATGGAGTAAGATTCCGCCGAATTCGGAGGAATTGCGTGTTAAGTGGCGGAACTTAGCGCCGCGCTTTACCTCTGATACTAGGCGAAGAAATAGAAATATTAAATATTTCCACTCCTCGAGTGTGAATCGAACCCACAACCAGTCGTTTACTGTCACATGTTCGTGCCACTGCGCCACAACTGGGCCCAAGTTTTTATAGATTATCTAAAAATATTATTATATACCCTAGGTGTGTGCTTAAGTCATTTAAAAATTGTTAATAATACTATCATAATTGTTAATCAACAACTTAAAACCATAGATGTGAAACCATGCAAATGAGAAGAAAAAAATATGAAAAGAATGCAGCTTGTTACTTAAATCAACAAGTATCATTTTTTTTTATGAAAAGAGATACATCTCCCTATATTTTTTCTATGCTATTTTTATGTTAAAGGCAGTTCTTACTCCGAGTTAGTTACCTAATTTTCTATCTTATAAGCACACCTTACAAATAAAACATTTAATATTAAAATTTAAAAAAACACTTCACTTTTAGGGTAAGAAAAAATCTCATTAAACTACTTTGATTCATTTGCTAAGGAAATACATAATATATGTGACTCCTCAAAAAGACTATTTTTTTTTAAATATACAAACGGTAATCTGTCTTATGTTACCACTTATAATTATAGGTAAAAATGAATTGATATATCAATAAAAATCACTAGATAAGAAACACTTCATATTTTACAAAAACTATGCTAACAACGGAATATGATTGCCTTTACAGTTTAAGTGGAAAATAATTGCAAAAGACTTATACACGGCACTATAATGTATTAAACATATATTAAATTATTAAAATAGTTATTATACACACCACTACTTGTTTAACAGTAGTCTGTTTCTTTGCTAAGCTTTCATTGCTAATCTACTGACCCAATTTGGATAGTAGTGTGAATAAAAATAGTCAAAGATTGATTAAATGAAAATGGTTGACCCTGGGATAAAATATATACTGTTTTCTTTATATAAAGTTATTACACACATATATATTCTATGTGTTATTAGGTGGGTAACAATTAATTAAGTCAAAGCAGACTATGCTCTCTTTATGTAATCCAGTATTTATGAAATCTTATTTGTCTTGTCTGACTGTTGACTTTGTCATTAAGCATTACATATATTACACTACATTACATTACTTTTTAGTCTTCTTAATTGATTTTGATACACTCTCCTCATAGGATAGTCAACTCTTCAGTTATAAAAATGTTTTTAATCTTCATATAGCCAAGTAATAAAGATAAAAGTTCAACCACTTACTGTTCTTTTGCTTCAAAACACATTGCTTTGAATATCATAACCCTAAGACTGTCCGGAAATTCATCAGACAGCATCATTATTGTTAATTTTCCTGTACCATCACAATGACAGTCTAATGCTGCATAAATTAGTTGCTCCATTATAACATATTCTGGCAATAAAAAAAAATGCTTAATTTTATGAAATTTTATGAAAAAATCTTTACAATATAATTTTTACTCACTTTCATTGCCTAATTTCGGCAACTGCTTCAGAATTGCTTCGATCATATACAACAGTTCCGTGTTAGGCCTTTCATTGTTTTCTCGCCATTGCCGTAATATATCTAAAATTTCTGAAACATAATAGTTAATTTTAATTTAAAGTCTAGTATACGTTTTCAATAGTTTAATTATCGTTATCCTATTGTAATTAGACGCAAACCTGTGTGAGTTAAATCTTTGTAATTGTAAGACATATTAAATGTTACACAATTAGAAGTTATTAATTATTATATAAAGATCTTATTTCTTTTTACAAATTTGTAAAAAGAAGTTATTAAATTCCGCGTTAAAAATTAAAACACACGACTTAAAAGTCTACTGTCACTTTTATTACCATAATTTCATGACATTTGTCAATTCGTCGATGTTGCTGTATAATAAAAATAAAATATACCATAGCCAAAAGACCCAATCTTAGATTAGATTTTGGTAAATCATCACCTTAATATGGTTGTTTATTAAAAACGATCTCAATCTCCAACTACCTTCACTAACAGCAAATAGAAATTTGTAAAAACGTAGAACATGGAATTGATATATTCTTATACATATATTTTTTAATTTTGTATTTTTTTTAGCTCCATTGTATATAAAAAATACTTTAAAAATAATATTCTTTCATTATACTACTTTTTTAATAATAACCATGATTTTGTAGTCAAGGCTAATTATGCATAAATGTTAATAAAAGATATTCCGAGAGAAGTCAATAAGAAAATATGCTATAGTGTGTATACACCTTTACAGTTTATTGACACTAAATGACTATTTCTTTTCACGCATACATTGGTAGTTGTAAAATCGATCGTTGAATAGGTTCTAGCTCTATACTATAGTAATATGAAAGATATCATGTCGTTGAAATTGGGCTGTCGTATATCGGAATATAAAAGATTTTGTGTGTGCCGTGAGCATTCTGTGGTGATGTGATGTGAACCTGTGATCGAGACGTCTGCAATATCACAATATGTCTGACTATTTGGAAATATTTTTAGAATTAGCGTAGTCGTAAATATTAAAAAAGATCTATTTTAAAGGTGTCCATGATATGGACTATACATGACACATATTATAAAGAGGTAAGCCCCGTTATTATGTTAACACTACAAAGGTATTGAATTCTTTCTTCTCGCATTCGACTTTTTTATATATCAATGGCCTTTATCTTGGACTTTTGTTTTCTTTTGTCTCTTATTCGTATGTCGAACAAGTTTTTGGTGTTTGGTCATGCGAAATCGTTCATTTATATTGACGTAGCTTTATTTTGTCCGACAGATCGATAAGGAGACGAGTTATAGTGAAGATATGTGTTGTGGGCCATTCGCCTTACGTGTGTATAGTGAATATGCGCGTGACAGGATTGAGGGGCGCCGTGCAAAGTGGTGCTTCGATCTGAGTGCGCATTGGACGATATAACGTTTCACGCCTCGCCAGGGTTAACCTGCGCGACGCGTTTTTTGTATATATTTATATTGTATAGAAAATAAACATGGATCAAAGAGTTCAGTGCCCTGTGTGTACACTGTACCTACACAGTGGAATGTCATTAGCATCACATTTGGATACTCATCCAAAAGATCAAGTAATAAAGGCATTGTGTAGTCTATCAGCAAAAAGTTCTAACTTTGGAAGCAGAAGTACCACACCATTGAACTCAGAAAGGTCATATAGAAGCAGATCACGCACTCCAGCTACAGATGACAGTGGCCGCTGGGGCAACTCTCATCGCAATAGTGATACTGATAGATATTGGAGAAGAACACCAAGCCGCACTAAATCAACCCCAATTTCAAACAATTCAAGAAATCCAACTCCTGACATAAGAATTGGAAATATTTCATTTGAAAACCATAACTCCACTAATAATTCGAGTCAATGCTCAGATTCCTATACAGTGAAATCTGATAAAACACAGAAGACGTATGGATCTAATGGTCAGTTATCAGGTTCTGAATTTGATCAACAATATCCCTTTTATGGAGACCAACCTGAAGATACAGAAATAAAATTTTCAAGAAGCTCAGAGTATAGTGCACAGGTAGAGAATCAAAATAATTTATTTACATATAGCATGCCTGTTATGGGGCCAGCAGTAAAGCTTCCAACAGGTATAATGCCAACAGTGCCTAGACGGAGCGGGGACTTTACAAAAATTTTACCTAAACCAGGAAATTTATTAATGAAGGCAAATGTGAGTGGAATGCAATATGTGTCTCCTGGAGGTAAACCAATGCATGTACTGATGCCTACACCACCAACATTTTTGCAAAAAAATATGCAAAATAATATGATTATGGCTGGAACTGTGCAAGCTTCACCAATGCTCAATCCAAAATCAATGCCTTCTCCGATGAATCCTCTTAGTAGTCAATTTAATCCACTAAATGCTGGAGCTTTTACACCTGGAACTACTGTTGTCACACAAAACTCTCACATAATTTATAGGGAGATGGTGCACAATATTGATGGTAAACCATTTCCTCCAAATCTGCAACCTGTCCTTGGAGGCCCTGAAACAGTTACGAATGTGGCTCAAAGTAGTTCTATGTATCAAAATGTAATGGTTGTCGACCAGTTTGGCAACACTTCATGTATGTATTCAACCCCTCAACATCTGTTATCAAAACCATGCAATACCATATTTAATGAAAATATACCGTCATGCATGCAAACTTTGTCTAAACCTCCTCAGCATATGGTTAATGACATTAATAAAACTTTGATTATTGAAGTCAGTCCTATGTCAGATAGTCAACCTAATGAGGAGTCTCAAGTTTCTCGGCCAACTCATCAAAAGAACAATCCCATTAAAAGAAAACTTGAAAAAGAAAAAGATGAGTTGATAACTGAGTCGCCAGGATCTAGTAAAGGACTGAAAATTCTTAGTAATATTAAAGTGGAAGTTCCTGTACAACATCATAAAAATATGCTCAATACTGTCATGGACCTGACTGGATCAGCGGATTCTGATTATCCAGAGCGCTCTGTAACTCCAGAAAAAATATTGCCAGATTTAGATGATGATCCTACGAGTATAATGGATGAATGTACTCAACGTTCGTGTATAAGTGTAGATAGTATAACATCAAATGCATTTACTGGATTAAAAAGTTCATCTAACCAATCTTTTAAAGATGCATCGTCTAAGTCAGTCGCTGTAGAAAATAAAATAGATGCAGAATTTTCTGACAGTTGTCCAGTTCCTGATCTTATATGCAACGAAAAGCCTTCTATATCTCCTTGTAGCGAATTATCTGAACAGGGCGATAACTCGACCGAACACATCTTACCATCACCTAAACCTGAAAGTAGTCAACCATACCAAAGTTCTCTATGTAATAGTAACGATACTGGAAAGAAATCTGGCAAAGCACAAAAGAACAATCCTTTAAGGATTAACAATATTTTCGTGAAAAAACACAAAAAGGTTTTACAAATTAAAAATTCTAAATTAGATCATGCTCCAAAAGTTGCTCAAAACGAACAAGAGCCGAGAGCGTCATCATCGTCACGTAAATCGCCGGAAAATTTTTCCATGACAAAAATCCGTCAAGCAGATGTAGATGAAGTCAAACCTACACTACAGACTGTTTCCATTGAGAAAATTAAAGATAACGATGTCGATGATCGTAACGATTTCGATGCTAACACAGAGGAGCAGTCGATGGATATCGAACCGGTTACACCGTCCAACGTCAACCATTCTAATGAGTTTTCAAGCAATGAGTATAATGGTTTGGTGCAAATTAAAGAGGAAGTAAATTCCAGTAATGAATTTAGCAATGAAGCCGTGAGGTCTCCTGTCGATATTGCTCCGATGGAGACACTGAGGCCGATTAATGTTATTAATTATAGCAATATGGCGGATTTTGATGATGATTCCAATCATAGGGAGCTCTTGGAATTGGAGGCAACATCAAAAAATAAACAGTTTGTGTCTATGATGAACGAGAATTACTTTGGTGATAATATTTATGCAGACTATTTTACGCCTGACCGAGGAGAGACTTTTGAAGCTCAAAAGGAATCTAATTACAATAAAGACGTTGCTAAAGACCCAATGTACGTTTGGGGAGAGCCGTCACAAAAGGAGAGTGAATTTGTTTTGCCCAATTTCATCCACGAGAGCTATAAAATAGCAGAGAGTGGTATGGATTATTCTGACGTCGGCGCAGGTGAGGAGCAAGCGGATGCGGAAAGGGGTGAAAAGGACAGCAAAGTAGATGTCTTAAGTGAAAGCAGGAGTGAGGGCGAACCACCTTTAAACATTTGTGCAGATGAAAGAATGCCACCGAGAGGCGAACTCAGCGGACAGGAAAGCAATGGAGATATGGAGTCACCTTGGAACGGGGTAAGCTTGGTGATTAAATATTTATATATTAAATTTATTCACAATTTATATTCAACTGTAAGAGTTTAACAATAATTATACAATTAGCAACGAAATCGCGGTTTTTGTGTCAAGGTCGTATACGCGATGTAAATAAGTAACTCCTACTTCATAAAGATAGTCGATTTAAGGCTAATGTTGGAAAAAAAACAAGTAAAGAAACCAACGCAATGTGTATATATGTAAAAGTAAATTATATATCTTTATATATTTTTAGGCTCAATATCCCGACGCCTAAGGATTTAAAATCCAGCATTTTTATAAATTATGAAATCAAATTAAATTTAATGCTATGGAATAATACGTTGAATACATACAAAAAAGTATTATTCATATTTATATTATTTAAAAAAATATTATTAATGAAATTATATTTAATAAATTGCTGAAAAATTTTAGATGTATTCTGGAGTGCCGCCCGCGGCTGAAGCTTACGACCTAATGGCGCGGGAAAGTTGGGTGTCAGATGGATCTGACGTTGAAGTCACTGAGAAAATTGAAAATATGTATGTACAATATTATAAATTATTTTTTAAATATAAAGATAATAGAATATCTTAATATTTACCTCATTAAACAATATATTTTTTTTAAATAAAAGTTGTTTGCGTGTGCTTGTTAATAAATACGATATATTAAAATAGTTATTAATATTAACTTTTTAAAACCTTTTAAATATTTTTGATATCCTTTTTTTTAAACAGTCATCTATGTTTATAATTTAAAACGTTTTTTTATAGAATAGTTTAATTTAATTTTAATTATGCATTTATTATAAATTTCAGAGAAGAGGAGATCCCCTTTCCCAAGGCGCAACGTATGCACAATTGTGCCCAGTGTGGTAGCAAATTCCCATCGCTTAAAGAACTACGGGCTCATAAAGCCCACGTTCACGTTCTACCGACTTGTTCCAACTCGAAAACGTCGTACAGCCGCCTCATGACAGCAAGGGCTATAAAGAAAGAAGAGAAACCTGATGAACAGGTTTTGGCAGGTACATTGATATTATTTTATTACAATCGAATAATATATCGATTTTTTTTACTCGAATGCCAAAAAAATATATAATATAAAAAAATATATAAATAAAAAGAGACACTAGAATTTAAAAAAGTTACTTTAAATTTTACAATAGTATAGCAATAATGTATAGTGTTTTTGTGGAGGTTTTCCTCTTTTACACATTGGATATGTCAAATATGCTATTATTTGTTTTACGAGGAGAAAATTAAATAAAATATTTAGTCCCTTTATGAATCAAATAAATAATAATAGGATAATGACCTCTATTATTCTGCTTTCCTCTTGAAATCGGCATATGTGATGAGTGGCGAAACTCAATGCTGC
The DNA here is from genome assembly GCA_019049465.1 of Dryas iulia moderata. NCBI lineage: Eukaryota > Metazoa > Arthropoda > Insecta > Lepidoptera > Nymphalidae > Dryas > Dryas iulia. The sequence goes on along the minus strand of CM032419.1, from coordinate 11,086,719 downwards.
TTTTTGTTTTTGAATTAGAAATGAAAGAGGAAAAATGAAAATAATTTAAATATAATCATTTCTTTTTTTTTATATGATACATTTTATATGATATTATAAAATATAAATATTTATTTAATATTTTATATGATATTTTTATATGATAGATGAAGTCAATGGCTTAATATATTAAAGTACATTTTTTTAGCATAGCATAGGTATAGGTAGTCATAGAGAATCTAGTGTTAAGACACTCCGTTCCCAATGTTCCGTTTCAAAACGAAATAGGTGATGAAAAGTCAAACTCATGACCACAAATTATTTTTCCCCCACGTGCGAATCAAACCCACAACCAATGGTGTTAACAGACAGACTATCCCACTATGCTACAATAATCTCAATGATTTGATATAATAACAATTATATATATTAAAACTATAATACATAAAATTAACAAAAATGTTCCAGGCAACCTCCTATCAATAGATACCAAAGAGACGATAGCATCAGCGATGCTCCAAGTCTACCAGCAGTTTGAAACGAAGCCAGCCCTCGATGGCATACTAAAGCAGGAGACAAGGAAACGTCGCAAAGATTACATATGTCCAACATGCAAAGTGGACCAAGTGACAGATGCAGCTTTCCATGCCCATCTAAAGATACACCCGCTGGAATGCCTCACTTGTGGCAAGTGTTTTTTCAGACGAGCGAACCTGGCATTACATGTGAAAACACACTTAGGGATAAAGAACTATAAGTGAGTTGTGCATGTACGTCCATTTCAAGGATCTATGCTTGTTTAGTTGACTAATGATGTTTGCATTATAATGATTGTATCATTAATTGTTGTCATTGTTTTTTTAATGATGATTAATTAATTGATTTGTTGGTGGGTGGTTTGGTTTTAACTACTAACAGTTAGTAATTATAATATTATTATCATGTTTAAATAATACAATATTTTACATGTAATCATTTATTGAGCTTGGTAGCAAGACATTAAGTGTCAAACTTATATTATTATTCAATTACCCACTTGATTTAACTTTTTATACAAAAAGGTAAACAAATGATCAAATCATATATATAACATATCTCCCCCCTAAGTAACTCTTAAACTTTTACTTCATGCATAAATATAATTATATATAAAAGAATTTGAATAAAAATAAATCAACCATACAAATCATAACCTAACTCTAGCAAATATAGCTATTGTTAAATTTAGAACAACTGGGCCGAGAATATGGAACTTTAGAATGCAAATTTAACTTATTCTTAATCTTTCCCCCCGACATAGTTATTTCAGAAGAGCTAGGAATCCCTAACATTTCCTCCCACTGTTCAGAGCTTGGAATTTCTGTAATATTATCACTTTCTTCTTCATTCATCATATCATTTTCTGTTTCAGAACTGCTAGTTCTATCATTTGTCACTGTTAATTCATCTTCCAAATTCACTGTTTCCTCTCTCTGAATGTCATCACTAATATCATTGTTATCATCTCTGGTTTCATTAACATTTTTTAATTTTATAATTTGATCAATATGCCTCCTAACTATAGCACCATCATCAGTCTTTACTCTGTAACTCGATGGACCATCTTTATTTATTATTTGACCAGGCAGCCATTTTGATCCTTCATTATAGTTCCTGTACATTACTTTGTGTCCTATACTTGTCTCTCTATTTCGTTTTTCGTTAGCTTTCTGTAATTGATCTTCTGTTCTTCTATGTAATAAATAATCAGGATGAATATTATCCAACAAAGTACGAAGACGCCTATTCATCAAAAGTTCAGAAGGGCTTTTATTATTACTAGTACATGGTGTAACTCGCAGTCCAAGCAACATATTTGGAATTTTAATATCCCACGAGCCATCAATTTTCTTTAATTTATTTTTGATTGTCTGTACCATCCGTTCTGCCAGTCCATTAGTGGATGGATGATATGGTGCTGTAGTTATATGTTTAATTTTATTCGAGCTTAAAAATGTTTCCATATCTTTAGAGAGAAATGATGTCCCATTATCAGTTACCAGTGTTTCACATAAACCATGTGTAGCAAATAACATTCTTAAATGGCGGATTACTGTTGCCGACGATATATTAAATACTGGTATCACTTCTGGCCATCTCGAAAAAGCGTCAACGATAATAAGAAATGTTTTATTTAGAAATGGACCAGCGAAATCCATATGTATTCTAGACCATGGCCTTGTCGGCGTTACCCATTCATGTCTAGTCTTTGACGGCATGTTTCTGTTTTCAAGACAGTTTCTGCAATTAGACACTAATTTATTAATGTCATCATCTAAATGTGGCCACCACACATAACTTCTAGCAAGTGATTTGGTGTGAACAATACCATTGTGTGTGCTATGTAGCATCTTCAATATATCCGGCCTTAATGATAATGGTATTATCACTCGGCATCCTAAAAGTACACAACCATCTTGTAATGATAGAGCAGAGCGATGCAGCCAGTATTTGTGCAGTTCAGTGTCAGTAACCTTGTGAGGCCAGCCAGTTTTTAAAAAGTGACTGACTCGAGATAGTACTGTGTCTCTTTCAGTTGCCTTCGCAATTTCTCTAGCAGTATACGGAAAATCTTCCAGCTTCTCTGCTATCAATAATATTTCTCCCAAAAACTGATCTTCTTGATCCGGTACAGGTTGTGGCCATCTGCTTAAACTATCTGCATTACCAATTTGTGATCCAGGTCTGTAAACTATGTCGTAATCGTGTGACGTTAGTGCTATGGCAATTCTTGTTAAGCGAGGCGACAACATAACTGGCATAGGTTTTTTTGGATTAAATATTCCAAGTAAGGGTTTATGATCAGTGACTACAGTAAAACTTCTTCCTGCCAAGTAATTATGAAACTTTTGAATTCCGAACATAATTGCTGTTGCCTCTTTGTCCAATTGGGAATATCGACGTTCATGAGTATGTAATGTTCTGGAACTCATTGCAACTGGTCTCTCTTGTCCATCATCCATCACGTGTGAGAGCACTGCTCCAACACCATACTGGGAACTGTCACATATAAGCATCAAAGGTCTGTGTAAATCATAATGCACCAAGGTAGTCTCAAAAGTCAATAACCGCTTAGCCATATCAAATGAATTCTGTTCAGTACTCGTCCATTGCCACTTCCGTGATTTGTCTAATAGTCTGTGTAGCGGTTCTAATACAGTTGCCTTGTGAGGAATAAACCTTTCGTAAAAATTATACAAGCCTAGAAAAGCTTGTAATTCTTGTACATTTCTGGGCTCAGGAGTTTTAATAATTGCTTCTATTTTGCTTGAAGCTGGATGCACCCCCTCTTCATTAATGACGAATCCTAAAAATTCAATTTGCTCCTGCGCAAATCTGCATTTCTTTTTATTGAGTCGTAATCCAGATTTTTGTATACGATCCAACACCATTTCAAGTCGTTGCTGCATCGTAAGCAGCGTAGGGCCGCTAATAATAATGTCGTCTATAAGAACTGCCACTCCTGGAATGCCTGCTAAAAGAGCTGTCATAAGGCGTTGAAAAATCCCCGGGCAGGCCTTGACGCCAAATGGTAATCTATGAACTGTATATAATCCTTTGCATGTATTTAAAGTTAGTAATTTGGCTGTGCTTTCATTTACTCTTACTTGAGTATAAGCTCGATCTAGGTCTAACGTCGAAAAGAACTTTGCACCTGCTACTATGGCAAAAACCTCGTTGGCTGTAGGCATCGGATATGTATCAGATTCAGTTGCTTGATTAACAGTACTTCGATAGTCTCCACATAATCGAATCTCTCCTGACTTTTTTAAAATAGGTACTATTGGTGTAGCCCAATCAGAATATGATATTGGCCTCAACACACCTTCTGCTACCAAACGGTCAATTTCCTTCTCTACATTTCCTTTTATAGCATAAGGTACAGGACGAGCCTTCAAAAACTTAGGCGTAGACCCATGTTTGAGGTGAATACTAACTGGACTCCCACAATATGTGCCCAGACCTTCATTAAAAATGTCTGTGTATTTAGCTATTATTTTCCTAATATATTGATCATGATCAGTACCCGATAGGCAATTAATATTTAACCTTATATTTAATGGATCCAACCAGTCTCGACCTATAAGATTAGGCCCACGTCCTTTTGCAATAATTATGCTTAAATTGCAAATTATATTTTCATATTTCACTTGTATTTGTGCCTGACCTAATAACATAACTGGAGCGTCAGTCCATGTACGAAGGGTTAAGAGTGACGGCTTGAGAATCAGATATTGATTCTGTCGTTGTATTTTTCCCCAAGTGTGTTCATTTATCAACGAAAAACTTGCTCCAGTATCCACTTGAAATGTTACAGGCACATCTTCTAATAACAATTGTAAGACAAAACATGGTGTGTTATTTTGCATTTGTACACTGTAAATACCATTTAAATAAGCGTCAACTTGATCTTCCGTGAAATTAATATTGTTTTTAAAAGTTTTCTTCTTTAGTGTACATATCTTCTCTATATGACCTTTCTTTTTACAGTATCGACATATGGCATTAATAAAACGACATTCTCCACCATGTCGACCACCACATCTATAACACAATCGCATATTACTTTTCTGTTGCACTGAATTTATATCCATAGGCTCCGATTTAGAGAGTTGAGATGGCTCCCCATCGTGATTTAAATATGTTTTAGGTTCCGTAACTATGTTCTGTATTATACGACAATCCTTTCCGGCACTCTCTGACGATAGTATCGCATCAACCACATCTTGATAACATAAATTATCCCTTTTTAACAGCTCATATTGTAATCTATGATCTTTCATGCCACATACTATTCGGTCTCGCAACATACGCTCCAAGTCCATAAAATTACAGGATGAACTGATTTTCCGTAACTGAGCTATATAATCCGATGCATTTTCATCAACATTTTGGTTTCTTGTGTAAAATTTGTAGGACATAGAAATTTCGTTTGGTTTCGGACTGTAATGTTTTGTCAGAATAACCTCAATTTCATTGAATGTCACATCACTAGCTTTTCTTGGAGTAATTAACGCTAAGAATGTCTCAAACACTTCAGCACCACATACTGTAAAGAAATTTGCTCTTTTTGCACCATCCAACATAATTCCATTAGCCTCAAAACAAAACTTTAGTCTATCTATGTAATTGTCCCAAATGTCTATTTTTGGATTGAATTCACAAAATTTCACAGCTTTATGATCCATTTTTCACAAATTTAACTTCGTCGCCACTATTATGTTTAAATAATACAATATTTTACATGTAATCATTTATTGAGCTTGGTAGCAAGACATTAAGTGTCAAACTTATATTATTATTCAATTACCCACTTGATTTAACTTTTTATACAAAAAGGTAAACAAATGATCAAATCATATATATAACAATTATTATCATTAATCCATGCACTAATTGTTTATGTTTCATTAAAATTAACTTGTCGGTTTGGGGGTTTTTGCAATAATCATTTTTTAATAATTAATTTTAAGAAATAACGGGTTTTTTAAATGTAATTTTGTGTATTTCACTCCCGATTCGGTTTGAAAGCTCACTTATAACCCTTTATCTTGTTGTGAAATTTTATTTACTGTTGTCTAATTAAATTTTGTTTCTTGGTTAAAATATAATGGTGCTTTTAAACATTTTTAAAGTGTTATTCCACACTTAGGAAAATTGAAAAAGACATTTAAAGAAAGCTCATTGGTGAGAGCGCCTGGACAGTATTCAGGAGGCGCGGGTTCGAATCCCGCTGCGTTCAAATTTTTATACTTTTTCTTTAAATGTCTTTTTTAATATAATGGTGATTGGTTGTGGGTTCGATTCTCACTCTGAGTTATGGTCATAATAATTTTCATTTTTCCATTCCGGTGCATAATTTCGAAATATTATTTTAATAGGACACTGATGTTATTATAATATGAAGCACAAGTTTTTATAGTTAAACATGAAAAATTATCATATATCATTGCAAATCACATTTAAAATTAATTCCATGTTACGTAAAAATATTTTAATTGTACCTCAATAATTTAGCACAGTGTGTCAGCGTCTGAGTACAGAACAGACAATGGTTGCGGGTTCGATTCCCAACCGGGGAATGAATTATATTTAAGTTTTTTTAATTTCTCCCCTCTGGTAAGATACAGCAACTCAACGCAATGAATTCGGTTGAAAAATGGAGAATCGAGTGTTTTGACACTAGCTTCTCTCTGCTTAACCTGATATGCGGAAAAAGTGTGAACCTAAAAAATAAATGAATTTTTAATATCAATTAGTTGTAGACTATTATATATTTTTAATTTTTTTTTGTCTTTCGCTGTATCCCGCGCACATTCGGGTAGGCAGAGGGAATCTAGTGTTAAGACACTCCGTTCATTGCGTGGGCCCGTCGTGGCGCAGAGGCACAGAGTGTGCCTGTAAAGCGACTGGTTGTGGGTTCGATTCCCATTCGAAGAGTGGGAATATTTATTATTTCCATCTTCTTCGCTCTGGTGTCGAGGCATAGCGCGGCGTTAAGTTCCGCCACTTAACACGCAATGCTTCCGAATTCAGCGGAAAGTAGGGAACGGAGTGTCTTAACACATACGGGATACAGCGTGAAGCTAAAAAAAAGAATGTTATTAATTAACTGGGATGGTTTTGATTGGTGTGTTTTCTTGTGTGCATTAGATTTGGTTATGGGTGTTGGATTTCATATATTTCTTTTACATAGTATGTGCTATTTAGAAAAAGTTACTAAAGAGGGTTTTCGCGATTTTTACACGTTTTTAGAAAACCCGACACCATAGACTTCAAAACGCAACGGATTTTGATGCGGTTTCTTTTAATAGGTAGAATGATTCAAAAGGAAGGTTTATATGTATAATACATGAATAATATAGTAGAGTAACATTTATAATTTTAGAGGTTTTTAATGTGATGTCTATGTGCCTATAGTGAAATAGTTGTGTAGTTCACGCGGGCGAAGCCGCGAGCGGATTTCTAGTAATAATATGCTAGTAATATACATACTGTCTATTATAGCTTCATAATTTTGATAATAATTTCATAGTTAACGCACAATTAGAGACATTGCGTGTTGATTGGCGGAACTTAACTGGAAATGTGAAATGTTTTTACATATGAATCGGAAATCGAACCTGTAACTTCGACAAGTGTTCAGATTTTACAACTGCACTAATATAGAAAGACATGATAAAGCTTACATTTTTTTGCTAGTTTTTAAGGGGATTTCAAGAAGATCTAAATGTTATTAAATATTATAATTTATTATTAGTTAGAATTTTTTTATATATATTTTTTTATTTTGTGTGATAATTAGTGTTTAGAAAGTGATTGTGTTTGTGTGTGCGTGTGTGCTTAAAAGATATATAATTCGAATTATTGTTCGATGAAATATTTATTATGAAAATAATCGTATATGAACCTGCACCTGTCGTCTCATTAATAGTGATGGTGACTTCGTATTATTTCTCATCAGAGACATGGTTTATTAGAAAGAGTTTCGCATCTGACTATACCGCCTTAATAGATGCTATTTAAAGGATAAAAAATATAAAGTATTTATTGCCTATAAATGTTATATATAATTATTATTTTTTGGATTGCATTGGATCTTTTGCATTTTACTATCTACATTTATTACGGTTCGATTACTTATATAAAATTATATGTTATATATATTTAGTTATCATATTTCCAATAGGTTCGGATAATTTCGGTTACAGATTACGATTTTTCGGTATGTAAATAAATTTAGGTTCCTAAATTTTATCGATTTTTTAGTTCATTTCAAGTGCCGTTATTTTTTAATGATTCCATTATTGATAGCTCTCATTTAGACTCCGCCATTTTAATTTTCGACTTGTTTACGATTTCATATAGTCATTTCGGATATCCAATAGTTACGGTTAGATACGGTTAGATATGTATCTAAGGCACTGTAAAAAGGTATATTGGATAAATTATTGAAAATAAGTAGTAAATGCATAAAATGGCGACCCTAATTACCAAAAGTCATTATTTGAAGACCACTAATATGTCATAATAACTTCCTATTCACATAGTGTTATACCGCCGTGGCACAAGTGAGGCACAGTCTAAGTAAACACAATGGTTGTGAATTCGATTCCCACACAATAAAACTTTATGTATAATCGTGCTGCATCACGATTCTTTTGTTATTTTTTTTAGTTTCACGTTATTTCGCGCACACAGCAGGGTAGGCAGAGGGAACTTAGTGTTAAGATACTCCGTTCCCCACGCACTGCCTAATTTAGGAGACATTGCCTGAAAAGTGGCGGAATTTAACGCCGCTTAAATATTTATTTACTTAAATATTTCCATTCTGAGAATGAGAATCGAACCCACAACCAGTCGCGTTTAGTGTCACACTATTTTGCAAGAAGCGTTTCGTAACGTGTCAGAACCAGACAGAGCACCTATTGCATACTACGTATATAAATATATGTTGGGGAAATTATTTAAAATATGCAGTAACTGCATAAAATCGACACTGACCTGAAGCTACTAATAAGTAATAATAACTATCGATTTACATGACACAAGACCTTCGTGGCACAGTGAGACACAGTCTAACTATAAACATGATAGCTGTGAATTTGATTCCCACTCAATAAAATCATTACATATAATTTACTACGTAAAGTTTCTTTCGTTATTTTTTTTTTAGTTTAGTTTCACGTTATTTCTCGCACACAGCAGGGTAGGCAGAGGGAACTTAGTGTTAAGACACTCCGTTTCCAACCTTGGAGGCATTGCCTGTTAAGTGGCGGAACTTACCGCCGCTTAAATATGTATTTACTTAAATGTTTCCATTCTTAGGGGCCAGTCGTGGCGCAGTGGCACAAGCGTGTGACTGTGAACGACTGGTTGTGGGTTCGATTTCCTCTCTAGAAGTGGAAATTAATATTTCCATTTTCTTCGCTCTGGTGTCGAGGCAAAACACGGCGTTAAGTTCCGCCACTTAATACGCAATGCCTCCGAATTTGGTGGAAAGCGGGGAACGGAGTGTGTTAACACTAGGTTCCCTCTGCCTACCCTATTGTGTGCGGGATACAGCGTGAAGCTAAAAAAAAAGAAAAAAAAAGTTTCCATTCCTCGATTGAGAATCGAACCCACAACTAGCATCTTTTGTTAATATGAGTATTTATAATGTAATTTTCAGATGTGAAATATGCGAGAAGCGTTTCATAACGCGCCAGAAGCTGACGGAGCACCACAACACGCACACGGGCCGCGCGCCCGTCAAGTGCACCATGTGCGACGACACGTTCCGACGTTACTCCAACATGGTTCAGCATAGGTGAGGTTTATCTGGGGTTATTTTTGTTTTTTTTGTTTTTTGGGGCTGTAGGTGGGGCTCTAGTGGTTAGATTTTTTTTTTTTGGTGCGATTTGAGATGTGGCGTGAGTAGTGGAACTTAGTGCCGCGATTTTATTTTTTATTTTGGAAGAATGAAAATAATTTGAATGAAAAGATTTTGAAACTAATATTAAAAAAAATGATTATGAGTTAAAAGAGATGAGTTGACTTTTCCTTTTTATTAAATTTGTGAAAATTGTTTGCCCTCAAAGTCCACTCACTACAATGGAAAGAGTGAATCTGAATAGGATTTGTATATACAAATCACAACCTCAGTGAAATATCTCTTTGTGTCGTCAAAAACTGAAAAAAGACCAACCATGTTTGTTGGATATGAAAAATATTTTAGAAAACATCCTCTTGGAAACCATTCAAATTGTGGGTTCGAGTCCCGCTATGTATTAAAATATAAAAATTTTAACCACATATTTTTTATATCAGTGTTTAGCTTAATGTTAAGGCACTCCGAACTTAGCAGGCTTTGAGTGTTAAGTGGCGGAACTTAACGCCGCGCTTTGCTTCGACACCAGGGAATTATTAACTCTAGTGTTGGGGTAAAACACGAATGTTTGGAATGGAAATAATTTATATTTCCACTCCTCGAGTGGGAATCGAACTCACAACCAGCCGCGTTTACAAACAGACGACTGGACAAACCTACAACTTATTATTATCCATACTTATATTATAAATGCGAACGTCTGTGTGTTTGTCTGTCACGCTTTCACGGCCAATCTACTGATCCGATTTGGATGAAATTTAGAATGAAAGTAGTAAAAATGGCTGGGTCTAACATAGGCTAAATAGTTTTTCAAAAATCAACCTATAAAGGGTTGATATAGTTGATATGAAAGTTTATATGATAAATCTACATCGCTATACCGATTGTAATGAATTTTGGCATATTTATAGTTGATAGTCCAAGGTTAAAAATAGGCTACTTAATTTTTCAAAAATCCACTACCGAGTGTTGCAATGTACCAAAACAGCCTCAGAACAGCCAGTAGATCATTCGGCGAAGCCACAAGCGGGCCGCTTTTATATAGTTTTATAGTTTTTATAGTTATCTATATATAACACTCTAACCCTAAAAACCGACAGAGACCGTCACCACTACAAAAAGAAGACAAAAGTGCGCGACTTCGTCTGCCACTGCGGCTCCGTGTTCCACTCGCGAGCCAAACTCCTCTGGCACAAGGAGACCCACGAGGACAAGCCCAAGGCGTGTCTCTACTGCAGCGACAAGTTTGTCCACGCGGCCTCGCTCACTAGACACGTGCGCAGGTCGCATAATGAACATTTTGCCGATCTGCAAAAGGGCAGGGAGAATGTGCCGTGTCCTGTGTGCAAGCAGGTTGGTTGTGTTTTTTTTAGCTTTTTTTTTGCCTCGTACAGCAGGGGTAGAGGGAACCTAGTGTTAAAACACTCCGTTTCCCACGCACCGTCGAATTTTTGGAGGTCATTCCGTGTTAAGTGGCGGAGAGCGGAGAAATCGAAATATTAATTCTTTCAACGCCTCGAGTGGGGATCGAACTCAGAACCGATTGTGTAAACGCGACTGTAATTTTTTTTTGTTAAGTTTAATTGTAATTTAGGTAAACTATGCATGTATGTATGTATCAACTATAATTGTAAGTTATAGATATTTTATAATCTATCTTTTACATACTATTAGAGACATTGTTTATTGAATGGTGGAATTATTAGCCGCATTTTTTTTATATAGCTTCACGCTGTATCCCTTGCGGGGTATTCAGAGAGAACGGAGCGCCAAACGCTACGGTCCCTGCATACTTCTTTCGCCTCGTCCACTTTCATCAATCTCTTCATACACGTCCTCCGGGGGGTTCTCATGCTTTTTACGTGACCTTCCTGCAGTATCATCAATACTGTGTTTTCGAAGGTCAACCGAGGTCTCCCCCTGCCTCTCTTACCACTCACATTTGCTTCATAAATCATTCTTACCATTCTTCCATCACTCATCCTCTCGACGAACAACGAAAATTTTTACTTATAAAAGGAAAATTCAACTAGTTTTACGGATTTAATCAAAATAGTCTAGTCTAAAAGGGAATTTAGCCTAATCACACTACAACGATGTAAATAGCAGAATAAGAACCATGAAAAAGTGGAAGTTATTTTCTACGATAATTATTTTTACTACTTTATCATTACAACTTAAACTTAATAACTGAATTTATATATATTTCGATTGTTTAAAAAATATTCATAATTAATATTTTGTGTATTTCAGTTGTACCTAAGGGCAAACCTACGTGCTCACCTCCTAACACACAGCGGCAAACGTCCCTACAACTGCATCATATGCAACAAGGGCTTCACCACCAAGTGGAACCTCAAGCTACACAGGTGGACGCACCTGAGCCGCTCAGCGAAGCCCTACAAGTGCACATTATGCAAAGGTGCCTTCATAAGACACACAGAATACATCTCCCATATGAACGCCCACAAATCAGTACGCCCATACACCTGCAACTACTGCGGATGTCAGTTCATAAGGAAATATAACTGTCAGCGACACGTAAGAGAACACGAAATGGCCAAAAAATATGTTTGCAAAGTACCAGAGTGCGGCAAATCGTTCCACAGGAGTTATTATTTATCCGAACATATGAAAGTTCATAGCGGGGCTCGACCCTTCTCCTGCAATATATGCGGGAAGACCTCTAGCAACAAGTCGAATCATAATAAGCATGTGAAAATACACCATGCAAGAGAACCGGTGGCCACTGAGGCGTAAATAGTTATATATATGTGTTAATAGTGCTGCCTTTTATATTATATTTGTTTTGAAAAAAAAAACATTCGTGTACAGTTGTCCTTATTTGCGTATTGTAAAATATATGATATCGACATTCAAACGTATAATAATCAAGGCTGCTAAATTATTTAATGTTGTTAGATAATCTCTTCGAATTTCTATGTATCTATCTATCTATCTGTCTGTATATGTAAGTAATCGCAGCACTATTATTGTGTATTTCAAATTCCAATATGGCGGCACGGCCAATGTAAATATTTAGTTAAATTTTAAATTTTATTGTGTATATACAGGACCAAAATGAATGGGAAGGAGTTATGGCATTTTTTCATGTTTCATTGTGACTTTCTTGTTGTTGTGCGACGGGTTGAGTGTCTTTATTTCTATTCTAATTTTTGTGTTCTTTAGATTATATTGTCGACACTGAGTGGGATTTAACATAATTTTTACTAAAAGAATTGCTATTATTTTTGTAATAGTATATATTTAAACTGTTTTTAGTTTTTTTTATATCATAGACATGATTATTTTATAGTATTTTAAATTGTTATTTACACACATAATGAAATTAAAATCGAATAGAAGTATTGTCTACAAATTTGATTAAAGGAGGATGAGGATTTTACTTACTTTATAGATCTTGTGGATGATAACGAAAGTTTGAATATTTTTTTTAAAAAGTAATTGTATTTATGAAATTTTAAAATTATTTAGTCGCATATTTAGGAAATTCTAATATTTATAATTCTTAATTACATTTTATTATTTTAAATCGTAAAAAGTTTTAACATTATAAAATGGCCATATGTGAAAGTAAATTTGGTAAAAACAAGCATATGGACAAAATATAAAAGACACAAAATGGTTTTAACCTTTTTTCAACTTTCAAACATTCGATTTTTTGTACATAACTGATAATAGTTTAAAATATTATAATATTACTCCAAGCTTTTATTCTCTTAAGCTTATCTAAGCTTAGGCGTCATTTACTAAAATTATAACAAAAATAGTTTTAATAACTAAACTAAAGAAATATGGTATTTTTTCTTTCTCTTCTTTTTTTTTTTATTTTATTTCTTTTTGTAAATACATTTTGTTAAAGACAATTCAGTGTCAGTACTAAATTATATTTCTATCTGAATAGGTTGTGAACACTAAATGGGTCCTACGAATTTTGTAAATATATGTATTGTATGTACTAACTACTACGTAGTGTATGTGACGCCTGTCGCACAGCAATTTGTACATAGCGAGTATTATAGTCAAAATAAATGGGCATTTTTGGTAGTGGTACCCCGCTTTATTATGTATAATTTTATATATTATATTATGTATTAATATGGAGGGCTTGAGATATTGAAGTAGTTTCGTTTCTTTTAGACATTTTTAAAGTGTTATTCCACACTTAGGAAAATTGAAAAGGATATTTAGAAAACGTATAAAAATTTGAACGCAGCGGGATTCGAACCCGCGCCTCCTGGATACCGTTCAGGCGCTCTCGCCACTGAGCCATGCGTTCTACTACACGTCCACTGCGTCGAAATTCTTATGAGACAATGGACTTGTTAAATTACAGTTTATTATTTAACAATCAAATTGACATTAAAAATGTTTGTTCTAGAACAAACTCCTAATAATTGAATAATGCCGTGTATTTTTATAGTCAATTAATTACCTGTAACTGATTTTTCATTTACTTGTATAAAAAAATTCAAATTAAAATAAACTTAATTTATGCTTCAGTCTCAAGCCCTCCCATTATGCAGTAGCTTTAATTTCTTTATAGTGTACAGAAGAAAATTCTGTGAAAGCGTCGAATACATATCAATGTTTATCTTGCAATATTAGATAGTGTGTTTAAAATGAATTAATGGATTTTCAAATACCTAAGCTTTTTAAATATTTCATCTCTAATAATCCACGTGATAAAGAACCTCCTTGAATTCTTAGCTGTATAGATTAGACATGTGGAATTGTTCGATGTGATTCTGTATTAAATGGCTATTTTTTTTTTTGAAGTAAAACTTCTTTACTAGCGTTACGAAAAGTGTGATCGGGTGATGCGAACGGCAGTTGAGAGGGAGATATAAGTTAGAGAGTTACGTTTACGTGTAAAAGGCAAGAGAGAGAGACGAGATGACATATTTTTTCTCTATTTCTTTAGTAGACAGTTAGGTTTCGTATTTCTAAGACAATGCAGGTCTATTGTCTTTATCACACACACATACATACATACATGCATATAGATGGCTCCATCTTTATGTATGTATGTATTTAGGTAAATTAAATATAATTTAATAAAGAAGTTTTACTTCAGTCGTGTGGTCTAAAAGCACACTTGTTTTCAATTTTTTTAATAAAATCCACACTTGTGTAACTATATGGTCATTATTAATAATAATATTAAGAAATATATTAAAATATCTCAATGTTATTTCCCATAGTAATAGCTGATTTCACAGGATTTTTTTCTTTTTTTCTTAACGAATAAAACTAATATTGTATAAATACATACATACATACATACATTATATAATGAGAATTGCTCAAAAACTTTCAAAGCCTTAGTAACTGTTCCCTACATGTTCGATGTTTTCATACTTTGTCTGTGTTTCTTCAAACAAAAGTAATGTTAGTAGTTTTTGTATTAATTATTATTACTATTATAGATATATTTTTATTTATTTTTTAACTTTATTTAGTGTATTTTAGTTTTATTTAATAATATTAATTTAATTTTTTTTTTACTTTTCATACAAACGTCTTCCGCACTACAATATGCAATAGAGAATTGTGTTTAGTATTAATTTATGTGTTTTTTTCCTTTAGGTGTTTTTATTGTGCCTGAATGTACTAGTCTGTAGAATATATCAATATATTTGTTATATTTGTAGATTTTGAACTGCAACTTAATTTCGTTTTGAAGTTTTGATACAGCAAGATTTATTTGGTAATATATGGGAAAATTAAGTATGACGAGAAAGCTTTTTTTCATAATAACAGAACAGATACACAATTATAATGAATATACTCGAATGTTACTAATTTAATTATTTATATTTCTCTGTTCTGGGGAACAAGACGAAACGCGGCGTTGTGCTCCGCCACTTAACCAACATTAACATTATTTCGAATTTTGGTTAGAAAGTAAAGAAAGAAGCTATAAAAAAAGGAATTCAAACTTTATATTGCAATTATTGTTAATGAGGAAGTACATTTTGGCACCTTAAAAGTCAATCAAGAACTTTTTATATTACATATAAATTAATATTAAACTACAATTCTGTAGTACAATGGATGTATAAAAAGCTGATTTTCACATTTATATACTATATATTACATTACACATATACACACACGGTTATTTTAGTAGAAAATGTATTATTATTTTTTTACATTTTAAAATAACACTTATGAATTCATATAAATTTGTTTAGTTTGTTTGTTTGTTTGTTTGTTTATTAGATGCGCTGCGCTAAGCGAAGTATATAGATGCTTTAGGTTCTATTTCTTTCCCATTTGTAATGGCGGTTTGAATTAAATAGTGCTATATTACTTAAAATATATGCACGTCCTCGCACATTTCTTTTTGGGATTTGATCCTGTTTCCTTTTAAAGCAGTATAGATTTTTATCCACTGAGCTATTGTAGTCATTGGTAATGTAGTCCTGCATTGAACTGAATGTCGTGTATTTATTTTATTTTGTTTTATTGACGCGCAGCAAAGCGAAATTTTCAGCCATATTTGATTTTCTGGCTGTATTGAATTTTTTCTAGTTATGAAATCAATTTTATTTTTTTTTTTTTTTTAATTTTCTTTAAAATAGTAGTAGTATAATTTTACAACTATCTTATAAATTAAGATATCCCACCGTTTTCGCTAGGCGCAGTTCATCTATACATTTTTTTTTTATATATATTCCCATTGACAGACAATGCATAATTTTATTTCTTTTTTTCATTTTTTTTAATGTAAAAACACTTGTTGCCATATAAATTATAGGCGACATATGACATTAAAATATAGACGTACGTAATTATAAGTGCATAATCGATATATGTATTGAAAATGTCAACTGTGATTTGATTTCATTGAGAATTAGTTGAAAATAGTCCACAAACTTTGTATATGTATTTGAAAATTCAAAATTATTAACAAATTGTGCAATCACGAGCCGTTTGTTGTTATCTGTTGTTTATTATTTGAGAGCCAAACGTCTATTTGAAATGAATTTTTGAATACTTAATTTATATAAATTAATTAATTAAATTTTAAATTAAAAAAAAAAATATAGAAAAATTGCCCAAGATATGATGAAATTACTTTTTGGATGCCAGTAGATGCTTTGGTTCTCTTTTAAATAAATATTAATATTATTATTATTATTATATATAAAATTTGTTGTGTCTTGTAAATGAATCACACCAGCTGTGTTCATACGATATTGTATTTTTTTTAATTATTTTTTTTTCTGTATTTTTAAAGTAAAACAATGATCTCGTAACTTAAACCACAACAAAAGTTTGATTTTTGTTATTATAGGAAAATTTCATAGCTTTAGTCGCCATTGCTGAGCAATCGATTGACTCGAATCGATATCGATATATCGAGTATCGACTCGAAAAATATCGATTTTATCGAGTGTTATTGCAATATGGCGGAACCCTACTCGGTTATTAGTATGAATTGGTTATTTATTTTTAAACTAATTTGTAAATAAATAAGGTTTTATTTTGTAACACGTGGGTCGTACACCAAAACTCAGTTCAGCGGGGTTACTGGACTGGACATTAGTGTCTGCAATAAATTTAAATAAGTAATATTGTTGAATTTTTAATTTTATACCCCTTTAAAAAGCTCATGTTCTTAATCGCCTAGTAGCGTAGATGGAGAGAACCTAGTGTTAAGACACTCCCTTCTTCACTTTCCGCCAGAATTCAAGACTGAGTGTTGAGTGGCCGAGCTTAACGCCGCGTAATGTCACGATACGATATTGCTTTGATGCGTTTAGTCGTTTAAATGGCAAGTGGTGTGGACTTATCAATAGGTTTTTTTTCTTCAAAATTCATATTGTACTTCCCACTGTGGTTGTCCCACGACGACTGTAAACTTGATAGCAGTGGGTTCGATTTCCACTCGAGGGAATGATTATTTGAATTTTTAATTCTTTGCTCTGGTACCATAAAGAAAGCGCGGCGTTCAGTTACTAACAGTTTCAAACTAGGTCCTCTGATTATTCCGGGGAAAAGTGAAGTTAAAAAATAAACAGTAAATTGTTATTTTAATTTATAGATGTACATTGTGACCAGCCGTGGCGCAGATGACACGACGACTAATATAATATAAGTAATATAAAAAAATCAAACGACTGGTTGTGGGTTCCATTACCACTCGAGGAGTGGATGGATATATATATAATATCTCCATATTCTTCGCTCTGGTGTCGAGGCAATGATTGCCGTTATGTTCCGTCGTAACACTAGGTTCCCTCTGTCTACCCTGCTGTATGCGGGGCTCTAAAAAAGATGCACAATTTAATAAGTTCATAAAAAAATATATAAAAATATATAAATAGTGGGGAACGGAGTATCTTAATACTAGGTTCCCTCTGCCTACCCTGCGTTGTGCGGGATACAGCGTGAAGCTGCATTTTAATAAAAAAATATTGCCCATAGTTCATATGAAGGAATGATATCTGAAATCAGTAAACGAGACGCAATTATGAGAGTCTCCATCGATAAGATAAAAAGGTCCTATATTATCAACCTTAACTTATTATTATTGTAATCTGTTTGACATATTTTTTTTTATCCAATTAACTAAATCACAATAGCTTCGTTTTTGGTATTTCGGGTTTTAAGTAAAAATTACAGCAAGGCCTGAGATATGTTATTGTTGACACACGTTAACTTGAAAGGTCGGAACTTAGCTATAATAGGCGTCGCAGAACCGACTTTTAGGGTGTGATTTTAGGGATAAGAGGCAGTGAAAGGCAGAGGCAACGGGACGAATGAGAGTCTTTCATACTATTGACTCCATTACGCACGATGTGTTGTGTCTAAGGCACTCGTCAACGTTCATTGGCTAATTGACTGTTCCGGAATGAAATTTCGGAAAGCGTAGGTAGATACGACTATTTAAGATAACTTTTGCGTTTTTTAGGTATCTACTTAGGAAGAAAGGGGGAGAGGAGTTCGGATATTGTTAGTATTAATGCTCATTTTAAAGGGTACCCAAATGTAGTATTTTAAGACTACATTTGGGTCATAAATCCCAAGCACTACTAACTCGTCTGTGTCTGGCGCTTTAGAAGTTGTATGTTGAATCTATGGAATTGTAAAAAGAGCTTCTTTTTATTTTTTCTTTGTAATGGCTCCATAGAAAAAATATGTAATTTTTTAACAGTTCCACGCCTTTTCCGCATACCAGTCGGTAAAAAAAACCAAAATGATTTTAATAAAAACAGATCAATAAATTGATGAAAGATTTTCATATCGTCTGAATAAATTTATAATAATTAAGTGTAATATTTGAACGTATCAAGAAAAGTATTAAAAATATGTATCTGGGCAGTATGTAACAGCGTTGAAGTCACGTATACATTACGTGTACGACGTACCATCTCGAAATTTCTATACAATTGTTATTAAACGATATACGTAAATAATTACGATAAATTGGGCCGTCGTAACACGTCGTACAGCGTCTGATTAAAAACTCGGTGGTTGTAGGTTCTATCCTCGCTCGTGGGAATGATTATATTGAAACTGTTTGCATTTTTCCGATTTCATACTCAATATAAAGTATGAAGTTTTGCCACTCAACAACCAATGTCTTGATTTCAGGCGGAAAGTGGAGAACGGAGTGTCTTGACACTAGGTTTTCTCTGACGGTCACGCAGGTAAAACGTAAAGCTGCTTTTTTATTTTCTATCTAAGTCTTAACATCAAAGGCCTCGACTTATCCTAAGACTGCTTAATTGATAGTATTAACATTGCATTCATTATTTGCGTGTTGGGTGGCCAAAGCCATTTTATCAAATCAGGTCGAGGGAACATATATGTATATTATACTAGCTCTTATTCTTCAGTTTGTGCGCGCAGTAATGAGCCCTCACTGCCAAATTTCATGTTCGAACTGCATAACTCAATACGTACGGACGTTCATACAAATTTGTCAAACCCTTTCGACATCTCTAATACGGCTCTGTTGCAAAATACGTTCCTTGTTATCGAACTTTGGGCTTTCCCGCTGAAGTTCATCTTTGTACGTTAATCAGTTTTTGATATTGCATGTTAAGCAATCTTTCAGTTTTATGTGTATAGATAGAGAAAGATAGATAATTTATACTTTTTTTTTAGCTTCACGTGGTATCCCTTGCGGGGTAGTCACAGAGAACGGAGCGCCAAACGCTACGGTCCCTGCATACTTCTTTCGCCTCGTCCACTGTCATCAACCTCTTCATACACGCCCTCCGGGGGGCTCCTCCTCATGCTTTTTACGTGACCTTCCTCAAAGGTTTTCGAAAGTCAACCGAGGTCTCCCCCTGCCTCTCTTACCTTAAATTTTTCATATAAACATTATAAATTAAGTTTTGAATACACTACCACCGCGTTGTTTTTTTCTAACTGCGCCATTGGGGTCAATATTTATTATATATTATCGTGTTATATTTATCATTATCACCCCATCGGGTTACTGGCCTCTTTATGCGAATGTATTCCACTGATACTTAAACATCAATATAGCGTATCTTATACAGATAACCTTCCAATTTTTCGCTTACAACTTATGGACGTAGCAATTAAAACGAGGCATTTTATAATTTATTATATTATATAGTTTACATGTTTTATTTTAATCAACGTTGAATCTTGTGACATCTGCGTAAATTACGCATGATATAAAAAAAATATAATAACTGGTTTTTTCCAGTCGCAATTCGTAATTATTTAGTAAGTCCTGCATTTGATGTGTTTATGTTAATGTTAGAAACAATTGTAGCGGCGAGTATTTGGAGATTGCAGTGGTTGTGGGTTCGATTCCCACATGTTGGAAAGATTAAATTTATTTTACTTTTCTGGCAAGAAAAACTGCTGTGTTGATTTCTGTTACTCAACTCGGAATGTTTACATATTGGTCAAAAGTGGAGGAGGTAGTGTACTAACATAAGGTTCTCACGGCATGCGAATACTTTGTAAAGTGTAAAAAAACAATATTTATTTACAAATTAAATTTAATTTGTATAATGACAACTAAATATCTATAATTATTAAAATTAGGTACATTGCAGATTTTTTTTTTATTTTAGGCTGATTTCCCATAATATTTATCAACAAATTATTTTAGTTTTAATTATAAATTTATATATTGTTTAGATTTGATCTAAAAACGGGCATATAGATAAGATAATTAAAAAAAATATGCTGAAGCTCATGTACGTCACATCGCTACGTGAATGTTGAGGCTATCAAACTCGATAACACGGGCTTTAGTGTGAAACTTAAAAAGGACAAAACCTTTTCAGTATATCAAAAATATTAAATATTTTCTATACTTAAAATACTTTTTGGCGCCAGTCGTGGCGCAGTTGCACGAACGTGTGACTTTAAACGGCTTGTTGTGGGTTCGATTTCCACTCGAGGAGTGGTTAAGTTCCGCCACTTAACACGCAATGCCTCCGAATTCGGCGGGGCGTGGGGAACGGAGTGTCTCAACACTCGGTTCCCTCTGCCTACCCTGCTGTGTGCGGGATACAGCGTGAAGCTAAAAATCAAAAGCGAAGAACGGAGTATCTTGACACTAGGTGCTGATTACTTTGCTATGCGAGAAAAGTGTATAGTAGTATGAGTAAAAAAAAATAGTTAAAATAATTTCTTGTGTAAAGACATGTCTAGGTTTTCCCCTTAAGAGAAACTAAAATACTGCCAATAGACACATTTTAGAATAAGTTGCAGTAATAGGTTACGGTTAACGTAAAAGACCTATGAGTCTTAATGATTAGATTGTAATTTAAATGAAATAATGAAAGATTTCAATCCGATAAAACATCTATACTCTTATAAACTTATTACAACTTATTTTTGCTGTCACCATCTCTATAGAGAGATTATTACAAATTTCTGCTATACAAACTACATAGTAGAATTTAAGGCTTAGTGGTCAGAATATTGGACCGCACCCAGAGTCGCTGGTTGGAGTCCCGCTAAGTAAGAGGTTAAACGACGTTTACCAAGTTATAGGTTACGTAAGTATAACTCCTACGGACAAAGAGTTAACGCGATAGAAGAAAGAAAAGTCTTTTCTAAACTTCTAGATATTTATATAGAAAACTCTAACCGAACCGATTCTTTTTATATCTTTACATCTATCTTAATAGATAATATATTAGACACTTGTCATCGAAAGTAATTTGTGTTAGGTGCTACATTTTTAAAGAGTTTAGTGAAGGGGGTAGACAAGGGTTGATGTAGCTGCCCTTGCCTCTCTCTTGACTGCAGGAGAGAAGACCTTATGTTTATAATTAATATTTACTTTACTTGTCTAAAAGAATAATTATATAATAGTCGCGTTCAACTCTTTACTATACAAAATAAAATTTTCCTTATGAACCAAGATTAAAAAGCGTTAAATTATTTATGTAACATATTATTACATAACACATTGCTATCTTCACTTAATTTATAAATTGCATTTCGTGTTTTTTTAATTTCATGATTAAAAATCTTAATAATAAGAGCATAATTAATTACATGGTTAACCGTTTCATAAGAAATTATTTTAGTTTTCGTTCTCTGTAATTCTTATAGTTACATTTTTTGACATCAGGATACCAAGTTTCATATGAGATACAGGATATAGATCACATTTATTAATATTTATAAAAACATTTCTTTTTTTGGGCCAGTCGTGGCGCAGTGGCACGAATGTGTACTGTAAACGACTGGTTGTGAGTTCGATTTCCACTCGAGGAGCGGAAATATTTAATATTTCCATTTCTTTCGCTCTGGTATCAGAGGCAAAGCGCGGCATTTAGTTCCGCCACTTAACACGCAATGCCTCCTAATTCGGCGGAAAGTAGGGAACGGAGTGCCTTAACACTAGTTTCCTCTGCCTACTCTGCTGTATGCGGGATACAGCGTGAAGTTAAAAAAGACATATATTTTTGAAGTAAAAGGCATATAAAAACAATATGAAGGAGAAAGGAGTGTCGTGACTCTAGGACCCTAGGTTCGTTCTGATTATCCTACTATTATGCTACGCGGGAAAACCCGTAAAGAAATAACTTTTATTATTCCATATAGAGGTATCAATTATAAATATATCTACATCATTCTATTACGCAGTAATTTACAAATTCAATGGAGAGTACGAAGAAATCTTAAGAAAATCAACACAAATACTAAAACGACAAAAACAACTATTAGGCTTAACTAAATATTGACATTAGTTCAGGGAACGGATCAAACCTGCGACCCCTGACGGAAATTTAATTATTCTTATTAAATTCCATAAAACTCTAGATAGATAGTCATACACAGATCGGGACAAATGTAAACATTGCGCTGATAACTTTATTTGTTTACGTAAGCTCCATTCATTTTATTAAACATTAACTGTAATAGCTTCCAGTACTATAAATATAAAAAGTATCTATACACACATTGTATAGGACACGTGTACCTACTTGTTATTAGAAAAGTGAAACTTATTATCGGATACTGTTATATAAGTTATGGTGTCCTTGACTGTTTTAGGGACTGACATATATACTTTTTGTATATACCTAAATTAAAAGCTACATAAAACATCATATGTTTTAATTATTGTTAAATATTCCAAATTTAATTATATTTTATTACACATTTTTTAGCTCGCCCCGTTTGTTTGTTTGGGTCAAATTTAGTAATTGAAATTTAACCCTCTTCCCGTTAACCGACTGATCTGAAATTTCGTATACGCACTTGATTCTGGTGACAATACAATCATCCATATTCATTATTATTTTATATTGTAAACTCTTTTACTATATTAGCTTATATTATGTATGTACTATTTCCAGCTGCATGACGCAATAGACGATACTATAACCCCTTGCAAAATTGAATCTGTCATTTTTAAATCATTTATAATCAATTTGAAATAGCTCTTAATTTCTTTTTCGTTATAAGTTCGTTATAAGAGGGGACTTATCGCACATTTTTAATTCAACCATTTTGCATTCAATTCGCTCTTTGGTTTGACAGATAAGGAAAATTAAAATATTTTTAAAAATATTAATTCTCCGAATGTCCAACGGTAAGTGAATCCCCCTGCGCCGTCACACAATTTTTTTCCCCTAACACATTTAAACTTAAAACCTTAAAACAATCAAAAATCATAATATAAATCTGCAAACTCTATATAAATCGGCAGTAAAATTTTATTATATCATTATCATCTCAATTGACTTATCTATAAGTTATAAAATTTTATTATCTACGATTTATTATCTATATGTTGAAGTTTTCCCGCGCAAACAATAAAGCATCGTCAGGGCCTAAGGCGTATCTGAGGCCCGAGGCATCGACATAATCATATCGGTATATGGCCTTACGTCAAAACAGTTATATTTATTGCTCGTGTTATTGTGAAATTGGCATGGGTCAATGTGACACACCCTTCCACGTGCGCATGTTATTATTACGTAAGAGATTAACAGTTAAGCTTAATACGCAGTCGGATATAGAATTTGAGATGGCTCGATTTTTTTACTTAAATATATTTATAGGAGTTGGTATAGTAATGATTCGTTACATCTCTTAGATATATTCCCCTTCTTATTATGTAGAATGAATATGAATATATTTATTTTTAATCTGTCACAGATATTTCTTTTGTAATATTTTTTTTCTCTTATTTAATTCGCTAATATAAATTGAATAATAAAAAGAAATACTTAAACATATATTTAACGACCATCAGTGAATATTATCCATTAGATTTCCTCGTTAAATTTGTTATACGATAATAAATAAGAAGAACTTTATCTTTAAAATCTTTCGCTTTCGGAAAAGTAGGCAATTATTGAACGAATCAGATTCATTTTAAAATTAGCTATTGTTCCGGCGTTAAGTTCAGCCACTTGATGCAATATATCGACTTTGGGCGGAAAATGAATAATGGATGTCTAGGAATCTAGGTTTTCTCTGACTATCCTGTCATGCGAGGAAAAGCGTAAATCAAACATGGTAAACAATTTAAATTTGCATCATCTCTTTCTACTGTCTTCATCACTTTTATATATTATTTACTACACCATTTAATCATATTATAAATACATAAAAATGATAAGTGCCTGGACCAGATAGACCTTTAAAATGAAATTTATTTACACGTTCTCTTCAGTTAAATTACATTGCGTACAATAAACATCTATACAATAATTCGTCGAAAGCAATCCTGCAATGAAAAAGAAATTAACCGCAATCAACATGTTTATAAATCTTTTGTACTCGATAATTGAAAGTAGTATCCATCAAGAGAATATCACAATAAGTTATTTTTAAGTAAACTACTACGATTTAAGCTATATTATTATTTGTTTGTGATAAGATATTTTAGTATTGCAGTGTTGGTGGTCGTTACGTAATATCTTTCACACATTGTAGGGTACGTTTTGAGCTTCATGCTATTTCTTGCATAGAACCTTGCTATATAGGCATAAAAATTCTAGTGTCAAGACACTTCGTTCTGCATTTTTGGCCCGAAATCGGCACACTGCGTGTTGAGTGGCGGAGCTCAACTTCAACAGCCCTTTGCCTTGGAGATCATAGCAGAGAAGTAAATAAAATTCCTGTGAGTAGGAATCGAATCCACAACCACTTGTGTTTACAGCCTGCCACTGTCCTGCTCCACCACAATGGGTATGCATCCTATTTATATCATCCTATTTAAATAATCTCTTACGGTATAGTATAAGTTAACTGAAAATACACTGAATATTTGCAAATTGAGATTAGATATCTTGCGATATGTACAAGATCGTTATATTATACAGATTAAAAAAAGTCCTTTCAAAAACATCATAATCATTAAATTTTAAAATTTTTACTTAATACTGTTTTTAGGCTTTCAAATTGCATTAAAAATTCCAGCTACATTGCAACATATTACCTAAAAGTCAATAAAGATTGTCTTTGCCCGTTTATTGATAAGATAAAATGAAAATGATGAAATATGAGATATAACTGACGTCATTGTATTGCATTTGCAGGTGCAAGTTGTATTTGAGCAAAAAAATGAAGAATTTATACTAGGAACCACCTCTTTGCTCTGCATGGCGGGAAGAGCTAAGCGAAATACATATTTCATGTTATTACATGTTAAAAATGTTTGAAAAGCGAACACTTAACACTAACATCACACTTAACGTTCCACAGCCTAAGTCTATGGGTACTTTTTGACCATTTAATTACCATTTATTCAAAAACTACAATTACAATTGTCACCAAAAAACTTTACAGCATACTAGATACTGTGCTCGATATCTCTGTCAAATTTCAGAGGTCTATTATAAATAGCCCAGAAAGAGTTAAACCACAACGAAACCACCATGGCCACCAATGCCACCAATGCTGATAAAAAAAAATACGAATCGTGCGTAATTCCTAAATTATTTTTTAAGGGAGGCATTCTTGGGGGTCTTATTTTCAACAGTTAATATTAAAGGAATAATTGATGCAAAAATTGCGAATATATTCAAATTTCAACTAGTAGTAATGTTTATGCAGCTGCCTCTACCTTGGCCATGAATGATGCTATTCGTCCCTATAAGCTTTTATTTTAGTTAGGAACTTTTCTTCAAGTGATAGTAATTGTTAAAGTATAAGGAGATACTCGGATAGTGGAGGCGAGTATTAAAGAACATTGTTATGGTGCTCTTTGAAGTGATTCACAAGCACAGTGGGGATCTCCGCACCGCGCTTAGAAATTAGGCATACTGATGGTTAATCCTTGGAAAGCTAAGGAGTCACTACTCTTCTCTGGCTTTATAGTATTACTAGCGGCCCGCTTGCCGCTTCGCCGCTTGGACTATTTCGTTATATTGCAACCATCGGAGGCGCATTTTTAAAAAATAAAGTTTTGCCTATGTTTAAGCTTAGATTATCAACTATTTTTATGCCAAAATTCACTACAATTGGTAAATTTTTCATATAAATTTTTATCCCCTATTTCAACCCTTTAGAGGCTGATTTTTGAAAAAATAAGTAGCCTATATTAGACTTAATCACTTTTACTACTTTCATTCTAAATTTCATCCAAATCGGACCGGTAGGTTAGCCGTGAAAGCGTGACAGACAAACACACAGACTTTCGCATTTATAATATAAGTATGGATAAAGCCTTTTCTAATAAAATAATTCTGATAACCGTTTCATAGTTATAATCTTGATATATTTATAAGTAGATTACGAACGAACGTTAACGGACAGCTATCTAATCAAATAATCTTAGTTCGCATTTAGATCGCATTTTTATCCACGAATTTGATGATTCACGCGAATCTCATGTGTATGTCATCCTTTTCCACTCGATTGCTGCTATGGCTTGTTTGAAGATAATTCTCAAAAGGTTTACCAATGATCACGTAAAGCTGATGATCACGTATCCATAATCTTATACAAATGGATACAATGTGTATTTGATTGATGTGTAGATGATATCATCTTTGTAATATCTAATGCATAAAAAACATACTTTATTAATTTATAAGAAATTGAACGCAACGGGATCGAACCCATGCTATTTCAAAACCCTCGCATTTAAGAAAAGAGGGTACGAGTTCCGCTGCATTATTTTTTTTTAACTTCGCGCTGTTTCCCGCACACGGCAGGGTAGGCATAGGGAACCTAGTGTTAAGACACTCCGTTCCCCACTTTCCGCCGAACTCGGAGGCATTGCGTGTTAAGTGGCGGAACTTAAGTCCGCGATTTGCCTCGACACCAGAGCGAAGAAAATGGAAATATTAAATATTTCTACTCCTCGAATCGAACCCACAACCTGTCGCGTTACAGTCACACGACTAGCTTTAAAAAAAATATACATTTTCTGAAAATGTTTTCAGTATCCAAAGTATGTGGATAACAATTTAAAAATATTTATTAAAAAGCATTCTCTCTTCTCAAACGGTTGTCAGTTGAAATAATTTTGGATTATAAATTTGTAAAAATGTTTCTACATAATGCTAAAATAAAAAAAAAATTGGTAATGGAAAAAAAAATAATACACAGTCAAAAACACAATAGTTGCCTACAGCTCTCTTTTCACTCTATACTTAGACAAGAAAAGAAAAGAAAACAAAATTAATACAATTTTACAAATACTTTGACTTATCAAAGAAATTGTAAAATTGTATTAAAAGCTTAAGATAGGTTAAAGTACCAGAAGTACCTGTAAGCCGATTAGGATTACTATCATTTGAAAGGAAAAATATCTAATTTCAAAAATGTATTCAAAAATATTTAATATCACGCTTTTCCCCCATAACAGGGTAGTCAGAGAGAACTTAGTAGCAACACTCCGTTCTCCGTTATCATTGAGATGCGGAACCTAACGCCGCGCTTTGTCTCGTTCACCACAGCGAGTACCTTAATGTAAATATTAAATATTTAATATGTTGTAATATATTTAATAATACTTGAAGTGTTTTTCGTATTTTGTATAAAATATTTATAAATAGAAAAGATTACGTTTTTTTATTTGAACTTAATTCATACGTTATCAACATAAGTACATTACGTACATGATGCAAGTTGTACTGTTGTTGCCTTCTATAAATAAATTTCGACTGCGTGTTCTTTTTATTATGGACCACTAAGTATACTAAGTATATTCTAAATATTTGGTTTAAACATCGGGGGTTTACCCCGTTTATATTCTTTTTGTCGTTTTTTTTTTAGCTTCACGCTGTATCCCGCACACAGCAGGGTAGGCAGAGGGAATCTAGTGTTAAAACACTCCGTTCCCCACTTTCCGCCGAATTCGGAGGCATTGCGTGTTAAGTGGCGGAACTTAACGCCGCGCTTTGCCTCGACACCAGAGCGAAGAAAATGGAAATAACAAACATTTCCACTCCTCGAGTGGGAATCGAACCCACAACCAGTCGCTTTACAGGTATGCTCTATGCCTCTGCGCCACGACTGGCCCCATCTATATATGTATGTATCTATATCGGCTGTCTGTACATGAAATATATATGAGAATTAAAATATTGGGGCCATTTATCAGTGTAATAGACCCAAAATAACGATTTTAAAATTTTCTATTTGTGCATGCTTATCTCTTAAACGGCCTTACCGATTTAAACACAGTTATGACTAATTGTATTTTCCTGTGACATTTAGTATTTTCAATTATTCAATTTATTTGTGAAAAAGTTACAGCAATTTTTTTCTTTTCCGACAAAATTGCTATTAAATAATTGCTTGAATAACTTGAATGAAAATGCAATTTACGTAGGCGAGTTTAAAAAAATATTTAAAAAACAACAATATTTTTCTGCGCTTACCTAATTGTGCTTGTTATATGTAATCAGGGATGCCACAGCGCTTCGTAACCGTAACGGAATATATCGGATATCCAAAATAATAACTAATGACAACCGTAAACCGAAAAATATTCAACAATATGAAATTTATTAATATGTAGGTGAAATTTATTTACATTCCTAATAAAAATAGATATTTGTAACAGAATTCATCTGAAACTAACTGATAATTCGAAATAAGATATCCGTAACCGAAACCGAAACCGTTTGTTCTCTACATTCAAGTTATTGCGCGTTAAACTCAACGTTTTTTGTGTATAAAAAAATAAAAAGAAGTGAAAAATATTAAATCATTATACTCAATATGAAATTAATCTAAAATACCATATTTCAACAGACTGATTGAGTACGTTCTAGTTAGATATTAAGTATTAATGGATTAACAACGTAAAATTATTTGCAGAACAACTTCGTTTCAGACGATATGATATGGAAAATCACACCACGCTTATCGCCTGACGCAATATCGGCCTATAGGCTGATATTCGTTTAAAGAAAAGACTTCAACGTTGTAATTCTACTCTAATTCATCTGTACATTTTTATTTCTAGCTTCACGCTGTATCCCGCACACAGCAGGGTAGGCAGAGGGGACATAATGTCAAGTAAAGAACACTCCGTTTCACGGAACTCAACGCCGTGCTTTGCCTTGATACTAGAGCGAAGAAAATGGAAATATTAAATATTTATATTTCTCTAATGGCGCCACGGCTGGCTTCATATAATATGCATCATAAAAATATAACTGTTTATTGTCTATACGTTTAAGATATATGAAAAAAAAAATGTTGTTGGGGCAGTTTTCAATGTAAAAGAACCCAAAACAAAAAATAACTGTTTTTTTGTTTGTGTTTGCGTTTGTGCACGCTAATGATCGAACAGCTAAATCGATTAAAATGCAGTTTTCACTGCTTTCTTAACATTTAGTGTTTATTTTAATAATCGGTAAATTTTATAATCGGTTCAAAAAAGGCCCAGTGGGATAATCGATTGGTAAAGATTTTGATACCCACCGATTAGATTAATGAGTACGAAATGGGGAATGATTACATTTGAAAGAAAAAAGACAAAGCATAGTGTTGAGTTCCGCCATTCAACAGGCAATGTCTTAATTTCTGGCGAAAAGTGGATAACGGAATATTTTGACACTACGCTCTCTTTGTCTACCTTGAAAGTGCTTAAATTAAGAATTGCCTCATACGATAATTTGTTTCATCATAAAACTTCTAAGATAATTTTTAGCCCGATTTAGTCTTAGTGCAAAGTCCAAAATATACATTTCTTTCGCGTGGCCCAGATAATGGAGGAGCATGATGTTCACCTGATCGCAATTTTCATGCTTGTTCGCAACAAGTATCTAATACTAAAAAATGGTTATATTTAGCATAAAAAAAATTCTTTTCACGTTTAAAAAATATTCAGAAAATAAATAGAGTTCCTCTTACGAGTATAGCTGTTTCGTTTAAGTGTATGCCTTTTAAGTGGATTTTTGAAAAATAGGGTAGCCTATATTTAACCCTAGGCTATTAACCTAGTGTTAAATTTGTCATATTTATGACAAAATTCATTACAATCGGGCAAACGGTGTAGTTTTTCAAACATACTCTTAACCCCCATTTCAAAACTTTAGTAGTTGATTTTTTGAAAAAAAATCTATATTTGAACCTGAACTTTTAATTATTTCTATTCTGAATTCGGCATGCAATTCATTGAAACCGGTAGGTTAGCCGTGATAGACAGACAAAACTTTTACATTAATAATATGAGTGAGTGTTATTAGGTGATGGTTGTCTGTTGTAGGCAAGTAAAAAACAGCTTCTCCCTTTTTCGTATAGCAACGTAGTCAGGGAAAACCTTTTGTTAAGACACTACGATCTCCACGCACCACCGAAATCGAGGAAATGCGTGTTGAGTGGTAGAACTTAAAAAGAGCTTTTTTACTAAAAGATTTACATTTTTTTCTTACCTTCACGCTGTATCCCGCACACAGCAGGGTAGGCCTCTGCCTAGTGGGGACGAAGTGTCTTAGCACTAGGTTCCCTCTGGAACCTAGTGTTAAGACACTCCGTCCCCACTTTCCGCCGAATGCTGGAGGCATTGCGTGTTAAGTGGCGGAACTTAACGCCGCGCTTTGCCTCGAAACCAGGCGAAGAAAATAGAAATATCAAATATTTCCACTCCTCGAGTCGAAATTGAACCCACAACCAGTCGCTTTACAGTCGCACCTTGTGCCTCTGCGCGACGACTGACCCATGTAAATTGTGACATTTTCCCATGTAAATAATTTGAATAAACATTCGCCCAAGTCGAACAAATAACCAACCGCATTTAATGTGAAACGATGTTTCACTGCGCCATGATGTTCTTAATGAGATTTTAATAAAAACAACTATATGAATATATTACTTTCATTAAAAAGGATGTAACTTTCATCATGAATTTATACCTAATTTACAAAAACATTTACTTTAATTTTTCAGCTCCTACTATATCTTATGCTGACCGGAAAAGTCAAAGTCAAATAATTGAATTTAAAATATAAAAATGCATGCTTCATTTGTTGGTCGCCACATAATTTATCACAAATTCTTGAATGATAAAATTGCAGATCATAATCAGGGTTTAATGGAAAATAGCATATCATCAACTGAAGCGGTGCGTTTTGGATGACGAAACGAAATAAGGTTTTATATCTGAATAAAATGAATGTAATTATAGAAATATGTTTATAATAAACAATATTTGTGAAATTTGTGTTGAATTTGTGTATTGTAGGTTCGATTCCCACTCGAGGAGTGGAAATATTTAATATTTCCATTTCCTTTGCTCTGGTATTAGAGGCAAAAGCGCGGCGTTAAGTTCCGCCACTTAACACGCAGTGCCTCCGAATTCGGCGGAAAATGGGGAACGGAGTGTCTTAGCACTAGTTCCCTCTGTCTTCGCTTCAATGTGCGAGATAGAGTGTGAAGCTAAAAAAAAATAGAGAATTCAACGGAAGCTCTTGAATTCGGCCGGAAATAGGAAAATGAAGGTAGAGGAAAGCGGTGACACCAGGTTTTCTATGACCGCTCATGTCATGCGGGAAAAAGCGTAAAGCCGAAAAAAAAAATTAAATGGTACATTCTTTTGTACTTGAAATCCAACTAATGTTGGATTAAATTCTTATGGATCAGTAGTAATCATGCGCAATCAGATGATGATGCTCGAGTATGGCATGACGGCATCTTTGATAAGAACTAATTCTCCTAAACAAGAAAGAAAGGACATACACGCGTGCATCTCAGGGTCGAGAGCCAAGTATGTTTTGGTTGAACCTTGACTAATATCGATAACTTATCAGTTAAGTTAGTTAGTCAGCGCTTTATTCAACTATGAACAAGCTAAGAACAGCTAGCCTATCCATTTTCCTAGTTGTATCTTTACAGTCCTCAAGCATCATGAAAGATATATGTTCATAGGCTTTCCAGTCATACATTTTAAAGAACTTTTGTAAGAAGTGGTGGAATTCAACGCCACAATTTGTCTCATGAGATACAGCAAATGAAATCTTTTAAAATATGTTTTTCTAAGTGAGAATCAACAGTTACCTGTAGATCAATATTACACTTATTCATTACATATTAAGAAAATTTGTGGAATGTATGGCTTAAAATTTTTATATCGTACTTAATTTCAAAACGCGTTTCTGATCATTTGTTATTTCCAAAGTTTAATAATAAAAAAAATATTATTCAAATACATATAAGCCTTTATGGCGCGACTGCGCCCCTGAACAGTACCGCATTGTAAACAATGGTTAAGTGTTAAACGGGTTCGGTTCAATATTAATCCAATACTCGGAAGAATATTTATAATCCATTTTCTCTATTAGCATGAATCGTAATAGTAATAGCTTCACGCTGTATCCCACACACAGCAGGGTAGGCAGAGGGAACCTAGTGTTAAGACACTCCGTTCCCCACTTTCCGCCGAATTCGGAGGCTTGCGTGTTAAGTGGCGGAACTTAACGCCGCATGAATCTCTAGTATGATAAATCCTTATTTAGAGTTCCGGCTATGAACACTTTAGAGTGTCTCTTTAATTGGGTGGAAAGTGGTAAATGGAGTTTGTTAAGAACAATAAGCGAAGCTAGTGAAGCTAAAACTGAATAAAAATAAGAGCATATGAATTTTAATATTACAAAATATTAAAAATTATGATGTAATTTTTCTTATCTTTACGCACCTTACGAATAATTGATAGGATAGTTGACATATTTATTTTTGTTCATTCATATTTGAGTTGTATGCGATGAAATATGTGAAATACATTAGACATCATAGACTTCGAGCTTATGGTTAAAAATAATTTGTTTATTTACAATGTTATAAGAGTTAAATAAAACAACTTCCATAACCATTTATTCTTTTTACCGATGCTTCTTACATAATTAGTCCGAAAAAGTTATGTAACTAAATCCAATGGTTTCATACTATAAAAACTTCAAATTGTTTAAATGTCATTTCTAATGTATTTCTGAAAGTAAAGTAATCATATACATATAGTCATCTTAAAGAGAAGCCAGTTAACGTCTTAATAAGCTAGAGGCAACTCTTCTAAATGTCATCTAAAATGTTAAACCAGTTATAGATCTATGGCGGACTATGAGAAAGCAGCTGTTCCTTCCTTCCTTACCGTGTTGTATTTACACGGCCATTAATCATGAGGTAGACAGATACAGCTTGGCGCTGAGTTTTTTACATTCATTTTAGAGAAATTGTATAAGAAGTAGTGGAACTCAATGCCGCACCTTGTCTTATGCGACTTAGCAAAGTAAATCTGTATAGCACAGGGACGGAGACTGAGCGAAAGGTAAAAAAATATATTATTTTCTTTAGAAAATTTTGTTAATTTAATTAAACGTATACAACATTTCAAATCAATCGGTTAAGGATATACGAATCTTTCTCTCGAGATTTCGCATGCTTGAACTTTAAGTTACATGAATTCACTCAAGCAAACATACATACATACATTGCTGCTAGTTAAATAAGAGCCTGTAAAATAGACTACTTAGGCGAAGGAAAATTGTTGCTAAAATGCGGGTTGAGATAACACAGTACTAAAATGCATAAATAAATAGAAATAAAGGGTAGGCAGAGGGAACCTAGAGCCAAGACACTCCTTTCCCCACTTTCCATCGAATTTGGAGGCCTCTTAAGTGGCGGAACTTAACCTATTACCTAAATACTTCCATTCCTCGAGTGGGAATCGAACCCATAACCAGTCGTTTACAGTCGCATGTTTGTGCCACTCCGCCACGACTGGCCCCTTTCGTTATACAACTAAAATAAACGTCTTCCGGTAACATCAGGTGATAGTTTCAAATACAATTGCGATATTGAAGAACAACATTTATAAATATGTCGTCAGCTACACCGCTTCCTATCACCTTATACAGTTATTGCTCTAATTATCACGCCATACGATTACTTTCCGATTTGGAACATTCTTTATCACGAGTGACTAATATGTGATGTGCGACTTCAGGCTTATTTTGGTCTTTGATCTTTAAGAAGTACATAAAGTATATTGGAAGTATGTACATATGTTTGTTAAACTTTCTGATTAATGTGTTTTATGCAGTTTCATCGGTTTTCCCGCTTAGCAAAGGTTAGAGAGTAGGTACTTATTGTCGATTCCACTCCATTTTTCGCCTGAAATCAGAAACATTGCGTTTGTCTTTTTACCAGGGCAGAATAATAATTATAAGAAAGAATTTTAAATATACTCATTACTCGGAATCGACTCCATAAGAAATCGAATTTCGAGTCAGACGTCCACACGATTGCCAATAACATATTAAATTTGATAAATAACATATTAAAAATATTTTGCTCCTTTTTTATTTATTTTTTTATTTTTTATCTTCAAGTTGTATCCTGCACACAGCAAAGCAGGCAGAGGGAATCTAATTCTAAGACGTTCTGTTCCCCTTTTCCCACCGAATTTTGGTGACATTACGTATTGAGTGTCACTCAATGCCGTGCTTTGGCCTCAGCATAAGAGCGAAGAAATTAAAATATTAAATACTTCAATTCCTCGAGTGGGAATCGAACCCATATCCAATCGTGTTTACAATCACACTTTTTGTCTCTGCGCTACGACCGGCCTCAATATTGCTTCTTGCTTTAGGATTAATTGGATTGGACTTTAGTTTTAAAGATAAGAAAGAAAATCTCTCGTCATATAAGCCTTTAAGCCCAAAGCATAATTAATGTGTATTATAATGATAAATGTATATGAAAGGCGACTTATATATTTTGAATTATTTTAGGAACTGCGTACCTATAATATGATAGTTGTCTTAGTTCTTCACTTCGTTAAATAACAGGAAAAAAAAAAAAAATCAGAAATAGATGTCGATGGCGTTGGTAAAAGCATCAAAAGGGCTTTTAGCCATTAAAAATTAATTGAAAGGAAACGTTTTATTAATAGCAAATTTCAAAGGCTTCCTTTTGGTATATAAATATTTATTTATTTATTTTAAAGGATTTTATTACAAAATTTAATGTGCATAATTGAATAAATATATATATGTTTGCAAAATGAAAGATCTTTTTCGTTATAATACGATAGTACACTAGCAATTAGCAACATAATACATGAGCAATAAAAAATATGTCAGAAATATAGTTTACCCCTTATCAAATTTTCATCTGCAACTTTACTGCTTGGACTGTATTGCCCTTTGCTTCAATTTTTATCTTAAGAATTCTAATCGATCTTGTTCCTATACTAAAATTCAGAATTATACATCTAGTATTTTTAATTTTTAATTGCTGTGTATCATTTAAGATATACCTAGAATAAATATTTTTTTTTACACAAACAAAACCGTAGACAAAAACTAGGTCATAATAAAAAATATTATCGTAACGTGAAGCCCCTGTACTTTAATTAACAGATATAATGTTGAACGCGTGCTGGAAGCTTGAAAGATAACGTTTTTTCATACTTAAGCAATTGCAGCAAAAGTGGCATAAGTCCGGTATTGAATATTTTATAAATAATTTATATACGTAGATATAATATTCTAAGATAATTTGTTAAATAAAAAATATGTAAGTTTTAAGTTAGGCAACTTTTTCGGTGGGACGTTATCATGAATTTTGTAATAGTGCGTATTCAATCATCACTCAGGGGCGTGGCTGATGCTCAGTTTACATAAGAAACTATAAATAAATAAATAATATCAATAAATTATCGTTATTTTTAGTTATATTGCGTTGTTGGTAAAGATAAATAATAAACAAGGATTTTAAATGTACATGGAAAAGTACCCCTTGGATTAGGAAGTTTGGAATATAATTTTAAATATTTATAAATAAACTTTGAATTGTAGGTTTTTTTTTTTTTTAAAGATAATATTACATAAATTTTGGAGATTACTAAGAGACGATACTACTGATCATATAAAGAAATTTGGCTTGTGAGTGCTTTGAGGCGCGTAGAGGAGCAATAAAAGGCCATTTGAAAGGAAAGAACGGGTTTCTGCTTAGACTAAATTGTGGGTGACAATTAGTACTAAAAAAAAACGATTTAAAACGAATAAGTCGCGTAAATTTTGGTAAACATGACGAAATTTATGCGTTTAAACATACTTACTAATAATTAAATGATAATTCTTACTAATATTATAAATGAAAAAAATTGGGGAACAGAGTGTCTTAACACTAGGTTCCCTCAGCCTACCCTTCTGTGTGCGGGATACAGCGTGAAGCTGAAAAAAAAAGAATATTATAAATGCGAAAGTCTGTCTGTCTGTTACGCTTTCGTGTCCAATCTACCGGTAGATGGACACGACGTACCTGATTTGGATGGAATTTGAAATGAAACTAGATTGAGACCTAGGGTCAAACATAACCAACTTTTTTAAATGTATTTTTAAGGGATGAAATAGGAATGAAAATTAGTATGATAAATCTAAAACGGTTTACCGATTTTACCAGGAAAAGAGTTAAAATGAATAGCAGCGATAGTAGTGTAGTTCATGCCGTTTAGGTATCTATATATTGTTGTTATCTTAAGTTTTTCTACCTAATTGAGACTAATCTAATTTTGTTTTGTCTTCGAAATTCAATTAATAAGAGTATTTATATTTTAATTACATCAATTATATCTTATACAACAATATAGCTTGATATTTTTGACAGATGTAAATTTTTCTGATCGTAATAACTTTGCAATGACGAACATTTTATTTTCTTAATTTAATGATTTTAAAAATTGAAAAAATATTAAAGAAAATATATATAACACACAAAAGTCCCTAGAGATTCATTTCATTCAAAATTTTAAAAACATTTTTTTACTTCAAAGTAAAATTTAAATAGGAACACTGAAAGTAATAGACGTTTGTTCAATTTGACATCGGATGATGGTGCTACTTCCACTTCGATAATTTTATTGAGCACTAAATAATAATTAAAGTTCGAGATGGTGACACAAGCTCCGACGACTCTGGTTATGATGATGTTAACTGTGCTCCTCTTCCTTAACAAAAATGATTTCCTAATGGTCCGATCCTTAATGAAAACGAAAATAGTTTAAAGATAAAACCATTTAATTTATCGACCTTTATTTTTACATATAGGATTATTTTTGGACCTTCAATAGGTGGTTCAGACCATGAGATCAAACAACTTTTCCAAAGAAACATGGGCCGAAAGGTGTAAATCTAGTCACAGTTACACGTATTTTAAAACGTTATTTTTTGGACTACTAGACATTTTCTGTTACCCATAACTACTCCATCTGTCAAAAAGAATAAGCTCTCTTGTACGTGATATAGTAGAAGCTAGTAATTTCGTACAATTTTACATTTGGCGAAAATAATTAAACACCGTTGTGGCGCAACATCCGACTGTATATGATGTACATATGATGATTGTGGGTTCGATTTTCACTCGGAGGAATAATTGTTTAGATATTTTTAAATAAATTAATTGAAAAAATTAAAAAATAATTTTATATTTAAATATTTCCGATCTTGTGAAAAAGATAAGACGAGGAAGCTCCGCCATTTTCACGCGTTGCCTGGAAGGAATTTGTCGACTAACATATGTTTTTACTGTGTATTATTTTTGAATTCCCACTATTTCATGGATCCTCCTCGCCTCTCTTGTATACTTTCTTTATTTACTTGTATTCTCTTGTATATCTCTCTCTAACAAAATTTGAAAAGATTCTGCTAATGCCGCCTCTAAAATACGTGCTGGGAATATACTGAAGATGGTTTTTTCTACACAGGCCGAGATATTTTAGTACATTATAGAGATTTCACGTTTATGTTTTTCTCACCTACTCCTACCTCGCTAATGCCGCCTCCTAAAATACGTACTGGGAATATACTGAAGATGGTTTTTTCTACACAGGCCGAGATATTTTAGTACATTATAGAGAGATTTCACGTTTATATTTTTCTCACCTACTCCTACCTCGTATTAATTAATTTTAAACTTAGCTTATTCCTAGTAGTTCGTTAGTAAACTTAAAATGGAAAATTCCTATCATATCACACGTAAGTGAATAACTTTAAAAACAGTTTAAATATTCTTTTTATTTTAATTTTTATTAAAAAAATATAAATATAATGAATGATGGCTCACTCAACAATGTTGCATCAGATAGTAGGTACATACATACTCATGTTAACTTCACGGTGACTATTTTGAATATAGACACTGATACTGTAACGAATACGTGTGTAAGTAATAAAAAATATACAATATATTTTTTTTTTTTTTTTTTTTAACTTCACGCTGTATCCCGCACACAGCAGGGTAGAGGGAACCTAGTGTTAAGACACTCCGTTCCCCACTTTCCGCCGAATTCGGAGGCATTGCGTGTTAAGTGGCGGAACTTAACGCCGCGCTTTGTCTCGACACCAGAGCGAAGAAAATGGAAATTAATATTTCCACCCCTTGAGTGGGAATCGAACCCACAACCAGTCGTTTACAGTCACACGCTTGTGCTACTGCGCCACGACTGGCCCCTACTACTACTGTACTATAATTGATATACGTATACATTTTGATATTTTTTTATACTTCGCGCTTTTCCCTCTATAGCGGGGAAGACTTAGTGAACCATCCACTTTCCTCACAAATTCATAATGATGTTTGTAACTTAATTAAATATTTACAAAAATATAGTTAGGGGCCAGTCGTGGTGCAGTTCTTCCGAATTCGGTGGAAAGTGGGAAACGGAGTAACACTAGGTTCCCTCTGCCCGCACTGCTGTGTGTGGGATACAGCGTGAAGCTATAAAAATATAAAACTTAAAAAAACACTTTAGTCTTACTCATCATAAAAAAATATACCGACCTAAGGTTATTAAAAGTATATGTTCCGCTGAAATTGGATTATTATGTGACATTTGCCAGGTGGAGTAACAAACATGAGAACAACAAACTCTACAACTTTTTTTTTTTAGCTTTACGCTGTATCCCTTGCGGGGTAGCCAGAGAGAACGGAGCGTCAAACGCTACGGTCCCTGCATACTTCTTTCACCTCGACCACTGTCATCAGCCTCTTCATACACGCCCTCCGGGGGGTCCTCATGCTTTTACGTGACCTTCCGACAGTATCGTCGATACTATGTTCGAAGGTCAACCGAGGTCTCCCCCTGCCTCTCTAACTACTCACCTTTGCTTCATAAATCTTTCTTACCATTCTTCCACCACTCATCTTCTCGACGTGCACAAACCACCTGAGCACGCCCGTCTTGCTATGATGTTCTCGCTAATACCTGCCATTCTGTGTATCTCTTCATTGTGGATTCGGTCAACAAACTCTACAACATGAGAATAATTATTAAAATAAAGAAATTGAAAATATTTTAAATGCATTTGTACTATAGAGTACGTGGGAGATTGTGTTGTTACTTGCATTTTTAATATGATAAAAGTAACGACTGCAACACAATGGCAACGTTGCAAAGTATGATATATCACTTAAACACTTTATTTTGAATGAAGTAATGATTTTTATCTTACATAATCTGTGCGTCCATCTGTCTGTGTATCACAAGTTAATTTTAACTCGCAATGGATCGTCCCAATAACGGGTACGTTTTCTAAAAAATGTTTTTTCAATTTCCTAAGTGTGTAAATAACACATTAAAAATATGCATTTATGCATATTGCATTTTAATTCTAAAGGTAGGAAAAATATTTTTTTTTAAATATTTGGTAGCAGATATGTTTATTGCAGTACCAGTACCAACCGAGCATTGGATATATTTTTGCTACCAAAATAATTTTGAACGAGACTCCTAAAATTAGCTGATTTTATTTCATTGTTAAAACCAAATAAATTCGTTTGCCAGTTATATAAATGTCGTAACTGATGTATTTATACTATTTACATGCATGTATTGAAAACATGTAGGTACTGGCAGAGAGAAATACCGTGACAGTTTGTTTGTTTATCTCTTTTAATAGAGGTATATACAATATAAACGTTCCTTTCTTTGCAATTTGATTCCACAAAAAACCAGCTTTCTGACATGTTAGGATGAGGTAGTAGGTACTGCCCTAGCAGTATTATAATAATAAAATGAATTAATTATTTTTGGAAATAAATATAAGTGGAGCCATAATAAGGTCATACACTTAAAAACGAAATAAAATATTGTAATTTCGTATAAAAGTTTCGAGTGTAGCCGGATTTGAACCCGCGCCCTCTTTGATAACATACCCAAACATTTTTTTATTTTTGATACACTCTTAGTTAACGGTTCTAGGTTCGATAGCAGTACAAAGTCTGGGATGTTATTTTACGGTGGAAATTGGAAATGGGAAAGTTAGTTATAAAAAAGTTTTTTTTTAATTTCACTCCAATATATGAGATGGCCACTTAAGACAATACAAATAGAATTAGAACTTTAATATCGCCATAGTTTCTTATATGGTTTTGATAACATATGAAATTCGACGTTCGATTTGAAATTGAAGATGTCTGAATTTCTTTCATCATCAGAATCATTCGTACCCATATGCATCAGTAGGATACATATGTATGTAAATTTAACTTTTTAAAAATCAATTTTTCACAAGTCTTGAAAAAATTGTGCAAATACATACCTAAAATTTTGAACTTAATATCTATTTTTATTCATACCGTAATATGTATTAGCATTGCATCAGAAATAACAATCTTATCTTGGTAGCAGGTATAGCCCGTATTTGTTGGTTCAACATAGCAGTTTACGACTACTTCGCAAAACGTCTGAGAATCCGAAGCACTGTAAAACACAGTACCTACTACATGCCACAGTCACTAGTTAAATATTTATAATATTAAGTTTACTTTTATGTGTAGTTGATGATGACTTTGCTTAGTGATGGTAAAGACTTTTCTTGAAAAAGATTTTTCTTGAAAATTTCCTTTTAAATTCATATGTATAATAAATTTACTGTCACTTAATAGAACTAATAGAAATAATCTATTTACTAAGTATTTAATTATGAAAAATCAATCATTATAGAAATAACAATATTCGATTTTTATTATGTAAAACTTAAAAGGCATTTCATTGCCAGTTCCACGTTTAATTGAGGTTTCAATTTAATTGATTATACATTGTTTTTGTATATTATTACTTGATCTTTGGCGCAAAAGCTACGGTAGTATTGGTAGTTGTAAGTCTTTTATGCATTGCATTAAGAGCTTATTATCCAATACAGTAGTATTGTATGAATTATGGTAATCATAATTGATGTAAAATACATTTATTACGTTACTAGCGGCCTGCTCGCGGCTTCGCCGCGTGAACTATATCTTTATATTGCAACCCTCGGGGGCACATTTTTAAAAAATAAAGTAGCCTATGTTTAAGCTTAGATTATAAACGATATTTATGCCAAAATTCATTACAATTGGTCAAGTGGTTTAGATTTTTCATATAAACTTTCATCCCCTATTTCAACCCTTTAGAGATAAATTTTTGAAAAAATAAATAGTCTATGTTAGACCCAGTCCCTTTTACTACTTTCATTTTAAATTTCATCTAAATCGGACCGGTAGATTAG
Organism: Dryas iulia moderata; assembly: GCA_019049465.1. Lineage (NCBI taxonomy): Eukaryota > Metazoa > Arthropoda > Insecta > Lepidoptera > Nymphalidae > Dryas > Dryas iulia. The sequence goes on along the minus strand of CM032419.1, from coordinate 11,044,887 downwards.
CCGTGAAAGCGTGACAGACAAACACACAGACTTTCACATTTATAATATAGGTATGGAATATGGAATATGGATAAGAGACTGACCCAACGCACAGCCGATAGTAGGTACAGGGCGGAAAACACAGAATTTGAAAGATCGAAATAAAAGTTATAAGGCCACATATATACAAACGATGTTGATGTGCGCAACAACTTGTAATAATTACTATGACGTTAATGGGAACTCCACTAATTTCGATGCTATCTCCATATATGTCCCTATTCTGTGTTCCAATAAGAAAAACTTAAAAAAAAATAAAATTAAATAGCTTCACGCTATATCCCGCGCACAGCAGGGTAGGCAGAGGGAACCTAGTGTTAAGACACTCCGTTTCCCACTTTCCGCCGAATTCGGAGGTATTGCGTGTTAAGTGGCGGAACTTAACGCTTTACCTCGTTACCAAAGCGAAGAAAATGGAAATATTAAATATTTCCACTTCTCGAGTGGGAATCGAACATACAACCAGTCGTTTACAGTCACACGCTTGTGACACTGGGCCACGACTGGCCACTATAAGAAAAACTTAATAAATAAATATACTACAATTGACTTTAGACAATGTTTTCTTTCAATATTTCCTTAAGATTTAAAAGCTTGAGAATGGGAAAAGAATACCAATTATGTGATGTGATAATTGGTTGGTTTGGTTATTGATCCTAATTAACCTAACCTTTTTATTTCAACTTTTTTTTTGTGACGATGAAAATGCTTTTTACGAAGCTCGCCCGCACGCCATGCATATTCCTTACTAGGACGGACTGTGGGGCTCACCAGTTAAAGCCCGATACTATCCCTAAAACCCAGCGGAAACCCTCTCCATCCACATAAGACGTCACAGGGTCGCTCGAACATTCTCGCCTTACCTCGGTAGACAGCCCGCTTACTACTAGCTACCATCGAACCACCTCACCAAAAGCCCCTGCAGCCTCGATGACTCGATGATTTAATTTCAACGTTTTTTTGTTTTCTTTTTCTTTTTTTTTAACGTCAGGAAATCCGTTACGGATACCAGCACGAGTGGGGACTCGGGACGTGGTTATGTGGGACTCCGGTGAGGCAAGATGGTAACGCCGCAGTTACCCACTAAAACCTGACGGTGCTCCTTCTCGACCGCCACTAGCCGGGCCACGGGGACCGAATCAATCGTCCGAGGACAGGGCGTCGGGAGCCTGCAAGGCACGTCGCGGAAATTAATTTCAACCTAACCTAAACTTTTTAATATCAACCAGAAAAAAAGAATACCACAACCCCAAAGATGGCCAGTCGTGGCCCAGTGGCACAAGAGTGTGACTGTAAACGACTGGTTGTGGGTTCGATTCCCACTCGAAGAGTGGAAATTATATTTCCATTTTCTTCGCTCTGATGTAGAGGTAAAGCGCGGCGTTAAGTTCCGCCACTTAACACGCAAGCCTCCGAATTCGGCGGAAAGTGGGGAACGGAGTGTCTTAACACTAGGTTCCCTCTGCCTACCCTGCTGTGTGCGGGATATAGCGTGAAGCTATTTAATTTTATTTTAATTTATGTAACAAAACCCACCTCCATGTAATCAAAATAAAGAAGGTAAGAAAAATTCGTATCGTTCGTATTCGTATTAGAGAATCTTCCTATATTTAAAACATGATCTTAAATAAAGGAAGATTGTCTTCCTGTCATGTTATTGTAAATTATGTTTTTTTTTTTTTAGCTTCACGCTGTATCCCGCGCACAGCTGGGTAGGCAGAGGGAACCTAGTGTTAAGACACTCCGTTCCCCACTTTCCGCCGAATTCGGAGGCTTGCGTGTTAAGTGGCGGACCATAACGCCGCGCTTTACCTCGACACCAGAGCGAAGAAAATGGAAACATAATTTCCACTCCACTCGAGTGGGAATCGAACCCACAACCAGTCGTTTACAGTCACACGCTTGTGCCACTGGGCCACGACTGGCCACTAAATACTAATAAATACTAATACTGGTAAATTATGTTCATTTTTATTATTTCTTATAAATTCTGTGTTATTTTAATGTACTCGTATATTCTCTGTATTAGATTTACAATAGCTTTATAATCTATCGTTATTATCTGCATGATTGTTTATTGTGTAGAAATGCGTTATTTGCATTTAATATGCACCATTGCGGCAACTTAACCTTTGACTTGATTTTTCACTTCCATATAAACAAATAATATCTTAAGTAGATATTATACCAGTATTTTCTTAAGATGAAAGCAATATTGCGTTCGTTGAATTAAATTATACAGTTATTATTTCAATAATCGTACATCTTTAAAGATGGCGTAAAAACTGTTCTCATATGGCTTCACCGAATACCTCAAACGTTGTGTGACATAAAGTGGCTTAACCACGCACTTTGGTCTTTGACCAACCTAACAAGGACTACACATACGCATTTTATAATTATTTTTATCGTTATAATATTATTATTTAACACACCTGTTTGTTATTAAGATTAAAATAATAAAGTAGCAGTTATAATTATAATTTTTCCGTGTATTATCAATTTTTGAAGCCATGACGACGCAATGTGACTGCGCCTGACTATATGCATAACTTTTGTTACGTTTACGTCTTTCTGCTTCCATCCTGAAAGGCGCAAGATGACCGACGATAAAAAAAATATGTTTTTTTTTTTGAGCTTCACCCTCTTTCCTGTTTAGCAGTCTTCCTGTAGCCAGAGACATCCAGAGAGAGAGAGTGTCAAGACACTCCGTTCTCCATTTTCCGTTAGAATAATGTTTCGGATATTATTGAAATAGCTTAGCTCATTTTGTTGCTTTCGTGCTAAACTTGAATCGAGCCCACAATCATTATTAAGGAACTTTTTTATCTTATAAATAGTTAAGTATTAGGGAAATAAATACTGTTTTTTTTCTTTTTAGCTTCACGCTGTATCCCGCACAAAGCAGGGTAGGCAGAGGGAACCTATTGTTAAGACACTCCGTTCCCCACTTTCCGCCGAATTCGGAGGCATTGCGTGTTAAGTGGAGGAAATTAACGCCGCGCTTTGCCTCGGCACCAGAGCGAAGAAAATGGAAATATTAAATATTTCCACTTCCCGAGTCCAGTCGTTTACAGTCACACGTTTGTGCCACTGCGCCACGACGGGCCACACAATGAAATATCTATTACTTACAACCGAATAAGTTGAAAGTTTTTAAGCGTAAAAGTCCTGCGTTAAGTTGATCAACAAGCTTTGTATATTATTAAACGACGTAATAATAAAAAACAGAAATACTCGGAGAACTCACCGTGGTCGGTCAGATTTTGTGGGAGTGTACTGTCCAGTCTCATTTTGCCAACTGTGCTGTACGCGCAAACCACATCTGGGCATAAAAGTTTTGTCCCAGATGCCGTGATAAGATAGAGATAAAAATTCTTTATTTTCACACTAGATATTATATACAATTTGTAGAAATTAAGACTAAACATATAATGGAAAAAGGCAGCCTTATCACTAAAAGTGATTTCTTCCAGGACTTATTAAGATCTAAAGTACGGAAACGGGCATAGTGCATTTAAATAGCAACATAGATAGTAATAAACCTACACAAATACATTATTTCAAAAAGTACATAAAATACACATAAATAATAAATAAATACACATATGTAAACATATATGGACATGCTTCAGTGCAAAAAAAAAAAAAAAATAAATAAATATATAACACCCACTACATCGTCAGATAGTAGTTTTTGACTCTATTTTTAAACACACTCAAAGGTTTGGACTGCCTTATACTCTGTGGCAGGGCATGTCATAGTCTCGCTGCTTGTACAGTAAATGAATCTTTGTAACAACGAGTGCAACTCAGTGGTATCTCCAAAAAGAACATTGCCGTGGTTCCAGATTAGTATCTATGATTAGGTACTTGTGTAATTTATAACCGTAGGAAAAATTACAAAGAGGAGAAGCGTTCGCAAAAACAGTAGTGACTGATAACATTAGACAATGGATGGGGAAATTAAAAATGTTGTGGAGGTATTTTGCTTAGCCAAGATACAATAACATATGCGGGATTAACTTCCAAATTTTACTAAGAAGAATATCAGAGAAGTACTACAACAAGCTCAATTAGAAGAAGTCTTCTTACTTTCCGCCGAATTCGGAGGCTTGCATGTTAAGTGGCAGAACTTAACGCCGCGCTTTACCTCGACACCAGAGCGAAGGAAATGGAAATATAATTTCCACATCCTCGAGTGGGAATCGAACCCACAACCAGTCGTTTACAGTCATACACTTGTGCCACTGGGCCACGACTGGCCACAAGACTCCCAATGCAATTGCATTAATTTATCAAATTTAAGTTATGATTTTCACGAAATAATTATTTTTAAGATCCTTCCTGCTTTGTTTGCTCTAATGTTTTTTGAACTTGTATTTAAAGAAGTTCCAGTTACACTAATCGCTGTTTGGGGACATTACCTACGAGTGACGAAATCTAACGTCAATCTTTAACAAGCCTAATACAAAAAAAACACATTTTTTTAACATAATGAGGTCATCGTGTCTCAGTGGGACCGCGTCTAATCGAAAATTCAGTTGGTTGTGTATTTATACTCAGAGGAAAGAAAAAAACACGGCGTTGAGCTCCGCCACACAATACGCAATGCAGATGAAGTGCGGAGAATGTAAACACTAGGTTCTCTCTAACTATCATTGGGAAAAAAGCATTAATTTGCTAATGCTGGCTGTTGGTTAAAATAAACATTTCCTCAAACAAGATGTGAGCTGCAAATCATTCATAATTTAGTCCGTTTTTTTAGCCTTACACTGTATTCCGCACTCAGTAGGGTAGGCAGAGGGAACCTAGTATTAAAACACTCCGTTCCCCACTTTCCGCCGAATTTGGAGGCTTTGCGTGTTAAGTGAAGGAACTTAACGCCACGCTTTGCCTCGGCAGCAGAGCGAAGAAAATGGAAATATTAAATATTTCCACTTCCAGAGTGAGAATCGAACCCATAACCAGTCGTTTACAGTCACACGTTTGTGCGACTGCGCCACGACTGGCCACAATGTAATCAGATATTCCCAATTTGTATTATTATATTATATTTTTTGTTAATTTTCATTATTGACAATCATTAGAGGTCTCGTGTCTGTCGATAACGAATTTATTAGACGTGAGTAATAAATATCACTCAAACATAATCACTGTTACATAACCCACTTAGATAAATACTGGATACCCTGATTACAGCGAGCAAGGTTTTTTAGTCACATTGACCTAATTAGCTGCTAATGAGGTGAGATAGCTTAGCATAAAGGTCGTAGTGTGAGACACTCTTGAATAGGAGGAAGGATATGAACAGTTCTATATATTATATATTCTATGTTCTATATAAGGACCTGCCCGCGGCTTCGCTTGCGTGAACTATGTAAATATAGCTGTTCCCCATTTGGCCCATGTTCTCGCTCAAGTTTTATTTTCGTCAATAAATTTTCATCTGCCATTTTACTCACTTAGGGGTTGATTTTTGAACAAATTATTAGCCTATGTTTCACTCTCGTCTACAAATATTTTAAATCGAAATTTCATCAAAATCGGGCCAGTAAATTAGCGGTGAAAGCGTAACGGACAGACAGTTAGACTTTCGTATTCATAATATTAAATATGGATATGAGCATTTAAAAAGTGGAAAACCAGTATTTTAGTTATGTATTTCCATCTATTAATTATTTATTCAACAAATTAGAAATACCTTTTGAAAACGCGTCGTTTAAAATGAATTTTAAAATGAATTTTAAACGACAATAACTTAGCAGGTGTTAAGAAAACCTGCTTGTATTAGAGACTAGCAATACGCTCGAGGCTTCGCCGCGTGGTTTGCAGTTTTTATCTCCTATTTGAGTTCCTTTAGAATTCTTTGAATTTTCTATTCAATCATAACAAAATATAGCCTATAGCACTCCTGAATAGTGTAGCTTTCTAAAAAAGCTTTGTGAAAGAATTTTTATGATCAGTTAATATTTACGAAGATTAGTAACTTTGTTTGTAAGGGCTAATCTTACAAACAAAGTTACAAAGTACCTCAATATTATACTAGTGTAGTGCCTGTATTAGAGATCGTGATTTTTTATTAATTTAGTTTAAAATATAGAGGTATCGTAGCGTAGTGGAATAACGTCTGACTGTTGACCTGATTGGTTATAGGTACGAAACCCACTCGGGGCAATGATCATACTACGAGATAACAATATAGAAATAATTTCATTTCTCCGCTCTACGGTAATACAAAATGCGTTATTGAACTCTGCCACTCAATACTCAATGTCTTGAATTTAAGCTGAAAGCGGAGAATGGAATGTTTTGAACATTAGGTTCATTTTATTTGTCTACCATGCTATGCGGAAAAAAAGCACTAACCTGATAAAATTAAAGCGATATATGATTTATAGTAAACATCTTCTTCTTTTTCTTTACGTATCTTCCTTACTTTGCGGGGTAACTGAGATAGATCCGCAGACTTTCATGCGCCGATACTATTTAGGTTTAAGGCATTACCCTAATGAATTGGTGATATTTTATAAACGCTTAAGGAATGAAAAGTAACTTTCTTGAATAAAATTGCTTACTCAACTTTCTCCTACTTCTCTCCCATCTAAAGATTAAATAAAGGCGGCAAACGATTTTTTATTTCTCCATTCCGGAGTCCAATTGAATTCTAATAACCATTATGCGAAAAGACAATGTTTATAAAGATTTTTTTTGGATAAATTATAGTATTTTTTTTAAAGTGAAGGTTCGACTATATAATTCAAGACAGATATTTGAAGCTCGTTAGCATTGCGATAAAGTATCAAACGAGACAGCGATAATTGGGGCAGGTCATCTTTAAGCAATGGTTTCTCCAGATTCAAAATCATTATATTAAATTAGAATATTATAATACATAATTTAAGAAAATATACATTTTATTTTCCAATTAACAAATATTTTCAAAATAATTAATTTTCAATAAAACGTATCAAATTAATAGAGCTTCTATTAGAAATAAAAAAAAAATATTTCTATAATGTCAAATGTCAATGATTAAAACAAAATGTCGATTGCGTCATAAGGAAACTTTAAAAAAAAAATAAAAAAGACGTTCGCAGCGAGTAACGTGTTTAAGCGTATTTACAAATGGCTATCTAAGCATGAATGGACTTCGCATATAAAGCGTACACGAGAGACCCGGTACCATAACCTACCTATAGAAAGATAATTTTACTACAATGAATTGGTTGACATTGAGCGCCAGTCATCGAACTTAACGTATCGCATTTCGGTAGGTTATCACACACGCGCGAGATAACCCCAACTCCTTCGTATATAAGAGGGAGATACACGATAACATCTTCAGTTCTCATTCAAACGCCAATCGATAAGCTCAAATAATTACTGTTCAACCCTTACAATTATTACATGTGAACCTTTTTTACCCCGACTTATTGGGATTGGCTGAACTTGTGGATCGTTTATTGAGATATCTAAATAGATAAGCAAGATGCGTTTCTTTAATATTTTTGTTATTGTCTTCGCTATTCTGCTGCTACTTGCGCAGACGGAAGGTCGTCCACCGAGGAATAGAAGGAGGCACGTTCAAAAACGTTCGTGGTGCCTACTTAAGCTTTGCAGCTATCCGCCTATATCGCACAGAGTGCACAAACTAAATTAAGACTTCGTGCGCTGGTATTGAAAAAAACCACATACTATAAGAAGAAAGAAATTAATTTGAAGAAAATTAATTATTATATATTATATTCGAGTATTTACTCGGTACATTTGGCCTATATTAGGTCGCAGCCTAACAGAAGTAATGTCTGTACTTAAAATGTAATAAAAGTATTTTTTTGGTTATTTACGTTAGCAATTGTTTATTTGACAATGTAGTGGAATAAGGTGTAGCCACAACTAGTATTGGTTAGATAAGTATTAGTATTGTAGAAATAGTTACTGTCATATTGTATTTAACAAACCACAGATTATTTATAGTAGCCATTGTTTTAACACTGTACTGTAGTGTTTAATTTTATATACGATGTGTGTGAAATGTGAAACTTAATAATAAATAAATAATTATAAAATTATGAAGCTTTTTATTTCTATATTTTTTTAAAATAATATTTTTAATTAAATTTTCTAAATATATGTAATTTTCATAAATGTTACGAACAAAACAACAAACATACTATAAATATATATTTAATTATTAGTACGTAATAAGAACGTCAATGCACAAAAAATAAACAATGGAATTTTATTGGATTACAATGAATAAGTTACATAAATAAACTAAAACTAAGATGACAAATTTTACGTGCATCTGCAGTAAAGGGGTTGGAAATTGGAAAGCTATATATTTTTAAGAGGGCCCATATTAATATTTTTCTTTATATTTAAGATAACATAATAATAAACTATATAAGAATCTTTAAGAACATATGTGTGTGTTATTATTTGATTGTAAAGTAATAGTACTTTCTAGAAAAGGTTTTTTTATCAGTTACTGACGTAAAACCATTTTTAATTTCTACAGACTTTTAACGAAACGTTGAAAACTTTATCATTTCATAAATGTAGTCTATATTTTTAAGTATAGTATATTTTTTTACAATAATTGACTTTAATAAGCACGTAATATTAGTTTTAGAAAAGCTTCTAATTTATAAGGTTCATAGATTGAATTGCCTATGATGGATAAATATTTACTTCTTATCTTTCTGTCGTGTAAATATAAACATATAAATTTTTCGTAAATTTAGGTAACATTAGAAAATTGCGAATTTACTAACCCAATTGAAGTTTTATTATCTAATAGATCAATCTACAGTATTTTCGCTATAAAATTTAACACTAGATTTACCAGACCAGTCAACTGACTGCTGATACAATTTGAATTTAAAATTCTTACTGCATATGATATTTTTTAACTATAACTAAAGGATTAATTTTATGAACTTTATATTGTTTTATATATAATAGTAATAAGTATATTTAAATACTTGTTAAATCTATTGTTAATTTGTTAACGAGCTTAGTACAGTTCCACTTGTGTCTATCTATCTATGAATAAGTATAAAAAACTCTTGCAACTCTGAAAATTTCACACATACCGGAATCGTATCGGAACAATACAATATTTTTGTACCATAAATAATTGTGTCTTGGTAGAATAGCGAGAGTAAACATTAAAATATTTTTTTTTTCTTTATAATTTTTTTTTTCCAGCTTCACGCTGTATCCCCCGCTGCACACAGCAGGGTAGGCAGAGGGAACCTAGTATTAAGATACTCCGTTCCCCACTTTCCGCCGAATTCGGAGGCATTGCGTGTTAAGTGGCGGAACTTAACGCCGCGCTTTACCTCGACACCAGAGCGAAGAAAATGGAAATATTAAATATTTCCACTCCTCGAGTGGGAATCGAACCCACAACCAGTCGCTTACAGTCACACGCTTGTGCCACTGGGCCACGACTGGCCACTTAATTATTTACTTAATATTTTTTTTTTAATATTTAATAATTCCTGCTCACGTCTCAATGAATTAGACAGTATGGACACTCTTGTAAGTTCATAAGTTCAACCGAAACAATATTGTATAATATGTAAATAAAACCATTTAATATCAATTCAATAATAGATATCGATTATTATATGTACATATATACTAGTTATAAAAGCAAGATATAGAAATAAATAAAATATAAACATTGAATATGATTTTCTAATGTTTGTTAAGGCCATTGAAGTACACTGAAAATATAATAATACGGTAAAATACGGAAAATACTTGTACATACATATATTTTTTTAATAATAGCTATAGATTCAAAATATTTTAACTTATAATGAAAAAAGTTTTTACAATACGATTTTATTTAATAAAAAAAATAACAGACCGTGATGTTAACAATACACAATTTACAAACCCTAATATAAATTGAAATTAATTAAAGTTGTATCTTAAAAAGGTACAGGATTACATACATAGTGTTAAATCTTTTAGCTTATAATTACTGTGGAGCTATATTATTATAGTGCTTCAATATATACTGACGCCGGAAAGAGTATTTACTGTAATCCCAAGATGCATGATGTCTAAATTTAAAATATCTTATCTCGCCAAAAATGACGTATTTAGATTTCTATCTAAAAATAAGTATTAAGTTATCAATAATTGCAAAGCCTTTGGCTCTGATAAAATATTTTTTTTTAGTTCACGCTGTATCCTGCACACAGCGGGGTAGGCAGAGGGAACCTAGTGTTAAAACACTCCGTTCCCCACGCACCGCCGACTGCGGAGGCATTGCGTGTTTAGTGACAGACCTTAACCCCGCGCTTAACCTCTGAAACCATAGCGAAAGAAATGGAAATATTAAATATTTCCACTCCTCGAGTGGGAATCTAACCCACAACCAGTCGTTTACAGTCACACGTTCGTGCCACAGCGCCTCGACTGGCCCCACTAGCCCTGGCTATACAATTTTATTTTTTAATTTACAGCAAATATGTTTCCCAGTGTCTATATTTTCTATATTTAAATATTATAAATGTCACATTAATCACATATAGATATTATCTGGTCAGAGATAGGTAGCATAATAAATTATAATTCTATGCTACGAAAGCATATCTCTTGTTACTTGTTAGGTAGTAATAACGGCACGTCATATGTTACGTTCTTTAGTTATGTATTTTATATACATTTATGTATATAAATACGTCTTATATTATTCAATAAATTAATCTTGTGTTTTATAATTGAAGCTACATAATTAGTCTATGTAAATTAAAATAAAAATGAATTAACAATAATAAGTTTAACTATTTAAATGAGGAATGTTTTAGAATTCCGTAACCAAAATTAAAACTATCGGATATCCGAAATGAAAGTTTTTTAGAATTTGTATAGATGTATAGAAGAAGTCTAAATAAGATTCTTAAACAAACTAAGGCATCTGGGATGAAAGTAATATAAAAAAGAAACAAATGGATAAATCAGCGATAAATATTTACTTACAATCTTCTAAAATTTTATAATCGTAACCGAAAATTTTCTGAAGCTGTATTTATTACGTGTTTAAAAAAGTAATGGGAATGAAGTGCTATGTAATAAGATTTTACTAAATATAAAAGATAAGTAAAATAAAATTAAGAAATGTGATGTGTTTTTGATAGAATCCATAATAATATTACAATATATCCCAGTCATACATAATAATATTACAATATGGCCAGTCGTGGCCCAGTGGCACAAGAGTGTGACTCTAAACGACTGGTTGTGGGTTCGATTCCCACTCGAGGAGTGGAAATTATATTTCCATTTTCTTCGCTCTGGTGTCGAGGTAAAGCGCGGCGTTAAGTTCCGCCACTTAACACGCAAGCCTCCGAATTCGGCGGAAAGTGGGGAACGGAGTGTCTTAACACTAGGTTCCCTCTGCCTACCCTGCTGTGTGCGGGATATAGCGTGAAGCTATTTTTTTTTTTAATATATATCCAAATAAGAGTAGATAATACAGTAACACAGGGGACTGTAAACACGATGCTTACCTAAAGGTTTTATTTCCATTCAGATAACATTATATATTTAAATTATTTCTATTTTTCCGCTCATGTTGGGTAAAGCGCACTGTTGACACGTATTGAATAGGATTCAGGCAAAAAGTGGAAAAAGGGAGTGATTTGACACCAAGTTCTCTCTGGTTACTATTTTATGCCTCTTTTCATAATTTATTATACAAAAACTAACTAAGAACCAACTTCTATTATCTACGTTTCTACAAAATATATAACTGTATTGCAGCCATATAGTATACTAGTGGTCCGCTCGCGGCGCCGCCGCATGAATTACATATGTAAATGTTTTGTTATATTGCAACCCTTGTGGGTGGATTTTTGAAAAATAAAGTAGCCTATATTTAACCTTCGATTATCAACTATATTTATGCCAAAATTCATTACACCACATTACCAGTCAAGCGGTTTAGATTTTTTATATAAACTTTCGACCTCTATTTCAACCCTTTAGAGGAAGATTTTTGAAAAAATAAATATGTAGCCTGTAGTTTGTATGTTTGACCTTGGATTATTTTATATTTTCATTCTAAATTTCATCCAAATCAGACCAGTAGATTAGCCATGATAGCGTAACTGACAAACAGACACTTTCGCATTTATAATATAAGCATGGATGCTACAAGTAACAAAACAGCTGGTAATTCTATGCAGAATGCACCCTAAGTTGACGCACTTCGACACCCAATATTATAAACAATCGAATCGTACGATATACGCGTTCCATAGCTACTTGCTGCGCGATTATAGGCTTTGGAGCGAGGTGATAGGAGGTTAGCACGTTTTATTGACTTCAAAGAGAATGTTGTCACTAACTATTAAGATAGCGGTCGACGTGGGTGGCGGATGGGGGAAATATGTTAAACAAGGTCGTTTCGGTGCACAAGTACTTGTTGCTTTTGATTAAAACTAGGTGAATTATTCGTGTTTGCTTTACTTTAATTGGATTTAATGTTTTAGTGATTATTGGATATGGAAAAGTAAAAAAAAATGGAGCAAAGGCTGTTATAATTGAAGAAAATTTTGTAAATATATAATTTATGGATGTGAATTTAGTATTAACAATTATTTTTTTGTTAGTTTTGTAAATATAAGGTACATATCTACATATTACATTTGTGAGTAGACAAATTTATATTTCTAGAAATTTCTACTAAGTTAATATATGCAGAAGTAATATTTACTTATCTTGTGATTTTTTCTTGCTAAAGCTTTTATAAAATATGTGCACGTGATTATTTTAATACTGTGTTCATTTTGAAAATACAAAATAATATCACAATAATTGTATATTTACAAGTCCAAGAGGCCTAATTTTTTGGTGAGAAGATCAATTTCGTTTGGAATTCGACGTTTCAGTTGACAAGCACTTTCGTTTAGATAAGGATTAATACGTCACTAACCACACCTTCCACTGCTTTATCTCGTAGACTAAATTTAATTGCTATTAAAATGATTAGTGTGAACGAACGTAACAGATTTGAGGTGCTATCACGAATTATTTGAAACTTTGTGAAAACCTAATAGCGCCTAATATCAATAATCGATCCTAATCCACAAACTGCAACCTTAGATTGATTTAGGATACATTTTTTTGAGTAAAATAAATGTTAAATCTTCTGCCTAGTTCCTATATCCTCCGATTAGTCCTATCCTCCGATTAGGTATTGGCAATAATCATATATCAACCAAAGATTATCCTAATGTTAGCCGAATAACGCCACTTCGCTTGCGTATACTTTGTATCTCTTGCCATATATTTTCATTCCTATCTTCTGTGGTAAAATGTAAAATCTATAAAAAACTGTATTGTAAAATGTAAAAAAAAATATTCATACGTTTAGAGACAGCACCCTTTTGCGAAAATTATGACGATGGAGGATTATAATATCTTGCATACTTAAAATTTACGTTTAGAGGAAGCCGACGTTTGTCATAATAAATTATTAGATACATATTAAGTTAATAAAATAAATACTATACCCACTGCCAAGGACTTTTTTTATAGAAAGGACAAAGCAAATGAGCGTTCGGGTCACTTGATGTTAGGTGAACACCGCCGCCCACGGGCCCGTGTAACATCAGAGGAGCTACAGGGACGTTGCCGGCCTTTGAGATGGAGGCAAAAGCGCCTTTTAAAGGTATTCATGTCGTATCGACCTGGACCGGCAGCGCCTGTTCAACGCATTGTATTCTCCTCGTTATTATAAATCATAAGTGGTGTCAGTTTCTTATAGTATTTTTTACTTTAAATAATAAATTAATAAAGTATATTTTACTTTTTACAACAAGTATACATGTGTATATTATTCCAAAAGGCTTGATCATGCTTCGTGCATGAACAGTATCCGTTGTCTTATCAACGTATACGTATTTTATATACAAATGTATATCGAATTTTTGTTAGTCTGTGTAGTATTTACTTTATTTTATTATTTTAATGCATTTCTTAACTATTATTATTTAAAAATATTGGCTTACTAGATTCCTCTATAATTTTAATAATGTCAAATTTCGTACACCTTGTGCCGCCTTGAATTTGTCAAGTGGACTCGAAAACACTCGATTCGATTTACTTTACTTTTGATCTTGATAATTATTTATAAAATATGACAACAATAAGAAAATATATAAAGTAAAATGAATTTTAACCCTACACCTATGAAACACAACTTTAAATAGTACTTAAGTATTTTTTTGTAAGTAAGTCCAAACCTTATATATACTTTGAGAATAGGGGTAAACCTGCGGTACTCGGGCCAGATGAGACCTTCATGTATTTATTTATATTACACATATTATCCCGTTAAATATTATTTTAAGAAGTGAGATTATCGCCTGCTTAAAAATTATAAAACTAATAAAACGAAAAAACACGATTGGTTGTGGGTTTGATTACCACTCGAGGAACGGATATATTTGTCAATTTCTTCGCTTTGATGACGCAAAGCGCGGCGTTGAGTTCCACCACCTAACACGCAATTCTTTCAGAATTCAGCGGAAAGTGGGAAACGAAGTGACTTAACACTAGGTTCGTTCTGCCTACCCTGCTGTGTGCGGGATACAGCGTGAAGCTAAAGAAAATCTACAAACATACATGCAGACAAATCATACATAGTTGTATTAGCACAAGTACATTAGCTCAGTTCACATGCACTTGCAAAGTTCAAGCCCTTCATTGAATACGCGTGAGTTACGTCATTTTATAGTTAACGTTTTATTGAAAATAAATAGACGAATTTATTTTCAATAATTGATTAGCTGTAGTGACTTTTTTTAAACATTTTTAAAGTGTTATTCCACACTTAGGAAAATTGAATTGGTTATATTTAAATTGTTTACATTTACCCGCCCTGGTAATAAAAACTGGCGTTGATTTCCGCCATTTAACACACAACGTTTCAGATCGGGCGGAAAGTGAAGAACAGAGTGCTTTGCGGGAAGAAGCTTGTAACAACATAACAAAAAGAAATATACATATGGCGACCATGTGCCAAATATGTAATAACCAGTTTTTTTAAGTTTCACGCTGTATCCCGCACACAGCAGGGTATGCAAAGGGAACCTAGTGTTAAGACACTCCGTTCCCCACGCACCGCCGAATTCGGAGGCATTGCGAGTTAAGTGGCGGAACGTAACGCCGCGCTTTACCTCGACACCAGGGTGATTAAAATGGAAATATTAAATATTTCCACTCCTCGAGTGGGAATCGAACCCACAACCAGTCGTTTACAGTCACACGCTTGTGCCACTGGGCCACGACTGGCCACCAGATCCCTGAAATGTGAATAAATAATGGTGAAATAATATTCCAATATCCATTTTCCAAACCAATTTAATATGGTTCAGGCAATATTTTAAACTTAACATAACGGCGCGTGTATTTTTGAAACAAAAATGATGAAATTATCTTGGGCTGGGGTCAGTTTTCAGGAAATAACTGGTATTTATCGGTTCTGTTGTTATCTATACCTATACATATATTTTTAAACATATTTTGTCAACTATTGTAGATGTAGTCTAAATAAAGAATTACTTTGTATAGCTTCGTATATCTGAGTTAAGTAAATTTACAAAACTGTCACTATTATATTTGTGATATTTTAGTCAATCTGCGAAAGATATATGATCTTATTTAAAAAGAAAACAATGTTTTTTTTTAGCTTGACGCTGTATCCCGTACACAGCAGGGTAGGCAGAGGGAACCTGAGGGTGATAAGACACTTCGTTTCCCACTTTCCGCCGATATCGGAGGCATTGCGTGTTAAGTGGCGAAACTTAACGCCACGCTTTACCTCTGATACTATAGCGAAGAAGGAAATGGAAATATTAAATATTTCCACTCTTCGAGTGGGAATCGAACCCACAACCAGTCGTTTGCAGTCACACGTTCGTTCCAGTGCGCCACGACTGGCCCCAAAAATGAAAGATTTTAATTTAATTTTAACTTAATTTGTATGTCAGTTGTATAAACGAGTTTGTATACATTAGAAAGAAAAAACAACATTTCCAAATCCAAAAAAGCGAAACTTTACTTATACCCTTTTTTTATAACAAGAACAAATTAATTAATTAATTAAGTTACATGTGAGGCTATCGTGAAAAGAAAACAAGGCCGTATTTGAGACAATCAACTTTTAAAGTATTTCTTTAGTGTTCCCATGAAATAAAAAACAATATTCAATAGTTTTAAAATTTAACAGATATAATTATTATGGAATAAGAACGTTAGATTTTAAATTACCATAATTATATTACTAACTTTTTAAATACTTTTTCGTTTTTTTGTAATAACACAGGGAAGCAATGTCGATTTTCATACAATAATACCATGTCCCTTAGGACGGGAATAATTACAATGTAGAGTTTTCAAGATATCTCTAAAATGATAACCAAAACATTGCAGCTGTTATTAAAATCGTAATATATAACTACGTTTAAACATTTTTAAAGTGTTATTCAACACTTAGGAAATTTTTAAATGTCTTTTTCAATATATATAAGTAATTTGCCAAGCATTAATATAGTGACTTTATTTTTTTTTTTTTGCTTCACACTGTATCCCGCACACAGCAGGGTAGACAGAGAAAAAGGAACCTAGTGTTAAGACACTCCGCTTCCCACTTTTTATTAAAATATCCATTATATATTATTCAAGTTTAACAAATAATTTTCTGCATTTACACTCAAAGAAGTACTTTAAAACTTGATTTACCCATTTATTTATAACAAAATAAGGCACAGATAAACTGGCTGAAATTTTAATACACATTTACTCATTATATTCATTAATATATACGTATCACCTATTTTGTTTGTTCGGTAGTAAAAGTTGATCATATTTCTTCATATGTCTCGTAGCGAGCTCTGTATTGACGTCCGTAAGAAAATAAGCTTCGAAGTTTTGAAGTGGCCGTAGCATTGCGTAGAGACGCTCTGCGTATTTTCTGTAATGATGTTGGAGTAGGGGTGATCAACCATTTTAAGTAAAGTCAAACAATGTCTATTCAAATTTAAAAAAATGTTAGAGGAAGTCAATATTCTTTTAATTATTATTATAATTTTTAATTTAATATGGAATGAGATAAATATTTTAATCTAATATGCAAGGGCTTTGTCGCTAAAGCGAATATGTCGCCCTGGTAGGTTATTCAGGTAATTTTAACTACGTAATTAATATTTAATATCAAAAAATAAGGTAAGAATAATATAAAAAAAAACACTTGGTGAGCCGTATAAAATATTTATGTGGACCTGAGCGCGTCGGGTTGTTCACCCGGTCACCCCTGTCTGCATAAGAGCTTTAAAAAACTTACTAATACTACATATTGTTATTAGAAAAACTGAATTATTGGAATTTGTGGCCAGTCGTGGCCCAGTGGCAGAAGCGTGTGACTGTAAACGACTGGTTGTGGGTTCGATTCCCACTCGAGGAGTGGAAATATTAATATTTCCATTTTCTTCGCTCTGGTGTCGAGTCAAAGCGCGGCGTTAAGTTCCGCCATTTAACACGCAATGCCTCCGAATTTGGCGGAATGGAGTATCTTAATACTAGGTTCCCTCTGCCTACCCTGCTGTGTGCGGGATACAGCGTGAAGCTAAAAAAAAAATCTCGAACCTACTAATGATACTAAATGATATAATCTGCCTACCCTGCTGTGTGCGGGATACAGCGTGAAGCTAAATAGAAAAACCGTAACCTACTAATAATACTAAATGATATAATATGCGAGGCTACTGTAGTGCAGTGTGACAACATCTGCCTGCATACGCGATTGGTGTGAATTCGATTCCAATCGGAAAAATTATTATATTTAAATTAAATTTATTTCTCCGCTCTGGCGATAAGGCAAACTCACGCTTTTTCTCGTATACAGAGAAAACAGAAAAACTAGTGAGAAGATACTCCGTCCTATACTATCACTCGAATTTGAGACATGGCGTGTCGAGTGGTGGGGATCAACGCCGCGTTTTAGGTTGTTCAGCATATATTACAATATACAATATTTCAGATTCCCAACAATATTTTTTTTAGCTTCACCCTATATCTCGCACACACCTGGGCAGGCAGAGGGAACCTAGTGTTAAGACACTCCGATCTACACTTTCCGCCGAATTCGGTGACATGTTAAGTGGCGGAACTTAACCCCGCGCTTTGCCTCTGTTACCAGAGCGAAGGAAATGGAAATATTAAATTATTCCACTCCTTGAATGGGAATCGAACCCACAACCAGTCGTTTACAGTCACACGTTCGTGACACTGCGCCACGACTGATCCCAACAGTTTCATTTTAAATAATAATTAATCTACAAACCTAGTATCAGTATTCTTATCCTGCAACAGTTCAGCGAGGGCGCGCAACGCATGCTTCCTGGCGGTGACGGCGGTGGGCGGGCGCGAGCGCAGCATCTGCCGCCCGCCCTCCGCGAGCGCGCAGCACACTACCAGCAGTCGGGCGGATGCACTACGTACTAGCGCGTTTTTGTGCCTGTAGATTAATTTTAACACGCTTATTTTAATTTCGCTTTCTTAATCCACTTCATGACAACAATTTTGTAAATTTTTTTACTTGTATATAGATCCGATTATATTACAATATCATCATCATAACATGTTATCCTTAGAAGGACAAACGGATATAATAGGAAAACAATTTCTCTCTGGTCACCACGCTAGGGATACAGAGTGAAGCGAAGAAAAGTCTTGCTTTTTTGTTTTTAAAATTATTTATTTTAATTGGAAGTGTAGGTAGATATTCTATCGTTAACTGTCAACTTTCATTTATTTTGATACATTGGGTTGTGGAAATGTACTTTATACTCAACGCGTTACACTAAGCGCCCCCTGTCTTTCCTGCTAAACGTAAAAAAACGTAAATCTTAAATTAATGAGACAGTGTAGTTAGTGAAACACTCCACTTTTCGCCAGTATTTTACGAAATAAGATTAGGCTCTCCGGAATACACTCCGGAATCTCCGGGGGGCTGTAAGCAGGATGGAATATAATATTTATAAGAAGCTATAAGTCTATAATATAATATTTTTTATTTCAAATTACTAACCCCACCCCATAGAGACATATGGCCGTGACTGAATGCGTAATATCAACCTTGCATACAATGTCATCGAGTGCAACATTGGCCGCTCGACGCACTGCTCTGTTGAAACTGCCAGTCTTCGTTAGTAAGATAGAAATACCTTCGTAGAAATCCTAGAAGATATTTTTAACCTTTATATAAGCTCTTTATTTATACACTGTATGTACCTATTAGAAAATAATAAACAATTACTTTAGATTTAATATAGAGGGTAAAAACTAAATAAGCAAGGTGACTGATACAGCGCTTGACTGTAATCGGCTTTTGTCGTGGGTTCGATTCCCGTCGGAAGAATGGTTATATTTTTGACTTCTTCACTCTAGTAAAACATCTGCCACAGACAATTGGGGTCCTCCACTCAACGCACAGCGTCTTGAATTTGGGCAGGGATAGGAAAACGGTGTGTCTTGACAACTAAGATCGCTGTGGCTGCCCTCTGACTCCTTATACGGGCGAAAGTAAATATTGTATTAGAATAATATGATATGGGGCCAGTCGTGGCGCAGTGGCACAAGCGTGTGACTGTAAACGACTGGTTGTGGGTTCGATTCCCACTCGAGGAGTGGAAATATTTAGTATTTCCATTTCTTCGCTCTGGTGTCGAGGCAAAGCGCGGCGTATTTGGCGGAAAGTGGGGAACGGAGTGTCTTAACACTAGATTACTTCTACCTACCCTGCTATGTGCGAGATACAGCGTGAAGCTAAAAAAAAAATTCTAAAATTACTCTTATATCATTCTAATATATGTTGAATATAAATCTGAAAGAGAAGTTTGAGGATTAAAAATAGACTTTTAGAAATATTTTTAATTTATATCACTTTCAAGAATTGAGTGTCAATACACTCCATTCTCTGCATATAAAAATATATATCAAAAAATGTGTTATACTTACAGGTTTCTTAGTATAGTTAGTATTTTTGATTATTTCAGCGAGTGTGTTGCAGGCGGAGCGGGCGACCTGCGTCCGCGGCGACTCTATGTGCCCGGACACCTGTATTCTACTTCTATATAAATGTGGACTTGTAAAACATACACTAGAATAAGGAATAGAAGGAATAGAATAGAATAATATACCAAAAAATCATGATATATAAGAGGTGATATTTTATAAAAAAAATTAAATTAAATAGCTTCACGCTATATCCCGCACACAGCAGGGTAGGCAGAGGGAACCTAGTGTTAAGACACTCCGTTCCCCACTTTCCGCCGAATTCGGAGGCTTGCGTGTTAAGTGGCGGAACTTAACGCCGCGCTTTACCTCGACACCAGAGCGAAGAAAATGGAAATATAATTTCCACTCCTCGAGTGGGAATCGAACCCACAACCAGTCGTTTACAGTCACACTCTTGTGCCACTGGGCCACGACTGGCCACTAATTTTAAAAATGATATTTTATATTACTTTCAATTAGCAAATCTCAACGCCACGCCGTGTTTTTTACGATAACGAAGAAAAGAAAACGTTATAACGTTTGTATAAATTAAATTTAAGAAATGAAAAACATTTTTTTTCACCTTTACGCTGTATCCCGCACACAGCAGGGTAGGCAGAGGGAACCTAGTGTTAAGACAATCCGTTCCCCACGCACCGCTGAATTCGGAGGCATTGTGTATTAAGTGGCGGAACTTAACGCCGCGCTTTGCCTCGGATACCAGAGCAAAGCAAATGGAAATATTAAATATTTCCACTCTTCAAGTGGGAATCGAACCCACAATCAGTCGTTTACAGTCACACGTTCGTGCCACTGCGCCATGACTGGCCCCAAATACAAATTGACAAATAAAAATTCATCCACAAATAAATGTAACAAGTAGGTAAAGTGAATGTAGACTACAGAATCAATAATTAAATAAATTCTTTGCTAACATACTCTTCGTAATAAATCTGCTATTCGATTTTCTGATATGACAAGCCAGAATTTCTCCAAAGATTTAGGCAACTCGTCTAGAGTTTCAGTTACTTCCAACCTACGATCGTAAATAAAAATGTATTATAACGTGTACATTTATAACCATTTCTTGGTTTTCACATTTACACTACTAACACAAGTATTAAAAAATATGTTTTTTGCTTTACGCTGTGTCCCGCACACAGCAGGGTAGGCAGAGTGAACCTAGTGTTAAGTCTCCGTTCCCCAGGCCCCGCCGAATTTTGGGGCTTTTCCTTGTGTGGGTGGATCGCCGTGCTTTGCCTCGACGCCAGAGAGAGAAAATGAAATATTAAATATTTCAATTCCTCTAGTGAGAATCGAACCCACAACCAGTTACGTTAGCAGTCACACTTTGTTCCTCTGCGTGACGACTTACTGGAAGAATTGAAATGAGTGATATAAATAATAAGGAAATGCACCAAGAGACTTCGTTATTAAAATAAAAGTACATTATCAGTCATTAGAGAATACTTTAATTTTAGTTTTCGCACAACGAGAAGTATAAGACGAAGTGGGATTGCGGAATTTGAGGACGCGCTTTGACTTACCAGACTGGAGAGATAAAAGTAATTTAGACTTAATCATTCCTTCAAAGCGGATCGATCGACCCACCCACAACCATATTGTTTGTAGTCAGACAGACAAATATCCACAATGCTACGATGTCTTCAAAAAATAAAAAAATAATATTTTAGAATCATTGTCCCGAGCGGGGATCGAACCCACAGCCTATGCACGTCTGCATGAATAGAAAGTGGAAGAATAACTTATAACGATAGTGATTTCTACAGAATTTATAAAATTAAACGGAGTTAAAG
The DNA here is from genome assembly GCA_019049465.1 of Dryas iulia moderata. NCBI lineage: Eukaryota > Metazoa > Arthropoda > Insecta > Lepidoptera > Nymphalidae > Dryas > Dryas iulia. The sequence goes on along the minus strand of CM032419.1, from coordinate 11,022,940 downwards.
ATGCTTCACGCTTTTTACCAGCGTAGCGAGGTAGTTTTTTTTTTTTTTTTTTTTTTTTTGTCGCTGGGAAAAAACTTAACTATGGGCGCAACCAGACCCTCAATTTCAACTCGCTGCGCTCGCGAAGTCTCGAGTGCCATTTACATATTGAGCGAAGCGAGCGAATGAAAATGATTTATTTCGACATGCGCAGTAGGTAAATGTAGCCAAAACTTGTCGCGCAAAATTTTTTCGCCATAGACTTCAATGAGAAGTCGGTTTTCTGTTGATAATTGCTCAAAGACATCATTTTTGTTATATAGACTCTAACTAATGAATGAAGAGATGGATCAAAGTAAAAAAAACTATTACCATGAAGAAGATCGCAACTTCCGCAATAGTTCACAACACAACGCTTCACAACCCTTTTCAGTTGAATCACTTATTTTTCTCTCTTCAGGAGATGAAACACTTGTTGGTGATCCACTCCTGCTGTCGTATTTGTACCTATATTATATTTAAAAGGTGGTAAAATGCATTTGCAATGATATATTTTTGTTTAAAGATTTATTTGTTCGAACAAAATATGTTGGGTTCCTTATATTAAGGAAATAAATCTTGTATAACGAGTAGCCAAAAATGAAAGACACTCCGTTGCCCACTTTCTGTCGAATTCGGAGGCATTGCGTATTGAGTGGCGGAACTTAACGCCTCGTTTTGCCTCGGTACCAGAGCGAAGAAAATGAAAATGGAAACACTTGAGGAGTGGAAATATTAAATATTTCCACTCCTCAAGTGGGAATCGAACCCACAACCAGTCACACGCTTGTGCCACTGGGCCCTGGGCCACGGCTGGCCACACTTTAGACTTTTCATTCCATATTATTATTATCCTGGTGCCTAAAACACTCTTTGATTTTCGTATTTTGGCCGTAAAACCCCTTTAAGAATACACTATACTAATTATATTTCTTTAATAATTTATATTTAGGCGAGTGCAAATGATATATAAATTACCCAAATTTTTTGGTTTTCATTTTAAGTTCCTTAATTTTTCCATTAATGCTGATGACGTCGACTGATCTGGTAAAGGATTTCTTTCCTTTCGGACTAACGGTGGCCGAGTTCCCTCTGTTAGTTGTAACAGTATTGCAGAAGAAACCTTCTAAGTGAATTGGGGGAAGTCGGACATGGTCTTTAGAGTTAACGGAATCTATAAACATTATAAAATGTTATAAATATGTAAAAAATAATGCATTGACAAATTCGTAATAGCTTGTGTATATTTTTATACTAGAGAATAGCATTGAATACAGAATAGAATTGGGGCCAGTCGTGGCACAGTGGCACAAAGTGTGACTCTAAAGCGACTGGTTGTGGGTTCGATTCCCACTCAAGGAGTGGAAATATTTCTTATTTTCATTTCCTTCGCTTTGGTGTCGAGGTAAAGCGCGGCGTTAAGTTCCGGCACTTAACACGCAATGCCTCCGAATTCGGCGGAAAGTGGGGCACAGAGTGTCTTAACACTAGTTTCACTACCCTACAGCGTGAAGCTAAAAAAAGAATAGAATTTCAGGGAGAGAATTTGCTGAAAGATGAAATTGCTCTCCGCTATTTTCCACTTAACCGCAGAACAACAGAGAAGTTCGATGTCTCAAAAGAAGCGAAAGTTCGCAATAAATACATACGTTTAAACGCAAATTCAATCTGACCACCCGTAGTAAAAAACTTTATCAGATTAACGCAGATTAAGTTTCTGAACTGCTTCTCTTAAATATCCTCAATATTCAACGAGTTTCAGTATATAAGTACTATATAAATATAGTATTGAAGTTTTAGTATATATTTTAATAGATAACACGTTGAAAAATACATTTAAAGAAAACGTATAAAAATTTGAACGCAGCGGGATTCGAACCCGCGCCTCCTGAATACCGTTCAGGCGCTCTCACCACTGAGCCATGCGTTCTACTAGCCGCTGCGTCGAAATTCTTATACGCTTTATTACAACTTATTTATGTTGTTAGCATCTGTGTAGAGAGATTTTTACACGTTTAATTTTTATACGTTTTCGTTAAATGTCTTTTTCAATTTTCCTAAGTGTGGAATAACACTTTAAAAATGTTTAAAAAAGATAACACGTTTTTAATATATCCTCTAATCCACATAACAAAAATAAAAGAAAATATTTAAAAATGTAATTTACCACTTCTTCCGGTTATAAGTGGACTTTCACCAGACGCGAGCTCTTTAGTAGTAAACTCCCACCGGTCAAAACACTTATCCATATTTCTATTATAATGGTGATTTTCTAATGAAAACATAGAATCTAATTGTGGATTTTTATAAAGTCGTTGTTTCTCTATAGGCGGTAACTTTAACCTATCATTTTCTAAATTACTTTCAATGTGGGATAACATTTTCACTCTAATTCCATTATTTATAAATAATGTTTCGTCATTTGAGTTTTGAGTTAAAGTTTGGGCGCTTGGAGATACTTCGATGTCTTTCTTCTGGGTAGTCTCTTCTGTTAGCGGTGTTAGTATACTAATGTTATGTTCCACAGGATCAGATGACACTAATGGAGATGGCAAAAAAGGACTTTCATATAGTTTATCATACAACTCTTCGACATCATAATCGATAGATGTAAGCACTTCACTAGTGTCGCTCTTAGTTTCCTTGTTCTTATTTTGTTCTTCGTAGATGTCTTCTAAAGAATCACATTCAATATCAGAATCAAATTCAGTGCTTTCAGCTTGAACATGTTTTTGTCGGTTTAATAGGTCTTCTTCGGATTTGTCTGTGCTAAAGTGTTCAGATTGTTCGTCAACATCTTTTTCATTATTCATATTTTCATTACATACACTTACAAAGTCTCGAACCTGAGCAGATCCATTTTCTAAATTATTTGTTAACTTAGGATCGTTATTAAAAACTGTTTCTTGGATCATTTTCCGCAAATCATTACCAGATAATATGATTTCCTTATTTTCATATGTATTTTTAGAATCCAATATTTGTATAGTGTACTGTACTGTTTTGTTCTCGGTGATAGACACAAACGACGTCTGTGTCTCCAAAGAATCTGTGTGCTTATTTAAATGCAGTTCATTTTGTGCCAGTTCCATGATTGTTTTACTAGTTTGAGTAAATATGCAATTTTGTAGGCTTGTGGAGTTCAGCTGATCTACTATTACTTGTCCATATTTATCTGATTTAAAGTCTTCATCATCAATCGTTTTGGTTGTATCCATTAAATTTATAATACTCTCGCTCTTATGCAGTACGTGAAACATTTTGTCGCTGTCATCGCTGTCGCAAGCAATGACGTATGTGTCTTTACCAGATGAGTTGTTTTTATCGGAACTGCTGTCGGTGAAGTCGTGGGAGTACCCGGCTGATATGGTCACACTTTTTTGCGAATCTGTACACTTAACATCGCCTACAATATCTTCGACTTCTTCATCCTGTGAAATTAGTGAAGTGAAATGGTTTATATCACTTAAACAATCAAAAATTTAAGATAATCGACTTGCTTATGGAGTCGATTATCTTAAATACATTACGCAACTTACCATAATTATATAAATTTAGAACAAAAATTATATAAAATCACAACATGTAGGCGCTGTGTAACCACGCGACCGCGTGTTTAAGTACTTTTTAGATTTAATTGTAATTCTGACGGGCCATGACACTTTGAACGAGGAAAATGTCAAAGCTTTCACTTTTATTTCTGTATATTGTCCATTTATTATATTTATAAGAAAAGTTAATAAAAAACTTTTTTGTTGAGTACGCAGTATAATCAAAATTAATAAAAAAGTTTTGCTACAGTATATTAAGATCAAAATATTTTATGAGATATTGACGTTCTCTTCGTCTTCACACAAAGAAAACGTGGGATAAAAAAATTGTTAAGTAAACAATTAGTTCTCTGAATTTCAAAAAGCATTTTTCAGTATGAAAGAATTTTTAAAATCATGAATTTAACAATTAAAGAAGCTTCACGCTGTATCCCGCACACAGCAGGGTAGACAGAGGGAACCTAGTGTTAAGAGTTAATTCGAAGGCTTGCGTGTTAAGTGGAGGAACTTAACGCCGCGCCTCGAGCGCACTAGAGCGAAGAAAATGGAAATATTAAATATTTCCACCCCTCAAGTGGGAATCGAACCTACAACCAGTCGTTTACAGTCACACGCTTGTGCCACTGGGCCACGACTGGCCTACAAACACATCTTTAGTTGTATTAAAGAAGAATTTTTGCAAAATGATTATACTAAAGTTACCTAACAAGTAAATAAAACATACAAAGTAAAATGATGAAATATATATTCAGGTCTAATAAAATCACATCTAAGACTACATCATCAGTGTAGAACATTATCACAACAAGAGATACCCATTTGTTATATACCAATTCACACCAAACCATTTATAATACGTATAATTTTATAATATATTTGAATAGCCTTAATAACACAAAAAAACCTTATTCTTGAAGAAAATTCATTTAAATAACAGATTTTTCACTTTTCCGAAGACCCTCCGTTCTTCCTTTGAATGGCGGAACTCAACGCCGCGTTTTATATAAAAAAATAAGTATAATCTTTCGCTGTGTGGAAAACCAACCCAAATCCTTTAATTTAAAATCAACATAAAGTTTTAATCGTAGCTGACTTTCATATCATTAACTTGATAGCAAACTTTTTTAGATTGTTATATATAATCTGTCCTATTACTAAAAGAGAAGTATATAATAAAAAAAACTTATTAAATATCTGGCTGGAAAAAAACCTGCTGTCACATTATTAACATTTCATACTTCCTGCACCTGTTTTCAAAACAAAAGAATGCACGCCATTAAAATTTAAAATTGGCCACATTATATCAACATTATGCCAATAAAAGATCTTATTGTCTTAAATATACACGACAATGGCGTATAGACATAGGGGACTGACTGACATCTGACATATACGTAACCTATTTATAATTTGTGACAATTATCGAAATTTAGATTTTTGTAAAACTTAGAGGAATTTTAATTCGTAGAAGATATTAAAATGACTGTTCTAAGTTATAAAGAGAAAGAACTAGAACTTTCTAGATACATTTTTAAAAAATCTGTCACGTCAGACCTGTATGTCTATATATATATAAATATAATATAAGAAATACATCATCAAGCGACAATACTAAACATAATTTAATATTATAGATATATTCGAGAAGAAAACAAGTAGCATTGTCATTTCTGAAACACAACAACAAATGTTACATTCAAGATTATAATCTTAGCAACGAAATATTATACTAGGAATAAACAATTTTAAATATAATATATAAAATACACAATATAAAGACTTTTGTCTTAATAATAATCATATTATGCCAACTGATTAACAGAAACTTTAATTTTTCAATAGTTTTTATTAAATAAACTACAAATAAAATTTAAATAAAGATTTTTTAATATATAAATAAAATCTCAAATAATACAACAGTTGTGCTTTATATAATTAGATAGAACGAACAACTTTTTAAATAATACTTCCTTTTGTTTTAAAAAAAAGTTAAAAAGAGATGCCAACATAGCTTAAAACAGATTAAAAAAAGACTAAAATTGTATTTACGAAGTTTTAAGGAAGGAAATACCAATTGCCTTTAACTATAAATATAATAAAAGAGTAAATATTTGTCAAATTTCATATGTGAAATGATTTAACATAATAAATACATAGATATACTATATTTGTATTATAGTATACTTATATATATTGAAACATGTGATATTAACACACCTTACTTACTAAAAGACAACCCCTATCAGATCAATAAGGTCCTAAGGGTTTATTTTTTTTAATATTTTTTTAAGAATTTCCATTTCCCATACAAAGAGTACACAATAACAAGATACCACAAACATCTAAATAAATAAAATACCCTTTAAATCCAACATTCATAACAAATTATTATAGACTATTCTAGATACAGATTAAAGATATATTTTTTTGAAAATTTTTAAAATGAATAATTTATATTATATTATATTTTTAATGATTTAATTTAATAAATGTTTATATTATAAATTGTTTTGTTGTTGAATTATAGTTTTAATAATTTAGAAAAAAAAATGGTTTATATTTGTTCTAGAAAAAAGTAAAGGATAAAGCTTTAAAATCCTTGTCACTTAATACAGATGCCTCTAATAAAAAAAAATTATTTATGTCAATAAAATAAGACACGGCCAAGACTAACTATAATAAGTAATTATTAGTATAATAAATACTTATTTCTGAGTCTCATTTATCTTCATATATATTAGATAAAGAAGAATCTGTTTTTTTAATAAGTTAGTAAATGTAATTACTCTTTTTCAGTTCAGTTCAGTTCTTAAATTATTAACTGAAAAAGACTCTCTTTATTAGAACTTAACTTATTTTTTTAATTAGAGGCATCAATATGTCACTGTCATTTTGACATTTCATTTCCCGCCAATTTTCTTTTCTACAGAAAATATATTATATCCGATTCATAAAATAAAATATTGATCCTTTCATTTTGATATTGATATGTATTGTGTTAACATTTTATTTATTGTTTAATAATACATATAAGTACTATTTAAAATGATATTTAATATTTTATAACTTCTATAAACGATTTTTTTTATTTGAAGTCCTTCAATTTGGCTAATACTTTTAACGAATATAATTTAGAGATATACTTTAAAGCGATATTATAGAAGACATACACACATTGAACACCAATATATTATTTTTCATAAGTATTTAACCTATATATTAATAATGAAACATATTTTAAAGATATATTCATAGACAGAGTCGCACTTCAATACATGGTCCTCTGATTAATATCAATCATAAGGAGAAAAAATAAATTGTAATATTATATGATTTTTTAATAAAATATAAAAAAAAGCCTAATAAATGTAAATCTCCATATACAGATGTTGACAATCAAATTTATTTTCTTCTGTTAAATTCATTCTTTTCCATACAGCAAAATATTCAGAGGGGTCCTGTTATGAAGATCCTCCGTTCCCTACTCTCCGCTGGAAATCGACAAAGCTTGCTGAGTAGCGGTACTTAACGCCGCGCTTTGTCTTGTTCACCAGAGATGAAATAAAAATAATTAAATTATGTTCAGTTCACCAACTGGAATCGAACCTACTACCAATCGCGTTTACTATCGGTCGCTGACCCAATACACTACGATTGTTACATCCATAAATGTATTCAATTTGTAAACTGTATTAAAAAAAATGAATTTGATGTTTAAATTTTTTATTTGAATGTCAAAATCTGTATAATAGAGAATAATGCCACAAATATAAACAGTATAATTGTAATAATTATTTTTCAATATATATAACCTATAAAAGTTCTTTTAATTAAAAGAAATAAAAATAATAATAAAAAATAAAATATACATCTAGTAGTAAATACTTAAGGACGAACATATTTCATAGTATAGTATACACACGTGTAACGTTACAATACATTTTAGCACATAGAAGAAGAACATTAATTCAATATTCGAAAATATATTTTTTTTTAATTTTCTAAGTTACAGAATAAAAATTATGAAAATATTGGAATTCTTAATTTTAATTTCGAAAAAGTCGGAAATTTTACTTCTTTCGATTGTTTTAAGTTAAGGAAGAAAAGGGATGTTACAAATTAAAAAATAGGGATGTTACCTTTTGGATTTTAAGCAAATATCGGTTACGTTTAGTGTAAAAAAATATTTCGGATTTTAAAAGTTTCGCGTAGTTTCGGTTTATTACATAGTCTAGCACTAATTTATCAATTTCTGTTGTTTTTTTGCACACGACGTATTTTTAGCGCGTTATCTTTGCACATTTATCGTATGTTTTGCTGCAAGCGTGCGTCTGTAGTAAAATAAGCTGCCGCCATTTGGGACCACATTATTAAAATGGAGGACTAGAGGCACCTGTTAGTTAGAAGATTATGTAGTTGTTATATATTTTTTTCAAAAATTAATAAATTATTTACTAAAAAAAGTCATTACTTTATCGTAACATAAATTGTAATAACGCACTAAGTTCAAAAAAGAGAAAATATTTTTTAATAAAAGCAACAGTCACTGACCAATGATCTCCAATCATTATACATATGCACATACCTTCTATAAGGTAATCTAACATAGACTGAAAATAACACATATTATATACTAAATATAAGATGGATATTTCAATTGTTTAATTTGTGAGGTAGAGTTGGTAGCATTGATTTAAAAATCGATTACGATGATCAACTAATAACACATTAAAATGAAAACGCTTAATATGTGCAAAAATATATAGTACACACATACATTACATATACACAACATTAATACCAAAATCACCAACAACGATTACGACATAAACACTTAACAAACAAACAAACAATAGAACACGATAAAATATTTAAAACATATTTAAAATGTCACTGTCACTTCACATAAAAAAGCACCTCAAATTAGGAGACTGAAAGTTTTTGCATCTAGGTCAAAAATTAAAAAAAAAAAAACAAAGACGCCATGTTCGATCTGTCACTGCGAGTGTATATATAGGGGTGGGTGGTCCCAGGCCGCGTCTAGTCGGTGAGGTAGAGCCGCGCTAGACGGGCGCGCGAGCCTCAGCGCGGCGCCACGCCCGCCATGTGCTCCGCGTGGAGACGGACTATTTCCGCTACTATCATGCATTCTATGTCCACGCCTGGAATGAGAGAGTTGCTTGTTTAGAATTAGGCAGATTATTATTTTTTAACTTCACGTTGTATCTTGCGCACAACAGAGTAAGCAGAGGTAGCCTAGTGTTAAGACACTCCACATTCCGCCGATTTCTGGAGACATTACATATTAATTTGTGGAATACAAAGCCATACTTTCCCCGTGACCAGAGTGAAGAAAATTAAATATTAATTAATTCGCTCCTCGAGTATTCCTCGGAATCGAATTTACAACCAGTAGCGTTTAAAGTCACACTTTGTGTCTTTGCACCCTGATTGGCCTGGGACTTACTTTATATGTATAATGTGGATCTACTTTATATGTTTAATCGAAAAGTATCCACATTCCATCTATTTATACACGTGCTGATTGGTATATATAACGCCAACGCAATTTTGTCTTATCATTAGATAAAATTCAGTATATTATATAACACGTTAATAGGGTAGAATTTAGGCCTACCATCATCGCGCTTATTTATTGCATAGTCTATATGCATTATGTGGTTAATAGAATATGGATAGGAATCCTTTTTTCTGGTCATTAATAAGTTGTGGCCAGTCGTGGCCCAGTGGCACAAGCGTGTGACTGTAAACGACTGGTTGTGGGTTCGATTCCCACTCGAGGAGTGGAAATTATATTTCCATTTTCTTCGCTCTGGTGTCGAGGTAAAGCGCGGCGTTAAGTTCCGCCACTTAACACGCAAGCCTCCGAATTCGGCGGTGCGTGGGGAACGGAGTGTCTTAACATTAGGTTCCCTCTGCCTACCCTGCTGTGTGCGGGATACAGCGTGAAGCTAAAAAAAAAATTAATAAATTTATAAGTAAATAAATAAAGATCCTTTTTAAAATGAAACGCATACAAAAAGATAGTAATACTATTTTAATACTATTTAATAATGAAATTATACATACCCGCATGGACTTCTTCCCTCGTGAGAACAACTTCTTGGTTACAATCGGGCGTCACCAGGATAACCCTTTGTCGGCGAGTTTGCAGCATATTTGCTACCACCATCTGTAATTAACAATCATCATCAAGACCCTTGAAGCTATTAGAAACTTTTATGTTTCTCTACACAAAATTTTTGTATTTTTTTTTATTTTATATTTCTAGACGCAATATTCTAATCTTAGACTATCTTTTCTAAACGCAACTTCAGGAAATAACGCAATCCAACGTGGCACTTTTACCAACGTCGTACCAATGTGTTCCATATCACAATTCAACGGCGAATGAAACGACGTTTGCGTGGTAAGGGTTATTACATAAATAACGAGTTCTTGAATGATAACATGCCTTAGGAATAAAATGCTCACTCCAGTCTATTTCAACGGTCAATATATAATTATACTAGAGGCCCGGTCTGTTGTCTGTGGATTGCCTAATTGTTTCGTTATGTTGCAACCCTCGGGTGTGGATTTTTGAATAATAAAGTAGCCTATCTTTGATCTTCGATTATCAACTATATTTATTCCAAAATTCATTACAATCGGTCAAGCGGTTTAGTTTTTTCATATAAGTTTTCTTCCCCTATTTCAACCCTTTAGGGGTTAATTTTTGAAAAAAAAAGTAGCCTATGTTAGACCTATAGTTATTTATTACATTTTAAACTTCATCCAATTCGGACCAGTAGATTAGCCGTGAAAGCGTGACAGACAAACACACAGACTTTCGCATTTATAATATAAGTATGGATTATATCTGTAAATTGTTGACTTAAAAAAAAGTCCCGCTGAATTACTTGAGCCGGTTCTTCTCAGGTCTGAGGCATTAACTTTAGAGAACCGGTGGTAAATTTTTTAACGTTCAAAACATGAAGCATATAACTTCTTACATTGAGTAAAATTATTTGACTTTGACTTTGAAGGAGGGATGAAGAATGGGGATGGTGGGAATAGGGAGAAAATAAATCCATATAAATACCTTATGTTTATATTTTTCCAAGGCAGCCCTAGCTTTGGGTATAAGTAGATTTTCATCGGTTTCCAATTTGAAAGACACTACATACGCCTCCGGTACCCATAGATTGACGAGTGGGGCCAACATTTTTGGCACTAAGTGTAACTGAATCACTGGAGCCCCACTACCTGACTGCATTTTGTGAGTTGGCTGAAATAATTATTAATATTAGACTAATCAGTTTTTAGCGTCACGTTGTATCCCGCATACAGCAGGGTAGGCAGGGTAGGTAACCTAGTGTTAAAACACTCCGTTCCCCATTTTCCGCCGAATTCTAGAAGCATTGCGTGCTAAGTGGCAGTTCATCGGCGCGTTTAGCCTCGACACCAAAGCGAAGAAAATATAAATATTGAAATTCCTCGAGTGGGAATCGAACCCATAACCAGTCAAATTTTGCGCCTTAGCGCTATGACAAGCCTCTCCCTCTACTTCGACTGGCTACGTCGTGGCTTATCACAATTACCAACCAATTTTTCTTATTAACTGTGCAGTTGAGTGCTCGATGTATTAAATTTATTATACGGTTTCTAAAAACACTTCGATCAATACGATATTACTCACATCACATAGGCTATGCCATCAAATAATATATAAAAGAATAGTCAATACTTAAAATGAATTTAATTTTTAGATTCACGTTTTTATTTAAATAGCAAGATAGTCAGAGACAATTAGTGTTAAACCAAGCCGTTTCCCATTTTCCGCCGAATTCTGTAGGCATTGCGTGTTAAGTGTTGCAACTTAACGACGTGTTTTGCCTCGACACTAGATTCCTCTCTGTCTACCTTGCTGTATCCACAATACAAAACCTAAAAAACGAAGGGAAAAAAAAGACCATACAAACTTACAACTTTACTCTTAGGTATATAAAAATCTGATACAGCGGCAGCTAAATACAGGGTTGCTTTACGACCACAGTGGGCCAAGCACTCGCAAGCGGCCCGCAACAGCCAGAAGTAATCGGAGACGCTGGTAAAGGAGACGTATAGGAGCGCGCCCGTCGCGTGCGCCGCTTGGTAGCGGGCGAGTACTGGCGCGAGTGCGAACACGCTGTCCGGTTTCACTGGAATAAAGACAAAAAATGTATCCCGCACACATTCGGGTAGGCACAGGGAACCTAGTGTTAAGGCACTAAGTTCCCCCACGCACCGCCAAATTCAGAGTCATTGGAAAATTGAAACATTTCCACTCCTCGAGTGGGAATCGAACACACAACCAGTCGCTCTACAGTCACACTTTGTGCCTCTGCGCCACGACTGGCCCAACGTAGACAATAAAATAATATAAACAAGTTGAGTTCCGCCGCAATGTCCCAATTTTGGCGGAAAGTGAAGGACGGAATGTTTCTCTCTTTCTATGCGAGAAAAAGCGTGACGCTGAAAATAAAAATATAATAAATATCTGACACTATTATATTAAAATTTATTACTTAAATCTATTTCTTAACAAAACGTATAAAAAATTTGAACGCAACGGGAATAGGACGTATATTACAATTTATTTTTGTTCGTAGCATCTCTGTAAATACAGAGATGCTACGAATTTACATTTACAAAATTCCGCTACACGAAAATATTTTATGATCAATCGTTAGGCAAAAAGAGATTGCTATTTGTTAAGTAATCGGAGACGTATAGGAGATGATGAAAGACGCTTGGTAGCGGGCTAGTACTGGCGCGAGTGCGAACACGCTGTCCGGTTTCACTGGAATCGTTGAGTTACATTTGAGAATATATGCTAAAATAATATAAACGACAACTCACGCTACATAGGTTTCATATTTAAATTTATTTGCTATATGATTATTATTAAAAAAGTGTATAAAATTTTGTTCGTAGCATCTGTAGAGATTTTTACAAATATTTGCTATGCGAACATTATTTCTACGAAGACGAATATGACAAGAGAGAATGCCACTTCTTAATTATTAATCATTAATCCTTAGTTGTTGACATAGTCAGCATATTTCATATGCTTAGGGAAAATGTAAAAAAAAAACTGCGAGCTTCTTGGTAACGTTAATTTCTGTACAATAGGATGATAATCGTTAGTTTCACGGGAAAATTAAAATTAAATTAAATAGCTTCACGCTATATCCCGCACACAGCAGGGTAGGCAGAGGGAACCTAGTGTTAAGACACTCCGTTCCCCACTTTCCGCCGAATTCGGAGGCATTGCGTGTTAAGTGGCGGAACTTAACGCCGCGCTTTACCTCGACACCAGAGTGAAGAAAATGGAAATATTAAATATTTCCACTCCTCGAGTGGGAATCGAACCCACAACCAGTCGTTTACAGTCACACGCTTGTGCCACTGGGCCACGACTGGCCACGGGAAAAGATATTTATTTAATTATAATTGTTACGATAGAGTAGTATTTATATACCACCCTGCCTTAGATGTAATTCGAGCTAATTGTAAACACGTAAAATTAGAGGTAGTCTGCGACACTGTCACTTGTAAATGGATCGCAATGCTTATTACGTACGCTGCTTATTAGAGGGCGAGTACTAGTGCAAGTGCGACCAAGTTGAATTTTAAACAGAGTCAAAATAATTATGAGTAAAATTCCAGTAGCTATATTGTATATTCGAATGTATATAAAATTCTTATATTTTTTTTAGCTTCACGCGGTGGGTACGCAACAGGGTAGGCAGAGGGACACGTTTTACTCGATACCAGAGCGAAGGAAATGAAAATATTTGTCGTGGTCCAGTGGCACAAGTGTGTGATTGTAAACGACTGGTTGTGGGTTCGATTCCCACTTGAGAAGTGGAAATATTTAATATCTCCATTTTCTTGGCTCTGGTGCCAAGATAAAGCGCGGCGTTAAGTTCCGCCATTTAACACCCAATGCCTCCGAATTCGGCGGAAATTGGAAGTAAACGGAGTGTCTTAACACTAGGTTCCGTCTGCCTGCTCTGCGGGATACAGCGTGAAGCTAAATAAAATAATATTTCCCCTTCTCGAGTGGGAATCGAACCCACAACCAGTCGTTTTCAGTCACACGCTTGTGCCACTGCGCCACGTCTTGTATTATTAACATCAGTTACTTAAATACTCCTGTAACTCGATAACATCGAGTCAATAATTTTTTCAGGGTACAGTGAGTCCGCTTTTACAATAAGTTCCCAGAAAACGTCCAAGATTGTTCTACAACTGTCACAATTTAAAGATGTTGTGAAAAGACGTGTGTGTGTTAAAGGTTATTATCTAATTAAGGATGCTCGCTCCAGTTTGTTTTATAAGTATCACTATCAGCAATAAATCTGTATATCACAATTGGTTTAAAAAAAAAAGAAGTAACGCTATGTTTCTTGCGCCGGTTCTTATCAGGTCTGTGGCATTTACTTTAGTGAACCGGTAGTAAACTATTTGATGTTCAAATAATTCAAACAAAAAAAGCATGTATTTTCTTATTTCGAATAAAATTATTTTATTCAAACAAAAAAAGCATGTATCTTCTTATTTTGAATAAAATTATTTAATTCAAAATAAGAAGTTAAATTATATAATTATCGTATAGACATAGCACAATCGAAGCGGAACAAGCTGAAAGGTAACGTGTAGGTTTCTTAAAGAGCTTAGGGGAGCAATAAGAGGGTATTTCCCGGAACATACAAAAGCAATTGCGTACGATAAATAGTTTATTATATATTTTTAACGTAAGCTTGGTTTGAAGTAGGTACTAACTACAATTTGGACATTTTCCAAGTGTCCTTGACAACTGAACTATTCGTTGTGACCTTATTTGAGAACAAAAAAATATTATCGTTTCTTTTGTACATATTCAAATAACGTTAAAATAGTTCACACTTTTTGAAAAATAATCCATACTTATATTATAAATGTGAAAGTCTGTAAGTGCTTATCTGTCACGCTTTCACGGCTAATCTACTGGTCCGATTTGGATGAAATTTAGAATGAAAGTAGTAAAAGTTACTGGGTCTCTAACATAGGCTACTTATTTTTCCAAATTTAAAAATTAAAAATCAACCTCTAAGGAGTTAAGATAGGGGATGAGAGTTTATATGAAATTATAAATAATATTTTAATTTGATTGAATACACTGAAAAACTCAAATAGTTACTAATTATAGGATAGTTAAAAAGAAACTAGTATTAAGAAATTCCGTTTTCCATTTTCTGCCCGAAATCGAAGCATTTTATGTTCAGTAGCAGAACCCAACCTCGCGCTTTGTATTAGATATCAGAGAAGACAAATAAATATAATTTAACTCTGACTGGCAATCGAACCCACAGCCGATCTCGTTTACAGTCAAATGCTTTAACACTACGTAATGATGGACCCAAGTATAAGTCACATAGCATAATAAAGTTAACTGACACAGGAGTGACTTTTTATTTAAAAAAAAAAAACATTTATAAACAGAAACAAGTCATAAAAGTCGCCTATTTCAAAAATATAAAAACAAGTCAACTTCTGCATTGTAGTCTTTTCTAATGAATATACAATCGATCTTAAAAATGCTTCGTGTTTTTTTCTCATTTTGTTATCAAGGTCAAGATTCTCAAGATTTTTGGCCCAAGGCTGTCTTTAAGTGTGCTAGAGTTAAGTGGCGCAAAGTTCGTTTTTCAAGTATAATCAGAATGTCACATCAGACAAAAAAGAAAAGAAAAATGGGAAGGCCGAGAGAAACTAGTGTCAAGACACTCCGTTCTCCACTTTACACAAGAATCGGAGATATTAGAGCAATTAAAATAACTTGAATATTACCATCCCTCTTAAATGGAAATCGAACCCATAACAATGACGTAAATATTCAGATAGCGACACGATTGTTGATTGCAAAAAATTACTAAGTATCGTATTATAGTATAGTATTTTATATATCATGTGTTTTTATACATAATTTATAGCGAGTGCAATATACGCGATAAGAATTTGTATTCTTTTAAAATGAAATTAGGGACTCGGTTGATATATTTTGCGAAGTGTTTATTTATAGCAAATATATTTTCCCGTTCCTTTTTAAATAATATTAATAAATATGATACTTTTTAGAACATTCACGTTTCTTCCCGCAAAGCTCTTTTACCGTCTGACTACCCGTCAGAAAGAATGTAGTGTCAAGTCACACTTCGTTCTCCACTTTTTACCCAAATATGTACAACACATTGCGTATTCAGTGGGAGAACTCACCGCCACCCCTTTTATTACATACATTTTGAAATAAAACTATTTTTAACTACTTTTTTAATTTTAACTAGACTAATGTCCACTTGTGACCACAGACTACTATAAAATGTTCGAAACGTCGAGTTAGACGCGATTTATTGGGTAAAAATGAAAAATGTTTTATTTTAAAAGATCTTACTATTTTAAAATTTTATTACTAACCTGTGATAGTAGTATTTGGTCCTTGTTCTTGTAAGTCCAGCATGTCTAATAGTTTTTGTCCATTAAAATTACGTGTAAAGGGCTCCAAAGATTTTTGCCGATGCATAAAAATCACTGCATAACCATGTTCCAGGAAATACTCAGCGGAGGCAGCTCCTCTGAACCCTGCACTGAAGTTATCTACGAAGCGCACTGTATTGTGCTCTAAAGGGACTGTTGTACCACCAGACTGGAAATATTGTTAGAATAAATTTAATATAATCTATTATTTGTTACATATTACTAAATATGACTTAAAAATATTTTTGGAATTTCATCCTTTTTCTTCCAGAAAAGATATTATGTGTTGACTGTTGATGCTCCACACCACTCTTTTTTTAGGTACCAGTGTGAAAAAATGAAAATACGTTAAAAAATAATTCCTCTGTGTGGGAATAGAACCCACAGCCTATTTACAACCAGTAGTTGTCCCACAAATAAAGAAAGAAAAGTGGTAAATTGTAAATGTAAATAAGACTAACTAAGTGACTGACAATACTGTACAGTCAATACTACTAAGCATATAAATCTAAAATTTGGCACATAATTATATTCTAGCTTTAATATAATAACTCATACTAAATATTTATTTAGTTATTTAATTTATACTTACAGTAACTAGTACTATTTTGTTTCCATATTGATCATGTCTCTCACAAAACTCTTTGAGTAATGACCGATTGTCTTCAAAGTCAGTAGGAGGCAGGTGTTCTGCGAAGAATTCTTCCCAAGAACCGGTTGCCATTTTGCTAGTACTTTTAGAAAAGCTAAAAAATGTTATTTATATAATTTGAAAGATATACATAAAATTTACAATTTTCTATATATATTTAAATTTTAGTAAAAATATATTTAATTAAGATAAAAGTAATTTTTTTAAGAAGTCTTTTTCTAAGAGGTTGACTTAAAACACCTTATGAAACGGAATATGTGTAGGAAGTAATTTGGTAATTGGATTGAAAGCTTAAGTGATATTTGGCACACATTAATAGGGTCTCTTTACTTATGTGCCTTTACTTATATGATGTTGTAGGGATTCTAATTGTACTATTATGGAGCAATAAAATTCTAAGAACTAATGTACTGTCATTATATACTAAAAATATTTTATATTGTAGAATTTATGACTATGGTAATAGTAATAGAAGGAATAATTTTTAGATATTATTAAAACTAAAATAATATATGCATTGATGCCAAAATTTTATTGTATATTAAATATGAAGTACATAACCTTCCTCACCTTTTTTTGTACAAACAAATAAAGTGCTTAAACTTGTTACAGATATGACAGATGATATGTTTTACAAGAATTGAACCTATTCTCTATATGATTAATTTATATTACAGTAGCTGTGAGATAAATACTGTCACCGTCACATGATAGTAATGTTTATATCCACTATACATACCTAATCTTTTTTGTAGTGAAGTAGGTGTGGATAACACTCCTGAAGAGATAAGGTATCGTAATAAATACACGAGGAGAAATCAGAGTTTGAACTTTACTCCACCGAACACAACGTCACTGTGTCTACACGATTTAGGTTTAATGACTACGGTCGAATCAACCTGCGGCTTTATCGAAAAATCGATGCTTTAATAGAACATCGCATCATGTTTGCATAGCCTCTAAATTTTAGGGCATATGTAGAGTAAATGATTATTATTTTAGTTGCTTAAATAGTTTATATTTAATACAAGTGTTGTTAATTTAGATAGTTTTATATTGCCGCTAATTGATAAAATATTCTCATCGCGTTATCAGTTAGCGACAACCTGATTGACAAATGACAGATGTGTGAAAAATAAACGTCACATATGATATGACAAGTGACAATTTCTGAGGATAACGTTTCGTTTCACGAATGGAAATTACAATATAATTTTATCTGGTATAATATATTTCTTGCCATCTACATTTTTCTGTTTTATCCTAGTCTAAGAAACAAGGTGGACAAGAATTAAAGTTGTTTTGAAAATATATGATAAATGCCATCATTTATTCAATATTATATATTTTTATTCAAAGAGTAATATTTTTATTTTTTCTTTACATATTCAGTTGAAAGCAATGAACTCTGGAGTTAGGTAAATCAGTAGAACAGTGCTGCTACATTACGATGTTACAATTTAATTTAAATAATTTTATTGAAATTATTTTGCAAGTAGATTTTAGTTTATATTGGGTGTAAATAACAATATAGGTTTTTATTTATTATAGGTATAGATATAGGTTTTTATATATTATTTCTAGCATAGTATTATTCGAAAACTGACAAGTATATTATCTCAGAATTTTAAAATTTTATATATATTTAGGAAATTTTATTGTCCGCTGTATCTATTTCTTGTTTCGGTGGTTTCCGATCATCTACCAGGAACGCTGCTATCAAAGCAGATGCTGAAATATTTTAAAACATTATTAGTAGGTATATTTATTTATTTATTGGTTTATCACAATAGTATAGTTACAGTATTACAGGTAGAATTAAAACATAAAAGATACATTTGTAGTAAAATACAGCAACCATTCTAAAGTATGTTATGATAAACACCACATGCATACTATATATGTGAGAGAAAAAGAAAAAATAAAGCCACAATTATGCCTAAAAAAAATACAATATTTTCAAGTGAAACATATAAAGCAAAGAAAAAAATACATACAATCTGATAGAGTTTTCAGATTCTATTAATGAGCTTACTCCTGATTTTATGAAGTGATTCCCAAATCATAAAATTTTTTATTTTTTTTTTCAAGAATATTGGTATAGGTATACCAAGTTCTTTAAAAGTTAAAGACTCTCAAATGACAAATCATGTACAACTTTTAGTCAAATAATAATGTATTTTCTATTGAGATTGCGACGTGCTACTAATTATGTGCATACGTTTGCTAAGTAAATTAAAAATGGTAGTTAATTATTGCAAAGTTACCGAAATTACAAAATAAAGTTTAACTAACTAAAAGTTATAAAAATATAAATATATGAATACTTACATGCATAAAGTGCTGCATAAACATAGAAGCCCGCTTCGCAATTTGTTTCTAGCAACGCATTTAAAATTTGTACCGAAGCAAATCCTCCCATTCTAGTTCCTGTTAATGTAAATGATACTGCCAACGCTCTGTAAAGAAAAAAATGTACCATTGCTTTTTTTTAGTGTCACGCTGTATCCCACACATAGTAGGGTAGGCAGGGGGAATATTATGATAAGACACTCCACTAATGTTGAAACACTTTGCCTCGACACCATAGCGAAGGAAATGAAATATTTAAATACTTCAATAACTCTAGTGGAACCCACAACCGGTTGAGTTTACAGTCACATTTTGTGCTCCTGCACTACGACTGGCCTCTTTGACGCAGCATTGTAATTATTGCGGATAAATACATATTATTCTGAGTATATTACAAAAAATATATAAATAAAAGGACCACTTACCTAAGATAGGTAGGGAATAAAGCAACTGTTATAGCGGTGTACATTCCAAAGGTGACGATGCCGATTAGGTATGTAAAGAATAGAACAGCACTACCAATCGCGTTGGGCACCAGATTGACAATGATACCGCATATACCACAAAACGATGTTATGCACATCACCATATTCCTTCTGCCGACTCGATTGATTACCTTAAGATAATCGATTTTATGGATTAATATCAGAAGTTGTTTCGTTGTATACCTTTGGCACGTTTTAAAGACGTTAGGTACATGTCGAATGGCAAAACTCAATGTTATAATTAATGAAACTGGTAATACGATATGTTATAATTAATGAAACTGGTAAGACGATGTAGAATATATTTAAAACAAGTAGTCAGCCGCAACTTAGTTTGAGTGAACTTTATTACTCTTTCCATCAAAATAGCTTGAAAGCTATATAACAAAATTGTTTCATTCGAAACCATTCGGTAGTGCGAAGATGTGCGTGTGCTAACATTCCGTTTTGTTACAATAAGGGAGAAAATATATTTATTATTAAACGAAATATTTTTGTCGTGTTATGTAAAATTAGTTAAACTTACCAGGCTGATAAGTGCATTAACAAGAGACTGTACCACACCAACTCCAAGAACTATCAGTAGAGATGTCACATTCAAAGAACATGGCACTGCCTCTGGCTGTAAAATAGAATAAGATTTAATGAAGTTTAAAGCCTATTTAAAGACGACTAAATTTATAAAAAAATATTAAACAAGTTGACTTTATTTTTTACCCGCGACGGAACGGCGACTGTATATGTGTTTGGGGTGAGAGGTTGTTTGTTTGTTTGTTTGTTTGTTTGTTTGTTTGTTTGTTTGTTTGTTTGTGTGTTTGTGTGTTGTGTGTTTGTGCAAATTACTATGTCAATTATTTCCAAAACTATAAGTCCGATTTTGATACGGTTTTCTATGATAGGTTAAGGTTCAATTGGCGTATGTTCTTATGTATGTCTTATTGCCTTAACTCACCAGGGGGCGCTGCAGTAAGCATTTTACGTGAAAACGAATGTTTTCAATTATCTCAAAAAATAATAGTCTGATTTCAATAGATTTTCAGTGGTAGATTCAGGTTTAATTGGTGGATGTTCTTGAATATGTTTTATCGTGTCAAACCACCAGGGGGCGCTGCAGTAAGCATTTGTTTGTACTTTTTTTGTATTTATTTGTCTAAAACCGAAACTACTGCTCCGATTAAAAAGAGTTTTCATAAAAAGATTTATCTTTGCTTGGTGCATATTTTAAGATTTTTCTTTTTTTGTTACGGGGAAAGCTCACCAGGGGGCGCTGCACTAAATATTTGTTTATGCAGAGCAAAAACTACTAGTCCAATTTAGATGAAACTTTCAAGGATGGGTTCAGGCTTAATTGGTGCGTCTTTCCATATATGTGTTATGGTGACCACTCATCAGGGGGCGCTGTAATAAGCATTTGTTTGAGTTTTTTTGTGTAAAACCAAAATTTTTCTTATATTTATTTGTCTAAAACCGAAATTACTTATCCGATTGGTTAGAGTTTTCAGAACTAGATCAAGCTTTGCTTCGTGCATATTTTAAGATTTTTGTTTTTTCCTTACGGTGAAAATTCACCAGGGGGCGCTGCAGTAAACATTTGTTTATGTAGAGTAAAAACTACTAGTCCGATTTAGATAAAACTTACAACGATAGGTTCAGGTTTAATTGGTGCATCTTTTCATATATGTCTTACGATGGCCACTCACCAGGGGGCGCTGCAGTAAGTACATTTGTTTGTGCAAAACTAAAACTACGATCCGTTTTGAATGCAGTTCTCAATGATAGATTCAAGTTTACTTAGTGCATATTTTCATATATGTGTCATGTATGTTTACTTAGTGCATATTTTCAAGTATGTGTCAACTCTCTAGGGGGCGCTGCAGTAAGTAGCTGCTTCCATTTTTTGTGTATAACAAAAACGACTAGTACGATTGGAAAGAGTTTTCAGTATTAGATTCCGCTTTGCTTAGAGCATGTTTTTAAATTTATATTACGGTGACAAGTCACCAGGGGGCGCTGCAGCAAAATATTGTTTGTGCAAAGCTAAAATGACGAATTCGATTTGGATGCAGTTTCAGTGATAAGCTCAAGTTTAATTAGTGCATGTTCTTGGATATGCTTTATCGTGTTAACTCACCAGGGGGCGCTGCAGTAAACATTTGTTTGTAATATTTAATGTAAAACCACAACTACTAGTCCGATTGGACAGAGTTTTCAGTATTAGATTTACCTTTACTTGGTGTATGTTTTTAGTTTTTTTTACGTTAAGAACTCACCAGGGGGCGCTTCATTAAACATTTGATGGTGCAAAGTTAAAACTACGAGTCTGAATTTGATGCAGTTTTCAACGATAGGATCAGGTTCAATTAGCGCGTGTTCTCGTATATGTGTCTTGGTGACACCTCACCAGGGGGCGCTGTAGTAAGCATTTGCTTGTATTTTTGTGTGAAACCTATTTAGATGCGGTTTTCTGTGATAGGTTCAGGTTTAATTGTTGCGTGTTTTTATATGCCATATCACAAACTACTACGGGGCGCTCCAGTATAAATTAATTTGTTCCAAATCAAAACTACTAGTGGGTTTTGTGATTTTCACTGATTTGGTTAAACTTAAGTTTCCTAAAAATGTTGCGGTGACAATCTGCCAGGCGCTGCAACAGGCATTTGATAACCAGAAAGCATTGGGCTTATAATTTTTTTTGGATTTGCATGAAGATTAATATAAAGTATTTCGAAATTATGTAATAATATATAATGTATATCTATTCACTTTAAAAAGTTTAAAATAAAAAACAAAATTAAAAATTTTGAAAATACCCACGACGGTTTAATTGTAATTGAAAAAGGATAAAATAACTAGAAATCCCCCGCCTAAAAGAATATATGTAACGAGATGATGGGGACAACTTCGTCGGGGGCTGCCAGTTGCAACCTCTATTTTAAATATAGTAGCTAACAGTATAGATTTCGTTCTTAAAGTTTTTAAAAGGAATACCAGTTATCAAAACTGTAAATTCATATTAATATTTTAATTTTTTCCTTAACCTGTTTTAACAGCATGAAAACCTAGGAGAAGTTAGCAAACTTAAAGTAATGGCAGCTCCGACGAAGTCGTCCCCATCATCTCGTTACATATATTCTTTTAGGCGGGGGATTTCTAGTTATTTTATCCTTTTTCAATTACAATTATACCGTCGTGGGTATTTTCAAAATTTTTAATTTTGTTTTTTATTTATAAGGTATATTTATAAGGCATAGGGAGATAGATTTTAATGAAATGTTGGCAGAGTAAATTCGACTGTCCTGAAGTTAGTTAGACAGTTAATTAAGAAGAATACTAACATCTGGCTCTGCGTTGATGCCGCTTTGTATAATACCGCATAGAGTTAGATCCGAGCCCTCCCCTGTGCCTAATATCTCTACGAATTGGTTAGCGATTGTTGGCAACCAAACTTGGAATGCTGCGATTCTGAAAAAAGTAATAATTGCCACTTTAAAACTACCAATATATTGTTAACAGTATTAGTGACGGACATAAACCTATGTAAACTAAAAAAGTTTAGACACTTTGAACGATTAAGAAACATTTGTCGACTGGTCAAAATATTACTGCATAGTTTCCTTTTTGAACGTCTCAAAAGTTAATTTTCTCATTTGAAATTTATGTATTCTGAATATTTAATATTGAATATTCTGAAAATGTTTTATAATTTCCTATGAATAACGACAAAATTACAAACTTACAAAACGTTAAATTTGTTTTCCTGTAAAGTTATGTGAATGAACTTGAACTGGTTTACCCCTTTAAAATATCATAACAATATTGTTTAAATATAAAATGGCGTTAAAATTATACTCAACTGTTGAAATACAAAGAGAACTGTAATAATGATTGTGTTCTTCAGCAGTGGCGCTCTGAATAACGGGAGGAACTGTTCTTTAATTGATCTCGGTCCAGACGTCTGCGTATTTTCCATTATTATATTTTGTACCTGTTACGACATTTATTTATTTTATTTTATTTATTGGGAAGCCAACGCTATATACTATGATACAATTTATATTATCACATCTATATAAAGCTTATTACACAGTATATCTCAATTACAGGCTAACAACTTGAAAAATTAAAAAAAAATATATATTTTTAATATGGATTGTAGATTATACTCGTATATGTAAATTGCTATTATAACGTACAGTGTCAAATCCTATACCAATTATCAAATTACAAGTGCAGAACGAGTATTTTGATATTAGCTTTTCTCTGTCTACCTGCTATGCTAGAAAAAGACTGAAAATGCAAAGTAAAAAAAACCTTTATATAATGTTTCAGCTAAATATAATATATTAAATTTATCGTATAAAAATACTTTCAGTATGACGGTCCTGAGAAAATAAAAATACAAATGAAATATTACAGTACAACTTACATCAAATTCCTCTTTCGATCTTAAATTGTTCATGCGATGAATTTTCTTTAATACATTTATAGCTTCAGTCTCCCGCCCCTTGGAGAATAGGAACTTTGGACTCTCATGCATGAAAAACATCCACGCAGCAGAAATAAGACTAGGTATAGAGTAAACCAATAGTAGAGTCCGCCAAGAGTTCCAGTAAATGCCTAAGCTTGGCAGCTCGATAGAGAAAGTCAATGGGATAATTGGTATTGCCAATACTGAAACATTTTTAAATATCATTATTTATCGCTTTAATCACAGCGCGGCGTTAAGTTCCACCACTTAACACGCATTGCCTCCGAATTCGGCGGAAAGTGGGAAACGGAGTGTCTTAACACTAGGTTCCCTCTGCCTACCCTGCTGAGTGCGGGATACAGCGTGAAGCTAAAAAAAAAGCTTTAATCACGAAATTGGGCGGAGAAAGTTGGTCTTAATATGAGGTTAGCTTTGTACATTTTGCTATATGGGAAAAAGTCGGTAGTGAAAAAAGAACATCTGTGTTGCGGCCATTCTAGTTACAGTAAATGAGTTGAATATGTTTATCTTTCATGATATCCATTTTTAAATTAAACCAGCATAAAAATAATTATAAGTAAATAGCAGAGATAAATAACTTAATAATACATGTTGTTTACGTTTTTATAGTTTTTAGACCAAGTGTCAAATTTTTTCTAGTTATTATAAACCTTATTATACAATTTATATACCATAAAAACTTATATAAGTTGGCAAAATAGTATATATAATCTAAATGAGAAAATATATAATTTGGTATAAAAAAAAGTTTAATATTTAATTAGTCATTCTTTCATTACCTGCCATAATTCCTTGAGCTAATAAGAATATGCTACCCACTAGCAACACAACGACGTTACGCTTTGCCATAGGAACACTCTCACTCAGGATTGTCATAGCTTGAGAGTACTGGCCAGATGCTCTTAAATAAAAAATAAAAAAGAAAATTGAAACAATGAAAAATAAGACAATGAGAAATACTCCAAATCGGAAAGATTCAAGTTCTATTGCTCTTTCCCTCATAGCAGTCGAGTCTGTGAAATCCAATTTTCAAAACACTAGTGAAGTGTTTTTCACCCAAATCAATCAATTTTATTTGTTAAATTACAGAATTTAACGCTGCTCTTATCTTGTTCACCAGAACGGAAAAATGCAAATACATAGTAAAATTATGATTGTTCCACCGACAGGGAATCAAATACACAACCAATCTCACCAGTCTCAGACGCCATTCCATGATGGATAAAAAAGAAATATTTTCTATGTTAGAATCCTACACCCTAGATAGGCCACAGCCATAAATGTCATTATGTATATCCGTACCTCAGACGAAAGCGTTATATCTTAGAGCAGTGAATATTTGTCATATACAAAAGCTCAGGTGAAAGGTTAAGGAAATTATCTACTTACAATAAGGTAGCAGTAAATTGAAATATCATAAGCATGATCCAGTTAACGGAAATGCTAGCTAGCGCGTTGACAGTTGACGCTAACAGCAAGGATATGAGGAGAGTGAACCTCCTGCCGAACACATCTGCAAAGTATCCCCATAATACTCCGCCGAGAATCAATCCTGAAAATAGAAGTAACAAACTATTTTTAAAACATATATAAAGTTTTCAACGTAGTGGGAATCGAAATCACACTTCTTAGATACCGCTCTGACCCCTAATTCATACGTTCTTTATTTAGTTATATACAACTGCTTGTTACAACTTATTTATGTCATTAACATTTTCTCTTGCCAAACAATTGTTCGCAGAAATAATATAAGTAGCATAAATTTGCAAAAATCTCTCTACAGATATCTATACCGTCTAAGTAGGTATGGATTACAGGTAGAGTATTTTTACTGTGAATTTTTGATAATTTTGTACAATTTTGGGTTTCGACAGACTAACAAAATAAATTATAAGTAATAAGACTACTAAAACATTATTAGTTACAAATTTTGGCAAAATTTTTAATTGTAATTATCTAAATAAATAAAAAATAGATAGAATCTACGTTATTTAAAATAACATTTTTAGATAAAACTATTTTGATTCTATTATTTAATTAGGTGACAATGATTAATACTTCTTTTATCATTGAGGATAATGTGTGATTTTATTTCCAAGATTGCCTTTCTAAATTACTTGTCATTGCTATTTTTTCAATGCGATTTTTATTTTATTAACTTCACTCGAATATTAGTACTAATTTGCTATGGGCCAGTCGTGGCCCAGTGGCACAAGAGTGTGACTGTAAACGACTGGTTGTGGATTCGATTCCCACTCGAGGAGTGGAAATTATATTTCCATTTACTTCGCTCTGGTGTCGAGGTAAAGCGCGGCGTTAAGTTCCGCCACTTAACACGCAAGCCTCCGAATTCGGCGGAAAGTGGGGAACGGAGTGTCTTAACACTAGGTTCCCTCTGCCTACCCTGCTGTGTGTGGGATATAGCGTGAAGCTATATTTATTATATTTATATTTATTTTAATTTGCTATGTACTTTTAGTTTATCCTCTTTTATACGGTACAGTTTGTGTCCACAAGTGGCTGGATAATGACGATATATAACAATTTTATAGTAATGAAGATTAAAACTTTTTTACAGGATAATAAAATGTATTATTCTTCAGATGTTTTAAATAATTTTGTAATTATTTCAATCTGTAGTTCAAACTGGTTCAATTTCTTGCACTTTCAAATAACGTTTGGAGGAATGTTTATACTTTAACATTTTTAAATTGTTGTTGTATTGAGAAAACGTATATGAATCGGGATTCAAACAAACGCCTCTTGGAAACAGTCCCAGCGTCTTGATAGCTACCCCATACGTTAGGAACCATAAAATATTAATGTGTTTTATTTGCTCATAAAAAGCTGTGTTGGATTTTCGGACTAGCAAGAATCAAATCGATTTCGTACGGTTAAAAAGAGTTATAATGACATATTACACCTAATTATCTTCCATAATAAATTAACACTATTAACACTACACAGCGAAAACTAGCGGCTGTGGTGCCATAGTGGCACAGCTCATTGAAAATGTGATAGTTGTCGGTTCGATTCCCACTCGGCGAAAGATATACAATCTTTAAATGGTCATATTTCCGCTCAAGTGCTTAAGACAAATTGAGGTGTTGAGTTCTGCCGGACAACACGCAACGACTAAATTTCGAGAACGTGTGTTATGACACTCGGTTCTCTCTTACTATCCTGTTACGCTCCAAAAAACGTGAAGCTAGGACTTTATAAAAGTTAATTATTATGCCTGTTATAATTTATTATCTTGTGAAAAATATACTTTACCTACTAATGGAGCTGCTGCCAAGATACCTCTCTGTGCAGTGGTAGTGCCCAACTCACAAGCACTTGTGGGGATTATAATGGTGGTCCCATATGCAGTGCAAACCATAGACAAGATCACTAAACCTGATAGGGCGACCAGTAGGTAACTGTAGAGCCCATATCCTGAAAAGTAAAGAAAATACCAATATTTTTGTTCGTTTTCTAAATGTCTTTTTCAATTTTCCTTAGTGTGTAATAACACTTTAAAAATGTTTATAAGTAAATAAAATAAGTCAAATTATTACAATAATTAGTATTGACGAGGGTATTCAATAATTCTTGACATAACTAACAATTGTTATCTTCTTTGTAAACGCGCCGGTTGTGGGTTCGATTTCCAAAATGGAATTATTAAATTTAAATAATTATTTAAATATTAGGCGCCAGTCGTGGCACAAACGTGTGACTGTAAACTACTGGTTGTGGGTTCGATTCCCACTTGAGGAGTGGAAATATTTATTATTTCCATTTCCTTCGGTCTGGTATCGAGGCAAAGCGCGGCGTTAAGTTCCACCACTTAACACGCAATGCCTCCGAATTCGGCGGAAAGTAGGGAACGGAGTGTTTTAACACTAGGTTCCCTCTGCCTACCCTGCTGTGTGTGGGATACAGCGTGAAGCTAAAAAAAAAATATTTAATTATTGCGCTGTTAAGTCCGTCCGTCAAATCACATCATCCATCAAAACACAAATTCTCGATTTTCAGCGGAAAGACAAGTGATCACACCAAGCTTACTACCCTACTAAGTAGGAAATAACTTAAGCTACAAAAAACTGTATTGTCAAGAAAGCTTTCTTAGTAAACTAAGAAGGTATCTATTTACAAATAAACAAACGAACAAAATGTTATAATAGAAAATTTATGATATTTTTTTTAAAGTGTTTCTATATGGCAGATTAAAAAATTAGCGAGCCCAGTAGGCCAAATTTTGGAGCCTAAGTAATATAGCAGAGAGAGCCGAACGGGTATTGTAGTGGAGTATTAATAATGACGAATAGATTTCCATGTAGCCATTTTCATAATTCCCATATCCACAATCATACCAAATACCGAGAAAATGCTTATTTTTAGTAATTCTACATTTTAGAGTCTAAGCACAGTGTTGAATTCTGGCACTCCATACGCTATGTTTTAAACTCGGTCCAAATCTGCAGAACAAAGTCTCTTGACTGGTAAAACGTGGGTTTATTGAATCATAAAAGTGAGAACTATCCATCGGTCTAAAATAATTTAGATATAAAAATGCGTACAATCATTCAATCCAGTGGGCATTAAGTATGCAACTATCGTGTATATTGTCCCAATATTTCTTTTTTCAAGGTTTCTTAGTTTATAGATTTATTGTACAAAATGCTTACAGTTTTATTTAGCTTCACGCTGTATCCCGTACACAGCAGGATAGGCAGAGGGAACCTAGTATTAAGACACTCCGTTCCCTACTTTCCGCGGAATTCGGAGGCATTGCGTGTTAAGTGGCGAAACTTAACGCCGATTAAATTACCTATTGAATAATAATAGTAGTAGTAGCAGTAGTAGGAGCAGTAGTAGTAGTAGAAGTAGTAGTAGTAGTAGTAATACAAGCTGTGTATCAGTTTGAACTACTGGATAATGGTGTTGATATGGACATTGCCCTCTTCATAATTTATTTATTGTATAATAAATAAAAGATATTACTAACCCCTATGGTTTTGATAAAACCGATTAAAGTTATAAAAGAAATTGGATACAGTATACAATCTTTATATGTTATTGAATGTTTAATTTATTGTGTGTAGAATAATCTGAATAATCTAATATAATGATAAGAATAAACTAAAATCGTGAAGGAAATCCTTTTGACTCCTTACGAAAAGAAAATATAAACATAACCCGGATGTAGGACTGAATTCGGCTTAGTTATAATTTATATGAAAAAGAATTGCAGAATATCAGAATTCGTTATAAATGATGTTATAACAAAATATATCTGCCATGTGTTTGACATAACTACACTTTAGTATTTTTTTTTTTTTTTTTTTTTTTAGCTTCACGCTGTATCCCTTGCGGGGTAGTCAGAGAGAACGGAGCGCCAAACGCTACGGTCCCTGCATACTTCTTTCGCCTCGTCCACAGTCATCAACCTCTTCATACACGCCCTCCGGGGGGTCCTCATGCTTTTTACGTGACCTTTGGTCACTTTAGTATGCAGTGACATATTCGTCGCTAAGGTAACGAGTACTTTACGCCTGAACGAGACTTTGAAAAAATATATTAGGTATAAGAAATATTGCGGTATGTTTTATATTATAAATATCTGTATAAATTGTTCATATTTGATTGGGGCCAGTCGTGGCGCAGTGGCACGAACGTGTGACTGTAAACAACTGGTGGTGGGTTCGATTCCCACTCGAGGAGTGGAAATATTGAATATTTCCATTTCCTTCGCTCTGGTACCAGAGGCAAGCGCGGCGTTAAGTTCCACCACTTAACACGCAATGCCACCAAATTGCGCGGAGAGTAGGGAACGGAGTGTCTTTACCCCTGGGTACCCTCTGCCTACCCTGCTGTGTGCGAGATACAGCGTGAAGCTAAAAAAAACAAATGATTATTCTTTTTATATCAAAAAATATGGAACATCTCACCTGCTTTATTAAGAGCCTCCTCGAAATTAACCTTGTTGTCATCTGAATCAGCCATTGTAAAACAACACTATTATAATTTTATTATTAAATTATTACAAAAAATATAAATAATTATTTATGCATTACGTGTATCTAATAAGAATTCAACTTCAATTATACATTTAAGAGTATTGTATGCCCTAATAATTCTTTAGGCTGTTAATCGACGTAGGATAGTATCAGTACTAGGCAAAAATGTACACTTTATCATTTAATTATTTTAAAAACAAAAAATTATCAGATCAATATAATCACTATTGGGATGTGCTTATCTCGAAAACTCGATTACTTGGCGGAATGTTTGTGTAATATCTAGGTAAAAGCTAGAAAGATATAATTCACACGCTACGCTTTCTAACACAAAATGTTTTGATCTTATATTAAATTGTATTACTGAGCAATTTATTTTATTCAAAGTTATCCTTCTTAAAAATTGCTAATTTAGGGCAAATGTTATTGTTATTATCATCCTTTCTTGTAGATAAAAAGTTTTTTTTTTAAATAACAGGAATGATGTTATAAAAATAAGGTTAGTGAAAAGCTTCATAGTTTCAGAATAAAATAAATGGATTTCAAAGATGTGGTAAATCGGTAGACTTATATACTCAACTTCAAATGACGTCAAACAAACAATCAAAAATATATTATCTAATTTCTTTACGTAATATTTAATCGACATTTTTTGATATTAAAATATAGATAAAATTAATGTATTTACTATTTCTTTTATCGCGTAGCGTTTTCCTAGTGTGATAACTGTTTACAATGTTTATATGGTAATTGATCGATTTACTTGTGGTCCTCATGATTGAAAAAGACATTTAGAAAACGTATAAAAATTTGAACGCAGCGGGATTCGAACCTGCGCCTCCTGAAACCGTCCGGGCGCTCTCACCACTGAGCCATGCGGTCTACTAGCAGCTACGTCGAAATTCTTATACTCTTTATTACAATTTATTTTTGTTGTAGGCAGAGGTTAGAATCCCGCTGCGTTTAAATTTTTTTACGTTTTCTAAATGTCTTTTTCAATTTTCCTAAGTGTGGAATAACACTTTAAAAATATTTAAAATGTCCTTATGATTTTTATATTAATATTTACAGCAGTTTTATCACTTAATTAAGACTTTTAGACTTTTTAGATTCTTTTAATAGACTTCTAACGTTACTCATTAAATTTTTAACTTATTTAGGAGTCTTATTTTGGAATAAAAAGAGCTCTAATCAGATTAATTAACATAATATGATATCTGAGATTACATTTCTGATATACGTTATTAGCACTAAATGAGTTCGTGATTAATGTTGGACTGAGGTAGCAATCGTCGGTCTGTTGATACAATTGTACTACTGTTGAATTCTTGTTATATATTTGTATAGGTGTGTTGTATATGTTTTTCTATTCGTACATCGTAATATCTAAACGAATTAACAGATTTTTAGTATTCCTTTATTTAAATATATAAATTAAAAAGGTAGTATTTTATTTTATTTATCTAATATAAGTTTTATATCAATAATAATAAGCGTACAATATTTTTAACAACATAATATTTAAGATTTAAGATATCTTATCACTCCTTGTGCCTGAGTGAGCTTTTGTGGGTTTTCGGTCATCTACCAGGAAAGCAGCTATTAATGCAGACGCTGAAATATTATATAATCGTATAATCGTATAATGGACATTAAATAATTAATTTGTGATATTTTTCAGTAAACATATACAATTTGATTTAATTAATGCGAACTTAAGGGTTCTTTGAAAAAAAAAATACGAAAGATTTTCAGAAACTTTTCCCACATGCTAGGGCAGTCGAAAACAGTAAAATGTCAAAACAATCTGTTACACATTCTACATAAATTCAAGACATTACCGTTTGAGTGGATGAGCTTAACGCCGTGCATTGTATTACCAGAGCGAAGGAATGACAATAATTTGACTACGATCATTCTGCCGAGTGAGATTCGAACACTCAAAAAAACGCATTTACAAGTACACCGTTCCACAAAATCGTTAGAAAACTAGAATAGTTTTTTCCTTATAAATAAGGGACTAGTCGTCGCGCAGAGGCACAAAGTGTGACTGTAAAATGATTGGTTGTTGGTTTGATTCCCACTCGAGGAGTGGAAATAATTAACATTTCCATTTCCTTCGTTCTAGTGTTGAGGCAAAGTGCGGCGTTAAGTTCCGCCACTTAACACACAATGCCTTCAGAATTCGGCGGTGCGTAGGGAACGGACTGACTACCCCAAGATTCCCTTTGCCTATCCTGCTGTGTGCAGGATACAGCGTGAACCTAAAAAAAAGTGCTATAAAATTATTTAAACTTACATGCGAAAAGAGCTGAATAAACGTAGAAGCCTGCCTCGCAGTTCGTTTCTAGTAGCACATTAAGAATTTGTATTGAAGCAAACGTTCCGATTCTTGATCCTGACATTGTAAAAGATACCGCTAAAGCTCTGTAATAGATGATATGAAAGAATCATAATTTAATAAATGAATAGCTGATTGTTTTGTTTCCTCTTTATCGTAGAAAATATACTTTTCTATTGTCTCCACAGATTATACCAGACTCATTGTATGTATCTATGAATGAATAGCTTTTATTCAGTCTATATTGAATGAATATTTTATTAAAAGCGAATTTAGTTTTATTGTAACGGAAAAACTTAGTATTGCGAGTAGCTTTACGCTTTTTTCCCTATAACAATTGAGTTAACGTCGTGCTTTACGTTCTATTTTTTTTTAGCTTCACGCTGTATCCCGCACCCAGCAGGGAAGGGAGACGGAACCTAGTGTTAAGACGCTCCGTTCCCCACTCTTCCACCGAATTCGGAGGCATTGTGTGTTAAGTGGCGGAATTTAACGCCGCGCTTTGCCTCGACATCAGAGCGAAGAAAATGGAAATATTAAATATTTCTACTCCTCGAGTGGGAATCGAACCCACAACCAGTCGTTTTAAGTCACACGCCTGTGCAACTGCGCCACGACTGCCCTCTACTTTACGTTCTTAAGAAACTAAATTATTCAAATTACAACTTACCTAAGTGAGGTAGGGAATAAAGCAACAGCAATGGCGGTGTACAGCCCAATAGTGACTATGCCAATGAGGAAGATAAAGAACAGGACCGCGCTACCGACCGCGTTGGGCACTAGATTGACAATGATTCCACATGCTCCGCACAGGGATGTCACGATCATTACCATGTTTCTTCTGCCAGTTCTGTTGACAACCTTTAAAGAAATTGTTAGAAAATAACTGCATTTTCTTGTTTTTCCGGTATAGCAGTGAAGGCAAATATAGCCGAGTGTCAAGACATTCCACTCCCTTCCTAATTCCAGACATTGCATGTTGTTTGGTGGAACAATAATAACAACGCGAAGGCAGCAAGGAAGTAACTTTATATCATTCGTCCTATTTTCGGCTCCTATTACGTATTTGACGCAATATAGGGGGAAACATAAAATGCTAATATTTTCATCCCTAAACATCATCTAATCGAGATATTAAAGCGAAAGTTTTAATGACAGCCTTATGCGCTTCAATAGGTTTAATTATTAAGATCTCTGGTTTTGCGAATTGTACACACTTTAAAATTAAATTGTTTTAACCGTATTAATCATACATATTTTTAGTATTCAATAATATATTTTAGACCACGGACTGCTGCAAAACTGTAAAATGTTCAAAGCGTCGGGCTTTCTAAAATAAACCGTTAAATTTCAAAATAGTTACTTAAGTGTGAAGTCTTATTTGAAATTTCTAATAGATGTTTTAGTACACATTACAACTTATTTTTGTTGTTAGCATCTCTGTAGAGAGATTTTTACAAATTTCTGCTACCCAAAGATTATTCTACGAACATTCGTTTGGCAAGAGAGAATGCTATTTATTAAATACTCTAATAAAGCGCATAAGAATTTCAACGCGGAGTGTAGTAGCGAACGCATGGCTCAGTGGTGAGAGCGCCTGAACGGTAGGAGGCGCGGGTTCGAATCCTGCTGCGTTCAGATTTTTATACGTTTCCTAAATGTCTTTTTCAATTTTCCTAAGTGTGGAATAACACTTTAAAAATGTTTAAAAGTCTTTTTCTGATTATCCAAATATTATTATAAAAACTAATTATACCCTAATATTGCGGAATTTCTCGCTTTTCTCGCAAGATCTATCTTTGCGGAAAAACATGAAGCTAAAAAAATACAAAATAGTTGATAGAATATATTTAATATATATTTTTTACGTAGCAATGTTTAAATCCAGCGTCTCTTAGAGGCGTCTCAAAAGGCGCAGTCTTAAATATTGGTACGTCTAAATTTTCATATTTAAATAACCAAGAAACTATTATGTATAATTTTAAGTAAGCAGGACTTACTAAGCTGATAAGTGCATTCGCAACAGACTGCATCGCACCAACTCCAAGAACTATTAGTAGTGATTGCACATTCAAAGAACAAGGCACCGCATCTGGCTTGAAAAATTGAAAAACAATAGTAAGAAAATTTATTTCTTATTGATGGGTTAAATAACCTCTATATAACTTATAAATATAAAAAAATCTTAATAGATTTTGTTTTTTCTTCTAATTAACTAACTAGATATTAGAGATATGTTGACCTTGTGGCGACCAATATGTACCATTGTTTATATTTTGTCACTCCAGGAATTCATATTTGAAATATATTTTTTCTTACAAGTGTTATTATTACTATTGCGTACAGCTATTGGCAACCACAAAGTATACACACAGTATTGATTAACGACATAATTAACTCAGTTTAAAAAAACTAATTCAAAGGAAAACTTTCAAATTATTTGTTGACAACAATTAAGTTGAAAGCTTTTCTGATCCTGATCATCCTGACATGGCATCAGGTACATGCTTTAAAAACATTATACTGTGTCATTGGATTTGGGACTTGTGCAAGTTTTCAATTATTTAATATTTCCATTTTCTTCGCTTTGGTGCCGAGGTGTTAAGTTCCGCCACTTAACACGCAATGCCTCCTAATTCGGTGGAAAGTGGGGAACGGAGTGTCTTAACACTAGGTTCCCTCTGCCTACCCTGCTGTGTGCGGGATACAGCGTGAAGCTAAAGTTTTCAAACAAGCAAGTGAGAAAAAATAGTTTTGGTAAATTTTCTTAAATTGCTTGATACAAGTTAGGCTAATAAAGGCTTGTTAAAAATTATATAAGTTTTATAGTCTTAACCAATATCCTCTTTAATACTTACATCTGGAACAGCGTTGATTCCACTTTGTATAATACCGCACAGAGTTAGCTCTGAACCCTCTCCTGTGTTTAATATTTCAACGAATTGATTAGCGATTGTCGGCAACCACACTTGAAATGACCCAGTTCTTAAAAAAGGAATAAAAAAATATATTAAAAAAAAAAAGTAACGAAAATATTAATTTACAAAATTAACCTAATGTATCAAAATAGCTTCACGCTATATCCCGCACACAGCAGGGTAGGCAGAGGGAACCTAGTGTTAAGACACTCCGTTCCCCACTAATGTATCGATTATAATATTTAAAAATATAATAATTAGTTAATGCAATGAAATAGAAAAAACATTCAAATTGCTATTTTTAGATCAATTCTATGATATAAAATAAGACAATGGTAAACATAATTTTTATAAAAAAAAATATAAATTTATTTATATATTAAATATACCCATATATGTGAATGGTGAAGCCGTTGAACAAATTGGGTGCTTCACATACCTTGGGAGCGTGATGGACCAACTGGGAGGAGCAGAAGCAGATATGGAGGCACGTATTAACAAGGCCCGAGCCGCATACGCGCATCTTAAACCTATTTGGACATCTTCGGTAATCACGAGGCGCACGAAGGTCAGAATGTTCAATTCTAATGTCAAGGCGGTGCTCCTATATGGATGTGAGACTTGGTCGGTCAAGAAAAAGTCACCAACAAAGTGTTCGTAAATAAATGTTTGCGTAACATATTGGGATTCCATTGGCCGCGAACCATTTCAAATGCAAGACTATAGGAGAAGGGAGAACAGAAGTCTATAGACAAAGAGATCCTTCTCATAAAATGGCGCTGGATCGGACATGTGTTAAGAAGACCGGATAATCACATTTCCAAACAAAGCCTTGGGTGGCAGGCAAATGGTAGGAGAAAACCTGGCCGTCCTCTTACTACCTGGAGATGATCTGTCGAAACGGAAGCAGCTTCGGTTGGTCTGGGCTGGCAAGACCTGGAAGCTGTCGCACAAAATCGAGAGCAGTGGAAATCCCTTCTACGAGCCCTATGTCCCTGATGAGGGATAAAAGGACATCATCATCATCATCATCATCATATCAGATTAACAAGTAAGGTGATCGTAGTGGTCTGATTCCATCTTGAGGGAACAATTATATTTTAATTACTTTAATAAGACAAACTGCAGTTATCAAAGTTATGTTTAGTATTAAATCAATAAAAAACTATTACTTGAAAGCGTTGCGACGGCATTAAAAATATAACTCAACTGTTGAAATATGAAGAGTGTGGTCAGAATGATCGTGTTCTTTAGCAGTGGCGCTCTAAACATAGGAAGAAATTGCTCTTTAATAGAATTTGGTCCCGATGTCGATGCATTTTCCACAATTATATTTTTTATCTGTAACAAAAAAGATCATAATATTTTTTTTGTGTGAAAAGTAAAGTACTCCGACTACTAAGCAGTACTTTCTTGCCAGCTAAGTAGAAATTCTTATAAGCTTAATTATATTTTTTTTTTACGTAAATTCTATTTATTTTTGTTATTAACATCTCTGTACAGAAATTAAAAAAAGTCGACTACCAAAAGATTATACATATACAAATTAAAGAAGCTCGTAAATTATATTTTGTAACATTTAAAAATTATATGCGTTTTTAAGCGTTAATTTATAATACAAACATTCTTGTTAATTTATGTTACAAACGTTCAAAGTGTGTTTATGGCTCACCAGAAAAATTCAAATTTTAGATGGGCCCGTTGCAAAAAAAGGTCACATTTTTTTTATAATATTGTATATAGTAATGGTTAGTTAGGTTGTATATACAGTCAGACATTTCAAGAATCTATTTCCGCTTGTCATAATCAGTCCGGTTACTATTGCGGATATTTTATTAACTCCAGTAATTAAATATACCAGTCGTGGCCCAGTGGCACAAGAGTGTGACTGTAAACGACTGGTTGTGGGTTCGATTCCCACTCGAGGAGTGGAAATTTTATTTCCATTTTCTTCGCTCTGGTGTCGAGGTAAAGCGCGGCGTTAGGTTAAAGTGGGGAACGGAGTGTCTTAACATTAGGTTCTCTCTGCCTACCCTGCTGTGTGCGGGATACAGCGTGAAGCTAAAAAAAAAAAATCTAATCAACAAAACTTACATCAAATTCCTCCTTTGAACCTAAATGGTTTAGTCGATGAATTTTCTTTAGTACAGCGATAGCTTCGGTTTCCCGACCCTTTGAGAACAAGAACTTTGGGCTCTCGTGCATGAAGTATAACCATATGGCAGAGATAATACTTGGTGTAGAGTATACCAATAGAAGAGTTCTCCAAGAGTTCCAATGGATACCCAAACTTGGCAGTTCGATAGAAAAAGTCAGGGGGATGATTGGTATAGCTAACGCTGAAACAGTATTATATTATGTTATATTAATTTTATTAGGGCTTAGGGCCAGTCGTGGCCCAGTGGCACAAGCGTGTGACTGTAAACGACTAGTTGTGGGTTCGATTCCCACTCGATGCGTGGAAAAATTTAATATTTCCATTTTATTCACTCTGGCGTCGAGGCAAAACGCGGAGGTAGGTCCGGCCACTTAACACGCAATGAAACCAAAATTCAGCGAAAAGTGGGGAACGGAGTGTCTTAACACTAGGTTCCCTCTGTCTACACTGCTGTGTGCGGGATACAGCCTGAAGCTAAAAAAGGAGAGATAACTTTATTTTATATAAAAAAAATATACATACAAATGACTTATAGTTTTTTTTTAAATAAAGAAATCATATATTGAGCTATATTTAATTACCTGCCATAAGTCCTTGAGACAGTAAGAACACGCTACCCACTAGCAATACAACGACGTTACGTTTTGCCATAGGAACGCTCTCGCTCAGGATTGTCATAGCTTGAGAGTAATGGCCTGATGCCCTTTAATAATAAAATAGCAACAATTTAGTTAAATTACTTAAAAATCATTTAGGGAGAACGTATTAAAAAAATGTCATCAGCTTAACCATTCTGGTAAAAAAAATTGGGCTCATACTACATAATATATGCAAATAAAATAACTATAAAAAAGATAATTATGACTTGTATTAACTATACCAAAAGAACAAAATTCTCTGACTACCCCGCAAGGGATACAGCGTGAAGCTAAAAAAAAAGAAGAACAAAAGATGCATTAGGAATATAATAATTATATGAACAATTTCTATGATCCTAAGTATGTTCTAGGTCAAATCCCGGTAATAATACATTTTTTTTTACATTGAATAATTAACACTCTAAGTTTAAATAACATTATTACAAACAATATCTATGTTTTATAAACATTTTTAAAGTGTTATTCCACACTTAGGAAAATTGAAAAAGACATTTAAAGAAAACGTATAAAAATTGCGCCATGAAATGAGCCATGCATTGCTCAGTAGTGAGAGCGCCTGAACGGTATTCAGGAGGCGCGGGTTCAAATCCCGCTGCGTTCAAATTTTTATACGTTTTCTTTAAATGTCTTTTTCAATATCTATGTTCATAAATACATCTCCAATATTAAGAAGTTGATAGACAGAAAAAAAAACAGAAAATTCCAGTAGTCCAACACCTTAAGTTTGCTCGAATTACACTAAATAAAACTATATAAATAATTAATTTTATTAAAACTTACAATAAAGTAGCTATAAATTGCAATGCCATAAGCATAATCCAGTTGACGGATATACTAGCTAATGCGTTGACAGTTGCAGCTGAGAGTAAAGATATGAGGAGAGTGAACCTCCTGCCAAATCTGTCTGCAAGGTACCCCCATATTACAGCGCCCAAAATAAAGCCTGAAAATTAAATGGAAAAAGGGGTGTAATATTTGATTATTAAGTCATCGTGGCATATTAAAAATATAAAAGAGATTATAGAAGAGATTCGTTGTGGGTCCTCATTTGGTAGAATGATTATATTTTAATTATTTTCATATCCTCGGCTTGCGAAAGCTAAGAAAGGTATTGAGTTCCATTCTACTCGCAATGTCTTGTGGAAAATAGAGAACGAAGTTTGAAATTAGATTCTTCCTGCCTATCCTGCTATGCGAATAAGAACTAAAAAAAATATGAACGAATCGAATCCATAAATATAGCGTAAATAGCCAGACTGTCATATTTTGTCACAATGGCCTATATATATATATATATATAACATGAATATAGATTATCTTTTTCTGCTTGGCAGTTATCCCGACCTAGTCTGCCTTCCGACCTAAACTACTCCTCTTTGCACGGTCTTCAACATCCTCGATGAATACACCATTGGCTGTCATGTTCTGTTTCACGACATACCATGAATATAGATTATATTCATTTATGATTATTTAAAAAAAAAACAGAAAAGCGACTTTAAATAACATGTTGATTGGCGCACAAGAATTTCAATAATAAGTGTTTTTTTTACGTCAGTTACCAGCTTAATTCAAATTTTTCTTAAATATTCTAAAATAACGTTGAAGCTGGTAAAGTAATTTATACAATAGCTTTATTACAGTAATATCAGGCAAACTATTATAGATATTATTTTTATTAATATAAATTTATGTTATGAATTAACCTTATAAAGCACCTTTTGTAATTTTTAATATATATTTTACTAAACCAAATAAACTACTACATATACATACTACTTACCGTGATTTAGACAGAATATAATAGTAAATAGTTATGTTTTAGATCTCGTTTGCCATAGGGATATCAAAGAACGTTTACCATATGAATGATTTTGATATCGTTTTATAAACTTATATTGGATATATATAATTTTTCAAAACATATATAAAGTTTCTAATAAACATATTTTTATAGACATAGATTAATCTATTATATATGGTTTAAGTAAGCCACGTTGTAATTCATTCTTTGTAATCTAAGATTTTACCAATAAAATTAGTTATAATAAGAAGTCGATCGGAGATAGTCAGATGCTATTTCAGACTTTTTTGTAGATACTGATGTGTTCTTTAATATTATAGTACATTATATTGTTATATCATCAATGGTTATCGCATCGCATGCGGTGAGAGACATTTTAGGACCATTTTTTTACCATACTGCAACCGGTTCCAGTTATTTACAAAAAAAATCATCAAAATAGATCTTCTTAGTGAAAAGTCCGGCGGTAACACAAAAAAAAATACAGCCGAATTGATAACCTCCTCCTTTTGGAAGTCGCATAAAAATACAACCATTTATTGTTTTCAAAATATACTTTACCTACAAGTGGAGCTGCTGCCAAGATTCCTTTCTGCGCAGTGGTAGTACCTAATTCACAAGCACTTGTGGGGATTATGATGGTGGTACCGTAAGCTACGAACACCACAGATATAATTACCAAACCTGATACACTCACTAGTAGGTAACTGTACAGCCCGAAACCTATAAAACAAATAATTTCAGTTAACCTCAAAATTAAATAAAAACAATTGCAGTTTTTTAAATTTCATTTTCTTCGCTCTAGTGTGGAGACAAAGCACTGCGTTGGGTTATGACATTATGACAATTTTGGCGCAGCCGAGTGTAGTTCAAATTTCCATACCTAGAAATATTTTTCAATTTTCTAGGTGTATGAATGGCATCATAGAAAATGTTAAAAGGTTATGTTATTTTTGCACCTAACGCACTATAGCCACTCTTTTACAAGCCAAATCTAGACTGTTTTTCAGTGGTGTTAAATTGCGAAATCCAACGCTTTCTGTCCTACAAGAGTCTCGCTTTCTGTCTGAATCAAACCCATAACCAATCGCGTTTACAGTCAAACGGATCCTACTGCACCACGATAGTCTCCAGTGATAAATATTAAAATTATTTATTATTTTAAATTATAGTTATTTTAAAATATTTGAAAATGATTCATATTTTATTTAAAGAATTCTGCAAGTGCTATATTATGTACTATTACATTATACTGTAATGTAATGGATTAAACGTACTTATGAAACAGTAATTGCTACGCATAATTATACTATATACACGTTAAAATATAACTAGTATTTCCTGATTATATTTCCTTGAAGAAATTTCTATTTCACGGACCAAATGTTTATTTTATAAAGTGCACAATATATTTTTATATTACCTACATAATAATTGTATTAAAATTTATCTCAATATATTTTTTCCCTTTACTGAGCGCCTTCATTTTCTAATTTATTAATAATATCTTCTTAGTTCCTCATTAAGAAAAATCCTAGTGATTTATTTGAAAATGTCTATTTATACACATCTTGTAAAATACAAGGGCAGCAGCTTTGCTGACTGTATCCGTACTAGAAACTGGAATAGAGTACCTAATATTAAATACTAACATTACGCTTATAACAAACTTCACTTAACAAACAAAAATGTCCCTTCTAACTTTGTGTTGCAATAAACTAGGAACCGCCTCTTTGCTCTGCATGACGGTTAGAGCTGAGCGAAGTACATATTTAATGCTAACTGACTAAAAGTAGCAGTGAGAAAAAGTAAAAGTAAGTTCGAATTTTTTAAATGTTTTCGCTCGCGGTGCAGTGCAGTGATGTCAAGTGGGCGCGTGTGCGATTTCAAAACGTTCCACAGCCTAAGCCTATGGGCACTTTTTGACCATTTAATTACCATTCATTCAAAAACTACAATTACAATTGTCACCAAAAAATTTCACAGCTCACAAGACACTGTGCTCTATATCCCTGCCAAATTTCAGAGGTCTACTACAAATAGCCCAGGAACGGTTAAACCACAACGAAACTCACTTTTGACCAGTAAGAGCATAGCTACGCTCAGCTCAACCAATACATTTTTTATGAAAAAAGTAATTTTAAATTCTAACATTCATAAAGATATAATATGAACAAATTAAATTCCAAATAAATTTCTATTGCAGCAGTGCGTACATACACGAAGGTTGAAGATTCTATTCCTATGCAGGAATTCCATTATATTTAATTTCTCGGGTGAAAAGACAAGTCGTGGCATTAAGTTTCGTCA
Organism: Dryas iulia moderata; assembly: GCA_019049465.1. Lineage (NCBI taxonomy): Eukaryota > Metazoa > Arthropoda > Insecta > Lepidoptera > Nymphalidae > Dryas > Dryas iulia. The sequence continues at coordinate 10,980,640 of CM032419.1, read as the reverse complement.
CTCAACACGTAACATCTCAGTTTCGGGCGAAGAGCGGAGAACGGAATATTTTGACACTACAGTCTTAATTAATTAAAATTAATACTAATATTTCAAATAAAACATAATTTGCAACGTTCAAAACTAAACTATTCAAGGAACAAAAAATAATTACGAATAATTTTCACGGAACTTCTCACCTGTTTTATTGAGGGCTTCCTCGAAAGTGACCTTGTTGTCATCCGAATCGGCCATTGTAAAACTACACTATTTTACTAAAATTAATATGTAAATGTGGTAATATTTATTGTTTTATGCTTATATATAATCAAAAATCCACGTGCGTCTGATATGAGGTCCACACATAAATAATCCTTATAATTCTGTTTACGATTTAGGTTTAGTCGATGTACGATAACATCGATACTGTTTCAGTGAGATGACCTTTTGCGGCATTTCTAGTATAGTATTTATTACTTATTAGCGACTAGCTTCGCCTGGGTAAATAGAAATTTCAGACACTTTAATAAAACAGTTATTATATACCAATTTTGACAAGCAACCTTTTGTTTTATTGAATAAAGGAGGCAAACGAGCAGAAGGACCACCTGATGGTAAGTGCTTACCTTCACCCATATCCTCATCCACAACACTATAGGGGTTGAGGATGCGTTGCCGACCTTGAGGATGAAGGAGGGAAGGACGGAATAGGATGGGAATGGTGGGAATAGGGAGAGAGCTGGCCTACATGCCATCGAACAGGAACGCATTAACAGATATTTGTCGGTTTATCTTTGACATGCAAATGGTCGCGAGCCAGTTGAAGAACAAGTCTTTTACGGGACGCTATTCCAGCTGCGGAGGGGAATTGTATTAACCCGTCCTCCCACGGGTAAAATAACATTTAAATTGTTGTAACTTTTATGTTTAGGCACCGATTGAAATAAAATAAACTCTCGATGTTTTATGGAAGATTCCTTAAATATAATAGTGAATTTAAATTGATTTAGCCGTTGCTGAGATCAGATTTGTCAAACACACAGACAAGGTGACAGATAAAATAAAGGTATAATCGTTATTTGTATCTATATAGATAAATGTCCCCAACAATATATTTTAAATATAAGATATATTTTTATTAGTTCCATTTTTATGAAATGAGTCACTGACATGGAGATATTCGTTGGGACGGTATTAGTAAGTTCAAATAAAAATCAATTGTGGCCAAGCGTGTGCCTGTAAACGACTGGTTGTGGGTTCGATTCCCACTCGAGGAGTGCAAATATTTAATATTTCCATTTTATTCGCTCTGGCGTCGAGTTAAAGCGCGGCGTTAAGTTCCGCCACTTAGCACGCAATGCCTCCGAATTCGGCGGAAAGTGGGGAACGGAGTGTCTTAACACTAGGTTCCCTCTGCCTACCCTGCTGTGTGCGGGATGCAGCGTGAAGCTAAAAAAAAAACATAGTATAATATACGTCATTTTTAAAAGTTTTATGTTGCAATCGATGTAATTTACTCAAACTTTGCTATTTATTAATATAATAAAATATTTGTCTTGTAAAATTTTTAAACATTTAAAGTGTTATTTCACACTTAGTAAAAGTGAAAAAGACATTTAGAAAACGTATAAAAATTTGAACGCAGCGGGATTCGAACACGCTCTACCTGGGTGATCCATGATTACTCAGGAGGCGCGGGTTCGAATTTCGAACTCGAAAATTCGAAAATTTTTATACGTTTTCTAAATGTCTTTTTCTCTTGTAAAAATCAAATCAGCAAGTGCAAACCCTAAATGTACATTATTTTTCACACATTACCATTTTAAATAATTTCAATTTCAATTCAAAAATGAAAGATATATTATAATTAAATACTATTTATTTTATTAATAATATTACAGTACATATTTATTATTAACCTAAAAATTCGAATTCAGTACATTTCTTCGCAAAGAAATCTTACTTAATACTATCTTAAGGGCTAAAATATTTACAATTACACATAAATTATATACATACAAGAAGGTAGCTATATTAAAATATAGCTTAGGAACTGTAAGTCATTAAATTTTTAAGTAAATATATGGAAAATAGTCTAAAAAAGGCATTCAAAAAGTTATTTTCAATATAACGACATTATAAATACATTGAAAAACAGAGTAACATATTTCAATGTATATATTTTTTTATTTTGGACCAGTAACTGTGATCTAGTCCACTTTATCTAGATGTTGACATCTCGCTATGGCGAAAACGTTATAAATAAAAACTTTACTAACGCTCAAAACTCGCGCTGCCTGAGCGACGTATACACGAGAAACTACGTATAGACGAAAATGCAGAAGGAGCAGAAGTGGTCGCCATGGCCGAAATCGGTCGGAAGAATCATTGACGAAAATATATTTCAATTTTCTTCGCTCTGGTGTCGAGGTAAAGCGCGGCGTTAAGTTCCGCCACTTAACACGCAAGCCTCCGAATTCGGCGGAAAGTGAGGAACGGAGTGTCTTAACACTAGGTTCCCTCTGCCTACCCTGCTGTGTGCGGGATACAGCGTGAAGATAAAAAAAAATACTTTTCCCTTCCAAACCTTGAAGCAAAAAAAAAACAAAAAAAAAATGTATTTCTAACGTATAACTTTAAAAATGCTAGCATTTTACACTTCTTTTCCATATAAACTTCAGGTATGTCATATTTCATACTCCTCCGATCGCATAAATATCGTACAAAAGAAAGCTAAGTATTTCCTGTTTTTTTGATAGTAACGTTTGATTTCAACATCTCTCTAAGCCATCTTTTACCTAATTTTGCTGCTTAGAGCTTTGATTTAATCACTCTAAAAAAGTGTAAAAGTCTGATAACCTCTTCTTCACTTACTTTACATAAAATAATTTTATTAGGACAATCAGTAGACATGCTGTGACAAATCTCGTCGTTGTTATTTTCCTTCCATGACACAAAATTCACAATACATTTTTGTACAATTTAAAGTTAAACACATAACCGTTACAATTAATATCCCTAAAGTATCTTTGGAGATCCATACTTAAGCCTCATTCATCTCTTGACTTTATTATCACAGTAATTGCGTTTATTACGTTCATTGGTTAGGTTTTTTATCTTTAGGCAGGAAGAGCCAGGCGAACACTACAGCACCTGTAAGAAAAATATATTTTATTTGTAAATATGTACTAACAATGTAAAAGTATTTATTTTTTCGCTTTTTGTATATTATGGTCCTTTATATCATGAAAATTAACAATTGGTGTATGAAGATTAAAAGACTATAAGTCTTTTTGCTGTTTAACTAAAATAATGTAAGTAATGTATATGAAAACTAAACATAGAAAATTTGAGAGTACACAATTTAAAAATAAGAACTGAGACCAAAAGAAATTACATTTTGTAGCCAATATTTAATATCTATAAAAACATATCGTAGCGAGACTCGAAAACGCGCCTCCAGGATCCCGTGCGGAAAAGTATAAATTAGGGGTCAGGGCGCTTAGATCGTTTCCAGAAGTGCGGGTTCGAGTTCCGTTACGGTCAAATTTTTATACTTTTTCTAAAAACATTTTTTACATCCTAAGTATGTGAATAACAATAAAAAATTTAAAAAATATAAAATATATACTTACTGAGTAGAAGTGCAGCCCAGCCATAAAACGTGGCTTCACAGTTGGCAGTGATGAGAGGGCCGATAGCGTTGACACCCAAAAACGCGCTGGATCTGCCCAACATGACTGACAGACAGGACGCCATGCCTCTGTGTATAAATAATATTTCATATATTACATAAAGGTTAATTTCACATAATATTAATTTTAAATTTCTTAAAACTAATTAATTATTTAACGGTGGTGAAACATGACAAAAAACATGACAACATCTTTTAACAATCAGCAAAAGAAATTATTTATTTTACTGCTTAGAATAAAATATTAAATACTGTATTTTATTTAGCTTCACGCTATCCCTCACATAGCAGGGTAGGCAGAGGAAATCTAGTGTTAAGACACGTTCTTCACTTTCCCCCGAATTCTGGAGGCATTGCGTGTTAAGTGGCGGAACATAACGCTTCGCTTTAACTCGACTCGCGTCACCACGCGTTGAGTGGGAATCGAACCCACAACCAATCGCGCTTACAGTCACACTTATGTGCCCCTGCCCCACGCCTGGCCTGTTAAAAATATAGTATTAATTAAAGTTAAACAAATTATTTATTTTACTGATTGGTAGGAGTTACTGATTGTATATGTGGTAAGAAATTATTAAGACATGTGTCGTCATTCAACACGGTATTTCTCGATTTCAGGTAAAAATTGGACTACAGAATGTCTTAACACTGTATGTATATATTATAAAGACATGTAAGGGAAAAGAATGAGGACGCTATAATATTAAAATAAAGCATAACTTACCTCAATGACGTCGGATAGAGTTCTACGAAGTATACGCTAAGAATTCCCATGGAGAGCGCGCATAGAAGGAAGACGAAGAAGAAAATTCCTCCAGCTAATGGAACTGGTACCAAGTTTAGAAGAATCGCAGCGAGACCTGATGCCTAGAATAAAAAATACAACGATTTGTAAATAAATAGGACTTTTCTGTAAAATTGGGTTGCTTTTTATTAAAAATATAATTCATTTCATTAAATGTATCAAAGAACCTAGCGTTGAGACACTCCGTGCGTCTTTGTCAGTGCGTAATTAAGGCTTTTTGTAGTTTTGATTAACGCTACCCAATGCCGCACTTTTCTTAGGTAATAAAGAAGAGATGAAAATAACTTAAATAAATTGAACCCACAGCCAATTACGGTTATAGTTTATTTTTTTTTAGCTTCACGCTGTATCCCGCACACAGCAGGGAGACAGAGGGAACCTAATGTTAAGACACTCCGTTCCCCACTTTCCGCGCAATTCGGAGGCTACGCAAGCCTACGTTAAGTGGCGAAACTTAACGCCGCGCTTTACCTCGACACCAGAACGAAGAAAATGGAAATATAATTTTCACTCCTCGAGTGGGAATCGAATCCACAACCAGTCGTTTACAGTCACATGCTTGTGCCACTGGGCCACGACTGGCCACAAGTTACAGTTGATAATATCCAACCGTTAATTATTATACCTGGCCCGAATATTTACAAAAAGTAGAGAGTATATTTATATGCTTACAGTTAAAATGCCCATCATGCCAAACTTCTTCCGAGAGCCGCAAGTGAGAGATAGCACCAGGTTCATAGAACAAGCGAGAGCTCCGTACAACATTGCTGACATTAGGGTAGTGTCTTGTATTTTGTCATCACAAACTTCCGCGACCATCTGAAATATTAAATGATATTATTATTATATAATAAAGAGATAAATATTAGGTTAGTGTTAGTTGGTATGTTTAAAGAACAAATACATTTTATCTATATAAAGAACAAATAGTATTTTTTAGCCTGTATTTATATATAAGTTTTCCTTTGGTATAGTTAGGAAAACTATGGTATCAACTTTAATCACTGGACTTGTAACCTCGGAATTTCTAACTAAGCGAGAAATGGCCCAGAGGCCAGTTGTAGCGCAAGTGTGACTGTAAATACAACGGGTTGTCGGACTCGAGAAATGGAAATATTGAATATTTCCATTTTCTTCGCTCTGGTATTGAGGGAAGAAGAAAGCGCGGCGGCATGGCTCCGGAATGCGGCTAAAAATGGGGAACGGAGTGTTTTAACACTAGGTTGTCTCTGCTTTTCCTGTAGTGGGCGGGATACATTGTGACGTTAGATAAAAATAAAAATAGTAAGCAAATAATCTTATAAAAAAGTCAATATTAAAGTTAAAAATAATATAAAACGTACTGTATTATTTCCAGTCATCGTGCTGACGTCAGTAGAGTAGCGGATGACAGTGCAAAGATTCATGCCTTCGCCCGCGCCCGTCGCCAGGACAACGAATAAGTTGTTCATGATGTATGGCAGCCACAGAATGAAGCCGCTACCTCTGGATTTAGAAGAATTAAGTATTATTAATAATTGTTATTTAAGATCATATATGATTATGTAATACATATATTATTTTATTATATTTTTATGCAATTAATTCAACATTACGATTTGTAAAATGATACAAAAAATATATAATTAATATGGTCTATAGTATGTAAGTTAAGTACGAGTATTTCGTTTTTATCTAGTTTTACTACCTCGGGCCTAATGTATCAAATGGCTATGCTGTCTTAGGAAATACAAATTCTTTTACGAATATGCAAATTTGTAACTTATTTAGAACGTAAAGCGAATTAAAAATTAGTCATTAATGAGTCATTCAGGGGCTTGGCAAATCTAGTACGTAATCACAATCTCATCTGCCAGTATAGTTATAATACAGAATCAATGGACAATGAAATACCTTAAAATATCAATTGCCTCGTTTACGATTTAATCTTAAAATTAAAATTAAAATTAAATAGCTTCACGCTATATCCCACACACAGCAGGGTAGGCAGAGGGAACCTAGTGTTAAGACACTCCGTTCCCCACTTTCCACCGAATTCGGAGGCTTGCGTGTTAAGTGGCGGAACTTAACGCCGCGCTTTACCTCGACACCAGAGCGAAGAAAATGGAAATATAATTTCCACTCCTCGAGTGGGAATCGAACCCACAACCAGTCGTTTACAGTCACACTCTTGTGCCACTGGGCCACGACTGGCCACAATCTAAATCTTGTCGATCTAAAAATTTAGTACATCATTTATAAGAAGATGAGAAGAAAAGTAAAGTATAAGCTTAAAATACTTACGTCATATAAATGATGATGACGAGATAGAAGAGTTTGAGTGTAACTTTAAGTAGAGGAGGCTTCAATAAAGCAGCTGTTTGTTGCCATATTGCCTTGAAGAATGACTCTTGATTGTCTTTCTGGTCTGCTTCGTCTGTCAGTTTGGTGATCTGATAATAAATAGTCAAAATAATTATAGGTACTTTTAAACATTTTTAAAGTGTTATTCCAAACTTAGGAAAATAGAAAAAGACATTTAAATAAAACGTATAAACATGTTGAACGCAGCGGGATTCGAACCCACGCCTCCTGAATACCATCCAGAGATCCAACCATCGAAACTTACTTCTTTTTGTACGCTTTATTACAGCTGGTAGTAGAACGCATGGCTCAGTGGTGAGAGCGCCTGGACGGTATTCAGGAGGCGCGGGTTCGAATCCCGCTGCGTTCAAATTTTTATACGATTTCTTTAATTATAGGAAATTGATAACATCAAGAAAAAGGAATTAACCGTCTAGTATTTACTTACAGGAAAGTTATCAGCTTTGTCTCCCGAATTACAGGCATAGATTTTCTTCAGGACTTCTAAAGCTTTTTCATGTTGTCCTTGCGATATCAGGAACTTAGGGCTTTCGTGGAAGAATCGCAGGAGTATAGCAGTCGCCGCGCACGGTATAGACATCACCAAGGCGAGAAGGCGCCATGGTCTGTATTGAATACCGAGAAACTCGATCCAGTAGGCAAAGTTCATAGGTAGGATTGGATATGCGAAAACTGAAAAAAATTAAGGAAATTAATAATATTAATACCTGTTTGTTTTAATTTTAGTTTTATGATAGTGAAGTATTAGCCTCCGTTACTTTAAATACAAAACGATAATCTGCATTATAGATATTTAAGGTATGTATGTATTTAAGTTATATTTAAGGTGATGGAGGTAAAAAATGGATGTAAAATAGGGAAAATCTAACTTTTAATAAAATTTATTACTTCAAAAATACGAGACTATACCAAATATAATGCACTTTAAGATTTTTTTTAATATATATACTTTCTAATATAGGTATAGGCGTCATTGCGCATTGTGATAGGGTACACATTCGGGGTAAATGATTATATTTCAATTATTTTCCTATCCAAAATTAAAATCCATGGCATTGAGTTCTCATATGAATCACTCAATAGGGATCTGAGTGTCTCGAATTCGAAAACTAGAGATCGAAGTGTCTTGACACTAGGTTCTCCATATTTACATTTCATATGTAAACATATAATTTGTATACTCACGCGCAACGGTAGCCTGTGAACACATTAACGCACAATTGCATAACAGCATCGAGCGGCCTCGCGCGCGTGCGGAACAGCTCTCTCCTAGCAGCGTATACGCCGCCGAGTTGCTAGCGGATGTGCTATGAACAAATATTTAACTTAAATAAACAAATTATGGAGGCCATCGCGGCGTAGTGAGACGGCTTCTGATTGTAAATGCTATTGGTGTTGGGTTCGATTCCAATTCAACAATTTTTTTTTTAGCTTCACGCTGTATCCCGCACACAGCAGGGTAGGCAGAGGGAACCTAGTGTTAAGACACTCCGTTCCCCACTTCATCATTCAACAAATGATATCATTTAATTTACCCCTGGAAGGGCAAAATGCTGCGTTGATATTTGCTATTTAAATTTGTCGTAAAACAGAGAACACAGTGTCTCGTAAATAAGATCTCTCTGACTACTCTGCTATATGTGTAAAAAAAATTGAAATGGACGTTGTAATGAAAATATAAACATTTAAAACTCTTATTAGAAATATTGTATTATGAGTGACTAGGGAAATAATTTAAAAGGTTTATTTCATTCATTTTCATTTTTGTAAACGAATTTGTTATTTACTTTTCTTCTTTTCCCTTAACTTTTCTAATCGGTTCGCCATTTTGTATTTAATTTAGGCACGTTGAGTGCCATCAGAGAAGGCAAAAATGCTAATAACAATAAAAAAGATTGATATTTTGCAGTTTTCGTTTATACAACTTTAATTACGTTTAATTTTATATTTCCTTGTTCGTATAATTATCATAAGAGTGAATATAATGATGATAATTCAATCAGTAGCAGAAATTGTATATTTAAACATACTCTTATTTAGTGGCCAGTCGTGGCCCAGTGGCACAAGAGTGTGACTGTAAACGACTGGTTGTGGGTTCGATTCCCACTCGAGGAGTGGAAATTATATTTCCATTTTCTTCGCTCTGGTGTCGAGGTAAAGCGCGGCGTTAAGTTCCGCCACTTAACACGCAAGCCTCCGAATTCGGCGGAAAGTGGGGAACGGAGTGTCTTAACACTAGGTTCCCTCTGCCTACCCTGCTGTGTGCGGGATATAGCGTGAAGCTATTTTAATTATCTTTATTTGTATATTTAAACATACTCTTATTTAAAGAAAATGACAACTAAATTGTAACTTAAGCATACTCCATTTACAATGAGCGTATTTTCCCAAACATATTTATTTTTATAATCTAAAATAATTATTTAGAATTCTCAGGCTGATATAACCAAATAGACTGGTATATTATCGCGATGACATTTACTTAGCAAGATGGCTACGTCATGTGTACGTAATTAAGATTCCATAATTAATCAACAGATAATTAATATTTTTAGCAAATCCATTATCGGTTCAATCTTTCAAATTCAGCATAACTTGAAAAATTCGTGAATCGTTTTTTTTTTTATATTTTTATAAAATTTCTTTACAATTTGTTTATTTTAATAAAAAAATAGAGACCATTGGTTACATACAAAGAAAAGTTTTATGATTTTTTGGTGATAGTTTTAGCTACGTAAGATTTTCGTACACTGATTTACTGACTTTAATAAGACCTTTTGTTTTTGACCTTTTCTTAATAAGAACTTTTGTTTTCGAAATTTTTACACATTTTAAAATAAATTAATTCTATTTTAATAATGTCTACCTCTGTTTTCTAAATTGTATTTTCGAATACCAAAAATACGAGATTAATTCAGATATATAGTCGCATTTCAAAATTATTTATAGATACGAGTATATTATATGAATTTAACAAAGGGGCCAGTCGTGGCGCAGAGGCACAAAGTGCGACTGTAAAGTGAATGGTTGTGGGTTCGATTCCCACTCGAGGAGTGGAAATATTTAATATTTCCATAGTCTTCGCTCTGGTATCGAAAATCTGGTAAAGCGCGGCGTTAAGTACCGCCACTTAACACGCAATGCCTCCAAATTCGGCGGAAAGTGGGGAACGGAGTGTCTTAACACTAGGTTCCCTCTGACTACCCTGCTATGTGCAGGATACAGCGTGAAGCTAAAAAAAAATATAACAAAGGAGTGTCAATAAAAAATAATTAATTACATGACGTTTGCTTGTCGTGTAGTGACGTCGGTATCTGATGATTTTTATGTACACGAGATACCGGACCTAGGTTCAAAATATATTTGTTTGCAAATCATATCTACCTTATCACTATTTACTTAAAAATTAGTTCTCTATTTTTAATTTAAAGTATTCAGAAATAACAATGGATGGATAAAATGGCTACATGACAAATTTAAAAATATTTTTACTGTAATTATTGTAATTACTTTAATAGATGTTAAAGTTATCTAGTGATAAATATATATACAAATTCGTAATTTTTTTTTTTAAATGTCATATATTTGGACGCAAATATTAAAACAAATATTAGACATTCGCCATAGGTTGTTTCGAAATTCATTAGTTTGGAGTTATTTTTTAAATATTACCTTGAGTAGGAATCGAACCCACAACCACTAGCAGCCATATAATTCAGTAGTCAGGTAAAATTTATACAAACTTTTTAATTTTCCATCAGTAATATTTCTTTTTATTGCCCTCCATATACTGCAAAGATATCTTTTTTTATATAAAAATCTTTAGTACTTACAATACAGACGAAATAAGTTTCAAAAGGGCCATGATCTTCCAGTTTGGAGCAAAGCTGCTGCATGCCGCAAATATGAAACCCACTGCCATCGACAGAACTAATGTCAACCGCCTTCCCTTCGTATCAGATACATAGCCCCATAGTTGTGCACCAAGGACTACACCTGAGAAAATAAATGACTAATTTGACTTTTTGATTTACAAAAACTATTGTCTTTAAGCATTATATTTCAAAAAATAATGTTTAAAGTTATATATAATATTGTCTTAATTAAGAGTTAATTTAATTGTAAAAATAAGTATAGTATATATAATAGGATAACTCGCTTAGGTAATTCAAAACGTCATTTTAATTTTGAGTAGCAAGTCAATGTAATTTAAGAATTGTAAACAAATCATTTTAAGGAAATAAGAGGAGACCGAGTGTCTGTAGTGTTTAAATAAATAAATAGCTTCACGCTGTATCCCGCACTCAGCAGGGTAGGCAGAGGGAACCTAGTGTTAAGACACTCCGTTCCCCGTTTAAGTATTTACATATAAAAAAAAGAACATTATATTTATAGCAGTCTTGGGTTCAGTCGTGGCGCAGTGGCACGAATGTGTGACTGTAAACGACTGGTGGTGGGTTCGATTCCCACTCGAGGAGTGGAAATATTCAATATTTCCATTTTCTTCGCTCTGGTGCCGAGGCAAAGCGCGGCGTTAAGTTCCGCCACTTAATACGCAATGCCTCCGACTTCGGCAGAAAGTGGGGAACGGAGTGTCTAAACACTAGGTTTTCTCTGCCTATTCGCTGTGTGTGGAATACAGCGTGAAGCCAAAAAAAAAGCATTATATTTCCTCACTTTCATAAGATAAGACTCGGCATTGAGTTCCGCCATTCACATAATGTCATAAATTAGGACGGAATCTGGTGACCAAAATTTCAGGACACTTCTTTTGTCGCCGTCTTCTCGAATTTGAATGCACAACAAAAAGTGTGAACTTGACAAAACATGTTTTGCCCATATGTTCAAGTCATATCTAAATTAAAGAATACATAGAATATAATACAAAATTAATGTTTTTTCACAATTAATTTGAATGTTTGTAATTATTATAATTTTCATATGTTAATAATTTCTACTTTATTTTATTATTGCATGTTGTGATTGTCTCTAATTGGAAAAATGTTTAGTTTATGTTGTAATACTTCTTCCGTTGACGATCCTTAATAAATAAATAAATAAGTAAAACATTCTCTTTTTATTCAATTTGGCTTTACTAGAAACAACTTTCCTTTTTTTCGCTTGAAAACACGAAAACTTCATCATAAAAGTACTAGTATTTTCTCTTTGTTTGCATTTTGTCCGTTTCCTAACAAAAACAGCAATCAGCTGATATCCGAGTGTTACGTAGAGATTTTTTGTTTGAGATTATAATAATATTATTTATCCATAATTTTAAATATCATATAAATGTAGCAAATGCACAACATAACATTTTGAACTTGATAAGACTGCACTGTCACTGCCACGGGGAACAACGTGTCAACGACCGGTTATCATTGAAGGTTGGCGAATACTTCTGAAGGCTCTCACGCAATGTCAAACAATAAGAATACGATTTATTTTAAATATTTAATAATCTAATTTTAGGATAAATGAGTTTCCATTTTATTTAATTATATATTTTTATACGTCTCTATAAGAATCGATACATATCGGATATTTTTACCCGCGACGGAACGGCGACTGTATATGTGTTTGGGGTGAGAGGTTGTTTGTTTGTTTGTTTGTTTGTTTGTTTGTGTGTTTGTGCAAATTACTATGTCAATTATTTCCAAAACTATAAGTCCGATTTTGATACGGTTTTCTATGATAGGTTAAGGTTCAATTGGCGTATGTTCTTATGTATGTCTTATTGCCTTAACTCACCAGGGGGCGCTGCAGTAAGCATTTTACGTGAAAACGAATGTTTTCAATTATCTCAAAAAATAATAGTCTGATTTCGATACGATTTTCAGTGATAGATTCAGGTTTATTTGGTGGATGTTCTTAGATATGTTTTATCGTGTCAAACCACCAGGGGGCGCTGCAGTAAGCATTTGTTTGTACTTTTTTTGTATTTATTTCTCTAAAACCGAAACTACTGATCCGATTGAAAAGAGTTTTCAGAAAAAGATTCAGCTTTGCTTGATGCATATTTTAAGATTTTTCTTTTTTTGTTACGGGGAAAACTCACCAGGGGGCGCTGCAGTAAATATTTGTTTATGCAAATCAAAAACTACTAGTCCAATTTAGATGTAACCTTCAAAGGTAGGTTCAGGCTTAATTGGTGCGTCTTGTCATATATGTGTTATGGTGACCACTCATCAGGGGGCGCTGTAGTAAGCATTTGTTTGAGTTTTTTTGTGTAAAACCAAAATTTTTCTTGTATTTATTTGTCTAAAATCGAAATTACTAATCCGATTGGCTAGAGTTTTCAGAATTAGATTCAGCTTTGCTTGCTGCATATTTTAAGATTTTTGTTTTTTTGTTACGATGAAAATTCAACAGGGGGCGCTGCAGTAAACATTTGTTTATGCAGAGCAAAAACTACTAGTCCGATTTAGATGAAACTTTCAACGATAGATTCAGGTTTAATTGGTGCTTCTTTTCATATATGCGTTACGGTGACCACTCACCAGGGGGCGCTGCAGTAAGTACATTTGTTTGTGTAAAACTAAAACTACGAGTCCGATTTGAATTCAGTTTTCAATGATAGATTCAAGTTTACTTAGTGCATATTTTCATATATGTGTCATGTATGTTTACTTAGTGCATATTTTCATGTATGTGTCAACTCTCTAGGGGGCGCTGCAGTAAGTAGCTGCTTCTATTTTTTTGTGTAAAACCAAAACGACTAGTACGATTGGAAAGAGTTTTCAGTATTAGATTCCGCTTTGCTTAGAACATGTTTTTAAATTTATATTACGGTGACAAGTCACCAGGGGGCGCTGCAGTAAAATATTGTTTGTGCGAAGATAAAATGACGAATTTGATTTGGATGCAGTTTCAATAATAAGCTCAAGTTTAATTAGTGCATGTTCTTGGATATGTTTTATCCTGCTAACTCACCAGGGGGCGCTGCAGTAAACATTTGTTTGTACTATTGTGTGGCGCTGAATTAAACCTTTAATTATGCAAAGCTAAAACTACAAGTCCGATTTGGATGCAGTTATCAAAGATAAGATCAGGCTTAATTAGCGCGTGTTCTCGTATTTGTATCATGGTGAACCTCACCAGGGGGCGCTGCAGTAAGCATTTGCTTTTATTTTTTGTGTGAAACCTATTTAGATGCGGTTTTCTGTGATAGGTTCTGGTTTAATTGCTGCGTGTTTTTATATGCCATATCTACCACGAAGGGTCGATCACCACTCACGGGGCGCTCCAGTATAAATTAGTGTCTTCAAAATCAAAACTACTAGTGGGTTTTGTGATATTCACTGATTTGGTTAGATTTAAGATTCGTGGAAATGTTACGGTGACAATCTGCCAGGCGCTGCAATAAGCATTTGATAACCAGAAAGCATTGGGTTTATAATTTCTTTTGGATTTGCATGAAGATTAATATAAAGTATTTCAATATTATGTAATAATATATAATGTATATCTATTCACTTTAAAAAGTTTAAAATAAAAAGCAAAATTAAAAATTTTGAAAAAACCCACGACGGTTTAATTGTAATTGTAAAAGGATAAAATAACTAGAAATCCCCCGCCTAAAAGAATATATGTAACGAGATGATGGGGACGACTTCGTCGGGGGCTGCCAGTTGCAACATCTATTTTAAATTCTATTTTAAATATATCTAGTAGCTAATAGTATAGATTTCGTTTTAAAGTCTTTAAAATACCAGTTATCAAAACTGTAAATTCATTTTAATATTTAATTTTTTTGCCAAACCTATTTTAACAGCAAGAAAACCTATGAGAAGGTTTGTGCAAACTTAAAGTAATGACAGCCCCCGACGAAGCCGTCCCCATCATCTCGTTACATATATTCTTTTAGGCGGGGGATTTCTAGTTAATTTATCCTTTTACAATTACAATTAAACCGTCGTGGGGTTTTTCAAAATTTTTAATTTTGTTTTTTTTTGGCAATTTACGCTGGATTTATTAAATAGCTCTAAGTTTTCAATAATAAAAGAGGGCACGAACAAACATTTTTAATTCTTTAGATAATTTTTGTGCTATTTATGACTTTTGAAATGACTTTATGTTAATAATATAGATTTTTCTCATCTTTAGTAAGGCCCGCAAAGCATTGAGTTTAAATACTTAACACGCAATCTCGTTAATTCGAATAGAAAGCGCTAAACGGAATGTTTTGACACTAGTTTATTTCTGCCTATCCTACTAGACGGCATAAAATGTGAAGCTACAAATGTTCCAATATCCATTCCATATATAAAAAGATGAAGCATGTCGGCTAAAATTAATAATAATTTTAAGCATTGTAGGTATTTTGGGAACGGCACGTATTGTGCGGAGGTTCCTCAGTCTGTCATCCTGACCACCGGTGGCTTGGCTGTAAAGCCTCCGTTGGGGGGGGGGGGGGGGGGGGGGGGGGGGGGGGGGGTGGGGGAACTATTTTTTTATATTTATACTTGTAGAAATGTATTTTTTTATATAAATATAAATGTATTAAAATAAGAATAATGTAAAATAAAGGAAAAAATAATTTTAAACATTAAACAATTACGTACCAATAAGTGGTGTAGCAGTTAGTAAAGCTCGTTGTTGCATAGACAATTCCAAGTCGCACACCGCCGCTGCGACCACAAAGCTGGTCCCGAACAGATCCATGCCCATCGCTTGTAACGTCCAACTGCATGTTAGGAGTAACGCGAAGTTGTATTTACCGAAACCTGGAATTAGAATTAAATAAAAAATGGGGAACGGAGTGTCTTGGTTTTCCCTAATTACCCTTATATACGAGGAAAATAGGAAATTAAAAAAATATCGTTGAAATAATGATTGGATTCAGAATTAAATGAAGTACCTTACCATATAAGGTAGACCTGCGATCATTATTTTTGTAAAATGTGTTGATGTATTTTTAAATATTAAAATGATTATATTAAAATGATTAGGCTCAAAATATTTTTTATTTGAAATATATTTTGTTATTTTGGTTATTTTTTAAATTTTAGATATTCAAGATATCATCATAATGTATAAGGAAAATATCGGATCGTGAGCATGATTTTGAATCTCATCCTTATTCTAGGGAATGTTTATATTCAAAAAAATATTTTAGATGACGATGATGATGTGCCATCGTTGTGCTGTGTTATAGCGTCTGACTGCAAAGATATCGGTTGCGGGTTCGATTCCCACTCGGAGGGAAATTACTAACTCCTCTACTCTTGTACCTAAGACAAAGCATTGAGCTTTCTTAATAAATTAATATATTGCTTTTAGGTGTAGTATTTTTTAATACCAAATTATGATATTTCAATTTTTGTCACTAACCTGTTGCATCGAGTGCATCTTCTACAGTCGATGTGTAGGACGACTTCTCCTTCTCTATTTCCGCCCTTTTTAGATTCAATCCCGGTTTTACTTGCATTTTGTCCTTTAAATAAACAGTAGAAAAAAATCTTTCAAAAACTTAATAAACTTAATATTATTTTAACAATTTTAGTTTGAAGTTGATTTAATTTTAATCATTTTAATAATAGAAAGATACTATATATTTTTTGAATTATTAAGAATTTTAGAACTACAAATTGTAGAGGCCTTGGTGATACAGTCGGAAAACTCCATCGGTTGTGGGTTCGATTCTCATTCGATGGAATGATCATAATTTAACTATATAATAGAAATTAAATTTACTATTTCCTGGCAAACAAGACAGAATTCGCCGTTCAACACGCAATGCAAATTCTGAATTTGGTGAGCAAGTGGCAACAGGGTTGATATTAGGTTCTTCTTGATTTACCCTACTGTGCGTAATAAAGTATGAAGATTAAAAAAATATGTTTTTCTATATATGATGTTTAAAAAAAAGAAAAAAAAAAAAAATAATAACAAATTGTAATTCTTACCTAAGTTTATAAAAAATCCTAGTTGGCAATAACACTTGTTAATTTATCATTTATTTAACAATACAGAAGCAGTTAGTGCCTTTGTGGTAAAGTTATTATTAATAAGCTATCTTTAGAAAATACTATCTTATATACTTTCAGAGTATATCACTATCTCGCAAGTTCTATTTTTAACTAATTATTCCACACGACTTCTTGAATCTGCCAAAGTTAGAGATAAAACCCTTTATATTAGTATTTGTATATAAAATAATTTAATTGTAAGTATGTATGTTTGTACAAAAACTGTCTAGATTTAGCAAAAGCAGCCGTAAGTTGTAAAAGTGATGTTCAATATAAACTTTATTTGATGTTTTAAAAAGTTTTGAAGTGACGTTACTAATAAATGAAATTGTAACCTCTGTTTGTGATATTAAAATAACTGTTTATTACTAAAATACCATTTTTACATATTCTGTCTGCATGTCTATGTGCCTCGTCTATTCTCTGGAGTGACTATACCAATTTTGATATTACTTTGATAGGATTCACTAGCAGACAGCTTATGAAAGATTATCGTAAAATTCCACACATATGAATTTACAGACACAGCTAGTAAAACCTTATTAATCTTTGTAAAACCTAATTAAACTTTTGATCATCTCAGTTTATCATATTCCAAATTCAATTGAATGAACGACATTTCTTTATTTATAATACAACAGGTAACAGCTTAACGTCACACTTTGTCTAACATACCTCTAGTAAAATTTGAACATTAAAATGAAATTTCACATTAAACTATCTATCTACCTTTATTAAAACATTATTTTTTGTTTTTTTGTAGCTTTACGCTGTCTTCACGCTTCCCGCACAGAGCAGGGTAGGCAGAGGGAACCTAGTATTAAGACACTCCGTTCTCCACTTCCCGCCGAATTCGGAGGTATTGCGTGTTAAGTGGCGGAACTTAATGCCGCGCTTTATCTCTGATACCAGAGCGAAAGAAATGGAAATATTAAATATTTCCTCTCCTCGAATGGAAATCGAACCCACAACCAGTCGTTTACAGTCACACGTTCGTGCCACTGCGCCACGACTAGTCCCTAAAGCATATAATACTTTTAATCGATACAAAAAAGGAAGCAAATCCGACGCAATAAATAATATTAGCAACCGTCCATATATGTGTATGTACATTAGTAAAACCATCTCTAAACATTACACGCGTGTACATTTAATATTTACATTATATCTAAAAATAGCAATATGGTTTCCCCTTGTGTGTTTGTATACTATTTACAATTTCCTTAAGTTATTGAGATTATTAATATGAATTTATTTCCTGAATAAACATTTGATTGGAAATGATTGTGAATTACATATTTATGATACATATTTTCTTGATATTTATCTTTATAATTTTTTTTTACGCTGTATCCCGCACACAGCAGGGTAGGCAGAGGGAACCTAGAGTTAAGACACTTCGTTCCCCACTTTCCGCCGAAATTGGAGGTATTGCGTGTTAAGTGGCGGAACTTAACGCCGTGCTTTACCTCGACACCAGAGCGAGGAAAATGGAAACATTAAATATTTCCACTCCTCGAGTGGGAATCGAACCCACAACCAGGCGTTAACAGTCACACGCTTGTGCCACTGCGCCACGACTGACTTGAATGAGATTAATTAATAAATTATTCTTAAAAAAAACTTAAATGTAGACGTTTAGGTTCCTACACTTATTGCAAAAGAAATGCTATGATTATTTTAAACATTTTTGAGCGGAATTGGGACCCGCTGTGTCAAATTTTTATACGTTTTCTCAAAACGTATTCTTTATCTAACTTTTCATTTCCTTAAGAATGTGAATAACACTCTAAGAATGTCTGTCTGTTTGTCTGCCACGCTTTCACGACTAATCTACCGGTCCGATTTGGATGAAATTTGAAAGTTTATATGAAAGATCTACACCGTTTCACCGATTGTCATGAATTTTCGCATAAGTATAGTTGATAATCCAATGTTAAACATACGCTACTTTATTTTTCAAAAATCCACCCCCTAGGGTTGCAATATACCGAAACAGCTATGTAGTGCACGCGGCGAAACCGCGAACAGGCCGCTAGTATTTCATAAACAAGCATACTCTTGTCAAACGATTCTTAGTAGAATAATTTATGAGTAGCAGAAATTTGTAAATGTCTCTCTACATCTGTAATGCATATAACATAAATAAATTGCCAAAAAAGTGTACAAGAATTTCGATGTAGCCGGTAGTAGCTTAGGGGTCAGAGCCCTTTTCAAGAAGCGTGGGTCTCCTGCTGCTTTCAAACTTTTATACGTTTTCTCAACATGTCAATATCAATGAGTTATTCAATCACTGTTTCAAATTGATGGATGTAAGCAATTCATTGAAATAATTTTAAAATAAAAAAATAAAACATCGCATAATACTTATCATTTACTTTCCTAACGTTTTGGGCTTTTCCATTAAACGTTTAACGCAAACTTAGAGAATGTTTGCTCATGACGTAAAATACCTGTTGTTACGTGCCAAATGACTTGCATCTATATTCTACAACCCAATATATGTATTTATTATGGTATTTAAGGTATGTGACATTTTTTTAATATTTTTACATTTTAAAGTGTTATTTACATACTTGTAAAATGAAAAATATTTTAAGAAAACGTAGATGAATTTGAACGTAACAACTGGCAACTAAAATAAGATGTACGAGGTGTATAAGTATTTCGAAGTAGCTGGATAGAACTTGTAGGATCATTAGGTAGGTAGGATGAAAGGTTTTCAAAAGACGTTGTTTCGAATCCAGCTGAGTTCAATTTTATATTTTATAGGTAATTTCGGGAAAGCTCAACATACCTTAACTTAATTTGCAATATCTCATTACTACGAGAGTGAAGTGGAGAACAGAGACGTGCGTCACTCGGGATATATGAACGTATATTTTATCATCTAAGAAAATGTATAGAAAATTTATATACGTATAAAATGCAAACCTGATTGAATGACTTATATTTACGCAACTAACTGCACTAACTAACTGAAACTACTGTGCATAGAAACTTAACATTTGGTACAAGTGCTCCTTTCATCATGTAAGTAAGCACTAAGAAAGGATTTATACAAATTCAAGTCCTAAGGGGGTGAGATAGGGGGTTGCAAAGTTATATTTGCTCATTTAGAGTTACATCTATGAAATAGGTATATAAGTTTTAAATAACAATTAATAATGATCTGCGTACATAAAATCGACTAAGTCTCCCCTGAAGGGGAAAAATACCGAGGTAAAATTTGTAAGGAAAACTCCCATTTCTCTACTTAAAAGTATAAAAATTGGTATACAATTTCTACGGTTTGATTAGAAATAAAAAGGATCTGTTTAGGTGAACTGTACAAAATTTACCCCTTAGGGGAAAACTGGAGGGATATTATATGGAAATACCTAATAACTAAAGTACACGTAGACGATGTCACAGGCAAAAGCTAGTACGTGATAAAAGCAAATTTAGAGTAGTTCAGAAAGAAGCTTAGTATTGGCGGTTGCCAACGTGGCGGAGTGCAACAGTGTCTGAATGTAATCGTGATTAGTTCTTAATTATTTTAATTTTCTTTCTCTGGTACCTAAAACAAAGCGTGGCGTAGAGATTCACCATTCAACACTCTCTGTCTCGGATTTGGGGCTAGTCGTGGCGCAGTGGCAAAGACGTGTGACTTCAAACGACTGGTTGTTGGTTCGATTATCACTCGAGGAGTGGAAATAATTAATATTTCCATTTTCTTCGCTCTGGTACCGAGGCAAAGCGCGGCGTTAAGTTATTACACCACTTAACACTGCCTCCAAAATTCGGCGGAAAGTGGGGAACGGAGTATCTTAATACTAGGTTCCCTCTACCTACCCTGATGTGTGCGGGATACAGCGTGAAGCTAGAAAAAACTAAATAAAAAAATGTCTCGGATTCAGACGAAAAGTGGAGACAGAGTGTTTTATATATAACCTAGAGTAGGTTCTCTCATACTAAGCGGGGAAAAACCTCAAATTTAACAAAAAAAATATTGACACTTGACATAGCTTAACCGAAAACGTCAATGCCGTTATCATACTTTCATTATCTTTTACAAAAGAAATACTCTTATATTACTATAATTGATAATTTCCAAGAATTTATTACATAAATAAACGTCTAAACAAAAATAAATGTTCCGCGAGCGTACAGGTGATAGATAAGACTTGCTATCGTATACAGTTTGCACGTTCTGTTTGCAAATGTATCAAGTCGTTGGGGGGTCGAGATAGTGGATGTAATCACGCATGTTTATTGTTTCTTACGTATTGTTTTGTATTTATATGTAAAATGTTTATATATTTATGCGTATGAGTACTCATTCTTTTATAAATTCTCTAAAGTTTGTAGGTAGAGTTTTTTACTTATGTTTATGTTTATAAAAGGTGGAAAACAAGCATGGTCCGTCTGCTCGTGAGCCTGACGGTAAGTGGACTTTCACCTATGGACATCTACAACAGTAGCAGTGTTGTGAATGCAATGCCGACCTTGGGGGTGAAGGAGGAAGAAGGAGCGAAGGAGAACAAAAATAAGAAAAGGATGGATGGGATAGCTGGCTTAAATCTCGTCGAACTGAAATACATCTTCATGTATTTGGTGGTTAGTTTTTGACATGATAGTGGTCGTGAACCAGTCGGAGAACGAACACCCTAACATCAAGTTACTGGGCTAACCCGCCAGCAGGGGAGAGTACTGTATTCTGAACCTATCCCCCATGGCTGAAATATTTATAGACTTTAAGTCATTTTTCAACTTATGATGCAGCTCTGCATATGCAAAGGTACAATCCTGTATACTTTTTTTAATTCTTAACAATGAAATTTATAATTTTTAGATTGTTTGAGAGAATTCAACGTTTTCTATTTAATAACATAGTAAAATGTTAAAAAAATCCTTAGATTAAAAATTAGCATTATCGCTTTCTAGAGCATTATTGATGCACTTCCTTGTACAGTAAACTTTTATTTTTTCCCCCTTCCAGAGAGAAATTTAAAAAATTTCAAGTAATTATCAGATTACTCTATTTTTCCAGATGAAATTAAATAATAGTGTTGCTATTCTCTTGAAACAAATATCTTTAAAAAAAGAACAAATTTCAATATTGAAAACCGTTTCCCAAATGTGTATTGCACCCACAACCTTCCTGTTCACAATAACACGTTAAATACAATGTTCCATTGCGTCATGATGGCCTCTTGTACAATAAAATACAAAAAAAAATATATATATAAGAATTAATATTATTAAAGTGTTCCTCATTAAAAAGATCAAAGAGTCCATTCCCAAACAATACAGATACAATTTATATATTTAAATCGTCAACTTTGTTTGACGGCTTTTTATTTATGGCTTCGATCGTAGCTCTTGAAAACAAACAAAATGCTTCCGATGGAAGAAATCTTAATAACGTAATTTAAACTACTTTGACCCTTCTTCGTATGACACATAAGTGTATTTTGGTTCAAAATAATATTTGTTCTGCCATACAGTTCTTAGCACTGTACAGTTCGTTGCATTGATAATAGTAATTAATTTTATTTATTAATACATGTAAAGTTCATGTTGTCAACAAATTATATATCTATGTATACCTTATATATCTAAAGTTGTAAGTAAGCCGTTTCCGTTTTTTACGTAGTAGGGTAATCAAGGAGAACTTAATGTTATGACACTCCGTTAGCAAGCATAAGTTATTTTAGGGGCTAGCCGTGGCGCAGTGGCACAAAGTGCGCCTGTACGGCGACTGATTGTGGGTTCGATTCCCACTCGACGAGTGGAAATAATTAATATCCATTCCATTTTCTTCGCTCTGGTGACGAGGTTAAGCGCGGCGTTAAGTTCCGCCACTTAACACGCAATGCCTCAGAATTCGGCGGAAAGTGGGGAACGGAGTGTCTTAACGTTAGGTTCCTACCCTGCTGTGTGCGGGATACAGCATGAAGCTTTAAAAAAATATATGTTATATAAATATCTTATAATATATGTATACTTCTTTTGAGTTCTTTCATTGTATTAAAGGATTACCTTATTTATAACGTGAAAATATGACTAATATCAAAATTGACTATACTTACTTTTTAATTCAGACAAAAGAAGACAGACAAAAGGACGTCGTGGCATCGTGGCGCAGTGACACAACGTGCTCGGTCGTAGATTAGATTCCCACTCGGGGGAATAAATATATTTAATATATATTAATATATTTTTATTGTTGCCAGTCGTGGCCCAGTGGCACAAGCGTGTGACTGTAAACGACTGGTTGTGGGTTCGATTCCCACTCGAGGAGTGAAAATATTTAATATTTCCATTTTCTTCGCTCTGGTGCCGAGGTAAAGCGCGGCGTTAAGTTCCGCCACTTAACACGCAATGCCTCCGAATTTGGCGGAAAGTGGGGAACGAAGTGTCTTAACACTAGGTTCCCTCTGCCTACCCTGCTGTGTGCGGGATACAGCGTGAAGCTAAAAAAAAAAAATTTTTTTTTCTTTGCTCTGGTGACAGAAATAAGGTAAAACGTTGACTTTCGCTAATCAACTCTTAATGTCCGGGATTCATGCGGAAATTGGATAATTTTCCCACTAGATTCTCTTTCTTGCTCTGTAGAAAAAAAGAGTGAAGCTGAAAAAAAGATTTTTACTTATCTTAAGTACAATCTAATCAACTGGTATAATTAGAATACATTAAAACATAGTTTTTTTTAAAAACGTTTTAATAAATGTTCATTTATAAAAGCGGTGCATTAGGCTTAGAGCATCCTAGTCATCCTAGAGCTTATAGGGATGTTTGTAAGTAATACTTTTTATCGTAGCGAGTATTGTGTATGCTAATTAAAATTAAAAAAACATTACTATAATATATATAATATCTTCCTCACTGAGACCGTCGTAGCGCATTTTGCCGCGCTTGACTATACTCCTTGATTCTGAGTTCGATTCCCATTTGGGATAATAATTATATTTAAATTATTTCCATTACTCCAGTCCAGTCCAGTCCAGTCCAGGTTACAGGACAAAGAGCGGCGTTGAGTTCTGCCATTCAACGTGAAATTTCTAGGATTAAGGTGGAAAATAGAGAGAGTATTTACTCTTGGTTCTCTCTGCATACGAGCATTTTTTCTCGATCGGATTCCCGAGCGTTAAGCGTAATTGGGAAAGTTGAAATTCTCACCATTTAACACGCGAACATTCTTACTTTACATATATATATACACATAAAAAAAAACAAAAATATATTAAATTTTAGATAATTTAGGTAAATTAGGTTATTTAGTCGAAAAAATTAACAAGAAAGTCATTTATTCAATATCAACAACAAGACATAAGTAGGTATAATAATTAACGAATTAAACACTTTTACTCAAATGAAATTGAATTCGTAACCTCCGCCCTAATGCCCGAAGGCTATCTAAAACATGCACTGACCAATAAGTACTTACTTCCTTGATATTGCATCTTAACCTTTACTAGCATATTATTGTGAATGTAGAAGTGATAATGGGCCCAGCGAGGAGCATTGTACAGACAAAGTTAGATACATATAGAGAGTGGTCGTTATAGTACAAACTGTTTGTTTATTACCATTTCAACTCCGGTTGTTTTTTGATTATTAATAGTAAGATTTCTTTGTATAATAGTAAGATTTCTTAATGTTTCAAGGTGAGTGTTATAATTAATATAAAGATTTTTAGAGCTTAAATTAAAAGAGTTATTGAGGTTTTTGAAAAATCTTTAAAATGATATACAATTATTATATTTTTGTTTATGTGTGTTGCTTTTATTCAAGTACTGCAGGCTTGAATATAAAAACTTTTGACGTGTTAATATTTTCATCTATCTAAGAGACAGTCTTAATTTTTTATTAAATTTTAAAATCACGTCAGTATATTAAAGTAAACGACAAACAAAAGAAATCAATTCAATATGGGTCCAGTTTGATACATAATTTTTACCATTATAATAGATATACTTCGATTCTGGTAATATATTGCAATAGGTCCTCCCCCATATAATTATAGAAGTTGTAATAGACATTTGTTTCATTACATTTTACATACATACACGATGAATTCTTACCCACAACTTCGTTTGCGTAGGTTTTTACGCCAGGTCATACTGTTTTTCGTCTATCTACTTCTGTTTTTCTTTTTAATTTCTTTCTTATGAATTTTGGAGAGTCGTCTCAAAGTGGCACACTCATAAAGGTATTCACTATTTCAAATGTCAACTTTCTACTCGCAATAATTTTAACTGTCACTTACACAGTGAGCAACGAAATAATTTTATATAATACATGTTCTTTGATGGCCAGTCGTGGCGCAGTGGCACAAACGTGTGACTGTAAACGACTAGTTGTGGGTTCGATTTCCACTCGAGGAGAGGAAATATTCAATATTTCCATTTTCTTCGCTCTGGTGTCGAGGCAAAGCGCGGCGTTAAATTCCTCCACTTAACACACAATGATTATATACAGCCTCCGAGTTCGGTGGAAAGTAGGGAACGGAGTGTCTTAACACTAGGTTCCCTCTGCCTACCCTGCTGTGTGCGGGATGCAGCGTGAAGCTAAAAAAATATATATTCTTATTATATACAATTTTTGTGCCATAGTACTAATATTTAATTTTCTTGTCATTTTACATTAAAATTAGATATTTGAAGGTTAAATATATACATATATATATATATATATATATAAATATATACATATAACATCATTGAGGATGGAATAAATATTGCACACAAAGTTTTTATTTACACAGTATTTAGTACTTTGAATGAAATTCGAAGAGCAACAAAATAATAAAAAAGTCATTGATTCATTAACAAAGTGATTAGTATTTTGTTTTTCTTAAATTACAAAAGTATGTAGAGAGAGTTAATAAGTATGTCAATAAATTAATTATATAGTAAATATTAGTGTAAATTCACATTAGAGATTATGTTTTCAAATTAGTTTCATTTGGCCAACATTGAAGTCCTTTGTGCTAGAAGATTGTGACCCCTTTAGATAACTGTTTTTATTTTTATTTTATTAATATATAAAAAAAAATATTTGTTATGTATCGTGGTAAGAAGAAAATAAATTATTTACATCAACACTTAGTGAAGTGTTCTGAAATGAATACGACAAGGTAAGTTTATTTACTTTGGATACACTTTAGATCATCGTGAGTTTATCGTCGCATGATGGGGTAGCGCCTAACCATAAGCCCCATGAGTGCGATTAACACACCGAGAAACGATTATATTTAATTTATTTTCACTTGTACTATTTTTTATAGCTTCACGCACACAGCAGGGTAGGCAGAGGGAACCTAGTGTTAAGACACTCTGCTCCTAACTTTCCGCCGAATTCGGATGCATTGTGTTTTAAATGGCGGAACTTAACGCCGCGCTTTGCCTCGACACCAGAGCGAAGAAAATGGAAATTTAAATATTTCCACTCCTCGAGTGGGAATCGAACCCAAAACCAGTCGTTTGAAGTCACACGACAGTGCCACAACGCCACGACTGGCGCCAACTTCTATTTATTATTATTATTATTTCCTTTATTTAACATAATTCTTATTTCAATACATTTATATTTATATAAAAAATACATACAAATATAAATATAAAAAAATAGTTCCCCCCCGACGGAGGCTTTACAGCCAAGCCACCGGTGGTCAGGGTGACAGACTGAGGAACCTCCGCACGATACGTGCCGTTCCCAAAATAGCTGCCTTTTGAATCCGGCCCTTGATCCAGGTATGTAGCGAAAGCCTCGTAAGATGTTGATTGAGGCTCTTCGCTACAAGACCGTTCACACTGACGACTATCGGGACCACTATTGTTGAATCCACATCCCACATGTCGGTAATCTCGTGAGCTAAGTCTATGTATTTGGACTGTTTGTCCTTCTCAGCTTTCACGAGGTTAACGTCACAAGGGATGGTGATATCAACAATAAATGCCCGGCGCTCTAACCGGTCTACTAGCACGATGTCAGGCTTATTGGCGACAATAGTCCTGTCCGTGATAATAGAGCGGTCCCAATAAAGTTTGGCATGGCCGTTTTCTAAAACTGGCTCCGGTGTGTACTTGTAATACGGCACTTCCTGACATACCAGACCATACCGAAGAGCAAGTTGCTGGTGGACAATTCTGGCTACCTGGTTATGCCTGTGCAAATACTCTCCATTGGCAAGATGAAAACAACCGGAAATAATATGTCGTATAGACTCACCAGGCCGGTGGCACGCTCGACAAATTATTATTATAATTACTTCTCTAATCTGATTAAATAAAATATGGAGATAATTTACGATGTATTTACGATGTATAGTATATAATCTTTCGAATTTAGACGAATAGAGTAGAAAGGACGGGTCTTTTCACTGCATTCTTTCTTACTCGGTAGACGAAATCCAATGTTAATCAACGACATAGTAATTTGGGAAGACGAAGCAACTTTTTTATGTGTCTAAAATAGTGATTTTATATTATATGAGAAAATAGTAAAGAGCTAGCAGTAACTTATTCCTCACTTCCTTGGCCCCTTACTTTCAACAATGATAACCAGCCGAATTTCGAGCAATTCGATGACCGAATACGTTTTTAAAAAAGGGAATAGTGGAAAACAGAGTGTTTTTCCGGTTGTACTGAACTATTAGGTCGAAATGTATATCACATTTTCCTTGCAGCATAGCAGAAATGCTTGAAGATAGCAAAATAAATTAAAAGGCAAAGGCGAGATGTATTTTTGTCTAATAATGTACATAACTACATATATGTATTAATTTATACAGTATCAATGCAACGCGTTATGATCCACTCCTCACCGTTCAATTTCCTTGATAATTTATATACAGATGTCAATTCGTTTGTACGTATTGCGGGTCCTAGTCCTGTTACGTCCGAATTTTTATACGTTTACTAAAAATTAATTATATTCACTATGAGCCTAATATCCTAAGAAGATCAGAATAGCCATCAAAATAATTTTAAACATGTACCTCTTATTCTCTTCTCTCTATTGTTTTTTCTATTCAAAGTTCTATATCAAAGTTCTTGTCTAATCTTATTTGCATATTGACACAAGCCGTGTGAACTTCTCTAGTAAAAAGAATGAATCATCTGAAGTTTCCAAAAGGATGTTTGTAGATGTTATTTCGTCAAGTATTTATTTACATGATAAACGTTATTCGTTACAACTTACATATTACACTTAGCACATTAAAGTTGTGGCTAGAAAATACCAGCCTTAATATTGAACAGATTTTTCAATAATAAGTTTATTTTACGTTATAATTCAAGCTTGTCATAGTTACAGATGTCAATGGTGAGTTCAAATTAACTATATTTGTCTAATAGATATTTATTTATGGATGTTGTATCGCATTGGAACAGCGTCTGACTGTAGACATGATTAGTTCAGAAATTCACTCCGTTTCCCACTTTCCGCCGAAATCGAATTCTGGGCATTACGTGTTAAATGGCAGAACTTAACGCCGCACTTTGCCTCGACACCAGAGCGAAGAAAATGGAAATATTAAATATTTTCTCTCCCCGAGTGGGAATCGAACCTACAACCAGTCGCTTTACAGTCACACCTTAAACCACTCGCTCTGATAAGAAGACTAAGTGCGGCGTTGAGTTCCTAAACGCAACCGACGGAATGTCTCGACTTCGGCCGTAAAGTGGAGACCAGATATCTCGATCGATATCTTGATTCTTTTTTAGATATAGTTTAATTTTTCCGTTAATTTTTTTGGCCCCAAACTTTTGGGAAAAGTATACTCTCGAATATTAGGCACCTGTATTTATTCAATGTTCTACCAAAAAAAGTTATTTATTCTTCAATTCTTAATTATGCTAAACTTACGGAGAATAATAAAAATACTTGAATGGCTTCAAAATCTTGCTATTAAAATATTTAACTTACACAAGTACGACAATGTAACAACTTTCACTTCTGTACTATTTTTAGTATACTAATAAATCTCCTCCATATATAACGAAGATGTTTTGTAAAAGGATATTTAGAATTTCCTATGTGTGTAAATAAAACTTTAAAAATGTTAAAACAGATGTTTTGTGTTTTTAGGTACGTTTGTGTGGTTGCCACTTTCTAATTGTCCTTCAAGATCTTTGGGAAAATTTATGAAAAATAAAGTAGCCTATACTTAACTCCGTTTTAGCAATTATTTTTATGCCAAAATTCATTACAATCGGTTAAGTGGTTTAGATTTTTTATATGAATTTTCATCCCCTATTTCATCTCTTTAGAGGTTGGTTTTAGAAAAAAAATGTAGCCCATGTTTGACCCTGGAACTTGAACTATACTCATTCCGAATTTCATTCAAATGGAACTGATAGATTAGCCGTGAAAGAGTAATAAACAAATAAACAGACTTTCCCACTTTTAATATTGCTATGGATAAATATTATTAATAATTTAATAAATCCATACTTATACTATTAATGCGAAAGTCTGTGTGTTTGTCTGTCACGCTTTCACGGCTAATCTACCGGTCCCATTTGGATGAAATTTAGAATGAAAGTAGTAAATAACCATGGGTCTAACATGGGCTACTTATTTTTTCAAAAATTAACCGCTAAATGGTTGAAATAGGGGATGAAAGTTTATATGAAAAATCACAACCGCTTGACCGATTGTAATGAATTTTGGAATAAATATAGTTGATAGTTGAAGGTATAACATAGCCTATGTTTGACCTTCAATTTCTTTATTTTTAAAAAATCCACCCCTGAGGGTTGCAACATAACGAAACAATTAGGCAGTCAACGCGGCGAAGCCGCAAGCGGGCCGCTAGTTATTAATAAATTAATAATTTATACTGAATTAAATAATTATTCGGTGTCATGACACTAGGTTCTCTCTATCTAACTATTACGGTATGACGGAAATAGCATAAAGCTAAAAAATCTACATTTTTTAAATGAAATTTTATTTTAAATGTAATTAATGTATAAATAAATGATTTTTCCTGTTTAAGTTAAACCTTAACTCTTTGTTTGATTGTCTAGTAGTTATAACATTGTTTGCAGAATGCCCTCAACCTTTCTCAGATACACTTTAATGTACGAGAACATCCATTTTAATTATTATATCGTAATATGCGCTCATAGATAATTATTATTTATTACATTATATAAACGTAACGGGATCAATCCGAAGCAGACCTGTTTTAACCGTTTTTAGCATTTTTTATTAAATTTTTAAAAGTTTTTGTTTTGCTATTGTTTTCAGAATAATGAAGACTGAAAAGGACGAATTGCAGCTAAGTAAAGTTATTGTTACGAAATCCAAGGACATGGAAGTTGATTTGGAAAAGGCATTAGATATAAGTGGTAAATTATTTTTTCTTTAATTCTTTTTATTACGTAGATATATTCCATTTTTAGTAATATAATTTAATGAAATTAAAAAATAACAATTATGATTTGTTTAAAATTCAAGTAAAAAGTATATAATTAAGATATTTGTAAATAATGCGTCACATTTTATTTTGAAAAAGAATCATTAACTTCTACGCTCAGTTCTTCTATATTTTTTTCTTCAAATTTAGAGATTTGACTTAATATAAGTTAATGAAAATTATGTGTTAACATTTTTTGTGTTAAACAATTATTAATTGGAGAAAGCTTTACTGTTCACGTAAAAATCCATTTTTTTATATTATTCTGCTAATTTACTATTTATTATTTCAGGGGCTGGCAGGTATCAAATATTTCACTGCGCACTAATGGTGACTATTCTAGGTGCTTCTGTATTAGAAATGATTGGAAGTTCCTTCATTCTGCCAGTTGCTTCCTGTGATCTGGAACTTTCTGACAATATGAGAGGAGTCATAACGTCCATACCTAATATAGGTAATTAAATACATTTATGTATACAAATTTGGGCCAGTCGTGGCGCAGTGGAACAAACGTGTGACTGCAAACGATTGGTTGTGGGTTCGATTCCCACTCGAGGAGTGGAAATATTTAATATTTCCATTTTCTTCGCTCTAGTGCCGAGCCAAAGCGCGGCATTAAGTTCCGCCACTTAACACGCAATGCTTCAAAAATCGGCGGAAAGTGGGGAACGGAGTGTCTTAACACAAGGCTCTCTCTGCCTACCTACCTATGTGCGGAATATAGCGTGAAGCTAAAAAAAAACATGTATACAAAATTTTTAAAATATTTAAATAAATGTTTCAAAAGCTACGTTTGTAAAATGGTTAGTGACTCTAGTTATTAGGTTACTAGGTTAGGTTCAAACCCTACTCCTACCAAATATTTTTTTTTAACACACAATTTTCGTGTTGCACCTTCTCTTGAAAGATTTTGAAGACATATTTTTGAACGTGGCTTACTTTATTGTATAATATTTTTCGCAATTGTACACATAAAAAGATCGAATAAACTGGCTTGACGTTTTATATGAATTTAACTTATGTATTATTTTGTGTAAATAAATAATGCCATACTTTTTCTTAAAAATGAATATCTTAAATATAATAATTCACTCGAGCTAAGATCAAAATAACTATCGTTGTTTCACTGTACCTTAATCGACATTAATTTTACAATTTTACTTATTTGAATTTATTTTCAGGAGTTATTATAACAGCACCATTCTGGGGTCGAGCAGCAGACGCCCTCGGTAGAAAGCCAGTATTACTCTTCTCTACTGCAGTTTCCGGAGTAATCGGCTTGGCAGCTGCATTCACTCCTAATCTTCTAAGCTTTGCTTTGTGCAAGTTTGCAGGATCACTTTTGTAAGTACAAAAATATTCACAAAATTATTTTGGTTACAACTTTTTTGTAGATGTTTTAAGTCGGGAATATTTTAAAAATTATAATCTAGTTATTAAAAATAATAAGTATTTTTATGTTGTAAATAAATTTAGAAAATTATATCGAATTCCGACGGAAAGGAAGGAGAACGGATTTGACACGTCGTTTGACATCGTGTGGCTTTATTGGGATTCAAGCATATTCTACGATATGCTTGAACCTGAAAAAACAACAAAAACTTTTAAGATCTGCTCAAATAATACAACATATTATTATGTTTAATGTAATAAATGTAATAATAATAAGGGGCCAGTCGTGGCGTAGGGGCAAAAAGTGTGACTATAAGCGATTTGTTGTGGTATCGATTCCCACTCGATGAGTGGAAATATTTAACATTTCCATTTTCTTCGCTCTGGTATCGAGGCAAAGCGCGACGGGAAAGGGGAACGGAACGTCTTAACACTAGGTTCCCTCTGTCTACCCTGCTATGTTATAAAAAATAGCAATTGTCGTAGTGAATAAATTTGTAACAAAAATATTTTTTCTCAGTTTATCCTGTCCGTCGTCCCTTGGTTTCGCATACGCTGGGGAGTTAGTACCGCAGAAGCGAAGAGATCTGGCACTTTTAATATGCAATGCTCTACTTATGCTTTTCTCTTCTCTTTGCCCAAGTAAGTATTTTTGTCTTATATCAAAGTTATTTTTTTATTAGTTTTGCACTTTTTTCCTACATACCTAGGTAGACAGAGAGAATTTATTGCCTAAACACTTCATTCTTTACTTTTCCTATACCCTAATCTGAGCCATTGCACATTAGGAGGCAGATTTAAACACCGCTATTTATCTTGTCATCACACAGGAGAAATTAGTTTAATTTGTATATAATATTTCCCCCGGCTATAATCAAATTCTTGACTATTGTGTATTAAAAACTCAGACCTTATCCCTGTGCGCCACAATGGCTATTAAAATACAACAGGCGTTCGTGTGAGTTCTGCTGCGATTCAAGTTTTAAACGTTTTCTAATGTTTCTAATATCTTCAGTATACTTAAATATGGTAAAATATTCGAAATTTGTACGAATGTACCGCATCTTATGGCCTGCCACTTAGGTTGTTAACAGCAATTCAAGTAAACTCAAAAATTCAAGCAAATTAAAAATTAAAATAACTGC
The DNA here is from genome assembly GCA_019049465.1 of Dryas iulia moderata. Lineage (NCBI taxonomy): Eukaryota > Metazoa > Arthropoda > Insecta > Lepidoptera > Nymphalidae > Dryas > Dryas iulia. The sequence goes on along the minus strand of CM032419.1, from coordinate 10,947,879 downwards.
TGTCTATTTATATATTATAATTTATTTTCATCTAAACTGTTTTTTACAGTTCCACGCCTTTTCTTGCATAGCATAGTAATTAGAGAGAACCTAGTGTCAAGACCCTCTGTTCCTCACTTTCCACCAAAAATCATGAAATTGACTGTTGAATTGTACATACAGTGCGGACAAATAGAAATTATTTCTATTACACATATGCATTCATGAGTGGGAATCGAACCTACAATGTCATTTACAGTCATGCTCTATCGTAGGATGCACCACGACGGCCTCAAATATTTAATTTGTTTAAATATTAAAAATGCTAAAATGTTTCAAATTACTCTCAACTTATTAATCTAGCATTAACTATTTAATATTATAATAAATCCTCAGTTTTCGCGTGGGGAGTATTGTCTTACGATTGGATCACCGTCATGGCTGTCCATCCTTGGCGTGTTCTCACAGTTGTGTACGCAGCTCCCCTTATACTTGCGGCATTATGGCTGACCCAGGCCAAGGAAAGCCCAAAGTTCCTGATAGCTAAGAACAAACCCCAAAAGGCTTTAGAAGTTTTAAAGCATATCTACTCGGTGAATACTGGGCTCCCGAAAGAGGAATATAGTGTGAGTATAATAATTTATTATTACTAGTAGCCTCAAAAAGGCTCATGGTATACTAGTTAATTTTTTTTTTTTAAGCTCACACTGTATCCCGCACACAGCAGGGCATCACTTAACACGCAAGCCTCCGAATTCGGCGGAAAGTGGGGAACGGAGTGTCTTAACACTAGGTTCCCTCTGCCTACCCTGCTGTGTGCGGGATACAGCGTGAAGCTTTAATAATATTTTTTATAATATTATAAGAAAGGGTGGAAGTTCTGTACTTCCCATTCTGTACTTATTACAATGCCAAGTTTTATACTCCATAACTAAATTATTAGAACGATTATAAGAAATATTAAGTCGATCCAAATCAAAGACGTAATTTCAAAGTTTTTCAAGATATTTTTATGAATTATTATGGTGTATATTAGTTTTAATTATAAAATAACAAACACTGCAATTTTCTACATACCATAACATTTATTATTCATATTTGAGTAATTTGTTGCGAGCTCTATTAAAATGTCAGGCGCCAATTAAGTTTTCAAATGTAACGTAAGTTATAAGCTATTATGTTACTTATTTCTTATGTCAATATATTTAAGATGAGTAATTATGCAGTTTGAGATCTTTTCCGAAGTATGACAGGGAAATATTTTTGACACTCTGGGGCTGTTCATTGGAGCATAACGAAGGACATTTCATGGGGACTCCCCCCATGACATTTCCCATAATTTACCATAAATTATGATATCCAAAGTTTTCTCAAATAATTCAGAAATTCTCTCGTATATTTCGATACTTGCCTTCGGACACACAAATATATAATTGCAAACGATCAAAAACACACATATACATACGTGTACACATACACACACATCCCTTAAGATCTTTTAAAATTTTTAAAGAGCGATTTTTAAATTATTAAACATTTTTAAGGTGCTACAATGGCCCCATGCCTTTTTAATTTTAATTCCAGGTGACAGCGTTAAAAAGCTGCCAAGAAGAGGGCGAGAAAGCTATTGAAGACGGAAACTGTACTTTAGGTGGAAAATTTATAAGAGGACCGACTTTCGCCCTCCTTAGACCACCTCACTTGAAATGGCTCTCGTTAATAGGATTTCTGATGTTTGGCTTGTTTTCTTTGTAAGTATATATATATATTTTTATATTTATGTAAAAAATGTCTTTAGTGGCCAGTCGTGGCCCAGTGATACAAGCGTATGACTGTAAACGACTGGTTGTGGGTTCGATTCCCACTCGAGGAGTGGAAATTATATTTCCATTTTCTTCGCTCTAGTGTCGAGGTAAAGGGCGGCGTTAAGTTCCGCCATTTAACACGCAATGCCTCTGAATTCGGCGGAAAGTGGGGAACGGAGTGTCTTAACACTAGGTTCCCTCTCTGACTACCTAAGTTTTTTGTATTGTTTCATCGTTTTGTGCTCACAATAATATAGCTGGTAAGCTCAATTATTTTTGTATGGGCAATAAACAGGCGTAATATGTCGTCTAGTATTATATAATATATGTCTCAAAGATATGATCATTTTGTATGTTCTAGAATTTCATCTTATTTCTCTAAATTATAACTTTTGTAGATAACTCAATATGTAAACAAATTTAAGCTCTAAGTTATTGTAACAAAATCAGGTTATGGCAAAAAAAACATATTGGAATTTATATTTACTTCATATATTATACGTAATAATTTATTTAAATTGTAGTTTCGTTACAGCATTTTATAACAACATTTTTATATCTACAGACATATTCTATTTCTATGTTCATTTCCTCGTTATTAATGTTATTTTATACAAGTTCATTAACACTTGTAACCTATATGGTTACCAAATATACTTCTGTACAAAGTGGAAAACTTAGTGTATAGAGTACAATTGATTTGTTAAATTTTTTTTTTAGCTTCACGCTGTATCCCGCACACATCAGGGTAGGCAGAGGGAACCTAGTGTTAAGACACTCCGTTCTCTACTTGTTTTGTTCATTTAATACATATATTCCTTCTCCACTCTTATTCTCATCTAGTATAAACTTTAACTCTACATAATCTGATACTCCTTCGTCCGCATAAGTTTCGTAGAATGGGCAAAGTTTATCCTTTGCGTTTTAATTAACTTATTTTTATATTTGTTACACATTTGCATAATGTATATGTTTTTTGTATTCATAGAGAACATAGCTTCTCTTGATACTAGTGTCAAGATACTCGGAAGCCAAGGTCAGAGCTCATATAGCTCGGCCTCCCCTAAAACCCAGTGACGCTATCGACGTAACTCTGGCCAACAGCATACTATACATTCAACAAAAACACTCTGTTCTTCATTTTAAGATTTTTAGATACCAGAGTGAAGAAATAAACGTGAAGTTATAATTATTCTTCTGAGTGGGAATCGAATTCAGAAACAAAGTGTTTACATTCAGACTTGGTCACAATGCGCGGCGACGGCCCCTTAAATGTTTTTTTACTTAAAATTAGAAAATATGCAATATTATGGTTTTTTTTTGGTTTACGCTGTATCCCGCACACAGCAGGATAGGCAGAGGGAATCTAGTGTTATGACTTTCCGTTCCCCACATTCCGCCGAATTCCTCGAGTGGGAATGGAACCCACAATCAGTCGCTTACAGTCACACGCCACTGCGTCACGACCACTTTGAATTGAATTGAATTTTTAATAACATTTTTAGTTTTAATTAAAACTTAATCATAATATTTGCTGACCAATCAACTGCATATTTTCCGTCTAGACCGACAGCGCGCTCTGATCTGATATTAGTAAAAAAATGTAATAAATAGAGCTTTCAATAACACGCTTATATGCTAATCTATTTTTATCCTTGTTATGGTCAATACCGGCTTTTATTACATCATATATTATGAACTATACGTTATATACATAAATTATTCATATTTATTTATGTCGTTACGGTGTTGTTAGTATTTAAAGTTGTGCTCAATGATTAATTGAGTAGGTATATCTGAAACCCATTCGGGGGAAATTTATAGATGTTTTTCAAGTCGAGATACGGAGTATTTAGTTCTTCCACAGTCTTTTCCTACAGACAAAGGAGTAAAGAATGACTCCTGCCCAAAAACGTATTTCGTTTATAAAAACTTTCTATTATAAAAATCAAATTCATGACATTTCGAAGTATTATTTGGAAATGCAAAATGTATGGGAAACGGTAAAGTATTTTTTTAGCTATTTAGGTTATATTCTTTATTGATTTAGCTCCACGTTGTATTCTGCACATGGAGAACCTTGTATTGAGGCACCTTGTCCTCCATTTTTCGCCCAATTCTGGAGGCATTGTGTGTTAAGTGGCGGAAATTAACGCCGCGCTTTGCCTCAACACCAGAGCGAAGACCAACCAAATGGAATTATTAAACTCAACCAGTTGGATTAATAGTCACACTTTGTGTCCCTGCGCCACGACTGGCCTCTGACGAGGGTAAAATGAATATTTTATAAGATAATAATATCTATAAGCTTTTTTAAAGTAAAAATCAAACTCGATTACTCTGCCCAGGATATATGCCACACGTCAAGAAGTGGCTTTTAAATATTGTTTTTTATAACTGTTTACATACCTATAGGTATGTAAAAGTAAAAGAGCGTAAAAAGTTAAAAGTAAGGAATAACGGCACAATTTCTATTGCAATTTGTGTATTCTAAATTGAAATGCTGTTTTTCTACATTTACTGTTAAAAATACATTGACATACAAGACTTCTATACATAAAATAATTTAAATTTTGATGTAGTGTTTGTATATAGTAATAACTATAATATTTAATTGATATTTTTATAGCTTCTTGCTTTTTTCGGGTAGGCAGAGAGAACCAAGTGCCAAAAGACTTTGTTGTTAATTTTCCCACTGAATCCGAGACATTGTGTGTTCAATGGCGGAAATTAACTTTCTTTTTTCTCTTGCCATTAGAGCGGAGAAATAAAATTAATTTTAATTTAATTAACCCCATGAGTTATAATCGAATCCACAACCATTTGACTTCATAGCAGCATTCGACATCGACATTTATTTTAAAATAGTTTACTTATATGCTACATAACATTTACCTAATTATTTTTAATCTTCTCGCTCTATCCTGCACGCAGCAGGGTAGGCAGAGGGAACCTAGTGCGTATTAAGTGGCGGAACTTAACGCCGCGCTTTGCCTGATACCGGAGCGAAGGAAATGCAAATATTAAATATTTCCACTCCTCGAGTGGGAATCGAACCCACAACCAGTCGTTTACACGCTAGTGCCACTGCGCCCCGACTGGCCCCATATACCTACATATAATTATATATTTTAATTCAGTACTTTGTTAGTAAACAACATAATTGGTTTAATGACTAATTTAATAGACCACGTGTAAAGCGAACATATTTCCAGTTCTATTACTACTCTAGATTACTGGCAATTATAAAATTGTTGACACAATAAGATATTTAATTTGCACAATTTTTACATTTATATTAAACGATTGTATCCGGATTAAATAAGGATAAATAAGTATCTAAGGATAAAAAGTATCTCAAATAAGGATAAGTAAGTTGTTCGAAAATGCGTTATTGAAAGGGCGACGACGTATCTAATACCAAATAATCGTTAAAATTAATAATGTAACCTATATACTATACCTATATACTATTTAAGACATTATCTTTTGACAATAGAAATGGATGAACATTTTTATTTTTTTTAGCTTCGCGCTGTATCCCGCACACAGCAGGGTAGGCAGAGGGAACCTAGTATTAAGATACTCCCACAACCAGTCGTTTACAGTCACACACTTGTGCCACTGGGCCACGACTGGCCCAGTGGCACAAGCGTGTGACTGTGAACATTTTTATGTACTCATATAAATGGAAATCTAACTTTAAAGAAATTATAAAGCCAGTGGCTTGGCGTACGGGGTAAGTGTGACTGTAAACGTGCCTGGTTGTGGGTTCCATTCCCAATCGAGGAATGGGAATATTTAATATTTCCATCTTCTTCGCTCTGGTGTCGAGATAAAGCGCGATGTTAAGTTCCGCTACTTAACACACGATGCCTCCGAATTCGGCGGAAAGTCGGGAACGGAGTGTCTTAATACTGGGTTCCCTCTGCCTACTCTGCTGTAAGCGGGATACAGCGTGAAGCTGAAAAAAAATCATAAAGAAAGTACCTATTAAAAAACAAAAGGTAATAACTCTATGACCGTTAGCCCGTAGTAAATAAAATAGAAAAATAAACATAATAATAAAATCCCTTGAACTTGCCTTGAACTTTACGAACAGCAGTACATAGCAGCTAAGGTCTACCTATAGATATTTTTTTGTTTTTTTTTTTTTCAGCTTCACGCTGTATCCCGCATACAGCAGGGTAGGCAGAGGGAACCTAATGTTAAGACACTTCGTTCCCCACTTAGGTCTTTAGATACCTTCTGCTAATCTTTTCTATTGTGAATAATAAGTATTTAAATTACTGAAACAATATTAAGAACTACTTGTTGATCTCTAAGAAACATTACGGAAATCATTTTCAAACATATTGCTGTAAATTATTTTCAGATTAAACGGCTTGTTCTTGTTCGCCCCCAACACTATCAACAAAGTGATGATGTCGCCAGACGAGCCGGTCACCATTTGCGAACTGATGAAGCAGCCTGAAAACCAGGTATGAATGGATTATTTTAATATACAATATATAAGATCGCAGAGTAAGTTTATTTATATTTTACTTACATGTTTTGTAGGATGCTACATAAAAAGTTTTTACATAAAGAACATTACGTGCCTTATATTGTTAATTCTTAGGTATATGCCTGTTCTATACACCTACAATAATGCTTACATGAAGAACAAGCAATAAGCATATAAAAATTATGGAATGGCTTTTGCGCATATTGTTTTTTTATATACAATTTGAGCTGTAACATTCTAGTATCCATCAATGTTTATATTTAAAAATGTATATATTTGAAAAGAGGAACTGTTGAGTTTCTGGCCGGCTCTTCTCAGCAGAACTGCCTTCCGAGTCGGTGGTAGCTTTATGTACATTTGACGATTCCAAAGCGCTTTCAAAAGTCTATTTGAATAAATATATTTTGAATTTGAACTTGGATAAAATTGTATTTTTACAATTACAATTGATTTTATATCATTTTTTTATTGAAATATAGTACTTAAATATAGTAGTTACTTTAAGTAATTACAAGTATTAGGTATATTATATGTAATAATTTTAAATAATTTACAGACCATATCAACAACATGTGTAGACAGCATATCCCACAGAACCTTCCAGATTACCATCGTCGCATCACTCATCTACGGGACTCTCGTGATGCTCATCAGTCTCAGTCCAGTTAGCAAGAAGAATTTATTGATAGCCATGTTTACTCTCATTGGTGGGACCTGCCTTGTTTCTGCTACAACTGTGAATAGGTAACTGGGAATATAGTTTTTTTTTTTTTTTTAGCTTCACGCTGTATCCCGCACACAGCAGGGTAGGCAGAGGGAACCTATTGTTAAGACACTCCGTTCCCCACTTTCCGCCGAGTTCGGAGGCATTGCGTGTTAAGTGGCGGAACTTAACGCCGCGCTTTACCTCGGCACCAGAGCGAAGAAAATGGGAATATTAAATATTTCCACTCCTCGAGTGGGAATCGAACCCACAACCAGTCGTTTACAGTCACACGCTTGTGCCACTGGGCCACGACTGGCCACAATATAGTTAGGGAATATAGTTGTTAAACTGAAATTAATATTATTAATATTATAAATACGAAAATTTCTCTGTCTGTGAAGATTTCACGACTAATCTCGTGATGAATATAGTTGACGCTCAGGTTCCAAGATACGCCACTGAAATTTAAGATGAAATTTTGTGGGAAAAGCTGTGTAGAAGGGTGAACCCGTGACAGGTTCTTTTTATTGAAGTGGAACATCATCTCACTTCAAACGCAGTTGTTTGTGATTTCGATCTCCACAAAGGAGAATTATTTATATTATTTTCATTTATCTCACTTTAGTCAGATAAAAATGATTGGTGAAAAAAAACTTCCGGCGGAAAGGAGAATACAGGGTCTTGACACTAAATTCTCTACTACTCTATGCGTAATGAAGCGTAAAGCAAAAAGTTAAATGTTGAAGAAAATCGTAAAACAAAACAATCTGAATTGGTAATGTTACTTATATCTCAACAACAATTAATGTTAAGTAACAGAATTTGGTTTGAAAACTTTTAATTTCTTAACTTTCTTTTAACTTAAGCCGTTAAGTTAAGTTAAGTTCCGCCACTTAACACGCAAGCCTCCGAATTCGGCGGAAAGTGGGGAACGGAGTGTCTTAACACTAGGTTCCCTCTGTCTACCCTGCTGTGTGCGGGATACGGCGTGAAGCTATTTAATTTAATTTTAATTTTAATCTTTTAACTATTTAAAATGCTAAAACATCGATTTATTATTATAATTTCTAAAAGTTTTGTTGTTTACATTTGCAGAATAGTCGCGGGAGTGTCAATGTCTGCTCTACAAATAACTGCACTTGGCATCGGACCGCTAACTGCTTACTCTGTAGAACTCTTCCCTACTAACCTAAGGTAAGAATTAACTATATAATAAGAATTAAATACAAAAGTTAAATATATATAAAAATATAAAATATAATCCATACTTATATTATAAATGCGAAAGTCTGTGTGTTTGTCTGTCACGCTTTCACGGATAATTTACCGGCCCGATTTGGATGAAATTTAGAATTAAAGTAGTAAATAACTATGACTCTAACATAGGCTACTTATTTTTTCCAAAATTTATTGCTAAAGGGTTGAAATAGGGGATGAAAGTTTATATGAAAAAACTAAACCGCTTGACTGATTGTAATGAATTCTAGAATGAATATAGTTGGTAATCGAAAATCAAACATAGGCTACTTTATTTTTCAAAAATCTACCCCCGAGGGTTGCAACATAAACAATTAGGCAGTCCTCGCGGCGAAGTCGCGAGCGGGCCGCTATTAGTTAAATATATATCGTATTACCATGATTTTAAAAAGTATAAAAAAAAATTGCGGATGCTATCCACGACTTTGTTTATGCGAACGCTACGAACGCAAAAAAAATTCACACTCAAATATGTAGAAGAGGCAAAAGATTTATTGAAGAATTACTTCACATAATAAAAACAAGTTACCTCATAAAAAGACACAATAATAAATACCTAATAGCTAAAATAAAAAAAATACATATTTATAGATTTATAATTAATACGTATATTTCATACATATTCATTTAATTAGTAATAACTAACAAAAAAATGAGAAAGACGCAGTGTGACAGTGTCTGATTGTCAAACGACTGCTTATGGGTTCGATTCCGAATGATTTTATGTCATTTCGAATGATTTTATGTCATTTTTTTTCTTCACTCTGGTACCTAAGTTAAACTGCGTAGAGTTCCGCCATTTAAAACGCAATGTCTCGTATTTTGGCAGTAAGAGGAGGACGAAGTGTCTAGACTCTTACATTCACATATACTACCTTGCTATGCGGAAATAACATGAAGCTGATTTTTTCTTTTTTTTTTAGCTTCACGTATGTATCCCGCATACAGCACAGTAGGCTAGGGAGGGAACCTAATGTTAAGACACTCCGTTCCCCATTTTCGTCCGAATTCGGAGGCTTGCGTTTTAAGCGGTGGAACTTAACGCCGCGCTTTGCCTCGACACCAGAGCGAAGAATGAGAATCGAACCCACAACCAGTCGTTTATAGACACACGCTTGCGCCACGACTGGCACCAAACATATTTAAAAATATTTATGAAAAAATATTTTAATAAGAGTTTCGTTATTGAAGATTACTTTAGTAATCTAGCTTGGAATATACTGAAGATTACATCACACTGTGCTACCATCATAAAACAATAAAGATTGACCTTGTTTGTTCCTTTCACTAATCTTGGTATATATACAGCTTAACAAATGTTTTATTACTGGAAAATCTCATACAGTAAATAAACAAATAACTATAGATGTTGATAGAAGAGATAGTCTACCTAGTGCTCAGGCGCGGATCCAACATAGTAGGCAGTATGGGCATGCCCCTAAAATAAATCGTTTATGACGTCATATTTTTTGCTTGTGTTCCAAGTTTACTGACTGTAGTATCATCGTATCACCTTAATAAAATTAAAAAAAAAACTTTTTTTAATAGCTGCACGCTGTATCCCCCACACAGCAGGGTAGGCACAAAGGGAACCTAGGGTTAAGACACTCCGTTCCCCACTTTCCGCCGAATTTTGGCATTGGGCATTGCGTGTTAAGTGGCGGAACTTAACGCCGCGCTTTGTCTCGGTACCAAAGCGAAGAAAATTAAATATTTCCACTCATCGAGCGGGAGTAGTACCCACAACCAGTCGTTTGAAGTCACACGTCTGTGCCACTGCGCCACGACGGGCCCCAAAAAAAAATTGTGCAACATTTCCAATCGTAATTAATCCATACTCATACTTCGACTTGCACTTGACCGATTTTAACGTGGCTGTAACTATAAGCATTTTAGAGGTAGATCCGCCCCTGCTAGTGCAAGGCAGATATTGAAAAAAAAGCACTAAAGTTATTGCATGAAAAAATAGCAAACATTTGTTGATCTATCCCCACAACCTTTCGCATATATAATAAGAATAGGTTATCGTATCGTGACACTGTCGTATGATTTTCGTATTCGTATATGTACCCTACATATGCATATAAGTACATACTTATATGCATATCGTACCAATCGTACGCTATGATACAGTGATACCACTGCAGACATTTTTTTCTGTTATTAATACATATTTTTAAATATTTATGGATAGGTACTATAGTTAAGTACAGTATTGTACTGCAGATTTCAGAGGTGTATTGAAATGAATACCTTAACCAACCTTTCACCTGTGGGGGGACGGGTTAAAATACAATTCCCCTCCGTCGCTGGGCAGCGTCCCATAAAAGGCGGGTAACCCAGTAGCTTGGTGGTAGGAGGTTCGTTCTCCGACTCGCGACCACTATCGTGTCAAAGACAAACCGCCAAACATCTGACGATGTGTTCCGGTTCGCTGGCATGTAAGCCAGCTCTCCCTATTCCCATCATTCCCAGCCTTCCTGCTTCCTCCTTCTTTCCTCTCCCTTCCTCTTCCTGCTTCCTCCTTTCCTTTAGTCCCAAGGCCAGCAACGCATCCACAACTCTAATGTTGCGGATGTCTACGAGCGAAGGTAACCACTTACCATCAGGTGGTCCTTCTGCTCGTTTGCACCCTTTCATCAATAAAAAAAATGAATCTTAATAGTCTGGTGTAAATTTCAACAAGTTAAACAGTCAGCTACAGGAAAAATATTTTAACCTCTAAATATCTGATAAGATAACAAACAAATGAATCGGAAATCAAGAAAATATGCAATATGCATATTTAAAAAGATTTCTGTATTTAAAGTTTATAATATCGTGAATCTCTCTCGTTAATATAATAAAATATAAGAGATATATTTCATTTCCATAAAAATCATTTAATTGAGAGATTTCTCAATAAAAGATGTGGTTGGGGCTGTCGTGGAACAATATGAACAATATGTATCTCTCCCTTCCCTGCTGTATCCCACACTCAGCAGGGAAAGCAGAGAAAACCCACTGTTAAAACACTCCGTTCCCCACTTTCGGAGGCGTTGGATCTGAAGTGGCGGAACTTAACGCCGTGCTTTGTCTCGATATCAGAGCAAAGAAAATGGATGTTTTAATATTTCAACTCTTCGACTGGTTGTAGGAATCGAACCCGCAAGAAGTCGGGCTTACAGTCATACTTACGTGCCTCTACGCCACGACTGGCCCCATATTTTTATATTATTAATTTCTTTTTACCGCTCAAGTGGAACAATGTCGCCACACAGTACGCAATATCTCGAAATAGGAAGAAAAGCGGCTATCCTGTAAGGAAGTGTATGGTTTTGATAATAGATTCTCTCTAATTACCCTTATATGCAGGAAAAACGTACAACTATAGAAAAAAGGTCTCTATTACGCGGGCAAAAACGAAACCCATAAGAGATAACTAAGTGAATATGATTGCTACTAACCTTAGCTGTTGCAACATGGCGCCTTTGTGTATTGAATAAAAATATTGTTTTTAATTGTTGTTTTGAGACCGCTGCTGGTCTTTTCTCATTTGATAGAAAAAAACAAATGAAAAGATCTTCGATCAGTCGCGCCAGTCGGTCACACAAAGTGGGAGTGTAAACGCAAATGGCGGTGGGTTCGCCACGCAATTCCTACGCACGAGTTAAGACACTTCGCTATTCACTTTCTGGCCGAAATCGACAAATTTCGTGCTGAGTGGCAAATCTTCTGCCGTGTATTATTTTACCAGGGTAATGTATTGAAAATAATGTCAATAGAATCATTCAGCCAAGCGATGATCGAATTCACACCCAATCGCGTTTAAAGTCAGACACTTTTCTAATGCGCCACGAGTGCCTCCAATTATTAGCAAATATTAAATTCCACAATATAAGAAGCGATTCCAAGTGGCCAGTCGTGGCGCAGTGGCACAAGCGTGTGACTGTAAACGACTGGTTGTGGGTTCGATTCCCACTCGAGGAGTGGAAATTATATTTCCATTTTCTTCGCTCTGGTGTCGAGGTAAAGTGCGGCGTTAAGTTCCGCCACTTAACACGCAAGCCTCCGAATTCGGCAGAAAGTGGGGAACGGAGTGTCTTTACACTAGGTTCCCTCTGCCTACCCTGCTGTGTGCGGGACACAGCGTGAAGCTAAAAAAAAAAGCTTCCAATATCATACGAGTATATACGATCAATCGCTTCCTAACGCACGATGACGTCAAGAATTACTAATTATAAAAATCAACTTCGCGTATTCACAATTATTAAAACACAAAGTTGATAGACGAGAAAAGGAAATTAATTCGTATCAATTCCTGTTTTAGTAATGCTTATAAAACAGGATTAAGGATATGTAAATATCGATTTATACTTGTTTGCATATTACCTGTTAATTAATTAATGATCATTATGACAATATATTAGTTACTGGTCTATAATAATTCGATACGTTTCGAGTTTTATTAACGTCACGTTAACTTAATTACTTAAGATCTAAACAGAACTGGGGCCAGTCGTGGCGCAGTGGCACGAACGTGTAACTGTAAACGCCTGGTTGTGGGTTCGATTCCTACTCGAGGAGTTGGAAATATTTAATATTTCCATTTTCTTCGCTCTGGTGTCGAGGTAAAGCGCGGCGTTAAGTTCCGCCACTTAACACGCAATGCCTCCGAATTCGGCGAAAAGTGGGGAGCGGAGTATCTTAATACTAGGTTCCCTCTGCCTACCCTGTTTTGTGCGGGATACAGCGTGAAGCATAGATGTAGAATGGCCATTGTAAAGAACAGCGTGATACTCTTCCATACGAAACTGTTTTTTAGAAGCAGCTCTACGCTTTTCCCGCATAAGAAGGTGGCAGAACGTAATCGCAAGAAAGCCTTTCTCCACCCCCGAAATCGATACATCATGAACATGAACACACAATATGTATATTTAGTGGCACAACTTAACGATACACTTTATCTTAAGTACCAGAGCGGAGAAATTCTCTCCCGAGTTTGATTCGACCAATTTACGGTCTTTGACCAATTCGACCAATTCGCCTTTACGGTCTACTGTCCCTTTGCGTCACGATAGCCTCGTGTGAAAAACATAGTATAAAATATATGTTTCCTTATCAATGTAACTGAATTAAAGAAAAAAGTAAACAGTTTACAAGTAAATAAAGCACTAGAAGTATCTTAAGACAGGGCTTTATAGTTAGATATAAGGTGTGTTAAAACAATCAAAACAAATATTTAACTTACGTCTTTTCCTCTAAATGTATGACGTTCTTAAAATATTGGTAAAATACGAGTATAAGAAATCAATCTTAACAAAATGCACTATAATATTTTTCTCACTGCCTTGGTTATCCTGGCAGGGTCTATGCTGAGAATATATTGTACTGCCATCAAATTCGTTTACGTGCAAACTTTCAAATTAATCGGCTTATAGATAGAGATAAACATAAACGTATTTTTTCAAAATTTACTACGACATAGAGAATATTGTGGCCAGTTGTGGCCCAGTGGCACAAACGTGTGGCTGTAAACGATTGGTTGTGGGTTCGATTTCCACTCGAGGGGTGGAAATTATATTTTCACTTCCTTCGCTCTGGTATCCGAGGCAAAGCGCGTTAAGTTCCGCCACTTAACACACAATGCCTCCGAATTCGGCGGAAAGTGGGGAACGGAGTGTCTTAACACTAGGTTCCCTCTGCCTACCCTGCTGTGTGCGGGATACAGCGTGAGCTATAAAAAAATAAAAAAATCAGATGAAGCGTCAGGAGAAAAACTGTTAAATAATTTAATATAACGGTTAGCGTGGCCGTAATATCGGCGACTTAGAGAGTAAACTTGCTAAATCAATGTTTTTGTCCTTATGATTTTTTGCTCAAGCAAGTATAAAAAGTACTCAATCAAGAAAAACAGCACAGCAATTATAAAATTATAAAATTCTTTTTAAAATGTCAAAAAAACATGATTTTTGAAACTGTTGAACACGTTTTCAAAAATTTGAAGCTTTATACAAATCTAATGTAAATAATATATTCTATGACAAAATATATATTATACTAGCGACCCGCTCGCGGCTTCGCCACGTGAACTACCACTTTCATCCTCTATTGCCTATTTGGGATTGCTTTTTTTTTATAAAAGGAGGGTAGTCTATATTTGACTTTCGTCACTAATTATGTTCATGAGAAAATCATTAATACATTTAGTGCAATGTCTATATTATTTGATAACATATAGCGATAAGTGTTCTAGTAAGAAAACGTACGAAATCTGCTATCATATGATAGTAGATTTCGTACATATATACCATCTGGTATATAGTATTATAAACCGGTCATAGTAATTTTTAAAAAAAGAGAGATAGCCTATGTTTGACCTTGCCTCATTAACTATTTTCCTGAGAAAATTCATTCATTTCAGGCAAGGAGTTTAGATCTTTCATTCTCACTATATACTAAACATACATAAGTTTCATCTACTGTTTCAACCTCCTAGGGTTTGATTTTTTATAAAGTAGCCTATGTGACCCTGCATCTTCAACAACCTTCTTTACGAAACATAACAAATAGAAGAGATACAGATTTTCCCGTCAAAACATAACAAATAGAAGAGATACAGATTTTTGCATTTTTATAATAATAATTTTAATGAGTGCGGATATGTCTAATACAACGTCAACTATATAATAACAAATGGCGCTACCCGTTGCAGAAAACGTAGTGACATCTGTTGTCATATAGATTATATAAATATATAGATTATATAAAGTTTTATAGACCGGTCAAATGTATATTTAATAAATGTTATACTTATTTTATTTTATAATTATTTTAATTAGTGATATTGAAACAAATTTAGCTTCACTTGTGAACTATCGACATAATTTGAATGTTTTTTTTTTTATTTTATTTTTCTGCGGGAGTTGTATTGAATACCGGGATGAAAACTATCCCATATGTTGCTCTAACCTCTTAGCTAACTCCGTACAAAAAATCATTAAATTCTACCTGGTAGATATCAGTATACAAATAATTTACTTATATCGGTTTTTTATTTTTTCCAAAAAAACTACATGGAAATCCGGGATAAAAACTATCCTATATGTACCTTTGGACTATAAGCTATCACCATACCAAAATTCATCCATTTCTATCCAGTAGTTTTTGCGTGATTGGCGAACAAATTAACAGACAGACAGACAGACAGACAGACAGACAGACAGACAAAAATTCTACTGAGTGGATTTTTGGCCTCTGTTATCGATATATTAACGCACCCAATTAAAATTTTTCTGAAATTTTTCATGTACAGAATTGACTTTTCTACTCTTTTATTATATATAGAGATGAGGCCATTAGTACATCAGCACAGTAGATATATAAGCGTTTAAATGTAAACGGAATGGTTGAGGGTTTGATTCACTTTCTAGGGAATGATTTTGTTTAGATTATTTTCATTTCTCCTCCCTGGCGACACCAAAATGTCTCAATGTTAATTTCTCTGTCAATGCGGGAAGAAATGTAACGCTAAAACAATCTATTGTTTCTTTAAATAACTTTTTCTTTCCTAATAATTTACTTATATCCAGTTACATAGCTGTTGTACACTTTACGCGGAATGTAAGTTAAACGATTCTTACATTACTTACAATGCACGTCATAAAATGGCTACTCTGGTGATCTTAACATTTCATATTCTAATAAACATAATATAGAAGCGTGGATCTATTACTCATCGGCATAAATATCATATAACAAGTATTTGTATCAGAAACTAGAATATTTTTAAAAGTCACGTGTTATCTACACATATTATATTGAAATAAAATGCATAATGATAAAAAAACATGAATTCCTAGCTATTAGAACGTGCTCGTAATAAAATATACAATTTATCTTTCGTTTAAAACTCGTTTGGAGTTTTTAACATAGAGAAAAATGTATATTAATTCACTAATGAGCACTGTGTTAAGATTATTTGTAATTTCATTATATTATCATGCTTTCTGTAAATATTTGGTCGCCGCAGTTAAGAGGGAAAGCCCAGATACTTATATGATATCTTAGTTAATCCATCTTTCAGCTGAGTTTTTGTAACCAAATGTAAATATATATATAAACAGTATGTAATGCTTTAAAACAAAATTTATTCCGCATACCAGAATAGGCAAACAGAGCTTAGGGTCAAAACATTCCTTTCTCAGTATTTTTTTCCGTTTATTTCGTTTATTTTTATTTTTGCAAACTGCACATGGTAGTCTTAATTGAAATAAACCCTATACTCTTTTCGAGGCTATCGTGGCGCAGTGGTACTGGTTCTGACTGTATGCTTGGTCTAGCTAGATAGATATGGTTCGGTTCGGTTCCTATGGAGAATAGGTTGATTTATATATAGGTTATCTGTGCAGACTTAGTAAAATTCAATTTAAAAACTATTATTGTTTTTCCATTTCACAATATTTTTTATCAAATTCAGTGAAAAATATCGTTATCTAGGATTAGATACTGTATTTCGATATGCTGTACATAGGACTATTAACATATTCTAGCTTTCAAAATAGAGTCTTTCAAATAAATAAAGAACTAATAAACGCTATGCTCTATTTTTTGCTCAATATTCTGTAGTAAAGAGAAGAGCTGTCCGCATTGGACTGTAATTATTGTAATTATTTTTTTTTTTTTTTTTTTTTTATGGAATAAAGGAGGCAAACGAGCTGAAGGCCCACCTGGTGTTAAGTGGTTACCCTCGCCCATAGACATACACAACATTTAAGTTATGGATGCGTTGCCAGCCTCAGGGATGTAGGACAGAAGGAGGGAGGAAGGATGGGAATGGCGGGAATAGGGAGAGCTGGCTTACATGCCATCGAACCGGAACACATCATAAGATATTTGGCGGTTCGTCTTTGACATGATAGTGGTCGCGAGCCAGTCGGAGAACGAATCTCCTACCACCAAACTACTGGGTTACCCGCCTTTTACGGGACGCTACCCAGCGGCGGGGGGGAATTGTATTCTTAACCCGTCCCCCCACGGGCATAGAAAAATAAAAAAAATAAAATAAAAAATTAAAATTAAAATAGCTTCACGCTATATCCCGCACACAGCAGGGTAGGCAGAGGGAACCTAGTGTTAAGACACTCCGTTCCCCACTTTCCGCCGAATTCGGAGGCTTGCGTGTTAAGTGGCGGAACTTAACGCCGCGCTTTACCTCGACACCAGAGCGAAGAAAATGGAAATATTAAATATGTCCACTCCTCGAGTGGAAATCGAACCCACAACCAGTCGTTTACAGTCACACGCTTGTGCCACGGGGCCACGACTGGCATATTGTAATTATATGCAGATTCAATTCCTATTCAGAGTAATTATAATTCCAATATGACGCTACTTCTACTACTACTCAATGTTTTAGTTCTCTACTCTAGTAAAAACAAAAGCGTGACGTGACGTTCAGCCACTCAACACGGATTTTATTGATTCTGTTAATTTCATACAGAAAGCAAGGAAGTGGTAGAATTGAACGGAGTGTTCAAAATTCATTAGAAATATATATTTCCATTAATGTGTTGCTAGTACCTATAGGAGAGACAATCCTGCCGATTGTCGATTGTTACAAATATTCCTTCAAAAATCTTTGAAGGATTATTTGTAGCAATCGATAAACGTAGCCTAGTTGCTTTATCATTTTTATATTGATACGTTTTAAGTAACAAAAAAATAATACAACCTTCTTTGTTGAATACGTATTGCTGTGTATTGTGGCTCGTAATAAGCATCTACTTTTGAAAAATGACCCGAACTATCTAGGAACTTGGCCGTCCTTGTACGAGATAGTTTAATTACGTAAATATTAATTACTTTCATTATATAAATATTAAATAACAGTTATTGTTCTAGAGTGTGAATTATTTGTATAATTATAACACTTATGAATTTATAGCTGGTATTGTAGTATTTACGAATACACACCGTGTCGGGGAAAACCCATTATTATGCGGCAAGTGCGACGTTTCAGAAGTTTTTTTTTCTATTATATTATTTGTACATAGTAGATACTTTTAAACATTTTTTAATTTATTTTACACACATAAGAAAAAAAAATAGGTTTTCTAAAAATGTATTTTCAATTTTCCTAAGTGTGGAATAACACTTTAAAAATGTTTAAAAGTATTTAATTAATAGCATTGTCTCTTGCCAAACGATTGTTCGTAGAATAATCTTTGGGTAGCAGAAATTTGTAAAAATCACTCTACAGAGATGCTAACAACAATAATAAGTTGTAATAAAGCGTATAAGAATTTCGACGCAGCTAGTAATAGAACGCATGGCTCAGCAGTGAGAGCGCCTGGACGGTATTCAGGAGGCGCGGGGCCCAATCCCGCTGCGTTCAAAATTTTTATACGTTTTCTAAATGTATATTTCAACATCAGCCTCAGTCTCAAAACATCTCCTACGTATTGAGGCAGAGATAGACAAATTTTAGAAGTGATGTATGATTCCGACATTTATTTACTTCGAGGTACAGTTTGTAAGTTGACAAAACTATTTTAACAAGCTGAATAAGCCACTAATTCTTAAATGTAAACAGTCCCCGTAATAAATTAATTATTAAAATATAAAAACATGAACAAAACAAAATCTGAGAAATCCGTGGGAATGAAACAAGTAGGTAATACCTCATCTTATTAACATATACCTATAACAATAATAATATTATTTAATACATGAATTAAAACTTTTTTTTATCGGAAAAATATTTTTTACCTCGGCACCAGAGCGAAGAAGTGTGAATCGAACCCACAACCAGTCGTTTACAGTCACACACTTGTGCCACTGGGCCACGACTGGCCACAATAAAATATGTTTTATTAATAATTTAATATTTTTTTGTAATAGATTAGTCATAGCAATATTGACTTTGTTACATTTCGAGTGCTACTTAAAATACAATGTTTGCTTCATTGTTCTACAAGTACTTAAATTCAGTTTGAGCCGGTTAAAACTGGATTTAAATAATATTAATTGGTCAAATCCTTATAATTTTATTATCTCTTAACGTACTTAATATGAGAGATTTCATTAAATAACCAGTTCTGTGCGCTTTGTATGTAAATCATATTAAAATCAATGTTGTGTATAATTTGATATACATACATAATATATTATTTTATGGTTTATTTTTTTACTAGAATCCCTCTTCGGTCTGCCTACGTTATTAGACGTTATTTATTTAAAAAGTGAAGACGATTTTTTTTGCGTCACGCTGTATCTCACACTGCAGGGTAGGTAGAGGGAACCTAGTGTTATGACACTCCGTTCCCCATTTTCCGCCGATTTTTGGAGGCATTGCGTGTTAAGTAGCGGAACTTAACATCGCATTTTACCCTTAATACCAGAGCGAAGAAAATGGAAATATTAAATATTTCCACTCCTCGAGTGGGAATCGAACCCACAACCAGTCGTTTATAGTCACACGCTTGTGCCACTGCGCTACGACTGGCCCCTGCTACAAATGCTATATTGTAGCATTATAGATTAAGAAATAATAATTATAAATTAGAAAAGAATGCAATTAATATATTTTTTAGCTTAACGCTTTATCTCGTATAGCAGGGTGGCTACCCTGCTTGTCACAAAGTTATCTCGAGAGAACCTCTGTGTTAAAAAACGTAATTCAACGTCTCGTTTAGTCTTGTCACTACAGCATTATCGAAATGGAAGTAATACCCGAATGGGTAATAACCTCCACCTCAAAGGCCGGCAACGTCCCTGTAGCTCCTCTGGTGTTACACGGGGCCGTGCGCGACGGTGTTCACCTAACATCAAGTGACCCGAACGCTCGTTTGCCTTGTCCTTTTTATAAAAAAAAACTGGAACGAAAATCGAACCCACAAATATCGCGTATACGCCAGACGTATGTACATATGTCAGATGCTGTCAAACTGTATCATGGAGGGCATTTTTGACAAATTATTTAAAAAACCGTAAAAATGGATTTTTTTATATTAAAATTACGGTTTTTCATGTTACACAGCATTTAATTAAAGTAAAACATATATTAAATAACAAAAAAAAACCTCCATCTCGCAGTATTTTTATTCTTGACCTTATACTGCGAATGACGGAATCATAAAAACTAAATCACAAATTAATACCAATGTAAATATTATTAAAATTTTATAACTTCATGTGTGTATGTTGTATTTATATATTTATGTTTGCAGTGATTTGGTATCCATTAAAATTTCTAAACGTGAACAAAAAAAAATTAGATGAACTTTAGAATTAGAACTTGCGTCGCTTTCTTTATTTTGTGTTCGAATTTTTTGGCAGCATAGCGCAGTGGGACAACGTTTAAACGTAGGTAAATGCATTTGGATATGAGATCGATACCCATTCAGTGTAACGATTATATTTAAATTATTTCATTTCTCCGCTCTAGTAAGACGAGAACTAGCACTTAGTTGCGAAAGTCACACAAAGTGTCTCGATGTCGGCCAGAAAGTAAATAGCGAAGCTTGACACCAGGTTTTTCATGACTACATTGGTATGTGAGAATAAACGTGAAGCTGCGTAAAATATGTAGAATAAATTTATCTGAGAAGTCAATAATTGGAACGAAGTTCTTTATCTTTCTTTGTGTGCGGGGGCTAGACGGAAAAAAATCTCACGAAAAGTTGTAACGACACTTTTTGCTATAGTAAGCTATTGTAAGCTGTGCGGCGTGCGCATGTTTCTCTGTCTGTGTCTCTCTCTCTTATAGAAAGCAAGCCAGATATTTTCATTTCTAATTAATAATTTTATTAGGTTTTAACTTCCTAACATATGTATTACCTATTTGCTGATATAGTATAATCGCTCGTATCATAGACGTATAGTTAAACAATATTAAAATAGAGATAATAATTAATTTACAGTCCTGACCTCCTTGCAAATTTTATGACATTAAAAAGATACATAACATACATACATCCGTTCCATTATTCCAGATAATTATAATTACTTTTTAATCTATTGTCTGCAAATTCCATATTTAAAACTAATTTCGCAATATACATAAAAAAATATTATGTTGGAACGACTATATTGTTACTGTCATGTTATGTGGAAGTCATTTTTTTATTTTTGAAGTGAAAACTTCTTTAGGCGCGTTGAGCGTTTTGGTAGAGGGTAAAATCCTTGGTTCGCGTCACCGACATGCTAATGATAATAGTATTGAAATTGAAATTCGTGTAAATATAAATACTATGTATAATTAAGATAATTGTATATTAATTATTTTTTCAACCACTTTGTATTTATATTTTGTTCATGATTTGTTTAACCCATCATATGTAACTTATAAATAAAACATATTTTTCTACAAGTCCAGTCAAGCCCTTTCATATGTTGTCCGCCATTTTGTTGCAGCGGCCATAATTAAAACATTGATTAATAATTGTTTCGAAAAATTAACGATAAATTTTGTAACTTAATCGAAAAGTTAAAAATGGACTAGATTTTTCTTGCATAATTATCGTTTTCTTTCTAATTACGGGCATACTGGGAGAGATTAAATAAATAAAAGTAATAAATGAAATACTTATTAGTAATAAAATATAATACTCGCTTTTAGCTCATATGAGAGGAATAGTTCAATATAGTATAACTACTTGGCGGAACCTAAAGTGGCACATTAAAATAGATAAAAAACCTAAATTAATGGGAAGATATTAAAGTCAAACAATTAATTTTTCCTCCTTTATGATTTTCTTTTAAATTTATGTATGTATTTTGAAATTTAATATTTTAACTAGGTATTTCTCAAACGTTTTAAATTGTTTTTTTTTTATTCCAGGGGAACAGCCGTTGGTGCAGTGCTGATGTTTGGAAGAGTGGGCTCAGTGGTAGGAGCAAACGTCTCTGGAATCTTTCTAGCTGGAGCATGCACTACTACCTTCTACGTGTTCGCTTGTCTTCTCTTTTGTAAGTGCTATTTTATACTTGTAAAAATCATCTTTTTTTTCTAATAAGAAACCTTGTGACGTGTAACGCGTTGGGTAGTATAACGGGTCTTTTTTGCGGTATATAAGACGTTAAGGACACAGTGTGTTATTTAAAGTAACCTAAATTGACAAAACACATTACTAATTGCTTATTTATGACACACACACACACATTATATAAATACTAGCGGCCCGTGAGCTGCATAACTGTTTGGTTGTATTGCAACCCTCGAGGGTAAATTTTAAAAAAATAGACTAGCTTATGCTTATGCTTGGGTTATCAACTATATTTATGCCTAAGTTCATTATAATCGGTTAAGCGGTTTAGATTTTTCATATAAACTTTCATCCCCTATTTCAACCCTTTAAACGTTGATTTTTAAAAAAAGGAGTTGCCTATGTTTGACCCTTGGTTTTGTACTACTTTCATTCTAAATTTCATCCAAATCGGACGGGTAGATTAGCCGTGAAAGCGTGACAGACAAACAGACAGAATTTCGCATTTATAATGTTAATATGAATAATGTGTATGTTATCGTTTTCATTCAGGCTTCATTGTTTTACACACAGGAAACATTATAATATTGAATGAAACGGTTTTATCTTTTGTACTAGTTGTAAAAATTTTTATTGAAAAATTAATGAATGAAAATTACTTTGAACTAATTATTTATTATAATTTCGTCTATATGTTTTATTTAAATTTAAAATGACTACACATTTAGCCAAGTACCTCATTGATCTAAATTCGTAATGATAAGTCTGTTATTTTGGGTAGAATTTTAAAAATATAAAATTGTTGTTTTTAATATAGACTGTTTTAAATAATAACCTTTACATTTCGTATCATATTGTTATCATAAGTAGGAAGAAATAAATATTTTTTTGCTATCACACTTTACTCAGTAGGAAGGTTCCTATTTTCTGTTATATGGGGAAATCCAAGGTCGCATTATGTCAATAGAACTACGACACACGGAATTCGTACTCTAGATATATAATTGAATAAAAAAAATTAACATATTAAAAAATATCACTAAAATTCTTGTTCAATAGATATCACATATTACATATTCAGAGGATAAACAAAAATTTACCAGTCTTTGCTAATTACTATGTTAGGCATAATAAATGACCGTTTAAAGCCAATAACCTTTATTGAGTATTATAATGTAAAAGAAACAAGAAAAAACCATTAAAATTAAATATTAAAACATTGATTGAGAGATTGTGTTTAAGGAAAAATATTTACATATTACAATTCCGTATTAATATTCAAGCGTAACAGGGCCCACACTGATATAGATATAGATATCGTCCAGTATATTATTACTCTAAAACCAATAACTTAAACTTATTTTATTTTTAGCTTCACGCTGTTTCCCGCACACAGCAGGGTAGGCAAAGGGAACCTAGTGTTAAGACACTCCGTTCCCCACTTTCCGCCAAATTCGGAGGCATTGCGTGTTAAGTGACAAAACTTAACGCCGCGCTTAGCCCAGGCACCAGGCGAGGAAATTTGGAAATATTAAATATTTCCACTCCTCGAGTGGGAATCGAACCCACTACCAGTCATTTACAGTCACACGCTTGCACCACTGGGCCACGACTTAAACTTTAAGAACTACAAATATGTTTGGGGCCAGTCGTGGCGCAGTGGCACAAACGTGTGAATGTAAATGACTGGTTGTGGGTCGATCCCCACTCGACGAGTGAAAATATTTAATATATCCTTTTCTTCGCTCTAGTATCGAGGCAAAGCAAGGCGTTAAGTTGCGTCACTTAACACGCAATGCCTCGGAATTCGGCGGAAAGTGGAGAACGGAGTGTCTTAATACTAGGTTCCCTCTGGTGTGTGCGGGATACAGCGTGAGGCTAAAAAAATGTATTATAAAACTTATATAACTTTTAGGTTACATCTTTACTTTCACGCTTTTTTCCGGTTACCGTAGTAGTCAAAGAGCCACTCTATTTTCTTCTCCCACCCGAAATCGAGACTTTACCATTTTGTTTTAAGTGAATCGAAACAGAAAAAGGAGAATATAGAACAATAACTTAAGCATAATCAGTCCCCGAAATACTTATCGAACCCATAATCGTGGCGTGCGAGTATACTGTCTGTCATCCGCTGTCATACATTGCCACAATAAACTTTAACTTTTTACGTAAATTATAAATACGTAATACGTAATATATATTTCAATTTAAAACTTCTTTTACCTTTCAATAACTATTTTAACATTATATCAAAGAGTATTTATTTCTGTAAAATAAGTATGAAGACAATGGGATAACTATAAATTTACTAAAATTAATTTTAAAATGTTAAATAATATATCTGACAATCATATGAGTGAATTTATACTTCAAAAATTATTAATTTCATATATATTATTATATCGATTCTTACAAATAATGATATATGGTGTAGATAGAAATCTTTACTGTATAGGTACTGTATGTTTAATGCGTTCAAGTTTAATCACTTGAACATATGGGTAAGTTTAGACTACCCATGTGTTCATGTAATTTAACTTGGCAAATTGCTAAGAATTGATCATAAGACCCATTTGTGTTCATAAAAAATGTTTATAATTACAATTTGTTAATTTAAAAAATATATTTTCAATAAAAAAATGTTCTTTTTCAGTATGCGCAGGACTCAGCTTTTTCCTGCCAAAAGTGCAGCCAGTAAACAACAATGGCTGAAGTACGAAGACTGAAATAAGAAGACGTGTACTTAATAATGAATGTCTTCGTGGAAATACGTTTGCCAACAAAGAGCTGTTTAAAGTTTTTTTCTTTATTATTATTACTTAAAAGCTCTCTGGCTAATATTTTTTACTTTATTCATATAAGGAGTTCTATACATATGTATAAATTTTAACATTACAATTAGTGTAATTAAAAAAGCTAGCAAGTAATCTTCACTACAAAAATTATTAACTATCCGCCTTTATGCAGACTGATTTTTAATAAGTATACGGGATTTTGCACAAGCAAAGTCATTAGAATAATATGTATGTCAATTTTAATAGATAAGATGACGTGTAAAATAAAAAAATAAATAAATAACTATTCACAAATTACATCTTTTATTTTATCCTTATATTTAAACAAAAATAATTAATGTATAAGATTTACAATAACTTAGCGGTAACAACATAGGTTTCTCAAATGTTTCTTTTTTAATAATACCTATTTTCCAATTTATTTACCATATATTTTTTTTTATTATTTTGATATTAGTTTCAATTTTTTAATATCATGTGAATAATGTTTCTTTCCAACCGCTGCTAGCCTTGTAAGTTGTAATATATAGTAAATGTTGACATAAATAATGTTTTTTTTTTATATTGGCAAGGCGACTTCTTGACTTCTTTCAATCTTCATTCTTCAAAGAATGATAAACATTACAAATTTAGAGATTGTTTGCTTAAGTGGTAGTAAAGCTTATCTTAGCTGCTACCCGTGAATAACTTTTGCCCGCGACTTCGTCCGACTCTACGAAATTTAATGTTGGTAGAAATAAAATTGAAGATTGTCATTCGTATACATTTGCACGAACTCTTAGACCTCCTTGATACGGTTCTTTTACTAATCCGATGTTAGCTACGTTCTGCTATAACAATTTTCGTTCTAATTTTTATCTGTGTACGTTAAGCGAATTTCTACGGCCAGAACCTATGTTATGCATCGAGTAGGCCAAAGCTAATCTATAATCTATAATCTATAATCTATAATATATAATAAAAGAGTAGAAAAGTCAATTCTGTACATGAAAAATTTCAGAAAAAATTTAATTGGGTGCGTTAATATATCGATAACAGAGGCCAAAAATCCACTCAGTAGAATTTTTGTCTGTCTGTCTGTCTGTCTGTCTGTTAATTTGTTCGTCAATCACGCAAAAACTACTGGATAGAAATGGATGAATTTTGGTATGGTGATAGCTTATAGTCCAAAGGTACATATAGGATAGTTTTTATCCCGGTATTCCATGTAGTTTTTTTGGAAAAAATAAAAAACCGATATAAATAAATTATTTGTATACTGATATCTACGGGTAGAAATTAATGATTTTTTGTATGGAGTTAGCTAAGAGGTTAAAGCAACATATGGGATAGTTTTCATCCTGGTATTCAATACAACTCCCGCAGAAAAATAAAATTAAAAAAAAACACATAGAAGAAAAGACATAATTTGAATAAATTATGTCGATAGTTCACGAGTGAAGCTAAATTTGTTTCAATATAATTAATTAAAATAATTATAAAATAAAATAAGCATAAAATTTATTAAAGATACATTTGACCGGTCTATAAAACTATATAATCTATATGACAGCAGATGTAACTACGTTTTCTGGAACGGGTAGCGCCATCTGTTATTATATAGTTGACATTGTCTTAGATATATCCGTACTCATTAATATTATTATTATAAAAATGCAAAAATCTATATCTATATCTTTTATGTTTTCACGGGTAATCTACAGATTTCGTACATATACCAGGTACGAAATCAGGTTATTTCGTACGTTTTCTTACTATAACAGTTATCGCTATATGTTATCAAATAGTATAGACATTGTACTAGATGTATCGATGATTTTCTCAAGAACATAATTAGTGACGCAAGGTCAAATATAGACTACCCTACTATTTTTTATAAAAAAAAAAAACAATCCCAAAGAGCAATAGAGGATGAAAGTGGCAGTTCACGTGGCGAAGCCGCGAGCGGGTCGCTAGTAAGTTAATAAAATTAAAAATAGTATAGGGCCAGTCGTGGCCCAGTGGCACAAGCGTGTGACTGTAAACGACTGGTTGTGGGTGCGATTCCCACTCGAGGAGTGGAAATATTTAATATTTCCATTTTCTTCGCTCTGGTGTCGAGGTAAAGAACGGCGTTAAGTTCCGCCACTTAACACGCAATGCCTCCAAATTTGGCGGAAAGTGGGGAACGGAGTATCTTACTACTAGGTTCCCTCTGCCTACCCTGCTGTGTGCGGGATACAGCGTGAAGCTGAAAAAATAGTAAAAAAATATATTAATTTTCACAATATTTAATCTAATAATTCATTTTAAATGGAAGATACCGCTCATCGTATTATATCATGTTAGCCTATGATCTGTAGAACTCCCGCGGCTCCTTATCGCTAACAAAAGACACTATATGATTTAATTACACGCGATATAACATATAATAGGGTTGACCGGCGTCACTTTACCAGTCGCGGTAAAATTCTGAGCTCGTGCAGACAAATTTTGATCACATAAAGCCATTTTTTTTTTGTATAATTAAATATTTTTTTGGAAACGAAAGGCTGTGTGTAACCTTCACCTTTGTTCAAAAAAAAAAAAACTGTCAAAGTGTATGTGAAAACGTATGGGACGTTCGATAATGTATGTATTAGTTATAATTTTTATTTTATTTATTATATTATATTATTATAAAATATAAGAAGAAATTTAAATTGGCTTATAAATAACATATCTAACTTACCGCACGAACCGTTTGACCATGATAATGACCGATTTTTTTCTCACCAAAAGATATCTTACGTAGCTTCATGTTACGTCATATTAATAGATATAAAAATTATGTGTGATAATTAGCTATCTTATACTTTCACGTGTTTCTCGCATTTTGCGCATTATTGGGTCTAGTGACGTATCACTACTTCTTTTCTTTCCTCCCCTTTTAATCCCATAACATTAAAATATGTATATATATGTTTCTATAAATATACATATATTTTAATCCCTTAATTTTTTCTTATATAATTTCTCTAAAGTTGGATTTGAACTACTTATCATCGCCCTATATTAAAAAGTATCGCCGACAAGAAGGCGCTTCATAATAATTTTCGTAACGGTTATCGAAATATATAAATGTAATGATATAATTAGCATACAAACGTTGTGTATTTTTTTCTTCTTTTATGTCTTTTGAAATAATGAAAAACATATGTGAGTGTGTAAATATGAAAAGACGAGTATCTATAATTTGGCGCATTTCTCGGAAAGTGGAGAACGGAGTGTCTTAACACTAGGTTCCCTCTGCCTATATGGATACAGCGTGAAGATAAAAAAAATAGTGTCTATAGTATACGCATGCGGCTATGGCAGCGCAGTGAAATAGGGTCTGACTGTAAACGCGATTGCTTGTGGGTTCGATCTCCACTTGGAAAAATGATGACATTTAAGTTATTTTCATTTCTTGATATTGGTGCAAGACAGAGAGCAATGTTGAGTTCCGCCATTCAAGACCCAATGTTTCGAATTTAGGAGGAAAGTGAACAGAGTGTCTTGACACTAGATTCCCTCTGTCTACCCTGCTATAGGCGAGAAGAAATTAACCAACAAGTACTTAATTTAGTACCGTTTAATACATACAAACAATTGTAATCTTACGGCTTTGATGGGAAATTGTACCATTGTACCAAAACGTAAAGACTTAAAATTAAAAATAACCAAGTTTCAATGATTTTAAAACAAGATTAAAAAACACATACAAAAAATACAATTCAAAGAAATAATAAAAAATAAAAAAATAAACTTTACGTTATTATTCAACACGAAAAAATAAAAACGAAAATAAAATATAATAAAATGTTAAATTATAAAGGTAATCTTAATTTTAAGGAAAAATTACATTTTTTTATCACTACTAAATTGTTTACACAAACGAATGTGACATATTGAACCTGCGCTGCGATGATGAAAGAACTTCTCATCGTCACATAGCGACAAAATGGCAATCATGTCTTATGTATTCATAAAAAAAAATATTATTTATTGGGGCCTTTATTTAAATATTTATTATTTATATTATTAATTGGGGCCAGTCGTGGCGCAGAGGCACAAAGTGTGACTGTAAAGCGACTGGTTGTGGGTTCAACTCCCACTCGAGGAGTGAAAATATTTATTGTTTCCATTTTCTTCGCTCTAGTGTCGAGGCAAAGCGCCGCATTAAGTTCCGCCACTTAAAAAAAATAAAAAAAAGTAAGTATAATAATAATAAAATATTTATTAGTTTTTCTAAGAGATTATTGTGGCGCAGTAGGACAGAATCAGACTACAAATATAATGCTTATGGGTTCGATCGCCACTTTTACAATTTGTGTATTTTTTACATTTCACGTTCCGGACGAAAAGCTTTCATACATTTTTGACTTAAGGTTCTGTCTTCTCTGACTACGTTGATAGCGTATAACTGAAAAACCCTTAAGAATTTTCAAGAATCAGAATAAAAAATATAATCAATAGTTGGATGACATAATCAATGGGATGGATCTTTCAATGTATATCATAATTATCATCATAATTATTAGAGCGTGATAAGTTTTTTTCTTAACATGGTAAAAACTTAAAAATCTTTTATTATTATTTATAATATTAATATTTTCTTAGTGTTAGATGATGGATGGTTAGGCAAAGCGTGTCGTATGATTACAGTTCTGGGCAGTGAGTGGAAATGGAATCTTTTACAAGGTACGCTTCTAGACTCCACAAATTATGTGGTAAATTGGAGAAATAAAAATTTATCAATGAGTGTAGGTTTTCACTTCACGATACAATATTTGTGTTTCTTTGCTAAAAGAATGAAAATGTTACCTTACATATTACCATTGGTAGACTACAGAAGATATGTACTCTAAATATCTTATATATTTATAATAATAAATATATAATTCGGATATCGGAAACGGCTCCAACGATTTTCATGAAATTTGGTATTTAGGGGGTTTCGGAGGAGAAAAATCGTTCTAGCTAAATTTAATTTTCAAAAAAATGTCTTTTTCTTTGTATTTATAAGGAACATAAAAACGGCTAAAATATCGTTAGAATAGGACTGTCAATTTCACAATATTTGACAAGGTTGTAATGCTCTGTCTTTTTAATTCAACTTTCAGCAATTTACTTATTTAATATTGTCTATGGTTCAGTCCTGACATCCAGACTTTTTTTATGTTTTAATTTGTTATATATTTACTCTTTTAATTTTCTTCTTTTAAATTATTACATTTTTTATTATAACTTTTATGTAGTTTGTAATATTTTTTAAATTGTAATTATTATTTCAAAATAACGACTTCTCAAAATGAATACCTAGCGGAGCTCGGTCACCAGATATTTGGGTATTTATACTTACTCATACGTATAAATGAAGCAATAAATTACATTGCATTATTTTTTATCTTTACACGTTTAGTAACAGTAATAAGTGTCGTATTTCCCTTTTTTGACCTTTGGCAACATTGTATAAGTAGGGAAAAACCATACATCCCCTTTCTAATTTACTATTGAGTTTTGAAAAAAATATATATTCTTAAAATAAGAAAAATACTAAATAACTGTTTATGATTTCGAACGGATATATAGGATTCTGTACAATACGCTTAAAATAAAAAAAAAAACAACGTTTGATCGTATCGAAATTCTTGGAACGCAGCGGGATTCGGACCCGCGCCTCTCGGAAACTGTCCAAGTCAGATAAGAAATTTGTCAATTTTTTTTTCTTAAACGATACTTAGTATGACTTATCATATAAAGCTCCGTAAAGCTCATCTGTCTTTCGGTGGATAGAGTAATCGGCGGTAGCCTTCTCGGCGCGTAGAAAATAATTAATTCAAATATTTCCTGTCAACTCAAATTATACCTTAAAGTTATACCTTCCCTGGACGAAAAATATTTTCAACGATTTAAGCCAAAAAATGTCCCGAATGGTATGAATATCTTTCTATATCTCCATTAAAAGTTTTTCATTTTTTCGCTCTAGTGTCAAAACAACACTTGCTTTGTTACTAATACGCCATTATATAAATGTAAACAAATATATAAAAATAAACTTAAATAATAAATAATGAAGATATGGCGCAGAGGCCATCGTGGGGCAGTGGAACAGCTGACATATAATAATGTTATAGACACCATGTTATAGTCAGCTGATTTTTCTTTTGTCATGATATATTAGGTAAGCTGTAAATTAACCAATTTTTGGTGAGACAGAAATGATTAAATATATTTTTTTCTATATACATGGGAAGTTACTGCCACCCAATTTATCCACCGATATGCAACCTTTCCCGAAGTTTTGTGATACTATTTTATGACGCGTCTCATCCATTACCGCTTGAGAGGAACCTGGTCATGTAAATTTGTCACTGGTTTCTGGATCACACAAATACACAATTAAATATAGTTTTTACCAGATAAAAACTTTAGATTTTTTTACACATTTTCTACTAATTTTAGTCTTCTTAAATACTTTTAAAATATTTAAAGGACCAAGTATTAGTTAAATATTGTAAAAATAATATTATGATATTACTATCAACTCATTTTTATGCATCTACCGGGAACTTACACCAAGTGCTACGGCGCTTTGTAGCCGTAACTGAAACTATCGGATATGTGTCATAAAAAAAAACTATCCGAAACGTAAAAAGGAAAGAAACATGAAAATAGACATTAAAATCAAAACATATATATAAAAGAGCAAGAGTTATCAAACCTTTTTTTGTTTTTGACGCTAAAGTCCAAAGCCCCCAAATATTTATTCCTTGAAGTGTAGTAACTTCAACTCTAATACTCTATTATTAGTAAATGATAAGGCAATACGATGATTTGCAAATGCCAAATAACAATGATTAAGCATTGATATGAAAATTCCATCTTATACTTAGTTGTTTAAATTTATATGTCCATTTCATATGACAGTATAAGATATTTAAAGAAAAATCTATTTTAATATCGTTGTTCAAGTTATCTAAGTTAAGCGATAACGATAAGCTTTATTGGACCTAGAATATATGCAAAAAGATTATTTTAAAAATTAACGACGTACAAATTAATACGATACGAATAAAGGAGGCAAGGCTCGGGGCTTTGACACGATAGTGGTCGCCAGCCAGTCGGAGAACGAAACCCCTACCTAGGGAAATTGTATTCTTAACCCGTCCCCCTACGGGTCAAAAATACTTTGAATGTCTTGTAATGGGCTGTAAAAATGATGCAACATTTTCCTAGTAAATTTCACAACAAAAAAAAAATATCATATGATCAATCAATTTTTAATTAATTTATCTTTAACATAATGAAATAAAATAATTAATAACAAGAAAAAATGACTATGCACGCGTGAGTAAACACGTGTTAAGATAGTAGAAGTTTCAAAAAAATATATACTTCTTCTATTTTTTTACTATATTAATACTTATTGGAGGCTTCTGTTTACACGAATATTTAGTTTAGTTATTGTTTCTTTTGCATAAGTCGCTAAAATTCAGGAACTAAAATAAACATATGCGGTTTTGCCACTTCACGTAAATATATTTTCAAAGTTTATCCTCCTAAAAACTTAAATTGGTCAAAATATCAATTAAAAGGTCTTCATTTTCGATATTTAATTAACTCCATTTCTTCGATCTCTTATGATTTCTACCAATAAATATAACATACAAACTTATATCAAAGTCCGGGTACCTCTATAGATAATAAAATTACGCAATATCGTATGACATTGGAAATCATTTCACTAAACAAAGCAAATGGATTATCAAGATAAAAAGTATCGATGACTTACAAAAGAAATAAACTTTTAATGCGCTATCTACATATATTCCGCCCGACGACAGTCATCCTAAGAACAATCCATACTAGTATTATGAATGCGAAGATCTGTTTGTCTTTCTGTTTACGTTTTTACCGCCTATTTACCCGATTTGTATTATAATATAAAACCAAACATAGGTTACTTTTTTCAAAAATCCACTGCTAAAGGACTGAAATAAGGGGTGAAAGTTTATATGAAAACCTTAAGTTGCTCCACTAATTTCGAAGAAAAATCTCTTAACGCCGCTCTATTACCTCTGATACTAGAGCGAAAGAATTGGAAATATTAAGTATTTCCACTCCTCGAGTGGGAATTGAACCCACAACCTGTCGTTTACTGTCACACGTTCGTGCACTGCGCCACGTCTGGATCTAAGTATATAAGGCTTAAATGAAATACGATCAAAGAAAAAATATGATACAGCCTGAAGTATAAGCTAGATGACATAAAGCACATCAAAGTACATAATAACAATATGGTATGGCTACGTACAAAGTTCAGTAAGAATCGTTCAATTTAAGTCTACCGGACATTCTACACAACTGTTTTTTTACTTATCTTTCGCCTACGACAAAATAATGAAATTAAACGTCAAAGTTACGGATGACTTGCATATTTTTCGCTTTCTCTTGTTTAATTTTCCTTAAAATGAATGATTGATTACTTCTTTGATAGTCATCATTAAACATATTTTCCATACCTCTATACTATTAAACTACCTTCTGCCGACTCGAACATATTGTTGTTAGCATTATTTAAAATCACTGTTAGGTACTTATTAGTTGAGAAAGAATTCTATCAATTTTCGACGAACAAAAATATTTAATATTTTATTTAATAAAACATACTTAACAAAAAATATCTATCGTGCTTTTTCACAGCTGTGTTTAATATATGACCGTGACGAACTGCCAATGCGCGAAATAGCAGTCTACCACTATATCAGTGTCATTGTCGTTTATTGTTTTGTTATTTTGCACAAAAGAAACATCACGTTTCTGTGCACAAGAAAGAAGACCTGTTCGTAATTAGAATTTTTTTTTTATAATATATTCGTAAATTATTTTTCAGGATATGTCATTATAAGTTAAGTGCGCGGGAATAGGGCCAAGAGGTGTAACAACATAATCTCTATATAATCAGATCAGTTCAGTTGTTTAATTATGGCGCTTCAAACGTACAAATTGAGCACTTTTCACTTCGCCAATGTCACATTCTATATAATTTATCTAGAAGCATCATAATTTCATTTCTATCACGTATTTCAGAGGCGACATTAGTAGGATCTTTTAAAAAGTGCAAAAACTGAAGCAAAACCTGTTTACGTACATACGTATAAATAAAAAGCTCAATAATCTTAACAGGAATTCAAAAACAAAAATGAATATATCGTTTTTTGCTCCTCTCTTTACGTCAAGTGTCCACGAGCAAAGTCGATTGGATATACCACAGATGTAAAATTAAATAGACAAGGCAATACTACGCCAAAATAGTATTTAGCATATACGGCATTTATTAGGTGACAACGATATATTATGTAATATGTAATTGTAAATATTCACACACTACAATTGCTTAAAAATGTTTGAATTTGATCACATAATAATGTATTTATATATAATATAATTTTCAGTTTCTATATAATATATCTTAGATATTTTTTCTCATAACTTTGATTATTTACATTTTAAAATGCAATTCATATCCCGAAATGCATAAAATAATCACCAAGCAATTAGCGAGCGTGTCTATCTTTTCCTAATCTCTAGGACATGAGTTGATTCGTCGCTACTATATCAATACTGATTCGATGGATTCGATACTCCAAGTCAATTAATTATAATTTCACTGTTCAGTTTGCTTGATGATAGCATTCAGTAAAGGACAGTGATTATTAACGCTCGTCATTATTATTTTTTTTTTATTCATGACAACTTTAATTGTACTAATAAATTAATCATTCATCCTTTAAAGGTATCAAATTTAAATACATTTTAAATTAAAACAAAAATTATTTAGTTTGTGATTTGATTTTTTTATATTATAAGCATTTTATTATATATACAGAAAAAATATATAAAAAAAAATACGGATTTTTGTTTAGACGAACATCATGGTGGTGAACGGAAAAATGGAAAAAGGCGCCAAAAATGACGTCTCCATCGCAACGCTTGAAGAGGCTATGGTCGAGACTGGTAAGTTATTACATATATTTTAAGTGCTTTACATTCATATAGTTTGCTATCGTGTATAATTGATTTAATTACGGCCATATACGATTTATTTTATTAATATTTGCGACAATACAATGAATTATGGTTTATACTAATAAAGGAGCTTTACACTCCTGAAAAAATGCTCCTTAAACATAAAAATATTCAATATACTCATCATAGTAATAATTTATGATGGAGATCGCATTCTTGAAACAATTATCAATTTTGTTCGAAAATCCTAATCGAAAGACATATGCAGGATCAGCTTAACGCCGCTGTGAGCTAGCGAGACTCGACAAATACATATATTATATTAAAGTATTTTTATATTACGTATTAAAAAATATATTTTATACCATTTTTTTCTGTTTCATATATGTTTCATATGCCAGTAGAGGCGGGTAAAAAATATTATATGTTAATGTTTTTTTTTAAGGAAAATACTTGTACCTGATTAATTTACCTATTATTAATGACTTACTTGTTTACACAAATGTGACAAAGTAAATTTTCACAGTCTATTTCCTTAAACAATAAACACTTTTCTTCTTATCAATTATAGTATGTCTATAGCAAAGTGTCATTAACGACAAAAGGAAATTCATTTATTTCCTATTAATTATTGAAATGTCTAGGTCTAGTTTTTGCACCATAATAAATACAGCTCCAATTATAATATTGTGTGTAGATTAGGTGTATCAATACACTAGGTAGCTCTAGCTACCTTGGCCGTAATCGCTTGTGATAGATTACACCTTTAGTCTTTCATTATAAAATAGAATACATAGATATAATTATATCAATACATGAAATTAAAACTTAGGACACCTTTCAACAAATTCCAAATTTGACATCATTTAAGTTTTTATATAAAAAGTGAATATATTTTATAATATCACATTAGAAACAGATTAAATTCATAAAACAAATAATACACACTTCAATGTATTTGTCATACACTTCTGTATAAAGCGATAGCAATGGCGGCGCTTATTTTACACTTTACAACGTCTACTAGTGTAGAATTAATTTACCACAAAACAAAAAAAAAAAAAAAAAAAAAAACATTACATTACTTTAAATATAAGATAATACCAATTAATACTAATTTATACTAACAAATGCCATGGGCACCTGTGAGCCCATGAACAGAGTTTCCCAATTAAAAAAAAAAAAAAAAAAAAAAGTGTAGAATTAATAGCAAAAAGACACCAGTAATGTTCATTTTGATGATGATTAATTTGAATCCATATGATAATTTCGATTCTTACTAAAAGCGAAGTATGTTTATATTACTG
Organism: Dryas iulia moderata; assembly: GCA_019049465.1. Taxonomy (NCBI): domain Eukaryota; kingdom Metazoa; phylum Arthropoda; class Insecta; order Lepidoptera; family Nymphalidae; genus Dryas; species Dryas iulia. Next base: position 10,911,524 of record CM032419.1, on the reverse strand, counting down.
AATATCAGATATCTTCATTTCCTCTGACTACCCTGCTGTGAGGAATTAAACATTTTAAGCTCCAATTATACATACACTTTGGCACGCACAATGTAAACGAATAAACAAAATGTTAATAAAAAAAGTATCACTTCTCCCACAAAATAAATATGTAAAATTAAAAAAGTATTAGTATATTATTTTACATCTGTTCCTCTTTACATAGTTTAAAGCAAAATCGCTTTCTGCTTCCTTCCTTCCTTCCTACATAGAGTATGTTTGTACATATATATGCGTTGATCTTAAAAACTACGCAACGGATGTTTATGCGGTTTTTAATAATTCAAAAGGAAGGCTTATATGTATAATGCATGCATAATATAGTCTACTGATAATTTTAGAGGTTTCCAATGTGATGTCGGCGCGGCGGCGCGTGCCTATAGTGAAATAGTTGTGTAGTTCACGCATTCGAAGCCGCGAGCGGGCCACTAGTTGTTGTATTAAATATAACATGAAGAGATTGACAGGGACCTTAGAGATAGATAGACTTATAAATAGATTTGGCACTATTTTTTCTCCTACCCTGTTATGGATAGTTAAAGCTTAAAGAGTATTAAAATACGAAACAGTCTATGATTATCGTTGGCGTATACGAAAGGGTCTAAGATTATTGTAGGCTCTTTCGTAATTAATGTTTAAATACAATATTTAAATTCAAATTTCCTAATAAGGAAATATACACAATACATTTCAGTTACAGTTTGCGGCTAGTCTCAACAAAGACAATAACTTACAATGATGCTAATAAATTATGCGTTACCTCCATTCTATTACTATTGATACTTTTAATTCCTCTAATGCCAATCATTGTAAGCCCATGACCTCATATATTTTTTACCTACCGCCTGTTTTCGTATCGCTACGGTATGTCTTTTTAACTTCATATATATTCCATATTTGATGATGTATGCAAGAAACTTGGTGATAAAGAAGTAGTGGACGGAACTTACTTACATTGCAATTAAAAACATTTAAGTAAAGGGCTATCTAGCTAACTATTACCCAAATTTTCAATTTTTTCGGAGGGCCAAAATCAAACTTCTTAATAGTATTACAAAGTAGGAGTATAACATCTGTCACATAGATAAACGCTTTATAAGCCGCGTAATATTATATGATGAGGCCCGGATCTATTATAATGGGCCCCATGCGACCCGGGGGCCGCGAGTTTCTCTACCTTGGTCTAGACTCTAGAAGGATTGGACAAATTGCAAAAGCCACTGATTCTAATATTGTTTATTAACAATAGGTTCCCTCTGCCTACCCTGCTGTGTGCGGGATACAGCGTGAGGCTAAAAAAAAGAAGAAAACAAAATTTAACGAAATATATATATATATATATATATATATATATATATATATATATATATATATATATATATATATATATATATATATATATATATATATATATATATATATATATATATATACATATATATATTTAAAGTGTACCTATACAAATTTTAACGAGGTATTCAATATTCTGCCTCGTTAAAATTATGTTATAAATATCCCGCACACAGCAGGGTAGGCAAAGGGAACCTAGTGTTAAGACACTCCGTTTTCCACTTTGCGCCGAATACGAAAGCATTGCGTGTTAAGTGGCGAAATTTAAGGCCGCGCTTTTGCCTCGATACCAGGACGAAGAAAATGGAAATATTAAATATTTCCACTCCTGGAGTGGGAATCGAACCCACAACCAGTCGTTTACAGTCACACGCTTGTGCCACTGCGCCACGACTGGCTTGTAAATAATCATACTCAAAACTTTATTATATTAAGCTTGTACTCTAACTTCTTTTATTTGTATCAACATTGCGAATCTGTTCTTTGGAAGTCAGGTTAATGAGCTACCCACTCGTCATCACTTGTTTATTTGTAATACTTGTTTTTTTTTTATATTTTATGTCACGCAATAATTGCCCTTTTGACGATTCTTATTGTTATCTTTGTACATGATACGTACGTAGACAATGTAATCAAATTATGATATAGTAATTTTAATTTCCAAACTTTTATTAATAGTAAAGAACTACTTTTAAGATTTTTAATGTGTTATTCCACTCTTACGAAAATTGAAAAAGACATTTGGAAAACGTATAGAAATTTGAACGCAGCGAGATTCGAACTCGCGCCTCCTGGAAACCGTCCAGGCGCCCTGACCGTTAAGCCATGCGTTCTATTACCAGCCGCGTCGAAATTCTCATACGCTTTATTATAACTTATTTTTGTTGTTAAGAAGTAGTTGTCGCTCACAACTTCATTTGCATTTATTTTGTAGCCCTTAAAATAAAAAAAGATAGTGTTTCTTATTTAAAGCGTATAAAGCGTAAAATTCAATCGATGTTTTTCACATTCACAATGAGTAACGGAAAGGTTTTAAATAAGTATGTTGGTAAAAAAAGCATATTAGCATAAAGTATATTCGTTATTAAATATATAAAAGAGAACCTATACATATCTTACATTTTACTAAGAAAAAGCAATTAGACCACGCAACGTAAACTACGCAATATAATCAGCTGTTGAGGAAAAGCGGGGCCTATCATTTTTATATCGTTTCAATTATCAAGAGGTATTATTTCATTCATGAATTTAATTGTTTTACTGAGAACTACAATAGAAATTGAGGCCATCGAGTAGATATTTGTCTCTATAATAAACGCCTGAATGCAAAAACGCCTGATTGTGGGTTCGATTCCCACATAGTTGACAAATGTTGATATTAAATTTTCAATTATTTTCATTTCTCTGCTCTGAATGAAAATAAGTCGCAGTATTAAGTTTTGCTAATCAACACGCAATGTCCAAAATTGAACCAGCAGCCAAAAGACAAGAGTCTAAACAATTTTTTTTTAATAATTTTAACATTTGACAATAGTTGAAAAAAATACTTGAGTTAAAAAGTTTAGTTATCTCTCCCTTTATGCAAGCCTAAACAATGTGTTAAATTGGCATGCATCCTTACTTATATTATAAAGACGATAATCTACCGGCCCGATTTGGATAAAATTTAGGATGAAACTAGTAAAAAATCCAAGATTAAACATAGGCTACTTATTTCTTCAAAAATCAACCTCTAAAGGGTTGAAATTGGGGGTGAAAGCTTATTTCCCGAGGGTTGCTATATAACAGTTATGCAGTTCACGCGGCGAAGCCGTGAGCGGGCCCCTAGATGATATAAAGCCTATAATATCAATAAACATTTATTTTTTTCAGAAATCTTGAAATGATTATTACCAAATCATAGCATATTATCGAAACCAAATACATTTTAACATTTCTAATTCAATTAATTTATCAATGACGTGACTGATTGTATTTTAATAAGACTAAGTGTCGTAAATATATATCACTTGATTTCTGATAATGACGTCATACCTAAATGTAGTGCAAATCGCTTCAATATACCTAATTTAAGATTTTTATCTGATAACACAACAGAAGATATAGTAATGAAATATAATTTAATTATTAAACTATTATTATTTTTTTATAGTTTTATTTTGACGAAAGATTAATAACTTATCTGTGGAATCTTGTACCTACTTATTTCAAAAACAACTTAGTATTTATAGCAGTTATAAAATCTATAACAATATAGTTTTCTCTCTCTCTCTCTCTCTCTTTCGTCCTAGCTATGGTCCCACATGGTGACGGGATCAGCTTTCCAAGACTTAGTTGTCGGTGACTTTTAATCTATCCCGCGACTTTTCATCTTGTCTTGGGTTTACCAAGTAGTCAAGTCTATCGTGGTAATCAGATGGTCAATCGGGTCTTTACATTACTTTACGTATCACACAGTCTACTCTTCTAAGCCTTGTCGGCGATGTCATGTGAACCAAGACTTCCTCGCATATATTCATTATAGATTTTTTGAGTGTTTATTGCAAAGAAAATTTGTAATAATAATAATGAAATGACAGATTATAAAACAAATTTATTTACAACTACTAACTACTTAAAACTATAATTTATCGTGTTATCATTGGTAATCGTAATGGGAGCAGTGAAGCATCCGTCTTGACATCATCAATAGCTAATACCAAACGTCATAACATGAAGTGCGACGTATTATAGCCCTACTTTGTTCCTTTGTTTACTATATTTGAATATAATTATTTATGATACTAGATAAGTAGATTAGAGATTTGTTAAAAGCTACCATCGTAATTTAGTGGGACAGTGTCGGACAGTAATGAGTGTAAGTCCGAGTCCCACTGGGGAAAATGATTACATAAAAATCATTTTCATTTATTCGCTCTAGTATTTATTACAAATTATAGTGAAAGGTATTGTTATGCATTTCTTCTGCATATAATTTTTAATTCCACCAAATTTCATACATTTCCGTCTATAAAAATAATTACGTAAAAAGCAGTGCAAAATTTTCCTTAAAGTTATAATATTATGATAACGAATGTTATTTACGTCATTTTGTTCATATTACTTTTAAAATTATAATTATTTAAAATTATTTTGTTACAAATAAGCGAAGTTGAGATTTTCACAAGTAAACGCTTCAGAAAGATAATATATCTTGTACCTTGTACCTCGAACAACGAGATAAAAGTTACAGTTAACATTTTAATTCTTTTTCTCAGTATTTTTATATTAATTAATAAGACAAGCTGACGAGCTGTTTATGGGACAATTAACACATAGGTTTTTGGAACGAAATGACAAATTTCTTTAATTCTCGGTCTCTTTTTCGGATTGTGCAGAAAATAAAATAATAAATTGTATGAAATAACTTATCATGCCATTGATTCACCATATGAGTGCACTAAATCAAACGACTTGAGAGTGGCTGGTAATTGCGACCACAGGGTATTCAACCTTCATAAAAGGTTGCGGTTTCAGCACCACCAACATCCGCGATTTGAACCTCTCATGGATACGTGATATTTCAGATCCATTAACTACTGGTTATAATATCATCAGTGTCATCAGTGCATCATTATTATTTGAAGAGAGCGTGAAGTTATTTAGACTCTACGTCTAAAAAGTGTCCCATCGCAAGTCAATTAAGACTGTAAACTTGTCCATTGTGCTTACATCGGTTGATCAGTCATTGCTCACGTGTAAACATACCACTCGGTTGCACTACCCTTCTCTTTTAACCAAATTAGATTTATAATTATCCTAATATGACGTAAAATAAATGAATAAATTATTGAGATATTATATAAAATACTAGCTCAATATAATTGACTACTGATGCCATATCTCATACAAAAATACTTGAAATAAACTAGATTTATTTACATTAGTTCCAGTAAAGTGCTAAATACACATATATTAACCCGACCTTTTAATAATATTTACTATTTATAGTCATAACAAGTGCGTTTACTGTTTACATTAAAAGCGCCCCCCGTATTGAGTACTTAGTACATCTTATTTCATAGAGCAAAAACTATATTAAAATAGACATTTGGAAAACGTATAAAAATTTGAACGCAGCGGGCTCCTGGATACCGTCCAGGCTCTCTCACCGCTGAGCTATGCGTCCTACTACCGCCTACCATGATAGTGTTTTCTAAATATCTTCAATTTCAATTTTCCTAAGTGTGAAATAACATTTAAAAAAATGCTTAAAAGTATACTATACTAAACTATATAAATGTTATATAGAGCAAGCTTAGATTTCATATCAAGCGGTTATGCTCCATCTGCATTATGATGGTATACGTTATAATAAAAAAACTTTTAAGAATTTAAGTGAGACATCCCGTAAAGGCTGAACGCTATTAGTTATGGATTTGTTTTCTACGAGGGAATGATTATTAATATTAACTTATTTTAATTTCTCCGCTTTTTTAAGAAAAAAGTGGCACGATTTCTGCCATTTGTCATTGTCTGGTGGAATGTGAAGAACAGAGCTTCTTAACTCTAGTTTCTATCTTACTTGCCGGTTATGCAAAGGTGAATTATGTTGTGGCCAGTCGTGGCGCAGTGGCACAAGTGTGTGACTGTAAGCGACTGGTTGTGGGTTCGATTCCCACTCGAGGAGTGGAAATTATATTTCCATTTTCTTCGCTCTGGTGTCGAGGTAAAGCGCGGCGTTAAATTCCGCCACTTAACACGCAAGCCTCCGAATTCGGCGGAAAGTGGGGAACGGAGTGTCTTAACACTAGGTTCCCTCTGCCTACCCTGCTGTGTGTGGGATACAGCGTGAAGCTAAAAAAAAAAAAAAAAAAGAATTATGAAAAGGCATAAAAAAATTCTGTGAAACATTATATATTTCAAAGTAACCAAAGCCATTTCTGCGTAAACTTAGTAAACACATCTATCTGTTAATGTTCTTAGCAGATGATGAATTATAATCGTTTTATTAGTTCACAGTTGGCTCTCAGCATGTACTAATTACTTGTATGAACCTGATGATGTAACATATAGATCTAATTTCACCAATTTATTAATAATTTATGTGTTATTTATCAATATTTGTTACTCTAAATATGTGGCGTGATGCTACATAAATATATATATGTTCGTAAGAAAATAAGTTTATTTTTCATCTTGTTTAATCTGGATTAATCTTTAAAATTGAAAAGTGAATAATTTGACAATCCATGAATCCAGTTTTTTATATATTTATTATACCTTATTCAAAAGCTTAACCAATTTTAAAATATATATGGACTTATTCTAATCTCTTATTTAAAACCGTAAATAAGATTTAAATTTTAAAATGGAGATTTATTTGTATATTACAATTTAATTTTTAATATATTAATCGATATATTTAATTATATTTGTAGTATTAAAAAAAAAAATTAAACATTTACCGCCCACATCGTTTAACATTTACTGTCTACGTGAACTTTTCGTTACGATCGAAAATGCCATTCTAAAGTATTTCAAAAGTGAATGTCATTACTGTACTTTCCCCTTCAAAGTGTCCTCACGAAATCCTCTATAAATATGATAAGATACACAACACGAGACAGACACTGATACATACATAAATTCGTCTCTTATCTAAGCTGTTTAATTTTTATTGGCTGCATAATATTTTTCCTTTGCCATAAAAATTAATCCTTTATAGTTGAAAAATAATACATGCTTATATGTCGTTGATAAAGTTTTACTGACCTAACGACAAACAACAAAATTCGTTAAAAATATAAGGAAGATTGGCTACAAAATATACATTATCGTTTCGTAGTTTCAGATATGACAGTTGCTTCATATTTCTTCAATAATATTATTTTTAATTGTGAAAAATGCTATTCAATTTTAAAAATTATAAAATACGTCATTTGCGTAGAATAGCGATATATAGTATACCACATATATAATTATGTACATTTTAATGATTATAATATATAATTATTTACCAATAGGTCCAAATATTTTCCGAATCCATCACATATTAATACAATGATTTCATTTGTATACACCTTCGACATCACATATTAATATGTAATGTAGAAAACATAATTTCCGTTCTTTAAAAGATATTCGTATCGAGCGCCAAAAGTTTACAATGAGCTTTGTCACCTGAAATAAAAATATTTTCAATACAAACATACACTCCCTTGAAATTCATATCAGCCCACGCCCACGCCAGCTTAATCAGGCTTATCTCAATTACACCACAATTGCGAAATTATATACATGATTCTTTATCTTAAATTTTATAATGTGGAAATTTTAATGTGAAAGCAAACATTAATTCTGAGTAAGTAAACAATCATTTATTTCGTCGTGTTTTCCAAATTGTTAGTAATATGGGGTTTCCCAAATGTTAACACATACGTTATCATATTACTTCTGATACTATAACAAACATAGTAAAGCCTCTTTATAGCAAAATCAACAAGACTTAAGACGTAAAAACAGTTTATTTAAATAAGTATTAGAAGTGTAATTACATGCTTATAAATTGCCCCCACTCGTGTTATATAAACTTTTCTTATCAGTGAACAACATGATATTTCATAATTATATAATTAAAAAAAATGGTAAATAATTTCATATATTAATGTATGGTATACCCTTCCGTAGTTAGAAAAAACTATATACTAGGAACCGTCTCTTTGCTCTGCATGGGAAGAGCTGAGTGAAGTACATATTTAATGTTATTACATGCTTAAAAAGTTTGAAAAGTAAACACTTAACACTAACATAACACTCGGTAAAAGTAAAATCAGTAGGCAAAGTAAAGTAAATCGCTCCAGGAATAGTGCGAGCTATCTCTAGATCTCGCAAGGGGAAATGAAAATAATTTAAATATAAACATAAGCAATATAAACATAAGCAATCCCATCTAGAGTCAGAAGCTGCATTGTTGCATTTCATTATTGCATCTCACGGATTTGAAAACAATATCGCTTTTCTTATTTGCCTTAAATATATAATTTTTATATATATAAACAATTTTTGTAGCGTCACGCTATATCGCACACACAGCAAGGTAGGCGGAGGGAACCTAGTGTTAAGACACTCTGTTCCCCACTTTCCGTCGAATTTTAAAGGCATTGCGTGTTAAGTGACGTGTTCTGCCAGGTAACACGCAATGCTTCTAAAAAATTCAGTTTCTCAAGTGGAAATCGAACCCACAACCAGTCGAATTTACGGTCAGGCATTGTGCCCAAAGCCACGACTGGCCTGACATTGTTGTACGTGACTAGAACGATATTTAATAGATGGAAGGCATCATACTGTTCACAACATTCTTATATGTAAGGCTTAAAGTTTTAAAAGTCACGTGCATACGATGCTGTTCGGCCTTACTAATTGTGATGAGCCTCATCAAAATAAACCAGTAGTAGCCGGTATTTAGTAAAAAAATAGAAAAATATATAATGAATATGAGACAAAATAATTAAAAAAGACATTTAAATGTATTTTTCAATTTTCTTTAAATGTCTTTTTCAATTTTCCTAAGTGTGGAATAACACTATAAAAATGTTTAAAAGTACAAAATAATTAAAATAAAAAAATATTTGAAAAAGACATTTAGAAAACATTGAATTTGAATGCAGCGAAAATCCAACACGCGCTTCTAATCTTTATACGTTTTCTGAACGTTTTTTTTTTTAATTTTTTAAGTGTGTAAAATGTTAAATATAATTAAATATTACTCCGTTATGTAATTAAATTTTAATTCTATTATTAATATGTAAAGTAAAAACTTCTCACACATTTTCACGAGAGTCATGTGACCAGATATACTAGTATAGAGGAGTATTGGAAATCTATATTTTTCTGTATTTTGCATTAAAACTATATTATTATTGTTTTTTTTAGCTTCACGCAGTATCATGCACACAGCAGGGTAGGCAGAGGGAACCTAGTGTTAACACACTCCGTTCCTCACTTTCTGCCAAATTATATCCTGCGGAACTTAACGCCGCGCTTTGCCTCGACACCAGAGCGAAGAAAATAGAAAATATTAAATATTTCCACTCCTCGAGTGGGAATCGAACCCACAACCAGTCGTTTACACTTGTGCCACTGCGCCACTGCGCCACGATAGGCCCCTGAAACTAAAACAATATTAAATTAATGAAATGAAAAAAATACACACCATATACCATGTGTTTGCCTAACAGCTAAAGCAAGCGCGTTTTAGCAACAAGGTTACTTGTTAAATTTAAAAGTCATGTGACACCTAAATAATAAGCGTATTACGACGTCTTAGTACGACTACAATTTTAGATCATATTTATTTAAGGATAAATTAAATTGCGTGCTCCCAGAATCAACATTAACTACAATGTCTTTAAAATTGAAATGCATTATGAGTTTGACCTTGGATAAGTGATAACAATTATATTTATAAAAAAAAATATACATCTTATGTATTAAACGTTATTTTTAATCTTCTGATGAGCAGATAGTATCTATGCAGTTTCATCGTAAAAATTTCATATACCTAAATATTTTTTCAGTGTCTTCAATATGCAAAATTTTGAATATAAATAAATAATAAAAAATATTTTTTTTTAGTTTTCTTCTTCTCCTTTTCTTAATTAGTAAAATATGAAGTCTCCTTGTAATCCAAAAAAATATCGAAAGCAAATATATGAACGCACGCTATAGCGGTCAGAGCGCTTGGACGGTATCCAAGAGGCGCGGTTTCGAATCCAGCCTTCAAGTTTTTATACGTTTTCCGAAAATGTTTTTTAATTTCCTTAGTGCGTGAATAAGATCTTAAAATATTAACAATATATTAAAAATGCCAGAATAAGTACCAAATGGCTTATAAGGTCTTTTACTTACTTGTTTCCAGGATTTGGCATATACAACATCGTGCACATGCTGCTAAGCGGCCTGGTCCTCATGGGGGTGATCATGCAGAGCTTAGTCATGGGATATGTGCTACCAGCCGCACAGTGCGATCTGGACCTCACTTTGCAGCAAAGAGGATGGCTAGCTGCAATACCTTTTCTGGGTAAGTTATTTATGCTAATATTATTAAGGGGAAAGATTTTTGTCTGTTTGTTTCGATTTAACTCAGAAAACTACTCGTGTGATATGGTAATATATTAAAAAATTCTTTCACCCTTTTAAATTTACATCAACATAGGTACATGTAATTTTGAAAGGGTGAGGGCAGGTAGCAGGCTATATTATATTTTTTTTAAATTTCAAAATTTCTACTTTAATTGGTTAACTACTAAGTTAGAAAATGACTGCTAACAATAAAGTCTGCGCTATTTATTGTAATTTTGGAAAAAATGCCTTCATGGTAAAACGTATTGGCGATCGCTAAACACTGATACAATTGTTTCATATAAAACTAAAAGGAACACGCTTAAAACTATTTTGCCGTTGTCTCGGTCGCCTTGATAGGGATAGAAGCGTATATTAATCGCGCCCTGAAAGGTGTTAAATTTTCAACTTTTCTGACAAATGAAACGGCCAGGACAGAAGTAGATTCACATTAGCGTTATAAGGAATGAAAGCATGTTTATAAACACTTTTCTATAAATATTTATACAGAGAATACAATTTGTAAAATATTTGTATGATTTTTTTTTTCTAAAATATTCTTTTACTGCCAACAGCTATAATCCTAACATCCTACTTCTGGGGCTGGTTGGCGGACACGAAGGGCCGACGCCGCGTCATGATGTTCGCGATGGTAGTCTCAGCTATATTCGCAGCTCTATCTAGCTTCGCACCTGATATGATATCATTTGGCCTGTTTTCCTTTATTTCTGCTATGTTGTAAGTACTTTTGTTATGTTTTACCTCTTAAAAAAATAAATGAATGAATGTCATTTTTTTTAATTTATTGTATATATGACGTCATTGTTGCCCAGTAAGATAACGTGTGGTTGTGATCGCGATTGGTTGTAGGTTCAATTCCCACTCAGTGAGATAATTAAAATTTAATTCTTTTCATTTTCCTTATTTGGTGTGCAAGACATAGCGTAGCGTTGTACTCAACACTCAATGTGTCGAATTTGGGCGGAAAATAAAGAATAAAGTGTCTTTGTATTGGGAAGCAAAAAAGAAAAGCGTGAAGGTGAATAAAACAAGACCTTTGTACGGTTCATATTTCAAAGTTATTACTTAGAAATGATACTAATCATCCAAATAATAAACTAGCTTGAAAGTGACGAATGTTATATAACATTTTCTCTACCTGTTTAAAAGAATAATAGGTTAAAATTTAATTTACCTTTTTCAGCATGTCGGGACCGTCATCAATAGTGTACACGTATTTAGGTGAATTCACAAACATGCAACATCGTGACAAAATGGTCGCCTTCGGATCATCCTTTGTCGGAATTGGAACAGTAGTTTTACCAGGTAAGAATATTATTTTAACTTATTGAAGTTAAGTTTTTCTAAGTTTCCTACATTCTTAACAAAAAGATTTTTATACACATACAAATACGTATGTAATTTAATCCAACAACATGCACGTAATTTTAATTATATTCTGTTACTTTGTTATTATACTCACGTTTGTTATTGACTAATTATGTACATAACTATATGATTTTGAGTGATAATGCTAGCAATTACATAAAAAATATAGATTTTTATGTCTCTGATGTCGATAAAATATATATGTTCAATGCAACACTAATGTTGCATTCGCGCCTAAGCGCGAATTACTTCAGCTTGATAGACAATAAATGTTTGTTGCATTATGGGATTTTTACACACAATCTGCTCTTTAATCTTTTAGTTTGTTGTGTTTTTTTTGGTTATAACAAGTGATTACACTCGTTCACACGTGAAGATATTTAATTTTACTTCACGCTATATCGCACGCAGGCTATAGAGAGGAAACCTAATGATAAGACACTTGTGGAGGCAGTGTGTGTTAAGATACCAAAGCGAAGAAAATGAAATAATACAATTTCTCAACTAGGAATCGAATCCACAACTAGTCGCGTTTACAGATGACACACCACAATTACACTTCGTGCCATGACGCCATGAAGATATAGAGAGGTTTATATAATAGAAAAACTGTAGCAGGAGTACCTCAAAGAGTTAGGTCCGGTGGTTGTGCTTGGGTCGCTTTCCTCGTCTCAAGCAGCGTAGATAGCGCCAAGGTATAATTCCTTATTTGTTCGTTTAGTTAATTGACAAATAAAATAGTTAGTTACAAAAAACATACGTCAATTTTCTTACATTTTTCCTTAATTACACTCAGCTATGTCCTTAAAGGACACAGCAAATGTCCTTCTCGTTATGATACGTAACCATTGCGCTACCTCAACTCGAGATATATTTGATGCTTCTAGATTCAGATCTTAAAAGGATATACGAGTACATAAATTCAAATTCAAATTAAAAATATTATATCTTTTTTCAACTATTTGAATAAAAATATTTTTACAAGCACTTTTGAAGCACGTCCAATAAAAATAACAACATACATACACATATTTAATTACATTATATATAAATACATTTTATTACATATATAATTAGTGGCCAGTCGTGGCCCAGTGGCACAAGCGTGTGACTGTAAACGGCTGGTTGTGGGTTCGATTCCCACTCGAGGAGTGGAAATATTTAATATTTCCATTTTCTTCGCTCTGGTGTCGAGGTAAAGCGCGGCGTTAAGTTCCGCCACTTAACACGCAAAGCCTCCGAATTCGGCGGAAAGTGGGGAACGGAGTGTCTTAACACTAGGTTCCCTCTGCCTACCCCGCTGTGTGCGGGATATAGCGTGAAGCTTTATTTTTTTTTTTATAAATAGTGTATAATTAAAATATGTCTCTTTTAATTCCAGCGGTGTCCTGGTTAATCCTCCCCTTAGACTTTTCCCTTCCAATCAACTTCCTGAACATAGCGTACCGTCCGTGGCGGCTGTTAGTATTCGCGAGCACATTCCCCTTCATCATAAGCACGTTATTCTTGCTCTTTGCACCGGAAAGTCCTAAGTTTTTGAGCGCTTCCGGACAGTCAGAGAATTGCTTGAAGGTGCTGAGGCAAATATACGCTGTGAATAAGAGGCAACCGGCAGATACTTATCCAGTAAGTATAAATTAAAAATAATATATTTATAAATTATTTTCAGTATAATCTTTTCGCAAGCCAAAGTGCGGCGTTGAGTTCCGTTAAATTCGGACGAAGAGAAGTGGTGTCTTGACACTACATTATCTCTGACTACCCTGCTTTGCGAGATAAAACGTGGAACTTAGATATTTAATTCCTGCAAGTAAATCCATACTTATATTATAAATACGAAAGTCAGTCTGTTTGTCTGTCACGTTTTCACGGCTAATCTATCGGACCGATTTGAATGAAATTTAGAATGAAAGTAGTAAAAGTGATTAAGTCTAACATAGGCTACTTATTTTTTCAAAAATCAAACTCCAAGTGTTGTTAGGGGATGAAAGTTTATATGAAAAATCTAAACCGCTTGACCGATTGTAATGAATTTTGGTATAAATATAGTTGATAATCCAAACATAGGCTACTTTATTTTTCAATAATCCACCCCCGAGGGTTGCAATATAATGAAACAGTCGTGTAGTACACGCGGTGAAGCCGCGAGCGGACCGCTAGTATTTTATAAAATATTGAAAACATTAACTAGCAATCTTTATAACAAATGTTGGCAAAACTAATGATTATTTTAGTCAAAACATATAAATGGTGTATTAAAAATAAATTACTTTATTTATTATTATTACATTTAAATTGGATAACACTTATACAACATTTTTTATTTCCACGCTTCATCCCGCATTGCTTAGTAATATAACCACACTCAATGTCACATTTTCTGGCGGAAAGAGGCGAACGGAGTGTCTTGACACTAGGTTCTCTCTGACTACCTTGCTATATAGATTTTAATACAATTTATTTTAATACAATATTTACAGGTAAAATAATTATATATTTTTGTGTTTTCAGGTAAAAACCCTCATATCAGAAGTACAAGACGGCAAGAAAGATGACAGCAAAGGTATAGTGGCAGTACTAAAGTCGATGCGGGATCAGACCGCGCCATTGTTCAGAGCCCCACTATTGCCATGGACTTGTCTCACTTGCTTTGTACAATTCGGAGTGTTTGCTACGTAAGTTATTCAAATTTATATAAATACAATTTTTTCCCCTATTAATATTATAAACGCGAAATTTTGTATAGATATTTGTTACTCTTTCACGTAAAAACTACTGAATGGATTTTAATGAAGCTTTATATAGCTTTTAAATTATATAAATTATATCTTAATAAGTTCCGCCACTTAACACACAATGCCTCTGAATTCGGCGGTGCGTGGGGAACGGAGTGTCTTAACACTACGTTCCCTCTGCCTACCCAAATGTGTCAGGGGTACAGCGTGAAGCTAAAAAAAAATCTTAATAAATTGTAGCCCATATTTTATTCTATTTATTCTATCTAATATAATAGAATAAAATATAGGCTACAATTTATAATCATATTTTGTGAATTGTTCTAAATATCAAGTGAGTAGGCTCCTTCTTCTTTTACTGTTATAACCGATTCCGTAAATTCCGCACGGACCAAGTCACGGGCACAGCTAGTCCATACTTATATTATAAATGCGAATGTCTGTGTGTTTGTCTGTCACGTTTTCACGGCTAAACTACTGATCCGATTTGGATGAAATGTAGAATGAAAGTAGTAAAAATGACTCGGTCTAACATAGGCTTCTTAGTTTTTCAAAATCAACCTCTAAAGGGTTGATATAGGGGATGAAAGTTTGTATGACAAATCTACACCGCTTGACCGATTGTAATGAATTTTGGCATATATATATATAGTTGATAATCCAAGGTTAAACATAGGCTACTTTATTTTTCAAAAATCCACCACCGAGGGTTGCAATGTACCGAAACATCCAGTTAGATCAGGTGGCGAAGCCGCGAGCGGGCCGCTAGTATTATATATTTGACAGTTCCACTCTTCGTCCCTCATAGTACGGTAGTTAGATAGAACATAGAGTTAAGACACTCGGTTATTCATAATCAAAAAATGAAGGTGTTGAGTGACGGAACTCAACGCCGCGTTTTGCCCTTCTACTAGAGCAAAGCAATGAAAATAATTAGAATAGCTTTCGCCTGATGAAAATTGAACCTACAACCAATCGTCTTTACAGTCAGACGCTGTCTTATAATAGTTTTAGTGGCCAGTCGTGGCCCAGTGGCACAAGAGTGTGACTGTAAACGACTGGTTGTGGGTTCGATTCCCACTCGAGGAGTGGAAATTATATTTCCATTTTCTTCGCTCTGGTGTCGAGGTAAAGCGCGGCGTTAAGTTCCGCCACTTAACACGCAAGCCTCCGAATTCGGCGGAAAGTGGGGAACGGAGTGTCTTAACACTAGGTTCCCTCTGCCTACCCTGCAGTGTGCGGGATATAGCGTGAAGCTATTTTTTTTTTTTTTATAATAGTTTTATTTGTTATCATTGTTTTTCGGTCTAGATAAAAATTGTAATTTATACTAATATGTGTAAGAAATGGGAAATAACGTTTTAACTAGGTTAAATGATAAACACCTGTACTAATAGTAGACTTATATATGTCTATTACAATAGAAAATGCGTGTAATTTAAATAAAATTAATCTATGTGATTAGAATATCAAAAATGACACATTTGATCCAATTATCAATTGATTAGGAATTTACTTCATATGAAAAAACATGTTCTTTTTCATGGAATTACAATATGAAAATTATAACGCAATATCTCGACTTTGGACTGAAAGTGGAGATCGCAGTGACTCTAGCTTCTAAGACACTAAGACTTTTTTGTTTTTTTTGTACTGTTTGTCTATGCCTCTACGGTAGATAGAACTCTGTTGATCATAAGAAATGTCTCTAAATGTTCAAAACAATTTACATTATCTAATAATTCTGAGAATTGCGAATAAAATTATTCTTAAAAAAGCAAAAGTTTATTTAAAATCATATAATGATACGTGTTATATATTATAACTTTTTACATACTATGGTCAATTTCCTTTTTACATTATATTTATGAAGTTATTAAAATTCATGTGGATTTTAAAAGTATATCACATCACCAAGTCCTCTACAGAAGGTCTTTACATTCCACAAATAATAATGATGACAACTAATCGAAAAATTCTCTGCTGTTTCTCACTGTATAACAAAACATAGCGCGGCGTTGATTTCCGCCACTCAACACGAAACATTTCATATTCATTCAGAAAGCGAAGATCGGAGTGTCCTCCTAACACCTTATTTTCCCTGACTATAATAATTTTCTTTATATGTAAAATAAATATATATAATGTTTCTTTAACTTTCAGAACAAACGGCTTCTACATTTGGTTCCCAACAATTTTGAACTCTCTCGTGAACCACGACGGAGTTGAGAGTCGTATCTGCGACGTGTTGGATGCTGAACAGAAAATGTCTAACGGCACTGAGGTAATTGTTTGATTTATTGATGATTTTATACCCTCTGGTTTAGTAATTAATTTGTGTAGTCATACATCATAGTCATTGTTTTTTTTAGCTTCACGCTGTATCCCGCACACAGCAGGGTAGGCAGAGGGAATCTAATGTTAAGACAATCCGTTCCTAACAAACTGCCGAATTCGGAGTCATTGCGTGTTAAGCGGCGGAACTTAACGCTGCGCTTTGCCTCGACACCAGAGCGAAGTAAATGGAAATATTAAATATTTCCACTCCTAAAGTCGAACCCACAACAGTACAGTCACAGTTTGTGCTTCTGCACCACGAATGACCTCAAATGTTTTTTAATTTCCTAAATGTGTGAATAACGTTTTAAAATTATCAAAATATATTTAAAATATTTGTATAGCAATCGGAAATTCGTTATAAATCTCATTTCAAAAACAAATATAAATATCATATTTAAAATAAATATTGTGGCCATAACTATAATGTGACCTGTCGTGGCCCAGTGGCACAAGCGTGTGACTGTAAACGACTGATTGTGGATTCGATTGCCACTCGAGGAGTGGAAATTATATTTCCATTTTCTTCGCGCTGGTGCCGAGGTAAAGCGCGGCGTTAAGTTCCGCCACTTAACACGCAAGCCTCCGAATTCGGCGGAAAGTGGGGAACGGAGTGTCTTAACACTAGGTTCCCTCTGCCTACCCGAATGTGTGCGGGATACAGCGCGAAGCTAAAAAAAAAATACTAACAAATAATAACATCTTTCCAGATTATATGCGACGATACAATGAACACGGCCATCTTTGAAATGTCAATATACATAGGTCTAGTTTTCTGCTCGATGTACATAATAGTGGGTTTCCTAGTGGATTATATTGGCAAGAAAACAATTTTAGTGGTACTTTTAGCGATAACTGGGACGTGTGGTATCGTCGCCCACCATGTCTACAATCAGACGGTGGCGGTCGCCTTGTTCGCTATATTTCAAATGTGCGGTGCGTGTATTGGACTCATGAATGCGGTTACTGTTGAACTGTTTCCTACTAAGTATAGGTAAGGATATTAATTTTTCTTTGGTGTGTATTTTTTTGTATGATTTTTTAGAATTTAATTGTAATTGTATGTTAATTTTTCACTTGGGGAAGTGAGTATATATAAAAAAATAGTTTTCGACAGTAAGAGAAAACATGGTGTTGATTTGCATGGCGCAGTGATTTGATTTTGGTCAAGACTCAGATAAAGGAGTGTTTGTACACTAGGTTCTCTTTGTCTACATTGCTAAGGATTACTTTTATATTATTAAGCCTTTACAAACTGGAAATGTATTAATTATGACTATAACGTGTAATCATTATTAATTACTCCTTACACGTAGTTCCTCCTTATTACATTAGCTGTGAAAGTCCCGTCAAAATGGGTCCAGCCGTTCTAGAGATTAGCCGGCAAAAACAAACAGACAGTCAGACAAAAATTATAAAAAGACATTTTAGTACATGTACCGAGTATATATGCAAATGCTTTTAGTAAAAAAAGGCAGCTCTACGTTTTTTCCTCAAAGCTAAAGAGGACCTAATGTCGATACACTCCGTCCTCCACTTTCCGCCAGAAACCGAAACATTACGTGTTGAGTGGCGGAACTCAACGCCGCGCTTTATCTTTGGTACAAGAGCGAAAAAATAAAAATTTAAATATAATCAGTTCCTCCGAGTAGGAATCGAACCCACAACTATAGAATTACATTCCAGACACTGTCCTACTGCGCAACGACGGCATCTACATTACTTGTAAAAAACAGTTATTATAATACTGCGCACAGACATTCCAATTTTATTTATTTGTATATATTATATAATAAATATATAGCGCGGCGTTAAGTTCCGCCACTTAACACGCAAGCCTCCAAATTCGGCGGAAAGTGGGGAGCGGAGTGTCTTAACACTAGGTTCCCTCTGTCTACCCTGCAGTGTGCGGGATACAGCGTGAAGCTAAAAAAAAAAAAAATATAATAAATAAGCATATTTTGCTTTTCAGAGCGATGGCGGTGTGCCTCGCCATGATGATGGGTCGCGTGGGGTCGATGTCCGCCTCCAACCTTATTGGTGTCTTTTTAGAGACCAACTGTGGCCTCAGTTTCTATTTGTTCGGCGGGATTGTTATATGTAAGTTGTTTTTTCTTTATCATTTTTTTATTGAAAATTATCTTTTCAATAGATTTAACTTTTCAATAAACTTTTTAGAATTATCATTTTTTTATTATTTATTGAATAGCTAATTTGATATATGTAAGTCAAATTTTAAATTTAGCGTGTACAATAGGTATATGCAAAATGTGTGTTGATTATTAAAATTAATTTGGATTAATTTACAATGCTATGTTGTGGGTTCCGCCACTTAACACGCAATGCCTCCGAATTCGGCGAAAAGTGGGAAACGGAGTGTCTTAACACTAGGTTCCCTCTGCCTACCCTGCTGTGTGCGGGATACAGCGTGAAGCTATTAGAAAACAATTTATTAAAACAGCAAATAAATAATTTTAAGTTATTATTTATTGCATACTTTAAAACCTGGATTTACACGTAGAACTGAGAAAAGAAAAAATATAATAAAAAAAAATCAAATATACTATTAGAATAACATTAGCAGTAATATAGTAAATGCTTACATATAAAATTTTTACAATATCGCGTTGCATGACCATCACAATTTTTTTCGCCTTTTTTTTCACGTCACGTCCGGTGGATAATGTCCACCAGAAAACGAGACAAACCGTGTTGACTGATATTATCAATATTATTATTTTGAATTGACTGTAAAGACTATTTTTTGAAACATGTTTATATTTATATATTTCATTTCTCTACTCGTGGCCAGTGGCCCAGTGGCAGCGTGTGACTGTAAACGACTGGTTGTGGGTTCGATTCCCACTCGACGAGTGGAAATTATATTTCCATTTTCTTCGCTTCTGGTGTCGAGGTAAAGCGCGGCGTTATGTTCCGCCACTTAGCACGCACGCCTCCGATTTCGGCGGAAAGTGGGGAACAGAGTGTCTTAACACTAGGTTCCCTCTGCCTACCCTGCTATGTGCGGGGGATACAGCGTGAAGCTAAAAAAAAAAAAAAATCTCTACTCTGGTACCTGGGACAGTAAGTGACAAGAATAACAGAAACGGAGTGTCAACACTAGCTTCTTCCTGACAGCCTCCCTCGCGTTTTTGTTCTTATATACATATTTATCTTGTTTATTTTATAATTTCAGTATGTTCACTCCTCTGCTTCACTCTACCAGCGAAAAACCATGGACCCATCATACTTAATAAGCAAGAACCTATCAACGAAACTCATGAACCCGCCTGATTATAGTAGGTGCAGTATGTAAAAACGTTTTCATTTGGGGTTACCCTCTTCTTAAAATTGCCGGGTTATAGCTGTCAAATTATGTACGTAAATATAGATTACATATCTTGCTAGTACGAGTATATGTTAAAAATGTAGCAACATTAATTATTGTACTTTAGTTATATTATTTTTTTAACAATTAAATTAATACATTTTTACTTATAATAGCTAGTTAATTGATAGAATAATTAAATGTTAATTTTATTGTAAAAATATAATATGAAAATGGGGTAATTTTGAACAATATTGGGGTAACACTGATCTCTCTTATATTTTTTGTAGGCTTTAATTTTAGATCTTGTCGATTATTACCCTCTAATTATAATAAAAAAATAAATCAAATAAATACATGTTATTTAAGCTTATTATAATTGTTCAATATTACCCGAATTATGTAATTATGGAGTGATACCAAAGATAATCACGAATTCCATATTTAGAAAATTATAAAATACCTATTGCTTTTATAATATATAAGTTTATAATAAGTAAATATATTCCTATATTAAGTCATTAGTCAAATAATTTTATTCAAAATAAGAAATTATATGGTTATTGTAAGAACGTCAAATTAACAATCATTTAAAATGAAATAAATAGGCACAACACAATAAGTGGGAATTTTTCAATGTCACTACATTACTATTAAGGGACTTTTTTTCTCAAATGATTTTGGGATTTGAGATGGTGGTTATGAGTTCGATTCCCAATCAGCAGAATGGTTATATTTAAAATATTGTTTATATCTTTTTTGCTCTGGTTAGAACGCAAGGCGCAGCGCTTAGAAATATATTAGCAAATTTTGCTTAAGAATTAATTAAAATGCATATTTATAGAGGCTACATTTTGAAAGAAATAAAACTATAGTTTCAGTCTTATATTTGAAATTAGTTAATAATTTTATTTTGTATAGGTATAAATAATAAGTAATTTTTTTTTACGTTAATTGATCCATCCAGCCATCGTGGGCCAATGTCTTCCACTCGAGGAAATGAATTTTTCCCCTCTCTGGTCACTTAAAACGCAATGTCTCGACTTTGGGCCTTAAGTGTATAACGGAGAGTCTTAACACTAGGTTCTCTCTCACAACCCTGCTATGTTAAGCTGGTTAGTCAATAAATAATAATAATGTTTTTGTCGTGGTGAATGTAATAGGTCGAACGTGAGGTAATTGTTATTTCACAGTAAAATCTAGATTTTTTTTGATTAATTAAATGAATCATATTTATGAACTAAAATTAAACTGAAAATTCCAGTTTTTGAGAAATGTTTGTTGACACATGAAAGTCAGTTTTAAAAAGCGTGTAAATCCGTCTTTGACTTTCGACCTTTTATATGTGCCACCACGATTTTTTTTTTAATCTATATCTGATATTTTTCTTATATTATCCAACACAAACAATTATTAATATTTAATTACATATGAACACTGTGATATACGTAATATATTTTTATTAAACTTAAAGAATCCATTAAATGTAATTCACAATTATATTAAAATATAATACTTATTATATATTTTTTATTGTATAACTATTCTTTTGTACTGTGTAAATGTACTTCTATTTATATAAAAGACTGACATCTATATAGTAAACAGATATGTGTTCAAGAAAATAAATTATTTAAATAAATAAGTTTTTTTTTTAATTTTTTTACCAATTTTTTATTTTTCATTGACGTAAAATGTAAAAAAATTAAGTCGAAGACGCAAGCTAACCTTCAATGATGTAGTTACCAGAAATATATATTAAAAAAAAACCATATAAATAACATATTCTTTTCGTAATTAAAACAAAAAATATATTCATATACAAGATGATATCTGCATCCTTTAAACAAAAGTAATTATAATTTAAAATCGTCAAGCAAAATAATATATTAACTTTACATTTCTTATAATAAAAGTATTACCCACAAGCTTGTAGCTTCACGCTGTATCTCGCACACAGCAGGGTAGGCACAGGGAACCTAGTGTTAAGACACTCCGTTCCCCACGCACCGCCGAATTCGGAGGCATTGCGTGTTAAGTGTACCCACAGGCATGTATATAATAAATCAAATAATGAATCTAATCTTAACGCACATGTTATAACCACTAGTTGAACATGCGCGTAAACATGCGCAATAGGCACCCTCCTTCCACCCGCCCTTACCTGACCCCCCCTCCCCCTCACCCCCCTGATCCCCCTCCCCCTTCATTTTCCTCCTCCCCCTATCTTCACCCCCTCCCGCCTTACCCCAAGGCTTTATAACATCCAAATAGTATTTTCTCTATAGAGGAAAATTGGGGAAATCTTGGGCGGAAATCCACGTCTTCGCCGCCCTACAGAGCGGAAGTCGAGGGTCTTAGCTTCCGGGAAAGCCTGGAGGAGGGCAGGAAAATGTCTGACTTGTGGGCGGCGGTACTAGGAACGCAAAGATGCGAAGAGATTTCTAAGCAATTTTGATTGGAACGCATGCGTTGAAATATTGATTTTCGCTACCCTATTCGTTGTGGTAAGAAGGAATGGATGTGATATGTTGAAGTTTGAACACTTATAAAGTATACTCTCCAGATATTTAATTAAGAAAAATTGTTATTTATTTCGTTTCAGATTTTAGCATGATTTTTGATTTTTTCCTTTGTCCTACCACAGTAAAAGATCGATTTTTACTTTAAAATGTCTTTAAAATAAATGTTGCTAATAATTGGCAGCGCTTTAATGTATTTTTCTCGTGTTTTCCTTCAATAAACGTTTAATTTCATGGTAAAATGTTTTTCATTACACATAAATACTCGACCAACCGTTTACAAGGCTATGATTCAGTATATATAAAAAGTACTCTAACCGTCGTAAAAGACTGACTTGTCCTGAGATATATGCATTATTAAATTTGTTGTGGCCAGTCGTAGGACAGTAGCACAAAGTGTGACTGTAAAGCGACTGGTTGTGGGTTCGATTCCCACTCGAGGGGTGGAAATATTTAATATTTCCATTTTCTTCGCTCTGGTGTCGATCCAAAACGCGGTGTTAAGTTCCGCCACTTAACACGCAATGCCTCCGAATTTGGCGGAAAGTGGGGAACGGAGTATCTTAACACTAGGTTCCCTCTGCCTACCCTGCTGTGTGCGCGGGATAACGCGTGAAGCTAAAAAAAATCGTTTAATGTATATATCTTATATCTATAGCTCATTCACAATTATTTTTTTATTAATATTACTTTTATTACTTAAAAAAAGGTTATTTAAAGCATTTTCTCGTTATCCTTACTGTTCTCCTTGGCAAGAACATCTGGTTGATATTATACAAAATATTGTATTGTCGTCACTTGTCAGATCTGGACACGTGTGCAAATAATCTTCATATTATATTTTAATCAACAATTTCATACATTGTAATCTTGAAGTTACACTTTAGGCCTTCGTGGCGCAGTGGGACAGCGTCTATAAACTCATTGATTACTGGTTAGATTATTAGAAATTATTTTATATTATTTTCATTTCTAAACCCTGGTAACTAACGTTAAGTTACGCTTGGCATTGAGATCCACCCCTAAACAGATATCTCGATTTTGAATGGTAGAGAACAGAGTATCTTTACTCTCTGATTGACTGCTATGCAGTATAAAATGTGAAAATGTATAAAAATTAAACTTATATTAACATAGAAGCAAAATGACTTAAAAATAATGTGCTTGTATTACAAATTTACTTGTAAATATCTTCTCCATTCGTCAAATCGTAGATCTGAGTAGCACATACCTTAGATAGCAATGTTTCTTCGCAGAATATGATATCCTAGTAACACGGATGTCGTGAAAACTTACTTCGGAGCTTTTCTAGTTAGAGGGCTTTCCCTTTCGTCGGGAAAGGAGCTTTCGTTTCATTAATGAGACTTTTCCTTTTCGTGTTTCAAATACTTTAGTGTGTAAACGCCTTGAGTACACCCTTCTTAGAACGATTGGATTGTAAAAGAAAAAAGTAAAAGTAGTAAGTAATTCATTTATATTTTTATTTTAAACTCTTTTTTTCTTTGCGTGAAGAGATCTCAGATATCACAAGATTCCTTTCTCCGCTCTATACCCACTAAATTGCATAAATAACGATATTATTATTATTTTAATCGATAATATAAATATATTACAAGTTACGCTTTTTAGGATTCTCTGCAGGGTAGACAGAGACAATCTAGAGTCAAGACCCTCCGGATCCTACTTTCCGCCCAAAATCAAGACTATGTTGTCAACATTGAGTTACGAACCCCAACGATGCCGCGCTTAGTTTTGTTTAACAGAGTAAAGAAATAAAAATAAATTAATTAAGTTCATTCCAACAAAGGAATTAATAAATAGGAATCGATCCCATTACCAACTGCGATTACGATCGGACACTGCGCCACTGTGCCACGGTGCCCTCATAAGCATAAGACTTAAAGAAAATTTTAAAGTCTATTATAAAAGAAGTAAAAATCTACTGTTAAATCATACAAAGGAACGCTTTGTGTTATAAAACCGGTAAAATACTTAATATTCTAAATTATTTTTTTTCAGGTGGTATATGAAACTGTTACTATTAAGTTGAGTTATTACCTTCCTAAACCTTAACAGTATGAAAGCTTTATGTTATAAAAGCTCAGTTTATATGAGTAGTACAGTAGGTAAAAAAATATTGTATTGGACAATACGTAATTAATTATAATTAATTAATGATTATAAAAACCATTATGAAAAACAAACAGTCCTATATATTTAAAGGCCCTTAAATATATTTTAATAATAAAATTAGAAGTTAAGAGCTATCACCGGCTGTCATCCTTTGTCAAGTAGCTCCTTAGTCCTGTCATTCACTCTCGTCATTGATCCGCCTTTTTGGGCAGAAATACCAGGAGTTCATAGCTACGTGAGGGGTTGAATTTTCCCTCACCCTAAAGAGATAGAATGGGACCGATATATTTTCTCAACGCCCACCCCTACTTCGTTGCCATAAGAATCGATGCGTATTTTACTCGTGAGCTTGGGGTCTCTTCACATTTATCAGTTTGCAATCGTATATTAATTAAAAGTAAAAAATACATACACTAGGGGTTCAACTAAACCATGTAAACCTAAAAATATTTAAATTTTCATAATTCTATTACTGTAAAAAGAAGTTGTATCTAATTGTAAAACATATTGAATATAAAGATTACGTTGAAATGTAATAAATTATGTAACCTTTTGAGGCGAGGTGAGGCGAGCGAAGCACTATACTGGAGGCATTTTTGAACTCCTTGTGACAAAAAGGGTCGAAAAGTACAAGTCAGAAATTTATAATATTACATTGCACGAACACTAATGCCAATATAGAGATGGTTCTTTAAAAAAATAGAAAAAATTGAGGTCCTTGAGGTGTTATCACCAAAAACTGATTTCCATTGAACTTAAATAAATTATTTTCATTTGCTCGCTTCGCTCAATATGTTAACGGCAAGATTGCGCCCCTAGTTATTTTTTTTTTAATTTCAATAAATACCCGTATACTTTACTATACCCACACTTTGTTTCACACACGTTTTGTTTCGCACGTCGTACTTCATCAAGAGCAGAACTGACACTTTATATAACGCGAGTTAGTAGTTGCGAGTATGTAGTTAACGTTGCGAGTATGTAGTTAAAGTTAATGTAGTAACGCAAGCCCTGTTAAATTAAAACTACTGGTTAATTGACTCTCTTCACAAAACCATTTTGAATAGAGACCAATCAGACAATCGCTTCGCCTTGTAAACCTTTTCTCCGTTAGGTCACTTTAATATAACTGATTCTAATTAATTATAAAATGTTAGTAATGGTAATAAGAATTTGATTTACTATTTTCTCTGAAGAACAATAATGTAGTCGTAGCTTAGTCAATTATGTAATTGTTTTTGTAGTTATGCTTTTTATATTTTAAGCGTTGATGAATGTAGATAGTCCCTTTTCTGGAAATTTTCATTGAAAACGCCACAATAGACGTGTAGATCTGGTATATTTACATACATATATATTTAAATTGAAGCTCTGAGTTGATTTTGAGTTAAGTGAGGGAACTCAATGCCACATTTTACGTACTGGAGCGGATAAATGAAGAAAAATGAGAAAATCTATTGTTAAGACCCTCCGTTCTTTTATTTTCACCCGAAATCGAGACATTGCCTGTCAAGTGGCTGAACTGTACGCCACGCGTTGTCTTGGAAACTAGAGCAGAAACAACATTTAATTGTTCCTTCGAGTGGGAGTTGAACCCACAACCATTCGCGTTTCAGTCAGACCCTGTCGCACTACGCCACAATAGCCGTATTAATTAAATTATATCATATCTAAAATTATCTTATTTTAATTAAAAGAAAATAGTTGATATATAAGTTTGAAATTATCTCTTAAAAGCAACGCTTTCCCGCCACATTGTAAAAATTCTCAACATTCCATTTGAATTCTTGTCGAATTCCAGACAGGTATTTCCTTTGAGATTCTTTCCACAAGCTTTCAAAATATCCAAATTACTAGGGTGTCATCAGTTCGTAAGAGTCAAAGCTTCCAATCGCGTTCCCTTTCACGTATTCTTAAACATAGTAGGAATTGATAAAATATAAAAAAAATCTTTCAAAACTCGTATACAAATGCATAATCAAATTATATATTACAAATATATACACGTGATAAAAGTGTAAGTGATAGCTGTCCGTGCGATCGAAGTCTGTACGATGAAGGAATATTAATAAAAAAAACATATTATTTGGGGCATTTGTTACTGTAATAGGACCCAAAACAATGAATTTTAAATTTATCTCCTGCTTGTCTATACGTTTGTGCACGGTAATCTCTGAAAGGGCTTTATCGATTTAAATGCAGTTTTGAGTATTATATTTTGAAAATTTTAATATTTAGTGTTTGACCGAGGCTGTGCTCGCAAATTTATAAGACAAAAGAGTAAACAAAGCGTGAGCTGGGTTTCTTGTCTCCATTTAAACAGCAAAATAGGAAAATGAAGAGTAAGAAACTGTAAACATCAATAACCATAACAATAATAATTTAAAAAAAAAAACAATAAATGACAATAGTTATTATTCACACTTGGTCAGTAGTGGACATCGTCTCTAAAATATAAGATATTTACAGTACCCGGCAATAAATAATGCACATCGATGCTTAGAATGAAACAGTCGGTCAGTTTCGGTTTCGTAGAGCGCTGTCTTTGTCACTCAGTTGGTATGTGACGTTTCTCATTGTTATTATTTTAAGCGACCGAGACAACGCTCTACGAAGTCGAAGCTAACCGACTGTTTCATTCTAAGCATCGATGTGCATTATTTATTGCCGGGTACTATACGTCTTAATGCTTTTGAATTGTAAACGCGCCAAACTACAAAGTAAGAAATATTGACAAATAAGATGGGCACCTGTGAGCTCATGGACAGAGTTCATTATTAAAATAAATAGTGTTTATTGTATTTGATGAATCTGAACATAACAGTTACAACAATTTAAATTTTGTTCATCAAAATTGCTGTAGGTAGGTACAATAACTGTTTTATTAAATTGGCTAAAACTTTAATTTATGCGAGCGAAGCGGCGGGCGGTCGATAGTAAGAAATATGTACGATGTGAGCAATTTAAATAACACACTAAATATGTAATTAATAATTCTTTTTTAAAAACAATACAAATAAATAGACTTACGTATATATCCTATTTTATTATTAAAAATAACTATTGCCAATGTTTTCATTATGCCTCTCTGCCAGAGGTTGTTGAGGAATAGCCTATAAAATACTCATGCCCTATTAAAAACAATACAAATAAATATACTTACGTATATATCCTATATTATTATTAAAATAACGATTGCCAATGTTTTCATTATGCCTCTCTGCCAGAGGTTGTTGAGGAATAGCCTATAAAATACTCATGCCCTATCTATTTTTCCCTTTCCTAACTTCTTATAGTCCGTAATTCCCGCTTTTCCCGTTTCAGTAAGAATTTTACGAAAACCTATCTTAGTGCTCACATAATCTCTAAGGAACCTGCCTAATCCCTAATTTTCAGATATATCCTCCCATTAGGTACAGCTGTGCGTTATTGAATGTTATATGAATGTAAAGAAAAAGATAATATCGGGTAAAGAATAAATACAGACATTAGGTAACTTATTTATTATTGTTGCATATATACAAATATAAATCATACAATAAACCTGTACATTATAATTTTACGAAGTGTTCCCTGTTTGCAAATTGGAAGATATCACTCGGCATATGCAATATAAAACATATATTAAACTATTTTTTTAGTACTTCAATAGGAATGTTATTTTTTACAATAAAATCTATTTATTTTTTGCACTATATAGGACTCCAGATAGTTAACAAAATAACAAAAAAAACTGTACTACTTTAATTTACAAATCACAGTGACATTATATCACAAAATACAAAAAATATATGTTTTATCATTTCATAATTAAGTACACAAAACATCATTCTTCAAACCCCGTACTCCACTTTAATAAATTATTTAAAAAGGCGTTTCTTAGCAAAATACAATCCTATACCAATGACAGATGACAGTGTTGCTATAGCAGAAACTTTAGTTCCCCCTATTTTTTCCCCCCAAAGGCATCCAGCTGGTAAACAACTAACTGCATGGGTGATGTCTAAACAAAGCTTTGCAGATGTCACGGTAAGTATCATTAATCTATTGTCAAGGTTTTTTCTGGCCTCAAGCGCATCTTCTGAACTAAGGCAGTCTCGACTCCACCAGGTGTGTCGCATTGATCGTAATGTTCTGAAAATTGGGAAAAACATGTTAAAATTGATGCCATTTTGGCAAAGTAGTACTGCTTCTGACTATATACAAGATTATTGTCAATTCAGTTCGAGAGATTGATTATTTTGGTATCTCTGTTCTGCTAAAAAGGAGCGCCGGGTTAATTCCACCACTGTACAAGTATAAAGACTCAGATTTGAGGGTAAAGTGGAGAATGGAATGTTTTAATACTAGGTTCTCTCTGTCTACGTTGCTAAGTCAGGGAAAAGAATCAAGCCAAGAAATGAAATATCTGCATTCTAAACAAAGCATTAATAATCAACTTACAATATTTATTAAATTTATAGCAAAAATATGCTGAATCAAATTTTCAAAATGAAAAATTAGGTAAATATTTTAAAATGTTAAAAAGAGGTAGTTCTAAACTATGTTGGTTAGAATGCATAGAATTTCATATCAATTGCAACACTAATTTTCATTTATAAATTATACTAATTATCTTTGTACAATGACTAAGTCATTAGTGTGCTATAATGTACTAATTAAACATTTCTCAGAATTCTTACTCAACGCTTGTTTAAATTATGTAACAAAAATTATATTGTAGTCAAGTAAATAAAATGACAAAATAATTACTTTCTTTTTATATTTTTATCAGTATCACAATTTTTGTAGCATACAAGGAAAGTCAGAGAGAACATAGTGCCAAGTTTCTAACTTTCTCCTGATTTTGAGACATTATGTGTTGAGTGGTTGAAATAAACGGTTCTTATATTTATAACAAAAGTTATATACACTAAAACAAATAGAAATATACAATTGCCTTCATCATTTTCTACATACTTAAAAATATCTTATAAGTTACAAAACTAAATGCTTGTCTTCATTATTGATGTAATTAGACCGAAAGAACACATATTATAAATATGCTAATTTTCACTATTATTTTAAATTAAATATTAATATTGAACAGGTGATGTACATTTTTTATTATATAAAAGAAAATATAATAATTACTCACTGTATAAGTGATATATAAAGACTGGCAGCCCATAATGCTGTACTTAGTAATTCTAGTTTATCAGCTGTTTCTGTAGAGATCTTTAGGATACCTAAATCATGGAGCCAACAGGCCTTCTCTACCGGCAAGAATGTTTGGTCAACTATATTAGCGAGAACTCCTAAGAGTGCTGAAATTTTTGAAGATTCCTGAAATAATACAATAATTAAAATATATATATTTTTGATAGTCATATTAAAAATATTATGACACAACTTATAAACAAATTAAAGAATAACATGTATTGTAACAACAGTCATTTTGATACTGTGGGAAAGTATCTGACTGTATTGATGATTGGTTCTGGGCCTAATTCTCACTCAGTGGCTTTTTTAATATCTTCACACCTTTTTCCGCTTAGCAGGGTAGTCAGAGAGAATATTAATAATTTAAGAAATTTTAATTTAATTTAATCATAATTTAACTATTTTCCCACTTGGTGTTGACAATCTTGTCAAGTTGAATTCAGATTAAGAAAGGTATCAGAAATAAGTAGGAGTGGTATGACAAGGTTCTCTGTGCCAATCCAAAGTACAATAGTACTCTTTATGATAAGTACCACAAATTTTCACTAAATCTGCTGATATGATAAACAAAAACAACTCAATTTATAATGTAACTAATTATGCAAGATTATATTGTTATCATATAAATACCATCAATTAATTTTCTTATATCAACATTCCAACAATAATAATTTGTTGCTTACATGTCTTCCTAGACCATAGTTGTATGTATGTCTTATCATAGGTATGTCATCAAAGAGCCTCAACATTAACCTGGCATTGGAAAGCCGAGAGCCTGCAGCTTGCCAGGATTTTTCTCCTTGTACATATCCATAGAGTTTGCATGAATAGCACGCTAGACGAACGATCTGTAAGCAATTAGTTTTTCATTTTATATACATAATATCTGTATTTAAGTCTGAAATAATCAATTTAAATAAATTATTTTTAATTTAAGTGAAATTACTTAAATATCCTATTATAATATTCACGCAATAATATTGAATATATACCTAGTAAATTTAAAGACCGACAAAACTAAAATTATTTGTAACAATATGGATTCGACATTCACTAGAATAACAGGTTGTTAGGAATTGTTATACTTGACAAATTATTCAGTGGTATTTCCAGGGCTCTATAATATAAAGGAACATAATATTTCCGCATACTTTACCTTGTCGCGCCCGTTGTAACTATCTAATAGTTCGCAAATATCGTCAGTAATCGACGACATTATTATAAAACAGAATTCCGTACTCAATTCACTGATAAGTTATCTATTTTAATATAAGTGTTTGGAATTGAAACACGTGTAATTCTGCAAAATTTTGTTTGATAACTGATACTAGTCTACGACTACATTTTCCCATTCTCCACGAAAAGTTGCGGACCTTGACTTAGAAAGGTTAGCCAATACACAGCTGTCACTTAAATGTTGACATCCTGTTTGACAGTTTGCCGCTGTCACAATTAATTTCTAAAACTACTGTATTATATTATGTTGCGCGTTGCATCATAATTATATATTAGGATTATAGGAGTGATTGAACTGCACAATATAATTTTTCTTGTATTAAAATATTTCTTTACTCGTTCATAAAAAGAAACAAAAAAAAATCATGATCACGAGCCTGTGATTGTAAACTATAATAGTAGAATTTTACTGTTACCTTGTCAAAAATAGTACTATTCGCCGCTTGTCAACTTGACATAAGGACCAAAATATTCAAACAAAATTGTTATTTTATATTAATATGACTTAAAATGACTCAAGCATTTAGTATTAACGATATACCCGAGTTCTCAAAACGAGAGCGTATTGTGGTTGTTGGGATTATAGGTAAATCGCCATATCGATATCCTAATAAGACTACACCTCTTGTATCCTCTGTACAATGCGAAGAAGTAAGTATTAAAAACAATAAGGAACATACATACAAGATATAGGAATGTACATATGTAAATATTTAAGGTTACATTTCTCATTATTAAAACTACTTTCAGAATGGTATAGAGTGTCACTGGGACGAGAGAAAAGGTATACTGTACCTACATGCAGTTACTTATCTTGATACCAAACAATTAACATCATTAGCAGCAGATCTTGATGAAAATTCTCAAAGTACACTTAAAGATGCAGATGCTGCACATTGGTTGGTGGCATCTGGAGAGCTTGCAATGGAGTCCTGTAAAGCTATTGCACTATTATTTCATTTATGTCATATAGTAATACTGTCTTCACCCACACCTGTATTTGATCTGGGCTATTTACAATTGTTTAAAGCAATTGATGGTTATAGGTTTGTATAAAATTACTTTACCATGTTAACTCTTTAAATGGACATTATATGTTGATAATTTTTAGACAGTTAACCACATAAAATATAATTTTAAAGATTTTTAGAAACAGTCACTTTTAAATGAACATTTTTTAAATATTTAAAAAAACAATAAAGGCATAATAAATCAATAAAATATCTATAGTTTTGTTACAATTCTTCCATTTTACAGAGCAGAGCTTATTGCACAAACAACATCTGCTATACTTTCCTCTGAGGCTGGAGGTGCATGGGAAACACATGGTAGGCCATGTTGTCCACGCTTGCTATTTCATTTCCGAAGAGCTCCAACACCTTTGAAAAAAGTGCCAGCTGCATTGAAAAGATTAGAGCATGCAGTGGAAGACCAAATTTATTTTATTTTAAGGAAAGCTAGATTAATCACTAATGTTTGGTAAGCCTGAAAACATTAAAATAATTTATATTTAATAAAAGTTGACTAAAAATAACTATAAAATTGTAAGATATATAGGCACTATATTATAATAAACATAAAATGTGTTTTCAATATAATATGTTTTGAGGAACTTAAAATTATTTTCAATTATAATATACATATTGAAAATAATATTTTAAATCAATATATGTACAGCAAGCATACAGTTATAATTTATTTTCTTTTTTAACTTAAGTATTTATTTAAGAAGAGAAAGAACTTAAATTTAATTTGAAATAATACTTTTAATATGTTAGATTTATTTTATTATAAAAAATATTTCCAGTGCCAAATCTCTATTTGCAATACCCAAGAATGAGGAGTTTGTATACATAAATGCTGATGATGATAAAGACTGTGCAAGAGATGTCAGCTCGCTCATCCGAGGTCTAGTACACCTTTGTACTGGAACTGAACCTGAGACCACATCCCAAAGGAGTTCCTTTAGACAATTCTTACAAAGCCACCTGGACCTGGCATTTGGAGAAGGATTTGATGATAATGTTGGAAAGTATGCTATGAGTACTTCTTTTTTTGAGGTAAGTCTTTCAATGTTATAATTAGTTTTTTTTTTATAGATTGACTGACTATTTCACATTATCATAGTTAGTGACTATTCAGTAAAGAAGCAAAGCTTCAAATATGATCAATTAATGATACAAATATTGCTCAATATTTGTAGTGGTACCTAAGATGAATGCTTCAATTTTGCATTACATTAGGTTCTCTCCAACTGCCTGCTACAGGAAGCTGTTTGCTTTGCAGTATCAACAATAAATAATGTACGAAAACAATTTATCATATTAAAATAATAGCCTATAGGAGGCCAGTCGTGGCACAGTGGAACAAACGTGTGACTGTAAACAATTGGTTGTGGGTTCGATTCCCACTCGAGGTGTGGAAATATTTAATATTTCCGTTTCCTTCGCTCTGGTATCCTCCGAATTCGGCGGATAGTGGGAAACGGAGTGTCTTATCACTAGGTTCCCTCTGCCTACCTTGCAGTGTGCGGGATACAGCGTGAAGCAAAATATAGACAATAGCTGTATTGTTTTTTTTTTTTCTCCAGTTACCAAGTGCCTCATCATGGCGTGCGGCGGCTCAGGCTCTGACCCCTATTTACTTGCAAGAAACCCCCAAATCAGATAATGAAGAAGGAAGTGGTGCCCTCTTCGATGCTCTCGCTACTGACGTTAGGTTTTCACAGGCGAGGTGCGCTAAGGTTGGTTTACGATTTAATATTTATTTTAAAATAAAATGATTTGCCTTTATTACCTTAAAATTCGTATATACAAACTAAATTTAAATGCTTTCTTAAAGAAATAAAATAAATTAACGCATATAAAACAATTCATACTAAACAAATACATTTTTTTTGTAGCTTTTTTTTAGATGAGAGAACGGAGCGCCAAACGCTACGGTGCCTGCATACTTCTTTCGCCTCGTCCACAGTCATCAACCTCTTCATACACGCCCTCCCGGGGAGTCCTCATGCTTTTTATGTGACTTTGCTCCAGTATCGTCGATACTATGTTTTCGAAGGTCAACCGAGGTCTCCCCCTGCCTCTCTTACGTACATGCCAGCGTATTTCCTTCAAAATCGGTTCCAGAGATTATTGGTTACAAACTGACTGACAGAAAGACCAAAATTGTAAAAAAAATATTTATACATATGTACTTAATAAAAAGCGGTTACTTTAATATTACAAACAAACACATTAATTTTATTTATTTGTATAGATTGTTTTACATTCTTCAGGTGCTGCCAATAGCTCAAGCGTCTTACGCTGAAGGTTTGCCTCCACATTACTCCAGTCAACATCATGCACACAAGGTAACCCTTTACATTTTTCTCTTCTTTCCAATATCCATTATCCAATGGGAATGATTAATTTGTTTTTGTAAAAAAATATTTAGACTTCTTGTAATCAGTCAGAAAATCTGCTGCATGTTTTTATGTTTGTTAAACGATTATTAAATCGTCTACTCTTAAACTAAGCGTACCTCCACCTTGTAGAACACAAGCACATGCATTTTAGGTGTATAAATGATATACAAAAATCATCTTTAAAAAGAAATTTATTTTTGAAATTAATGATCTGGTCAATACTCGTGTAAAACAACCACAGTAAATTGCTTTACAAGTTGAAGAACTTCTTTCTACCTGTAAAACAGGGTGGTCAGTGAGAACGTGGTGTCACTTTTCGAAACACTTTTCGAAGGAAATCAAGACTTAGCTAGACCTAGGTAGAATTTAACGCCGCACTTTATCTGGTGTATACGAGAAAAGGAGACTGATATAAGCATTCTCCCGAATGGAAATCAAGACCCCAACTATCGCGTTTACAGTCAGACACTTGAACTTCGCTACAACATAATACTTATATTATAAATGTGAAAGCCTGTGTGTTTGTCTGTTCCGCTTTCACGGCTAATCTACCGGTTCGATTTGAATGAAATTTAGAATGAATGTAGTAAATAACTATAACAAGTCTAACATAGGCCACTTATTTTTTCAAAAATTAACCACTAAAGTGTTGAAATAGGGGATGAAAGTTTATATGAAAAAACTAAACCGCTTGACCGATTGTAATGAATTTTAGAATAAATATAGTTGATAATCGAAGGTCAAAGATCTTTATTTTTCAAAAATCCGCCCCCGAGGGTTGCAACATAACGAAACAATTAGGCAGTCCACGCGGCGAAGCCGCGAGCGGGTCGCTAGTTATACCTAATTCATTTCAATTTTTATTTACTTCATTACGATATAAATGATAACCTTATGAACTTTCAAGTCGCTCCTGTGAAGTTGTATTTTTGCAATTGTACCAGTTTATATAAACGAGTATATATAGAAGTAAATATTAAACGAACGATTACTCATCCCGTAACATCGAATGTATTACATGAGTCTGTAGGTGAACGTGTCGCTGGGTATAGTTGAGGCGATTTACTCGTTATTATAAACGCTCAATGTGCGTTTAATAGTAGTAGTAGTAATAAGCATTTTGTTTCGCTTTAGCATGTGTACGGCTTGTACAAAATGCTTATACTTGTAAGCGCTATTGAAACGCACAATGAGCGCTTGGTATTTGAACATATGCAATATATAAATAGGTAGAAAGAAAGTCTACTATGGGGGTATGGGGGGGTGTAGATGAGCGTTAAGAGAAAAGTAAGAATGTTTAGTATATGGTGTGGTCAGGTGAGCGTGTCGCTGGGCGTGGCGGAGGCGATGGCGCGCGGGCCGCTGGCGGCGGCGGCGCGCGCGCGCCTGCGGGCCGCCTGCGCCGCCGTGTGGCGCGCGCGCAGACTGTGCGAGGCGCCCTCGCTCACCAACCACCTCTGTATACACCCGCAGCAGTATGTACACCTAATTACTAACTATTACGTCTGATTAATGTCGCTTTGTTGACCTTGCTGGTCTTGCTTTGAGAAATAACGGAAAATTTTGTCCACATCCGGATTGAAACCTATAGAAGTGCTAAAAATTTAGCTTTTTCAACTTAATCATTGAGAAAGTTATATTATTTTCTAAATTATATTATATTAAATACTATCAATACTCTACTTGAGAGAATTATGCCATAAATTTATTGTAAAATTATATTTAAAAAGAACACTGTTGAATTTATATGCTTAATGTTCTTCTTAGCAAAACTGCCTTGCGAACCGGTGGTAGTTTTTGGTTAAATGAACAACATTAATCAATATGCAATCAACTAATGACCCCATAACATATAATTAAAAATATGTTATAGTACCCGGCAATAAATAATGCACATCGATGCTTAGAATGAAACAGTCGGTTAGCTTCGACTTCGTAGAGCGTTGTCTCGGTCGCTTAAAACAATAACAATGAGAAACGTCACATACCATCTGAGTGACAAAGACAGCGCTCTACGAAACCGAAACTGACCGACTGTTTCATTCTAAGCACGATGTGCATTATTTATTGCCGGGTACTATACCTACATAATTGTAATTTGATATATTTTTTTTGTTTATC
Source organism: Dryas iulia moderata (assembly GCA_019049465.1). Classification (NCBI taxonomy): domain Eukaryota; kingdom Metazoa; phylum Arthropoda; class Insecta; order Lepidoptera; family Nymphalidae; genus Dryas; species Dryas iulia. The sequence continues at coordinate 10,874,621 of CM032419.1, read as the reverse complement.
ATTTATCACTAAAAGTTATTCGCTATTACAAGATGAGTACTTATCAAAACTAAGTTTAACGAAATAGTTGATATAACGAATAACAAAACGTTGTTATATCACTGTTGCACTAATATCACAAAACGTACTGATATAACCGAACATAGGCATAGGTATATGTGTTTATGTGGTTACATTTTAATTTGTTTCTTTTTAGTATTGCCATATAAAAATATTATTATTTATTTTAAAACCTTAGTAACCTTCATCTTCTTACGTTCTTCCGTAAAGTTATATTTTTGCACCAGTATTAGTTTACGTTACTAATATAATGAATTCCCCACAGTGATTCCACAAAAGAGCACTCATCGGGCGTGCGCTACATAAGCGCGTGTAACTGCGGGCGCACCAAGTGCCCGCGCGACGACCCCTACACCGTGAAGAAGGCCAACTACTCGTTCTACAGCTACGCGGCGGACGAATGTGGAGTTTGTAACACGCTATTGGCTGTTGAGTTTCCTGTTTTTCAACCGTCTACGCCTAGCTTTAGGTAATTTAAAATGTTTTTAATATATTTGTCTTGGATTTGAAAAAGACATTTAGAAAACGTATAAAAATTTGATGGGATTCGAACCCGCGCCTCCTGAATACCATTCAGACGCTCTCACCACTGAGCCATGCGTTCTACATAAACGGGTTTGAATCCCGCTGCGTTTAAATTTTTATACGTTTTCTAAATGTCTTTTACAATTTTCCTAAGTGTGGAATAACACTTTAAAAGTGTTAAAAGTTGTCGTGGAATTTTTTTTTGAAAATGTTGATTTTGGGAGTTAGCGGGATTTGAACGTATGACGTTTGGATACTGTTCCAGCGCTCTAGGGATAAGCTATGGGAACTACTTTCGGTTTTGTTGAGTTTTTGGAATATAAATAAAAAAACACATAGCAATAACATATGCAACTTTTGTTAATTAATGAAATAAGTTGGAACAATGATAGAAGACAATGATAGAAGACAATGATAGAAGACAATTATAGAAGACAATGATAGAAGACAATGATAAGAATAAGATTTTTATTAACAGCTTCACATTTTTTATCGCATAAAGAATAATCAGAGAAAATCTAGTGCCAACATACACTTTCCGCCGGAATCTGAGACATTTCATGTTGAGTAGCGGAATTCAACGCTTTGTCCCTAGAGTGTAGAAATAAAATAATGAAATTATATATCCATCCCCCGAGTGGGAATCGAACCCACAACCAATCACGATTACAGCCGCTGCCACTATGCGTCACTATGGCCTCAATTCCACATACATTTTTATTATTTTCATACAACATCTACTAACTAATTGTACTCATCACAGGGCAGCATCTGTCAAGGGGTCAACAGAGGAACCCCCCGAGGGGTCTGAAAACAAAGAACCTATCGAAGAATCTGCAGCCCTCACCTCTCCTCAATCTCGTTCTCCCTGGACACCCCCCGATGAGCTGTCCCCGGGGTTCGCCAGGGAGGAGGACGAGGAGGACCCCCCGGCGTGTAGCGATGAGGGGATAGAAGTGGTTACGGTGCAAGGGACTGCTGGTTCTGGTGTGTTTCATTTTTTTTTCTTTTTTTTTAGCTACATGCTTGTTATGTCTAATATGATATTTTTTTTTCATTGGCTGTGAATCTTGTTGTTATGGTTGTTGTCAATTGAAACGGTTATAGCGCAACGGAACAGTGTGGGTTCGATTCCCACTTGGGGGAAGAATTATATTTTAATTTTTATTTCTTCGCTCTGGTACCTAAGACGAAGCGCGGCGTTGAGTTCTACAACTGAAAATAAAATAGAGACCGTAGTATCTTGACACTAAGTTTCTCTCTGACTACTCCGCTTTACGGGAAAAGGCATGAAGCCGTGGTTATCAATAGTGACGCTGTCAAAGAGCGCGAGCGAGTTAAGCTCTGTAGCGTTGTGGGTTCGATTAAATTATTGTAATTTTATATTTTCATAAATCGTTATTTGTGAGAATTTAAAAATATTTCAACAAATAGTATATTCATTATGCAGTATCACTGAAATGAACAAAGTGTAGAGAGAAAAAAAGTTTTTTGTTTTGTTTGTTTTTAAAGAAAACTTATAAAAATTTGAACGCAGCGGGATTCGAACCCGCGCCTCCTGAATACCGTCCAGGCGCTCACACCACTGGGCCATGCGTTCTACTACCACCTTCGTCGAAATTCTTATACGCTTTATTATAACTTATTTTTATTGTTAGCATCTCTGTAGAGAGATTTTTACAAATTTCTGCTACCCAAAGATTATTCTACGAACAATCGTTTGGCAAGAGAGAAATTTGTATACGTTTTCTTTAAATGTCTTTTTCAATTTTCTTAAGTGTGGAATAAAAATTTAAAAATGTTTTTTTTAAATATTTAATATAGAAATGTTATATGTAATCTAATATGAATACAATATTTTTCAGAAAAAGCAATCAGCCGTCAACCATCAACAACGGAATACCTGCCCGGCATGCTTCATACTACCAGCCCGGCTGCCCTTCTTCCAGCCTTCCCCAGCTGGTCCCTAGTATGCTTGGGAGCTTCCTCCCTATACTCCCACAGTGCTGGTCTTCCAGAACATCTTCAGCCAGGGTTTCTACCGCATACTAATTATCTCATACCCTGGGACTGTGCGGTCAGAATGGATGCCTGGAGGGCGAGGGCTAGGAAGACCCCCACTCATAATCTTACTGTGAAGATATTTATTGGTTTCGAATATGAATGTCCTAGAGGGCATAGGTATGTTGTGTTTTTGTTTTTTAGATGTGTTAAATAAATGTATTTAAATATGTTAAAGTATAAGGACCGTAAATGTCTCTATTTTTGGCGGAAAGTTGAGAACAGAAAGTTTTAACAATGTTCTCTCTGATAAAGGGTGAATCTGAAAAGAAAAATGAAATGATAGATTTAAAAAAAAAATGTAAACAATATTTTTAGAAAACGTATAAAAAATAGAACTCCGCGGGATTCGAACCTGCTTCTCTTGAAAAGTATACAGATGCTGTAACCGCTGATCTCACTTAAAACAAGCGTTTGAATTTTTTGTAGTAGTCAGGGAGAATCTAGCCTAGCAAGATATAATAAAGACGACCAATTACGTGTTACATATTGCCTTAGATTCCAGAATGGAAAAAAACATTTGACATATCTTCAATTGAAAATTAAATCTACAATCATCGTGTTTGTCAAATTTAAACGCATCGGAATTCGAACCCGCGCCTCTTGAAAGCCTACCTGCGTCGAAATTCTTATACGCTTTTGACTTATTTTTTAGATTATTTATGTTGTTAGCATCTCTCTGCAGCATAGCACTAAATTAGCATGAATAACATACTCTCTCTAACTCCACACTTAGGAAGATTGAAAAAAGCATTTACAAAAAGTAAAAAAAAAATATCGCTGCGGTAGTCGAACCCGCGCATCCTGAACCGTCCAGGTGCTCTCACCACTCATGGTTCAGTGGTGAGAACGCCTAGACGGTATTGAGGAGGCGCGGGTTTGAATCCCGTTGCGTTTAAACTTTTATACGTTTTCTTTTTCGACATTAAAACTGTCAACAGATTCATGATGTCGTCCCCCGACGCGATGGTGAACGGCAGCGTGAGCCCGTGGCCGGCGGGCGGCGCGGGCGGCGCGGGCGGCGCGGGGGCGGGCGGCAGCGTGGGCGCGCGCCTCGCCGCCAGCGCCATGCCCGCGCAGTCCGCGTGCGTGTGCCGTGCGCACGGCGTGGCGCGCCTCACGCGACTGCACGTCGTCACGCCGAAAGCGCCCGTGCACGTCACGCTCGAGCCGAAGGTGGGTTGTGATTGGTTGGTTGGTTTGGTTCGAAATTTAATTTTTTTGTGGGAAAGAATGTGTGTTGTTTTTTTTAGTTTAGTCTGTGCGGATTTTTTTAGCTTTATGCGGTATCCCGCACACATTCGGATAGGCAGAGAGAACCTAGTGTTAATACACTCCGTTTCCCACTTTCCGCCCAATTTTGAGGCATTATTGTATCTCTGCTGTATATCTTTATATGGTTGAAGTGCATTAAAACAACTATTCCGCGAACGTAGAATGTTTAGGATAACATCACACAACTAACAATGCATTATCATCCAAATTAAACCTATATACAAAATTTCGGCTCAATAAGTTAAGAAAATATGCTTCAAAATTGAGTTGCAAGATTCTCATACTACTAAACAAACATATATATACATTACAAGTCATTAACTTATAAAAACTAAAATAAAATATAATTCCAGGTGCAACCAATACCAGGAGGTCCTATCTTCATCCCGCAGCCAGTAGGAGAGCCGCCCATCAAACTCTCCGCCTCTACGTACTGGATACTCCGCTTTCCGTATATCTATGCGGATGAGAGAGGCTGCCTCCCGCGACACCAGCCCGGAACTATACTAACCCCTATGTTTGGTTTACAGGAGTAAATTAATTTGTTATATTTGTTTTTTAACTTCACGCTGTATCCCGCAAACAGCAGGATAGGCAGAGGGAACCTAGTGTTAAGACACTTCGTTCCCCACGCACCGCCTAATTCGGAGGCATTGCGTGTCAAGTGTCAGAATTTAACGCCTCGCTTTGTCGCTACACCAGAACGAAGAAAATGGAAATATTAAATATTACCACTCCTCGAGTGGAAATCGAACCCACAACCAGTCGTTTACAGTCACACGCTTGTGCCACTGCGCCACGACTGGCTCCTATATATGTATATATATATATATAGGAGCCAGTCATTTCTCTCACCGGTAGTCAAATATAAAGGGTGAAACTAAAGAGAAATTTTGAAGCACTTGAGAGAAAAATCTCCTTCACGTATTGTATAGCTTTTATATGGAAGAACGTAGAGAGCCATCTTTCTGCCATATATCGAAACATTGTGGAACCCATCGCCACACTTTGGTTTATTAGAGTGAACCCTCGAGTATAAATCGAACTTACAACCGTCACTGCTTTTAAACATTTTTAAAGCGTTATGTCACACTTAGGAAATTTGAAAAAGATATTTAGAAACGTATAAAAATTTGAACGCAGCGGGATTCGAACCCGCGCCTCCTGAAGACTGTCCAGGCGCTGTCACCTCTGAGCCATTCGTTTTCTAAATGTCTTTTTCGTCACTATTGCTATTGTCAGTTTGTGAGAAATACTTGTTCTACCAGTTTATCAAAATATTTAGACGAATTATAACCCTGTAACAACGAAAAAGATCATTCTAAATAATGAAACCTAGCTATTTCATTAATAGAAAAAACTTTTTAAATTTTTAATTTTAAGAAATTTTAATAATCTTTCTAGCATTTTTTTATTATATCATCTAAGTTTTGAAATGAAACTATTTTTGACCGAATTAATCGCGTATATTATTGGTCTTTGAAAATACATTTTTAGAAACCCGACGTTTCGAACACTTTACAGTAGTCCGTGGTCACAGGTAGACTGAGGTCTATTAATCCGGTCAAAAATAGTTTCATTTCAAAATGTGTAGTAATCGCGAAAACAAAAGATTATTCCATCTAAGTTTGTTTGTATAACAATATTCAGACCCACACTGGGCGCCAAAATTGTATAAATAAGCTAAAATAATTGTTTACTTACACATGCTAATTATATATATTCACATTTTTTTCACATAGCCCAGTTCTTTACGCTCGATTTCTAGTCATTATGTGGCGGAACTCAACGCCGTGCTGTGCTGTTAATCAGAGCGGAGAAATGAAAATAGTTTAAATACATTTTTTCTACAGAGTGGGAATCGAACCCACAACTGTCAGAACCTCGTCGTCTAGTACTGTAGCTTAACATGCTTAAAATTGTGTGAATCTGAAATAAAACATGTAAAGAATTGTAGAAAGTTCATTTATATATTCCTAAGGTTTATAAAGATGACATAATGTATAATAAATTAGTATAAGATTTGCAAGAAATAAGTAAAAACTGTAGGAGTTAAACATTTATATTGTTATGAAAAGTTATTTAAATGTTACATTGTCTAGTGGGCATCGAACCCATGACTATCGCATGTATAGTGACAATAGCATCTTTTAATTTTTTTTTATTGACTGGATTTATGTTACTGTAAATAAATATAAGACTAAAAGAAATGCCGTTTTATTTAATACTATATTTTTCTTATTATTTATTTTCTGTGCCTCTCGATAAAAATAATGATAAGTAAATGTTATGTCTTAAGCTTCCATTAATACAACCTAAGTAAATATATCTATATATATTTTATTACTTACACATATAGATGAAAAATGATATAAGTAATCTTAGTTTTTATAAGAATAAATATAAGAAATAAAATTTGCGTTTTATTTATCTCGTGTCCTATTTTTACACATAAATACTAATTTTTTACATTTACTTTTAAAATTCTATTTGACCATCGAAAAAATATCACCCCTCATCATTACTTAAGAAGAAAAACATTATTATTTAACCGTATACTTTATTAATATACATTTTTTATTAATTAATATAATTACAATATATACTTTAAATTAAGAAAAAGTCAATTCATTTGACTGCTAAAGTAAATTGTGAATTTGACTTTTTTTTTAATTATGACACATTACTGTCAATGTCACGACCAATCATCACATTTGGCGGGAAACAGAAAAGTCTTTTTATTTTATTTGTATACTTCTATTATGAGATTTTCTTAATTTAATATAACTAAAAATCTTAAAATATTAAATTGGTAATTTTAAATATATACAAAAGCTTTAATTAAGAAATTAAAGAAATTATAATAAAAAAGTTGGTTGTAAGGGGCGGGGTCTTGGTAAGTGGTGGTGAAATCCCCACAACGTGGCAGGGGGGTGGGGGCATTCTCGACTTCGTGCGTCGCCGCGCGCATTGCCGCCTTCAGTTGACGTTGGGCTGCCGAATTGGCAAGAAGTCTGCACCGATATCGGGCTACGTGACGCATCGAAAACTTTAGGAAACTTTTAGCGGCACTTATGCCGCTTTTACATCAGGTGAGTTTTTATATTTTTTTTACTTGGAATAGATTTTTAATGGTTTATTTCAAAAGATTTTGTGTTTCTGAAATGTATGTTCGATGATTCTATTGTATTTCGCCGTTACGATTTAAATAATTTTTCTTTACTACCCTCATTTTTTTATATAATTATGCATGTACCTTCAATATTTTTACCTATTTTATATTTAAGTTTCATTATATAGCTAATTGATCTGATAATTAATGGATCTGTTGTTCATAATATCTTTAATTATTCAGGATAATAACCGCGGTGGCGGCGGTTCGCGCGAGAACCGTCGCTCGCTTGCAGAGTTCTTGGGATTCGATACATCTCAGTTCGGTGAAGCTGCTACACCGAAGACTACTAGAACCGTAAGTACTTTTCATTTAATTCTTTCTTATTTCCTTTTAAATTCAGGAACGCGGTAGCGACGTTACTTCAGTTGAATATTTACTTCGAAAGTTCTTCCATATCCCATTACGTGGGCAATAATACCGTCTAGTCATTGCGAGATGTGTATCTAAAATGGCTCTACGATTGCAACAGACATATCGTGCCGTAATGTCGAACTTTTTAAGTAGTTTTCATAATGGGGGTAGGTTTAAGCTTTCTATTTTTAGTGTAGCTTTTGAAATTATAAGGATTACGCGACCCACGTTGGGCGCCAAAAGTATGATGGTATGAGGGTATAGATTGTTTTAACTGTTTTAACGACGAATAAGCATATAATAAGCAAAAAAAATCTTGGTTATGATTTCCTTTTTTCTTATGAATTTTATCGTATCTCTTTATAGTCGGTGCATCGCACAATCGTCCCACTTAATGCACTTGAAAGCCTCAAGGCTTGATATTTGAGTACAAAGCACTCGACAGTTTTATTGTCCGTTCATAATGTCCGTACGACATCCGTTTTGATGGCAGTTAATGTTCAAGAGACGGCTGCCAGCTACCCTATTAATGGGCGCGCCGTGCCAAATAATGCAGCCGCGACCAGGCGGCTTGTATTAGCCCTGAATCCTGAATTTCTTAATCTCGCTTATAGCCTGCATTCAAACTATACTGCATTTAAGTGTTCTATCGTAGTGTCATATTTGTTATTTGTTCAAGTAAAACTAAATGTAAGAATAAGGACGAATACCTAAAAATCGATAAACCGACCCAGTATTTCTTACCCCAAATTCAAAACTATTTATTTTACAAATTTAGTTTCTCTGCCAACTTTAAAAATTATAGCTATGAATATTCATTTTGTTTGAAATATAGCGCTAATCCAGTTTCAGTGTAATGGCTTAAACCGAAAAGCGATTTTCCGAAACCAAACTGATTTATTAAATATTCCAATCCAGCAGAATACTGTTTTGCACAAAAATTTCCCCAAACAGTAAAGCAGTTATAAGCAATAGTGAATGCGTATTTCCTTTAGTAAATGGAACACAAATATAATTTGCCTCCAGTCTCGCTGCCGCGACATTTCGACAAATCTTCTAAAGCGTTAAATCCCACTTGCATCTTAAAACTGCCAAGTTCCCGTCCTTTAAGTGCAGTAATACAATCTCTTTTAATAGCCTTCCCGATCAAAACGGTCGCATGATTTATCGTATGTAGTCCATAAAGGCGCCAATTTTATATCTATAAATGCTTTTAAATGGTACTTTTCCTAGTATTTACTTAGTTCAACATTATTCAAGTCGTCGGGTATTTACCTAATATTCGTCATCCATTCTTTATAATAGAGTAAATGTTAGGTTTATATTTAAGTTTTTCATTTCATCGACTTAGTATCATATTCTATACAAACTAATCTGACCTAAATTTATTCGTTAAGCGCGTTCCTATTTAAGAATAGATTGATTTTTCTCGTAACACGAAATTCTATATTACGAATAGAATAACGCGATGATTCAGCAACATAAATTGGTTTTCGTGTTACTCATGTAAGTTATTTCTTTTGAAACTACCTTACTAATGTACTTGTCGAGGTTTTGACGTAGTTTGTCGCATTTTAAAATATAATATAGAATTTGATGGTAATTTGAGAGCAAATTTTAATCCCGTCACTTCCGGCAAGTAAACGGTGTACCAGCGCGAAGGTAGTTTCCTAATTACAGTGACGACCTAATTTAACGCCTCAACATGCGCGCTATTTCTAAGTTCAGATTGATTTTGATATTCCATTTATGTCTCGTGTAAAATTAAACTTCAGTTTCATCTACCGGTGTTGATGTTGAGTCGGGGGTCTTATTATTTTTTGCTAGTAGGTACTCGTTACTATTAAATTATAAAGAATATTTTTGTTCATAGTGCATGCAAGCGTGTTTTACCAATGGCTATCGATATTTATAGTGATAAACTCGATAAAACTTAAAAATAGTTTTTTATTAATACGACTTATTATTTTTAATTATAGTAAAATAAATACATTAGTTATTTTTTCTCATCAATGAAATATTTAAAAAAAAAAAACGTAATTCGCGAATAAACAATACGAACAATTCTAACATTACAACGATACATTTAAATAAGTGCTTGACCTTTTAAATTTGTGTCCGCAACAACCTCTAGCCCCCTAATATATTTGTTAACGCATAAATATTGTATACGGTGCTCTAATGTCGGGGTTTGGAGGTTCTCGATTACTAGACGCTAATAACTCATCCCGACGGGACTACCTGTTACCTGTTACTAGGGGATACTCGTCACCTAATCCAGATTCTTTTATTTTAGAAGCTTAAATCTTTTTATAACTTTTCAAAGTTTCTTGAGTTTATGCCTTAACTGTTAAACGTTGGCTTTCCATTTTTATACTTTTTTAAGAACTAAGGTTACTTAAATATTTACTGACTTTTAATTTATACTTTTTAAGAATTAAGATTACTTAAGTACCCACTATTTGCTGAATAGATCGTGTTAAAACATTTTAATAAATACAAAATTTGCGGAAATCGGCCTGTTACATCTATTGACAACTTTCAGTTTCATTATTGATGCGCTGCCAACTAAATATTCAGAGTAGAGTACCGTTAAACGCGTTGATCGCTTCTTTTAAGGGTAAACAATCTATCGACAGTTGTGCCAGCACTTAATCGGGTCTCCTTGTAAACTTGCAACTTTTGTATCTCTTATTTGGCAGACGTCTGCCGGGGCGGCTATTGGCAGGAGCGGGCAATTTAATATTATTTGTGTAGGCGCATGCCAGCGCTTCTGTTTAATCGCAACTTTGAAAGTTGCGTTTCTTACGAATTTGGATCCAATATGAAATGTAGATTTTTTTTTAAATTTAATATATGTTTTTTTTATTTATCAAGTTTTTAAGCTGTTGCTAAAACGTAACTTATTTCCGCGATACCGGCTTTAAATTCAATACTTAGTTCAGCGGAATTATTTTACAGATTATTAGGTTTCGTAAATGATCTATCACAATGACTGTATAGTATCATTTGAATACGCTAAGCTCTAGGAATTGGGATTTTCCGCTATTGTAGTGCCGTTGGTCTAGACAAGCTGTATTACCATAATATATTACTTCAGTAAAGAATACTTTTACTGTATAACCCAATTTCCTGGTTAATATGCCGAATGATTTTTGTGGTCAGTCGTTGCCCAGTGGCACAAGCGTGTGACTGTAAACGACTGTTTGTGGGGTTCGATTCCCACTCGAGGAGTGGAAATATTTAATATTTCCATTTCCTTCGCTCTGGTGCCGAGGTAAAAGCGCGGCGTTAAGTTCCGCCACGCAATGCCTCCGAATTCGGCGGAAAGTAGGAAACTGAGTGACTTGACACTAGGTTCCCTCTGCCTACGCTGCTGTGCGGGATAAAACGTGAAGTAGACGTAAAAAAAAAAGATTTTTGTTATAGCTTGATCATGTCCAGCATATATACGCTTTTCAAATGATGTTTTAATTGTATTTTATTAACTTTTCTAATCTTAAAATAATTGTTCACAGGATGGCGGAGAGAATGAGTGGCGATGGGAAACCCCTAGCAGCCCGGAGGCGGCGCAGACCCCACGCTCTCTGGTTCCATCTGCGTGCTTTCCGCCGCGTCATCCTACTGCTTACGCAAGCTACAGGTTTGTTGAATTTTGTATTTGACTTAATTTATATTTGACTTGCTGTATTTTTCTTAACTTTAAAGAACTATAATGTTGAAAGTTAATGTTCAACGTTAAAATTAAGAAAAAAGATATTAATGTTGTATCGTTCTACCTGTATAAAGGTGTAATTACCAATTATTTTAATTATGGATATTTATATTAAATGTTATTAATTTTCTATACTTTAATACATTAATTTGATTAGGATAGCAACGTAGAGACGTTAAGATACTAAAAAGGTTGTTGTTACAGTGAGAGCGCGCGTCCGGGCGGCTGGGACAACTCGGGCCAGGGCATAACCGATCTTGTGGCCTCCTTAGTAAGTACTTTGTTCTATTATTTAGTTTGTTTTTGGATTATGCATTAGTTATGTATTCATATTCTATAATTATTTTAAATATATTCTTTAATTAGTTTTTCTTTAAGATTTTCATTACTTTTAAAAAGGCTCGTGCGATACCTTTTCTAAATTAAAATTGAAGTTTAATGCGTGTTTTTCTATAAATTGACCCATTAATTATATGCACCTTTATGTAAATGTATATCATATCTTAAAAATAGCGAGTATGCTTTTACAGAGTTCTAAAGAGAAAGCGCTCCATTTTATTAGTTTTATATAAATCAACATCAAAACTCCATTAATATTTTTCAAGTTTTCTTTCTTAGTAAAATATACAATTGTTTGTTGTGATGTGTACAGTAAGGTGAATGTTTCAGAAGGCCCTGGCGATGCCTCCCGCGACCAGCGCGCGCGCCAACGTCTACCAGACGAGGCTTAGCTGCGAAGGATTGGAATCTGTAAGAAATTACTTGTCACTAAAATAAGCTTTTTATATCCCCATGGCTGGATAGTCGGGAAAAATTAGACATTCTGTCGTTCTCTTTCTGACCAAAGTGGAGACATTGGCGGAACTTGCTAAGCTTTCTTCCCAGAACAGGAAATGAAAATTAAAATATACCAGATATCTCTATACGGGAAAGCTAAAGCTTTGTATAGATCAAATCCTCAATCAATTTAGTTAGACGCTGCCCCACTGCAAAAAGATAGCTTTTTTAACAATTTGGAAATATCATTTCTTTTGAATGTTTAGAAATGTTTAAAAAGAAAAAAAACATTTATTTATTAATATTGTCATCTATTAATTTAACCATAAACTTTACGATTTTACTAAGAAAATTTTAAATTTGAATACAAAGCAGGTTTAATATAGTATTTCATTTCCAGGTGGATTCTCCCTGGCCACCTGAAGGAGCTCGGGCGCAAAACCGTAGTGAGGACAACCGTGTGCTACCGCGCCGTGCGTCTTTCTGTAAGTCAATTCAGCTTTTTCTTTTTTTTTCTAGACTGGGCTGTATGCTGTTGGCCCTAGTGGCCTTTCCAGCGTCTCGCGGGGGAATTAAACTATTTTTTCTTGCTTATCTAAAAATTACAAATGTGTAATAGTTTGTGTAATAGGTTTATAAGGTTGCACAGTTGTTGCTCTATAGAAACATACTGAATTTAAATTTACGTTTGTTAGTAATATTCCATTGTAGAAAATTGTGTGAAATGGGTCTTTTAATGTATATTTTTACACTTTATTAATTTAATTTTATTTGTATATATATTTGTTACAATATCTTTAACTGATTTAGCTGGAAATTTTATGTGTACATTTGTTTTATTAACCATTTTCGATTAGCTATATATATGACGGCATTCTAAACCCAACATAATGGAGCTCTCAATATGATAGGCTGGATATTTTTCAAGTGAATAACACTTTAAAATTCATCCAGGAGGCGCGGGTTCGAATCCCACCACTTTCAACTTTCGTACGTATTAGAAATGTCTTTTTTTGAATAAAATGATTATACTTTGACTTGCCAGGCGGCGCGGTCCGTTCGGCGGGCGGGGGCGGGGAGCGCGAGGTGGCGCGCTGGAGCGGCACGTTGCCGGCGCGCTGCGTGGACGCGGGCGGCGGGTTCTCCCCCAAGGTGTTCCTGGGCGGCCTGCCCTGGGACATCACCGAGCAGGCGCTCACGCACGCCTTGAGGCACTTTCAGCCTGTTAGGTATGTTATTATTGTCATATTTTGTTTTTATGCTAATAGATTTAAATATTGAAGTTTTTTCTTTGTGTAATTAGCAATTCGATCGTAAGTGGTGGACAGAATAATTGGTTGAAGCCATTTTGGTTTAATCGAACCGTAATTGGTAACTGGAGATTCTATTTCTAGTATTAACAATATTTTATTTTGGGAAATGACTTTTATAGCTGCTTTTGAAGTTTTTTCAACTCTATAAATCGCATAAAGATAAAACTAAAATGTATTTTAAATATGAATAAAAACCTTTCCTCTATTAAATATTCGTTACTTTCAGTATAGTTTAATGGTAAGAATGCAGCAGTATCGGGGTTAGTTGACGAAACATAAACAAATAAAACGTGTATTTACAAATCTAGTTCCTCATTCGACTTCAACAGGGTAGAATGGCCGGGTCGCGGCAGCACTAGCCCGGCGGGGGTCGCGGGCGGCGCGGGAAGCGCGGCCAGCCCGCGCGGGTACGCCTACGTGACGCTGGAGAGCGAGCGCCGCGTGCGCGCGCTGCTGGCGGCCGCAAGGAGGGACGGACACGACTGGTACTATAGGATCGGCTCCAGGAATATGCGCTCTAAGGAGGTGAGCCTCAATTGTTAAATTGTTGCTTAAAAAATATTTTCTAACGTACAAAAAGGCTAAGTTATAGCTAAGATGTTTTGATGATTTTAGTAGAATTGAGTCGAGAACCAGATACTTGGCTTTTGATTTGACTGTTTGATGACTATATTTGTTCTATAACATTTAAACGTAAAGGTTTCCTAACATGAAATGGTGTTTTATATAAACACCGTTTCCAACACTGCAGCTTATTAAATAATCGGCTTTAATCATCTTTGATTTAAATCTAAACGTTTTATTTGTATTATTAGATCCCATTTCATTATAAAGATTTTCCTTTTGTACAGAATTACTGTTCTAGAAACGGTAATTCTGTACAAAGGGAAAATCTTTATAAAAATCATTATTAATCAAAACAATTGTTATACAAGATCTTAGAGACTATCGTGGCGCATATTTATACAAGAGTGGTGCATGCGATTATGCGACACGATTATATTTAAATTATAGTCCTTTCGCCTTTCTGAAGCCTAAAACAAAGCAGTGCTATTTTACCATTCAACAGTTCCGTCATTTGTGAGTGTTAAGTAGGGAACGGAATAAAAATGCTCAAAATGAGAAACTATCTTGATTCTAGGATTTGTGACAACGTGCTATTTTAAAACTACATAAAAAGCTTAACCCCCATCCAGGTGCAAGTAATCCCGTGGGCGGTGTCGGACTCTAACTGGGTGTCGTCGGGGGGTGTGGGGGGTGTGTCGGGGGGTGCGGGGGGCGCGTCGGTGCGGCTGGAGCCGGGCCGCACGGTGTTCGTGGGCGCGCTGCACGGCATGCTGTCCGCCTCCGCGCTGGCCCAGATCATGAACGACTTGTTCTCTGGTGTTATTTATGCTGGTTAGTGCTTGCTCAAGTATTTATTACTTCATATTTTTTTGGAGGTTTCTACGTATTTTTGCCGAATTAATGGCTAATGTAATGGATAAATTCTGCTTAGTGGCTTAGATATGACAAGTATCAAGGTAATATTTTCGTTAACCGCTTTAACTCATTAAAAGCTGTAAAATAATAATGAAACTGAAAATTATTTTTTCTAAAAGAAATCGAACCCAAGACCATAATAGATTTAATCACTCTCTTTATATTGTAATGCTTGATTTAAATTTAAAAATTGTAAATCTTGTAACTTAAGAAGAACGTTACTGTCGTACTAAAAATATTTCTTACTTTTGTATCGTACTAAAAATTATGATATAAAAAATATTCTAATAATGAATAGTGTCTTGAGAGAGATGCAGAAACACTACATTAAAATTTTTATACACCTTATATTTTCTCAAAAGTTAACAGTACAAATTCGTAGGAAAATGTTTGATCTTTTATTTAAAATATGATTTATTTATGCAGGTATAGACACGGATAAGAACAAGTACCCGATCGGCTCCGGTCGCGTGACGTTCAACAACGTGCGCTCGTACGTGCGCGCCATCTCCGCCGCTTACGTCGAGATACGCACAGACAAGTTTACTAAGAAGGTAAACAAATTGTAATATAATTATAACTACTACTAATACACCTTCGTGTGCAAAATTTTAATAAGATTCCCTTTCACGTAAAAATCGTAACAAATTCTCTTAATGTTCTTACACTTTTTTCAACCAGTGTATTTTCCAGCTCTACCTTGTCCAACAGTCACTAACGGAAATTTTATATATGTATGGATAAAAGATAATTAACAAGTTGATTAAATAGATTTAACAATCATTCTTTTGTGACTTCAAATTTTCGTACTATTTTGTGAAGGCCATTAGTATGGAAAAAGGTCAAATATCGATTATAAATTGTATATAATGCATGTCATTTTATTACATTACGTACATAGTTGTGTAGATAATCAAAACGTGAATTAAAAGGGTCCTTTTAAAATGCACATATAGTTTGTCCGATTTTTAACTATATAGTTTATACTATAACTATATAGTTTTTATCAGTAGTTAAATTTAAATTTGACTTTTACAGGTACAAGTGGACCCGTACTTGGAGGACTCCATGTGTTCGGTGTGCAATCTGCAACAAGGGCCTTACTTCTGCCGCGAACCAGTCTGCTTTAGGTATGCGCTTTTATAATTAATGTCTTGGGTTTTTTTAATAAATTTAATAAATTAAAATCTTTCGTAGCGTAGCAGAACTGTGCATTCGATTCCCACTTGGAGAAATTTTATATTTGTCATTTTTTTTGTTGGTGTCAAATTAAAGCGTAGACTTTATTTGGACGGAAAGCGTCTTGTTATTACGTTCTATTGCCCGTTAATACTTAGATAAAAATACTTCCTTAACCACCTATAGCTATATATAAGCTAGCTTATAACTACTATAACTAAATAACTAAAAAAATATTTTGTAATTTTATTTGTAGATATTTCTGCCGCTCGTGCTGGGCGTGGCAGCACTCCACGGACAAGCACAAGCCTCTCATGCGCAACTCCAAGAGCGCGCAGCTGCAGGCGCACGCGCACGCGCACACGCCCGCGCCGCGCGCGCACGAACACGACGGGCCCGCGGTACCCGCTATGCCGCATAATGGGAGTGACGGTAAGTGAATTTTAATGGTTTTAAAGTTTCATAACCTGCGCCCTGCCTTACCCCTTATGAAAACGTCGTTTAGCTTACCGTGGTGTAAGAGATATGCAATGCAATCGTTTAAATGTATATCTAGAAGTGTTAGTTTATCTATGTTTTTTGTTTAAAATACATTAGAAATATTTTCATAAATTTGTTTCATTACATGTCTTATATATACTGGTTCACAAATTTCTAACATAATTCGTGTCTTACGTGTCAATAAGTTCTCTAGTATATACAAATTTAATTCTTTTAATTTTTTCAACCTAGCTAACCTCTTTCATTTTAAATTATTGAAATTTCATTTGTCCGATCATTTATAGCAAAAGGCATTCAGGATTTTGCTTTAAATGCATTTAAATACCAAATATTAATTGAAATTTCAACTTTTCAGCGCCCCCTGCATCTCCTGCGTCTCCAGCACTCCCCGCCTCGCCCGCAGGCGCTGGAGGGGACCCCGACGCGGACTGGCATTAGAACCACTACATCGAAGCCAACATCCAACATTAATATATATATTAATTTAGCTTATAATTTTAAAATTACGCCATACGAATAAGTTGACACATTCAACTAGTTGTAAAATTTTAAATTAAGTTTTTACTTAGTCCAGTGTTAATTTTCAAAATGTCAACTCGTTCACAATTTGATCTTTTTCCATATGTCGAGTTAGTAATCTTCCGTTGACTGTATAAGAAAGCCCTCGCATCGTTGTCGAGCCGCTATTAAGTTAGGCGTTTCGTCAGCCTCCTGATTATTGTTGATTATTTTTAATTTTAATTATTATATTTTAATATTTTATTTTCTTTAAATCTAACTATATCGATATGATTTTGCTCGACTTTGTTTTTAAGTTGAATCTCGCTTATAGAATTATCATGCGATTATAAAATGGCCAACCGTAGACTAGTGATGTGCCTAAATTTAGATTTTAACAGATTTTAATGCCTATTAGTGTTAGGCGATATTCGCTGTTACAATTTTTAAAACCGTTTTAATCGCTCAAATGTAATCAAGGGATTTTTATGTAATTTTAGAAAGAAGTGCTAATGTATGCTGTATTAATTGATTTTAGTGTACAGTACTGGTTTACTGCTACGAATAAATTATATTCAATACTGCTTTTGTTTTATTTGTTCTGTGTTCCTTCATATTTGATAGCGTATCTTTTTTACTTGTTACATCCTCAATACGATTTTATTAATTTATTATTTTGAATAAAGTAAAAAAAATATTTTTGTTCATGTTGCAGAACTTGTACAAAGTTTAATTTATAATAACAATAAAAAAAAATTACCAAGGCTTAAAATATGCGGTTTCTAATAAAATTAAAATTTCAATTGCTTTTATGCAATTAAAATTGCTTGCCCAAGCAACTAAATTTTGGATTGGTTGGATTTAAAGTTGAAAATGTTATAGGATAAATGAAAGTCACACCTTGGTTAGTGTATCATAAACAATATATGATTAAATTCGTGCTTTACCTAATAAAACTAATTGTCTCGGCATTAGGTTAACCTGCTTAAACAAAAATACAGTAATATGATATTTTGTTTTCGCAATTACTACACATTTTTAAATTAAACCATTTTTTACCAGATTAATCGCGTATATTTATGGTATTCGAAAATACATTTTTAGAAACCCTAACGTTTCGAACACTACAGTAAGTAAGTGGTCACGGGCAGACTGAGGTGGCATTCGTCTGTCAGTTGATTGATACATTGTTATGTCAAAATACCGCCAACGATTTCTTAGTTGCCTCGCGTACTAGCCAGATCAGTAACCAGTCCAGCCAATACCAAAAATTTTACCGCACGGTAAATTAAATTTAACTTTAAACTGGTAAACTTAAATCACTGCTGTCGTTATAAGCTTCCTTTATATATTGTAAACGGCTACCATATTTAACTTTAATACTTCCTTCACCTTGCGTTTTTTTATATGTATAGATAAAAAATAAAACGAGTACACATCTTATAAACATTTAATCACAGCCTTCAATCAAAGCTCATGCTCATATCGGACATGTTGGTGAGGTCTCTGGCGGGCGTGGCGGGGGTCGCGGGGGCGGAGGGGCGCGCGGGGGGCAGCGAGATGTCCACCGCCGGGAACGGGAACTGGGGAATTTCTTCCTCTGTAAAATTAAATATATAGTTAAATACTTTTAAACATTTTTAAAGTGTTAATTAACACTTGAGGAAAATTGAAAAAGACATTTAAAGAAAATCTATAAAAATTTGGACGCAGTGGGATCCGAACCCGCGTTTCTTGAAAGCTGTCTAGGCGCTCTGACCGCTAAGCTATGCGTTCTACTACCAGCCGTGTCAAAATTCTTATACGCTTTATTACAATTTATTTTCGTTGTTAGCATCTCTGTAGAGATGGTGATATTAAATGTAAATAATAAAAAAACATATTTACATTTTTTAGAACCAAAACATTTTTACATTTTTTAAGCCTTATTATTAATAACCCTTAATAAAACAGTAAAAAATAAACCATTTCCTTCTTTTTGTTCTGAACGTTTTAAAAATTAAAATCTATGTTACTGTAATACCAGGAGTGCATAACTATCGAAGAGTTTACGAATTATTCCCATCTCTGTCTACGTGGCTTGTAATGGTGCAAGTTAGAAGAGGGCGACATGATTTGCTACGTTTTACCGAATAGTTTTGTTAACTTTGTCTTACAAGCTTTTAAGACTCGAAGGCAGGAAAATGATTTTTTCGTACAAAAAAAAAACTAAAAAAATGCTTAATTTTGTAATCTTTCTTTTACCGTCATGCCATAATACACATGAACTAGGGTAATTCAGAGAAAATGTAATATTAAGACACTCCGTTGCCTACTTTGAATTGAAATGGAGACATAGCGTGTTAAGTGGCGGAAGTTGATGTGCTTTATTTTAAATATCAGAGCGCAGAAATGAAAACAATATAGACCAGTAATTCATTTTTTCTCTTTCATTTGTTCTGAACTTGTTAAAAATTAAAATTTATGATTCTATAATACAAGGAGTGCATAGCTATCAAAGAGTCTTGTAGATTCTTGTTAGTATGTTTTATTTGTGTGTAAATCTAACGAAGTATAGGAATAATTCGTAATTTCGAATCTCTCTGTCTACGTAACTTGTAATGGTGCAAGTTAGAACAGGGCGACATGCTTTGCTACGTTCTATTTCGTAGCACTTAAATTTTCACTTTTTTTACCGTCACGCTATATTCCGCACACAGCAGGGTAAGTCGGAAAGAATCTAGTATTAAAACCATTCGAGATGAAGACAGCGTGTTAAGTGGCGGAACCTAACGTCACGCTTTATCTTACGTACCAGAGCAAAGAAATGAGAATAATATACAATCATCTCTCTAGTGAGAATGAAACTCACAACCATTAGCGCTTAGATGACACCCAAGGGAGGCGAATTCAGCCTACATTAAAACGTTTATGAAAAAATGTTATACACTAGGCCCCCTCTGCCTATCCTGATTTGTAATTAAAACTTAATATCCTTTGTTTTCCGCCCAAAACAGACAACTTGACATTAAGTTTTCTCGTACTATCCCATTATACTGAAAAAAAAGAAAAAAAATACCACACCCCAGCTGTCAACGTAGCGCCTAATCTATTAACAATGTCATCCAACAACGCCAGCGTCACTACTTGATCCGGATCTCTCGCTAGCGCGTCCACCGTCTCCGCCTCCCTCTCCAACAGCGCAAGACATAAGCTATGGAATGTCTTCCTGTCTATCCTGCTATATACTTGGCTCGCTCTGTTTACCGCCCAAAACAGACAATACGACAATAAAAAATAAAACTACAAAAAAAATACGACACCGCACCTGAACATCGCTTTAAAAATTAAGCTACATAAAAAAAACCTCAACACACCTGTCAAAGCAGAATCCAACCTATCATAGAATTAAGCATAGCATGAAGCTACAAAAAGATACACACCGCACCTGTCAACGCTTTAAAAATGAAGCTACAGAAAAAAGAAAAAAAAACAACAACACACTTGTCAAAACCGCATCTAATCTATCAATATAATGAATTTAAAAAAAAAAAAAATAATCTCAACACACGTGTAAGTGCATGCATCTATCCTATGCTATCCTGGTATATCCTTGACACGCTATATTCTCTGTTGTTCGCCCAAAACAGACAATACGACAATAAGAAATGAAGCTTCAAAAAAAATACTACACCGCATCTGTCAACGTTTTAAAAATGAAGCTACAAAAACATAAAAAGAAATAAAAACAATGAAAAAAAAACAAAACACACAGCAGCATCTAATCTATCTCTGCTCATCCTATGCTATCCTGGTATATACTTGGCACGCTGTACTCTCTGTTTTCCGTCCAAAAGATTTGAAAATAAAATGATGCTACAAAAAAAAGACATCACCCTGCACCTGCCAACGCTTTAAATATGAAGCTACAAAAAAAATCATAAAAAAGACAAGAAAACTTGTAAAAAAAGAAAAAAATATATATAAAAAAGGAAAAAAAAACAAGAAAGAAATTTAAAAAAAAGACAAAAAAGAAAAAAAATGTCAACACACCTGTCAAAGCGGCATCCAATCTATCAACAATCGCGTCCAACAGTGCCAGCGCCACCACGTGATCGGGATCCCTCGCCAAAGCGGCATGCAGCGCGTCGGCCGCCTCCGTCTACCTCCCTAGCAGCGCGAGACATAACCCCCTACGCATGTAAGTGCGCCTCTATCTATCCTATGCTATCCTGGTATATACTCTCTGTTTTCCGCCCAAAAGAGAAAACTTAATAATAAAATGAAGCTACAAAAACTACCACACCGCACCTCAACGTTTCAAATATGACGCTACAAAAAAAAAGTAAAAAAAAACAACAAGAAAAACCAAAATAAAAATCAACACTAAATTGTTAAAACAGCATCTTATCTATCAATATAATGAATTAAGAAAAAAAAATGTCAACACACCTGTCAAAGCGGCATCCAATCTATCAACAATCGCGTCCAGCAACGCCAGCGCCACCACGTGATCGGGATCCCTCGCCAAGGCGGCATGGAGCGCGTCGGCCGCCTCGGTCTCGCGGCCCAGCAGCGCGAGGCACAGGCCGCGCGCGGCGAGCGAGGCGGCGCGCGCGGGGCGCAGGGCGAGCGCGCGCGCGTGCCACGTCAGCGCCTCGGCGGGGCGGCCGAGCGCGCGGCTCGCGTGCCCCAGCGCGTCCAGGGTGGCCGCCCAGCGCGGGTGCAGCTGAAATACAGATATTATATTGCCTATACATATATATTGTTTTGATGTAGTGTAAATGTTATATATTTATAGTCTAGTTAAGTGATTCTCAATCTTTTTTTTTGTTGCGACACATATTTAACGATTTGCAAAATTTGACGGAACACAAAGAAAAAAATAATAATGATGTAATTTAATAATATTAATATTATTATACATTTGCAAAATTTAAAGATTTTGATATGTAGTTTCCAATAACATCGTGAACTACCATCGTAATATCTATACTTTTAACATTTTAAAGTTTCACACATGTTAGAAAATTGCAAAAAGACATTTAGAAACCGCATAAAATTTGTAACACCTATAGGTATAATACGTATTTAAAAAAGAAGAGACACTAACTTTAATGCACTTATGTCTGGCTAAATTTTACTGACATTAAATTAAAACTGAAAGCTAAACAATTAAATAATTTAAACAAGTACGAGTTTCTATCAAAAGATCTAGATAACAGCTTTTTTTTAAATGCTTATTGGAATCTGATTACTAAATAATTTCTTTGTTTTTTAATATGAATAGTTTCTAATTTTATATAACTTAATAATTAGTGCAGTACTAAAAATGTTTTCTAAAGATACCTCCTAAGGATTTAAGTACATTATAATTTTATTTTTGTTACTAACTAAAATAAATTTGCATATAAAAATGAGGCCGTTGTGGTGCAGTTCGACGTTTGACTGTAAAAGCGATATTTGTGGGTTTGATTCCCGTTCGGCAATGTGATTATGTTTAAATTTTAATTTCTTTGCTCTGGTCACTCAGTATGCAATTGTCTCTACGAGTGAAATATTCGAGACGAAGTGTAACACTAAGTCCTTCGACTACCTCACTACGCTATACTTCACTCATTAAACCTACAATCAATATCTTCACAAAAACAAATACTTAAAATCAACCAACCAATCCCAACCGGACCAGGTGACCGGCGGTCCAGCGGCGGCTAACGCGCGTTTCCACAACGCGTGCGCTGCGGCCGCGTGCCCCACTGCGCGACTAAAAACCAATATCATCGCACCTGATCAGGCGGTCCGGCGGCGGCTAGCGCGCGTCTCCAGAGCGCGTGCGCGGCGGCCGCGTGCCCCGCCGCGAAGGCGGCCGCGCCCGCCTCGTGCGCCACGTGCGCGCTGCGCGTGTCGAGGCGCGCCCAGCCGCCCTCGCCGCCCTCCGCGTCCTCGCCGCCCTCGCCCACGCCCATGTCGCCCTCGGGGGTGTCGGACGTCTGTGAGGGATGTTAGACACTCGTTATGTATTAGGGTGCTATGATATATGCTATGTTATGTATTAGAGTGGTTTGTATGAAAACGTGTATTTAATGCAGTACACCGCCAACGCTCGTCTGCGGAGATACATAATCGGGACCAGTCGTAACGCAGAGGCACAGAGTGTGCCTGTAAAGCGATTGGTTGTGGGTTCGATTCCCACTCATTTTTCGCTCTGGTGTCAAAGCGCGGCGTTAAGTTCCGTCACTTAACACGCAATGCCTCCGAATTCGGCAGAAAGTGGGGGACGGAGTATCTTAACACTAGGTTCCCTGTGCCTACTCTGCTGTGTGCGGGATACTGCCCGCCCGTCTCGGTCGGTTGGACTACGTAGTATTAAGACATTTGTACAAGAAGATATATATTATGTGATCGCAATGCGCGACTCCGACTCCGGTTAGCGCGTTTTCACCGTGTTATTTACATTTTAAAACATGTAAATATGTTGATTGAGAAACTGAAAATTTTAGATCTAATTTTTTTTCAGATTTCAGGCACGAGGAATCTTTAAAAATTATTATTGTTTTTAAATGTTACTTTGTAATAACCAAACTTTTTTTTTCAATATTTAAGAGGAAAACCAAAATTAACTTAATAGAAACCGCCATGCGTTCTACATCTGGCTACGTAGAAATTCTAATACACTTATTCCTTAAGAATAGGATCAACTCTCAGTGTATTGTAAAATACTTATAAAATTATTTATATTTTATCTATATATCTTTATTATTAGGAGCTGCAATATTTTTATTATAATTTTAAAAATATTATGAAAACACCGTAATAAACATTTTCTTGTGTCATAGGGACATAGTGTTTTTATATGAACCAACATTGCTCTCCTGTATTACTCTAATAAAAATATAACATCTATGTATCTTATTCTATAATATATGTACTAAATTATTTTTCTTTCATAAGTCTAGTGTTCGACCAGTCGTGGCGCAGTGGCACAAGCGTGTGACTGTAAACGACTGGTTGTCCCACTCGAGGATTGGAAATATTTAATATTTCCATTTTTCTTCGATCTGGTGTCGAGGTAAAGCGCGGCGTTAAGTTCCGTCACTTAACACGCAATGCCTCCGAATTCGGCAGAAAGTGGGGGACGGACTATCTTAATACTAGGTTCCCTCTGCCTACTCTGCTGTGTGCGGGATACAGCGTTACCTAAATTTAAAAAAAAAAATTAAATACATAACATTAAATTAAACACAAAAATAATCATTTAAGTGTAAATTCCAAAAAAAAATAACTCATCACCTTATCAGAGCTATGCAGCGCCGCCGCCCGCACCATGAACCTCTCGCACATGCTCACGTTGTTGAGCAGCGAGCACTCCACGCCCACGTACAGCGGCGGTAGGTAGCAGCCCGGCATTAGTTGACTTGCCTTTGTAAATAATAAGATCATTTTTAATAAATACTTAGATATCAGTAGGTGGATATTGGTATTAAATTATAATTCGTTTAGTTATCTACTATAGTTTCAATATAGGTAATTATCTATTATTTGTATACTTATTACTAAGCGAAGCTAATAATTTTAAAAATGAAATCGAAATATACAAAATTTGAGGTAGAATATACCTAAGCTATAAAACATAGTTTAAATAAGAAATTTGAGAAAGAGACAAAAATATTAAAAAGTACACTTAAACATATATAAATAAGGTATACTTTAAAACCAACCTAAGATACTATCATTACGCGAGATAGAACATATGCAAAGACACATAAATACATGCCACATGAGCGAGAGAGATATACAAAATTAAGCCATATATTAAGACATTACTATCGAAGAGTGAGACAGTAAATACACAAACTAATACAACAAGATGGAAATATATATACACAAGCAACCTTAAACCAGAAAATCTAAGTGAAGACTGCGACAAAATACCAATAAATACATAGAACATGAGCGAGATACATATATGAAAGTAAATTACGAGAGCGAGACAGATATACGTAAGTAATATCTTTTTAGAACCAGGTAACCTAAACAAACAGTATCACAATAAATGCACAGCCACACAGAACGTGACCGAGATAGATATACTAAAGTAAGGTAATATATCTTAAAAGGGAGATTATTATGGCTGAGTGAAACAGAAAATACGCACAAGAGAGAGACATATATACACAAGAAGCTTCTACCTTGAAGTAGACAACATAATAAAAAAGCAAATCAGAATACACCTAAACACTATACAAACACACAAACGGATACAAGAATAAGCTACTCTTTATTAAATCAGACAACTTAATGAAAAAGGAAAACAAAATATACACAAAACACAGAGAGTGAGCGAGACAGACATACACGAATTAGTCATACGTGATTAAATCAGACAAACCAAAGAACGAGCGAGTCAAAATATACACAATACACAGAAGGTGAGTGAGATAAATATATAAGGGTCAGTGGCTCTTTGTTAAATCATACAACCTAATTAAAGAGCGATATATAACATACACAAAATTATATACAGACATTAAGAATGTGAGCGAGCCAGATATACAAGTGTAAGCTATATCTTATAATATACAAACTCATAGAGTGAGTGAAACAGATATACAACAGATATACAAAGTCATATAGCTGCCTCTTCTATATCTATCAACTTAATCAAAGAGTAAGACAAAACATACATAAAACAAAGAGGGTAAGCGAGATAGACATACAAAAGTTAAGTTATATCTAATTAAGCCAGACAACATAATCAAAGAGTGAGACAAAACATACCCAAAATACAGAGAGTGAGCGAGATAGATATACAAGTGCATCTAGCTCACTTTCTTCTAATTTAAACGAGACACCCTAATCAAAGAGTGAGACAAAACATACACAAAACACAGAGGATGAGCTAGATAGATATACAAGAGTAAGCTATATGTTACTAATCCAAACATTGTAATGAAAGAGTGAGACAAAAAATACAACCCTCTATACAAACACACAGTAAAAAGCGAGATAGACATACAAAAATAAGTTATACCATACTAAATTAAACAACCTAATGAAAAACAAGACAAAACAGCAGAAAACCGTGAGTGAGCGAGACAGACATACAAACCCAATCCCCACCTTAAAATAAGCCGACCGGGCCTGGTCGTATTCGTTGTCATTACACCAAACAATCCAACCAAAGAGCGAGACAAAACCCAAACAGACCATAGCGTGTGAGCGAGACGGACATACAAACCCAATCCCCACCTTAAAATAAGCCGACCGGGCCTGGTCGTATTCGTTGTCATTACACCAAACAATCCAACCAAAGAGCGAGACAAAACCCAAACAGACCATAGCGTGTGAGCGAGACGGACATAAGAATACCTTCAAATAAGCCGACCGGGCCTGGTCGTATTCGTTGTCATTACACCAAACGACCCAATGAAAGAGCGAGACAAAACACAAACAGAACATGGCGTGTGAGCGAGACAGCTATAAGAATACCTTAAAATAAGCCGACCGGGCCTGGTCGTATTCGTTGTCATTACACCAAACAATCCAACCAAAGAGCGAGACAAAACACAAACAGACTATGTTAGTGTGAGCGAGACAGACACACCTTAAAGTAAGCGGCCATGGCCTGGTCGTGCTCGTTGTCGGCCGCGAAGCTGTGCCCGTAGGCGAGCCACACGCAGCCCGCGCCCGGCTCCAGCCCGCACGCCTTGCTCAGGTAGCGGCGCGCGAACTCGCTCTTACCTGCGCACAAGAACAAAGCGGGTTCCAATTTGTATATAAATTGAATTTCGTTTCGATCATATTTTAATATGTTATGTAAAAATGTTTATCATCCTACCATTGTTCTTAATAATAATCTTCAGGTAGCAGAAATTTGACGAAATGTCTCTACGGAGATACTAAGAAGTAAAATTTATTCACGCTGCTTTTAAATGTTTATACGTTACTAGCGGCCCGCTCGCAGCTTCGCCGCGTGAGCTCCGTCACTGTGTCCTTATATTGCAACCCTTGGGGGTAAATTTTTCAAAAATAAAGTTACCTATGTTTAAGCTTAGATTATCAACTATGCTGATTATTATATTTATGCCAAAATTCATTACAATCGGTCAAGCAGTTTAGATTTTTCATATAAACTTTCATCCCCTATTTCAACCCTTTAGAGGTCTATTTTTGAAAAAATAAGTAGCCTATGTTAGAACCAGTAATTTTTTCTACTTTCATTCTAAATTTCATCCAAATCGAACTGGTAGATTAGCCGTGAAAGCGTGACAGACAAACACACAGACTTTCGCATTTATAATATAAGTATGGATGTGTGAATGAAATGATTATATTAATACACTCCAATTAAAATAAAATTATCTTGGTAATCCAATAGGTTTACATGATTTTTGTTACGGATACCATTATTGACAAATCTTAAAAAAAAAATGAATTTATCAATTTCTTTTTGTTTAACACCACAGGTGCCCTTATTTTCTTAAGAATGTATTACTAACTGCTAAGCTTAAATATTACAAAACAAAAATAAAACCTAAAGAAAAATGAAACTATTGTAATTAATTTTATTCTATAATCTTATTACTGAAATGTAAAAAAATAGTATACAGTAATAACAAAAACTCACCAATTAAATAATAATAACAGCCAACAGCGTACCAAGCGGTCCACGACTGCGGATACGCATCCACTAGAGCATGGGCAAAGGCGAACAGTTCAGCACTTTTCTTCAGTTCCACCAAACAAGCAGCTCTGATTTCTGGACAGCTCCAAGGGCCAGCTGAGTCCAGGGCCTTTAGGGCTTCGGTCCATTCTCCAGCGGCTGCGAGACTCCGCCCTCGAGCTTCAGCTGCTTCTGAGCTGCGTGTGCGAGCTATGTCCACTGCTGTTTTAATCTGCAATGAAGAAAAAATATTTTTGAATATTTATTAAAAATATTTAGCAATAAATGTGTACAAATTTTAGAATGAACCCTCTCAGGGTTTGGTTGGACTCTGAGATGACTTTTAAGTACAAATATTTATACGTTTGCTATAAATGTTATTCATATATTAAGTGTGTGATTAGCACTTTAAAAACGTTGAAAACATTTTTTCTGTACTAGCTTTGGCCATGCGCATACAATTTATGATTAAATATATATTTGCTCTACGCTACACGCTCTACGCTTCTCTAGAGAATGAATTATGGAAAAAGTAATACAACGTTACTACTACGAAATAAATATACGCAGTCAAATATTTATTGAACCAATATTATAAGTTGTGTTTGATACAAAATAGCTACATTCCAGTCGGAAAAAAGTGTCACAACACATCAGCGCCGGAATTCGGAACACTGTGTCTTGAGTACCGAAGCCAGACGAGAAAGATCGTCTTGTTCACCCAAAAGCGGATAAATGAAAATAACCAAACTACGATCGTTTTCCGAATGGGAATTGAACCCAAAACCAATCGTGATTACATTCACATGATGTCCCACTGTGTGACTATGGCCTCATAATTGGGGATCAATCGTGGTGCAGTGGCACAAAATGTGACTCTAAAGCGACTGGTTGCGGGTTCGATTCCCAATCGAGGAGTGGAAATATTTAATATTTCTTTCTCCTTCGCTTTGGTGTCGAGGCAAAGCTCGGCTCGTTAAGTTCCGCCACTTAACACACAATGCCTCCGAATTCGGCGGGAAGTGGGGAATGGAGTGTCTTAGCACTAGGTTCCCTTTGCCTACCTTACTGTCTGCGGGATACAGCATGATAGAGGTGACATTTAAAATTTATAATAAAAAGCAAAATTAAAAAAAATGAAAATGCCCACGGAGGTTAAAATTTAATTGAAAAAAAAATACAATTAACTGAAACCCGCGTGTAAAAGAAGCGCGTCGGGAGCTGCCATTACTTGAAATTTGAAAGAACACTTTGATATAAACCAAAATTTGAACCACTAACTATCGCTCTAGTACTTTGG
Source organism: Dryas iulia moderata (assembly GCA_019049465.1). Classification (NCBI taxonomy): domain Eukaryota; kingdom Metazoa; phylum Arthropoda; class Insecta; order Lepidoptera; family Nymphalidae; genus Dryas; species Dryas iulia. Next base: position 10,845,767 of record CM032419.1, on the reverse strand, counting down.
TAAAAAAGGATGATGTTAAAATACATACTGGTAGTCCTTTTAAAACTTTATGGACAAAATTTATACTGAATTTAAATAGTGATTAAACAAACAAACAACCTTTCAACCCAAATACATATACATACAGTCTCCGTATCGTCGCGGGTAAAAATAGTAAAAGACAAAAATCAAATTGTATTTTTTTGCTAAAACAATTCGGAAAATAACTTACATTACTATCAGCTCCGGGCAGGAACAAGTATTTATTTATCGGTGAATACCGCAACAGTTTTTCCCTATACGCGACGCGCAGCAACGTCGCTTCAGACGCACTCATCTGATTGTTTATAGGCAGAGACTCTATTAGCTCACTCTCTGAAATTATTCATTAAAATATTGATAATATGTCAGAATTACAGTGAAGGTATTTTTTTTTAGCTTCACGCTGTATCCCGCATACAGCAGGGTACAATATATTAATCACATATATTTTCCCCTAAAGCTTCAAATATTTTACAGTAGTCCATAGGTAGGTAGACCTAGTCTACATGTAACCTAAAACGTGATTAGTCTATTTAAAATTGTTATACTTGTATTTACAAAAAATGCGGAATGAAAAAATCTTATTATAGTGAAGATTATTTAGAACTTATAGGCCTTAACACATTCTCTTTTTAATTCTTGATAACTCTTTTACATGAATTGAAGAAATAAAAACTTTATTGAGTATTTTCACATATATTTTTATCTTATTTATTAAAGCAAGCAAAAAGTTGTTGTGTGTGTTGACACACTCCATTCTAGCTTCTGGCCAATTTCAAGATATTTTGTGTCACTGCCACAAGTCACTGAACTTAAAGCAGCACCTTGCCATGATTATTTAATTTTTTGACCACTACCAATGAAAATAATTTAAATACAATTCCTCCTAGTCATGAATAAGTCCCTGATATTCACATTTATATTAAAGTACTACCACTCAGCTCAATGGTAAACTGCCACCTCATCAAGCTTTATATAATGATCAATTTCTAAGATAGGAATAATATTAACAAACAACATGGTTTTTAATGACTTATTACATGCTTTATTGTATAAAAAATACCAAAAAACCATAAATAAAAAATGTTACCCTGACTAGGTGTAAGTGCATGTTGCTCCAACAATAAATCCAGGGCTTCATAACAAGCACAATCAGCTCTCAATGCTGCAGTTAACGCCTCCGCAGCTGCCTCTCTTCTCTCTAATGATGATAAAGCCTTTGCTTGCCAAATAAGTACAGCTGCGAGAGCCCTCTATTTGGAAAAAAAACTAATTTAGCCTTTAAACATTAATATTTGTTTTAATAGATCTACTAGTGAGGTACTTGTGGTGCAGACAAAGTCTGACTGTAAATGCAGTGGGTTGCCGGTTTAATTCCTACCTAATGATTATTTTTTAATATTTTTTTCTTTATTTTTCCTTGACCTGCTTTTCTTAATAATACTAAAAAAATGATGCAATGGAATTATTACAACATTTTATAAAGCCAGTGGCAAAAAGTGGCTGATGGTATTGCCAGGACAATGAGAAAAAATAAATTTAAAGACTTTTTTAAATATTGGGATTATACTAACACAATGCTCTATATATCAATATAATATTAACATTTTGTAGAAAAATGGTCTATCAATTACTATTTAGTTAGAGTTTTTAAAGATGGGTGAAGGAAATAAAATCTAGAAAATCCTGAGTATCATAACTTCTCTCAGGCAATTTAAAATGAAAATAAAACAATTTATGACAGATAAGCAATAAATCTTAAATGATTAATAAATATTTTGAATATTTCATACATTATGTGTTTGGTCCATGCTCCTTGGCTCTAAGAGTGCGGGGTCACATTCTTCTAGAATGTTCAGTGCAGTAGTAGGTTCTTTTGCTGATATGTATGCCCTCAAGGCTACTCCAAGACATAAAAGATGCCTCCTATAAATAACAAAGTCAGATTAATTAATATATTACAATGAATAATAAAATATTCCTAATATAATTTTTAGTCTTTAAAGTGTATTTACTGACCATTTTCAGGATTCATTTTATAAAACTGTATTGAGATTTTTGTTGTATACACAAATTTTGATACTATTCTGAACTGTTTTTTTGATCATATTAATCATGTGAGGAAAAAAGAAGTTCATTGACCTGTGTAATCCTCTAGAAGTAATAGCATGTGCTGCTCTGTGAAGCTCACCTCGTGCTAACATAGCACTAGCGAGCAACCATACATCATCGCCACTAGCTACTGTTGGCCCAGTAGACGCTGCCGCAGCTGCTGCGTCAGCCCAGAAAAATGCACTAGTCCATTGGCCCTATCACAATAATGATGAATATATTTTTATAAATCATATAAACTTTATAAAGTAATTTCATACACTAAGTACCCACCAATTCAGTGTATTGTTTCACTAAAGAACGCATAAAATCAACATTAAGACAATCCACACTGTTTCTCGTAGTTGACTCGGCTTTTGCCATGGTATCAATGATTACTCTTATATATACTCGGTTTTTCTTTGAAATATATTACAGGCCGTGTTAGAGCGGATTATTAATATTCCTTTTTACTGGGTGTAATAAAAATTACGAAAATATATTGGCAAAGGAAAATAACAGCTCCTTGTTTATGTATCCCGCCGTGACTTTGACAATCTTCGTTCATTGTTGCCAGGTGCTAAGATATGAAATGTTGTCTTTGCATTAATATACTTTAGGAATATTTATGACTTAATAGTTTTCAATATTAATTTCACTATGCATTTATCTTTACTTTTTTGATATTCTGAAGTATGTTTAATGAATTATATGAGTAAATTCTTTTAACAAATTCTAAAAACAGATAATGTACAGCACCTTTGAAAAACGTTTGGCCCAGTTATCCCATGCTGTCATTTGACAGTTTGAATTTTGATGACGGAAAGAAAAAGGTTATACACTGAAAAAGAGGGAATAGGCTGATTATGATTAATTTATTGTAAAAATAAATAGAATATAACAAGAGTGTCTAAGATTTTATTAATTTGTATTACATAAACGTGGAATTATATCTTTGTACATAGTCTGAGAGTAAAGAAGAGCTACGTGTCCTAGGTTAGGCAGTTAGGGAATCATGTTAGTATTGGCGTAACATGACTGAAAGAAAAATGTGCAAATTCTATAATTTGAATGTGCCTGACCGCCGATCCGGGGAGAGTAATATTCACAACCACGTGAACAACAACGATGACGATGACCGTAACCAAGACGATCCCCTACAACCGTATGTGCCCCCACACGAGCACAAACTTGAATATAGTTATTGGATGTGGTTCTCGCGGAGACCTCCTGCTAGAGAGCTCTCGGCAACCACTACTGGCTATGGACAGGTAAATTTGGGAAATTATTCAACTGATGATAAGATGGAGATTATTTTGCTAAGAATATTACAAAAAGAATATACTCATGGTGCTATGCATTCACTTTTTATATCTTAAAATATATTTATATTGGTATACTAATCTTGTACCTGACACTATTTTAATGATATGTTTATGTATAATGAATTATATTGTGTATCAATTTAGTGAAATATGTAATGTTAAGCAAATTATTAGGAGTTATATTACATATCACTTGAGTTCTATGCTTGTATATGAAAAATACTTGGCAAATAAACTTCAATATTATTGAAGTTAATTAATTTTAAGTAAATCTAGAAATCTTAAATACTGCTAAAATACCACAAATATCTTTATAGATGTTTGTGTTGCTTACAATGCTTAAACTACTTAGGATCATAACTATTATATTTTAAGTTGATTTTGGATCTTTTAAATTAGCTTTTTATTATTTTAACAACTTTAAAGGGCAGACACCTATGGTGTGAAAACACTTTTAGAAAACATTGAAGTTGTGACATGGCTTAGCACAGTGCTTCCATGGTTGCCAAAGGTGCAGATTATTTTAATGTTTCTATCTTATTTTATGTTTTCAGATTTTTTTATTTTATTTTTTTAAAAGTATTTTTAAAAAACATAAAACTACAATGCAACATAATACAAACTCACACTTACAGAAAAAAAGAGTTTATAATTTTTTTCTTAGTATAGAAATAGCAAATATTTTTTTTACTTTTAAATATTATTTTATGGGTTGAGTTGATGCAATATTTATTTTTTTTGTCTAATTGTATTCTAGTTAAACTGTCTTGGTAATCCATGCTAATATCATATACATTTATTTATAACTAGAGGCCCGCTCATGGCTTCGCCATGTGTTCTATGTGGCTCTTTCAGTATATTGCAACCTTTGGTGGTCGATTTTTGAAAAATAAAGTAGCCTATGTTTAACCTTGAATTATCAACTATATATATGCCAAAATTCATTACAATCGGTCAAGCGGTGTAGACTTTACATATAAACTTTCATCCCCTATTTCAACCCTTTAAAGGTAGATTTTTGAAAAACTAAGTAGCCTATGTTGGACCCAGTCATTTTTACTACTTTCATTCTAAATTTCATCCAAATCGGACCAGTAGATTAGCCGTGAAAGTGTGACAGACAAACACACAGACATTCGCATTTATAATATAAGTATGGATAACAAGCCAGGGATGAGAAACCATTTTTGGATAGGCCCAATACTAATACTGGGCCTATCCAAATAGATTTTTTCCTAGGTAGATAAAATCACTCTTTAATAATCATGTTTTAAACCCAAGATTATAAATACACAAAATATGTAAGAAATACATTACATACAAAAATTAAGAAGTTGATTAAAAAGTAACATGCCTGCTATGCTTGCAATGTCTCAATTTCAAGAGATAAATGGTGATTGTAGGCTTTGACACCAGGTCTTCTCTCTTCTCTCTAGAGTAGTTAAAGTGAATTTAATGTTTGGGGAAAAAGCTTGAAGTAGCAAAAAATATTATAAACTTTTTAAAATTTTAAAGTGTTATTCAAACACTTAGAAAATCCAAAAAGACATTTAGAAAACATAAAAAAATATTTTTCATTTTCTTAAGTATGTGAATAATACTTAAAAATATTAAAAATGTAGTTAATAAATAGCATTCTCTCTTGTCAAACACTTGTTGATAGAAAATAACCTTTGGGTAGCAGAAATTTGTAAAAATCTTTCTACAGACATACTAACAACATAAATAAATTGTAAAAAGCATATAAGATTTTTTAGGCAGCTGGTAGTAGAATGCATGGCATGGCAGTCAGAGTGCTTGGGTAGTATCCAAGACATGTGGGTTTGAATCCCACTGTGTTCAAATTTTTATATATATTCTAATTGTGTGTTTTCAGTTATAAATTTCTCATACTTGTTACATTTGTAACCATTAATGTCACAAATTAAGATACTTATTTTTATAGCATTATTCAAGTATTACTAGTTTATAATTTTTTTCCACATAGTTGGGAAACTAGAGAGAACCTAGTGTCAAGACTCTCTGAGTATCTATATTATATTCCTCACTCTCCACCCGAGAGATTGAGTTATAGCTTGTTGTGGTGCAGAATTCAAGACCATGTTTTATTATTATCTTTGCTATTAATATTATTAAAATAATGTTTATAATTATTTTCAGGCTCTTCGTCTAGTGGGTCGCGTTGGGTCTGTCGAGCAGTGGTGGGGTCTCTACACGCACTTGTCGCGGCCCTCGGAGCTCCCCCCGCTGTCAGACCTGCACCTCTTCAAGCTCGGCATCAAACCTATGTGGGAGGACCCGGCCAATGTGAACGGTGGCAAATGGGTAGGTTGAATAATGGTTTTAATGAAATGAGTAGATTTTTGTTTATTAAATTATTATATTGTGGCCAGTCGTGGCCCAGTTACACAAGCGTGTGACTGTAAACGACTGGTTGTGGGTTCGATTCCCGCTCAAGGAGTGGAAATATTTAATATTTCCCTTTTGCTTCGCTCTGGTGTCAAGGTAAGGCGTGGCGTTAAGTTCCGCCACTTAACACGCAAAGCCTCCGAATTCGGCGGAAAGTGGGGAACGGAGTGTCTTTACACTAGGTTCTCTCTGCCTACCCTGTTGTGTGCGGGATACAGCGTGAAGCTAAAAAAAAAATTCTATATTAATGTTTGTCTTGTGAGTGAATTGGTGAATGTGTGACGAGAGCGTTACGAAAAATGTGATCGGGCGACGCGAACGGTAGGTGAGAGGGAGATATACTAAGTTTGTGAATACTTACGACTTATTTAGAGAGACACTTACGTTTCGTATGTTATTGTAAGAGCATGAGAGCGAGGTGTTTACATACATTTTCATCCTTCCTTCTTTCTTAGCCGTACAAGCCTATTGTTTGTATCACACATAATACATGTGCATGCCTATAGATGGAGTTAAAGAATTTTACTTCAGTCATAAGATTTAGCCCACACACTCATTGTTTTTATTTTTTAATTGTATTTTAACTTTCTTTAATCCCTCTTGTAATTAATAGTTAAATTAAACGACATTGATGTGTATATACATAATTAAACTTATCATAATATTACAATAATACTAGTTTTAATTCAGAAAAATAAAATGGCAAAATTAGAATATTGATTTTTACAGTTTAGTTCTTTTTACCATCTTGCAATGTGCGAATGTTACATAAAAATAAAAAAGAAAAAATGATAATAACAAGTGATGTCATAATTTATTAGCACCATATAATTTACAATAGTATGTAGCTATATTCTTTTATGAAATTGAACCTAATAGTCATTAGATGCTATATTCATTTCTTATTTTTTATTTTTTTTTTTTAACTTATAGCTAACGGGATATAGCTATATCCCGCACACAGCAGGGTAGGCAGGGGGAACCTAGAGTTAAGACACTCCGTTTTCCACCTTCCACCGAATTCGGAGGCATTTGCATGTTAAGTGGCGGAACTTAACGCCACGCTTTTACCCCGGCACCAGAGCTAAGAAAATGGAAATATTAAATATTTCAACTCCTCGAGTGGGAATCGAGCCCACAACCAGTCACTTTACAGTCTCACTTTGTGTCACTGCGCCACGACTGGCCCCAATTTTATTTTTATTATATTCAGTTTATTGTTGTAATTCATATAGCGTTTGATTCAGCTTCACGCATTTTCGCATCTAGTGTTATGACACCCCACTCTCCGCCCAAAATCCACGTAGTACTTTATTTTACCAAAATATGGGAATGGAAATACATTAACTGTATTAATTCCCTGAGTAGTGTCCAGTCGTGGCCCAGTGGCACAAGCGTGTGACTGAAGACGACTGGTTGTGGGTTCGATTCCCACTCGAGGAGTGGAAATTATATTTCCATTTTCTTCGCTCTGGTGTCGAGGTAAAGCGCGGCGTTAGGTTCCGCCACTTAACACGCAAGCTTCCGAATTCGGCGGAAAGTGGGGAACGAAGTTTCTTAACACTAGGTTCCCTCTGCCTACCCTGTTGCAGGATACAGCGTGAAGCTAAAAAAAAATTCTCCTGAGTGGAAATCTAACCCATAACTAACCACATTAACAGTCAATCGCCTGTCCACTACACCACGATGGCCTAATGCTTTTGCGTTGTATTTTTTTTTCTTAAATTATTATAAGAATTTCAAACTTTCTAGAAATGATAGTGAGTCACTATTCTCTTCTTATGTGTTAAGATTAGAACAGTGTATCTATTTTAGTCGTACAGTCGCAGATACGGTCTGCCTGACTGCTATTGTTAACAATGGCGGAACTTGCAATTTAAAATAGGACGTATTAATGTAGTTATGCAAAAGCGAAGCAACAAGCAGAAAATATTTTAACATGCTTTTATTTCACCTGAACAATCCATACTTATATTATAAATGCAAAAGTCTGTGTGTTTGTCTGTCACGCTTTCACGGCTAATCTACCGGTCCGATTTGGATGAAATTTAGAATGAAAGTAGCAAAAGTGACTGGGTCTAACATTGGCTACTTACAAAAATCAACCTCGTAAGGGATGAAAGTTTATATGAAAAATCTAAACCACTTGACCAATTGTAATGAATTTTGGAATTACTATAATCATGGGCTACTTTATTTTTTAAAAATGTGCCCCCGGAGGATTGCAATATAACGAAATACTTCACGAGCGGGTCGCTAGTATAGAATATAATTTTATCTTATTTAGTCTGTCCGTCACAGAGTCCGGATTCAATAAATATAAAATTTTGATAACGTGGACCTGTTGTTCTACCAGGATGACAAGAAAATACTAAAAGGGCATTTTCTTTTCAATTTCTTTTTTTAAATTAAACGTAATTTGCTAGTCATCCATACTTATATTATAAATGCGAAAGTCTGTGTGTTTGTCTGTCACGCTTTCACGGCAAATCTACCGGTCCGATTTGGATGTAATTTAGAATTAAAATAGTAAATAACCCTGAGTCTAACATAGGCTACTTATTTTTTCAAAAAAAAACCTTCTGAAGGTTGAAATAGGGGATGAAAGTTTATTTGAATAATCTAAACCGCTTGACCGATTGTTATGAAATTCGGAATAGATATAGCTGATAATCCAAGGTTAAACATAGGCTAATTTATTTTTAAAAATCCACTTCCGAGGGTTGTTCACGCGGCACAGCCGCGAGTGGGCTGCTAGTAGCTTATATAAGCTAACAAGGAGTACAGAATTCGTTCTTTTTAATTTAAATTAATGTATAAAAAAGATGTTAAATTATTAAAATAAATATACCGGCCACTACCAAATAGTTATAATATATTATGTTTGTAAAGCATACTGGGCATCGTATTTCCGTACGTTATTATGAGTTACTAGTTAAAATTCATAAAAATATATTTTTTTCAAAACAAACATATTTTTGTAAGCAAAAAGGACCTACATTTAGGACATTATCTTTCACTTTCCGCACTTTCTTTTCACAGTTTAAGTTATTGCTATATGCAATTTACTTCCATAAGAGCTATGTTATGCCTATAATTAGCATAATTTATATTATAATTACAAACACGTTAGTCGCAGTCTAGTTAGTTTTGATAGAGTGGTCATGCGTGCAGAAATATAGTTTCACCTGATAAGAGTATGTTTTATTATTAGTAAACTATGGATGACGTCTCTATTTTTTTTCTTTTTTTTTTAGCTTCACGCTGTATCCCGCACACAGCAGGGTAGGCAGAGGGAACCTAGTGTTAAGACACTCCGTTCGCTACTTTCCACCGAGTTCGGAGGCTTTGTGTGTTAAGTGGCGGAACTTAACGCCGCGCTTTACCTCGACACCAGAGCGAAGAAAATGGAAATATTAAATATTTTCACTCCTCGAGTGGGAATCGAACCCACAACCAGTCGCTTACAGTCACACGCTTGTGCCACTGGTGGGGTCGTAGGCCACGACTGGCCACTAATACAAGAACATGGATGACGTCTCTAATTATTAATAATAATTAATACTGTTTTTATGGGCTTTTTCCTTATTAAGTGGCACAACAGTTTGTTTTTATTTTAAAAATAAATCAAACAATAGAAATAAAATCTCGTTAACGTTTTTAATATTTATCATTTTTCACAACTAAGCACTTAGCAGGTTAGTCGGGAAGAACATAATGTCAAGACACTTCGTTCTTCACTTTCCTCGCCCTAATTTAAAACATTCACTGCGTTTTAGTCTTTTTCTTCAGAGCGAAGAAATGAAAATTATTAACATAATACGTAGTTTGGTGGTAGGAGATTCGTTCTCCGACTCCACCATTCCCATCCTTCCCATTCCCATCCTTCTTCCCTCCTTCTCTCCTACATTCCCAAGGCTGGCAACGCATCCATAACTTTAATGTTGTGGATGTCTATGGGCGAAGGTACCCACTTAACACCAGGTGGGCCTTCAGCTCGTTTGCCTCCTGTTTTCCATAAAAAAAAAAAAAAAAAATACAGTCAGGCGCAATCGCCAGTCAAGCGCGTTTGTTCAACGCGCAAAGGCATGCGCATTTGGTCAAAAAAATTATGGAAACGTACATAAATTTAAACGTGACGGGACTCGAACCCGCGCCGCCTATTAAACCATATGTTTTTATCGCATCACGTTAATATTATTATATAGTTGTCACCACTTATTATTATGTTATTTTTTATATTGTTTTTTTTTATTTATTTTTTAATATCAAATATATTTTTTCAGGTGGTAAGGCTGCGCAAGTCGCAGACTGGGCGGGCGTGGGAGGACCTCTGCATGGCGATGCTGGGGGAACAGTTCATGGTGGGCCCCGAGCTGTGTGGTGTCGTGCTTTCTGTTCGTTTTCAGGTGTGGAATTTATAATTATAATAAAAACTATGTCTTTTATACATTATATACATTGAGTATATATTTGACGAAATAATTTTAATAGCTTTTTTAAAAGCTTATTGTTATAAAAAATTCTACCTTTAACATTAATAGAATATTAAAAACGTACCTAACAACATTAAAAAAGACTAATTTTATGAAAAAAATACTATACTACTTTTAAATATAAATAGCATGGTTTAGTTTTTAGAGCATTTGGATGGTCACCAAAGTGTGCAGTTTCCAATCATTCAAATGTTATATGTTTTTCAATTTCATATTAAATAGCTTCACGCTATATCCCGCACACAGCAGGGTAGGCAGAGGGAACCTAGTGTTAAGACACTCCGTTCCCCACTTTCCGCCGAATTCGGAGGCTTGCGTGTTAAGTGGCGGAACTTAACGCCGCGCTTTTATCTCGACACCAGAGCGATGAAAATGGAAATATAATTTCCACTCCTCGAGTGGGAATCGAACCCACAACCAGTCGTTTACAGTCAGACTCTTGTGCCACTGGGCCACGACTGGCCACGAATGTTATATGTTTTTCAATTTCATATGTGTGTGCTTTTATAATTATTATCTTACCACAAACCATTCCAGGAGGACCACCTAGCAGTGTGGCACAGAACAGCCTCCGACATACACGCAGCGGGCCGAGTGAGAGACGCACTACGACGCATACTACAACTACCCCCATCCGTGCCCATTGAATACAAGGCGCATGGCGACTGTCTACGAGCCTCCAACGCGGCCAACACTAATGCCACGGCTAGCACCAGTGCCTCAGCCAGCACTAGTGCCTCGGGCAGCACCAGTGCCTCAGCCAGCACTACCGCCAGTGCCAGCTCAGTCACTAACCGCCAGGAAGAGGAGAGGTCGTAGCGACGCGCCCCCCCGCGCCCCCCGCGCGCCCCTCGCCCGCCAACACGCCTTTGAATGTATGATGATTAATTACTAACAACTTTTATGTGTTTTGAAAATAAACAACGTTATAGATTTCTGATTAATGTGTGGTGGTTAATTGGATGTGATTTTCTTTTGTTTTGGTTCCTTTATTTAATTATTTGGAAGTTTAAAGTTTGAATACAAAAGTTTAATACAATCTTTCAATTATTGAATGAGTGCCGGAATGTTCTGAAATTAAAATATGCCCACAGTAAAGAAGTATTTACTACCTATATATTAATAGATTAACAATACAATATAAAACATAAAGGAACAATGTTTTTGATAAATTACATAAAAGTGTTAGTGGTGAATAACAAATAACCCCTCAGAGTTAAACTAAAAGATTTCAACAGCAACTGTTTTCTACGTAATTAAAAAGAGTGACAATTTTACAGCTAAATTGGTGATGAACAGTATAAAATAGTGTAACAGTTTTATTCTTAATGCATTGTATAAATGTTACTTAAGACATTGTGTTAGTTTGACCGTTTCTTTAAAACCTGCAAGTGTTAAATTAAATCTCGAGATATATCTTAAGATTGTTTTATCTCAAGATAAATCTTAAGATACATGTATGTACAAAATGTAACTATCAGTAAAATTTAAATGCACTTTGAACTTAGTGTAAATAATTTCTTTATAAGCTGGTATATTTTCATATACTTGTAATATATAAATGAAATTATTATGTGTTAGCTTTTTATATTACATACATATTTAAGTTTGGCCTATACCATTGTAGTTTGTCATTTCGTCAACTTAACTTGTTTTTTTTTTTCTTAAATTAAATAAGCATTTGTATAAAACAACAAGTCTTAATTTAATCAAAAGAAGGTTTATCTGATTTAATGTTTTAATATTAAAATTTGACTTTACTTGTTCTTGTTCGTTATCCATTGAAAACATGTAGCCGAGTTATTTTTCAACATTTGTAACAATTTGTATGGGCGTTTTTTACTCAATGTAGATAGATATTGTGTTGATATTGGTTGAAGCCGGCCGGCGGGCGTCCCCGTTGCCATACACCCGCTACTGTACAGTGTGTCTGACTGCCTCACTAAATAAACGATCGGACTTTCATACTTTCAATGTTTATTTATTTTATTTATACCTTTTTATAGGTTATTAGCAAATACCGATGTATTTATCTTTGGAAGTGTAGTTTATCGGTGGTTTTAAATGTTTTAAATGTATAAAATTTAAACAGAGTGTCTTCGAGTCGCTATGACTATTCCTCTATCCGGTAAAAGCGCAAAGCAAAAAATCAATATGTTGCTTTTTGAAACCTTTTTTTAAACGTATGAATAACACATATATGTATAAAAAGCAACTTCTCATTTTTTCGAATAGCATGGTAGTCAGAGAGAACCTAGTAACAAGACACTCCGTTCTCCATTTTTGACAAAGAATTTTTCAACACCTTTTGTAAGTTGAGTGGCGGAACTCAACGCCGCGCTTTGTTGTAGTTACCAGAGCGAAAAAAATAAATATAAATGTTCCCTCGAGTGAGAATCAAACCCACAAACATAGCATTTACATTAAAACAATGTCAGCTCTTATATAATAATAAGAAAATAGTTGGTATTTTAATTAAGACACGTGTTTAAGCGGTTAACAGGTTTTTAGCTCATATCTGTATGTGCGATATACGAAAATATAATGCTATTTTGGTCTTTTTATTTGTTAGGATGATCAGGATTTTTTATCTTGTTCGTAAATACTTAAAAGCACACCTTAAAAAAACACCTTTTATTTGAAAACTGTTGTGGTCGAGTAGAACAGTGTGTGGCTGTAAACGCTGGTTGTGGGTTCAATTCACTCGGTAATATTGAATTTGGAACAAAAAATAACAAGGAGCTTTGAAAGGCATTTCAATAATTAAATAAGTAAACCACACATATGTCTAGAAAATATATTTTAGTACATCAAAATTTCAACAGACATTTATATTTGTTAATTAAAAATAAAAAATAAATGATCGACGTCGTCGACGTCACGACGCTCTTATTTCGACTACCGAGGAATCTCATAAAACGTCTAAAAGTTAGCTAAACTAGACGGTCTAAATTTTTACTACAATATCTTACAATAATTATACTATAGGCTGTGGACACATCATGTGACACTCCACACTTCTTCTAGATTGATATTTGAAAAAAAAAATACTTAAAAATCTGTTAAATTTTAAGAGCTTAACTCAAAATTATACTTAAGCCATTAACTTTTAATCGTTATATAATTTTAGCAAAAAAAAATGGCTGACTGACTTTGACATGACATGTCAAAGATGTTTTTTTTTTAAATTGAAAGTCAATCCAAAAGCAATGTCGAATGCCACACAAACAGATAATAATAACACAATAAATTTAACAATAACAATAACCGCAATAAAACCGTTTAAACATATTACAATAATAAACACCGTAAAGCTTTACATATAAAATAGGCACGTGACAAAAATTGCTATACGATTTCACAAAATCACTGGTTCAACACGAATAGTTACATTTAAACACTAGCAATAATGTAACAGAAATAACAATTGCTTCAAATTAAGTATACGAGACAATTATTTAATATTAGGCCATTTTATTTTAGTACTAGAATTTATAAAAAAAATTTATTTAGACCCAATTTGTTACTGCTTGTTAAGTTTCTGTTAACTTACCAGTAAATACTACCGACCAACTTTTTTCAAGGAATATTTGTCAGATATATATTTCTTTTAACATTTTTCTCCATTTATAATCTACCAGAAGTTATAATTAAACTTGGTAATGATTTAATAATGTTGAATATAAAACCTATTCAATGATGCACCATCTCACATTAAACGAAACGAATAGTCAGTCCATTTTAAATAAAAAAACGTTATTATAATTGGTTCATAAGCGACTTTATAAGATATTTTTATAGTGTTTATCATCTTTCATTTTATATTCGGTATAGGAAGACTTACCGATATATTGTTAGACTTCAACATTTATCACATGAATTAACAGAAACTTACCAAACAGTACTAACAAAAAGTTTTCAAAATAATGAATAAATTTACAATTCAATACAAATTTAGTGTGTCCACAACTTAAACCTGACATTCAGAGAAGGAATCCTAAAGCTATCTCTTATCTTACACTAACTATATACATTTGGCAACTCTCTTAGTCTATGTGTGGTGATATGCTCGGCGTAGGAAAACAAACCGTATTCCTGTTGATATTAGAGACGGTGCGGTGCAAAGTGGCATAGCTTACGTAATAATGTTTAAAATTATTACTATATTTAAAAGAAATATAGATTATCATTATGTCTGTCTGTTTGTTTGTTTTAAGAGTAAATATAATATATGGAGAATTTTTGTATTAAAAATACAAGATATCTCCGTTTTATTAGACATACGTCCGATATCAATAATCGCTCTTAATCCACAAACTGCAAACTGAGATTGATTTAGCAACATTTTTTTTAAGTAAATGCTGAACATGCAATCCTTTGATTGGTATTGCTAATAATAATTAGATCAATCTAAGGATGTAGTTTTTGGTTTAGGATTGATTATTGATATTGGGCGTTAGCGAGTGCAAAGTACAGATATATCCGTAAGGACCTACTTTTTAATTAACTTTTTGCTACTTGTAAAAAATATATATCAACAATTATATTAAAAAAAACCGCACAAAACATAAGTTACACCACTTTGCCACCAACATCCCATTATAACATATATGCATATAAAATCACAATAATTACAATATACCTTACATTTGCTATGTTAGTAGCGTGGAAGCTGTCGAGGCCTTGTCTTTGTATTGTATAGGTACAATTACAATATTGTTTACAATACTATCTAATATTTATAATAATCGTTCGATGCACATTTATAAACTTTGAATAGCTAACGAATAACATTTTATTTTTATTGAAAATAAAAAAAAGCATATATCGTCGTTGCGCGTAAAATACCGCGGTAAAACAGCAAAATACCGCGTAACTTAACAGAAAAAATGTAATATTGCAATTTTGTGGTCGCAAATACTAAACATTGATTCGCTTGTGTTATTACATCTGCTATTTGAATTACTCAATAAAAATATATTCTCAATAAAAATATATATTAAATATATTATAACAATGAACACAATACCGAATACTACCTAAGTAGTAGCCCAAGTTACCTAAATACTAAGGTTTTCTTTTTTATAAAGTTCTAAGAAAGACACGCGATATTTAAAAACTCTTTGTCTGCGGTATTGTACGTAATGACGATATATGACGATATTAAGGGGCGTCAAAAGGCAAGATACGAGTATATGCTATTCGCGTAACCAGTCTCTAACTTCGGATGGACACAGACCCCAAAAATAAAATTATTATCTATAAAACTAAACAGTAAATTAAAAGTTACTTAAAATATAATTTTGAAAATTAAAATTTATACAAAAAAATATTATATATGGCCACGAAACTTAAATATAGTACATTTGTTCGTGGGAATAATTGAATTAATTATTTAGTATGACTAAAAATTATAAATGCAAAAGTGCATGGCGAGAACGTATGATTTTTACAATAAAAGAAAATATTTACACCAAATTATTTAAATATTTTAAAGGTGTTATTCTCTGACTCTTATTAAATGAAAAAAAAAATCATTTTTAGAAAACGTATAAAAATTTTAACGCAGTGGTATTCGAACCAGTGCCTCTTGGAAACTGTCAAACAACCTTATGACCGCTGAGCCATACGTTCTATCCCGCTACGTCGAAATTCTTATACGCTTGTTACAGCATATTTATGTTGTTAGCAAAATTACTTAATTTGCAATTAATAGTATTAGAAAAACAAAATTAAAAATTTTGAAAATACCCACGACGGTTTAATTGTAATTGAAAAAGGATAAAATAACTAGAAATCCCCCGCCTAAAAGAATATATGTAACGAGATGATGGGGACGACTTCGTCGGAGCTGCCATTACTTTAAGTTTGCTAACTTCTCCTAGGTTTTCATGCTGTTAAAACAGGTTTAGGAAAAAATTAAAATATTAATATGAATTTACAGTTTTGATAACTGGTATTCCTTTTAAAAACTTTAAGAACGAAATCTATACTGTTAGCTACTATATTTAAATTAGAGGTTGCAACTGGCAGCCCCCGACGAAGTTGTCCCCATCATCTCGTTACATATATTCTTTTAGGCGGGGGATTTCTAGTTATTTTATCCTTTTTCAATTACAATTAAACCGTCGTGGGTATTTTCAAAATTTTTAATTTTGTTTTTTATTTTAAACTTTTTAAAGTGTATAGATAGATACACATAATATATTATTACATAATTTCGAAATACTTTATATTAATCTTCATGCAAATCCAAAAAAAATTATAAGCCCAATGCTTTCTGGTTATCAAATGCCTATTGCAGCGCCTGGCAGATTGTCACCGCAACATTTTTAGGAAACTTAAGTTAACCAAATCAGTGAAAATCACAAAACCCACTAGTAGTTTTGATTTGAAACAAATTAATTTATACTGGAGCGCCCCGTGGTAGTTTGTGATATGGCATATAAAAACACGCAACAATTAAACCTGAACCTATCACAGAAAACCGCATCTAAATAGGTTTCACACAAAAATACAAGCAAATGCTTACTACAGCGCCCCCTGGTGAGGTGTCACCACGACACATATACGAGAACACGCGCTAATTGAGCCTGATCCTATCGTTGAAAACTGCATCAAATTCAGACTCGTAGTTTTAACTTTGCACCATCAAATGTTTAATGAAGCGCCCCCTGGTGAGTTCTTAACGTAAAAAAAAACTAAAAACATACACCAAGTAAAGGTAAATCTAATACTGAAAACTCTGTCCAATCAGACTAGTAGTTGTGGTTTTACATTAAATATTACAAATAAATGTTTACTGCAGCGCCCCCTGGTGAGTTAACACGATAAAGCATATCCAAGAACATGCACTAATTAAACTTGAGCTTATCACTGAAACTGCATCCAAATCGAATTCGTCATTTTAGCTTTGCACAAACAATATTTTACTGCAGCGCCCCCTGGTGACTTGTCACCGTAATATAAATTTAAAAATATGTACTAAACAAAGCGGAATCTAATACTGAAATCTCTTTCCAATCGTACTAGTCGTTTTTTTATATACACAAAAAATGGAAGCAGCTACTTACTGCAGCGCCCCCTAGACAGTTGACACATACTTGAAAATATGCACTAAGTAAACATACATGACACATATATGGAAATATGCACTAAGTAAACTTGAATCTATCATTGAAAACTGCATTCAAATCGGACTCGTAGTTTTAGTTTTGCACAAACAAATGTACTTACTGTAGCGCCCCCTGGTGAGTGATCACCGTAACACATATATGAAAAGATGCACCAATTAAACCTGAACCTATCGTTGAAAGTTTCATCTAAATCGGACTAGTAGTTTTTACTCTACATAAACAAATGTTTACTGCAGCGCCCCCTGGTGAATTTTCACCGTAACGTAAAAACAAAAATTTTAAAATATGTACGAAGTAAAGCTTATTCTAGTTCTGAAAACTCTAGCCAATCGGATAAGTAATTTCGGTTTTAGACAAATAAATATAAGAAAAATTTTGGTTTTACACAAAAAAACTCAAACAAATGCTTATTACAGCGCCCCCTGATGAGTAGTCACCATAACACATATATGGAAAGATGCACCAATTAAGCCTGAACCCATCCTTGAAAGTTTCATCTAAATTGGACTAGTAGTTTTTGCTCTGCATAAACAAATGTTTAGTGCAGCGCCCCCTGGTGAGTTTTCCCCGGAACAAAAAAAGAAAAATCTTAAAATATGCATCAAGCAAAGCTGAATCTTTTTCTGAAAACTCTTTTTAATCGGAGCAGTAGTTTCGGTTTTAGACAAATAAATACAAAAAAAGTACAAACAAATGCTTACTGCAGCGCCCCCTGGTGGTTTGACACGATAAAACATATCCAAGAACATCCACCAATTAAACCTGAATCTACCACTAAAAATCTATTGAAATCAGACTATTATTTTTTGAGATAATTGAAAACATTCGTTTTCACGTAAAATGCTTACTGCAGCGCCCCCTGGTGAGTTAAGGCAATAAGACATACATAAGAACATACGCCAATTGAACCTTAACCTATCATAGAAAACCGTATCAAAATCGGACTTATAGTTTTGGAAATAATTGACATAGTAATTTGCACAAACACACAAACAAACAAACAAACAAACAAACAAACAAACAAACAAACAAACAAACAAACAACCTCTCACCCCAAACACATATACAGTCGCCGTTCCGTCGCGGGTAGAAATAATTCATTACAGTTTAAATTTAAAGAAATAGAAAAGGTTGAAAATTTTGCATTAATTTCTTTTTTTCATTATCATCAATTTATAATTGTTAACTTTTATAATATTAGATATAAAATAAATTAACTTTTTTAACTTTTAAAAACTGAGTACATAAAGCCTCTTTTTACATGTCTTTTTCCATAGAAAAGTATTACAGATAATTAATAACATTCTCAAATTAAATTTTAGGGATGGATAAAGTTTGCGTTTGAAATTAATGAAAAATAAAAATATATATTTACTTTTAAAAGTTTACATCATAATATGTTCACAAATGAACAAATTATAATAATTAAATTAATTATTTTGCAATTTATCTGTTTATTTCGTAGAATCTTATCAAAAAGTTTTTATATGTATAAGTTGACATGCATTTTTAAGAAATTTTTCAAGCGACAGGGTCATTCTTTAACCAAAGATCTTATATTTACGCTTTTATTTAAATTATTCAACGATTTACGTTTGAAAATCTTATTTTTGGACTTAATGCTAACTTATGTCATATTATTTGATATGACAATAGGGTAAAGTCCTATTTTATAAAGATATAGTAAAGCGGAGTTCATTTTTATGATCTACTCGAAACTTTTATAACCCTAAGTTCTAGGACATAGCTTATATAATCGCTTATTAAAATTTACACGAAATGTCGCTTAACGTCACACTCAGAGTCGTCAATAAGTATTTAACTGGCATTAAATTCCTCATCCTATCAATTTAATATTAATTAAACGCTAATTAGCGTCTCTGTGTGAATTACTGGACTAACTTCCGTGTTACCCCTATAGGGATATATTCAAGAGTGCGCAATTATCTTTGCCCATTCGCATTTCATTTTATATTGGGTCTTATTCCGATCGCATTGCACGGAATCGTATCTACGACCTTTCCGATCAATTAAGATCACGCCGTCTGATATTTATTAGCTGTGGCCAAAAGCTCACACATTTTTAGTATAATGGCTTCATTTTATTAGTCTATAATAATATAATACATAAATTTGATACAAGAATCACATTTAAAAAAAAACATAAAAATGTATGTAAATTTGTGAACATGTAACTTAAGAATGTGATGATGCACCTCTAACAGATGCTCTGTTTGAAATTTTCTTGAAATCTATATAAGATTTAAAAAAATCACGGAAAAAGTACTTTAAAAATAATAATTACTATTAAAAAGTTATTTTAAAAATGAATAAGAATAGCCGTATTAATCAAAATTATAAAAAAAAAAAAGTAATAATTATTACGAAAATTAAACCACCATCTTGTTAACATGCTCTTACCATTATTAACAATACATTTTCTAACGCTATCAAAGCCGAAAAAATTCGCATCTTTACCAAAAAAAAACACAAAATGACATTTAGAAAAAAGTAAATACTTTTTTAAATTGAAACATATTAACCGCTAACAAATAAACGTCTCAATATGGCATCGAAGCAATGACATACAGCCTAACAGACTGAATGTTAATTAAATATATGTATAATAATATAATTAATTAATCTTTCTATCCTAGTTGTACTTGTCTCTTTCAACTTATGCGTGTTAATAAAAAAAAATTGTTTTTTTTTAATAGTATTTAGGAGGGATTATAAAATTTTACATGCATAGACGTATTTACAAACATATTAGTCATGTATATTTATAATGTCATACAATACTTTTAACTTTAACTCTGAGAAAGATTTATAAACAAAACATGGATATTAATTATAATGGCAGAACGTCACAATATTTGTACTACGCAGTAACGGAACCTGCGACCTGTGCATTCGTATAGAACAGAGATGAGCAACCTTTTTTAGCAACGAACCTATATAGGCAGCTTTACGCTTTTTCCTTCATATTCAGGTAGTCAGATGAAATTTAGTGTTAAGATAATTCCGTCCCCCACTTTCTGTCTGAAACCCCATTTCTTGAAAGTATTTAAAATTATATTTATATTATAGCCATTACACAACAAAAATAAATTTAAAATACAATAAATTACTTTAAAAAATTAAAAAAAGAATAAAAAATGGCCAGTCGTGGCGCAGTGGCACAAGCGTGTGACTGTAAAAGACTGGATTCGATTCCCACTTGAGGAGTCGAAATATTTAATATTTCCATTCTTCGTTCTGGTGTCGAGGCAAAGCGCGGCGTTAAGTCCGCCACTTAATACGCAATGACTCCGAATTCGGCGGAAAGTTGGGAACGGGTGTCTTACCACTAGGTTCCCTCTGCCTACCCTGCTGTGTGCAGCTAAAAAAATATTTGGATAATACGAGAATTAAGAAAAGAATAAAAAATCTATATATACTTTTCCCATGTTGGAACAAGTAACATTAATTTGGTAGAACTTATATTATGGGGATATACTAGCAGGAGAATATCTGTAAAACGCTTGCCGCAGGTTGCTCACCCCCGATATACTAGACATATTTCAAAATTTAAACTACCCTTCATTAAAAAGAAAAGCTATAAGTAAATAAAAAAAATATTTACATTTAAATAAAAATATGAAAAAATATATATTCTGTTACTTTATCGAAAACTTATTGCTTCCATTTTGTTTGTATTACTATAAATCAGTTTAAAATTACTAAATAATAAATCTACATACTTAAAATCAATATTAAAAAAATAACTTTTTATTTATCTATTATTATAATACGTAAAGAATATATTTTTAAGAAAAAATAAAAATTATATATATTCATAATATTTTTTTTAGAAACTGTATGCACATTTGTAAGTTAAACAACTTTCATATTATATATAATTTATTTAAAAAAAAAATGTTTAGTTTCTAAAGTTTAGAAGACAGACAAGCGGAAAAGAGAGCAAATAATTAACTATAATCTTAATACAGATGAACAATAAAATTTGTAACATGACTTCAATTTTAACTAATAACAAAAACACGACTTTAATAATAAAAATTAGAACATTGATTGTATCTTCAAAACATCATACTAAGACCTACTTATATATATAATACAAAAAAATAAAAACAACATTAAATTAGCATGCATGTCTTCTATACAATAGACACTACCATTGTAATATCAAAATCTAAATAATACATAAAATACTTAAAACAATAATCTATTACACAAATATTTAAAAAAAATCTATATAACCTCTCCCTAATATTAACTCTGTAGCGACACCTGTCACATGGACAGTGACATTGACACGTGACATATGACTGACCTCACGCTAACATTGATCACACTAATAAAAAAAAGTAATACAACCTCTGCCTAATGTTAACTCTGTATACACACCTGTCACATAGACAGTTACATTGACATTGACATGTGACATATGACTGAGCTCACGCTGACACCAATTAGTTGCTGTTTTGTTACTAAATCTCTCCACTGGATACTCTTTTCAACATATAATGTATAATAATGTAACTTTACCTCTATTTTATCGATCAATCTCATTCGTGAATCGAGAGACAACGTTACGTTGGCAAAATGATAAGTGCTCTACTGGCACGTTTGAAGTGCCATAAATAAATAAGTGAACTGACATCATTTACACAAATTAAAAACAAAAAAATATTCCCTACAATGAACTCTGTAGCCATATCGCATCTTCAAAATTAAACTGGCCTATATGAAAATTTTTGGTTTACTTAAATAACGTCCACAAAAAGTTTATACTAAGATTCTATTGTAATTTAAAACAAGTTAGGTCACTTTAATTCTAGGGGTGCGACATCACCTAACAGCTATTATTTCGACGCCTCTCCCAGTAGTATAAGAGGCACAAAGACAGTGACACTGACACGTGACGTTCACCTCACACTGACATCAATTACATAAAATAAAACAGAAATCAAAACCTTCATACTATAAACTCAGCAGTATCACCTGAGACATAGACAAGGACACTGACACATGACATGACTATACGAAAAAAAAAATCTCCATACAATAACTTCTGCATTCACACCACCTGTCACCAGTCACCTGTCACCTGTCACCCGTCACCTCTCATCTCACAGCAGTATAAGAGGCAGGTCGTCAGTCAACCCCGGGGCAGCAGACCTCCAGCTCGTGTATAAGCAGGGCGCTGACATCAATTACACAAATTTAAAAAAAAACTAACCTCCATACTATAAACTCAGCAACATACCTGTCACACAGACAATGACACTGACACGTGACATATGACAAAACCAAACCTACAATAACTTCTGTCAACAGCCACCCCACCTGTCACCTGTCACGTGTCACGTGTCACACGTCAGCTGTCACCCGTGACGCGTCACCTCACAGCAGTATAAGCGGCAGGTCGTCAGTGAGCGGCGGTCAGCAGGCCTCCAGCTCGTGTATGAGCAGCGGGGTGGTGTCGGGGGTGGCGGGCGCGGGCGGCGAGGGGCGCTGCGCCTCGATGCGCTCGAGGACACACGAGGCGGAGAGGCGCGCCTCCGCGTCGTGGTCCCAGCACTCCTCCATTGTGTCGCAAAGTACTAGCAGGCCCTGGCGGTTGTAATGTGGGAAATGTTATTTTAAATATAATTAAACTTAGTTACTATATAATTAAATTTATCTGAGTTTCTTGCGCCGGTTCTTCGCAGCCTTGCCTCAGACA
The DNA here is from genome assembly GCA_019049465.1 of Dryas iulia moderata. Classification (NCBI taxonomy): domain Eukaryota; kingdom Metazoa; phylum Arthropoda; class Insecta; order Lepidoptera; family Nymphalidae; genus Dryas; species Dryas iulia. Next base: position 10,822,558 of record CM032419.1, on the reverse strand, counting down.
TTAACTTTATTGAACCGGTGGTAAATTATTTGACGTTCAAAAAATGAAGCATGTAACTTCTTTATTTGAATAAAATTATTAGACTTTGACCTCTAGCAGTGATTCTCAATCTTTTTTTTGTTGCAGCACATAATTAACAATTTCAAAATTAGGCAGCACACAAAGAAAAAAAGATTTTAAATGATATAGTTTAATAATATTAACATTATTATATATTTACAAAAATTTGAAAAAAAATGAAATTTGGCGAACCACAAAAGTGCCGGGACACAGTGGTTGAGAATCACTGATCTAAAGGCTTGGAGCGGTACACAACTAACTATCAATCAAATCAATATGTTGAGCATTGAAGTGCAATATGAATTAGTGTAAAGTAACTTCTTTTGCATCATTCACACAGCAGGGTAGGCAGAAAGAACCTAGTTACAAGTCACTTCCTTCTCCATTTCTGCACGAAATCGATAAATGTGCCATAAGTCGCAGAACTCAACACTGCGATTTGTCTTAGGTACCAAAGGGGACACATGCAAATAGTATAGAGTAATTCCCGGGAGTGAGAATAGAACCCACATTTATTTGACTTTGACTTTGACCAGCTTCACAGATGAATCTATTTAAATAAACCTTTAAACAGCTTAAAACTACATCAAAATAACAATATAAGTTGACGAAATAATCCGTATATATTTAGTTCTCCGATTAAAAGATAAATTGGGGAACATTTGTATACAATTTATAGATAACTTCATTGACCAATATTGAATAAAACATTTTAAAGAAAATCACAACAATATAATTTAACACAAACATTTTCCCTACGTAAGCATCCGTGCTAATATTATAAATGCAAAATTTGTCTGTTTATCTGTGTGTTACGCTTTCACGGCTAATCTACAGGCCCAGGGTGAAATATAGGGTAAATTTTTTTTCAAAATTCCACCCCTAAATTGTTAAAACAAGGGATGAAAATTTGTATGAAAATCTAAATTGCTTGACCGATTTCGATGATTTTTTAGGAAGACAGTTGAAAAGGCAAGGTGAAACATAGGCTATATATTATCCAAAAACTCCACCAGCAGATCGCTAATTATATACATACATACATCTAAAGCATTATTCACGAACCGCAAAAAACAAGCCATATATCGATATTTGAATAGCCCTGATTTAAATCATCTCCAGCCAGCCTTTTTTTGATTAGAAACTGAATGTCAAATTCAAAAATGTCAAATATAATTTTAAAAAATATTCCTAGACTTACACAATGATCTCTCCACTGGGGTGGTATGTGCGGCCTTAACTTCCTCTGGACGACCGCCTCTTGCATTTCTTCCAATCCGGGATGTGAACCCACTTCCTCTTCGAGTGGAAGACGGTATTGTGTTGTCGCTTCTATGTTGACATCATTGCACCTTGAACGATATTCATTAAATTTAAATTATTATCAAAAGTTATAGGGGAAAGAAAAAAGAATAATGGTATTTTAATTATTTTTTATATTTAATTATTAATTGGGGACCAGTCGTGGCGGAGTGGCACAAAGTGTAAATGTTAAGCGACAGGTTTTGGGTTCGATTCCCACTTGAGGGGTGGAAATATTAAATATTTACATTTTCTTCGCTCTGGTATCAGAGGCAAAGCGCGGCGTTATGTTCCGCCACTTAACATGCAATGCCTCCGAAATTGGCGGAAAGTGGGGAACGGAGTGTCTTAACACTAGGTTCCCTCTGCCTACCCTGCTGTGTGCGGGCACAGCGTAAATCGTGAAAATAAAAAAAAGTAAAGTAAGTTCTAAAATGATTGTTAATCTGTTTTAGCTGATTGATTTTTTAAAACTGCAACTTCTTACAATAAACGAAAGTAGTATATACTTAACAAGTTAAATCACTACCTCCAATAAACACACATTACTAACAAAATTAATATTACCTGGAAGCGATTTCCCAAAGCACCAACGCGCAAGCATACATATCTATTCTCAAAAACGCGTCTTTAGTGAAGTTGATGGCGCCATCCAGTACTTCGGGGGCCATATATCTTCGTGTACCGACTTGGCCATGCGCATCGCCACAACCGTGGCCTGCCTCAAATACTAGGGCTAGACCGAAATCGGCTATACAAGCGCTTAAATCAGCTTTTAGTAGGACATTCTTGGATTTGAAGTCACGATGAGCGATGGCTGGCTTGCCGCCATCTTCTTCATGCAAGTGTGCGAGGCCACGGGCCACACATGCGGCGACGCGCCACGCTTCTGGCCATGTCAAAGTGTGGCTTTTTAGATAATCGCAGAGGGAGCCCTGAAATTGTTATATGTTTTTATGAGTAAAATATATGAACAATTAGGTCATGATGGTGTAGCGTCCGACTGTGAACGTGGTTTTGGATTCGATTCTCAGTCGGGGAAATTATTATATTTAAGTTATTTTCATATTTTTGCTACGATGACCTAAGACGAAGCGCGGCGTGGAGTTCCGCCACTCAACACGCAATGTCCCGATGTGGGGTGTAAAGTTAGAAACGAAGTAATCACCGTGACACTAGGTTCTTTTTAAATGCGGGAAATAGCGTAAAGCTGTATATGTGGTCGGTATTTCTGAATTATATTTAATGTGTGAACACCATAAGAACTATCACAGACGGAAGATTTACGTTTTCACAAAAAAAGGAAACAATATATAAATCGAGATATTTACAAATAAAATAAAACTAGATTTAAATACATTTAGATGGGAATAAAAATATATAAGAAAACAAATAATTCATTGGTGGCCAGCCGTGGCCCAGTGGCACAAGTGTGTCACAGTAAACGACTGGTTGTGGGTTCGATTCCCACTCGAGGAGTGGAAATATTTAATATTTCCATTTTCTTCGCCGAGAAGCCGAGGTAAAGCGCGGCGTTAAGTTCCGCCACTTAACACGCAATGCCTCCGAATTCGGCGGAAAGTGGGGAACGGAGTGTCTTTCGCGTGAAGCTAAAAAAAAACAGTTAACTATAACTGACCTCCCCCTATATGATATAAAAAGAACTTCCCCTTTATTTTTAGCTTCACGCTATATCCCGCACACAGCAGGGTAGGCAGAGGAAACCTAGCGTTAAGACACTCCGTTCCCCACTTTCCGCCGAATTCGGAGGCTTGCGTGTTAAGTGGCGGAACTTAACGCCGCGCTTTACCTCGACACCAGAGCGAAGAAAATGGAAATATAATTTCCACTCCTCGAGTGGGAATCGAACCCACAACAAGTCGCTTACAGTCACACGCTTGTGCCACTGGGCCAAGACTTCCCCTTTATTTTTATTTAGTTACGCCCAACAATACAAATTTAAAATCTACATTTCATTTAGTAGTTTTTGAGTATTTACTAGAATATCAAAAATCTCAACTAGAAAAATTACATTTTGAAATAACTCTTGTATATTATAAATACACGAGCATACGATTGATTTCCCTTGTTCTAATTGAGACAAAGCGCAGCGGCAAGGTGTCTTGTCCGCAATTGGAGGAAACAGCGGGGGCTATAAATAATTCTATAAAAATGTTAAAAGCCAGTATTCTACCATATCGCCTTCTATACTATACTATAATATCAAAATTCAAAATGATACTTTTTTACAAGAAAAATAATCATAGAAAAAAAAAATTTTTTTTGGTTAAAACTTTTTTTTAATCCATACTCCCATACTTATATTATAAATGCGAAAGTCTGTCTATTTGTCTATCACGCTTTCACGGCTAATCTATCGGTTCGATTTGGACGAAACTTAAAATGAAAGTCGAAAGTCCAACATAGGCTACTTATTTTTCAAATGCGGATATTTGAAAAAATAAGTAGCCAAAAGTGTTGAAATATGGGATGAAAGTTTATATGAAAGATCTAAAGCGCTTGACCGATTGTAATGAATTTCGGAATATATATAGTTGGTAATTCAAGGCTAAGCATAAGCTAGTTTATTTTTCAAAAATCCACCCCGAGGGTTGCAATATAACGAAACGGTTATATAGGTCACGCGGCTAAGCCGCGAACAGGCCACTAGTATCAAATATGTATATGTATTACATATATCGCTAGAAGCGTTCTTTTAACAGCATTAATCATTTTTAATCGTTTCTTAATAAAAACAACAACATTATGATCATATTTCGCGCTATCTAAACCAATTTTCAAAAAAAATGCTTGCGTTATTAAAGTATGTACTTCAATGCCGAAATCATCTTTTTTAAACATAAAAATATAATTTGTATTATTGCAATAATAAACATTTTACATTGTTTTGATTTGCGGTACTTTTGAACTGGAGGAACGATTTTGTCATCATTTTTTTCTATTTAACTGGTCAATTAAGTAAGTGATCAAATGACCGAGATATGACTCATATGAAAGGTAGTCGGTTTGACAAATATAAGTACTCTATGTAATTAATATCATTTTCGTGGTTTGAAGTTACGCGGTAGAAATAGGAGAGAAGTAATGGCGAAATATGTTTATAATATACTAAAGTGTCTCGACCTGTCTAGAAACTTTATTTATTATGTATTTTGAAAAGGCATTAGAGACATTTCTTTAAATTTGGTTAGATGGCGAGAGATATTGGGCATCTTAATTGGTCCTAGGCATTGCTTTAAGCTCCTCATTTTTTAATGCTATGAGCTCAACACTCATAGGATGAATTCATGGAATGCTAAGGAGTCCTTCCCTAGGTATATATATGTATATGAGACCGATAATATACAAATAGTCAAAAACAAGGTGTTTTGACATTTTTTAGATTCACGCTGTAACGCGCTCACAGCAGGGTAGGCAGAGGGAACCTAGTGTTAAGACACTTTGTTCCCCACTTTTCGCCGAATTCGGACGCATTGCGTGTTAAGTGGGGGATCTCAACGCCGCGTTTTGCCTTGATACCAGAGCGGATTAACTGAAAATATTAAATATTTCCACTCCTCGAGTGGGAATCAAACCCACAACCAGTCGTTTACAGTCACACGTTCGTGTTATTATTACATACCTAAGTGTATACGTTTAGAATTGCAATAACATACGCGAATTACTATTTAGTTGGCATTAAATGACTGTAAACAGAAATAATTGTAGGTATAATATGTGTGTAGGCTCCAGACTACTGTGTTTAAATAATATAAAGTTTTAGTAACTATTATCACGAGTTCAGGGTCTAAGCCTAGAGTAATAAAGCTAAGCGTGTGTTTTGTTTTTTTTCTAAAAAAAATAAAAAAATATTACTATAAGCGGATATATAGAAACCATCGTGAAATCAACCCTTGCCGTAAACATGATTAGTTGTGGATTCGATTCCCGCTACTCAACATACGTGTCGAATTCCGGCGGAAGTAGAAAACAAAGTGTCCCGCCACTAGGTTTAGTCTGACTATTCTGCAATACGGAAAATAGCGTGAAGCAGCAAAAACAAATATGAAATACAAATATGAAATTTTTGTAGCGTCACGACGTCATATGAAATACGTCACAAAAATGTAATTTAAGACAAAACAATAAATACAACTCACCTTCTCATGATAAGCAGTGATGAGCCAATATTCAGCTTGCAAATTGTCGCCTTTCTTATCCACACCAATATAGTGCAGTATATCAGGATGGTCCATACGAGGGAGTCTGTAGATTTCCTGTTCAGCTAACCAAGATTGTTTATCTTGTAACGGGAACACTTTAACTGCGACATCTCTTTGCCCCAGCTTCGCTCGCCATACAGCGCCAAATCTACCTCGAGCTCGTACCTCACACAAAGTAATTTGATTTAGAAGACCGCCTGACTCACTGTCCATGCCAGCCCCGGCAGATGGAGGCCTTGATAACGATGCCTCACCACTGCCTAATTCTGCAAACGAACTGCCTTTTCGTTTTCTATACAATAGGTAACATCCCACTAGCACAGCGAATAGCAAAAACAATGGGGTCAATGTGTATGCTATAACAGCTGTAGTATCATCTTCTGTGGTTGGTAATGATGAAGCAGGAATGCGCTCAGGTGGTAATTCCGTTGGAGAAGCCATACCGGCTTCCAAGCCTGGGAACGTAGCATTCTCATTGCACATGTCACCCTCGCAGCAGCAATGGAGTAGCGGCAGTTTCATATTATGAAGTCTACATGCCGAAGCTCTGTCATTACATGCTACAGTATCTAAAAAACATCCCTTCACTTTAACTGTAGCTGTGTTAGTAATATTATCATATTGCCAAACGACAAAGCAGTGGTTGCTTTTGTCTGTCTCTGCAGGTAAGCATGCATCTTTTATAACGGTTCTGGGCGGACATGTGGAATTTTCTGTCTCCTCACATAAAGACACACTGCTGTTAAAGAACTCGCAATATCGAGTTTCAATACCACCCTCTTTGGGTCTCGGAGGTAAATTTTCATCAGTTGGTGGGGCTCCTAGTGTTTTATGAGACCCTAAAATAAAAGATAAATAATATAGCTTACCTTTAATATAACAAGCAACTGTAGTAAACCATTTTTATTTAATTAGCATTTCATCACTATAATAATACACTATATGGTATTTTTTAAATTAAAAAAAAATAGTTTTATTTTAACTAATATGTGTAATGAAAATTAAATTAAATAATCATAGTATTATAAGTTTGTTGATTCTAATGTGGGCCAATCAAGTGTATCAAGTTGAAGTAAACAACTAAGATTACGCCTACATCAGACTTATCATACAAATAATTTGTTAGTATATAAATTAATAGATAGAAAAATATGCATCTTGTTCGACATAAGAGTAGTAATTACTTAATAAAGCTTAAAGTATTACTAAAATTGCAGTTGTAGCCTGAACAAGGAATAGTTATTCAGTAATTATCAACAATAATAATATTTAATACACTAGAAGTATATTTTATTTTAATTTATTTCAATAAATTATTATTTGTCTCTCTCTTAATCTAAATTTATAAGCTATATTTGACTTGACAGACAAAAACTGTAAGAACAATAAAATATATCAATTTGTTGTTAGTTGTAAGAAATTTTAAATGCTATAAAATGTAATGTAATAAACATGTAATAAACATTCATAGAACTAGTAATATTTTAACATAAATAATCCAACCATATATAGTATAACTACTAGTACAAGGTATTTTTTAAACAAGCTATTTCTAATACTTTGGTAACCTACTTCTGATAGATAACTAAATAAAGCCTCCTTATTAAAATTGCATGTTCCGTAATCTGATTTGTGAGTCGAGAGTATCAATTGAATAATCGGTCGGAAGATAAATGTTTGCTTGGTATGCTACTTACCTAGTACTATGAAAGATATAAGCAATATCTTAGAAGCCATCGTTGAAGGGCTGTGGGCGGGATTAAGCACCGCCGCCCGACTGGTCGCGAGAATCCAATGTTATTTTTATACACTGCCCCGACATCAAAAGTCTATTTAGGAATTCTCCAATATAAGTACATGACAGATCGTCGACCAAACAACGCACATTAAAATTGCACTAGTTCGCACAAAACTGACACTTTATAACATGAAATATAATACACATATAAAATAAAAACATGTAAGTAATATAATTGAGTAAACTGCTCTGATTCAATCAGGGTTTAGTAAAAATAATAGAACAAACAACTAATCAAATCACAAGCTTCTCTTTTTGACATTTACGGCATTAGGGATGCCATGTGCAGATTTTAATAATATGTTAAAACTTAAAACAAGTTTCAACATAAAAATAAATATTAAATACATACATACATCTAATTATATATTAAGAAAAATATTTATTTATAAAAACAAATATTAGATATTTTAAAGTGGCAAGTATTTAAATTACTTCGTACGAAGCTTGTGCAGAAAAAGGAATTTAGCGTCGAACTTAAGAATATTTACAACATTTTGCAAATAACATGCACTGAATAATAATTTTAGCATTCATTATTAAAATGTTTTACTTTCATTATAGTCTTTACCGATATACACATCGATTAATGAGAATTCTGTGTCATGAATTATAAAAAAAGATTAATAAATATGTAGTTATAAAAAATATTTTAATATAATTGTTGCATTAAAAAAATCATTATTAATTAAATTAATTAATTAATTAATTCTAAGAAAAAAACTTTAATGCGCTAAGAACTAATTTATAAGAAAAAAAAGAGTTATTGAACTAAATTAAAAGTATCGTAATTTATTTGTATTTTTATATCACTAGGACTTTGTTTCATAAGTAGAGAACCTTAACTCGTCGTGATGTAAATCTTTTTCCTTTTTATTTTCTGACCAATCCCCCTTCTTATTTCTGTCACTGTACTTTCCCGATCGGAATAACGTATATATTTTTGAAATACAGATATTCTCCGCAAGGTTTTTTTTTCAGCTCCATCCTGAGGGATGCTGTGGGAAAAATTCTGAAGCTGAAGAATCAGAGAGAATCTAGTTTCAAGACACTCCATTTTCTATTTTCTAATAATTTGACTTATACTGAACAGAATACTGAGAAACATGGATGAGTTTAGGCAACATTTAGCACCCTTTTAAATAAATTAAAATATAAAATCCCAGAAATACCATTATGGCATAGCAAGATATTCTTAGACCAAATACAATGGTTGTAGGTTCGACTGTTACTGGTAATTACTTTTACTGCATTATTTTCATATCTCCCACTCTAAAGATAAAGCACAGTGTCAAGTTCTACCACTTGACTCACAATGTCTTGAATTTAGGAGGAAAAATAAGAGCAGTGTATTGAGGAACCTATCAATGCTTAATAGGTTCATCAATACACAATAATCTTTGCCTGATCTAAAATGTTATTAAATATTGAAGCTGTTTGTTTTATTAATAAAAACACATTATAACTAGTTATTTTTTTATTTTTTACTAGAAGCCAACATAAAATACTTAAATGGTGTAAGATTAAGACTAAAAATATCACAGTCCTGGATCATATTGATAGAAAATTTATTTTGCAAATACAAAATACAAGCAGAATTGTACTTTTTATGCTTAGATAGACTTTTAATTTCTGAAAATATATTATCAGTTTCTTCAATATTAAACAGTTCTAACAGCACTTTTTCATCAAATGACTTGAATGGACAGCCTCCTTCAGAACAGGGAGCATCTACGGCTTGAATTTGTTGACAATTTCTAGATAAATACTGCTTTCTGCCACCTTCTAATCCATATAAATGTTTAATACCATATACAAATCTCTTTTTATCTTTTTGCCAATTGTGACAACAATGATGATTTCCAACTGGAGTTCTTTCATATTCTGCTTGCCAAAAAGTTATAGCCTCATTTACAGGCATCCCAGCATCTTTTAGAAATAGACTATAAATAAATCTTTGATCATGACTCAGTCTATGTGTTTTTCTTAAATGATTATGTAAATTAAGCATGCAAGGTGGAAATAGTTTTGATACACTATCAACATTGTTACTCGCCATATTATTTATTTTATGATTGCTGTTTAACAAAGATATAGTCTTTCTAACTTTATCCAATAAGTCAATTATTCTTGGGTCTTCTCTTAAGCTATCTATATGTGCAATATTGATTCTGTTACTTAAATTTTTATTAAATAGTATAATTAGGTACTTTTTCCATTTATTACAAGGAATATAGGCAACTCCTTGTTGTAACTCCACCTGCCTGCCTGCTATGAATGGTAGGCAATGTTTAAATGGCATTGGTAAGTTGTGCAAAAAACAATTATCATGACATGAAGAGCAAATGTGATGTGCTATGTGTTTTAACTGTAACTTCTCGGTAAGTCTCCTTAAAGAATCAATTATAGTAGTACAAGACTCCAATTTTCTTATTTGTTTAAGTAAACGTTTGGCAAAACACCTTAAATCATAAGCTGCGAGAGATTTTAATCTTAGCTCAAATAAAATTTCTTCAGTTTTAAGAAAAAACCGTGTAAAATCAGTGTTATCTTCTAAAATCACAATAATACAAATCATAAAATGCCCAACAATATCATAAACGCTACCATCAACCATATATTCATTATAAATGAGATTTTGTTCTTTATACAAAGTTTTTAAAAACTCCATCCTTTGATGTATTATAGTTTCTAACAAGTAAATTGGCATATTTCCCTTTGCGGGTGACAAATAAAAGAAAGACATTATTACATCTAGCGTAGTACATATTTAAATAAAGTAATATTAATGTAGTCTCGTAGAAGAATAAACAAACATTAAAGATTTAAATCAAATCCACAATCCCTACATAAGCAACTGCAGATGACAGTTGACATTTACGTTTTTAATTCATGTACGGCTTTAGATACCAACAAGTTGGTCTTTTATTACATTTAATATTTTTTTATTCACATTAATAATATATCTATAGCACTTGTTGTTCTATTTGCAATATAATATTCAGAAGTTTTATTTGTTATTGGACTTTATAGTTAGGAAAGTCTTTTTTAACCAGTAATCTAATGTTAACCATATTTAATTTAACTTACGTCATACATTTGTTGGGAAAATAGAACAAATAAAATATGTTAAAGAACAATAATGACATAAAATAACTATGTACTTATATGCGTACCTAATAATTTTATGAATATTAGGTACGTATATATATACGTATATAAGTAAGTAACTATATACTTATGTATATAGTTACTTTTGTAGTTTGTTATGTAAAATAATGCACAATTTTTATAGTCTTATTACCATTTCGACTGCGATTACCATTTCGATTGTGAAAAATAAAAAAAAATGCCTTTATTATAAGCAGTGGCACACAAGTGTGACTGTAAACGCGACTGGTTATGGGTTCGATTCCCACTCGAGGAATGGAAATATTTAATATTTCCATTTTCTCCGCTCTGGTGCGGAGGTAAAGTGCGGCATTAAGTTCCGCCACTTAACATGCAATGCCTCCGAATTCGGCGGAAAGTAGAGAACGGAGTGTCTTAATACTAGGTTCCCTCTGCCTACCCTGCTGTACGCGGGATACAGCAGGAACCTAAAAAAAAAATAGATATGATCTAAAACTGTGTTCTAAAATTTTGCTAAATTTATTTAGAAGTTACTTTCTACTATGAGATGTCTTGGAACGTGTCAGAGTATATTTAGATATGCAAATTATTACCTATTTTAAAATATCTATTCTCGAGCTTTTAAAAAATTATTGTTTTCAGAATTTTATTATCATTTTAAATCATATTTCTAAAAGTTTGTTTTTCGCATTTTAATAAATGTCAGTATATAAATATATACTGACATAAATAGAGCCGATTTCTAATTTAATACTACACCTAATTGGACTGTAGGAGGTTAGGGGTAAATAAAAAGGGTAGGGTAATTATTAAACCGAAAAACAAGATCACTATAAACGACTGCTCATCGTAGTTAATATATAACAGATAATAAAACAATAAAATTGGCGGCAAAGCCGATAGGGGGAAGTCAAATCACATACTATTTATTAAAGATTAATTTTTGCCTATAAGACTCAATTGACAAACTATAATCAATTGATATTCCAACATGGACTAATTTCAAAGTAGGTACGAAAGTTTAGTTCCAGCAATTACTAATGGATATACCTACGTACGTCTTACGGCGGAGGAATAGAATCTAAGCTTTTACCTTAGCGTCGTCTGTCAAAAGTTTATGTACCTTCCTTAGGACATTATGGAGGTTTAATTAATAATGTGTTCCTTAAATAATTTGGAAAAAATATATAAATAATATAATTCAATTTAGGTATCTTTGGAATAGATACATATTTATTATTAATCGATCAAAAGTTATTAAATAAGTTCTTAGATAACAGTAAGTAGATTAAGAGTTCGTATTAAACATTATCACATTGACTAACATATTGAAAACGATGAAAATAATCTTCAAAACTGCAATAAAAAAGGAAAAGGTATTTTCCCGCAAAGCAGAGTTTAATCTAGTGTCAAGACACTGTTCGCTACTTTATGCCCGAAATCGAGACATTGTGGATACATTTCCACTCGAGGATGTGATTATTATTATTATTTTTTCTTTTTTACCTTCACGCTGTATCCTGCACACAAGTAGGGTAGGCAGAGGGAACCTAGTCTTAAGACACTCCGTTCCCCACTTTCCGCTAAATTCGGAGGCATTGCGTGTTAAGTGGCGGAACTTAACGCCACGCTTTAACTCTGATACCAGAGTGAAGGAAATGAAAATATGAAATATTTCCACTCCTTGAGTGGAAATCGAACCCACAACCAGTCTTTTACAGTCACACATTCGGGCCTCTGCGCCACGACTGGTCCCAAATAATGGCCCCATTTAAAATATGTTTATTGTTCCGCGGCGTTGAGCTCCGCCACTCAACACAATATCTCAATAATTTGACTCTGCTATGCGAAAAAAGCGTTAAGCTGCGTTTTTTTCTATTTTTACACTATAAGAAATGTCGTATCTACGTTTTCGTAACCACTAGTTGGATGAGAAATTTCCTAGACATGCAATATGGTGTCAAGGTACTTCTATCGATCTTTCTATAACACTTAGTGACACGGCGAATGCAATGCATGAATATTAATAATTCAAGAAAAATTCACTGTAAAATCCGTACTACAAAGAAGGTTGAAACTGGGACGTTTTAAGTGCTGTAGGCTGACATCAGTTATCACTTATGTAGTAAATAGTAAAAAAATAAAATAATAATAATAAGTTTGATGATATATTGTCTTATACTTTTACATTTAGAAAACGTATAAAAATTTGAACGCAGCGGGATTCGAACCCGCGCTCCCAAATACCGTTCTACTAACAGCTGCGTCGAAATTCTTATACGCTTTATTACAACTTATTTTTGTTGTTAGCATTCGAGGAGGGTTCGAATCCCGCTGCGTTCAAATTTTCTACGTTTTCTAAACCTCATTTTAAATTTTCCTAAGTGTGAAATAACACTTTAAAAATGTTTAAAAGTACTTTAAAACATTTTTTTTCCGTCGTTCTTCCCGCTTTATGATGTATGAAAAGCACAGCGTTAATTTGCACTACTTCATCGAGCTATGTCTTACCAGAGCAATGAATTGAGAAAAAAAATATTATAATATATTTAACCTCTCCATCGCGAAGAGTTTGAACCTACAACTGTCTGCCAAAATTAAGACACTGTCCCACTGCGCTTAACATTATTAACAGTAGAATTTAGATTTTATTTTATTTAATGATCCTCTAAGTCATTTTCTATTACGTGTTCAGAACTTTTTGCCAACAAACAAAACATTTTTTTTTGTGGCGCTGGAAAATGCTTTCACGCTGACCGCCCGTACTCAAAGGACGGACGGTACTGTGGGGCTCATCAGATAAAACCTAATACTACCCTCTAAACCCAGCGGAAACCCTCTCCACCTACGTAAGACGTCGCAGGATCACTCGCGTACGCATACTATGACGTCTCGGTGGATGGCCCGCCTACGGACCACCATCGCCTTCAAGATGCTCCGGGGTTTCTTCCAGAGCACCTGCAGCCTCGATGACTTGCAGGAGGATAATTATTAACACCCTGCAGTTGCTCCTCTAGGGTAGGGGGAGTTGGAGTTGCGCGTACCGTCTTCTCCCACTCCTTCGGCGTACGACGGCGGAGTGGTTCTGAATTCGCGCTAAACTCGCGCTCCCGCTCCGCGGTCTCCTTCAAAGAGATCACTGACTCTCAAAAGGAGACCATTGCAGACCAGTTTCTCTCACTATCCAGCATGGCCCCCCACCACACTGGATAGTGAGAGGTCCCTACCCGCTACAGCCATCAAGGCGTGGCATTGTGGAGCCCAAGCGGGGCATTCTGCTAGAGTGTGATGAGCCGAATCGATGGGCGCATTACACTCATGGCACGCCGGCAACGACTCCCGACGAGCAATCTGGGGCAGGTGTTTGTCGAAACAACCAAACAAAAGAAATACCACAACAAGACTTCATCATTGTATCTTGGTGGCGGAAGCCCCTTTTCTCGAACCCAGATAGATTCTGTTTTATTATCAACTCTATGTCGCTCTCTATTCAGAGAATCTTTATATTTTAATATATAAATACGCTTTTTATTACTTATGTTATTTTGAGTACCAACTTATATTTATTTACTTTATAATTGTGGAGCCTAAATTATTCTAAAAGACTGCATGCACAGGCATACCTAGTTTATAGATAGATAGACAGACAGATAGAGACATGATTGCAGCATGCAAAGGCGACCTTATCACTATTAGTGATCTCTATCAGGTAACCTATAGCCATTTTTTATATTATGGTATTTAAGTTTTTCAATTTTTTTAATGTTTATATGTCAATATATTCCTGTAATAAATTATTCAAACTAATAAAAGTTTTGTACAGTTCAGTTTTCCTTAATTATGGCAAATTTAACATGGTAAAAAATGTCTCACTAATTTCTATATGTTTACTTAACTTAATCTTTTTTTTCTTACCATTTACAAATAATATTTATAATTGACTTAATAAGAAATTATATGGCAGACTGAAACAATTAATTTTGCAATTGTATCATTGTACAAATTAACGAATTGCAGTTGACAGTTTTGGCAGGATGTTGTCTAGTTGCATTGCATTGTATACCAATCAAAATATTGTGATAGTGAAACAGCTTTCATGTTGTATACAAATTATTATTTAGAACCGTTTCGCGTAAACTTTTACATAACATTACATAACATCTCATTTAAATATATGTAAATATTTATATAGATACACCTTTCTATTTTAGGTCTTCATATCATTTTTTTTAATAAAAAAACGAATAACTGAATAATACATAATAAAACTCCTTATATAATAATATCCTAGTTGGAATAAAACGCTGCTTCGTTTATATTATGTATCAACATTTTATTGTCCAGTGCCTATTTAGGCTCTATGTTGTGGACCTGTACAATATACAGAAATGTCCTATACATAACTTTAAACAGGGTATAATAAAGTAAATAATGACCGACCAGACGCCACAAGAGCGTAATCACAGGTTTGCGATCTACTCTTCAGTTACAAGGGCACTATACTGTCTAATGGATAATTAGAGCAATTGCTGTTAACAACAGTTGTAATATCTTACATACATACGTAATATATTTTTGATCTTATTTGTTATTTTTTTAGTTTCACTCTTTTTTCGCAGCAGTAGTTAGAGAGAACCGAAGTGAGATATCTCGTTTTCCATTTATAATTCGATTTTTTTTTAGCTTCACGCTATATCCCGCACACAGCAGGGTAGGCTGAGGTAGGAACCAAGTGTTAAGACAAGACATTGTGTGTGGAATAGCAGAACTCAACGCAGAGTAGTGTTATAGTCAGACGCTATCTCACTGCGCTTCAATGCCCTAATTAAGTTGCTTTTTTAAATATATTTATTTTAAGGATTTCAAAATCAAATGTGTTCATCTAGCGATTCAAGCAACTACTGAATGTTACTTGGTTCTGTTTGTTCAAAAATGTTTCGGCAATGTTTTCAGTTAAAGATACCGAATGCTTTTTATTTACGTACTTACATAATATGTATGTACCGACTCGATCCGCGAATAAAGAAATATTAGACCGCGAATATAGGACTGGAGTCGCAATTTTTTAATCCGCGAATAGTGAAAACACGATTGAAGGAAGCGCGAATACAGAGCTCCTACTGTATTACATAGACTGTTAATTGTTATAAAATATACGTATAGTACCCGGCAACAAATAATGCACATCGATGCTTAGAATGAAACAGTCGGTCAGTTTCGGTTTCGTAGAGCGCTGTCTTGGTCACTCAGTTGATATGTGACGTTTCTCACTGGTTCGTCAGTCTTTGTATAGATACGGTAGAGAACAGTCGATATCAGGTTTAAGTATATATATAGAGTTGTTACTGTCCCCAAAATTTTATTTTTAATTACATCTTTGACAAAAAGTGGAAAAATTTTGCACGGTCAGTCACGTGAAATTATGTACAATGCAAAAAACAAACTGTTAAGCCTACAAATAACAGAATTAATTGAGATCCATTTACACATAAAATAAATATGAATATTATAATGGGTCCCGATTACTTCCAATTTCTCTTTATTTTTTAACCACCTTAAAAAAGGTGGAGGTAGTCCACTCGTTTAGTTTTTTTTCATTTTCAAACGTCAAATTTAATTATTAAAAAAAAAGGGATCAACTTCATTGAAGTTGACAACTATTATTATCGCTTTAACAGCTTTTAATAGATACCGGACGGTTATTATTTTAGCAACAGAGACGACGCTCCACGAAGTCGAAGCTAACCGATTGTGTCATTCTAAGCATCGATGTGCATTATGTGTTGCCGGGTACTATATACTTCTTTGAAATACTTACTTTGTAATATTGTTTAGTTACAGTTTCATATTATCATTGTAATGGAGGTTGTTTATTTAATATTATAATTCTGGAAGTGTAAAAAGTTTATATGCATGTTATGGTATGCATGCTATAATCGTCACTCTTAAAATATAATAGGTATGTATAAAAAATATTTTTATATATTATAAAAATGTACATAATTAGTCTTCAATTAAAAAAAATATATAGTCGAAGGATTCTATATACCTACATAAAATATCTTTAATAATTAAGTATCGTATACTTATATATTATTTTATGAATTAAATTTTTCACTCAAAAAATCATTTAACCAAATCATTACTACATACAACTACATACAAATACATATTACAAAGATAAATATACTACATATAAGATCATAACCGCTAGTATTGTTTACCTTGAAAATATTAAAAATAAACGTTGTTATGAATTAACGTATAAAAAAGGAAGCGATTCGCCAAAAAATCTGGCACAATTCCCAAATAGCCAGATCCTTGAACCGATGGTTTTCATTTACATATAGCCGTATCACATATTTGATAACGTAACGTAAACGTTCTCGTAGTTCAGTTCAGTCTACGCCTCGCCAGGTCACTGGGCAGTCATGGCGTTCCCCGTTAAATTCGCGGGCGAGTATTACGATTTGAAAAAGTTCATGAGGGACCATCCAGGGGGTGTGAACACCTTGAAAAAGTTCAAAGGAAAATCTATAACGAAAGCCATGGTATTACACGAACATAGTAACAGTGCCTATCATATGTTAAGTGATTTCAAAATACCAAAGAGCGATAGTAATTTGACAGGGTGTGTTAGTGAAAACGGCAGGATTATTACAAAGGAGGAAGTCGAGTGGGACACGGAAGAGATCGCGTTTTTAGAAGAATTAGAGGTATAGTTGATTTATCGTTTATGAATGTTTTGGAAAGCATCCAAATGGGTACATCTAATAAATTAAGATTACAAACTATTCAAGAGTATCGCAGACTAACTGGGAATTTTCTGATTTATATAACTATTTAACTTATGGTATATTAACATTGAACGTTTTCACGGTCGCTTTTAATAAAATTAGACGGCAAGTTTCATTACCAAAAATATATCGAAGGGCGAAGGAAATCATATTGTACTAGAGGCAGAGAGAATTCTCTTTATTAATAATTTGAAGAATATATTACAACGATGTTTCTTTCTGTCATTAACTAGCGTGTAAATTATCATTTAATCGCTTAATCAAGTTATATTACTGAATGTATTATATGTATGTATAAAGTATAAATCTCGACACATTAAGGTAACGATCATAATATAACTATAGCTATATACTATATAAGCAGTTTGTAGTAAATACATAAACTGTTTTACATCGGTTACACTCTATTTATTTTCTTAACTAGTTTAAGTAAAAACCTATTGTTTGAATAGATTTTAATTTTCTTATATATTATAGGAGTAAGAAATTAAAATCTTTATTTTCACCAACTGAATCGATCACGATATATTATATTATAGCTTCACGCCGTATCTCCGCACTCAGCAGAGTAGGCAGAGGGACCCTAGTGTTAAAACACTCCGTTTCGGTGATATGTTAAGTGGCAGAACTTAGCGCCGCGCTCTGCCTGGACACTAGAGCAAAGAAAATGGAAATATAATAAATATTTCCACTCCTCGAGTGTGAATCGAACCCGCAATCAATCTCTTTACAATCACGCTTTGTGTCTCTGCGCTCCGACTATATATTAAATAAGTATTTTAAAGATATTTTAATGTATCACCTCGCATACTCATTTAATAGGAATTTTAGAGTCATTACAAGATTAAATTTATATTATGAAATTATAAAAAAATATATATTTCAGTATATTATATTAGTATATACTTTCTATATCTATCTCTATCTCGGTATAGAGATGCCCATTATTATATATTACTCACGTTAAGTTTCCATATCTGTCTAGGCTGTCTAGAAAAGATCTTTGTTTAGCGATAAGACGCCATGTGTTTGAACTCACATATTTTTCTGTTGTTTTTTTAATATAATTGACAGTTGTGTAAAACAGAATATAAATAAATAAATTAATTGAATGTCATTGTATTATATAACTTGTCAGTTTTGTCATATTTTAAAAGATATTACGAGCTGAATGATAGAAATCAATATCATTTTTATCTAACTGGAACAAGGTTAAACTACTATATTAAAAAAATAATAAGAAAAAATAACCAAAAGGATTTGAATCTATAACCATCGCGGACAGACTAAATTAACAACAAATGAACAAAAGACACCTGTTGTACGTGGACCTTGTAAAATCGTATCCCAAGAGCCCGTAGCGCGTAGCTGCGTAGCAAAGACCATGTAAATGCTGATTTATATATAATTTATTATATTTAATAAATTATATATGGGGCCAGTCGTGGCGCAGTGGTACAAGCTTGTGAAAACGACTGGTTGTGGGTTCGATTCCCACTCGAAGAGTGGAAATATTTAATATTTTTCCTTTTTTCACTCTGGTGTTGAGGCAAAGCGCGGCGTTAAGTTCCGCCACTTAACACACAATGTCTCCAAAATGGGCGGAAAGTGGGGAACGGAGTGTTTTAACACTAAGTTCCCTTTGCCTACAATACTGTGTACGGGATACAGCGTGAAGCAATTTTTTTTTTATATTAAATATGATTCTTTAAAAAACTATTTAAACATACAAATGGGACTATTTTTGCAATAGTACTGGTAATTAGGTCAAATATGTCACTTGTTCCATTTAATTACATTAAAATTCTTTCCGCAATAGATTTATTCACTCATCTTAAAATATTAGGTTTGCGTGCTCACGAGGCTTGGTATTGATGGTGGTAATTACCTGGATTTACAGCCGAGGTGTTCCATTTTGTTAATAAGCGTTGTGTGTCATTCTTAGTAGTTTGGTGTTATAACTATTAACAATATTTCTCCTATATTCGTTTGTATATAAGACAGTGAAAGAATAATGTATGTATGTATTTTAGTTTTTCTACTAAATTTGATTCGATTTTGATGTTTTTTTATATTATAGAGCTTAAAGATACCACAACTTTCACAGTCATTCCCTTGTTGATGTTCCTTGCATCGAAGAAACTTGTTATAAGCTCGCTTACAGTTATTAAGTGTTTTGTTTAATAACTCGTATGTTTACTCTTAAGGAACTTCGGTAAACCAAAAGAAAACCAAGCAGCTTCACGCTTTTCCCACATCGCAGGATAGACTAAAAGATAAGCTAGTCAAACTTAAAGAAATACTTTGATCTGTTGTATCCGTCAAAATTTAATACGTTGCCCGTTTACTAAAACTAACTGTGCACTAAAGTTCCACTCTGTTGGTCTTCTGGAAGTGAGATAGGTTTTCTTATAGAAAAATATATGATGTATACCTTAGTTAGTCAGTTGATAAAATAACAAATTTTGGACAATAATTACTTAAGTACTTATTTATTAAGTGTAAATTTTGTTTCTAAAATTTTGAATTTTAGTTAATTTAAGCATTTCTAACATACAAATCTAATTTTATTTTTAGCTTTACGCTGTATCCCGCACACAGAAGGGTAGGCAGAGGGAATCTAATGTTAAGACACTCCGTTCTCCGAAGAAAAAGGAAATATTAAATATTTCCACTCCTCGGGTGGGAATCGAACCCACAACCAATCGCTTTACAGGCACACTTTGTGCCACTGCGCGGCGACTGGCCCCAACCAAATTTTATATTTTTTATGTATAAAATTCCAAATTGGCACAAAATATTTCGTCAGCGCCCTTCCCTTAACTTGTCTCGACAAGCTGTCGTGTGTCCAGACATTTTACCTCAGTAAAACCATTGATTTAAAAATATATAAAAAAATATTTCTTACTTATGACTACATGATAGTTAGAAATATATCAATCAAATAGACATTATAGGTAGGTATTCGTTCACGATACGGTAGCACTTATTACAAATCGATACTGATTTCTGTAAACTTTTGTACGAAGGTGACATATCTAATACAGTTTGTAGTTAATCGTTATAGTCAAATTTTACCATATTGGCAAAACTAATTTGTTTTATTTTTATTTTCTCTATCCAAGAGAGAATTTATTGTTAGGGCATTCCGTTCTATATTTTCCGCCCAACAGCGAGATATTGCTTGTTGAGTGGCCTTTTTTTTCGCTGAGAAATGCTTTTACGCGGACCAACCAACCTTACGCAAGACAGGCAGAACTGTCCTGCGAACGGATGATACTGCGGGACTCACCAATGAGCCTTACACTACCCACTAAAACCCAGCGGAGACCCTCTCTACCATCGTGAGACGTCGCAAGCTTTTTCTTACGTACCAGAACGGAAAAATTAAATTAATTATTAATTAATTAAAGCGTATAGAAATTTCGACGCAGCGGATAGTAGAACGCATGGCTCAGTGGTGAGAATGCCTGAATGGTATTCAGGAGGCGCGGGTTCGAATCCCGCTGCGCTCAAATTTTTATACGTTTTATTTAAATGTCTTTTTCAATTTTCCTAAGTGTGCAATAACACTTTAAAAATGTTTAAAAGGAAAAAAAATAATATAAATATAATCTTTTTCTCGAGTTGAAATCGAACCTATATGTACAATCAATTGTGTTTATTGTCAAACACCGTCGTTACCACGTTACCACGACCTTAGCTATACTGGTTTTTTATTATTATTTTTTTTTTAGCTTCACGCTGACTACCCCGCAAGGGATTTGCGGGGTAGTCAGAGAGAATGGAACGCCAAACGCTCTCTGACTACTGTTTTTCCGCTTTTTTAATAAACTATATAATGTTATGCATGCTTAGTTAGCCTATAGTGAGGTATACAATTACTACAATATCTAGATATTTTAATTATAGAAAAGTGCTGTTCAATATGTTAAATTATTGCATATAACGTTAGTTTCCTATTTAATTAAATAAAAAAACAAACCTAAAAATTAAAAGTTGACATATTTCATTATTCACCACATCTACGAGTATGTCTCATCTCATACCAATTTTTCCCTTTTTTGCAAATTTTTTACAGGATTTGGGTATACGTATAAACTGCAGTGGTGAAGTAAGAATTTCTTGTAGAGGTAAGGCATTAAAAACAATTAGTAAAATTCTTTTTTCGACACCTGGAAGAATAATTTACAAAATGTAAGCCGGAATCGTGTTCACACTTTGCCACTGAGAAACTATTAATGTACTCTGAATATTCTTTTCGTGAATGTACCCTTTACCTTCCGAAAGCTATTTACTGGAACTGGTTTTAAAATAGAAATATCTTTTAATCTCTGGGGGGATGGGTTAAAGGTACCAGTCCCCTCCGCTGCTGGGTAGTCCCTCCGTAAAAAGCGGGTAACCAAGTAAAATTGTGGTAGGAGTATCGTTCTCCGACTGGCTCGCGACCACTATCGTATCAAAAACAAATCGCCAGACATCTAATGATGTATTCCGATATAATGATATGTAGGCCATAGACCTTCCTATTCCCACCCTTCTTTTCCTTCACCCTCAACGCCGGCAACACATCCACAACTCATCTAATGCTGCATATATCTCTATGAGAAGGCAACCACTTACCATCAGGTGGTCCTTCTGCTCATTTGCCTCCATTATGCAATAATAAAAAATAGGTAAAACGAATCTGTCTTAATTATATATATTCTTTATTGCACGAAACAAACAAGGTAATTACAAAACTTAACTAATGTTAGCAAAAGGTGGACTTATCTCATAATGAGATCTCTTCCAGCCAACCTGTGGAAGTGGGTAAAAACAACAAATCGCGGGAAGACAAAACTGTGCAATATACGTATAAAATAGAAATATTAACATTCAAAAAATATATATTTAGATTCATCTACACATACTTAAATACACGTAATATACATACCTAAATAAATACATACATACATACATACATACATACATACATACATACATACATACATACATACATACAATCATACATACATACATACAATCATACATACATACATACAATCATACATACATACATACATACATACATACATATACCTGAATACAACTATCATATAATACTATTTGTACATAATAAATATACACGAGTATAGAGACTTTAATGTTAGGTGCTGACGATTTTATCTTTTAGATATTTTTTCAATGAAGTCTTAAATAATTTAATTGACGAGCTTTTCTGGATGTGCTTGGGGAGCTTATTCCAAAGTTGTGCGGCATATATGGAAAAGGAGTTTTGGAGGAATTTTGTATTGCTTCTTGGAATGTCAAGCATTGGCATGACACAAGACCTCCTTGAGCGTGTGGGAGGTGGAAGGATGTTAAAGCGGCAACGGAGATAGGAGGGGAAATGTTGATAATTGATTATTTTAAAAAGGAAAGAAAGGATGTGCATATCACGGCGAAGACGGATAGGGAGCCAATTTAACTGAGCTCGATATTGGGATACGTGGTCATACTTACGTAGATTGTAAATAAAGCGTATGGCGAGGTTTTGAAGACGCTCTAATTTATTTAGTTGCTCCTCGGTCGCATCCAAATAGCAGACGTCGGCATAGTCGAGAATGGGCATGAGAAGACATTGCGCAAGCATAATTCTGGTTTTATGAGGAAGGAAGTATTGGAGACGCTTAAGAGAATGAAATGAGGAGTGCATGCGTTTACTGAGATGGTTAATGTGGGCTGTCCAAGTCATGTTGCTGTCAATAGTCAGACCTAAATTTTTTACTCTGTCGTGATATGGGATTTCAATTCCAGAGTAAAGGATCTTAGGTACTGTTTCCCAATTTATTTTACTACTAAGTCTGGAACTGCAGATTATAATGGCTTGCGATTTTTTTGGATTTACTAAAAGGCCAAAAGATTCAGCCCAACTTTGGATCGCAGCTAGGTCTTCATTTAATGTCGTAATGGTCTCGGATAATTCATTTAAATGACCATGTCGATACAACTGCAAATCATCTGCATACAGATGGTAGGGAGAAGAAATGACTTTTGAGATATTGTTAATAAAAACCGAAAAAAGAAGTGGAGAGAGAACGCCGCCTTGTGGAACACCAGCACTGAGTTCCAGCCAAGTCGATGTATTATCGTTGGCCCTCACACATTGCTGGCGACCGAAGAGATAAGAGTGAAACCAGTTTACAACTGTGGAAGGGATGTTAACTGCACGAAGAGAAGCAAGAAGTATATCAAAGTCGACTGAATTAAAAGCACTGCTGAAATCCAGTAGTACCATTGCAGTTGCCTTGGTGTTATCCATGGCAGACCGAATGTCCTCCGTAATATTCAGCAGCGCAGTAACAGTGCTGTGGTGAGGGCGGAATCCGGACCGGTAGGCATATAGTAAGTTGTTATAAGAAAGAAAGGAGTGGAGTTGATTATAGACAATGGTTTCAAGGACTTTGGATAGGATAGGGAGAATGGATATGGGGCGATAATCAGTGACAGCGGTAGGATTAGAGATTTTAGGTAACGGTCTTCGGTAGGTAATTGTCTTCGCAAGGATGTATCTTGTTTTTTGTTTTGGCTCTGTCACGCTTAGCCATACATCGTCTAATAGTTGGAGTTAACCAGGGAGCGGGTGCATGTTTCATACGTACTGGTCTTACTGGGGCATGAATATCGTAAATATTTATCAGTTGAGTTGTTAAAGTATGTACCATGTCATCAATATTCGTTAATGACAATATGGGAGACCAGTCGATGTTCCTCAAATCCTCCCTAGAACGCTTTAGGTCCATATGCTTAAAATTGCGCTGAAGAAATATTTTGCCTCTGTCCTTGGGAGGGCGTATTTTCTATGAAAGAAAGATGAGATCGTGAAAAGAGAAAGGGGCTGTTACTTGGCCGTGAGAAATAACAGAATTGGGGTCAGAGACAGAGATGATATCAATTAGGGAAGGTCTACAGTTAGGAAAGAAATGGGTTGGGGAAGACATAGGTAAGATATGCAAATTGTAGGACTCATTTAGCGCCTTTAGAAGATTACTTCTAGAATCATTTTTTAACAGACACGTGTTTAGATCACTCATGCAGATTATGTGCTCATACTGAGTGCATAGATTTTCTAGAATATCTTCCAGTGCACTAAAATAGTTAATTTTGTCGTTCGGGGGAATATAACACTCCCAGAAGAACTTTTTTATGACGTATGTCTATTTCTAAGAAAAGATATTCAAGGGTTCCTACAGGACAGTTAAGGGAACAAGTGACGACCCTGGCAGGAATGTTATTCCGGAGGTAAATGCCCACGCCACCACCATTTCGCTCAGTGCGGTCGTTACGGAATAGCTGATAACCTGGAAGGGAGTAGGTATTAGATGAAAGGGATGGTTTTAACCAGGTTTCGGAGATAAAAATACAATCAACTATGCCGGAGCCAAAGGATGCGAGAAGATCAGTATAATGAGCTGGTATGCTCTGCGCGTTGATATGCACCAAGGAAAGAGAAGTAGAAGGATTACTAAAAATATTCGAAAGCTTGTCCGCAAGTGTTTCAGCGTCTGAAGAAGACGTGTGATCGCTATCAGCACTATCATAATTGCTAGATGAGCAAGAAAAAAAATCATCATCAATATTCATTATTTAGACTATATATAAAAATAATATAATATAATAAACAAATATATAAAAAAATACAAAATATGTAAATTAAATAATATAAAAATACTAAGAAAAAAAATAATAATATGTAATAAAAAATATACTAACAAAAAAAATATACTATACTAACATACACGGATTAAAATTAACACTTAAAAACCACGCGCACAAGTTGACTTTTATAGTATTTTGCACAATTATAACAAAAAAAAAAGATTTACAAAAAAACTTCTTTTACAAAAACATCAAACTATTACAACAAAAAAAAAAAAGAATAGACAAAGAGATAATTAAAAATAGCACTATGGCACAGTTACAACACTATGACAGAGTTAATACAATAATTATCTGTATGATTTGCATTCTGTGACACATATCAAATTTACAAATTAGTGGCAGATACAAAGTATAAACAAAAGTGTGTCAGTTTTTAAGTTTACTAATATATTTTACCAGAATAACTCTTTAAAAATCTAAATTTGATTAAAAAAAGAAATAAATTAATTATGATACAGATAGAATAAAAGATTTGACTTGAGATACCATAATCTGGCCATCAGGTGTGGCTCTATATATGCATATTCAAAGTTATTACCGGAAAGATAACAATTATTGATACTGTAGATATACTTATATATAAAGAACATAAATGATTTCTTTTTTTTAGCTTCATGCTGTATCTTGCAAACACCTGGGTAGGCAGAGGGAACCTAGTGTTAAGACACTCCGTTCCCCACTTTCCGCCGAATTTTGGAGGCATTGCGTATTAAGTGGCGGAGCTTAACGCCGCGCTTCACCTCGATACCAGAGCGAAGAAGATGTAAATATTATTAATTAAATGTTTCCACTCTTCGAGTGGGAGTCGAACCACTGGGAATTGTGCCACTGCGCCACAACTGGCCCCAAATGGTTTGAAATAAAACCTCATTTTTAAACTTATGAATGAATGAATCATATTGTTCCGGTTCTTCACCACACCTGTACCTTATCTTACCTATATATGTATATCTCTAGCAGATAATGTGACAAAATATCGATTACGTTCCGAATAACGTGTGTCAATAAGATAATATTTTGGGGAATTCAATAACTAAAGTATATTTGTTTAAATGGACAGTAGATAAGTGATATTTTTGATTATTGTATAAATAAAATGACTACTGGTTACCGGTTTTTACATTAGTTTCGATATTAATATAGTTAAGAGAATAATTAATTATATATCATATATAGGCCATTGTAGCGTCGTGGGACAGCGTAGGACCGTAATTGTAAAAAAAACCTAGTGTTAAGACACTATGTTCTCCATTTTCCGCCGAATTTTGGAGGCATTGCGTGTTAAGTGGCTGAAATTAACCTAATACCAGAGCGAAAAAAATGGAAATAATAAATATTTCCATCCCTCGAGTGAGAATCGAACCAACAACCATTCGGGCTTACAGGCTACTTTTTGCACTGCGTTGGTAGTGGCGCAGTGCACAGTAGGACTGTAGGACTACTAATTGCGAAAAATAAAAGAAAAGCACTGGCAATTGCGGCTTAGAGTCACAGTTTCTGATTAAATGCATGATAGTTAAGGAACGATTATATTGAAATCATACAATTCTCCGCTCTGGAGACAAGACAAAACGCGGCATTAAATTTATCTAACCCACATGCAATGTCTAGCGGGGAGGAAGTATAGCCCAGTTTGTCTACCCTACTGGAAAATTGTGAGCCTGAAAAAAAAGAAAAAAGTCATACTCACTGCTAACAACATTTTTTTTAGCTTAACGCTGTATCCCGCACACGGCAGTGTATGCAGAGGGAACCTAGTGTTAAGACACTCTATTCCCCACCTTCCGCCGAATTTTGGAGGCATTATTGGTGTTACGTGGCGGAACTTAGTGGGTATCGAACCCACAACCAGTCGTTTACAGTCACACGCTTGGGCCACTGCGCCACGACAGACCCCTAACAACAAAAATAAGTTGTAATAAAGAGTATAAGAATTTCGACGCAGCTTGTAGAACGGATGGCTCACCGGTGAAAGCGGAAAGCTGGACGGTATTCAGGACACCCGGGTTCGAATCCCGCTGCGTTCAAATTTTTATTCCTTTTTTAAATATATTTTTCAATTTTCCTAAGTGTAAGGAATAACACTTTAAAAATGTTTAAAAGGTTTAGAAATAAAAGGTAAAGCATAATGACAATCGACGCAAAATTACGGATTTGCACAATAGATAAGTATTAACTATTGAAAATAAAAATCCTTCGTCTCTTCTCATTGGTCCGACATCGTCACTAGGCCCGCTATTATAAGTATTGTTAAGAAAATTTCATAGCCTTGCAAACTATCAAATCAATACCCGTGGCCTATTATGGATAACTAGATGAAAGTTTTTCTATGGAGCGGATTGAAAAAACCTTTTAACGTTGAATTGTAAAAATATATCACGTATTAAATATTACTATTGAAATAACTTTGAATACAGTTATTTTAATGAAAACTGGAAACTGTTTTAAACAAGCAATTTTTTTTATATTTTTCGAAGTGGATATAAATTGAATACAATGTGGAATAAAATAAAATGAAATATATATTTTCTAAACTAAACAAGCAAATGAATAACACACTTCATTCATTATATTTTGTTTAACTAACGTATTAAGTACCAAGAACAAAAGCGAGGTTGATCTGAATAATTGAGTGGAAGAGTGGACTCGTATTCGGTCACATACAAATGTCACTATTTGATTTAGCGTTGACGAAATGTATCAATATATAATAATATTTGTAAAGACATACTAGTAATTCAGTAATGATTTGAATTTTAGGGACCAGTCGTGGCCCAGTGGCACAAGCGTGAGACTGTAAACGACTGGTTGTGGGTTCGATTCCCACTCGAGAGGTGGTATTTAATATTTCCATTTTCTTCGCTCTGATGTCGAGGCAAAACGCGGCGTTAAGTTCCGCCACTTAACACGCAATGCCCCCGAATTCTGCGGAAAGTGGGGAACGGAGTGTCTTAACACTAGGTTCCCTCTGCCTACCCTGCTGTGTGCGGGATACATCGTGAAGCTATATAATAATATTTGTAAAGACATACTAGTAATTCAGTAATGATTTGAATTTTAAAATATCGAAGGTCGGGAGTTCGTATTCTACTTAATAGTGGCAGCTTTACACTTTTTCCCCGCATAGTGATATGGGAAACGTAAACAAAATATACTTTTAAGACACTCCGTTCTCCTTTTCCCGCCTGAATTTAAGACATTTCATGTTGAGCCACGGGACTACATTAAGTGCCACGCTGTCTCACCAGAGTGAAAATGACAATCCATACTTATATTATAAATGCGAATCATGCTTTCACGAATGCCTGTCTTCTGTCATGCTTTCACGACTAATCTACCGGTCCGATTCGGATAAAATTTAAAAAAAAATAGTAAAAATCACTGAGTCAAAACATAGGCTAATAATTTTTCTAAAATTAACCTCCAAAGGGTTGAAATAGTGGATGAACCTTATGAGGAATCTACACCGCTTGACAGATTGTAACAAATTTTGGCATAAACATGGTTCATAATCTAAGGTTTTAACCTTAGATTATCTATAGGCTACGTTTTTTTTTTTAAAAATCATATCCGACTGTTGCAATATAACGAAACAGCTATGTAGTTCACGCGGCGAAGCCGCATCCTCCCCGCATATCTCCTATCTCAAATCCTATCTAAAACGATGTCCCGGTGAGTCATGATGGTCAATTGTGCTAAATACATATACATCTGATATTCAAATAAATAATAAAGTAAGAATTATTTCATGACCAATACAGTAAAAATGCATTAATATTAAAACAAATTAGACTGTAATAGAGTGGATAGAGATGCTTTACAGATTATAAATACGCGGTGTTTTAATTATATTTGGATGATCGTAACAAAATAATTAAAGAAATAAATAAATAAAAAAATATAATGTAAACCAACAATACATGAAGTACTTAGCTAATTATACAAATATGATTTTTTTTTTTATTATAAAGGTATAAGTAACACAGTACAATGCGCTCTTCATATTATGTAGAAGCAACTACTCCACATTATTTTTCTTTAGTTATTTGTTGTTTTAAATTCTTTAGTTTTTTTTATTTGTACATTTCAAAAATATTTTTTAAGGCAGAATTATTTTAATAAAAAAGAATCATTCATTTTTAAGACAGAATTATTTTAATTAAAAAAAATATATATTTTTATTTTTCGTCACTTTAAAAATAGCAGATAAGCAATTTGGATAGTTGTACCAAAATATTATTTCTTATGTTTTACTTACTGAAAATTAAAACTACCCCAATAATGACAATTTTTTTTTTTCATAACTGCTATAAAATAATGTGAGTAAAAGTGATAAATAACACTGACAAAAGTTGTTAGTCAGATTTGATCAGAGGTTTTGAAATGCGGCGGACACGGAGTTCCGAGGAGTGGGAAAGAAAAAAGAACTCTTTGGTCCGTGGTTTATTTGAAGATATATCTAGTAAGTTTCATTAAGTTTAACGTAACCTCTAGCTAAAAGTGTCTGATTGAGTCGCATAATCACAGTTGGTTGTGGGTTCAATTCCTCCTTGGGGAAAGATCAGATTTTGCTTCTTTAATTTCTCCCTTCTGTTGAAAGACCCAAAGGATGGCGCTAAGTTCCGCCACTGGGATCTTTTCGATTACCGTGTCATGTATGAAGCAGCGTGAGCTCAATTTATTAAAATCTATTTTACATTTCTATTTCAACCCTCTAGGAGTATTTATTTTTCAAAATAGCCTATGTTTGGCCTTGTTTTCAACTATTTTCATTCCAAATTTCATGCAATTTGGGCCGGTGGATTAGCTGTTAAAGTGACAGACAGATAGACTCCCATTTATAATATAACTATGGATACATGTAAAACTCTTTTTTACTCTCAATTTCGTTATGTATTACCTTTTTAAAAGTATTTGTTCGTGAATTACCTTAACAAATAACATGATTATATTATTTACATTTATTTGATAATACATTTATTTGGATTGGGTAAAACATATGCTTTTTTACATTACTTATACGTCGACCGCGCGACATCGGTCAGTGAGATTGAATGGTTTCTAAGAGGTGCGGGTCCGAATCCCGTTGTGTCCTAACTTTTATACGTTTTATGAAAAGCTTTAACAACTCTTCATATACAATAGCTTCACGCTGTATCCCGCACACAGCAGGGTAGGCAGAGAGAACCTAGTGTTAAGACACTCTGTTCCCGACTTTCCGCCGAATTCTGGAGGCATTGCGTGTTAAGTGGCGGAAACTATTGCCGCACTTTGCCTCGACACCAGAACGAAGTAAATGGAAATATTAAACATGTCCGCTCCTCGAGCGGGAATCGAACTCACAACCAGTCGCTTTACAGTCACACTTTGTGCCTATGCGCCACGACTGGCCCATGCTTTCTCAAAAATATTTTCAATTTCCTAAGTGTGTGAATAACACTTTAAAATGTTAAAAGTATATGACCTAAGGTTTCATTCCTATATTATACAAATTTTAAATGCGCCTACATTTTTATCGGTTTTATTATGAACAACTTACAATAAATTTGAAATGACGCGTTGTTTATTTAACGTGTTTGTTTATCACATATTTTTATGTACGTACGTGTTAAATTTTAAATTAATTTATACAGCACCATCATCAGAAGAAAAAGAAAATGAATCTGGATTATCATCGTTTGATAACGATTTTAGACCCAACAGTCCTCTACCAGACCTGGTTATTGAAAAAGAACCGAAGAAATGCAACCTCTCCGATGAACCTGAGGAGTTCTACGAAAACTTGGCCAGAGAAATGAGACGGCTCTATAAAAGAGATCATTACACAAGGTCAGATTCCACTATTAGTTTAGATTCTCTTAAAAGTTTTGAAGAAAGAGAATATGCAGAAACTGTTAAAATTGGCACTGAGGATAATTCTTTTACAGGGCAATTAGAACAAGAAATAGGTATTGTAAATGAAAGTGACATATATGAACACGAAGAAAGAGGGCGTGTTTGTAATATAAGAAATGATTATATAGTTGAAGAGCCTCACTTGTCTAGCGCTGACAAAGATAGTTCTGACTCCTCTGATAATAATTTTTATTCTCAACAAATTGATATTCAAGCTGAGGTTTACTCATATAAAGATAAAGAATTATATGAAGATCTTGTACATATCGAAAAATGTCAAAGAACAACTGGTGTCAAGGATGCTATAGAATTGACCAGTGAGCGCTATGTTAAAAATATAATTCCAGCTCAAGTTTATACTAAATCAGTTGATAAATGTGATAAATCTGTTGGGGAAAAATCTGATGAAGCTCCTAAGGGGAGTACATCAAGTTTAGATATTGAAAGAGGTGAGATTGATGTACATACAGAAGAAAGTAAAGAAGACGAAGCGGAAGAAGAGGAAGAGAGGACGGATCTTGCAATAAATAGTGGTATGTTACAAACTAATTAGTCACAATATAGTTACAATAGAGTAGAAAATGGTAAATTCTGATATAATTCAAATTCCTATTAAAATATACAACACTAAGTAACACTAATGAAATATAAAATTCGTGTACAATAAATAAAATTTATTTTTGCATGTGCAAAATTCCGCTTTTCGAGTATTAACTTTGAATTTATATCATATTTAAAGAAAATGAAACAATAGCTATCATATCATTTATTTATAAACAATACAAATGTAATAAATACTAATACTTGTACTTAAAATATTTATAAAATGGGTTTTCTTTTTTTTAATAATTTTTAGATGCAAGCCGAAGTAGCGTAAAAGAGGACAGGAAGTTGTCGCGTCAATTGTCACCAGAAATTATCAGACGACTTCATCAACATGATTCATTAGATTCTTTAGAGCATGAAATATCCAAATCAGATTCCGATGGTTCAGTTAATAAAACTATAGATATTCACCCTATGGAGATAGAAGAAGCTGTTATCTCATATGGACCCAAAGAAGCAAATGATGACTCGGATCGTTTGAATACTTTTTTAAGCACTTCCACGCCAAAGTCAAATAGAAAATCAAAAATTGTTAGAAAGAAATATAGGAAACGATTGACATCTTATTCTTCGTCGATTGTTAGCTGCAGGAGTGCATGCGTCCAGGCCTCGTTTTCTGATGACGATCAACATTGGCCGGAGTTTTGGAATCAGTTATTTGTAGGAAAGCCAACTTTTTATAATCTTTGCTCTTGCGACAATCATGTTTGTACGTAGTTTTTTTTTTAAGAAAATTATGTTTTTTGTTTTGAAATTATTTCTACATTGTGTAGTTTTTTTTCGATATATTTTATTTTATTTGATTTAGATTAAAAATAAATTATTTATCTAATACATGATTTGGATTTTACTTATTTTCATATGAAGATTAAACAATGGTTGGGAATTGAATGAATTTAAATTATTAATATATAATTTTTTTTCATATATTAATATTTATAATAATTATCGTGGCCAGTCGTGGCCCAGTGACACAAGCGTGTGACTGTAAACGACTGGTTGTGGGTTCGATTCCCACTCGAGGAGTGGAAATATTTAATATTTCCATTTTCTTCGCTCTGGTGCCGAGGTAAAGCGCGGCGTTAAGTTCCGCCACTTAACACGCAATGTCTCTGAGTTCGGCGGAAAGTGGAGAACGGAGTGTTTTAACACTAGGTTCCCTCTGTCTACCCTGCTGTGTGCGGGATACAGCGTGAAGCTATAGAAAATAAAAAAAAATATATAATGATTATAACAATAAATTATTAATATTAATTATAATATTTAAATTATTTTCATTTTCACGCGCTGCATATGGCAAAACGACGCTTTGAGTTTTGTTATTCAACACTCAATGTCACCGAATCTGGCGGGAAGTGGAGAACGGAGTATTAAGACACTAGACTCTGTGGGATATTTATTGTGTAAACTTAAAGACTCTTATATCTCACAAAGTTCATATTATAATTATCAATTGTTAACATTCATTTCATTCTTATATTATTCAAACAATTTTCCTTAATAATTACATTCCTAATAATGTAGTTTGCTGGCTAGTTTCCCGTCTCGCTGCATTCATTGTTTAATTATTATTATTATTTGAGGCCATCGTGGCGCAGTAGTACAACGTCTGACTTTGAACATGATGGGTTGTGGGTTCGTTCCCCATATGGAAAAATTATTATATTCTCTACACCGTGAAACGATTGTATTTAAATTATTTTGCTTGAGTTCCACCATTAAACAAAACGACGAACGGGGTGTGTTGACACTAGGTTCTCTCTGCCTACCCTGCTTATAGTAAAAAGCGTGAACCAGCTCGCGTCCACCCCTCTTTCCCTACTCCCACCATCCCAATCCTTCTTCCCTCCTTTCCTCCATCCCCCTTAAGGTCGGCAACGCATCCACAACCTTTCTAATCTTGTGGATGTCCATGGGCGAAGGTAAATTACCTTCTTCAATAAAAAAAAAAAACAATAAAAAAATAAAAATGAAGCTTACATAACTTTTCATTTTTTATAGTTTAACATATTATATTAAAGATAGCATATTAAAATACATTTTCTGTTTTTCCTTTTAATTGTTGCTTAGTTCTGCGAAACAAGCAAATATCATGATAATTTATTTTTATCATACTTTTTTTTTAGCGTCACTCTGTATCCCGCTCACAGCAGGGTAGGCAGAGGGAACCTAGTGTTAAGACACTCCGTTCCCCACGCACCGCCAAATTCGGAGGCTTGCGTGTTAAGTGGCGGAACGTAACGCCTCGCTTTACCTCGACACCAGAGCGAAGAAAATGGAAATATAATTTCCACTCCTCGAGTAGGTATCGAACCCACAACCAGTCGTTTACAGTCACGCGCTTGTGCCACTGGGCCACGACTGGCCACAAAGCCAATCAGTCAGTTTTAGTTCTTAAGGAATTATAAGGAATCTATAATTCCTTAAGAACAATTTTCGATAACTAAAACTATACAAATCTATTTCGGTCTATGACAATCTAGTCATAAAATATACGAGTTCTAGACCCAAATGACCTCTCTCGTTAACTGTTAATTAATTATAACAGGTAATCAACGATTTTATTTACTGTGCACCGCTCGCGCCTGTCTGCGACCTCCGATACATCGTCTCAGATTGATCTTTATGCGCCTTTTAATTATTACTTTAACTGTGCTGCTTAGATTACTTTGGAGCAGGGCTTCTTAAACTATGGGCCGCGGCCCTAAATGGGGTCGCACAGCAAAATTCTGGGGTCGAGAGATTATAATGTCAAATATTTATATATACCATTTTATTTTTCTTTTATATTTGTATGTATCTTTTTTCTTTTATATTTGTATGGGGTCGTCAAGAAACTCGCAATCATGAATGTGGTTTAAGAAGCTCTGGCTTAGAGGCAACGTTTGGTATTAACTGCGATGGTTGTGGGTTTGGTTTTCATTCGGGAAGTGATTATATTTTATCTTCATTTCTTTTCTCTGGTACTTAAGACAAAGCGCAGCATCACGGATTCCATCACTTAACACACAATGTACGAGACATTTTGAAGAAAAACGGGAGAACGGAGTGTCGTGACACTAGTTACTCTCTGACTACTACGCAATGCGGGAAAAAGCTTAAAGCTGTTTAGGGACCTGGTTCTATTTGAGTCCAGTAACTATATGTTATTAATTAAATGAAAGTCAGGCTCCACATGCAAAAACACTATATTTCTCAAGGTTACAATTATCTTACATACAAGACTACATACAATACATACATAATTGTTATTATTACTTTGTTTTTTTTTAATATGTGGCCAGTCGTGGCCCAGTGGCACAAGCGTGTGACTGTAAACGATTGGTTGTGGGTTCGATTCCCACTCGAGGAGTGGAAATTATATTTCCATTTTCTTCGCTCTGGTGTCGAGGTAAAGCGCGGCGTTAAGTTCCGCCACTTAACACGCAAGCCTCCGAATTCGGCAGAAAGTGGGGAACGGAGTGTCTTAATCTTAATATCTATTTTAATATCTTTAATCTTATTATCTAGTGAAGATGTCCATCACTGACCAAGTGTAAGTATATTTTTTTATTAAAGTTTGTTTAGTTTAGTTAGTATTACACTGGACTAATGTTACAATAATTTAAAAGGTGGGAATTGATTCGTTGACACTTAACGCTTACGCAGCTATGTACGTGCATTTACGTACTATGGTGCGTATGCGTGTGTGTCATTCACCATTCTTCCCCTAACAAAAACAATAAAAAAATAACATGTGTCCCTACAGCTGCTTTTTTTGTTGTTCCACTGCCTTTGAATTTTTAATTATGTATATTTTATTGTATACCGTCATGGCGCGGAATGCAAGTTCGCATATCAATGAGTTCCGTTCGGAAAAATCACCGCTTAGAGGAAAAATGGACATCAAAGATGTATCTATGATTATAATCAATGGGTGATAATTGTATTTTACTTGAAATCCATACTTATATTATAAATGCGAAAGTCAGTGTGTTTGACTGTCACGCTTTCACGGCTAATCTACCGGTCCGATTTGGATGAAATTTAGAATGAAAGTAGTAAAAGTAACTGGATCTAACATAGGCTACTTATTTTTTCAAAAATCAACCTCTAAAGGAAACCTCTATTTCAACAAATAGGGGATGAAAGTTTATATGAAAAATCTAAATCACTTGACCAATTGTAATGAATTTTGGCATAAATATAGTTGATAATCTAAGCTTAAATATAGGCTACTTTATTTTTTAAAAATGTACCCCCGAGGGTTGCAATATAAAGACATAGTTCACTCAGCGAAGCCGCGAGCGGGCCGCTAGTTGGTAATATATCCTTTTTATTACGAGCTTCTCATTAACTTGCAACGTATGCAGTGTTGGGCAAAAATTAATTGCAATTAACAATTAAATATTAAAAATTCATTATTTCTTTGTGAGGAAATCACATAAAAATCTCAATTATCTGAAAATTAATAAGTTCTTAATGTTTACACTACAATTAACAATGAATTAATTGGTTGTTGATAGTCGTAAAAACAAATCATTAATTGATTTAAAAAAACCAAAGTTATTTCTTAATTTTTGTTGCATTTCCGTTTCTTTATTTTGTAGTTAATATATACGTAAGAAGTAAGAATAAATATTTCTTTCTCTTTTTAAAGCTTATAAAAAAAAAAAACGTGTAGCTTATACCTATATATAAATTGCCTGTATATTTGTTTGTACAGAAAGTAAAGTCAGAAATGGCTTAAATTTGACTCTCGACCTAGGAAATATGTATCTGAGCAGTGAAAAAATAAGTTCTTTCCTAATCCGATGATTGTATTATTTTTCTTTTTTTTTTAGCTTCACGCTGTATCCCGCACACAGCAGGGTAGGCAGAGGAAACCTAGTGTTAAGACACTCCGTTCCCCACTTTCCGCCGAATTCGGAAGCTTTGCCTGTTAAGTGGCGGAACTTACCGCCGCGCTTTACCTCAGCACCAGAGCGAAGAAAATGGAAATATTAAATATTTCCACTCCTCGAGTGGGAATCGAACCCACAACCAGTCGTTTACAGTCACACGCTTGTGCCACTGGGCCACGACTGGCCACATGATTGTATTATTTTTCTTAATTGTTTTTAACTTAATTAACAAATTTAATGTGCTCTTTCTAAGAAATATATATTTTCTTCATATTTCTTAAGGGTTGCTTATTACTAAGTTACTTCTTTCTTTTAATACAAACGTTATTCAAATATAGACAGTGTATTTAATTAATAATTCGAGGCCAGTCGTGGCGCAGAGACACAGACGTGTGACTGTAAAGCGACTGGTTGTGGGTTTGATTCCCACTCGAGAAATAGAAATATTTAATATTTTCCTTTTCTTCACTCTGGTTCTCTCGGTTCTGCAAAGCGCGGCGTTAAGTTCCACCACTTAACACGCAATGTCTCCAAACTACGGAGGAAAGCAAGGAACGGAGTGTCTTAACACTAAGTTCCCTTTGCCTACAATACTATGTGCGGAATATAGCGTCAAGCTAAAACATAAAAGAATTAATTACAAGGAAGAAGAGGTCGATAGTTTCCTACATTGTGACGTAACAAAATGTTATTTAACGAGCTGATGAATTTCGCTCCTAATAACCGTTTAATTAT
Source organism: Dryas iulia moderata (assembly GCA_019049465.1). Taxonomy (NCBI): domain Eukaryota; kingdom Metazoa; phylum Arthropoda; class Insecta; order Lepidoptera; family Nymphalidae; genus Dryas; species Dryas iulia. Next base: position 10,785,423 of record CM032419.1, on the reverse strand, counting down.
CACACCTATTTCCACACGAAGGTCGCTTGTCTATCGAATTATATAAATGTTAGTTACGTAAATTATTTTTTTTAGCTTCACGCTACATCCCGCACACAGCAGGGTAGGCAGAGGGAACCTAGTGTTAGGACACTCCGTTCCCCGCTTTTCGCCGAATTTTGGAGGGATTGCGCGTAAAGTGGCGGAACTTAACGTAGCGCTTTGCCTTGAACACCAGAGGGAAGAAAATGGAAATACTAAATATTTCCACTCCTCGATTGGGAATCGAACCCACAATCAGTCGCTTTACAGTCACGACTGGCTCCACGTTACGTAAATTAAATCAAATAATCACAGGCTACTGTCAAATGAGCGTTTGCAATCTTTTTTCCGTGTAAAGATTTTAAAGGCAAAAACGTTTTTCGATTTCTGACATTATAAATAGTTTAGAGGCCTGTCATGGAGCAGAAGCGCAAAGTGTGACTGTAACATAATCAATTGGGGATTCGATATCCACTCAAGGAGTGGAAATACTTAATATTTCCATTTTTTCGCTCTGGTGTCGGGAAGGTGCGACGTTAAGTTCCGCCACTTAACACGCATTGGCTTCAGAATTCGGCGGAAAATGGGAAACGGAGTGTCTTTACACTAAATTGTCTCTCACTGCCCTACTTTGAGCGGGATATTGGGCTATAAAAAGTTTAAAAAAGATTTAGAAATGTTAATGGAACACACTTACAATTATTTTCTCATTATCTTAGCCATCCTGGCAAGGGCATCAGGGACACAAGCGTTCTATCCATGTGGGGCTGAGGGCAGGGCTTATGACGTAACAATATTTGGTCTGCACACAAGTTCACTTAGTTACGCAGTAGTTTAGTATCGTCGCATAACTTTAATAAAGCAAAAAAATAATCGATGATAGTTTCTCGATTATAATTATCTCTATGTTAACACTCCGATTCTCACTTGGTATATTTTAAAGTGACCGCAATTGTATGATATATATATATTTATTATTTACATCATTCTATATACCCCCTCCCTCTATATAACTTTCTAAATCTCCTAATCTAAGGGTTGTATGGAAAAGATCGCTGGTAATCGATAAGATCGCATTTTGTGCAACAAATGTTTGTTATTGTTTTTACTTCTCTTGTTATTTCATTGTTAATTTTAATTGTGGTATACAATAAAGTAATTGCAGCGTTAAGTTCCGCCACTTAACACGCAAAGCCTCCGAATTCGGCAGAAAGTGGGGAACGGAGTGTCTTAACACTAGGTTCCCTCTGCCTACCCTGCTTTATGCGGGATACAGCGTGAAGCTAAAAAAAAAAAAGTATAAATAAATCTTTTTAGAGAGCCCTGCAGGGGCATGCTGTATTTGGTCATCATCAGATAGATATAAGCGATCAAATAGATACAGGTAAATCGAATAAAGCGTGGTAAAAAGACGCCATGGCAACATTTGGGGCGGGCCTGATTGATTGCAGATAATCGACGTGGATTCCAACTGTAATTGGGAAATGTTTATATTTAAAAAAAATCGGTCGTCGGTTTGAACAAAGTTCATCGTTAGATTTTGCATATACATATGTCTAACGGTCATAATATATATTGTGGGGTCAGTCGTGGCGCAGTGACACGAACGTGTGACTGTAAACAACTGGTTGTGGGTTCGATTGCCACTTGAGGAGATTGAAATATTGAATATTTCCATTTCCTTCGCTCTGATATTAGAGGCAAAAGAAGAAAGTGGGGAACGGAGTGTCTTAACACTAGTTTCCCTCTGCCTACCCTGCTGTGTGCGGGATACAGCGAGAAACTAAAAAAAAGAAATGTAACAATATGAATTATTTTCATTTCTCTGCTCTGGCAAGACAAAGCGGGGTCTTTACTTCCAGCCCTCAATACACTATTTTCATCTATGTTTAGTTAAGTGTTTTGATATAAAATTCTTTCTGGCTACTCCGCTATGAGATCATTCAAAATTTTTACAAACCCATTAATAAACATTTTTTTTGCTAACTGTTTTTCAGAACTACAGTAAAACAAAAGATTTTAAAATATTATACATGTGTATAGGCAAAACTCAACAACGCATTTCTTCGATGCCGATCGGGGAAATGAAAGTAATTGTAAATTAAAGATTAATATCCTAATAGTAAGGAGTTGAACCTGCAACTATTGTGTATATAAATTAAGTGATATATAAAATTATACTATTATGATCTCATATTGATTTCTATTGAGGCCAGTTGTGGCTCAGAGGCACAAACTGTGACTATAAATGCAACTGGTTGTGGGTTCGATTCCCGCTCAAGGAGGGGAAAACATTTAATATTTCCCTTTTTATTCGCTCTGGTGTCGAGGCAAAGGGCGGCGTTAACTTCACTTAACACGCAATATCTCCAAAGTTCGGCTGAAAGTGGGGAACGAAGTATCTTAACACCAGATTCCCTCTGCCTACACTGCTGTGTGCTGGATACAGCGTGAATCTAATTTATTTTTTTTTCGATAAAAGAAGGTAATATATAATAATTTCCGCAGAATAGACTGGATTGGTCGCAACCCTTGTTGTCACAGCTGCATAAAATCGCGCCACACTACGAGAAATGGGTGAACAGCGCTGTATACAGGAAATGTCGCCTTTTCCAAAGCTCGGTATTAGAAAGCCTAACGTACACCCCCTGGTACCTCGTGCCGATGTTCTGGATGCCCGTCATCATATATTTGAGCGTATCGCAATTTACGATCCACGTGCTATGCCAAGGTTTGTTTATTTTCTGCATATTTATCATAAATTGGCCGATATGGTCTAATCGTTAGTATTTCTAGGTGTTGAACCGTTGTGGGTTCGATTCTCGTTAGAGATAAATGTATATTTGGTTTGTTTTTAAGTAAGGAATTTGTAATCTTACGCTTTTTGTAGAAAAGTGATAAATTTATTTCTGACATTCAACAGGCAATGTGTCGAGTTTAAGCGAAAAGTAGAGGAGTATTTTGGTACTAGTTTCTCTCTAGTTTTCTGATATGCTAGAATAAGCGTGAATGTTTTATGAGGCAAGCATTTTCAACATAACAACTATTATTTTAAACATACAATACATGCCTGACTAAATTTTTTTTTATTTTTTTTTTTTTTATTTAATGAGTTGATCAACATGATGATGATGATTTAGAACAACAAAGGCACGGACACAGCTCCGTGCCTTTGTTGTTCTAAATCAAATTAAATATATTCCAATATTTTTTTTTTAGCTTCACGCTGCATCCCGCACACAGCAGGGTGGGAGAGGGAACCTAGTGTTAAGACATTCCGTTCCCCACTTTCCGCCGAATTCGAAGGCATTGCGTGTTAGCGCAATCCAATATTTCCCTATATCATTATTAAAATATATTCTTAATAATAATATAACACAATATCACGTACGTACCTAATTACTTTAATAGCTCTAGGGACTGTGGTACTGACATGGCTTTGTAAAGGCAATTTTGCGTAGTCCAGTTTTCTTAATTGTTCGTGACCCAATAAAATAATTAACATAACATGTCGTGTTATGTCCATCTTGTGATTACGAGTGTCGTAAAGTAAAACTATTCGATGATAGTTACGTTTGAGGTCAACGAGGCGGAGTAGTTCAGACCTTGCTAGTAAATGCAATAGGCTTTGGTTATGATTTTCACTCAGAGGAACTATGAAAGCACGGCGTTAAGTTCCGCCATGCCACAAAAAATGCCTCCCAATTCGGCGGAAAGTGGGTAATGGAGTGTCTCAACACTAGGTTCCCTCTGCCTATCCTGCTGTGTGCGGGATACAGCGTGAAGTTAAAAAAAGGAACGGTTACATGTAAATTATTTTTATTTTTATTCTCTGACATGATGATGTCTGATCATGTTGATGATCTGCTAAGACGTGATGCTGAAAAAAATACATACTTTTGTGATGCGCCAACTACTTCCTATAATTTTAAACACGCTTTAATTTGGGAGCTTTACATTTATGTTTCTATCTAAGAAATAAATGTAAGAAAATCGTGCAAATCAATTTAAAATCCACTTGTTTCAGTCGGATTTGCTTAAAAAATTTGCATCCGTTTAAGTAATTTTATAACATATTAAAGTAGCCTAAGTTACGCCCTGTTACATCAGCTATCATCATTGTAAATTCTGTCAAAATCAGTTCAGCCGTTCCATAGATTACCCAAAACAAACAGACAGACAGACAGACAAAATTTTTTAAAAAGCTTATTTTCGTATATGTATCGTGTCTATATACATATGCAATCATTAAAAAGTTGTTATTTTAATATTAAAAACAGACACTCCAATTTTATTTATTAGTATAGATAACATATTTTTCAGATTCTTGCACTGAAAACAGTATATCGAGTTTTCAATACCTACAACACATTATCTTCGGCATAATCATTTGGACGTTGCTCGAGTATTCTCTTCATAGATGGGTGTTCCACTACGACCCGGGGTCATCGCTTAGATTAATTCAAATACATTTCTTAATACATGGATTACATCATAAGGTACTTTTTCTTTTTTTTCGTATATTTTTTTTTACATATTTAAAATATGATTGATAAAAAGAATGAAATAAAAGATACTCCGTTTATTATTTTAGTATATTGACTCTACATTCTTTTTCCATGTCCAGTAAAAAAGCGAGTGATGCGTATAACAAATTTTTGTGATCTTATGTGTAGCTTTAAGCATTATCTCTCATAGCTATGTAGTCTTAAGAAGCTCCGTTCTCTTTTAAGTATTGTGGCTAATTTTGAGATCGGGATTATTGGGGCCCCGCAGTGGCGTAGTATCTGAATGTAAATGTAGTAATCGTGTTTCACGATTCGGTTCTCACTTGATGGAATGATACATTTCCCTACTTTGGTAAGACAAAGAGTGTAATGTTATAAATAAAGTCACCATTTGGGAAAAAGTGAAAAAAGAAGCTTGAAAAAAGAAAAGAAAGCTTGAAAAATAAGATTGAATTAATTATATTTTCCTATTTCAGTTTCCATTCGACGATCTAAGACAAGTATTTCCTCCAGTACCTGCTCTGGCAATAACTTGTATAATCTTCGTTCCAGTATGGTGTGTTTTTTCCTATCCCATCATCAAAGTAACTGGTGGAATTATAGGTAGGTAACATTATAGATAGGTAAAAAAAATTAAGCCAGTCGTAGTGCAGGGCTATATAAGTGTAAGTGTAAACGAGAATGGTTGTGGGTTCGATTCTCACACGAGGAGTGGAAATATGTAATGTTTCCATTTTCTTCGCCCTCTTATAGAAATAAAGTGCGGCGTTACTCGCAAAGTTCCTTTCTGAATTTTCTCTTGGGGCAATGATTAGATCTCAAATATTTTCATTTCGCATTTAATTTCCTCGCTCTGGTAAGGCAAAAACGACGATGAGTGATATGACCAAAATGTTTTGTTTGAATTTACGTTAAATGTAGAGCCAGAGACCACCTTGACCACCTTGACTTTCTACTTTTTTATATTTTTTTAAGTTTTTTTCAAGTAAGATTTCTTTTTGTTTTCAATAGGTTACCTCATATACGATATGATACATTACTACGTACACCACGGCTCGCCCCAAGACGGGACGTATCTCTACGCGATGAAGCGGTACCACTCAAACCATCATTTTCTTAACCATGATAAAGGTAAAAAAACTACACAAACATAAAAATCTGTTGAATTAAGTTACTATTTTTGAAAAAAAACAAAATATGAGATAGATAAGTAGAGAACGGAGTATATTGACAGTGGATTCTCTTCGCCTACCTAAGTCACCCGTTCACCTATGCTAAAAAAATTCACCACTTAACACTCAATGCCTCCAGAATTCGAAGAAAAATGGGGAACGGAGTGTCTTAATACAAGGTTCCCTTTGTCCACCCTGCTACAGGGGTACAGCGAGAAGCTAAAAAAATAAGCAAATACCGTTTCCACCCCATTCTCTTTAGCTAGCTATACCTAATGAGTGAATTAAGTTACACGCATTGAGTATATGTCTTTTTGAACGGTCTTGTAGGTATTTCTAATGTTTTCTTAAACATGGTTGTAAATTTAAATCGTTTTCAATTCATGTTTGTATATAATGTATTCTTATCATAAGTCTAGTAAAACAATATGCGGCGTTGCTTTCCGCTACATACACCTCCTCATGTGTAGCGCGCAATGCAACATTAAAAGTGGAATTCGTTCATTGTTACTCAATACCAAACTAAAAACACAGAATCAAATCAAACAAAAATCAGACGTCACAGAATATTTAAAGAAACGGTATTCAGGAGGCGCGGGTTCGAATCTTGCTGCGTTCAAATTTTTATACGTTTTCTTTAAATGTCTTTTTCAATTTTCCTAATTGTGGAATTACACTTTAAAAATGTTTAAAAGTATCACAGAATATTATAATTTTCTTTCTTGCATTGTTATATGCGAAAAATGCATGAAGCTGTACAAAATATATGTTAAACTACATATGCCGACCTAGTTATTTCCACTCAGAAAGATGATTAAAATTAAATTAAATAAAATAGCTTCACGCTATATCCCGCACACAGCAGGGTAGGCAGAGGGAACCTAGTGTTAAGACACTCCGTTCCCCACTTTCCGCCGAATTCGGAGGCTTGCGTGTTAAGTGGCGGAACTTAACGCCGCGCTTTACCTCGTCACCAGAGCGAAGAAAATGGAAATATAATTTCCACTCCTCGAGTGGGAATCGAACCCACAACCAGTCGTTTACAGTCACACGCTTGTGCCACTGGGCCACGACAGGCCACAGGACACGACAGGACACGACAGGACAGAAAGATGATTATATTAAAATTATTGTTATTACTCCTTTAACTCCTGAAACCGCGGCTTTAAGTTTAGTCACTCAAGAACGAATGTCTCGAAGTTGTCAATAGGAAAGTGGAGATCGGAACTGACATATACCTACAACTATATAGTGTATAGTTGCCATATATAAAAAAAATAAATCTTACGCAGAGATAAAGACACTTTGAATTAGGCAGATATTGTATATTCGTATTCAATCTTAGTTATTAAATGTTAATCGAGTATCATCGTACGACTATACCTAGATGTATTAACTTGCTAGATACAAAACATAAAACTCAGATGATTAAAGAGGAGGTAATAAAATATATACTAAAATATATGTGTGAATAACGCTTTAAAAGATTGTAAAGTAATTAAATGTTAGTAAGGAAATACTTAGTAAGGAAAATTAGCTTGTAGTAGAAAACTAACTTGTTAAGTTAGTTTTCTACTTAGTTTTGTAAAGAATACAAATAAATGATTTTGGAACTAAACAAACCCTTAGAATAAGAAAAATCATTTTTAGAAATATAATAAAAAAAAATAATACTCGAATCGATGCGACTAATCTTCCAACTTTTATACGTTTTCAAAGAATTGCTTTTCTTATCTAAAGGATATTGATTTTAAAAATATTATAAATTACTGAAATTAAATTAAAAATGAATTTAAATATTTGTATATGTTCATATATGTCTTTTTTCTTTTTCAGCTTTTGGCATAAGCAGCAAATTATGGGACCATGTATTCAAAACATTTGTTCACGTCAAAAAACTGGGATTTGGATTACATTGGTGAATTATATAAACATAGTTACATATAGTACCCGGCAATAAATAATGCACATCGATGCTTAGAATGAAACAGTCGGTCAGTTTCGGTTTCGTAGAGCGCTGTCTTTGTCACTCAGTTGATATGTGACGTTTCTCATTGTTATTATTTTAAGCGACCGAGACAACGCTCTACGAAGTCGAAGCTAACCGACTGTTTCATTCTAAGCATCGATGTGCATTATTTATTGCCGGGTACTATACATACACACCTACTATGTAATATTATAAAATAATATTTAAAAAAATATGATATATTAAACAAAATAATTAAATTTCTTAAGACTTAGAATATAAAAGTTGTAACAACTTTGAACAAAAATGTGTGATAGCTTTACAATGAGCTTTTGTTAATGCCTGCATTAAAGTTTATTAGTTAAGTAAGTTTTAAAATTAATTATTGATTATTATTATATTGAGTCAACTGTTAGTCTAATTAAAGAGGTTTTTCTTATAAAATATGTTTTCCTTATTTTATTTTTGTGTTGATAGATCTATATAGTTCTATCCTTCAGAAAAATCTGTAAGTTTCAGTTTTTTTGTTTTCAATTTATTGTACCATTTTAGGGTAAAGGTAGAAGGAAGGGAAAGGTAAAATTTATATAATAGTCGACAAATTCATGACTTTTCAAACAAAACTTTAATGATTTTTTAAGATTGTGTATTAAAAGATGTTGTGTGTTGTAATTGTGTACTAAAAGATATTTGAAAATTTCTCATTTTTTTTAACTTAACGCTGTATCCCGCACACAGCAGAGTAGGCAGAAGGAACCTAGTGCTAAGACATTTCGTTCCCCACTTTCCGCCAAATTCTAAGGCATTAAGTGTTAAGTAGCGGAACTTAATGCCGCGCTTTGCCTCAGCACCAGAGCGAAAAAATTAGAAATATTAAATATATTCCACTCCTCGAGTGGGAATGGAACCCACAACCAGTCGTTTACAGTCACAAGCTTGTGCCATCGCCCCACGACTGGCCCATAATGCAAGTATTAACACATTAAAGTATTACGTTATATATTACCTACGTATATGAAGAGTTGTTAAAGTAACAAGGTACATTGTATAGCAACTTTATGATACGTACTTTGTAAAAAATTATTTCCATAAGAAAACGTGTAAATTAACATATTATTGACAATTATTACTAACGACCAGCTTTAGATTACTAGGGACCAGTAGTGGCGCAGTGGCACAAGCGTGTGACTGTAAACGACTGGTTGTGGGTTCGATTCCTACTCGAGGAATGGAAATAATAAATTTCCATTTTCTTCGCTCTAGTGTCGAGGCAAAGCGCGGCGTTTAGTTCCGCTACTTAACGCGCAATGCCTCCGAATATGGCGGAAAGTGGGGAACGGAGTGTGTTTACAATATGTTCCCTCTGCCTATACTGCTGTGTGAGGAATCTGCCTGCGAGAATACGGCGCATACATATGTATGCGCCGTATTCTCGCTATTTGTTGTAAGTACTCTCTTTTAAAATTTATTTTTTTTACGGTCCCGCTATATCATTCACACAGCAAGGTAGGCAGAGGGAACCTAATGATAAGACACTCAGTTCCCCATTAGTTAAGTAACGGAACTCCACGCCGCACTTTACCACGACCCCAGAGTGAAATATTAAATATTTCAATTCTTCAAGTGGGAATTGAACCACCAACTAGTCACGTTTAAATTTCACCTTTTCAATAGCACCACATGCTTAAAAAAGGAATGCGGAATAATATTTGTTCTAAAATTAAAAAAATGTCATAATTTGACATATCTTTAAAAAAAATGTCATGTCAATTTAAAAAAATGTAATAATTAGACATTTTTTTTAATTCTAGGACAAATTTTATTAAAACTAAAAATAAGTTTAACTGATTTGTTCAAATTATGGCAGTCTTGTGCAACACCGCCTTGTGTCATGTTGATAATTAATCTACAATAATCTATAGCGTTATTACAAAAAGTATTGCATTTGAAGATATATTTGATAAGTGTTTATGCCACACAATCTTTTGTTAATGTTAGAGTAGGTATTTTTGAATATGTTCGTATTTTAATTTTTGAAGTGAAAACTTGTTTAGGCGCGTTGAGCGTTTTGGTAGAGGGTAAAATCCTCGGTTCGCGTCACCGACATGCGACAAGATAATAGTATATCTATAGCTATGGAGAGCCAGACTAGCGCACGCGCAGTAGCCTGTGTACACGTAGGTATACACTAATACATCGACTATTTCTAACTGTATTATGTGCGCGTAAGATAATTGTATATTAATTATTTTTTCAACCACTTTGTATTTATATTTTGTTCATGATTTGTTTAACCCATCATATGTAACTATTTTTTACAGTTTTTCCCTTAGTGCTTTGTGTACATACCAGAGCGGAAAAATGAAAATGAATGGGTATCGAACCCATAACCAACAGGTTTACAGTCAGATGTTGTTCCATTGCGTCATAACGGCCTCAATTTTCTACTTTAAATTTGATAATTAAGGAACTGAGCTGTACTGTTTTATTTTTTTTAAAAAAAAATGAATGTAAGATTCATATGTTTTAATCTTTATAAAAATTCATATGAATACAATACTATCCTATTTAATAAATGTTTTTTTTTACAAAACAAACTTATAGAATACTAGAAAATTAATTTACTTGTTTTTTTTTCTATGTTATCAGAGCTATTTATTTTATGTGATGTTGATATCTAATATTTATGTCACGTACATCGGACTACTCTATTGGAGAACGGAGTGTCTTCACACTAGGTTCTCTTGTTTCACTTAGTACGTCGCCACAGAATTGACTTTCAATAAACTTTAAAATTTATTAAACTTAAAAAAAACATAAGTTAAAATATATAATTTTTCTCAACTTATATCCTTTAATTCCATATTAGGCCCTAAAGTCATACCATCTTTACTTTTGGTGTATAAAATAAATAAAACTTATTCTTTACCTTATCTAACAGAAATACTTAAAAACTCATCAGTGCCACTCAAAAAGAAGGCACTTAAATTATATAATAATATGTATAAGTATTTTATAATGTTTCGATCTTATGAATACTAAATGGAGCACCGTATTCTTTATAAAAGCCGTGTTGATGAATAATTTACATGTTGAAAAACCTAGTACGAGTTTTTTATTAAGCTTTTTAGGCAAAGACAACTTAGTGTAAAGTCTGTCTGTAATAGTTTTATTGCACTTTTTTTTAGTTTTCTGTGGTAATTGGTGGAATTTAACACGTCATACATTCAGAAATGTACATAATCGGAATCAGCGTTTCTTCGGCTACTTTTGAGATTGGTTTCATAATTTTCTGAGCATTTTATTGGCTCTTAAACTCTACAGTTACTCTCATTCTAAAATCCAATGTGAAATCCACATTTTAATTCACTAACACTATTTCACGTCACTGACACTATTTGACCACACACATTTTTGTCTTATCAGTTTTTAATGCAATATTGTCAATTCTTATTACAAGTTATTATATATCTATGTCCGTTAAAAAGGTTATCCAAAAATTTTTTTTTTAAATAAAACTTAAAACTGCTCTTCTTCAACGTTTACGAAATGCCGTTTATGCCAAATAACCTTTCAACCATCGCGTCGATACGATAGCGATGTTCTGCAAAATATTATATTCTTTTTAAAATATATTTACTATATTATATGCACTAAAGTGCCTATCTAGATATTAAAGAAAAAAATCTTAGTACTAAATTATATATTTCACGTTCAACGAACAAATGGACGGCATGTAAGACGCACGACATCAAATCTATCCTGCACCATTATATTAGATCAGATCAACCTCTGTCATCAAATCTCTGCAAGTATATAATAAAATATGTTCTGTTTGCAGTAGTTTTATGTAAAAAACAGGCTACTTAAGAGTAGCCTGGTTTTTTGCCAACTAAGGTTGGTCGGTCTCTGTACATATGACGATGCCTCCCTTTTTTTTTTTTTTTTTTTTTATTTTTTTTAAGGGCAGGAAATCCTTTACGGATACCAGCCCGAGTGGGGACTCGGGACGTGGTTATGTGGGACTCCGGTGAGGCAAGACGGTAACGCCGCCGTTACCCACTAAAACCTGACGATGCTCCTTCTCGAATGACGATGCCTCCTATGTCAACTATCACAACTATATTTTACAACGTAACAGTTATAAATTGGACAAACATTTATAAGCAGATATCAAATTAAATCGATTAATAATGCAACATGCAATAACAAGTTGTTATACGTCTCTCATTTTGTGTAGTTAAGCGAAGCGACCAAATGAAAATCATTTATTTCGGTAAACGCAGTTCATTGTAGCCAAAACTTTTCGCGCGAAATTTTTCCGCCATAGATTTCATAATGAATGAGGAGGTGGAATGAGGAAATGAGGTTTGGTGATAATTCAAGCGTAGTTTTACTTAATAGTTATTTGGTGATAACGCTCTATGGGATCGATCCTTCTGGGGGGGAATGATTTTATTTAATTTATTTTTTATCTTCGCTTTAGTGAACAAGACAAATCACGGCGTTAAGTTCCACCACTCAGCGCGCAATGTCTTGATTTCGAACGAAAGTAAAGATCAGCATGTCACTAAGCGAAGCTAAAAAATAATAATTTACAATTTGCTACAAATCTTCGTTTAGTCTTGCTATAACATTGACAAAATTTAAAACTTACAATACTTTACTTCTATACTATACCATTTTCCTACAAATAATTACATATTATCTATCGATGAAATAAATACATATTATTATGAACAAGTACCATATGCTTATGTCGGTAATTATACTTTTTAAAATTACCATAATATTATTTTATGTAGACTACGTGATAATTTTATGTTTTCTAAAATGGAGGCAAGACTTAGATTTTTCAAGGATTAGGCGTTCCAATTTAAATTGTGATTCGTTAGCTTAGAGAGTAAACCAGGTAAAAGCATAAAAAGTGAACTGTATAAAAAATACTTTGAAAGTAGTAGAATAAATGTATATATTTATACATTCTAATTTCTTTAACAAGGCTAGGTTTTTTTACAATTATTTAATTTTATTACATGTAATACTGGAGACTACAGGTCATACGAGAAAAATAGATCTCGTCAGGTTTACAGTCTAAGGGTCAGGTCAGAGCCACCCGGTGCGGTTACTATTCTTTATATGAATTTGTATGGGCATGTGCTCACTACATCAACTCCGTAGCGTCTCCGGATCGCCTCTGTCGTGAGCCGTCCACGCGTGGACAACGTGGACAACGAGTGGAGGTGGTGCTGAGTGGACGCCGGTTGGCTCTAATGAGCTGTGACCTTAAAGCCGGCGACATGAAGTAATTTATGGGGACCTAAACCTTAATAAGTCGACGTATGAAAAACATCTTAGAAAATGTAATGTTAACGTTTTCTAAAAATATTTTTGATATTCTAAGTGAACAATAGTGATGTAATTAATGGGCTTTATACTTAATTACTTATTTATTTTAACAGAATAATACACATTAGCAAACACTTTTATAGCAGAGATGGCGGCAAGTACGTTTTACAAAACTGTCAAACGTCATCACGTTGTGAGAAGTTGAGAACGCGGCAATTTCAAATTACTACAACACTCTCTCCAAATTACAGCGTTCCTCATTGTAAAGTGAAACAAATAATAGTAACTAACAAAAACAATAGGTTAAGTTACTCTACACATACATAGTATTACTAAACAAAGTATTACAGAATCAAGTTTATAAGTACAGTTACATTTTCCTAATACCTAATTTACTTCTTAGATATTTAAATTTACTTTTACATAAGGGCTTAGTAAATATATCAGCCCTTTGTTCATTACTACTTATATACTTTAGATCAATATCTGTATTTTCATATTTCTCTTTAACAAACTTGTATTTAATATCTATGTGTTTACATCGTTTATGATAATTTTCATTTTTTATGACAGATATTGCACTTTGATTATCTATGTTAAGTGTTACAGAATCCTGATTATATTCATCTATATCTAACAAAAGTCTCTTTAACCAAATAACTTCCTTTGTAGCACTACAGGCAGCCATAAACTCTGCTTCAGTTGTAGATAGTGCTATCGTTTGCTGACGTTGACTGGCCCAAGTAACAGCAGCACCATTCTTAATGAATACATATCCTGTCATTGATCTTCTTGTTTCAGTATCATTAGCGTAGTCAGAATCACAATAACCTTCTAGTGTATTATTTTGTGAAGGTGTATAGTACAGACCATAATCACTAGTTTCTTTGAGGTACTTCATTATTCGTTTTACGGCATTCCAGTGAGTACTATCATAACCATCCAGATATCGGCTGACTAAGCTAACCGCAAACATTATGTCAGGCCTGCTGACTATAGCTAGATGCATCAAGGAGCCCACAGCTTCTCTGTATGGAATGTTTCTATCTAGCTCCGATGTATTCTTTTCTAATTTGATACCTGTCTCTACTGGTGTACTGTTCCCATTGGCATTAGTCATACTAAACTTATTCAGCAATTTTTGTATATATGTGGTCTGATGTAGAAATATGTAGTTTTCTCCTTTCTCAATTTCTAGGCCAACAAAGTTTTTAGGTTCACATACTTTTATTTCAAAATTTACTTTTAAATCATCAATAACTTTGTTTAACACACTTTTATCCTTGGAAATTATTAGTCCATCATCCACATACAGTATTAGGTACACCTTACTACCATTTAACTGACCAATATAGATACACTTGTCTGAGTGACTATTGGTGAAACCAAATTTCTTTAAAACAGAATCAAATGTTTGATTCCAGCACCTGGGTGCTTGTTTTAACCCATATAATGACCTTTTAAGTTTACAAACATGCCCTTCAGGTACATCTAAACCATCTGGTGGATTCATATAGATATCTTCAGTTATGGATCCATAGAGAAAAGCAGTTTTGATATCAAACTGTATCATTTGCAAGTTATCCTGACACACTTTAGAAAGCAAAACTCTTACAGAGTCATACCTGACAGTTGGTGAGAATGTTTCTGTGTAATCAACCTGGTGTTTCTGTGAGCAGCCCATGGCACATAATCTTGATGATTTATACAGTAGTCCCGATGGTGTAATTTTCACTTTGAAAACCCACTTACAGCCAATAGTTCTCACTCTATCTGGCTTCTTCACCAACTCCCATGTTTCATTCTTACTGTGTGCTTGCAACTCTTCTTCTATAGACTTTTTCCACTTATCTTTATCCACTGATGACAGAGCCTCTCGGTAAGTTATTGGAGTATCATTTTCATCGTGATTTGTTAGCTCAACAGATTCATCAATGTTCTTTGTTTCATCAGCACATATTTTAACATTATTATTATTTTCTGTTAGCGGAACCATACAATATTTTCTTTGTACAGAATTTTCCAGAAATACAACATCTCTACTGATAAGAATTTTTCTTGATTTAGTATCTAATAGTCTGTAACCTTTAGTGACTTCTGAGTAGCCAATAAATATCATTTTTCTTGCCTTAGGATCCAGTTTTTGACGTTTAGCATCAGGAACATGAACCATGACTTCACATCCAAAGATTCTAAGGTGCTTCAAATTTGGCTTCTTCCCGGACCATAACTCCTCAGGTGTAGCGTATGAAATGGATCTTGTTGGACAGCGGTTCGTTATGTACGCAGCTGTCGCCACTGCTTCAGCCCAGTAGTGTTTCTGTAAATTAGCATTAAGCAACATACAGCGAGCTCTCTCCATCAATGTACGGTTCATACGTTCCGCTAACCCATTTTGTTGTGGGGTATATGGATTAGAAGTTTCATGTATAATGCCACAATTTTGCATGTATTCAATAAACTCGTTACTTAGATACTCTCTTCCATTATCAGTTCTTAATTTCTTTATTTTACATTCAAGTTGATTTTCCACAAATGCTTTAAATTCTTTAAATTTATTAAATACTTCAGACTTGTTTTTAAGTAAATAAATAAATACTTTCCTGGTATAGTCATCCACAAATGTAAGGAAATATTGCGCTCATCCAACTGATTTCACCTCCAGTGGCCCACAGATATCGGAATGTATAAGTTCTAGAGCCTTCTTAGCACGAGAACCTTCCTTAGGAAACGGCAGCCGGGACTGTTTTCCTTCTTGACAAAATTCACATATCATATCCAGCTTATTGTCAGTAAGCTTGACACCTTCTGCACATTTGGAGAGTTTGTTCAGATCAGTCATATTGAGATGAGCCATCCTTTGATGCCATAAGTAGCTGTCACTTTCCTTTGTATCACATGCATATGCTTGTGCACTACTTAAGTTCAGACGATACATGTTATTCACTAATTCACAAGCTACTACTTCTTTTTGAGATTTGTTGAATATTTTACAGCCATTGTTACTAAACTGTACAGAACATTCTTTCTTTATCAGCTGACTCACGGAGAGAAGATTGCTTGCTAACTCAGGCACATACAACACATTGGTTACTTGTATGGTTTGTGTTTGTCCTACACTATTACATATAGGCAGATCTATTTTTCCACAGCTCTTCACTTTAAGCATTTTATCATCAGCAATACGGATGCTTGTAATTGGAGGTGATGATTCATCGTATAGCCAGTCCTGCCTCATTGTCATATGCATGGACGCTCCTGAATCAACAAACCAGCTCTTACTGTCATTTGCTGCACTGGATGCCGAGAACACAGCGACATATCCAGTTTCTTTGCCTTGGTCCTTTTTCTTTGTTTTGCAATTCTTACTTATGTGACCATAACGGTTGCATTTGAAACAACGGGGACCTTTATTAAACTTCGGAGAACTATCAGAGTCCTTTTGTTTATATTTACTTGACTTACTTGCATACAATGCTACTGACTCGGAGCTCTTTATTTCTTGTAA
Source organism: Dryas iulia moderata (assembly GCA_019049465.1). Classification (NCBI taxonomy): domain Eukaryota; kingdom Metazoa; phylum Arthropoda; class Insecta; order Lepidoptera; family Nymphalidae; genus Dryas; species Dryas iulia. The sequence continues at coordinate 10,768,896 of CM032419.1, read as the reverse complement.
GAGCTTAGTCTTTACAGAGTCTGCTGTAATCGGCACACCAGAACTTTCGAGGGCCATAATCATTGGCTTGTAGACTTCGGGTAATCCAGCAAGGAGTAATGTACCCAGCCACTCATCATTGATGTCAAATGATATGTTTCGAAGTTTATGTGCTGCACTCATTATTCTGTTAACGTAATCTTCAACATTTTGACAATTTTCTAACGTCGTTGTAATCATATCTCTCAATAAGCCCACGCGTCTTGTCAACCCTTTGTCGTCAAAAGCTTTTTGTAAATTGGTCCACACTTCTTTTGCCGTTTTTGCCTCTTGTATATGTATGTAATTCACTGAGTCAACCAACAATATAATTTTTGCCTTTGCTTTCAGGTCGAGCTTTGAATCAACAGGTTCGCCTTTATTTTCGATACAGCACCAGAGGTCCTCATGTTGTAAATACGTCATCAGGGCAAATTTCCATGTATTGTAATTATCTCGACCACTTAACTTTTCGATAAGAGTCATTGTATTTGAAGACATTTTGTATAAAAAAAATATTTTTCTACACAAACCACGCAGCTTTAGGTTATGTCGTGTCAGTTTTAATGACCGGCGACTTTGTATATGTTATTTCACTGATATTACTTCTCACTGATACTTATTACAAACAGATTACGTTCTGGGCCCATAACCTGATGTAATTAATAGGCTTTATACTTAATTACTTATTTATTTTAACAGAATAATACACATTAGCAAACACTTTTATAGCAGAGATGGCGGCAAGTACGTTTTACAAAACTGTCAAACGTCATCACGTAGTGAGAAGTTGAGAACGCAGCAATTTCAAATTACTACAACAAATGCTTTAGAAAGCCTCATTTTAACATCACTTCGACCTAATAAGATCTTTTGTTTTCGCGATTATTACACATTTTGAAATAAAAGTATTTTTAAACAGATTAATAACGTTTTTTTTTTGTCTTCACGTTGTGCACACAGAGGGAACCTAGTGTTTAAGACACTCCGTTCCCCACGCACCGCCGAATTTGGAAGGCATTGCGTGTTAAGTGGCGGAACTTAACGTCGCGCTTTGCCTCGGTGGTACCAGAGCGAAGAAAATGAAAACATTAAATATTTCCACTCTTAGAGTGGGAATCGAACCCACAACCAGTCGTTTGAAGTCACACGTCTGTGCTACTGCGCCACGACTAGCACCTACGACTTATATTTTTGGTATTCAATAATACTTTTTTAGGAAACCCGTCGTTTCGAATACTATACCTTAGTCCGTAGTGTAGTAGTCCGTAGTGCAAAATGTATTTTCAAATACCAATAATATAAGCGATTAATCCGGTTAAATAGTTTTATTTCAACAACACTTTGACCTTTTGAATAAGTTTAAACTTTTTTTTCAAGAAGTTAAATCATTGTAAAAGCGATTGGCTGTGGGTTCGATTCCCACTCAGTGGAGTAATTGTTTTTTTATCATCACGCTGTATCCCACACAGAGCAAGGTAGCAGAGGGAATGTAACTTTAAGACACTCCGCTCCCCATTTTCACGCGATATTTGTTAAATGATATGAATTCTTTTTTCATCTGGCTAAATTAACTTTGGTGCTTAGTTACGGTGTCTATATAATATAGCTGCCCTGCAGACAGCAGGGTAGGCAGAGGGAAACTAGTGTTAAGACACTCCGTTCTCCATTTTCCGCCCAATTCGGCACGCACTGCAGCCAAGTGACGGGAATGTCATTAAATATTTATGTTTCAATTTTTTTAATAAAATTCCTAATCTTTTTTTAGAAACTTGCTGATATTATAGTGGTGTAATTATAATTTATAACAAGTAAGCAATTTGTGAAGTAGTATTGCCTACTTAATTATTGGATACTATGAACATGCCTACTACATAATTATAATATGTTAATAAAAAGTTATTTTTTCTAATACTTATTTTATTTTCCTCGTATATGGAAGATATGTAAGAATTTAAAATTACTATATATATATAGTAATTTTAAATTCTTACATATCTATTTTCTCTCTCCTATATATATATATATATATATATATATATATATATATATATATATATATATATATATATATATATATATATATATATATATATATATCTAAGAGTTTCCCGGAAAACATTTACCAATTTTAATAGTAAAAGGGTAAACTTTTTCTGACACTTTAAGTATTTAGTTAATTTTAAGTTTCCAGGCATACGAGTATGTTGCAAATGACAAAATCAAAGACCAGTTCTTATACGATAAACGTCGGTGACGTGATAATCTTAGATCAATAGAAGTTCTGGTTTTAACTGTCACAGATACTATAGTATATTTAATTTTTTAAGCGACTTCCAAAAGGAGGAGATTATCAATTCGGCTGTATTTTATATATGTTACCGCCGAACTTTTTACTTAGTCAATTGATTTTGATAATTCGTATACGGAGAACCGTTGTTAAGTTTCTGTCCAGAATCGACAACAATAAATAATATTAAACTAAATATTAAAACAAATACAAGCCTATTCGTTATATTCCAAAACCTGGGGGTGCATTTTTAAAAAATAAAGTAGCCTATATTTAAGCTTAGATTATCAACTATTTTTATGCCAAAATTTATTATGTAATTGATCAAGCGGTTTAGATTTTTCGTATAAATTTTCATCCAATATTTCAACCCTTTAGAGGTTGATTTTTAAAATATAAGTAGCCTATGTTAGACCCAGTCACTTTTACTACTTTATAATATAAGTATGGATGTAGAAACGCAATGTTGAGTGACGTAAAGCGCAAGATGCATTGCACACAAAATAAAACAAATATTTCATAATAATTATTATTATCTTCGTAAATATGAATCACAATCTTACGACAATCGTAAAGTACATCATTTGTTATATTAACATATTGAGAAAGACCGTTTGATATTTAGACATGTCCTATCCATATTATTTCCGTAAATTAACGCAAGAAACGTGACATGATAAGGTGACGCCATATAAAAACACAATTTTCGTTCAACCTGCAAAAGGTTACACATTCATGTGTTGTTATCATTACATCATTACTACATTTTTTTTCATTAATCATTTCATTTAGAACACAGTTTTAATCATAGTAGGATGTTACAGTTAAATCATTAATAATGAATTCAAACAAGTGTTTAGGAAAGACGTTTTTGAAAATATTAATGATTTTATATATAAGTGCTTCAGTTAGTGCGTGCTTGAATTCTGGATGGGAATTTTTATTTGAGGATTTACTGACCGATATCTGTCCTATTTTTGAAGGTGCTACGTCGACAATAAAGGATTTGCTTCTCCTATCATCATTGGGCAAGTATTATTCACCTGGTGTACTTTTATAATTAATTTTAAACATAAACAGCTTCGCTCTTTTTTTGAAATGTCATCTCATCGAAAATCGAGACATTGGGTGTTAAATGGCGAAACTCAACGTCGCACTTTGTCTTAAATATCAGAGTGGAGAGATGAAAAAAAAATATTTAGAATTATACTTCCGAGCGGGAACTGAATCCACAACTGTGTCACTGCGCACGAATGGTCTTTTGTTATTAAATTTATTAAAAAAATACTTATTTTCATACCAAATTAACCAGAAAAAAAATATTTTATTTTTGACAACATTTTCATTCATTAAGAGAAGTGTTTAAAATTATTACAGAAGACGAAGATCCATTGCCATCAGAATTAGTATCAGAAAGTCTTAAGTGCGGACGTGAGCTTTCCCGCGAGGCTAAGAAAAGAGCAAACCAATTAGTTAAAAATGGAGTTACTCTGGAGGCATGCTCCCCAGCTTTGCTACATTTTTTCTCGACGAAGCTGCCTAAAGACGCTAAGAAAGCTTCAGAGACGTCTCATGAATTACTTACTGCGACTAAAATTTTGCAAATGAAATTAAGTTCTAAGTATGCTTAAATTAGATTTTCTTAAACTATTTTTTTATCTTTGCTTTAAGAAGAATAATTGAGAGAGAGCGAATGATTGCAAGTTCTGTAACAACGTGGTTTCGTGAAGATAATATGAAGTTATATTCTTATTTTTTCTGGCATACAATATATGTATGTAGGTAGTGGGAAACGGAGTGTCCTAACACTAGGTTCCCTCTGCCTACCCTGCTGTAAGCGGGATACAGCGTGAAGCTAAAAGTAAAAAAAGAACATGAATAAAATGACATATTCGTGTTAAGACCTAGTTTCTAAATTTTTGTCGTCTTTTGGGTACGGGGCAATACCCTCCATACAAAGACGGCCCATAATGTATAACGTCCATTATAAAGGTGTGTTTAGTGACAGAAAGTAACCTTGTACTTAGTTAAACATACATTTACATATATTTATATATTTTTTCTCGTATAGCACACAGTCATAGAGAGCCAGTTAAGGCATTCCGTTCTCCATTTTTCGCCCGAAAATTGATATATTATTGTTGGATTTAGAGATATTGGCAGAACTCGACGCTTCCCTTTTTTTCCAAATAGAAAAATGAAATAATTTAATCATTCCCCCAAAGTCTGTGGGAATGGAACCCACAGACACCATCACAAATATACAGTCAGAGACTGCCCCTTTACATGACTTCAATCTGTAAAATATACATATAAATCCGCCACTCAACACGCAAAGCCACGTATACAGACGGAAAGCATTCGGGTAGTATTTGTACTATATTCTCTTGCCTACCGTGCAATTTGGTAAGCAAAAGCATAAACCTACGAAAAAAGGAAGTTCACGTTTTTTTTCTGCATAGTAAGTTAATCAGAAAAAAACCTCTTCCTATGTCATGACACTCGATTCTTCGCTTTCCGCTAAAAATAGACACTTTGCCTGTTGGGAGGCGGAAATCAACGACGCACTTTATCTTATTAAAGTGGAGAGAATGGAAATAATTTTGACAAAATCGTTCTACGAGTGGGAATCAAACTCACAACTGCGATTGACAGACGCTGTCACAGTGCCACAACAGCCGTTAAATACGAAAGTTTAAATAAATAAAATGTAATAAGTGCGGAACGGAGCGTCTAACACTAAGTTCCCTCTGCCTACTCTGCCGAGTGCGGGATACAGCGTGAATCTAAAAAAAAAAAGAAAAATAACAACAATTAAATATATTTTTCTATTTCAATACTTAATTTAGTTCAGACGTCACTCCCAACACTTTCCTATCGTTCTTGGAGAGCCAATCGGTTCGACCGCACGAGATATATTGCAAGCCTGTCAACATAAAGTGCCTAGGATCCGCCAAGTACAGAAGTATAGATGGCACTTGTAACAATATGGAACACCCAGCGTGGGGCAGACGAGGGGCGCCGTTCACTAGAATCACCTCACCGCGATATTCGGATGGTAAATAATATTTTATTTATTTATTATAAAAAATAAGCATAAAAGTAAAAAAATCTTTATAGAATTATATTAATTTTAGAAGAATATGTGTAAAAATTTGAAAATAGTGGAAATCGTTCAACGCATTGCTCAGTGCTTAGCTTAGTGGTCATAGCGCTTGGACGGTTTCCACGAGGCGCGGGTTCGAATCCCACTGCGTTAATTTTTTTATAAGTTATCTAAAAAATGATCTACAATTTTCTGATTGTACGAATAATACTTTAAACATGTTAAAAAATAAGAAAGTTTTCCCAGCATGGTAGTCAGAGTGTATCTAGTTTCAAGACAGTCTCTGTACTTTTCACTCGAAATTGAGATAGTTCGTGTTTTTTGGCGGAACACAACGCCGCATTTTGTCTTGTTCACTAAAGTGGAGACATTAAATAATTATATTCCGACCATTCCTTCGATTGAGCATCGAACCCACAACCCATCAACCCTTACCACAATGCGCAATGAACCTCATAATATATGAAAATAATAACATAAAATAAATAAAATACGTGATGGACACGAATCGACCTTGGCCTTAACAAATGCGTTATAAAATATATGAGATTTTATTTATTACCTTATAAAGAAGCTCAATCAATCTATCTGTGGTTGCAAATAAATGACAATGAGTAGATATTGATGATGGAGATAATTAAATCTGGAATATGCTTCGATATATGCTTGAATTGTTTTTAAATTAATAAAAAAATGTATATTTTACTTATTCAGAATATACTCAGTATATATTATTTTTTATAATAAATAAAAATACGTACGTATATATTTAATATACATATGTTTAGGGGCCAGTCGTAGCACGAACCTGTAACTGTAAACGATTGATTGTGGGTTCGATTCCCACTTGAGGAGTGGAAATATTTAATATTTCCATTTTCCTACGCTCTGGTGTCAGAGGAAGCGCGGCGTTAAGTTCCGCCACTTAACACGCAATGCCTTCGAATTCGGCGAAAGGTAAGGAACGGAGTGTCTTAACACTAGGTTCCCTCTGCCTACCTTGCTGTATGCGGGATACAGCGTGAAGCTCAAAAAAAGTTAACTAGGCCACCATGGTGTAGTGGGACAGCGTCTGACTGTACACACACGAATGGTGTGGGTTCAATTTCTAACTGGAGAAATGATGATATTTAAATTATTGTCTTTTCTGCGTTCTCGTAAGAAGACAAAGCGCAGCGTAGAGATCCGACGCTCAACACGCAGTCGATTTTCTATTTTTGTCATTTACCGCGTATATGGTATAATACATACTATAAGATGTTTGCAAATTAGGTTAGATTTAATAGAGGTGAGCGTTAATTCATTTTAAAGCCTAACGTAAGTCTAGCTAACCTAGATCACAAGTCCTAAGCACTGCTCCGAGCCTCTCTCTCTCTGCAACGCGATGGGCAATCGATGGAATACGAAAATATTCAAAATATAATATTTCCTTTCTTTTTATTTCTAGGTATATACGCTATGCCAGTAGCAAAAAGCGGTCGTCCATTGCCGAATCCTCGTCTGCTATCGACTCGTTTATTCTCAGACCGAGCAATATCTAGCCGTGTGCTAACTTATCTTAACATGCAGTGGGGACAGTTCATTACTCACGATCTTGTGTTTCAAGTAATGGAGACGACTGGTAAAAAAATCTTTTTTTAATATAATATAGTATACAAAAATAATACGCTGACAAAAATAATCGAAAACACTTTAATATACATGGGTTATAATATATATTTTAAAAAATGTATCAAATGTACTTAAAATATTTTAATAATCAAGACGGTTACCTATATGAAAACTTTTTTCTTGTTTTGTTTGGTTCTACTAGAGACCCATGGTATCTTTTACCTATGTGTCATATTTTTATAATCAATTTTATAAGCCATCGAATTTCCAAATCAATTCACATAAAAATAATTATATAATTCAAAATGAAATCTGTATAACTACATACTTACAAAATATATATTTTTTGAAAAAAATATATAAAAATATATATATATATATATATATATATATATATATATATATATATATATATATATATATATATATATATATATATATATATATATATATATATATATATATATATATATATATATATATTTTTTTAAAAAAATATATAAAAATGTTATATATTATCATCGTAGACGAAGGTGGCATCCAATGTTGCTTGGGCGACGGCAGAGACGTTCTTCCACAAGATATGCAAAATGACAAATGCATCCCAATATGTGTGCCAGAGGACGATCCATTTTATAGACATCACGGTATCAAATGCCTTAACTTTGTTAGAAGTGTTACTACACCAAGAGACGACTGCAGTTTGGGACATGCAGAACAAGTAAGACTACTAGTAGTGATGTTCAAAATTTAGCTTCTCGATTTAGTTCGCATAGGAGGGTGCCTAGAGAAAACTACCATAGTAACTCTTTATTTTCAAGTTTCCTTCGGAATTCGAGATATTACATATGAAGTGACGGAACTGAACGCCGTATTTTATCTTGTCAAAGCCAAAGAATCAAAATAATTGTCTTATTACTATTATCCCAGCGGGAATCGAACCCATAACTAAGCGCGACCACAATGAGACGTAACCATTGCAACATGATGACCCACGTATGTGTTTTAACTATTTCTAATTTTGTTCTACTGGAAGTACAACGTTACATGACAGTAAATGATAGTGACTACGGTTTCGATCCCCATTCGGGGGAATAATTATGTTTTAAAATTTAAAAAAATCTCTGCCTTGGCAAAGCGGAGCACGTTGTTGAGCTACTCCATATAAGACGCAGTGTCTCAATTCCCTCTCTACTCTACTATGCAGGAAAAAGGGTAAAGTTGTTTTTTCTTCAAAAGGGGTCAAAAACTTTTAAAAATTGACAACATAATATTTTTTCAGATGAACACAGTAACCAGCTTCTTGGATGGATCTTCAATATATGGATCAGATTCAAAAACCGCTTATAAACTGAGAAGCAAATCTGGCGGCAGACTTAAAGAGGAAACTAGAAAGAATTGTAAATTAGGATTTTTGCCTTCAGTGGATGACAAAGCTGCTGTATGTGATTTACGAAATATGTCGGAGCCTTGTTATTTCGGTGGTAAGAATAAACCTATATTCAATTTTTACTGGATTCAGGCAATTTCTGACTCGAATTGAATTGTTTTTACTTAGTTTATTAGTGGCGACCGCTCGTCAAGCTTGACGGTTTTGCCTGTTTAATTACACAATGTTTTATACAAAATGGCATGAAATTCTTTATTTCAACACTTAATGGTGATTATTGGAAAAAAAAGGCGGGCAGACTGACAGACGCATTCGCGTTTACAGTATTAGTACGGATTGTTATTTTTTTATCGTTTTACATACATATATGAATTGAAAAGTTGATAGAGACCCTAGTCACTTTATTCTCTGCTGCACACTAGGGATGTTAAAGATCAAATTTAGATATTTTTTTTATTATTTATTAGCTTAGGATGGTTTAGGTTACGGATATATTAAGAAAAGGTTACGGAGACAGTTACGGTTAGTTTTTATTTCGGATATACAGTTGTTTCGATTACGGTTACAGAGCTTTATAACATTCCTTTCAAGGTTCCCTCTACCTACCCTGTGAATCTAAAAAAAAAAATATCTATAATATACGCGGTTATTCTGGTTAAAAATAGTTTATTTTAAAACAAGTACTTTACTCTAGGTGACAGTAGAATCAACCAGACACCAACGTTGGCAGTTCTGCATACTCTAATGCTCCGTGAACACAATCGTGTAGCAGACATCTTAAGCAACCTTAATCCCCTGTGGACTGACGAGAAGCTATATCAAGAGGCAAGGAAAATAGTGATTGCTGAAATTCAACATATTACATATCAAGAATGGCTGCCTTTGAATTTTGGTAATTATTTTAATTGTTTTTTTAAAATTTTTTTTAAAGTGTTATTCCACACTTAGGAAAATTGAAAAAGTCATTTAAAGAAAACGTATAAAAATTTTGAACGCACCGGGATTAAAAAATATGCAATTTTTTTATCCGTTACGTTTTCTTTAAATGTCTTTTTCAATATTCCTAAGTGTGGAATAACACTTTAAAAAAAAATGATAAAAGTAATTAATGAATAGCATTCTCTCTTGCCAAATGATTATTCGTAGAATAATCTTTGGGTAGCGGAAATTTGTAAAAATCTCTCTACAGAGATGGTAACAACAAAAATAAGTTGTAATAAAGCGTATAAGAATTTCGACGCAGCGGATAGTAGAACGCATGGCTCAGTGGTGAGAGCGCCTGGACGGTATTCAGGAGGCACGGGTTCGTATCCCGCTGCGTTCAAATTTTTATACGTTTTCTTTAAATGTCTTTTTTATTTTAATTGTTGTTTAACACATTGTTGGAACAAAAACATATTTATACGCATTTGGTACACTATGGGATAAGTATTTTCAGTAACCTAAGCCCATGGATTTACTACTGACTTACTAAAAAACTAAAGAATTTAAATATAAGTTTTTTTTGTTCTTTTTTCACTACACACTTGGTATAGTATATATTCTAAAAACGACATGATGACGATTAAAGTAATTTGATCGTAAAATTTATATAGTCATTTTATTTGCATCATAAATATGTACCAAGTGCAAGTTATGTTACGTTATTTGTAACTTATGAGTGAATAATGTAAAGAAAAAAAAACAAAAATATGTCTATTTTCAAAAAGAAACAATAAAAATATAGTTTCTGTATGCAATTTTTTCCGCTTAGCTCCATAAACACAGAAAAGCTACCTAGTATCTTAAACCGGCGTTAAGTTACGTAGTAGGTGCCGTTCCCGGTATAACGGAGTACCGTTCTTCCACCAAAATTCGAGATAAGACCAGACGGCAGAACTTAACGCCGGCTAATCTTACCAGGGAAATGAAAATAATTTAAACATAATCATTCCCCATATAAACATCGAACCCACACCTATCGTTTACAACATCAAACTGTCATACTGTGTGACGATGGCCTCAACTCTACTACCTCTTTCTTACGTATCTCATATTTTCTTACGTATCTCATCTCGATTGATATATTTAAATTATTATCATTTCCCTGCCCTGGTAAGATTAACCGGCGTTCCATCCATCAAACCATCTGTTTTTATCTCAAATTTTGGTGGAAGACCGGTACTCCGTCACGCCTAGATGGGCACCTACTACGTAACTTAACGCCGGTTTAAGATACTATCTTAGCACTAGCTTTTGTCTGTTTATGCACTTAACACAAAATACGGCTTTGAGTTCCGCCAATCAGCATGCAATGTCATGCTGAAAGTGGAAGACAAAGTGTGTTGTCACTAAGTTATCTCTGACTAGCCCCTGCTACTACCTTACTTGCTACTACGTACTTCTAATTGCTATAAATTAATTAATTAATAGGTGAAAGCTACCTCCGGTATTATCGTATCTCCCCAACATCACTGTACAGTCGTGATTACAATGAAGATGTCAATCCCGGTATCATCAACGGCTTCGGAGCTGGTGCCTTTAGATTTCTGCACACAGTCATACCGGACTCTTTCATGAGTTGTCCTAAAGGTCATCAAACTGCGTTTTTGTATAAGTATGTATTAAATTGAAAAAGACATTTAGAAAACATATAAAAATTTGAACTTGATTCTACTACCAGCTGCGTCGAAATTCTTATACGCTTTATTACAACTTATTTAAACGCATGGCTCAGTGGTGAGAGCGCCTGGGTGTTCAGGAGGCGCGGGTTCAAATCCCGCTGCGTTCAATTTTTTTATATGTTTTCTAAATGTCTTTTTCAATTTTCCTAAGTATGGAATAACACTTTAAAAATGTTTAAAAAGTGTATATTAAATTACCAATTTTGTTATAAGCTTTATTATAAATTTGATTTAAGCAATTAAAAAAATATAAGACGCCATCGTGGCGCAACAGGACAGGGTCTGACTGTAATCGTAATTGGCTGTGGGTTCGATTCCCACTCGAGCGAATAACTAATAATTATACTTTAATTATTTTCATTATTTTGTGAATTTGATTTATTTGTTATAAAAAAAAATTGCTTTTCTATATAATATTTAACTGTGCCACATTTCATACTACTTCATCCACGTAATTTTTCTAATAAGGGTTTCAAAGCTATTTCCTTTGCGTAGTAATCATCTAATTGGAGCTACTTTGACTCGTAAACAACTGTATGTTACTATTAATAAACGTCTATGTGAAACGCAATAATAGTGTAGGTAATATTAATTTATCTAATTTAATAGACTACTATAAAAAAATAATAGCTTACTTTTGTACTTTATCGAGATAAAAACTCTAGATTAGTCATATTTTATGTTCTTGGAGGCGCATTCTTAAAAAATGGTCCATAGCTTTTTCCTTTATATATTTATGTTAACAGCTTTACATTTTTTACAGCTTAGAGAGCTTAAGAGACCTAGAGAGAGGACCCAGTGTCAGGACACTCTGTCCTCCGCTTTCCGCTCGGAATCGAAGAATTGCGTATTGTGTGGCGGAACAAAACGCCACGATTCTTCTTTAGTATCAGAGCGAACAAATGAAAATTTAAATGTAATCATTTCCCAAATGGGAATCGAACCCACAATCATCGCTTTACAAATCAGACGCTGTCAAACTGGGCCACGACAACCTCAAAATTTATTTATTCTCGTTATTAATGTGGCCAGTCGTGGCCCAGTGGCACAAGCGTGTGACTGTAAATGACTGGTTGTGGGTTCGATTCCCACTCGAGGAGTGGAAATATTTAATATTTCCATTTCCTTCGCTCTGGTGTCGAGGTAAAGCGCGGCTTTAAGTCCAAATTCGGCGGAAAGTGGGAAACGGAATGTTTTAACACTACGTTCCCTCTGCTACCCTGCTGTGTGCGGGATACAGCGTGAAGCTAAAAAAAAAAAGAAAAATTAATGTATAAATATATAATATTTTAGGTTAAGCGATTATTATTTCAACCCGAGCCTCCTAGAAGCCAATGCGGATTCCTTCGACGACATCGTCCGGGGGATAGTGACTCATCGAGCGGGAGAGTCTGACCCACACTGTAGCGGAGAAATCACTAACTTATTATTCAAGTCCCATAATAAATGGGGATTGGATCTTGTGGCTATGGATATTCAAAGGGGACGCGACCATGGTTTGGCATCGTATAATGACTATAGGTAAGTGAAGAAACTTGAAAGCAAATAAGGGCTAAAAATACCTTTTATGAGGTATTTCTAAGTATGATTATTATTTATTAAATTTTGTTAACTTTAGTAGTTATGAATGCAGTTTTAATATTATTATTTTTATTTTGTTCTACTGAGTTTAAAATGTTTGTGTAGGTTATTACGATATTTTCTGCCCCTGCTTTTGTATACTTTTTTCCACATAAAAGCATAGTCAGAGAGAATTTAGCGTTAAAAAAATGAGTTTTCTTTTTCCTGTCCGGACCGTTTTGATAAACAAAACTCCAGTTTGGCTTAGACGTTTGGCTTACCAGAGCGGAGAGATGTAAATAATGTAAGTATAATCATTCCCCTTATAGCGATTGAAACCACAATAAATAACGTATGCATTTACATGATGTCCTACTGCTGCCTCAATTTCTTTCCTGAATATTATTTATTAAATTTTATTACCTTTGCAGTGGATGAAAATGCACTTTTGAGGCCATTTTGATTTATAAAATAAAAAGTTTTTGAGAGTTTTATGAAACTAATTATGATATTTAATTTCACTAAGTTCTTACAATTTTGTATTAACAGTCCGACGAAGCCCCGCACAGAACGTTAGTGACAATGACTGACGGTCTTTGTCTCGTTAAAATATAAATTATTACTATGATTATTTAAAATTTATATTAATTTTATACTGTATAAAATGTCTTTTCATTTAATATTGAGGCAATACCTCTGCAGTGGGATAACGTCTTATCCGTAAACGCGATTGGTTGTGGGTACGATTCCCACTAGGTGGAATTGATCATTCCACCTATTTTATTTATTTTGATGTCTCCGATCTGTTAAACAAGTCAAAGCGTAGCATTGAGTTCCGTCACTTAACACGGAATACTTCGAATTAAAGATAAGGACTGGAGAACAGAGTGTCGTGACACTAGATTCTCTCTAACTACTCTACTGTGTGTGTAAAAATAAAACACATCAGCAATAAATTTAATAATAATAATCGATCCGCAGAAATAGGAAAAAACTGACACAGTGAAATTGTGATGACACAGTGATATTCCCTAAAGTGAAGCTAATTTTTTTCTAATCTTCTCATATAATTATTAGCACTACATTATTAATATCAACCTTGGGAGGACGGGTTAAGAATACGATACCCCTCCGCTCGCTGAGTAGCGTCTCGTAAAAGGCGGGTTACCCAGTAGCTTGGTGGTAGGAGATCGTTGTCCAACTGGCTCGGGACAACTATCATGTCAAAGACGAACTGCCAAACATCTGATGATGTGTTCCGGTTCGATCCTTCACTCTTAAGGCCGGCAACGCCATGACGACTAATGTTGTGGATGTCCATAGGCGAAGGTCACCACTTACCAATCAGGTGATCCTTCTGCTCGTTTGCCTCCTTTATTCAATGAAAAAATATATAATTATTATAAATAACAAGACAAAACCTAATATGCATATATTTTATATTTTTATAACTATTAACTTTTTTAATAAAAGCATTGTTATGTCTTGTGACTATACGTCTTTTTAACTTCCCCCGTAACACTAAATTTATTTTTGTTATGAAAATAGTGTAATTTAGTAAAAACATTGTTTTATATACATTTTTTTACTTTTAATATGATGGTAGTTCTTGAAGAACTTTACAGTAATCGCTTTATAGGTTCGTTAGCTGTCATTACGCAGGTAACTTAATTTTAATAAGTCGTGAAAAAAACGGTTATAACCTTATTAATGAATGCCCACCTGTGGCTTTGCCGCGTGATCTACGTAGCTGTTTCGGTATATCGCAACCTTAGGTGTAGATTTTTGAAAAATAAAGTAGCCTTTGTTTAACCTTGGATTATCAACTATATATATGCCAAAATTCGTTACAATCGGTCAGCCCTATTTCAACCCTATAGAGGTTGATTTTTGAAAAACTAAGTAGCCTATGTTAGTCCCACTTATTATACTTTCCTTCTAAATTTCATCCAAATGGGACCAGTAGATTATCCATGAAAGCGTGACAGATAAACACACAGACATTAGCATTTATAATATAAGTATGGATTTAAGAATAACAATACGCGCACACGTAATTCGTTCCAAAAGTGATAACAAATTAAAGGTACCTATAAGCAACACAATACGTTTTCTGTGAAAAGTGTCAAATTATGGAATGATTTACCGCATTACATTCGTCATTCTAAATTCCTCCACGTTTTTAAAAAATCTTTAAAGCGTTATTATTTGGCATTACAAAGTAACAATTAGAATGTAGGTTTACTCGAAAATATATATGATTGTATATAGGTATACTCGTACATGTTTGTGTGTATGTAAGTATGTATATAGGTATATATTTATATATGTATGAGTATGTGCAGCGTAATTTACATAGTATATATCATTATATATAAAATCTGAACTATTTATTTATTTACTTTTTGTAGACTCTTTCATATTTTTATGCACTACGCAGGTTATCCGCTGCATTTAAATATCTATGCTTCAGGTAACCTGTAAGAGATCACTAATAGTGACAAAGTCACCTTTGCATACTAAAATTAATTATTTTTGTTTTATGTTGTTTTTATCTATTCTGTCTTCTTTTATTTTTGTGTGCGTGCACACATACAAAAATAAAGAATTTTATCTATCTATCTACGCCTCAAATATAATATGTTCTGAGAGCAGTCTTGTTTCAAATGTATCATGATCATTAATAAAATCACTAGAGAAAATAAGATTCTTTATAAGTATATAGATTCTTTATAAGGCACTAAATTAAGTGAATTGGTGGTATAAAAAGAAAATACATGTTGTTAAAATTATAAACTTTCCTTAAAAGCAAAGTTTATAATTTAAACGAGACCACGGCCAGCCAAAGATACGAAATAATTATAATTTTGAAGTTAACGCAGGCAAAGCCACTTACTTACAAAAACTAGAGATATAAAGTCCTCCGAGTCCTATAAGCCCATTGTTAACTAGTGCAAATTTTAGTAACATGAAATTGTAATTAAAAAAGAATATTTTTTTTTATTTAGAGTTCTAGAGTATCAACAATAATAACGTTTAAGCACGTTTAAAAAAAACAATAGCGTGATAAGAATATAGGTACTTTAAAATGAAATTAAATTATTTTTTGTAAATACGGTAGTCACAATTTATTTTTATTTATTGCTATTTATAATATTTCTTTTTAGGGAAACATGTGGTTTGCCAAGAGCAAGGACGTTCCAAGACTTGGCTGGAGAAATATCGCAGGACGTAAGAACTTTTTTTAATAAACTAAAAATAAATACTGTTTGTATGTTATTATGTAACGTAAGCTTTTCCTGTCTGCTGGAATTGAACCCACATCCCTTCTCAAATTAACTGCTTCGAATAATGTTTCGTTAAGTTTGACGTGGAGTTCCGTCACTCAACACACAATGTCTAAAATTCTGGTGAAATGTATAAAATAGAGGGTCTTAACCCACCTAGCTAGCTTCAGAATAGAATTCTAACTACCATGCTATACAAAATACTAAGTGTATTTTAAAAAAGACATTTAAAGAAAACGTATAAAAATTTGAACGCAGCGGGATTCGAACCCGCGCCTCCTGAACACCGTTCAGGCGCTCTCACCACTGAGCCATGCGTTCTACTACACGCTGCGTCGAAATTCTTATACGCTTTATTACAACTTATTTTTGTTGTTAGCATTTCTGTAGAGAGATTTTTACAAATTTCTGCTACCCAAAGATTATTCTACGAACAATCATTTGGCAAGAGAGAATGCTATTTATTAAATACTTTTAAACATTTTTAAAGTGTTATTCCACATATTCAGGAGGCGCGGGTTCGAATCCCGCTGCGTTCAAATTTTTATCCGTTTTCTTTAAATGTCTTTTTCAATTTTCCTAAGTGTGGAATAACACTGTAAAAATGTTTAAAAGTGTATTTTACTTAATAATTACTAAAACTTTTAAAATTTTTTTTCAGAGGATTAACGTGCTCTCCAAATTCTATGAATCAGTGGACGATATAGATTTATTCGTGGGCGGGGCGATGGAGAAGGACGTACCGGGTTCAATTCTCGGCCAAACATTCCAGTGTATTGTTGCCGAACAGTTCTATCGCACTAGAATCGGTGATAGATACTTTTACGATAACAGTGAAATGCCGCACTCTTTCACGCCAGGTATTAAATACATATTTAATTTATTTAACTTATTTGTACAACTGATACTGGAGGTATGTCATACAAAGCATAAGGACCCCCCAGAGGGTGTGCGTGAAGAGTTCTATGACGGGACGAGGTGAAATAAGTGAAGCCTCTAGGGATAAAGCATGAAGCTAAAGAAAATAAAACTAAACTTTTAGTCAGCGAAGCAAAGAGTATGTTCCAGTCATAATCGGGGGAAAGATAATGCTTAAATTTACATTTCTTCGGCCTGGTAAACAAACCGCGGAGTTGAGTTCCGCCACCCAACACGCAATGTCTTGATTCCGGGATGCGGAAATTGCAGAACGGAGTATCTTGAGACTTGGTCCTCTCCGACTACCCTGCTCTGCGGAAAAACCAGGAAATTGCACTAAATAAAGTATCAATCTTATAAAAAAATAAAATATTACTGGAATATGAACTGCATTTTCATCTATTATAGCGCGCAATGGTGACGAATGTTTAAATCTATATAGGTACATACATATATATTTTTTCAAATGAACAGTACAAAATACAAGTCGCAAAAAATCAGTTCTATTGATATGTTAAAACATTTCATCTTATGTAAATACATTCAAAAATGAATATCGATTACAGATCAGCTGAAAGAAATCAAAAAAGCATCAATGGCGAGGCTTATTTGTGACAATACGGGGGTAAAGTATATTCAAAGGAAAGCTTTCGAGGTGGAAAGCTCGCACAATCCTAAATACAGCTGTGACGACTACAACGCTATACCTTATGTTGATTTGACAACGTGGAAAAGACCTAAGTTTGAAATAGATTAAAAATGTCATTTTGACAACTAATTTCTTTTATATACATAATTTTGTATTTATCGGTTAGGCAGAGATAACGTAGTGTTATGTCTTCTTGATTCTGCACTAATAATAATTGTTTTAATAAATATAATATGGGTTATATTATTGGGATGTCTCTAGCTGTGACAGCCATGGTTGTAGATATCGATTAACAATAATTGAGATTTTTTTATGTTTATAAAATACATTCATATTGAATGTACCTGTTGGGTTTAATTAAAAGGGCTGCCATCTAAGAAAGAAAGTGAAGAATAAAGGGAAAAGTGAACAAAAAAATTAAATCTGATATACGTACGTGAAATAAGTCGTTAATTTCTTAAAGGATGATAAATTGTTTTTTATTGAAGCTATAGTGCCGCTATAGATGTGTATTCAATTCCTACTCATGGGAATGATTATATTTAAATTATATTTTTGGGTTTCGCGATAAAACAAAGCGCGGCGTCGACCTTTGCCACTTAACACACAATTTCTCTAATTCGGGCGATAAGTGGAAAAAGGAGTGTCTTGACACTAGATACTCTGCCTTCCCTACAATGCGGGAGAAAGAAAAAGCTGGAAAAAATGTTATATCTAATTTATTCCATTAATGTTTAAGATTGTAATATTATAATATAGTATTATAATATTACAATCTTAAACGCCACATTTACATATGTAAATGTTTCTTATAAATAGTTGTCTAGTTAATAGCTATTGTTTATAAATAAAGATTTATTTTTGAAATGAAGTTTCAATAAGTTTAAAATGTTTAATCATATCTATTAACTCATGAAGGTTAATTTATTATTATTACTAATAATGTGTGTGGAACGATAAAATCGTGGTTAACGTTTTTTTTAAGAAATTTTCCATCTTTTAGGCATCATCCACAAATATGCACCAGCGAAAAAATATATAATATACTTTCGTATGGCTTTAGAAGTAATAAAGAGGCTTCGCCATTTTATTGACTCGGTCATAGCAAAAGGGCACAAAGTGTGACTGTAAACGCGACTGATTGTGAGTTCGATTCCCACTCGAAGAATGGAAATATTTAATTTCGTTCTGGTATCGAGGCAAAGCGCGGCGTTGAGTTCCGCCACTTAACATGTAATGTCTCTAAAAATTAGTAGAAAATGGGTAACGGAGTGTCTCAACACTGTGAGCAACGTGACGCTAAAAATTAAAAAAATAATCAATTTGAAATCAAAAAAGAATATTACATAATATTATATTTATTCATAATAATGGACGTAGAAAACAATATAAAATAGGCATTTTTCCATTTTTATAATTCAATAACATATTAAGACTAGTTATAATAATTATAACTTAAGAATATAAGGCAGTTATCTATATTAAAAAATTAAAGAGATAAGGCTTTATAAACCACATCCTTTGCTTATTTAAAAAATAATATCATAATTCTTATAATAACTATTATATTTTAACAAGAACAAACAATGATAATATCAATAAACAATTATACAACCAAAAAACAGAATATACATAATATAATAATTTAACTTTTTTTAAAAACTTTAAATTTTTTTTTTTTTAAAACCAGTCTTCATGCTTTTTTACTCATAGCAGTGTTGGGTGGCGGAACTCAACGCCGCGCTTTATCTCAGTTACCAGAATGAAGATGTAAATAATCATCTCTCCAGTCTTCAAATCATTAATCATTTTTTATTATAATTATATATTTTTGACAATATTGTATACTTACTTACTTAATAAGTCAATTTTATTAATTGTTTCAGTACGAAATTAATTAAAATACACTACATAATATATAAGAAGTAACAAATAGGTAATTTTTTAACTTAGCAGGGAGTGTCAAGAAAATTCTATCTTCATTTTTGGACCAAATTCGAGACTTTATGTTTTAAAATTGGTGAAAACGCCACGCTTTAAACCAAAAAAAACAATAATTTCACCAAGCGAAAATCGAACTCACAACCAATCGCATTTATAAACGACGACCAAACATATATATAAAAAACGACAAATTCATATAAAAAAATCACATATACGAGTACATATATACAATATTAAATAAGAAGATTTCGGCGTTGTTCCTTCTCTTTGCCAAGAAAAGAAAATATTTTGTTTTGCATTGAATTCCAGGATATAGAGCTAGTCATCAGCTGTGTAAAGCCTCCTTGGTTTGGGGGAACGATTCTTTCCAATAGAGGTCGTTTATAAAGTCTTTGTGCTTCTTCCCGCTGGTCGTCTGTCACCTTTCTATCATCTAAATGCAGGAGCGAGGGAAACTGGGATATGACGAAAAGTCTGCAATATAAAAAAAAACATTATACTGATTACTAATACAAAAAATAGAATTAATAAACTAATTTAATACATATGTTTATAGAAAAAAAAAGCATTTTTAAGCTTATTTTTATATCCTGTGAGCCGGTCGGGGAGAACCTAGTGCCATTACACTCGAGTTTCTCACTTTTGGCCTGAACTCTATATATTGCGTGTTGAATGGCGGATATGAACGAATGTTTGTCTTTATTACCAGAGCGAAGAAATAAAAAAATATAATCCTTCCCTCGAGTGAGAATCGAACCCACACTCAACCGCTGTTTCACTGCGCCAAAGACCATCAGATCAGATCTTTATATGTATAAGAGCATTAGTATATAACTACATTATTATTATAACTTATATTATATTATTTTTCTCGATCTGGTAAGCGCAGCGTTAAGTTCCGCAATTGAACCAGCAATGTATCGAAAATTGAACGGAAAAATTTAAAAATACAGGATACAACTACTGTCGTTTTTAAAAGTATATACTGAATTTCTTTTTTTTTTTAGCTTCACGCTGTATTCCGCACACAGCAGGGTAGGCAGAGGGAGCCTAGTGTTAAGACACTCCGTTCCCCACTTTCCGCCGAATTCGGAGGCTTGCGTGTCAAGTGGCGGAACTTAACGCCGCACAATTACTGAATTTCCAAATGTAATAATGCCAAGTTTTACGTGGACTGATACAAGTGGAAAACCACAGGAGAGCAATTTCAGGGTTCCTAAGGAAAGCATAAATTAATGACAAATGACAACCAGAAAACAATGTGGATTTAGTCTAGTCTCAGTCTCAACTTTAACATTAAAAAAAACAAATCTGTCAAAACAATGCACTTGGATTTGGATGTTATTTGTTGTTGTTTTTCCTTATATAATTCAATTTCTTAAACAAATTTGAGTTTTCAAAGTCAAGGAAGGACAATCATTGTTATAGTACCCGGCAATAAATAATGCACATCGATGCTTAGAATGAAACAGTCGGTTAGCTTCGACTTCGTAGAGCGTTGTCTCGGTCGCTTAAAATAATAACAATGAGAAACGTCACATATCAACTGAGTGACAAAGACAGCGCTCTACGAAACCGAAACTGACCGACGGTTTCATTCTAAGCACGATGTGCATTATTTATTGTCGAGTACTATACATAATAAATAAAAGAATATAAGTTACGTTGAGGCCAGTCGTGGCGCAGGGACAAGTGTAAATGCGACTATTTGTGGGTTTGATTCCTACTCGAGGAATGGACATATTTAACATTTGTATTTCTTCGGTCTGGTGTCGAAGTAAAGCGTGGCGTCTACCACTTAACACGCAATGCCTCCAACATTCAGCGGAAAATAGGGAACTAATAGGGAATAGGGAAATTCTTATACTACTATCCATCATGCCATGTATAAATTTCGTATGCTTTCTTAGCATGTTTTTCATATTCAAAGTATGTATATGAATGACATTTAAAGTTTTAAAATTTATGATAAAAAGTATTTTGTCTTGCCAAAGGGTGTTTTTAGAAATAATCTTTCAGTAGCAGAAATTTCTAAAAATCTCCTTACAGTGACAGTAACAACAAAATTAAGTAAGTTGCACTGTAGTTTCTATATGAATTAAAAAAATATTTTTCCTTACCTATATTGAAGGTATTCATAGAATGTTCCTCCGTTGAAGTAGCTGGGAGCAGCGGGATTACCCATTAGTGAGAGATATTGTAGATTCGGACAAGACTCCTTAAGTTTACCCACCCAAGGGTAAAGCGATGATATTTTACAATGATTTAACCTGAAAATAATTAAGTAAATAATATATATATTCTTAAGTCTTAATTCTTTTTAGTCTCTTGCTTATATAAAACATATAAACTATTTTCGGGGTTACATTTTTTAAAAAAAATGGGTAAGTTTTTCGAAAAATATATTTTCATACAGTTAAAACAATTTTATTTCAAAATCGTTAGAATACTCAAATAAAAAAGAATATAATTATAAACTGATGTTAAGCTATTCCATTCTCCACTTTCTGCCCGAATTAGACATATTTTGTGTTAAGTGGTGGAACTTAAGGACTCATTTTGTTTTGCTATCACCAAATTGGAAAAATAAAAAAATATTAAAATTTTGTGGGAAACTCATAACCTTAGAATATTTGTGGGAAACTCACAACCTTAGGGTTATACAGTTAGACATTGTCATGTTGCAGCACAATGCCCTAATTTTTTAATGTAGTCAAAAATACTATATAAAATTCTATATTCACATACATTATACACTAAGAAATTCCTTTTTTAAAATATTGTAATACTTGTAATGTTTTTGTGAAAAGTGTCCAGTTAATAGAAAAAAAAAAAGAAATTTACCATAATAATTGTAGTTTTGGCATAGGTGGTAATAAGCAGTCCTCAGTGATAGGATTGTCATCTGCTATTAAAGTTGTAAGGTGTTTGAAATGAACCAAACTGTCAAGATTTCTGAAAGATAAAAAATGTAACACCTTTTTAATATGTTTTGTATTATTTAGTTGCATTATAATATATATTGGGTAGAACAAATGACTTAGTGGCCACAGCCTTTGGAAGGATTTCAAGAGGTTCTTGTTCAAATTCTGCTACATTTAAGATATAATAAAAATGTAATCTAAAATATAACAACATTTGTCCCTATCAAAAATTATTTTAAAAGAGGGCTCATGGTAATAGTAATGAAAATAACATTTAAAATTGGTTACTTATATACTTACGTAATCTTATTATGACTTATATCCAAATATTTTATATGATCACAAAATCTCTCTACTATAGTTTTAGGCAATTCATATAGTCTTTCATAAGCTAAGGTTAGCTTTGCACAGTCATCTTCATTGGAGTCTTCTGTTCCACTAAACAAAACAATACCATGTTTATTAAAAATATAATAATAATGTAATAAATAATGTTTACAACTTCTTAAGGTGTAATTAAATTACTTATAATTATCTGAACAGAATTTAATCTGCTAGTTATTCTGTTAGCCTAATATTATTATAAGATAATTAAGTTTGGTCTAGTATCTGCATACATAATGCACATTTATTATATTAAAAACAGGTTTTGTCACTTATTTTAAAACACCTTTCTTTTTACCAAAACATCATAATAGAAAAAACAATAGTATATATACAAAAAAAACTTACTGCATTAAATCAGGAGGTATAAAATTCTGCGTCATTGCCGTCAAGGAATCCACGAGAATGCTACTTGATAAGTCGACTGCGATCACTCCGCCGTCTTGACTGGTTGTAAAAATAAACTAGTCTTAGAGATAATATTCATGAAAATCGACGATAATTAATGCAATTTAGTGTCAATGAAACGAGAGCCATATGTTTACTATTTAATTAGTATATCTTATTTAGTGAAACCCTTTAGCGCTATATACGGTAATATCTTTTGAGCATAATATTCGCTAAGGATAACTGTATATTTTTTAATTTTCATACAAGGTTTCTAAAATCTAGTTTGTTTACAGAAGAACGTTTTTACAAATAACAAGTTTTTTTACTATTATTATTTGTGACAGTGACGTATAAAGGTCATCATTGCATTTCTTTTATACATTTTTAATTGCATATTGTTTTGTTATGTAAAAAATACAATAATAAAATTAAATATATTAACTATATATTTATTCTTTTTTACTTTATAATGTAAACAATCACAATTATGATATGAATAAGTAATATTTTATTTTATATTGAATTTTGATTATGAAAGATTTGCAATATGATAATATTTTTTGGATTATAATTGTAAATAATATCATAATTCAAATGTATATTTTAGTGAAACTTTTAGCTTTTTTACTTAACTAACACCGCAACGTAATACCGCAAAGTAATTTGTTACAAATTATTTAAGAATTTATACAATAGCAGTGTAAATAAAAACAAATTAATTAATGTGTTTCTTACTGTAACAACTTTTATAAAAATTAAGTAACTTTTAAAATAACGTTAGGTCTGATTTTACTTACTCATTTTGTACTGGTTGTTCGAAATCCATTTATATATAAAGTAAACAATAAAACTATTAAAAAATCTTATTTTTCATAAATTATTGGTATTTACTAGTATAGAAACGTGAATCATATAGATAATGCATGTTATCAATCGAACAAGGAGTTCAGGAGTGAGGAGATAAGAAATTGTTTACGTTGAATATTGCGCTAGTGACCCGCCATATAATAAATTCTATTAAACATATATATTTAAAATATTTCATACTATACTGATATTTGCTAGTTACCAAGTTGAATTGTAATGACGTATTTATAATTACATAATACTATAATTACAAAAGGAATATAAAGAATCATAATTAGATTTTTGAATACACTATATTAAAAATGAATACTACAGAAAATATTGTAACTTAAATTATGAAAAATGTCTTAAAAAATAAATAATGGTATAAATTATTCTATTAAGTGAAATGTTAAATGTATGTACATAAATACATATGTTAAAATTAATGGTGTAGACTTATTTTGCAAGCTTAGTGTTAAACTTTAAAATAAGTGAATATCTTTTAATATAAAAAAATAATAATTTTCAGATTTGTTATAAAAACGATTTAAAGCCTACGTTCATATTGTTCACATTTGGTTATAAACTATTTGATTATAAATTAATCCTGAAATCTGCAAGAAAATGAAAGAAAAATCAATTTGATGTAGATAAAATCAGGTAATAAAAGAAGAAAAAGAATGAACACATTAATATTGACAGCTAATACCTGACAGTTGACACTTGTCAGACACCTAGCAGACACGTCACTTTGTTGATGTAAAAAAAGTACACTGGAGTAGGTGAAAAATATCAAATTTAATTTAATTCCTATTCCCGCTATTTGTTATATAAGGCAAAATAGTATCCATTAAAATAAAAAAAATATAATATAAACAAAAATTAAAGATGGACGTAAGTAGTAGGATTTTGCAAAAACAATCAACATAAAACATATGTTTCTTTCAATTTACGACTAACGTATTTACTAATTTTAGGAGAGTAATATTCCAATAGATATAAACATCGGTAAGCTACAAGATTGGTTGATCAGTCGTCGTCACGTAAATAAGGAATGGCAAAAGAGTGTAATTTCTGTTCGAGAAAAAATAAACAATGCTATTCAGGACATGCCCGCACATGAAGACATAGCTGCTTTATTATCTGGCAGCTATATTAATTATTTTCACTGCCTAAAAATTGTAGAAATTCTTAAAGAAACTGAGGCAGATACCAAAAATTTATTTGGTAGATATGGGTCACAAAGAATGAAGGATTGGCAAGATGTAATAAAGAGTTATGAGAAAGACAATTTATATTTGGCTGAATCAGCACAAATATTGGTCAGAAATATAAATTATGAGATTCCTGGTTTAAAAAAACAAATAGCAAAAGAGGAACAAACTCAAACTGTAAGTAAATAGATATTTTATTTTATGAATAAATATTTCTAATTATTGAAGCTTAGATCTTAGTACAAAAAAAAATCATCAACAATTATTTACTTGTACATGAAAGTGATATGTCACTTTCATATTTTTATTATATGTTCATTCACTGGCTTCATAAATTTGAGGCAATAGACAACAATAAAAAACCTGTCCTCATATAATTTATACGCAATTGCCTTAACATTCTATATTTATAATAATTCTTATAGGAATGTGATAAAAAACATGCAGATTACTTAAAAAATGAAACATCAAGTAAAACTGAATTTTTGAATTTATGCAAACAACTGGGCATTAAGGGTGATAAAATTAAAAAGGAACTAGTTGAAAGATTACAGGAGTTACCTGATATATATGACAAGGTATGTATTGTTTCTATTATATTATATTTTTATTGAATAAATAAGAGCGCCAAAAGCAACTTAATATTAAAGAGCACCTACAAAGTCTCGCCATTCGTTTCATTTTTATCCTATGTCAATATGATCACATTTCCACTTTTATTCTTGCAAAAGTATTATTCTCTCTCATGACCATAGGTTGACTGGAAGAAATCTCTGTCAGAGATCAGTTAACCTTTGCCAACAACATTGTGAATTTTTTATTGATGTTTGTTACAAAGTGCAGTAAATGATATGTATAATAAACAAATGATTATTTTTGTTTATTAAATAAATATGATAATTATTTTTTTTATATGTCTAAACTACCAGTATAACATATGGTATTAAGAAACATTTGTGGCACAGTGAGCCATCTGATATTGATTGTGGGTTCAAGCCCCACTTTAGGGAGTGATAATTTATAAATATACTTTCCTGCTCTGGTAATTTAAAGTGTAACAATGAGTAATGCCGCTCAGTATATGATATCTTATATTCTAATATTCTCTAACAGTACATACTACTAAAGGTTCTTGATGCCTTTTTGAAACAAATCAAAATCTACCATACATTGAAGCATATTTGAATGTATGATATTTGTTGCTCTGACTATATAATATTTTATAAAATATCAATTAGATAAAACATCAAATAAAAAAGGAAATAAAAGGTTTCAGGTATTTTTGCTAAATACTTTTATGGGATGGGATAAATAATAAATATTAAAATATTTTCAGATAGGTAAATCTCTGAAGCCTCTCAAACCAGCATTAGAGCTTTACAGTGCTTTTGTAAAATATGTTCTTGGTGATGCATCAGATGTGTTACCGTTACTGCAATATGTGGTGGAACACGGTAACACTACTGTTTACGAGTGGACTTATGGGGAACCCCCCTTGAGTATAGAACCTGATTCTATACATATTGAGGTGGAAGAAGATCAAGGTGCCGGAGATCAGGTATATTTGTTATTATAATTGTATCATTTGTGGCCAGTCGTGGCCCAGTGGCACAAGAGTGTGACTGTAAACGACTGGTTGTGGGTTCGATTCCCACTCGAGGAGTGGAAATTATATTTCCATTTTCTTCGCTCTGGTGTCGAGGTAAAGCGCGGCGTTAAGTTCCGCCACTTAACACGCAAGCCTCCGATTTCGGCGGAAAGTGGGGAACGGAGTGTCTTAACACTAGATTCCCTCTGCCTACCCTGCTGTGTGCGGGATATAGCGTGAAGCTAAAAAAAAAAAAAAAAAAAAAGATTGTATCATTGGCATAAACCTTTTCAGTTTTAAGATGTTATATATTTAGTTATTTTTGTATGCATAGTTGTGGTTCAGCATTTAAGAGTTTAATGATTTTTTTTAATGAAGTAATAAAAAAAATGTGAGTTTTAAAATTTTTTATTTATATGTATTCAAAATTGTCATTTATGTGTGTAACTATAAAAGTACAGGAGAACCAAGTATCTTGGCAATAGCTTCTTTCTGTCTATCCTGGAAGAGGCGTGAATAAAAATAATTACTTACTTCTCCAATGATTTGTATCTATCAACAAAAGTAACTATATTCTCACTACACCATTTAAACATATACTTTTTTTGGTTTTCAGATTGACTTTGGTGATGGTGAAATAGACTTTGGTGGGAACGAAGCGGCTGAAATAGACTTCGGTGATGGCGACGCGGGGGAAATTGACTGGGGAAATGTTGACGCTGTAGGGGGAGAGGTAAATTATGTTATTTATATTTTTTTTTCAGCTTCACGCTGTTTCCTGCACATAGAAGATAGGCAGAGGGAACCTAGTGTTAAGACACTCCGTTCCCCACTTTCCGCCGAATTCGGAGGCATTGCGTGTTAAGTGGTGGAACTTAATTTTTGCCTCAACACCAGAGCGAAGAAACTGGAAATAGTAAATATCTCCACCCCTCGAGTGAGAATCGAACCCACAACCAGTCGTTTACAGTCACACGCTTGTGCCACTGCACCAGTCGGCCCATATTTATAGTATATTTTTTTATATAAGCAGATCCCGCGTTATTGCGAAGCAGATGGTCAGGGAGCTCCTAGTGTCAAGTAACGCCGTTCTTAACTTTTCGTCCGAACTCTAGTGGTGGCGCTTTGCCTTAGGTATCAGAGCAGAGAAAATATTATATAAACATTCCCCCATTCGGAATCGAATCCACAGTCATAGCTTTAAGAGTCAGAAGGTAATGACATTGTTAGTGAAACCTTTTTAGACGTATTTGAGCTACTAAATTTTCCATATTTGACCACCACCTGAGTAATTAATAAAATGAAGTATAGATATGAAATATAGAAATATTTTTGTAGTCCTAGAAGTCTAGCTCGTATTTTTACTTGGAATATCTAGCTGCAATAGGCGTCGCAGAATAAATAGGGAAAAATTGATGGTGAGAGACAGAGAGTGTGAGGAGAGATAATACACAAATACTAGTGATTCCATTAAGCATGGTGTCTTATGTCTTAACTGGTCAACTCTCATTATTTGGTTGATTGTACCGCGAAACTTCGGAATTTGTTATTTTATTGAGCTTCACTTTGCTCAGCTCTTACTGGTCAAAAGTGTGTTTCGTTGTGGTTTAACTCTTTCTGGGTTTTTTGTGGTAAACCTCTGAAATTTGGCAGAGATATCGAGCATAGTGTCTTGTGTGCTGTGAAGATTTTTGGTGACAATTGTAGTTTTTAAATAAATGGTAATTAAATGGTGAAAAAGTGCCCATAGGCTTAGGCTATGAAACGTTAAGTGTTATGTTAGTGTTAAGTGTTTGCTTTCCAAAATTTTGTAACATGTAGTAACATTAAATATGTACTTCGCTCAGCGCTTTCCGCCATGCAGAGCAAAAAAGCGGTCCCTAGTATTTAAAGTTATATAACTGTTCTTTTATTTCAGAATATAGCAGTAGATATAGGTGCTATATCTCTAGAGGAGGCTGGTATAGTGGTGGAGGAGCAAGGTATGGGCGGAGGGGTAGCGCGGGGCAAGGAGGCTCTCACGCTATTGGACAACACTGTCACTAGGAATCAGTTTATTGATCAGTTGGTTGAGGTGATTTTGTTTATTTTATATTTATATATAAGTCATAATTTTAATGTAATATAAGATCTTTTGTTTTCTCGATTATTACCCTATTGTATATTATTACTACGATATATTTGAAATGTAAGTAGTAAGAATGAAGAAGGGCGTGCTCAGGTGGTTTGGGAACGTCGAGAGGATGAGTGATGGAAGAATGGTAAGAAAGATTTATGAAGCAAAGGTGAGTGGTAAGAGAGGCAGGGGGAGACCTCGGTTGACCTTCGAAAACACAGTATCGACGATACTGGAGAAAGGTCACGTAAAAAGCATGAGGACCCCCCGGAGGGCGTGTATGAAGAGGTTGATGACAGTGGACGAGGCGAAAGAAGTATGCAGGGACCGTAGCGTTTGGCGCTCCGTACTCTCTGACTACCCCGCAAGGGATACAGCGTGAAGCTATAAAAAAAAAAGAAAAAAAAAAGAATATTTGAAATGTATGTATACGAAAATACATATGTATTTAGAAAACCCCACGTTTCAAGCACTTTACAGTTGATCTTGGTCACAGGTGGGTACTCAAAATATACGCGATTAATTTGGTTAAAAATAGTTTTAATTTAAATACTTTTAAAATTTTAAAGTGCTTTTCGCACACTTAGGAAAAAGGATACTGTTTGGAAATGTATATAAATTTGAAAGTAGCGGGATTCGAACCCGTGTCTTTTAGATGGTTTTCTAGAGGGATCTTCATAACTGTAAACAAAATAATCGGATATCCGGAATCGATATAAAATTTTTGCGTAATTTCGAATATTAATGGTGTCTAAATGTAGGTCATAGGATCTACGTCAATAACAGTCAGCAGCAGATTCTTTAACAAATGAAGTCACTTGAGGTTAAATTTATTCTCACATAGCAGGGTTAGACAGAACCTAGTCAGACATTCCATTCGAAATTGAGACATTGAGTATTAAAAGGTGGAACTCAACACCGCGTTCTGTCTTCTTACCAGATAGGAGGAATGAATATAATTTAAATATATTATCTCATCGACTGAGAATCGAACCTACAACCAATCACCTTTGCATTCAGAAAATTAAACATAGACTGCCTATTTTTCCAAAAATCAACCCTGAAAGGACTGAAATAGGGGATGATAATTTGTATGAAAAACATAAACCACTTAACTCGGCCAGTGTAAATAAGTGTTGCGTTAATATTAAAAAAAGTCATACACTCATTTTTTTTTCAGACGTCAGGTTAGGTAAATATTTTTTAATATACAATAAGATTATCTATTTTTAAATATTTTTAAAAAAATAAATAGCGGCTCAGTAAATTGTATTTTATTTACTTATTTTTATACTTTCCATGAAAAAATCGTAAACCACCTAATTCAAATGAAAACGCAACGTCGAAAATACAAAGCTATTATTGTCGTGTTGTTTGTGAGCGAAGCCGCGAGCTGATCGCTAGTTTATTTACAATGTTTTTTCCATATATTCAGAACTAGATTCCTTCCTAAAATGCGTATATATGAAACTAAGGCATTCAACGACAGCCTCAGCTTCTTGCTGGAACAGTTGCCGGAACTCAACGCCGAGCCATATTAAAAAATATTATCATTCCCCCTAATGGGAATTGAACCAACAACTGCCGTTTACAATTTTACGGGGCTTCAATATGAGGTCATATTGAATAATTACTCTAACATTATTACTTTAACATTTTTAAAGTGTTATTTACAACAAAAATAAGTTGTAATAAGGCGTATAGGAATTTCGACGCAACTGGTTGTAGAACGCATGGCTCAGCGGTGAGAGCGCCTGGTTAC
This sequence comes from Dryas iulia moderata, assembly GCA_019049465.1. Classification (NCBI taxonomy): domain Eukaryota; kingdom Metazoa; phylum Arthropoda; class Insecta; order Lepidoptera; family Nymphalidae; genus Dryas; species Dryas iulia. The sequence continues at coordinate 10,738,233 of CM032419.1, read as the reverse complement.
CTGGAGGTGCGGGTTCAAACAAATATATTTATACGTTTTCTAAATATCTTTAATCTATAATTAAAAAAACGTCTATTAACTTAATTTCACAGCTAGATTCCTTCCTAAAAATGCGTATATATGAGACTAACGCATCCAACGACAGCCTCAGCTTCTCCCTGATGGAACAGTTGCCGGCGGAGAGCGCCGCGGCGTTGCAGGGCATGCAGCTGGCGGTGCACAACGCCGCCAACGCCGTCACCACCACGGAAGTTACGCACCTGCATAATGTTAAACATTCGCCTAGGTATGTTTTGTACTTTTTTTGAAGAAATTAATATTCATTTTTTTAACATTTAGAAGTGTGTTTTCTGTCACTTAATATATAAATAGTAGGGATTCGAACCCGCGCCAACGTTCAAATTATTTTAATTTTTTTTTTATTTTCTTCTTGAAGTTTCAAGTTTCGTTTTATATAAACGATATTTTAAATTAATTTGTTTGATTTTTAATCTTATCTTTTTGGACGAAAGAAAATGTTTGAAACAATGACTTTGTATGTAAAAATATTTTTTTTATATTATTGTAAAGTTCCTAACCAGTTGGTTCCTAACCAGTAAAAGTTGGGGCCAGTCGTGGCGCAGTGACACAAGTGTGTGACTGTAAACGACTGGTTGTGGGTTCGATTTCCATTCGAGAAGTGGAAATGTTTAATATTTTCATTTTCTTCGCTCTGGTGTCGAGGCAAAGCGCGGCGTTAAGTTCCGCCACTTAACACGCAATGCCTCCGAATTCAGCGGAAAGTGGGGAACGGAGTGTCTTAACACTAGGTTCCCTCTGCCTACCCGAATGTGTGCGGGATACAGCGTGAAGCTAAAAAAAAGTTCCTTACATATCCAGGCGCAGTAAGACAACGTCTGTCTGTAATCACTATTGGTTGTGGGTTCGATTCTCACTCGAGGGAATAATCACAATTTAATTATTTTCATTTACCCGTTCCGGGAAATTTTTGCCCCCATTCTCCATTGTTTTTTTAAATTGCAAATTTCAAAGATTATTCGAGAGTAAGAAAAAAACAAATATTTTGAAATAAAAAAAAAAAACGTTAGGTTTTAAAACATCTATACAATATATCTTAACCAAAGACTATCCACATGAACAGATACGTAGACGTGCTAACCGGTCAGCTGCAACAGAAGTTGTCTCTCTGCGACAAGCTGCGTCACTTAGCCGCGCGAGAGCTCGACCGGAAGTCGGCGGCGTTTAACCGCGCGGTCGTGTTACGCCCGCAGCTGCAGAGATTGTTGGAGAGGAGCAAGGAGTTGCAGGCTAATGTTAGTTGTTTTGTTTTAAAGGAGGGGATGATACGATGTGGGTTCGATTACCGCTTTGAGAGTATGTTTTCTTTTTAGCTTCACGCTGTATCCCGCACACAGCAGGGTAGGCAGAGGGAACATAGTGTTAAGACACTCCGTTCCCCACTTTCCGCCGAATTCGGAGGCTTTGCGTGTTAAGTGGCGGAACATAATGCCGTGTTTTGTCTATGGTGCCAGAGCGAAGAGATTAAAATTGATATATTTTTTCTTCGAGTGGGAATCGAACCCAAAACCATTGCGTTTAAGTCAGGTGCCGTTCCATTGCACCACGATGTCGCCAACTTGCATTCTCAGAAAAATCGAACTAATATATTGTTTTATTCTTTTTCTTGCATAGTAGAGTAGTTCAAGAGGACCTAGTGTTAAAACACTCCGTCCTGAACTGTCCGCTCGAAATCGATACATTGCTTGTTGTATGGCGGAACTCAACGCCGCGCTTTATCTTAGGTACTAGAACGAAGAAATGAAAATTTAAATATAACTATTCCCCGAATGGGAATCGAACCCACAACCAACGGTTTTACTTTATGTTTGCCGAATAAAAATAACGTAAATAAAATAAATAAAATTACAAGAGAGGTGTCAAACAAAGTTCCTTTCTATTAGTGAAGAAATTGTAATACAATTTTATTTTTTTTAAGTTATAATAATATTTTTTTTATTATTAATTATTAATTTATTATTAATATTGTTAAATTAATTATGTTATAATTAACTAAATTTATTATTAATTAGAAATGAAAATATCTGGCTTGCTTTCTATAAGAGAGAGAGACAGACAGAGAAACATGCGCACGCCGCACAGCTTACAATAGCTTACTATAGCAAAAAGTGTCGTTACAACTTTTCGTGAGATTTTTTTCCGTTTAGCCCCCGTTAATTTTAATGCACTCCAAGATTTTGGTTTTCAAGTAAAAGAGTTTATAATCCATACTTATATTATAAAGGGGAAAGTCTGTGTGTTTGTCTGTCACGCTTTCACGGCTAATCTACCGGTCCGATTTGGATGAAATTTAGAATGAAAGTAGCAAAATTAACTGGGTCTAACATAGGCTACTTATTTTTCCAAAAATCAACCTCTAAAGGGTTGAAATAGGGGATGAAAATTTATATGAAAAATCTAAACCACTTCAATAATTGTAATCAATTTTGGCATAAATATAGTTGATAATCTAAGTTTAAACATAATCTAAGTTTAAACATAGGCTACTTTATTTTTTAAAAATGCGCCCCCGAGGTTTGCCATATAACGAAATATTTCACCGAAATATTTCAGCGGGCCGCTAGTAAATAATAAAAGGTTGAAGAAGGCTTTTTGGTGAAAATGCATTTTTACTGTTAATTTATTCTTTCCTTTTTTTCAGATTGAAAGTGAAATTTCAAAGAAATACAAGGGTCGTCCAGTCAATATCATAGGTGGAGTCAAGTTCTTATAATGTATATAAGATTTACTTTTATTTACTCAAATAAATAATTTTATATTATATTGTTGACAAAATTTGTTACAAATTACATTAAAGTCTATAAGTAAATTCTGTTTTTATTTAAAATTATGCTGTGATTTTGCTTAGTTTTGATTATAAACGAAAAGAATGTCAATACGATGGTTGTAAGTTCGATTCCCATTCGGACAAATGATTATATTTAATTGAGCGAAGCAAGCGAAGCGAGTGGAGTGCTCTACTGGAGACTTTTTTGGCCTCTTTGTAACGAATAGGCTTGAAAACTACACGTCAGAAATTTATGATATTTTGCACGTACTCTAATGTCTTAGAGATGGTTCTTAAAAAAGTGAAAAAATTTGATGTTCTTGAGGAATTATCACCAAAAAACTGATTTGCCATTGGAGTATGGCCTTCATATATGACCCTGATAGGCTCCGCCCTTCGTTCAAAGACATGTCGAAGAAGGAAGAGGTTGTGGCAGCCACTAAGCTTAAGGGACAGGCCATTTTAGAGCACGATGACTGCATCCACACCACTATTAGAGAGCGTGTAAAGAAATTGCTTCGATCACTATGTAAACGGCACCCGAGATTTCGCGAACACAGCGAGTCGAAATTGAGGGTCTTTTTGCGCCCCTAGTTTACTATAGTTTTCTTACTTTGTTAAGGCAAAGCATGGCGTTGAAAACATCCCCTATATGGTAAAAAGCGTAAAGCTATAAAAAGAAAAAAAATATAAAAAACAACAACATTTTATTTCTCAACCATAATAAGGATAATAATAGTAGTAATAAGGATAATAATAATACGGATAAGGATAATAAACGTAGGGATAATAAACGAAAGGCACACAAATAACATTCTTCTTGTCCTCACGTCTTCCGGAGTCGACGCATGGGGCTTGTGTGAACACTCCAGTGTAAAGTTCATTCCATATTAGCAAAGTTATGATGAATGTGATCGATTTGTGCCGAAGAAACATCTGAAAAGCAATGTTTTTTTTATCCATACTTATATTAAAAATGTGAAAGTCTGTCTGTTTGTCTCACGCTTTCACGGCTAATCTACCGGTCCGATTTTGGTGAAATTATGAATGAAAGTAGTAAATAATCCAGGGTCAAATATAGGCTAAATTATTTTTCAAAAATCCACCGAAGGTTCAATTTAATGAAACAGTTACGTAATTCACGCGGCGAGGCCGCGAGCGGGCCGATGGTTTAATATATTTTAGTTGTATTTAATTTTGCATTCGAAGGGATAGCGGAGAACGGAGTGTCTTGGTGCCCGGTTTCCACCCGGACGTGAGACATTGTGTGGCGGAACTCAGCGCCACGCTTTATTTTGCCACTAAAGTGAATAAATATAAATATTTTATATATAATCGTCCCTTTGAGTAGGAATTTATAGTCAGACGCTATTGCATATCGTCATGACGGCAGTAGGCAACTTAATTAATTATGATAAGAAACTCTGCACGCAATGTCTCGAATTTTAGCGGAAAGTGTAACCAGAGTGTCTTGACACTAGACAGTGTGAGAAAACAAGTGCACCTGTTATTTTTTGGATTGTACTAACGTGTATACGATTTTTGATTTTTTCAGGATTTGAAACAGTGTCTATTTTGTATCATATTTAAATTGCATTAATTATTTTATTTTCATCTGCATTATCCGCTTAGCAAGATAGGCAGAGAGAACCTAGTGTCCAGTAACTCCGTTTTCCACTTTCCGCTTGAGACATTGCATACGCGAATCCATCGCCGTGCTTTGTTTTGTCAACAGAGCGGAGAAAAGAAAATAATTTTAATATTATTATTTCTTGGCGTGTAACTCTATCGCACTGGGTCCCAATGGTATTAAATAATTAATTAATTATATAATAAGAAAGTTTTATAATATAGTATATAGCACCATATTCAATCTTTATAGGAAGATTTTTACATATACATAGAAAAGTAGGTATATATTATATAGATACATAATTATATATTTATACAAAGTTGATATCAAGGTTTATTATAAGGATCATTTTATATATTTATAGCCATAAATGTGTGAATTGCTCCATAAAATACTATAAAATATAAAAAAGGATGATTAATATTCAATAAGTCATTAAATTTAATTATGTTTTTTTTATTTTAGTCTTGCCTTACAATGTTTATATTTTCAACTTTATTTTTTGATCACATTAATGCGACAGATAGGTATATATTAATTCGTTTTTAGCAGTATTGGGCAAAATTGTAATTATTTTTGAAACGATTGTTCTTTTGTTATTTTTTAAGACGATTGTTCTTAAAAATAAAATACATTAATCAGTTAATTGGTTTTGGGATTAAAAAGTTTAATAAATTGTAACAAGTGTGTAACAATATCTACATGGCTGAATTAGCGATAAAGAGCGTGTGGTCTAGTGCTCAAAGAATTTAGATGGCTTCCAAGATACGCAGGTTTGAGTCCTGTTACATTTGAATTTGAATACGTTTTCTATAACATAATATATCTTCTTATAGGCCATCGTGGCATAGTGGTGACTATATAAGCGATGGTTGTGTGTTCAATTTCCTCTCGGGGGAATTATAGTATATCAGTAATATTCTTATCTTCGTTCTGATAAGTGGAAGTACCACGTTGAGTTCCACCAACGTCACAAAGTCTATCTTTACACTAGATTCTCTCTGCTTACCCTCATTTACGTGGGAAAGCGTTTACCTTTTTTTAATGTTTTTAAATATATAAAATTTTTTTTTTCAGCTTCACGCTGTATCCCGCACACAGCAGGGTAGGCAGAGGGAACCTAGTGTTAAGACACTCCGTTCTGCACTTTCCGCCGTATTCGGAGGCTTGCGTGTTAAGTGGCGGAACTTAACACCGCGCCTTACCTCGACACCAGAGCGAAGGAAATGGAAATTTCCACTCCTCGAGTGGGAATCGAACCCACAACCAGTCGTTTACAGTCACACGCTTGTGCCACTGGGCCACGACTGGCCACTATACCAAAACCATTATTTTGAATAAATAAATACGGTTTTTAATGTAACACTTTTAAAATAATAACATACCTTGTACGATATCATGTTTGAAAATCCTATTGTTCTTCAGATGTTTCAACAAAAAATAACCAAAATATTGGGCGGTTTCATCGTTCTTATCTAATTCACAAAATTACTTTTTAAAGTGGAATTTAATTGATTTTTCAACATCGTCGAGCGTAAAAATTGACGACGACTGAAAATCAACGATTTTCATATACTGAGAGAATAATACACGTGCAGAAATTAACTTGTGTTTTTCATTATGTGCTTATAGAATACGATCGAAATTTAATCGTAAAAAATAATTTTTGAAACAAATCTATGTTATTATTCCGTGGCCAGTCGTGGCCCAGTGGCATAAGTGTGTAACTTTAAACGACTGGTTGTGGGTTCGATTCCCACTCGAGGAGTGGAAATTATATTTCCACTTTCTTCGCTCTGGTGTTGAGGTAAAGCGCGGCGTGAAGTTCCGCCACTTAACACGCAAGAATTCGAATTCCTCCGAATTCGGCGGAAAGTGGGGAACGGAGTGTCTTAACACTAGGTTCCCTCTGCCTACCCGTGGGCGGGATAAAGCGTGAAGCTAAAAAACAAAAAGAAAAAAGAAATATTCCGTCTAGAACTTTGGATTTCTTTTTATGAAAATGACTAGTAAGGGTTTGCGGCTTCGCCTGCATAATTATGCAGCTTTTTGTACAACGTTTCATGTCCTATTTCAAGGCAGGTTCTTCACCTATTTTCATTTCACAATCCATCCAGATCAAGTTGGTAGATTAGTGGTGAAGCCGTATCAGATAGACAGAAATATTGATTAAAGGGTTGAAAATCTAAACCACTTGACTAATGATTTTTGGCATAAATATAGTTGATAATCATAATAAGGTTAAACCTAGACTACTTTTTTTTCATTTATCCACCCCGAGGGATGCAATATACCGAAATAGTCAAGTAGTTCACGAGCGGGCCGCTAGTTTCAAATAAATTTAATAAAAAACAAAATTAAAAATTTTGAAAAAACCCACGACGGTTAAATTGTAATTGAAAAAGGATAAAATAACTATAAATCCCCCGCCTAAAAGAATATATGTAACGAGATGATGGGGACGACTTCGTCGGAGCTGCCATTACTTTAAGTTTGCATTACTGTAACTTCTCCTAGGTTTTCATGCTGTTAAAACAGGTTTGGGAAAAAATTAAAATATTAATATGAATTTACAATTTTGATAACAGGTATTCCTTTTAAAAACTTTAAGAACGAAATCTATACTGTTAGCTACTATATTCAAAATAGAGGTTGCAACTGGCAGCCCCCGACGAAGTTGTCCCCATCATCTCGTTACATATATTCTTTTAGGCGGGGGATTTATAGTTATTTTATCCTTTTTCAATTACAATTTAACCGTCGTGGGTTTTTTCAAAATTTTTAATTTTGTTTTTTATTTTAAACTGTTTAAAGTGAATATCAATAAGATACACATTATATATTATTACATAATTTCGAAATACTTTATATTAATCTTCATGCAAATCCAAAAGAAATTATAAACCCAATGCATTCTGGTTATCAAATACTTATTGCAGCGCCTGGCAGATTGGTACCGTAACATTTTCAGGAAATTTAAGTCTAACCAAATCAGTGAAAATCACAAAACCCACTAGTAGTTTTGATTTTGAACAAACTAATTTGTACTGGAGCGCCCCGTGGTAGTTCGTGATATGGCATATAAAAACACGCAACAATTAAACCAGAACCTATCACAGAAAACCGCATCTAAATAGGTTTCACACAAAAAATACAAGCAAATGCTTACTGCAGCGCCCCGTGGTGAGGTGTCACCACGACACATATACAAGAGCACGCGCTAATTAAGCCTGATACTATTTTTGATAACTGCATACAAATCGGACTTATAGTTTTAACTTTGCATAATTAAATGTTTAATGCAGCGCCGCCTGGTGAGTTCTTAACGTAAAAAAGAACCTAAAAACTTACACCAAGTAAAGGTAAATCTAATACTAAAAACTCTGCCCAATCGGACTAGTAGTTGTGGTTTTTGTTTTAAATATTACAAACAAATGTTAACTGCAGCGCCCCCTGGTGAGTTAACACGATAAAACGTATCCAAGAACATGCACTAATTAAACTTGAGCTCCTCATTGAAACTGCATCCAAATCGAATTCGTCATTTTAGCTTTGCACAAACAATATTTTACTGCAGCGCCCCCTGGTGACTTGTCACCGTAATATAAATTTAAAAACATGCTCTAAGCAAAGCGGAATCTAATACTGAAAACTCTCTCCAATCGTACTAGACGTTTTGGTTTTACACAAAAAATGGAAGCAGCTACTTACTGCAGCGCCCCCTAGGGAGTTGACACATACATGAAAATATGCACTAAGTAAACATACATGACACATATATGAAAATATGCACTAAGTAAACTTGAATCTATCATTGAAAACTGCATTCAAATCGGACTCGTAGTTTTAGTTTTGCACAAACAAATGTACTTACTGCAGCGTCCCCTGGTGAGTGGCCACCGTAACAGATACATGAAAAGATGCACCAATTAAACCTGAACCTATCATTGAAAGTTTCATCTAAATCGGACTAGTAGTTTTTACTCTGCATAAACAAATGTTTACTGCAGCGCCCCCTGGTGAATTTTCACCGTAACAAAAAAACAAAAATCTTAAAATATGCACCAAGCAAAGCTGAATCTAGTTCTGAAAACTCTATCCAATCGGATTAGTAATTTCGGTTTTAGACAGACAAATACAAGAAAAATTTTGGTTTTACACAAAAAAACTCAAACAAATGCTTACTACAGCGCCCCCTGATGAGTGGTCACCATAACACATATATGGAAAGACGCACCAATTAAGCCTGAACATATCCTTGAAAGTTTCATTTAAATTGGACTAGTAGTTTTTGATTTGCATAAACAAATGTTTACTGCAGCGCCCCCTGGTGAGTTTTCCCCATAACAAAAAAAGAAAAATCTTAAAATATGTACCAAGCAAAGCTGAATCTTTTTCTGAAAACTCTGTTTAATCGGATCAGTAGTTTTGGTTTTAGACAAATAAATACAAAAAAAGTACAAACAAATGCTTACTGCAGCGCCACCTGGTGGTTTGACACGATAAAACATATCTAAGAACATCCACCAATTAAACCTGAATCTATCACTGAAAACCGTATCGAAATCAGACTATTATTTTTTGAGATAATTGAAAACATTCGTTTGCACGTAAAATGCTTACTGCAGCGCCCCCTGGTGAGTTAAGGCAATAAGACATATCTAAGAACATACGCCAATTGAACCTTAACCTATCATAGAAAACCGTATCAAAATCGGACTTATAGTTTTGGAAATAATTGACATAGTAATTTGCACAAACACACAAACAAACAAACAAACAAACAAACAAACAACCTCTCACCCCAAACACATATACAGTCGCCGTTCCGTCGCGGGTAAAAAAGGGTGTTTAATAAAACACATGATGAAAATTATAATTTTAATTACATTTTTAAAGCATACAGTTGTTTCTGAAACCTATCCATTAACTAGTTACAAGTGACATTAATGGCTTATATATTTTTTATTTTTCTTCTGTACATAATTATTTACATTGTATTTACATATATTATGTGATAATAAAAGGGGCCAGTTGTGGAGCAGTGGCATAAAGTGTGACTGTAAAGCGACTGGTTGTGGGTTCGATTCCCACTCGAGGAGTGGAAGTATTTAATATTTCCATTTTCTTCGCTCTGGTGTCGAGGCAAAGCGCGTTGTTAAATTCGACTACTTAACACACAATGCTTCCAAATTTGGCGGAAAGTGGGGAAGAGAGTGTCTTAACACTAGGATCCCTTTACCTACTCTGCTGTAAGCGGGATACAGCGTGAAGCTAAAAAAATATATTATATATTAATAAAGTAACTTAGGCTTTATGTATTTTCCGTATAGCAGAGATAATCATCAGTGTCAGGACACTCTCCCTTTCTCCTCTTTTCTTTCAAAATCTCTCTTTTTCTTCTTAATAGAGCGAAAGAATAAAAATATTTTAAAAATAATTATTTCTCCGAACCCACGGCTTATTTCATCTTATGGTTAATGGTAACATTATTAAAGCTAGAGAAGTATACATTAAATTATATTTTAGTACAAAAAATATGTTTTTTTATTCATTACTACGTTTTAATACTTACAACCACAATGTGTTTTAAACTTATAAATTAATCTTTGTGTCCATTTCTTAACTAACAACCAGGCAGATATTTAATTAACAAAATTAAGTTAACAATTATGTATAAACAAGTCCCGACATTAAAAAAAATAGTTTTTATTGCAAAAAAATGTTAATTTTATTGTATTAAGAATGCATTGTTTAAAATATAAAAAAAAACAGGAAAAAAAAAGAAAATTAAAAAAAATTAAAACAAAGACATCGAATACCCTTAATCATATCAATTATCACAAAAAAACATCAATTATCACAAAAAAAAATCGACCCAAACGATTTCTAACCAATTCTACTATCAAATACTAAATAGTAAAACCAAAAATCGATATTATTTGAACATCAATATGTTCTGTATAAGTCTTAAAGGGTCAGATTTACAGAAAGCCCTGCCTCTAGGACAGGAATACCTCCTAACGCACATTGCGAAGCGTCGATCGCATTCACACAATCTCGCTGAACATGAATTTGACACTCTGTTTCTACTGCGATAGTTCTCTAAAGCACAGTGTGGTTCTCCACTAAAACATTTCCAGTAATACGGCTGGAAATAAACAGTGTTTCCCGGACAGTAGATGTTTTCGTAGCATTCGTCGTGTAAGCGGCAGCAACTGCAAAATTGATATGATGATGTTATTTTTTTTATCTCGTATAAACTAGTGTAGGCAGTGGGAATCTAGTGTTAAGAAATTCCGTTCTCCATTTTCTGTCGATGTCTGGAGTTTTGCCCCGACGCCAGAGTGAAGAAAATGGAAATATTAAATATTACCACTCGAGAGGGAATCGAACCCACAACCGGTCACGTTTACAGACACATTTTGTGCCCCGCGCCAAGATATTGGCGTCTCAGTTATCATTTTGATTTTTATGTTTGATAATTTTAATGAAAATGCTGATTTTTACTTCTAAAATATGTTAATTGGTATGTTGATATCCCACGAAACCGAAATACCTACCAAGTGTAGGATGTACCAAAAAATTCTAAAATCTGTTATCCAAGTAATATTTATTTTTATATATTTTTTTATTTTATAACGCTAAAAAAGAAATTACTTACTTGTCAATCCCATCAGTCGGTCTCCCAGAGCCTAGGAAGCCGCAGTAGCAGCCGTAGCCCTTGTAACTGATAGGGTCGCATCCTGTAGCGCATGCCAGCATATTGTATAGGTGGAAGACACCGCGTTTGCCACGCTCTTTGTTTAGTTTGTTTGGATCCATTGTTCTGAAATGTTGTTTTGAATGTTTTTTTATAATAGAGTTATAGCAGGGGCACAAGATATTATATATATGGAATGCACTTTTGTGTAAAATAATATACATACATGTTTCAATGGTAACGCGTATATTGAAGTATATAAAAAGACTAAAAAACACTCTTGACATTACTTTCTCTATATCCAGCTTTTGCTGGCAAGGGCAGAGATAGATAATGTATAGATGAGATAGAGATAGAATAGATTAATGCTAAGAACATCCTGATACAATAAACAAAGTTTAAGTGAATTAAATATAAAGAGAAAGCTTAATTAACCTGCACACTATTCCTACATAATAATGACTATTCGTCAAAAATTAATTAGCATCAAGACTTTCCGCCAAATACGAGACATTGAGTGATGCATGGCGGAATTTAACGCCGCGCTATGTTTTGTCATCACAGCAGATACATGAAAATAATATATAATCATTCCTCCGAGTGGGAATCAAACCCACAACTAGTTAAGCGGCGGAACTTAACAGCGCACTTTTGCCTGTGATACCAGAGCGAAGGAAATGGAAATATTAAATATTTCCACTCCTCGAGTGGGAATCGAACCCATAACCAGTCGTTTACATTCACACATTCGTGCCACTACGCTACGACTGGCCCTAATACATTACTGGCTAGACATACATTACCTCCGCCCAGGTCCACGGACGATTGGGACCAGTGCCCGAGACCTGGGCTAGTGGCGGGAGAGGAGCACCGTCAGGTTTTATTGGGTAAACGGAGGCGTACCATCTTGCCAACCCGGAGTCCCACATAACCGCGTCCGGGATCCCACCCCGGGCGGGTATCCGTAACGGATTTCCTGACGTTAAAAAAAAAAAAAAAAAAAGAAAAAGGTATACATTACCTAATAAAATCATATTAAAAATACAAACCTGACACCGTTCATATAATCAGCCACTGGTATCGAATGCCTGAAAGGATCGTGAGCGAAACCAACCAACAGGTCATCAGGCTTGCTTATTTCATACTTATCTCTAAATTTGAACTCTTCCGTTCCTTTGGTTTCTACGTGACTATTGTTCTTATGATAAGTATTGGGATTTAGTTTCGCACTCTGAAGTTGGGCGTAGTTTGTACTATTGTAGATGTAATCGTAGGTCAGTGGTGGGGTAATATCTGAAAAAACATATATTAAATTAATGTATGTTTATAATTTGTTGTTGTTTTTTTTATTTCTTTTTTTTAGCTTCACGCTGTAACCCGCCCACAGCAGGGTAGGCAGAGAGAACCTAGCGTGACGACATTCCGTTCCTCACTTTCCGCCGAATTCGGAGGTATTGCGTGTTAAGTGGTGGAACTTAACACCGTGCTTTGCCTCGACACCAGAGTGAAGAAAATGGAAATATTAAATAAACCCACAACCAGTCGCTGTACAGTCACACTTTGTGCCTCTATTTATTTTTATTCTGGGCATACAGTAGTTATGTATTAATTTTTATTTTTCTTTAGCTTCACGCTGTATTCCGCACACAACAGGGTAGGCACAACAGGGAAATAATTATATAAATGTAATTATTTCTCCGAGTGGAAATCGAACCCACAACGATCGCGTTACAGTCAGACACTAAATGAATTCGACAGTTCAATAAGGGTTAAAGATAGTAGTAACTATACCTTGTACAAGATAGCTTGATCGTTTTTTTGAATCGTTCGATCCAATAGATGGTGTAGACCATTAGACCAAATAACTTTTCCAAAGAAACATGGGTCGAAAAGTGTAGTTCTGGTAACAGTTTAGTCTCGTAAAAGTATTTTAAAACGTTATTTTTTGGACTGCTAGATATTTTCTGTTTCCCATCACTAGCACGTCTGTCGACGAGATCAAGCTATCCAGTACAGGATATACTCGTAGAGCTTAAATTTGATTACAATTTTACTTCACTTAGTTAATGTCAAGCGAAAGTTGATTTGGAGATTACGCAAAAAAGTATTAAGATGAATTCTAAAACTAGGTAGGTACAAAGTATGCAGTTAATTCTCATTTAAATAAAAAAAACACTTTCACTTCTTTAGGCAGAGAGAACTAGTGTCATGACACTTCGTTCTCTACTTTTCGTCCGAAATCAAAACATAAGGCTGTGAATTGCGGGTCTACGCTGCACTTTCTGTCTTAAAAGAGCTTAAATTTTATAATTGAAGTATAATTTGCCCCCCCGAGTAGGGATTGAACCCGTAAACATCGTGGTAGGGGTCAGAATCCGTCTAACTTAGGCTGTGCGCTGTTTGTCAATCACTTAGTAAAGTATGAGTTTCTTATATATAAATAATGTAGATTATTCAGTTATTGCTTGTAAATTTTTGTTCTGTATTTGTTAACTGGCTTGGCATGAAGCCTTCAAATACACAGGAAGTAGGAATAAGAGGCGAAATTTTACGCATCTTAGAAAGGTAAAAGGTGTAAAAAATCCATATAAATTCAGATTAAAGTATTATCATATTAAACCAACAAATCATTGATTTGTCACGACCAAAATAAGTTTACAACAAGGCATTTAGAAAACGTATAAAAATTTGAACGCAGCGGGATTCGAACCCGCGCCAAATTTTTTCAAAGTTCAAATTTTTATACGTTTTCTAAATACCTTTTTCAATTTTCCTAAGTGTGGAATAACACTTTAAAAATGTTTAAAAGGTTACAACAATTTAGAATTACGTAATAATGTATTAAATAACGACATTAGATAGTCATCTATAGCGTATCTGGGATCATTGAAACAGCTGAACTATAGAGTTATATTGAAAAATAAGTGCATTTCACGCACTAGTTGCGTGGGCAATCGTACTAATTGTATACAAAGAGGATTTGATGTACTAGCCGTGTATAAAATGGTAGGAATGTTGGAATTGCATTGCTGTTAATAAATGTTACTTTTTTTAGCTTCACGCTGTATCCCGCACACAGCAGGGTAGGCAGAGGGAACCTAGTGTTAAGACACTCCGGTCCTCACTTTCCGCCGAATTTGGAGGGACTGCGTGTTAAGTGGGGATGCGGGAAGTGAGGGACTTAACGCCGCGCTATACCTCGACACGAGTGGGAATCGAACCCACAGCCAGAGGCACAAAGTGTGACTGTAAAGCGACTGATTGTGAGTTCCGCCTCTTAACACACAATGCCTCCGGATTCGGCGGAGAGTGGGGAACGAAGAGTCTAGTCTATCCTGCTGTGTGCGGGATACAACTTGAGGCTATTAAAAAATACTTTTAAATTTGGCATTTAAAATATTCTTGATATTCAATTTCTTTATATATATATCAGGAGTTACAGTTTTTTACTGTATAATTAATACTTACGGAAGAAATTACGAGGTATTTTTTTATCACGTACAATATATTTTTTATAGAGACAATATAATTATTTATGACAGATTCCGTTCAATTGATTGATTGTGACCTTACATGACATTAAAATACACTGTAGACTTTTACAACGAGGAAAAATCCACATAGTTTCCTATAAAAGAAAAAAATATACATACTTTTTAAACATTTTTAAAGTGTTATTCCACACTTAGGAAAATTGAAAAAGACATTTAGAAAACGAATAAAAACTTTAACGCAGCGGGATTCGAACCCGCGTCTTCCGAATGCCGTCCAAGCGCACTTAGGAAAATTGAAAAAGACATTTACATACTTATCAAAATGCGATGCTGCATTATTTAACTATCTGCTGCATAATGTACTACCTATATATCTACTACTATTGTGCTATTTGTATATCTTGTATTATACTATCTGTGAAAATAAAAATACTATAAAGCATAAGATTTTATTCATAATTTATCAAAAGTCCGATAAAATTACGGTAAAAACGGTTATATGTATTAATGTATTAGACAAAGTAACAAAATGTTAAAATATTACGAGTTGTTTGGAATGTAAACGCACGTAAATTGACCGGCAGAATATCCGTTGATATAAGATAAAATAAATGAAATATTTTCTCAAATGGAATTTGAACTTGAAATTATAACATGGAGTTGAAAATTGATTAACGAAAGTATATAAATAAAAAAAAATATTTATTTTAACTTCATGCTTTGTGACATTTTTGACAACAATAAAAATAAGTTGTAATAAAGCGATATAAGAATTTCGACGCACTTGGTAGTACTGAGTTTCATGGCTCAGTGGTGAGAGCGCCTGGACGGTATTCAGAAGGCGCGGGTTCGAATTAAAAAAAAAAATTATACGTTTTCATAATACATTTTTCATGCTTTGTCTTAACAGTACTGACTAACTCTACAATACAGTTGTCAGGGACAGATTATATCTAGGGACAAAACAATTTGCACCCGAATCCTAGTTTTAATAAAAATACAGATAATTGAAATATAATTATTTCCTCCTAATGGGAATCGAACATACGAGTAGGTACTACCATTGCAGATATAATGAGAGACTGTCATACTGTGCCACAATAGCATCTAGACACTAAATAGACCATCAATACATGAATGCAATATTAGGTCTAAATTGTTTTTATTTATTAGTTCATCAAGCAGTCATTTCTTTTGCAAGCATTTTTGTATCACCAAAATAAAAATAAAGCTACCTACCACGCGCTCGCAAGAACGCGAGAACCACTTTAACAAATAAAGACTGATTGGGTTATCTACTAACTTTTGCAATTTTAAATTTTTCTTAACAAATCGAGTAAATATATCCTTCGCTGTGTTAACATAGTCTAGTACTTGATTTTTTTTTTTTAGCTTCACGCTGTATCCCGCACACAGCAGGGTAGGCAGAAGGAACTTAGTGTTAAGACACTCCGTTCCCCACTTTCCGCCGAATTCGGAGGCATGGCGTCTTAAGTTGCGGAATTTAACGCCGCGCTTTGCCTCGACACCAGAACGCAGAAAATGGAAACATTAAATATTTCCACTCCTCGAGTGGGAATCGAACCCACAACCAGTCGCTTTACAGTCACACTTTGTGCCTGTGCGCCACGGCTGGCCCCTTCCCCTCTGGAAATATTAATTCAAAATAGTTTTATTTATTAATTCAAAAATTATTTATTATAATTATAAATATAGTGGCCAGTCGTGGCCCAGTGGCACAAGAGTGTGACTGTAAACGACTGGTTGTGGGTTCGATTCCCACTCGAGGAGTGGAAATTATATTTCCATTTTCTTCGCTCTGGTGTCGAGGTAAAGCGCGGCGTTAAGTTCCGCCACTTAACACGCAAGCCTCCGAATTCGGCGGAAAGTAGGGAACGGGAGTGTCTTAACACTAGGTTCCCTCTGCCTACCCTGCTGTGTGCGGGATATAGCGTGAAGCTATTTTTTTTTTAAATTATTTCTTTTGCAAGCATATATGTATTACCAAACGTGAGAACCACTTTATCAAATAAAGAATGAATTGGTAGATAATAACTTTTGCAATTTTAAAGTTTTTCTTAACAAATCGAGTTAATATATCCTTCGCTGTTTTAACATAATCTAGTGATGCATTATGCAAATGATTTCGAAGCGAAGTGAGACAAGAATCAGTGTGTTAATGCGTGAGCGGTATCACGGCTATTCTATCTATTTGAATTACGTTTGGTTTAGTGGTTAATAAGTATGACTAAGCTAAGAGTTGTGAGTTCAATGTTATTTTAATATTTGTTCGTGGTGAGATCACGTATATATGGCATATAATATAAATAAATAAATATATTAATATAGAATAAATAACAAACACATATACTAGCATTTACTCGAGGCTTTATAAACTATATTGAAATTAAAATAGTTTTAGAAACTGAAAACATACTACGTTTCCTCTGAAAATATATGCCGTCATCAACAAACAGACAAACTAATTTTTTATTTTGTTTAGTTTCACGCATTTTTACCGCCTAGCAGAGATGTCTCTGTCACCAGATCACCATGTGGTCGGTGGTGTCATTGCCCCAAGTAAGAATCGAACTGACAACCGCAAATGGCTTTAAATTAGGTTAAACTATAAAAAAATATTGTTTTTTTTTTATTTTATTGTATTTATTTATTTCTTGCATTTACAATACCTGTATACTAAAAATGAAATTCAATTGTTTTTCGACGTAAGCCTAACGAGTGGGTACCAATCGTTCCCGCCCAGGTCCGCGGACCATTGGGGCAGTACCCGAGACCTAGACTTATGGCGGGAGAGGAGCACCGTCAGGTTTTAGTGGGTAAACGGAGGCGTACCATCTTGCCGAATCGGAGTCCCACATAACCGCGTCCCGGGTCCCCAACCCGGGCGGGTATCCGTAACAGGTATTCCTGACATTAAAAAAAAGGGAACTAATCTTTCGCTGTAGTACCGAAGATAAAATACAGAAGTGACGTGTTGTAGTAAGACAAGAGAATTTCAAAAGCGACAATGAGTTCATTCAGTACATGCAAAAGTGGAGAACAGAGTGTCTTGACACTAGGCTTTCTCTGACTACCCTGCTAAGTGGAGAAAACGTAAAGCTGCTATCAAACTTTCGGCTATCTCATAGTTAAATATTTCAATATTATTGACCTTATAATTATATATACCAAAACATTTGGTCACCATTCTGACATAATTTCGAAAGAACATCTCATTATTACACATAAGTCACCTTGACTTATAGGCAAACGAGATTTGTATTACAAGATGCTCTGAGACGGTTTTTTTGAAAGGTATGATTAATCATTTATATGGGTACATCGACTTCATATTTCTTATTGTTAATATATCTCGCATATAAACAGAGAGTACATATTGTTGGAAGTGTGTCGGAGTGTCTTGATACTAAGTTTTCTTTGCCTATTCTAATTCATATAAACTTAACACATTTTGATTTATTTAAAATTTTCTTTTTTGAGCCGTTGGGGCCAGTCGTGGCGCAGTGGCATTACGTGTTACTGTAAACGACTGGTTGTAGGTTCGATTCCCTCTCGAGAAGTGGAAATATTTAATGTTTCCGTTTATTCACTCTGGTATCAGAGGTAAAGCGCGGCGTTAGGTTCAGCCACTCCACTCCCCGAGTGGGAATCGAACCCACAACCAGCCGTTTACAGTCACAAGTGTGCCACTGCGCCACGACTGGCTCATTTATAATATTTAATACGTCCAGTGTTACTGTGTACATAAATTTATTAAAGCTACCCATTATAAATACACAAAGCAAACAAAAGTCTCATTAACTAGCCGTTTAGCAATTTACTATATCTATTAGCCAGTAGTCAGAACTAAGCAAGAACTCGTCCGAATGTAAATTAAACAATAATTATTTACTCATCTTTGGTTTGTTTGTTAACTACTTTATTTGAAACTTGACCTAATTCGTTAGTGTGTCAAGCCTACTGTTGAACATAGTGTATTATGAATCCTTTACTATTTATTTTTCTATATGTCGTAACTAGCGGCCTGCTCGTGGTTTCGCCGCGTGAACTGCATGACTGTAAATGTTTCAGCTTGGATTATAAACTATATTTATGCCAAAATTCATCACAATCGAAGTGGTTTAGATTATTTATATAAACTACATCCCCTCTTTCAATCCTTAGAGGTTGATTTTTGAAAAAAATAGTAGCCTATGTTAGACCCAGTAACTTTTACTACTTTCATTCTAAATTTTATTCAAATTGGACTGGTAGATTAGCCGTGAATGCCTGACAGACAAACAGACAGACTTTCGCATTTATAATATAAGCTATTACTTTGCTATTACTCAGAAATTGCTATGTATGTATCTTTACTTCACTAACGTGTTAAGTGTTAGGTATATATACCATCGTCTTATAATAGAAACAAAACGATTGTTTATATATTTATAATATTTTACTATTTTTTCACATGACACACATCTTATGTCATTGCTTTGCGTGTTAAGAGGCGAAATTTCTCCAATTAGGCGGTATAAATAACTGGATATATGTAAGTATACTAGATATATTCTCCAAGTAGGAATTGAACCCACGACTAGTTAGTTATCTGTAATTTTGTACATAATAGATGTACTAGAGATGAAATGAGCATCCGGTACTTACGGCCTATCCGGAAATACCTTGAAGAAAGTCTATATAAGAACTTATTATACAGTTATAAATTATTATGGTATTCCGTATCCGGTCAAGCTAATATGCATTATATTATGTACATATCTATTTATTATGTACATTCATATGTATTGTGTTCGTTATTATTATTATTAACAACACACTAAGTCTTCGGTATCTTTTGTTTAATTTATATTGTTTTTTTTTATATTTTATAATAATAAGATTTTTAATAATTAAGTTTTCTCTGACTCGTAGATGGGAATGGTGGGAATAGGGAGAGCTTTCTTACATGCCATCAAAACGGAGCACATCACCAGATGTTTGGCGGTTCGTCTTTGACACGATACTGTTCACGAGCCAGTCGGGGAACGAAACTCCTACCACCAAGCCACCTTCCAAAAGTTTATATGAATATTTGAATTTAAATGAAAGATAAAGATATTTTGAATTTGAATTTACATTGAAGATTTTAAATAATGCACCTTATAGTACTCGCTTCGTCGTCTCTAGTAAAAGAAAGGCTTTTTGACACTTAAAATACACAAAGATTTATCATTTAATTGATATTCTTTCATACCTATGTGATTAAATATAAGAGCACTCTTATTTTATTACCAAGAATCATGACATTCACATAATAGTATAGTAGCATACGAAGTTCCGTGTAGCCGTGTTTATATTAATGGCTGTGCATTGACATTGTTTCCATTGCCTGCATATTTTATATTAGTCATATATTTTTTTTGTTATATAACTACATGTGTTTTATTGCTCATATGTATAACCTAATCTTTAAAACTAAATATAAAAACATTTTTTACTATTATTAGATGACTGTCCAGTCGTGGCCCAGTGGCACAAGCGTGTGACTGTAAACGACTGGTTGTGGGTTCGATTTCCTATTCGAGGAGTGGAAATATTTTATATTTCCATTTTCTTCGTTCTGGTGTCGAGGCAAAGCGTGGCGTTAAGTTCCGCTACTTAACACGCAATGCCTCCAAATTCGGCGGAAAGTGGGGAACGGAGTATCTTAACACTAGGCTCCTTCTGCGTACCGTTCTGTGTGCAGGATGCAGCGTGAAGAAAAAAAAATGTACATATAAATTGGTTGCAGGTTTTTTCCCGCCTTCAGTCAGTACTCCGTTCTCCACTTTCTGTCTCAAAACGAGACATTGCGCGCTGAGTGGCGGAACTCGATACCATGTCATGTCTTACTAGAACGGGAAAGAACGAGACTAATTTAAATACTATCATTCTCTCGGATGGGAATCGAACCTATAGGTTATAACCAATCTAATCTGGTTTACAGATGCTGTCCCACTACGCTACAATGGTTCAAATGTATCTAGTCAGATTAACAAATCAATTATGTATATAATATAGTATTTTATAACAAAATCGATTTCGAAATTTGAACGCAGCGGGACTAAAAAATTTTTATACGTTTTCTTTAAATGTCTTTTTCAATTTTTCCTAAGTGTGGAATAACACTTTAAAAATTTATACAGTTTATATTCTAATGATATACATATCGGAGTTTTATTATTTTATTATATTTGAAATTTTTACTATTTTCACAATTAAATTTAAAATAAAATAAAAAAAAAATAATCAAAAATATATTAAAAATATATAAAAAGGAAGTCATACCACTTTCATTAGTGGTTAACCGGTCACTTAGCCTTTATAACGAAATTGCAACCTTTAACTTTCTCTTACAAACGACTTCTTGTTACACTTTTTGTATTGTTTTCTGGTTCATGTTTATTATGTGTGTGCAAAAAATTATGTCATTTTATTCATTGTATAATAATTAACTTATTTTTTTGTTATGTTTTAAAAAAATGATTAAATAAATTTTCGTTAACATCTTAATAAATAGTTTGACATTCTAATAGTAATAAAAATAAAAAGCACGTGCCCGGCGTTGATTATTTATAAACAGATATTTTTAAACAGGCTGAAGGGTATAAAATGGAGTACCATATCACTAAAATACCAATAAGGTTGCAACGAAAAGAAGCATTTTTAATATACAAATAAATAAATATTTATTCCGTAAAATTTCACGTTGTATTCCGTAAAATAAAGGTATACTAGGCAGAAAGATCTACACTTTCTGCCCGAATTTGGAACACTCGCGGCGTTAAGTTGCGTCATTTAACATAAAGCTAAAAATGAATACAGCATAAAGCTAAAAAAAAAATAAACTTCACACTGTATCTAGCATACATCAGGGTAGGCAGAGGAAACCTAGTGTTAAGACACTCCGATCCCCACGCACACTTTCTGGAGGCTAAGCGTGTTAAATGACGCAACTTAACGCCGCGCCTTTTCCTCGGCACCAGGCGGAGAAAATGGATACATTAAATATTTCTACTCCTCGAATGGGAATCGAACCCACAACCAGTCGCTTTACAGTAGCACTTTGTGCCTCCGCGCTACGTCTGACCCAATATATTAAATCATAGATCATAAATAAGTTATAGCAGTTAAACAGTAACGAAATTTGGAAAAAGTAAATTCCTTACTCAGCAGTTCATACCGGTACGTCACGATGATACAACATAACCGGTAAAGCCTTTCAACTAGTCGACAGCTTTCAATTTTGATATCTCTATATATTCCGGAGATTTTACTTCTTGCTTTGTGATGGGATCTTAGCAAATTTGCTTATGCTTTTACTAACAATATGCTATTTTTTATCTTTTGACTTTCTACCGGATTTTAGTTGAAATTTAAAATATTGTGAAAAGTTGTTCTAATTGTGGTTTTTTAACGACAGCGCTTGTACATAAGTTGACTCTTTTTACAGCTACGCTAGTAAGCAAGTCAGAGAGAACCTAGTGTCAAGTCACTCTTCTCTCCACTTTCCTCCGAAATTGAGACATTGAGTGCTGAATGGCAGAGTTCAACGCCACACC
Organism: Dryas iulia moderata; assembly: GCA_019049465.1. Classification (NCBI taxonomy): domain Eukaryota; kingdom Metazoa; phylum Arthropoda; class Insecta; order Lepidoptera; family Nymphalidae; genus Dryas; species Dryas iulia. The sequence continues at coordinate 10,715,954 of CM032419.1, read as the reverse complement.
TCGTCTCACTAAAGTGTAGAAATATAAAAAGTATTATTCTAGTCGTTTCTCTTAATCGAACCAACAACCAATCGCGTTAGCAGTAAGACATTATACCACTGCTCTACCCTTACCTCATTAGCTTAAGATATTTAGTTTTATTAGGTCTCAACTTTTATGTTTATCTATATTTTAAAAAACATTTGTTTACCAAAATTGTAAGAATATCAAACATAATATAATTTGAACGTGTTTTAAGTGAAAATGCTTTAATTTATATCAAAATCATATCAACTTTTTTTTTACCTTCACGCTGTATCCCGCACTCAGCAGACTAGGCAGAGGGAACCTAGTGTTAAGACACTCCGTTCTCCACGCTCCGCCGAATTTTCGAGGCATTGTGTGTTAAGTGGCGGAACCTAACGCCGCGCTTTGCCTCGGTACCCGAGCGAAGAAAATGGTAATATTAAATACTAGCGGCCCGCTCGCGGCTTCGCCGCGTGGACTGCCTGATTGTTTCGTTATGTTGCAACCCTCGGGGGTGGATTTTTGAAAAATAAAGTAACCTATCTTTGACCTTCGATTATCAACTATATTTATTCCAAAATTCATTACAATCGGTCAAGCGGTTTAGTTTTTTCATATAAACTTTCATCCTCTATTTCAACCCTTTAGCGTTTAATTTTTGAAAAAATAAGTAGCCTATGTTAGACCCATAGTTATTTACTACTTTCATTCTAAATTTCATTCAAATCGGACCGGTAGATTAGCCGTGAAAGCGTGACAGACAAACACACAGACGCGCATTTATAATATAAATATGGTTTTCCACTCCTCGAGATGGAATTGAACCCACAACTAGTCGCTTTACAGTCACATTTTGTGTCACTGCGACACGACTGACTCCAATATCAAAATCTTTGTATTCAAATAAATCCAAAAGTTATATAAGCTTTTATAATTATAGTTAGTTAGGACGAGAAGGTACATGAACTCAAAAATATTTTATTAAGCTTATCTTAAAGTTAAAAAAGGATTGTCTGGATATTTATAAATGTTTTGGTTATAAAAGTAAACCATCCGTCTCTGACTTGCTCTGGCTTCTTTCCACGAAGACGCCTACCGGTTTGGTAGTTTTTGAATAAGGTCAAACATCTTTTTACTTGTTTGTACATTGTTAGTTTTAGTATAGGTCAAAAGTTCTTATTTTAAGTTAGTTTATATTATTTTTTTAAGAAAATTAAATTATGTAAAGATCTTATATGGCTGCTCGATTTTTTAAATCGCCGCGTCGTGTAATATGTAGTTTATCCAAAAACTATCTAGTGCATGAGATAAAAGTCAAAATATATATAAAATAATTCATGTATTTTGTACGAAATGCCAGAGAAAATTTAATGAAAAATTAATAGGTTCTCTCTCTAACTAATATTTCCGATCAAATTGCGGAATTCTTAAGGTCATCAAATATTGTACTGTGTTCGTGCGGATAATGGAGGGCAAAGTGTTTTCATTACATATCTCTTTGACTCACTGCCTACCTTGATTAGCGGAAAAATTATCAAGCTTCTTTTTAGCTTAACACAGAAGCCCGCACACAGCAAGGTAGGCAAAGGGAAGGAGGAGGCATTACTTGTTAAGCGAAGGAACTCAACTCTGTGCGCAAATCACACAGACGCTTGACACCAGAACGAAAAAAATAAATATTAAATATTGCAATTCCTCGATTGGGAGTCGAACCCACAACCAGTCGTACTCATAGTGACACTTTGTGCTCCTATGCCACGACTGGCCATATTATCAAGCTATTAAGCGAAATTTAAATCTACAACAGATAGGTTCCTTGCAACGGTGTCTGGTTTGTCTTACTGTAGAAAGAATTTAATTTCCAAATCTTTAAAGTAATTAGGTAATAAATGATGTCACTATATAACAAAAGCTGTACAATTGCCCATCACACATCGTTAACGCTTCTAAGCAGCTTAATGACTTCGAGGATAAGTAAGCGCTTACATACATATTTGTAATGAACAAGGCTATTGGAATATTGTCTCGATAGTTCCTAAGCATTCAATAATAACGGTTATTATTTAAATACGATTTAAAGTAATTTTGATGTTTCTTTATAGTTATAACTAGAGACGCGAATATATAACTGCCTCGTATTTTCGACTGCCCGCGTTAGGTTATTTTTTTTTTCTTCACATAATTTTCAAATAAAGGGATTATTATAGATAGCCTTTAAGGGGCTGATTTTAGAAAAAAAATATTATGTTTGACTGACCTGAACTGTTTTCATGCCAAATTTCAGCCAAATATGTCCAGTAGATTAACTGTGAAAGCGTACAGATAAACAGACAGATTTTCACATTTATAATATTAGTATGGATTCTATATATATAATTACAATATATATCGCATATAGATTCTATATATATATATATATCGCATATAGAAATGTGGTAGAGGAGTATGAAATTTTTGTAGCGGTAAGCTGGCGTTTAAAAATATATATTAACAACCTAAGATACCCCTCCCCTGGACAGGTATAAAAGGCTTAGGAATCTTGTTATTTGGACACTTGACTACCGTACAAATGTGTTTTATTCAAAATATTTGATTTTTCTATTGTATTGATATTTTAAAAAGTTGTATTTGTGAACGGTTTCTAACTAGGTATTTGTAAGGGTCGACTTGTAGTTTATAACTTAGCACCTACATTGAAGGTTTTTGCAAATATATTAAAACGTAATTATCTTCGTAGTTATATTCAGTATGATAATAACTTGGAAGATATGTAGGTATGTGTTAAAAAAGCGTGTGACGTTGTACAATGTATAATGCAACTCATCGATTTCAAGTGATGTAAAATGATAAAAGTTCTTAAATAAGTATTGAGACCAGTCGTGGCGCACAAAATGTGACTGTAAACGACCGGTTGTGGGTTCGATTCCCACTCGAGGAGTGGAAAGTATATTTCCATTTTCTTCGCTCTGGTGTAGAGGTAAAGCGCGGCGTTAAGTTCTGCCACTTAACACGCAAACCTCCGAATTCGGTGGAAAGTGGAGAACGGAGTGTCTTTACACTAGGTTCCCTCTGCCTACCCTGCTGTGTGCGAGATGCAGCGTGAACTAAAAAAAAAGAAAAAAACATCTGATTTATTATTAATTTATAAAAATAAATAATTTGCATATAATAATCCTTTGGGTCTCCGTACACGTAGGTGTTTCAATTTACTTCAGCGCGGAGGCGTAATTTAGATTAGTTGTCTTTTAAATATCTCGAGGGAATGCTTACATTTAAAATGTTCGTTTTCGTTTAGTTCGTTATGGTACACAACCTAATACATATTGTTATATAACACGCAATAAATCTATATGAAGCAATAAGTGGGAAGAGGAGTGGTGTATCGTTAAATATTCACAATTGCATATTTTCACAGAGTGTGCCTGTAAAGCGACTGGTTGTGGGTTCGATTCCGACTCAAGAAGTTGAAATATTTTATATTTCCATTTTCTTCGTTCTGGTGTCGATTCAAATCGCGGCGTTAAGTTCTGCCACTTAACACGCTGTGCCTCCGATTTCAGCGGAAAGTGGGGAATGGAGAATGTCTTAATACTAGGTTTTCTCTACCTACCTTGCTATATGCGGGATACAGCGTGAAGCTTAAAAAAAGCCATATCATACATATCTTACTTTGCCCATCCAAAAAAAAGAAGTTTAAAGTTTTCGCTAAACATACAAAAGTTGAAAACTTTATTAAAAAAATATATACATACATATATACAAATATTTATAAACCGTTATATTTAATAGTTTTTCGTTTTATTTTATACAATAATTATATTCTAATTATCAATATATGAGGCAATAATCGATAATAAGATTAGGTTAGTAGGTATATCGTAATTGCACGTCAAACACGCAATCACGCGCAAATCGATCACGCGTTTATTTCCTGAAGTACTCAGGTTAGGGTCAAGCTTAAGATAGATCCTTGGAATAATCTTTGTATTTAGTTCTCTTTATCATAATACAAAACTAATTTTTGGCCTATCCTTGACATTATTGTATTAGCCTACACCTTCGAACGACTATATTAGTGCGTGTGCGCATGCGATTATTATTTCATTATTCTTGGACATACCGTTTTTAGTAAAATATCGATAAATTAATATAATTTGCCATATTTTCGTGACCCTGTTATACATAAGTTGTTATTTATATAAACATTGAAGAATACATTAAGTAGTCTTATTAGGCTAGGCTCCATTTTTTAAGTTAATTTTAACCTTTAACTAACAAACAATAAAAAACTCTTTGCAAAGAACTAGCTTAGTATTGTGTGTTAAATTAAATGTATCCGGCACATAGCAGGGTAGGCAGAGGGAACCTAGTGTAAAGTCACTCCGTTCCCCACTTTCCGCCGAATTTCGGAGGTATTGCGTGTAAAGTGGCGGAACTTAACGCCGCGCTTTGCTTCAATATCAGAGCGAAGAAAATATTAAATATTTCCACTCCTCGAATCGGAATCGAACCCACAACCAGTCGTTTACAGTCACACGCTCTTGCCACTGCGCCACGACTGGCTCCGATGATTATATGTAAATTATTTTAATTTTCCGCGGCGTTGAGCCCGCTACTCTTCACGCAATATCTCCATTTCGGGTGGAAAGAGAAGAACGGAGGATCTTCACACTAGGTTCTTTCTGCTTATCGTTCTGTGGGAAGCGTGAAGCTCTTTTTATGTTAGTATTCCACCATATTCAAATTTCTGTATTAAATTCACTATATACTATTAATGAGGCCATCGTGGCGTAATGGGACAGCGGGTTGTGGATTCGATTTCAACTAAGGGCAATGATATGATATGAATGATTATATGTTTTTTTCTAGCTTCACACTGTATCCCGCACACAGCAGGGTAGGCAGAGAGAACCTAGTGGTAAGACACTCCGTTCCCAACTTTCCGCCGAATTTCGCTATATTACTTTAAGAATGTACCTATACAAGTTACATGCTTATAGTAATATAGCGTGAGTACACAATAAACGTGTCACTTTTTACCACGCGGATAACAATCTGTCGTGCGGTAGACAGAATGTAGGGTCAAACGTCGTCATAACATAATTATAGCAAATAATTGTAAAGCTATAGAGGTGCAGGTGCAATATAAATTTGATTAAACGCGATGGTTCAGAGTTCCAATTTAGTAAGAAGTAACATCTTAGGGGCTAGTCGTGGCGCAGTGGCACAAATGTGTGACTGTAAACGACTGATTGTGGGTTCGATCCACTCGAGGAGTGGAAATAATTAATATTTCAATTTTCTTCGCTCCGGTGTCGAGGTAAAGCGCGGCGTTAAAATCCGCCACTTAAAACGCAATGCCCACGGATTCGGCGGAAAGTTGGGAACGGAGTGTCTTAAAACTAGGTTCCCTCTGCCTACTTTGTGCAGGATACAAACCGAATTTAAAAAAAAAACATCTTAACTCGAATGCCATTTTTCTCCTGTCTGGATACACAAGAATACTTTTGTATTTTGCTACTTAATGAAGCTCCTCCTAGACAAGCAATGTATTATTCTTTATTAATAAACTCAATGACTAGATTATTTCAGCCCACTGCACATTATTATTGAATCAAAACTAATATATGAAATATTAATTAACAAAATTATGTTCTCATTAATTTTATACGAAAACTAAATTTAATAATTGGAATAGTATAGGCACTGTCGTAATTAATTAAAATTGACAAAAGATTATTTTAGATTATCATCTTGTTGGTATAAATTTATATTATTTATTTGCCTAAGTAATATATTTACTATATGAAATAATTTATGAAGATATTAATATTTTTCCATTTTTTAATTAAGATTTTGAATAGATCGATTTTGGTTGAATAGACCGTCTAATATCGTAGCCTTATTTCTGCTAATGTTATAAACTTTTTCTATTTATAAAAAAAGGGGAAAAAGTCCTGATCATTCAATTAATTCGTAGTGCCTTGCAGAAAAAGAAATTTGAAGCAATGTCCGAGACTTGTGACACAAATGAAAAATATTCATTTAAAATGTACATTAATAGCGGCCCACTACGCAATTGTTTCCTTATATTGCAAAACTTGGGGGTGGATTTTTGAAAAAGAAAGTAAGCCTATGCTTAATCTTGGATTATCAACATTTATGCCAAAATTAATTACAATCAGTCAAGCGGTTTAGATTTTTCATATAAACTTTCATCTCCAATTTCAACCCTTTAGAGGTAGATTTTTGAAAAAATAAGTAGCCTATGTTTGACTCTGAATCTTTTACTACTTCAATTCTAAATTTCATCAAAATCGGACCGGTAGATTAGCCGTGAAAGCGTGACCGACAAACAGACAGACTTTCGCAATTATAATATAAGTATGGATTAATAGATACTTCAATTTTTTTTCAATTTTTTTTCTCTCTCTTTACCTTAGTACTTACCAAATATAGTGAATACCTCTTCTTGAACAGTTTAGAAAGGAAATCGTAGCTTAATAACACCAAACAAAATATTCCTAACTTTTGAAATCTCAAAGTATCATATGTACATTTTTTTGTAAAATTACTTATTTTGCAATTGAAATAACCTAATTTGATGTCTGAGTGAATAAATAGGTGATTAATTAAAATATCATGTTTGTGTATTAGATCGTGAGAATCTTGCTGTAGAATTCGGTAATTGATCTTGAGAAATGTATTACAAGAATAATAATTTGGTAATATCTTGTGATAGATATGTTTCTCAATTGGTATTTTTTTGGGATATGTTTGTTTGAAGATGGTTATTTAAACAATTGTACGAACATAACTGTGGGAAAATGCTAAAGATTGCAAATTGATTTTAATTTATTGTCATAAGCCTGATCTTAGGCCATAGTAGCAGAGTAGTTGTGGGTTCGATCCCCTTTCGGGAAAATAATTGTGTTTAAAATATTTCATTCATGGTTTGGTACGATAAAAGCTATCTCTACCTGCCTACCCTGTGAGAGATAAAGCGTAAAACTGTAAAAAGGTGATAGATACACCTAATTAGAATCAAAATAACAGACACGTATCTATTTTTAGAAGATGTATGAAAAATTTTTGTGTTACATACAGACTATAGTGTAAAAATTGGGTTTTAATATAAAATAACCTGTATTACGTCATTATAAATGTATCCATACTCATATTATAAATGCGAAAGTCTGTCTGGTTGTCTGCCACGCTTTCACGGCTAAACTACCGGTCCGATTTGGGTGAAATTTAGAATTAAAGTAATAAATAATCCAAGGTCAAACATAGGCTAATTATTTTTTTAAAAATCTACCTCTAAGGGATTGAAATAGGGGATGAAAATTTATATGAAAAATTTAAACCGCTTGATCGATTGTAATGAATTTTGGAATATATATAGTTAATAATCCGAGGTTAAACATAGGATACTTTATTTTTCAATAAATCCACCCCTGAGGTTTGCAATATAACGAAACAGTTATGTAGTTCACGCGGCGAAGCAGCGAGCGGGCCGCTAGTCTAAATTATATTCGGTTAACATATTATGTATGTAGAAATATTTGCTTGATATTAAAATTATATCACTGGCGAAGAATAAAATACAAACATTTAAAACTTTTATTATAACCTATAGAAATTATGACTTTGCGGTCAAAACGTATGGACGGTTACTAAGAGGCGCGGGTTGGAATCCTGCTGTGTTTTGTAAAAAAATGTTTTTCACGTCCTAAGCTTTTTAAAAAAAAATAATAATAATAAAAAAAATGATTTAAGTATAGAATTTGTTTACGCATCTTTCTTATTCTCGCATTACGCATCTTCGTAATATATTTAAAATGTATATTTAAAATTTTATAGTGTTACAAAATTATTACATATATTTCAATTTTAAAGAATAACACAAAATAAAATTTTATTTTGGGTTATCCAAAATTAAGATAAAAACGTTAAATATGTAATAGGGATATTTATATAGGAGCTCAGAGCGAACCTATCAAGACACTCCGTTCTCTAATAAAAACCTATAAAAAATACAAACTATCCATACTTATATTATAAATGCGAATGTCTGTGTGTTTGTCGGTCACGCTTTCACGGCTAATCTACTGATCCGATTTGGATGAAATTTAGAATGAAAGTATTAAAAATGACTGGGTCTAACATAGGCTACTTAGTTTTTCAAAAATCAACCTCTAAAGGGTTGAAATAGAGGATGAAAGTTTATATGAAAAATCTACACTGCTTGACCGATTGTAATGAATTTTGGCATATATATAGTTGATAATCCAAGGTTAAACATAGGCTACTCTATTTACCAAAGATCCACCACCGAGGGTTGCAATATACATTTAAATAACAGCCCGTCTGATGACGCGGCGAAGCCGCGAGCGGGCCGCTAGTAATACAATAAAAACTAAAAAAAGCGGAAAAACTAGGATATTGAAATAGAGAATATAACCGCCAGCTTAGCTAAATTCTTGGGAATATTTAATTCGATGCAGAATGACACTTGGGAATGGGGCCGTTATTCCTTAAGACGCCTTTTTTGCAACCACATAAAGAACGAAGAATAAGACAAAAAAAAATAAAGATCAAGTTCATCAAAACTGTTACGCATTGGCGGTAAGATGCAAATTACGCAAGACTACCGTTACATTACGAGGTGTTCGCCAGCCGATGTTATTTTTTAACCGACTTTCAAAATTCTACTCCATGTTTACTGGTTTACATACCTACTTAATTCGGTTTAGTGTTGCGCTTTAATTTTATATTCGTTAGTTGTAAATAAATAAATATGTAATATATTATTTAATTAATGATAATGATGTGGCCAGTCGTGGCGCAGTGGCACAAATGTGTTACTGTAAACGACTGGTTGTAGGTTCGATTCCCAACCGAGGAGTGGAATTTTTTTATAATTCCATTTTCTTCGCTGTGGTATCGATGCGAAAGCGCGGCGTTAAGTTCCGCCACTTAACACGCAATGCATCCAATAATCGGCGGAAAATGGGGAACGGAGTGTCATAGCACTAGGTTCTCTCTGCCTACCCTGCCGTGTGCGGGATACAGCTAAAAAAAAAATGAAAAAAAAGATAACGATTGAGGAAGTCGTGGCGCAGTGAGACAGCGTTGCACTGTAAACACTATTTGTGTATCTGTTATATAGTTGTGGGTTCGATTCTCACTCCAGGAGATTATATATATTTTTTTTTTTAATTTCTTCACTCTGAGTCGTAATATATGTCATAGTGAAAAGACTAAGTACGGCATTGAACTCCGCCACTCAACACACAATATCTATCCCATATATACCAAGAAGAAAGATAGAGACAATGAATTTCTAAGACTTTGTTCCTCATTTGTTTTCATTGCGTGTTAAGTGGCGGAACTTAACGCCGCACTTTGCCTCGATACCAGAGCGAAGAAAATGGAAATATTAAATATTTCCACTCCTCGTAGAGGAAATAGTCGAACCCACAACCAGTCGCTTTACAGTCACACTTTGCGCCACGGCTGGCCCCTATTAAAGAAAGTTTTACAAAGGTTTTTACTTCAGGTTTACTTAAAAATAGTTTTACATAAATATAATAATAAGAGGTCTTGAAAATACTTTATTTTTCCACTCACGTTAGTACAAAGGACATATAAGGCCATTATGCGTATAAACACAAGCTAAGCAATAAATGTTGATCGATTATTACACAATTGCATAGTAATTACTTTATTATAGGTTATGTATAAGAATTGTCACGTTACTCTAGGAAGTTCTACAGAGCTGACTCTGAATGGAGTTATTATATGGACTTTGAGTACGTTGAGAGTATAAGATAACTGTACGACTTGGAAATATTTTTCTTTTAAATTAAAATGTAAAAAAAGAGATGTGAGGTCATCGTGACGCATTGGCATAGCGTTACTGTAAGGGTGACGGTTGTCGGTTTGAATCCCATTCGGGGGAATGAGTGCCTTCAGTCAAACCGCAGAGTCTCGATTTCCGGTGGAAAGTAGAGTACAGAATAATAATATCTTTTTGATAACTTTTTAACGTTTAGTATATATACCGATGAGCTTTTCTTTATGCATCTCTTTTAATTTAATTATAAACTGTGCCCGTGCCGTTTCCTGTTTTTATCTCTTTTCTTTTAACGATTACTATTTTTTAAAGCAATCATATACGATAATTCATTTTTCTCATTACGTGTTTAGAGAAATACAGAGTAAAAAAACTCAAAAAAAATAAAAAAATGTCTATAATTTATATTTTCAGATTCGAACCTTCTATACGTCCTAAGCCGTTATAAATGATTTACTAGGTCGTTAGTCAACTTAATGTTTTCCATACATTAGCATTGCTCATATACAAACGCAACCTTAAATATAATTAAAAAAACAAACATTGCTTTAAAAGCGTTATTTTCGTTACAAAATACGTGGAATATACACAATATCGTATAAGTAACAATAAAAACCTAACAGTTAGTTATTATATAATGTCAAATTAGACAATGTCGACATAACCTCTCGTAATAGTCAATCTATATAATAGGTCTATTGGCAAGCATGAATTGTACTTTTATAATTTATAAAAGAACAGTTATTTTTGACTTTCAATATAAATATTTATCTTAATAGAATTAAAATTTGGGGGCCAGTCGTGGCGCAGAGGCAAAAAGTGTGACTGTAAAGCGACTGGTTGTGGGTTCGATTCCCACTCGACCTTTTTGTTTAACTTCACGCTGTATTCCGCACACAGCTGGGTAGAAAGAGGAACTTAGTGTTAAAACACTCCGTTCCCCACTTTTCCGCCGAATTCGGAGGCATTGCGTGATAAGTGGCGGAACTTAACGGCGTGCCTTTCCTCTGATACCAAAGTGAAGGAAATAGAAATATTAAATATTTCCACTCCTCGAGTGGGAATCGAACCCACAACCAGTTGTTTACAGTCACACGTTCGTGTCACTGCGCCACGACTGGCACTTAAATCATGTCTTTGATTTTCTCAAGCTATTAAGGTGCCTTAAGGTAGACAGGTTTAAGGTGAACGTAGTGATATAACTCTCTGTCTTCCCATAAAATGCGAGACATAAAAAATAGAAAGACCGAAAATTTATTGCAAATAAATTGAATCGATGTAATAAAAAAATAAATTATTACGTACCAAGAATGTTAATAGTGTTAACACTCATTTATATTATAATTATTGAAAATTAGCGGCCCGCTCGCGGCTTCGCCATGTAGACTATTTCCTTATATTGCAACCCTCGGGGATGTATTTTTGCAAAATAAAGTAGCCTATGTAGCCTATGTAAGCTTAGATTATCAACTATATTTATGCCAAAATTTATTACAATTGGTAAAGCGGTTTAGATTTTTCATATAAACTTTCATCCCCTATTTGAACCCTTTAGAGGTTGATTTTTGAAAAAATAAGTAGCCTATGTTAGACCCAGTCACTTTTACTACTTTCATTCTAAATTTCATCCAAATCGGACCGGTAGATTAGCCGTGAAAGCGTGACAGACAAACACACAGACTTTCGCATTTATAATATAAGTATGGATGAATATTTATGGGATCCATTCATTCATTTATGGGACAAGTAATGCAACTTGTCTCTTAAGGATATTCCCTTAATGCAATGCATATTTACAAAAGAGCAAGGCAAAGCAGCTTCATGTTTGTTTTCCGCATAGCAGAGTAGACAGAGAGAACTAAGTAGGAACTAGTGTACTCCGTTCTTCATTTTCTGCCGGTAACCAAGATATTGATTTTTTTAAACATTTTTAAAGTGTTATTTCTTCTTATTTATATATATATTCTCACTTAGACAGTATAAAAAATTGAACTCAGCCAGATTCGAACCCGCGTCTTCCGGGTGGTTTCTAGGAGGAGAAAAAGACTTTTCAAGATATAGCTTGTTGGATAGTCAACACCGCGCTTTATCTTATCACAGCGGAGAAATGAAAACAATTTGAACATAATAATTCCATCACCCATTGAAAAATAAAAAAAAAACGTTTCCCCGAGTTGGAAATGAACCCGTAACCAACAGGCCCGGTTTCAGTGGGACATCTGTCACGATGGCATTGTTACTCACTCACTTTAATAATTTGGCACACACCTCCGTGTGTATAAAGTTACAAATACGTTGCCAAGACAACGTTTATTTTACGCGTCAACGAGGCTTTTAAAATTGGCTGTTAAGTCGATTTACACCAAAACTATAATTTTTAGTTTTTTTAATAATTTTTGGTATTAATATATTTTTTCTAAAAGTACGTTTTTTAAATGTGAGAAAGAATATGAGAAAGGCATATAGAAAAGCTAACTTTATTACGAACCTAGAAGACTCAGATCGTAATGTTAATCAATAATGTATTTCTTTGTGTATACAAATCTGACGCTTGCTTATTATTTTAGAGCTTTTAGATTAGTGAGTAGCATTGAGAAAATAATACTTAAGAGACTATACGATTATTAGCGCTTTCCGAATCTTTTATACCCTTTGTTTACTACAGACCATATATTTTGACATGTTATTTAGCTAAATTAAATTTAACTTATACAGAAATTTAGTTATTCACGTAGGCTCTACGTGAGTTTGGAATTCATAACCGATGGCACAAGCATATGTACAATATTAAATATATATTTATACATATTTCAAAAGTAAACCTGGACCTTTTGTTTTGAACTCGAAAAAAATTTGTAATATTTTTTTTAGCTTCACGCTGTATCCAGCACCCAGCAGGGTAGGCAGAGGGAGCCTAGTGCTAAGACACTTCGTTACCCATTTTCCACCGAATTCGGAGGTATTGCGTGAAAAGTGGCGGAACTTAACGCCGCGCTTTGACTCACACGCCAAAGCGAAGAAAATGGAAATATTAAATATTTTCACTCCTCGAGTGGGAATCGAACCCACAACCAGTCACACGCTTGTGCCATTGGCCCCTTGTAATATAATAAGAAAAAAATAAAATTATACTAAACTAATTATGTTTTTTACAGCAGGGTATGCCACTACACTGGTCAAAGATTTACTATTAACTCCCTTCAAATACTGACTTTAAGTTACTCCGTTCTACCGTAAGTCAATTTTCAAGACATTACGTGTTGGCTAGCGGAACTTAACTCCGCCTTTTATCTTAACAGTTCAGAAAATATAATTTTCATTTAATAAATTATAATATCAATAAAGATAACAGATACATGCATGCACTAGTTCTATATAAAACCGTGTGAAACAGTAATTGTCAATACATTACGAGACTTACCGTGGCGTGGCGATCGCACGACATTGATTATGTATAGTGATATAATAACTTATGTAATGCCAAATTGTTCTGCAATTAAATTTCTCTTAAAATATTCTACTTTTTTGTTACTGTTCTAGGTGTTCCGTTTTTTCCTTACATTTAATATGTAGATTAGATTCAAGATAATATCAAATATGATATAAGTGGCTTTCTAAGAAATTATTTTTAGTTATTTAATTTTGTTATTTCAATAATAAGCTGTAAGTTTTAAAAAAAATAGCAGACAAGTTCGGATATATAAAGTTTGAAAGCATGTTTTTTAGTATAAAATTTAATATAATGTTTTAATAACTTTCTTACCTTTGTCACATAAAACTGGCACATAAAGCAATATCAAACCCGCATAAACTGTTTCAAAAGTCGTTAATTTTATATGCATACACCACTTAGTCCTTTTATTTGACTCCATTTTATATTTTTATTTATTTAAAAAAAAAATATTTTTAAATCTCACTGCATTATTTATAAACCACAAATATAATTTTATTTATTGTTCTATTATAATATTTATTATTTATTTATTTCACATTTATTTATAAACATAGATAATAAATAAATTTTTACACAAAAATTGGCGCGAAAAATAAAGCGCGGGCAGACGCGCGACGCATGCGCGTCGTCCATGTAGTTGTTAAACAGTGAAGCACAGATCTCTCGTTATACAGCCTTTTTAATTAATTACACTCTACACAGCATTACTTTGCATAATTCTGTAATAAAAATATATAAGTTTATTTTTTTATACTAACGTTTCTATATTAGACTGATTATAGTGAATTATAAAGTGCATTATTGTATAAACTTTCGCTGTAAATAGTAAAATGTAAAAGTTTTAAAAAATATATTATAATCTGTCTTTTTATAATATTATTTATACTATTATATTATTAGTTAAAAATTAAGTAATATTTTTTTTTTTTTTTCTTAAAAAATAAATAGCTTCACGCTGTATCCCGCACACAGCAGGGTAGGCAGAGGGAACCTAGTGTTAAGACACTCCGTTCCCCACTTTCCGCCGAATTCGGAGGCATTGCGTGTTACGTGGCGGAACTTAACGCCGCGCTTTACCTCGACACCAGAGCGAAGAAAATGGAAATATTAAATATTTCCACTCCTCGAGTGGGAATCGAACCCACAACCAGTCGTTTACAGTCACACGCTTGTGCCACTGGGCCACGACTGGCCACCATCTTTTATCTTCTTTATTGTTATATTTCTTTGATGTTTGTGTGAGTAACAATAACTTTTTTCGAAATTTATCGAAATCCGAAATTGAAATGGCTCGTGATATACAAACCATCAGATCATTTTGCAAGATTCGTAATTATAACTGGGCCAATATTGAACGTTCAATTGCGAAACAACGATAGGCGTTGTTGGTATAACACAAAAACATAATGCAACATTATTTTATATCTACATCTGTGATATACAATTTTTATGGTTTTTTTATCGTTCGCTCATTTAAAATGGTTATGACTGGTGTAATAAAGTGAAATGACAAATGCTTGATATATTATGTGTATGAAATAAAGAAACATCTGTCTGATTTTTGTTTATATTTTGTTTATAGGTCAAATTTATTTCTTGTACGTTTATGTAGATAGATACTAATCAATGTTAAATATTATTGCAATGGCATGATGACGTAATATCTCATTATTTACACTGTTTTCCATCTTCTCTAAGAGATATTTATATTTTAATGTATTCTTTTAGTTTTTAATGAATGTTAGTAAAACCATAGTGGCACAGTGGAATAGCCTTTGAATATAAATGTAGCGTTGCGTGTTTAATTCCCACACAGAGGAATGTTTATTTTATATTATTTTTATGTAATCGTTCTCTCAATTGAAGGGAAAAGTGGAAAACGAGTGTCCTGACACAAAATCATTCTGTTTTTTCTGCTCTGTCACAGTAAGTAAGAGTTATTTAGATCTTTTTTTCTATATTTACTATAAAGTACATAAAAGCTTAAAGTATTAAGATACAGAAAAGTTAGTGGAATATTTAAATTACAATCACAGTCTCTGACGGAGTTGGTTTCGTGCCCATGGGGTTACGGGAGTGAAGGAATTGAGAGCGTTTGTATGTTGCGAGCGCTCGTGCTGCATTATCTTGTAAGTCAAAGTTATTATACGTAATTTATACTAATGTTACAATATCAAAACTTTATTGTTACTTTCGTTCTATTTCTGTGGTTTTTTAATATTTTTTTTCATTTGCTTAAATGCATTAATTGAGAAAAATTTAAATTAAAATTATAATAGAAGAACTAGAGTTTTTTTTAAGTATAGCAAGATACAAAAAAGCCAAATTAATGTCAGAATGCTTAAAGCTTTACCTTCCACCTAAATTTTACACATTGCATTATGAAAGGCGTAACCCAATGTCGTGCTTTGCCTCACTGTGATACATTTAGCAGGATATACATATCAAGATATAACCATAGTATTTTCATGGTGTGGGATTGATTCCCACAAACATTTTTTTAAAAAATATTTCTTACAAAGTTAAGTTGTGGCCAGTCGTGGCCCAGTGGCACAAGCATGTGACTGTAAACGACTGGTTGTGGGTTCGATTCCCACTCGAGGAGTGGAAGTTATATTTCCATTTTCTTCGCTCTGGTGTCGAGGTAAAGCGCGGCGGTAAGTTCCGCCACTTAACACGCAAGCCTCCGAATTCGGCGGAAAGTGGGGAACGGAGTGTCTTAACACTAGGTTCCCTCTGCCTACCCTGCTGTGTGCGGGATATAGCGTGAAGCTAAAAAAAAAAAAAAGAAAGTTAAGTTATACATGTTTTTGATTGTAAGTATATTTAATATTTCAATCACTAAATAAAGCTTTTAAAGACAACGAAGAGGTATCCAAAAATTAATGAATATTTCGCAGGCATAATTGATTTAAGTCCTCTTCATAATTTTAGTGGTGAAGAAAGGTAAAAGCTATTATATTTAATTAATTAAGAAGAACGTAGGTCCGGAAATCCAATAAACATTATAATTGAGTGTCGATAATATGACGTTTTAATGACACTGTAAAATTTATGCTTACTTAAAAAAATACGTATTATTTAAATATTAAATTTATGAGAAATGTCCTTAAAAATTACAATTTTTATTATAACTGTTGTGATATTTTTGAATATTTGCGTGAAAAACGTTAAATGTGTCAAAAAAGTGTTAATGGTAAATTCAGGGCAAGCCAAGGAAGATGTGACAGATAATAATAGCAATAGGACAAAATGTTTATTCTTTCTTTATCCCTATTATTACCCTGTGTATTATGTACCAGCCTTTTATATACCTACTTTTTATTTGCTTGGATAATCTGTAATTATTAAGAGATAATTAAAAAATTGAAATAAAAATTATTTTTTTTTTTCACCCTGTTAATAAAATTACGACTAAAAATGGAAATAAAAGCTTTATATAATGAAGCAGCTTGATGGTTTTTTTCGTATAGTATTGAGTTAGAGAACACCTAGTGTTAAGACACTCCGTTCTAAAGCGGAACATTGCATGTTGAGTGGTGATATAAATAATTATAATCTTTACTTCTAGTAGGAATCAAACCCATATCCAATAGCGTTTCTAGTTAATCGCTGCCCCACTGCGCCACCATAGCTTAAAGTACGGTAGGTAAGGTAACTTAAGCGACTATATAATAACGTAAACCGCTTGTCTGCTTTCTTATATGAAAAATATAAGCTGCTTAATGTAACTGCAAGAACGCGGACAACCAAAAGTACGAAGCATCTATAGTTGTATAGTACACGTAGGCGAAGGCGCAAGCGGGTCGCTAGTCAAAAGTAAAATATGTAATATAATATAATTATATAATTATTTTTTAAATCACTAAAAATGTTGTATTTTTTCAATTTCATTTAGATTTTTTATTAAAGGTTCCCATTCCATGGTTGTTCTATTGTTATGCGGTTAGGAGCTGAATATGGGGTCCTGAAAAGATCGAAATAACTTTTCAACAAATATTTAAAAAAACCTGGAGAAGATTTTTGAAGAACTATACACTGAAGACGCTACTGCTAGCACTGGCGCTAATACTTAATAAAGAACTTAATAATTTAAGCTTAAACTTAAAAATAATTTCAATATTGTAATCTATCGGTCTCTAGACCGTCGTGGCGATGCGATGATTGTGGGTTCGATGCCGAGTCGGGGAACGTTCATATTTATATTGTCATTTCCACGCTCTTCTCGGTACTTAAGAAAAAGCGCCAAAACTTTTTGCTCGAAAATTTTCCGCCATAGAAATCAGTTTTTTGGTGATAATTCCTGAAGCACATTTTTTTTTATTTTTTAAGAACCATATCTGTATTGGCATTAGTATATGTACGTGCAAAATATCATAAATTTCTGACGTGTATTTTTCTTTAGTAGAGCGCTCGGCTCGCTTCACTCAAATATTGTAATATATTTTTTCTATTATGGTAATGGTGGTAAAGGTATCGGAAACCTATAAATATAGCCATATGACTTAAATGATATAGGTCTAGGTAAATCGATATAAAATTTACTATATATAATAGTATAAAGTACGGATCATATTATGTGGCCAGTAGTGGCCAGTCGTGGCCCGGTGGCACAAGCGTGTGACTGTAAACGACTGGTTGTAGGTTCGATTCCCACTCGAGGAGTGAAAATATTTAATAGTTCCATTTTCTTCGCTCTGGTGTCGAGGTAAAGCTTGGCGTTCCGCCACTTAACACGCAATGCCTCTGAATTCGGCGGAAAGTGGGGGAACGGAGTATCCACTGCTGTGTGCGGGATACAGCGTGAAGCTAAAAAAAAACATATAAAATACAAATCCAAAAAAAAGGTCGAGATTTTAATTAAATTAATTATACGATTACATAGAGTGAATCATAAAATCAGGACAACCTAGCTAAATAAAAGCTTTTAAAAAAGTACAAATTGTATAGCAATTCCGTGAAAAACATAGACCTGTTGACCCAAAAATTGAATATTTTTTCATTGTCATTATGATAATGGTTAGCGTTATTGTTATATTCAAGTTTTGTTATTTATTAAGTAAAAACGTTTTTAGAAATATTAGCTAGTATTACAATGGAATGCGGGTACTAATATAATATTAGGCTCAGTAATTAATTAAGTGGCGCAGTAGGACAGGACCGGAAATGTAGAAAAATTGGTCGTAGGTTTGATTCCTAGTTAAGAAATATATTTTTTTCAGCTTCATGCTTCATCCCGCATAGCGGTGTAAGCAGAGATAACCCAGTGTCAAGACACTTTGTTCTCCATTTTATGCCTGAATCTGAGACAGCGCATTAAGTTGCGGAACTTAACACCGCTCCACCGTTATTATTTGAGCATAGACCTAGTTTTCGATGTAAGACATTGCGTGATGAGTGACGTAAATTAACGCCGTGCTTTGCCCTTTCAGAGCGGGGAAAATTTTAATATACTAATTTCACAGATTGGGAATCGAATCCAAAACTATCGTGTTTAAAATCAGACGATATCCGATTTACTAGAGGGTCTCAATGATTATATTTAAATCTCATGTTAATCTCAGTTTTTATTTCCTCATCCAGCAGGCTTTCGTCACCACTACCACCACTTACCTATCTGTATTACATGAATGAAGTACAAAAGAGGCAGTCTTGATACTAGTTTTTTTTTCTAACGATATTGCAGGTAAAGGTGGAAACTAAAAATATTTAATGATTTTTTCTTTTTTTAGTAGCAGGGTAGGCAGAGGGAACCTAGTGTTAAGACACTCTGGTTCCCATTTTTCGCCGAATTCTGGAGGCATTGCGTGTTAAGTGGACACCAGAGCGAAAAATAGAATAGTACAGAAATATTAAATATTTTCTCTCCTCGATTGGGAATCGAACCCACGACCAGTCTACTTACAGTCACACTTTGCGCCTCTGCTCCACGACTGGCCTGACTGAATGTTTGAATAACATATTTTTAATTATTTTGTACGTGTACAAATTAATATGTTTGACGCCTACAGTAAAAGTTTTAGCAATATTACATCTTTACGTATTGTAAGGTATTTTATAAATTTATGCTTGTTTATAATTAATTAATACATTAACATGCTAGTAGCATCGTTTTTTTTCAACTTTACGCTTTTTTTCCGAATAGCCGCATAGTCTGAAGGAACCTAGAGTCAGGACACACCGTTCTTCACTTTCCACCCGAACATTAAGACCAGTAAATAGCTAAAGTAAGTCCGGTACAGACTAGGGAAGAAAAAATACCAAAGCCCAGAAATAAAATATTAAACATCCACTTCCCCGAGTGGAAATTGAATCCATAACCGTCGAATTTAGTTTAGGCAGTCGGTCTCAATACTCACATACCCTTAGTATAAACTTATTATGTGTTAGTTATAATAAAGGAATTCTTTGTTGGTTTTTGAACTTTTTCTTAACTTTAACTCTATCTATTTTAAGCGCTACAAGACAGTCATTTTTGAACTACTAATCTATTGTAATATTATAACATGTATTATTGATCGATAGTTATGAATATGTATCCTAAATCGTCTAAAGTATACTTAATATCTAAAATTTTACGTTTTTAGCTTCGCAATCTTTTGCTTTACCTGTAGGTAGAGAGAAGCTAGTGTCAAAACACTTGATTCTCTACTTTCAGCCTGATCCGGGCACAGTGCCGCTTAACTGTTGTCATCAGAGCGCAGAAATGAAAATAGTTTAAATATAAACATTTTCTCCTGTGGAAATTAAACCCAGAACCATGGTATATTCAGTTATACGCTGACACACTGTACCACCACATTTTTTATTTGGATTGTACAGTAATATGAACGATATCAACTTTACTTTTTTTAAACCTTGTTCGAAGTGCACTTGTTATATTTACTAAATACAGTCAACATTTCGTCGACAGTAAACTCCGATAAGCGAGAATTAATAGCAGCTATTTAAGCTATTTAGTAGACGATATGAAAATTTCTGAATTGGTAAGTCTCTAACCAAATTTGAGCCCATTACATGAAAAATAAGGTCTGTAAAAAATCCCAGCATAGTTTTAAGTTCTTAATAAATTGTACCATAAATTTGAAAAGGTTGTTAGTATCATTTATTCTGTTAATAATTTTCAGATTTTCATAATATTAAATTTATCAAACACACTCGCTAGAAGACGACATAAAGCGATGTCGTCAGGAAGTATAGAAAACATTATTTATTACAAGGACTGTAATCACAAGCAGAGACCGACGGTGATGCCTTTGCGGCAACCAGTCCAACCTCCTCAACAATGTAGAATGTTCTGCACAATGTGCTGCGGAGACCAATGTGTGAACAGCGGACAAATGCCGACAGGTCCACAAAATCAAGTAATAGAAACCAAAATTTTACCACCAATCAATCCAATGCCAAAGGAAAAACGAAAAGCAAGACCCAGGCTCCAACCACCGATACCAGAACGCAGGGGCTTAGCTTTTACTAGAGATAATATTAAAAGCCTTATTTCTAAGGATGAAGATATAAGGAAAATCCTGAAGGATCTCGTTAGAGTCACAATGCAGAAGGTAGATCTGATGGAACTGGTAAAGAATCGGAATGTTGTTAAACGGAACTCGGAAATTGATTCTGATGAAAGTGATTCTGATAATGTTTTGTGATAAGTAGTTTTTTTAAATGAGTTATTTTGTAAGTTATAGGTTCTTTTAACATAATTTTCTATGTCTTATAAATTAATATGTACTTAAATATTGAATCATAAACAAGTGTTTTTTGTAAAGATTTTTGTACCAAGATGGCGTCTAGAGTTTTACTTATATTGTTGTATATTACTTAAATTCAACAATTTATTAAAGTAAATTAAGTCTTTAGCTAAATTTTGTTTTTGTGGGGAAATGAAAAATTTAAATATTGTAATTAGTATAGAGTAGGAGGCGAGTTTTAAAATGTTAGATAAGAAATAAAAAAAATGCTGTCTTTTCGTTTGATTGGTCATACATACATTTAATACGTACACTATTAGTAAGCTGGCAGTGTTAGCAAAGTGCCAACTCGTTAAATTTTTATGTCCTTAAAATTAATACCTTTGTTCTCCTTATTATACTCCTTACTCTCCCGCTACTACGTTGTACCTCTTTTTTTTTATATAACGCAGGGGAAATCTTTCAAAGATACCCAGTCTGGGTAACCAGGTTATGTAGGATTTTCACCTGTTGTACCTCTAGCTTATGGTAAATGTAGCAGTAAAACTGGTAACAATCTTAAAGAAATTTTGCCACACTTGGAAGATAACTTAAAGTTTAATTAGGACAACTTGACGTAAGCCCACACGCGCATTCTCTAATCTTGAAACGTTGATTCTCTTTGATATAGTTTATTTATTTACAATCTTTGTTAATCTTTTAATATTTCTATAAAATGCTTATGTACAATTTTTTTTTTGCAAAAATATGTAAATTAAATTGTACTAATTTAATTTATGAATTTGTATTAAAATTGTTTATTGTCAACATGCCTTAGGTATAAATTGAGGTACATTCAATGTATTATATTATATTTCGGTAAGCCTAAGATTTTCGGCTTATGAAAAACACTTTGAAGGATAAACACAGGTTAATATCGAATTCATTTCAATAAAATGTTATTTGTGCTGACAAATCAAAAAAATAAGGAATAAATATGAATACTAAACAAAACTAAGAGCGATTAAAAAGTTTCATTCTAATTTAAAATTAAAAATGAATGGAAAATTTGAAACAGAGGGACTTTGTTCAACAATTATCATGAGCAAGTCGGACTCGCCAGCCACGAGCGCCGGCCCGCGGGATCTAAAACATTAACAAAATAATGCAAATGATGATACTTTTACAGCATAAATTACAATTCACTTGCATTTTGCTTTCGTTATAATTTTAAGCCACGCCATTTTATTTAAGTTATTATTTCGTTTTGAAACAGTAATTTTGTCATATTTATGTATGGAACTGGAATTTAGAACTATGTCAGAATTAACATTTTTTTATTTATAGAATTAATACTATGGTATACATATATTGGTTAGTATAAATAAATATGGAAAATGTTTAATTTTAACTGTAACATGTAGTTCAATTGTAACATTTTTTGTTCTTTATGTCGTTTTTGTATTGGTGTAGTTAACTCAGTTTCACAAATTTGTAGAAGTAAATAAAATTGTAATTTCTAAAAAAAAGTATATCTTTATTTATTCTATTAAAGAAATGTCGTAATACGAATATATATTATTTGATTTCTCCACTCTGTTACGTAGGAAAAAGTGCAGCGTTAGGTTCCGAAACTTAAAAGCAATGTCTTAATTTGAGATGAAAAGTGGAGAGCGGAGTTTCGACACCAGGTTCTCTCTGACTGAAATCATTAAAATGTTTAAATTTTCCATCTGCTTTTTCGTTATTTCTCGATATAAGAAAAGATTTATAAAAGATTTAAAAGCAGAATGTATGAAATCCATGACTTTCAATGACGTCTACATGCCAAATTGCATAGTTTACACTCAACAGTAATAGATCAATTACCCAAGAAGTAACGTAAGATGTATTCATAATTAAAACAAAACGTCAATAGGGTCCAACTAGGTCTATATATTTATAGCAGGTTTGAAGTTTCTATTCGATTACTATCTTATCTCCAATAATATGTTGTTAAATAGAGTACTGTGATAACGACAATTCATCAAAGCCCTTCTACTATCTTGTGTGTATGTATATACTCGTATACCTAGTACTTAGAAGTAGAAAAGTTTGACACGATACAAATTAGAATTACATTATGAATTTCTAATATATGTATGCACTAGCTCTTAACCACGACTTTACTCGCATAGTCAATTTAAATAAAAGTTACCTACGTCATTCTTCATGTTAACTTAAAGTGACAACTATTATAGTTAACGATTTATCGAATAAAGACAAGCACATTGCTAATTTTAGTATGGAGTGATACGCTAGCTATGGAATTCCCTATGGAGAGATTTTACCGCATTAAATAGGAACGTACGTCACTTCAGCCTCTTAACTATTTCTATTCAAAAAAATCATATAGTTGAAACGTGAAAGATGGACAAACAAACATACTTTTCTATTTATAATATTACTATGGATTATTAATATACAGCAAAATTAAATGTGAAAATAATACATAAAACATTCTTTTCTACTGTAGTAAATATTTATAACATTTTAAAGAAAGCAATTCCTGGTCACATAAATCAGAGATTCGTTAATTCTTAAGTTCCTTCTTAGGCCGTAGATCGTTATTGTGACCGCATTTGTTCTTCCGGCAGTTGGTAGCGCGAGGGTGGAGCCGCGCGTAGCACTTGCGGCAAATCATTTTCTTTACGTTGAATTTTTGGGCTAAGGCGACTAGGTCGGGTGGAATGACCATTGCTCCTTTACCACCTAAAATGAAATAAAAAGCAATTATTTTTTACTGTTAGTGTTATTCACACACTTGAATTGAAAAAAAACAACAAAGATAAATTTTAGTAATAATAATTTCAATGGTGATGTAGAATGAATGGCTTAGCAGTCAGAGTGCCGGTGCATTCATTTTCTATAGTTTTCTAAAAAAATGTTTTAGACATGTATTTTAATTTTCTTCATAGATCTTTTATATTTTTCAATGTAGGAGAAACACACCAAGCTTTAAAGTATCTTTTAATGAAAATTATAAACAGAATCAACAAGCAAATTTAAAGGAGCATAATACTAACCTCCAGAAAGGCTGAGAGAAAGATGCAAAGTCGATTCTCCTTGAATATTGTATTCAGATAGAATCCTGCCATTTTCTAGTTGTTTTCCTTCAAATATTAATCTCTGATGTTCATGAAAGATACCTTCCTTCTCGTAAATCTGAGATTTTATATGTTCTATGGTGCTAGTAGGTTCCACCGAGAGCACAATACTTCCTGTGAGGCTTTTTATGAAAATCTGCATCCTTGATCTGTAATTTTAGTTAAATATTAAAAATATATATATATATATATATATATATATATAGATATATATATATATATATATATATATATATATATATATATATATATATATATATATATATATATATATATATATATAGATATATATATATATATATATATATATATATATATATATATATATATATATTATATGCAAATACAGTCACTATATGATGTTATTGAACCTATTAAAATTAGTGTCTTCCACATCAATTCTATATTATTATCAGTTCCTTTATACAAAGTATTTTGAAGGCGGCAATAATAGAATCTTTTCAAATACGGTTAGGTAGAGAGGGGAAAATGGACAGTAGAGGCGAGGGTTAATGCGTGTTTTAAAGGACCACCAAAGCTTGCATTTGGGTCACAAGTCTCAGACACTGTCCTGAGCTCTTGTCTCTGTAATACGATGGGCACAGTGAATGCATGGAATAAAAATAAATTTCTTCTTTTTGTCCCAATTTAGCATGAGGCTACTTCTATAATGATTTTAATATAGAGTAAAGTGGAGAGGATTTTTACATTAAATTATTTCTGCCTAGCTCGTAGAAAAGTAGGGCTACCTAGATACAACAAAAGTATGTATCATACAAATGATTATCTGAGTCCTTATCAGCTTTTCAAAATCGACTAAATTCACATTGCAGTGTACATTTTCATGCTAATTTCAGTAAATGTTATATTCTGAGATGATAATTGGCGTTAAATAAAGTAATACTTACTTAAATAAAAGATTGAAAGAAAGTTTTTGCTTGCATAGCACGGTAGAGAGAGAGAATCTAGTCTTATCATACTCTTTTGTTTATTTTGCATAATTAATTAGGGTCCAGTCAAGGCGTAGTGGCACAAGCGTGTGACTGTAAATGACTGGTTGTGGGTTCGATTCCTACTCGACGGGGACTATTTGATATTTCCATTTTCTTCGCTCTGATGTCGAAGCCCCCCACTCGCAATACCCAATGCGCCCAAATTCGGCGGTAAGTGGAGAACGGAGTGTCTTAACACTAGGTTCCCTCTGCCCTGCTGTGTGCGGGATACAGCATGAAGTAAAAACAAAATTGCATATATTGCTCGTTGAATGACTTGAAACTTGACTTGAAACTTAACTTTACACTATTTATTTTACTAAAGAGGGTATATGAAAATAAGAATACCAAAAAACGTTGTTCCGAAGGGAGATCGTATCCACAATCACTGCCTTTACATTCAGAAAATATTAAAAAATAATGAAAACTTATAAAAACATAATAAGATCTTTTTTTATATATTAACGCAATTATATTCTTAATATTTTATAATGTAGACATAACTACGTAAATAATAAAACTAACCTTATCAGTCTCCCCTACGCCTTATAATTTCAAATAATTTTCTTAATACATACTGGGATAGCTATTATCCATTACACTGCAAGAGCCAAAGTGAGAAGTGTTCAGCGTATGTCACTCTTTTATATATTACTGAAAGTCAACCGTGCAACGATAAATATCAATATCGTAGGGTTGAAAATTTGTAAAAAAATTAATTATATTTTTTTACCATAAGTTGTTTTCAAGCACGAAGTTGAGTTCCCCCACTCAAAATGGAAATGTCTGGATTTAAGGCAGAAAGTGGAGGAAGGAGTGTCTTAACACTAGATACTCTCTGGCTACCCGGTTATTAAGGAAAAGCGTGAAGCTACTAAAAATGGAAGTCATTTTTTACCTAGACTGACATATTGGTAAAGAAAAATGTAATTAACATTAAATTGTCCATATGAAAATTGGTAATTTACTTCAAATATAATGGTGTATTCTAATTTTTATACGTTTTTAAATATTGTTTCCGTCCTTGCGAGAATATATAACATCATATATAATAAAACTGGGATTTAATTGTCTAAAATCTACGTATTTTACACTTTTTCCGAAAAACACAGTATTCAAAGACAGAATCTAGTGTCAAGGCACATTTCTCTACTGCACTACTAGTTTTGTAAGTTTTGATAAAAAATGTTATTTAAAGAAAAATATATAGGTATATAATAAAAAATGTATATGTATTTATATAATTGGGGCCAGTCGTGGCGCAGTGGCAAAGGCGTGCGACTGTAAACGACTGGTCGTGGGTTCGATCCCCACTCGAGGAGTGGAAATATTTAATATTTTCACTTTCTTCGCTCTGGTGTCGAGGCAAAGCGCAGCGTTAAGTTCCGCAATGCACTAATTTGGCGGAAAGTGGGAAACGGAGTATCTTTTCACTAGGTTCCCCCTGCCTACCCTGCTACTAAAAATGATTCGATATTAAAATATTTTTTTAACTACAGTCAGCTCACAATTACATTTATATGTATATATTTTTATACACTTTACATTAATTAGATTCATGCTTTATTCCACATAGCATAGGGGTAGACAGAAAAAACCTCTTTCAAGATAGTCCGTTCTGAGCTTTTCGCCCAAATTCAAAACGTTGTACTTGATATTAGATTGATATTATTGTAAATTATCAGTAAATTGATATTGATTGCATGAAATAATAATATTTTAAATTTAAGTGTATAATTAATTTTAATATTCTTTAACAGTAAATAATAATTTGAATATTATTTAAAAGAACTTGTCATATCACATACAAATTGAGTGGCAACCCTGATCTATAGAGTTAGACACAAGCTAATTTTATTTTTGAAGTTGCATAATATTTTTGTTAAAATATACAAAAAGCCTAAAAAAGCTTTTAAATACTGTAAAAAGTCTAGATTTTCAATGTGTTATTACCTGAAAGTGAAATCTGAAAAAAATACGATTTCATAATTATTGTGCAATATTATGTTAATTAACTTTAAAAAAGTGTAAGAGGATCAGGACCTAGTACGATCTAAATCCATAGCTTGCATTTAACGTATGGGCTCTATGATTTTCCCCCACGTACCAGCAAAATGTGGAATTGTCTTCCTTCTTGAAGGAACTCCTTTGTTTATATAGACGTCCATGGACGAAACTAAACATTATCAAGTGAACTTTCTGCTATAGACTTTAAACGTTTACTCAATAAAAAACAAAAAGAAAACTAAGTGATTATTATTTTCTAAAATTAAACAAAATTTATTTGTTGTGCAATATTGTATAAAATGAGGTTAATATTAGTATCTTTAAAACGTTACGTGCATCTATCTACGAGTACGTGCGCAGTAACAACATGCATGCAATTTTATACTTACATAGATTTTAATGTAGACTTTAATTATATCCTACATTAGATTTTATTAGACATTACATTAGGCTGAATGACTTAATTTAACTATGTTACTAGCCATATGTTAGCGCATCAGAGAGGCAGAGAGAATCTGGCGCTAAGGGTTCCTTCTCCTCCTCTTTCTGCCATAATACGAGACATTACGTGTTGTACGGTGGAACTGAACGCTGCTCGGTGTCATCACACTATAGTTTACTATTAGGTGATGTTGCAGTATTTGTAATATAAAGAAATATAATATTTGATTTAGCTTAGTAAGGCCACTGACCACACATGAACTGAATAACGTAGCGGTACATATATATGATGAGAAAAAATCTTAATGTTTTTCTATTCTTTGATAAGTGTAAAGTAAATTTAAAAAATTGTTTTGATTTATCTAGTTACTTATACTACGATTTTTTAAGGCTCGACAAAAAAGGAAGATTGATGTATAATATCTATTAAAAAGAAAAAATATTCTATTAAAAAGAACGTATAACCAAACCTTACATGTTTTTAGATTAAAAAGTTTATTCTTTCTATATTTGCATATATCATCATAAAATTAATGTGGAACGGAGTGTCTTAACACTTCCCTCTGCCTACCCTGCTGTGTGCGGGATATAGCGTGAAGCTATTTAATTTTAATTTAATTTTAATCATAAAATTAAACATTTTTTTTACAGCTTCACGCTTTTTCTGCATAGCGAGACGGTTAGAGAGAACCTAATGTTAAAACACTTTGTTCTCTGTCTGCTACGGAGGATTGACGGACTTTAAAAGAGCGAAGAAATGACAGACAATTTCCTATGACTTTGTTTTTTTAGCTTCACTCTGTATTCCGCACACAGCAGGGTAGGCAGAGGGAACCTAGTGTTAAGACACTCCGTTTCCCGCTTTCCGCCGAATTCGGAGGCATTGCGTGTTAAGTGGCGAAACTTAACGCCGCGCTTTGCCTCTGATACCAGAGCGAAAGAAATGGAAATATTAAATATTTCAGTTCCTCGAGTGGTAATCGAACCCACAACTAGTCCCATTTGCAGTCACACTTTGTGCCCATGTGCGACTGGCGTCAATATTGTTTACACAAAAAAATATATTACTTTTTTCGACGTGATACACTAGAAATTAAGCTCAGACAGGTTGAGACTTGAGGATTTTCGCATACTTATGAATTTAGGAAATAAATTAAACATAACATTGTCGGTTTTATTTTTATTAAACAAAATAAAACCTTAATATATAAACATATATATAAAATTAAAAAATGTACAAAATCTATATAAACTAAATTTAAATTAAATTTTAATCCTAATATTTACAACATATAATACTAAATTATTATTAAAAAATAAAATTAGCCTTATTATATAAAATACATACATTCATAAAAATACAAAATAAATAAATTTTAAATAAATTAATACAATAAATACAATAAAATAAACTTTTATCGAAAATATTAACTTAAAACATTTAAATTAATGTTTTGACACAAAATACATACATACAGACATAAAAAAGCAAAAGAATACCTAATACATAATGAATACCTAATAAGAAGAATAAAGAATACATTATAAATACCATACATACAATAAAATACAATTTTATAAAAAATATATATTAAAATTGTCTAGGTTCAGAAAGTTGTTTCTTAGGCCGTAGATCGTTATTATGACCACATTTGTCCTTCCGGCAGTTGGTAGCGCGAGGGTGGAGGCGCGCGTAGCACTTGCGGCAGACCATCTTCTTGCAGTTGTATTTCTGAGCCAGGAGTAGGAGATCGGGAGCTAAATGTATCGTTCCTTTTCCTCCTGTAATTTAATTTCGTATATTAATATTAAAATGCAGAATAATATTTTAGAAATGTTTGTTATACACCAAATATTCAATGTAAATGACATATATATAGAAAGCGTGGATTTTCTTTTCAGCTTTTCGCTTTTCCTTGTACATTCCCGAGTTGGCAAAAAAACTTAGTGTCAAGACACTACGTTCTCCGTTACCCCCCTGAATTCCAGACAATTCTGTGGAGGACATCAACGTCGCCCTATATATACATTGTTGAACAAAGCAGAGAAATGGAAATAATTTATATATAATCATGCCCCCATGATGGGATCGAACCCATGCCATCGCGTATACATTTTTTATGTTTCTTAAACATCTTTCTTATACCAAATGTGTCTACACTGTATAGAAGGATAGTAAGAGATCTAGTGTCAAAATACAGTGTCTACCACTTAATAAATAATAAAAAAAATAGTAGAATAGTTAAGTTTCTGTACGTATTGTCATCATAATTTAAAATTTTCAAAAAAAGACTAACTTAGAGTGTTCTTAATTTTTAATTAACAATGTTACAGCAATCATCAGCCTTAAGACGCAAAGTTACTAAGAATTAAATATTAAATAATATAAAACATTAAATAATAAATAAAAATCAGAAAAGCTTAAACTAACCTCCAAGTAAATTGAGAGCTAGATGAATAGTAGATTCTTTCTGAATATTATAATGCGAGAGACTATATCCATTTTCTAGCTGGCTTCCCTCATAGATCAGCCTCAGACGGTCAGGAGAAACGCCTTCTCTGTCATGGATCATAGACTTGAGATGTTCGACGGTGTCAGTGGGTTCTGCCTCGAGGGCAATAGTCCCCGTGAGAGTTCTGACGAAGACTTGCATAATGGAGCTGTAAATAAATTTTGTTTTATTAACAATTTTTGTAATATTTTATCCGTTTTTGTGTACTTTTGTTATTATTATACAATAATTTGAACTTCAATTCAAGAATTTGCCTTTAGTAGCGCAATCAGATAAAATTTAACTGTAACGCATTATTTGTGTGTTCGATATCCATTCTGGGGAATGATTATGTTATACATTATTTTCGTTTCACCATTTAGGTAACACAAAACGCGGCGTTGAGTTACGCCGCTCAATACCCAATGCCGTGAGCTCAGATGTAAAGCGGAGAATGGTGTGCCTTGACACAATTTTTTTTCTGCCTGTGAAACTGTTAATTACCTACTACTATCACTTATCTTAATTTAAAAAGTTACTTTGTTACAACAAATTATATATTTGACAAGTTAAAATACACATCATCTTTATTTTTAGTAGTATCGACAAAATCTAGTGACAAGAAACTCCATTATTTTTTTACGTCTGACTTCCATTTAAATGATTGTTAGAAGTCTTCGTGGCGCAGTGGAACAGGGTGCATTTGACTATAACGCGATGGTTGTGGGCTCGATTCCGACTCGGAAAAATGGTTATATTTTAATTTTCATTTATTAGGGGGACGGGTTAAGAATACAATTCCCCCCCGCCGCTGGGTAGCGTCCCGTAAAAGGCGGGTAACCCAGTAGTTTGGTGGTAGGAGATTCGTTCTCCGACTGGCTCGCGACCACTATCATGTCAAAGACGAACCGCCAAATATCTTATGATGTGTTCCGGTTCGATGGCATGTAAGCCAGCTCTCCCTATTCCCACCATTCCCATCCTTCCTCCCTCCTCCTACATTCCTGAGGTTGGCAACGCATCCATAACTCTAATGTTGTGGATGTCTATGGGCGAAGGTAACCACTTAACACCAGGTGGGCCTTCTGCTCGTTTGCCTCCCTTATTCCATAAAAAAAAAAATCGCTCTGTTACTAGAGACAAAACGGGGCGTTGAATTCCACAAGATCAACTTCGCAATATCTGGAATCAGGTGCAAAGTGGACAAAGGAGTGCCTTGAAACTAGGTCCTCTCTGACAACCCCGCAAGAGAAAATATGAAGCTAAAAAAACAGTTAAAATTAAAATAATTCACGTACTTAACTACTTAACTGCTTACTTCACTACTTAACAGCTACACTAGTTTAAAATTTATAATTAATTTTAAAAACTAATATCACAAGGCGGCAGTGCCGCGAGGGCTCGTGTTAGTAAAGTGTTCAACGTTATTCCCGTACTGAGTTATATATTGACGAGAGGTTGACCGTGAATCACTATCAGTCGAGGGCTGCCAGGAATATGTTGAAGTGACTTTCGATATGAAATGAATTAATTATTGCTTATAGAAGATATGCTGGCATTATGTACTAAAATATAAAAATGCTTTATTTTTTTTAATTTCAGTATATATTTAAAAATATGTACATTATATGTGAGCTTAGAAGTATAGTTAAAATATGGACAAATATTTAAACACTTATAAGTATTAAATTTTTCACTTTCATAATGATTCTGTTTATACACATTTTTTTTTATTACTATCTAATATATTTGACAATATAGTTAACAAAAAAAGGACACTACAAAAAACCACTAAGGTTTGTCTAGAGTGCCATATTCGTATTCATAAATGAAGATGTCACTTGTCCATTTTTTTAAACGTTTAATTAAAAAATAGACAAGTGAAGTAAATATCACTCTTCATCTTAACTACATTAATAAAAACTTTTTTTTTGAAAAAATATCAGCTTCTTGCTATATCTTACGTAGTAGAGAACACAAAAAATATTCAATTTTCCATTCAATATTTCTATTCGATACATTGGGTCTTGAGTGGTGGAGCTCAACACCGCACGTACATAGTCACGTATGTATTGATCTTAAAGGAAAATTATTGTAGAATAATATTGAATCAAAACAATGCAAGTGACAGCCCTGTTTCTCACAACTGCAGTTATAATTTCACAAAAGAATGTAAAAATAAAAAAAAAAAAAAATATTTTTTTAATTTTGTATTAAATAAGTTAAAAATATAGTTAATATTATTTTTTATTTCAAGCGCCTGATGAAAAATTGGTTTTACAATTATTTCAAAATTGTTGCGCAATATTATGCGATTGTCAAATGTATGGATTTTTTATATATGTATATAGATATATAATATGAAATAGAAATTGACTTAATTTTTTTATATAGATTAAATATAAATAGTTTAAGAATACTGCTTTGTAAACAAAAACAATAAACACATATTATGAAATACATTAGTTATGAAATAGCAAGTAATGGTTCCTATGTTTTCCTTTTAAGAGATTTGTTAAAAATATTTTTTTCCTACTTTCACCACATTATAATATATTCGCATAGCAACTTACAGTGAGAAAACTTAGTGTCAAGACACTCCGTTCTCCACTTTTCGCCCCAATCAGCGATATGGCCTGTTTAGTGGCGGAGTTCAACGTCACCCCTTTTATTATTACTATAAAAAGCTATAAAAACCTTAAATAATAAAAAATAAGAATAATAATTTAAAACAGGATTTATTGTGAAATATTAAATAACTGGTATTTCCGCTCGTACTGTTCATTTGCTTGTGTATTGCCAATAGATACGTTAGCTTATATGAAAATATGCATGCAGCTAGGCATAGTATGCATGCAGAGAGAGGCCAGTCGTAGTGCATGGCATGTAAGTAAATGCGACCGGTTGTGGGTTCGATTCCCACTTCAGGAGTGGAACTATTTAATATTTCCATTTCCTTTGCTCTGGTGTCTAGACAAAGTGCGGCGTTAAGTTCCGCTACTTAATACGCAATGCCTCCAAAATTCGGCGGAAAGTGGGGAACGGAGTGTCAATAATAATAACACTAATAACACTAGGTTTCCTCTGCCTACACTACTGTGTACGAAATATAGCGTGTATTTAAAAAAAGGTATACGTACATATGTTACCCAGCGTTATAATTATTAATAGCGACAAATATTTTAATTTCCCCTGGTTTTTTCTTTTTTTTTTGTATAAACGAGCCAAACGAGCCGAAGGACCCCTTGATGATAGGTAGTTACCTTCGCCCATAGACATAAACAACATTAGAGTTATGGATGCGTTGCCAGCCTTGAGGATGTAAGAGAGGAAGGAAGAAGGGAGCATGGGCATGTGCGAAAATGTTGAAGCCGAGGAGCTATTTTATATTAATTTCCTTGTTTTGGTAAATTCCAGAGTTGGGTTTGATAATAAATACAAAACATATGTGTCGTGGCGCAGTTGCATAGCGTCTGACTGAAACTCGATTTGAGAATTGTTTATTAAAAATACATTGTAATGTAAATTATAGATATTGTCAACAATAATTGGGAACTTAAAAGTGTCTACATTTTTTTTTAGCTTTACGCTGTGTACCACAGACAGCTGGACAGGCAGAGGCAGCCTAATGCTACAACACTATTTTCCTCTCTTTCCGCTGAATTCCGGAGGTCTGTTAAGTGGCGGAACTCAACGCCGTGCTTGGCTTCGGCACCAGAGCGAAACTAGATTGTTGTGGGTTCAAGTCTCAGTACGGGTAACAAATATAAAAAAATATATTTCTTCCCTCTGGTACCTAAGACGCGCGGCGTTGAGTTCCGCTACTCAACATGGACTATCTCAACTTCGGGCGGAATATATAGAACGGAATGTCTTACAACTAGGATCTAATTGACTACCCCCGAAATGTGGTAAAAAGCGTAATGCTAAACTTGACAATATTGCTATTGCATAATATTATTCAGCATAATTCATATTGGAAAACAAAATTGAATATAATTTGTCTTTTTTTTGTTCTTGAAGAGATT
Source organism: Dryas iulia moderata (assembly GCA_019049465.1). NCBI lineage: Eukaryota > Metazoa > Arthropoda > Insecta > Lepidoptera > Nymphalidae > Dryas > Dryas iulia. The sequence continues at coordinate 10,681,856 of CM032419.1, read as the reverse complement.
ATATAGACATATAATATATTTAGACAGACAGAATCTTAATATTTTAAATTTGATAACATTTAGGAACACAGTATTAAAAAAAATAAAAAAAAAAAATAAAATAAATCGACTATACGAATCGAAAATATAGTATCTGAGTGAATTCGCAGTCAATAAAAATATGCAAAAATAGAAGGAAGCTATTTAATTTTCATGTTACTTATGTCACAAATCATTACAGAATATCCATACTTATATTGTAAATGCGAAAGTCTGTGTGTTTGTCTGTCACGCTTTCACGGCTAATCTACTGGTCCGATTTGGATGAAATTTAGAATACAAGTAGTTAAAGTGACTGGGTCTAACATAGGCTACTAATTTTTTCAAAAACCAACCTCTAAAGGGTTGAAATAGGGGATGAAAGTTTATGTGAAAAATCTAAACTGCTTGACCAATTGTAATGAATTTTGGCATAAATATAGTTGATAATCTAAGCTTAAACATAGGGTACTTTATTTTTTAAAAATGCGCCCCCGAGGGTTGCAATATAACGAAATAGTTAACGCGGCGAAGCCGCGAGCGGGCAGCTAGTTATACAATAAAACATAAATAAAGCTGTCATTGAGCCCGTCGTGGCGCAGTGGGACAGCGTCTGACATCGCAATCAATATGGGTTCGGTTCCCACTCGATTATATATCATTTTCATTTTTGTGCTCTCATACCTAGGGCCAGTCGTGGCGCAGTGGCACAAGCTTGTGACTGTAAACGACTGGTTGTGGGTTCGATTCCCACTCGAGGAGTGGAAATTAATATTTCCATTTTCTTCGCTCTGGTGTCGAGGCAAAGCGCGGCGTTATGTTCCGCCACTTAACTCGCAATGCCTCCGAATTCGGCGGAAAGTGGGGAACGGAGTGTCTTAACACTAGGTTCCCTCTGCCTACCCTGCTGTGTGCGGGATACAGCGTGAAGCTAAAAAAATTACCAAATGGTGTTATGTAATTACTTATTTACCAAATGGTGTAATGTAATTACTTAATTACGTTAAGCCACTTAAGATGCAATGTCTTGTTTTTCAGGCGGAAAGTGAAGAGCGGTATATCTTGACACTAGGTCCTATCTGACTACCCTGCTTTAAGGGTAAAAAATTGAAACTATTTTTTTTTAAATATAAATAAAATGTTATGAAATCATATTAATAATATTATTAGTAGCTATTATAGGTAATGCAAGCACGTATTTCTAATTCTCACAATTTTAGCTTTGAGTGAGTCAACTGTATACTATATTCTGTATCGCTATACCTTTGCCATATTAAAGCTAAAATGCACACAAATACAATGCTAGCTTCAGGCTTCAGCTCGTGTTTCTGTGAACTTTAAAATGAGAATTTTTGTATTTTGAAATGTGTACGTAAGACTCAGCGGTGAAAACCTTTGGAAAGGTATCATGAGGTGCGGATTCGAGTCACGCTACGTTCAAATATTTATATGTTTTCCAAATATGTTTTTCGTATGAATTCAATTTATAAATAATAAGATATGTTTTTATATTAGGCAGGGCTTTATGTTAAGATTTATATATACTAATGTAAATTAAAGATATTGTCAATAATAATTGGGTACTAGAAAGTGTCATTATTTTTCTTAGGTTTACGCTGTGCACCACAGATAGCTGGACAGACAGAGGTAACTTAATGTTACAACACCACTTTCCCCTCTTTGCGTTGAATTCCTGAGGCGGAGGCGTGTTAAGTGGCGGAACTCAACGCCGTGCTTGGCCTCGACACCAGAGCGAAGAAAATGAAATATCAAGTACTTGAATGCCTCGATGCAATAGGAATCGAACCCCAAAACCAGTCACACTGCACAACGACTGGTTTGCATAAATCTTAAAACATCTGTTGTTGTCGCCAGTCGTGGCGCAGTGGCACAAGCGTGTGACTGTAAACGACTGGTTGTGGGTTCGATTCTTACTCGAGGAGTGGAAATATTTAATATTTCCATTTTCTTCGCTCTGGTATCGAGGTAAAAGCGCGGCGTTAAGTTCCGCCACTTAACACGCAATGCCTCCGAATTCGGCGGAAAGTGGGGAACGGAGTGTCTTAACACTAGGTTCCCTCTGCCTACCCTGCTGTGTGCGAGATATAGCGTGAAGCTATTTTTTTATTAAAACATCTTAAACTGATTTTCATAAATCTTTAAAAAAATGCAGCTAAGCTTCAAAGCAGGGTCTCTAATATAACAATAATTATAGTTTCCAATTAGCTAAGTGAAGTGACGGAAGCAACTCGCCTCTTTGTTACAAGTGTTTTTTATATTTAAGACTGCAGTTTAAAATTGTTGCTATATCTTAAGACAAATTGTCTTGAAATTATTTGAAATGAACAATTAGAATGATTGAAATAGTTTTTATATTATTTAACAGAAGTGTTAGTCTTTATAAGATCGAGAACTATATTTGATCGAAGTTAGCAATAGCAAAATACTAAGAGAAATAATTTAAGTGCTATAATTTTTATTCAGGCGCCTGCACAGTTTTGTAATCTGTTATATGTAGTAAACTGTAATCGAAATTGGTGCAACCAATTGGAGCTGGTTGGACCAGGTTGGAGTCCCACTCGGTGGATTTATCATAACTTAACTTATTTTAAATTATCTGCTCTGGTCTACAGCACAAAATGTGGCGCTGAGTTTCAACAGTCAATACGCAATGTATCGAATTTGGCCGGAAGGTAAAGAACGAAAGAAGAGAGTAGAAGTGAAATCTATAAAATAAAATATATTTTTGGCAACGTTTATTAAGTTTTTAGTTCAAGTAAGAACATTTTGTGTATGTATGTATGTGTAGGGTAATAATATTTTTTTTTAGCTTTACGTGTCCGACATACAGCAGGGTAGGCAGAGGGAACCTAGTGTAAAGACACTATTTGCCTCGGACACCAGAACGAAAAAATGGAAATACTAAACATTTCCACTCCTCGACTGGGAATAGAACCTACAACAAATCGTTTACAGTCACACGTTTGTGCCACTGTGTCACAACTGGCCCCAATATATATGTATAACATATTTTAATATTAAATATAACAAGTAAATAAATGAAAAATACTGATAATTATAATACAATAGTAAACATGATAATCTGTTAACTCCATTTCGTGCGCGGATAAACGGAAACATTCGAGCGAGCACGTTTTTTTTATTTGAATCTGAAACGAGGCTAATTTGATGAAGCTGATATTTGAATTTCATCGAAATATATCTCCTACGTACTTTAAATGTATAATATTTGTTGTTTACAATTTTTATTCACCTTTTTGTTATTAAATTAATATTTGCAATCGTTATAAGTTGAATGGTTTTGTGTCTGCTATGGTTGAGAGAAAACGCGGCGTTCAGTTACGCCTATCATTCGATTTATACTTTATTCATATCGTGATTATTCATGTTTTTTAGCTTCACGCTGTACCCCACAGCAGAGTAGGCAGAGGGAACTTAATGTTAAGACATTCTGTTGGCCACTTTCCGCCGAATTCGGAGGCATTGTGTCTTAAGTGGCGGAACTTAACGCCGCGTTTTTCCTCGACACCAGAACCAACCAGGGTGGAAATGGAAACCAAAGCCAATCATGTTTACATTCTCACTTTCAGCTCTTTTTTTTTGTTGTATCCCGCACACAGCAGCGTAGGCAGAGGGAACCTAGTGTTAAGACATTCCATTCCCCACTTTCTGCCGAATTCGTAGGCAATGCGTGTTAGGTGACGGAACTGAACGCCGCGCTTCACCTCGACACCAGAGCGAAGAAAATGGAAAGATTAAATATTTCCACTCTTCGAGTGAGAACCGAACCCACAACCAGTGCGCTTGTGCCACTGCGCCAGATTATAACCACTGCGCTTGTGCCACTGCGCTACGATTGCCCCCTATCTCTTGTATACCTATAATATATAAAATAATGTACTTTTTTAAATAAATAAACATCTAAAAATATAACCGAATACGTTTCTATTAATAACCATTGTGTCTAAAGATTAAGACGTCGCTATAAAGAAATCCCAGCACATAATGGTCTGGACAATGGCACTTGAGTTGATCGTTTGTTAAGTTGAAAGAACTGATGTATTACTTAGTATCTTTTGAGTAATGTTTGCAATATGTTCATATGATTATGTTTTCTTATTACTGAGGTTAAGATAAAAGTTTTTTCTGCTGAGTGGCTGTTGGTTTAAATGCCAGTCGAGGGAATGAGTGTAATTAGATTTTTTTTTTTCATTTCTGGCCTTTGGTAAGATAAACCGCGGCGTTAAGTACTGCCATTCAGCATACAATGATTCGGATTCGAATGGAAAGTGTTGAACGGAGTGCCTGCATATTCTGCTTGTCCTGCACTTCTGGAGAAAGCGTAAAGCTGAAAAAGAAGAGAAGAGAAGGTAAACGTAATTAAGTGTTAAATTTTTTCACAACAAAATACCTAAAAAGGAAAGGAAAATGTAGAACAACAATGTTCTAGCCACAAGGCTGATTTAGTAATAAATATACTATTTAAAGAAATTCTGGTAGATTGCTTTCGTTTTCTTCTATTTTATTTTTACTTATATTAAAGTTTAATACTGTTAATTGGAGTGACGAGCCATACTGCAATATTAGACGAATATTCTTGGTTCAGCTTCACCCTTTTCTACGTAATTGGCAGCACAAACAGAGAGTTTTTCTTTAGTTTCATGTTGTGTCCGCACACAACAGTGTAGGCAGAGGCCGCGCCTTCCGCGTGATTTCGGAGGCATTGTGTGTTAAGTGGCGGAACTTTGCCTCGACACCAGAGCCAAGAAAATGGAAACATTAAATGTTTCCACTCCTCGAGTGGAAATCGAACCCACAACCAGTCGCTTTACAATCACACTTTGTGCCACTGCGTTACACAGAGCCTGGCCTCACAGAGGTACCAGTATATTTCATTCATCATTTTTAGAGAAACAAAAAAATAAATAAATATAGTAATTTAATGGAGCGTGGCCACTCTGCCGTTAAGAATTCTGTGTATCTATCTATCCGTCTGCTTGTTCTATTTCTCTCTCTCTTCTCTCACTGTGAAACAGCTGCACGGATTTTGATGGTACTTTGACTGGCATACTTTTATTCAACACATTACTTATTTTTTGTTAAATACCACATTGACAAAACTCAGGCATAGCTACTTATAACTAAAAATCAACCTACGACATTCATCAAGTGACGTACAAAGTAAATCAGACGTTATACAAAGAATAAGGATGTTCATTTGACTGGTGGAAGCTTTTAGCCAATATGATTACTTATAAGATTTAACAGTCTCGCTTCACCGAGTACGTTTGTTCATTAGCCTTTCCCAGTGAAACAAAGTTATTTTAGCATAATAAAGCATAGACATGATTATTACAATTTTCAAAGAGAATCAGTTTAATTTTTTTTAAACTTTTCCTCTATTTCTTTGAAACATATACTATAGCGTATACAATAATAATAGATTTTATATTGGTTTAAAGTAAATTGTTATATAATATTTCGTTTTAAAGTGCATTTATTATTTTACAGTGTATTATTATTAGTTTATTTTATCTAGTACCAATCTCAGGAGTCAGGCATACCATTACAAGCAGACCCTTTCCTCGAATATTACTCGTAGTCCTACCCTACATATTTTTTTCAGCAACAACCTATCCAAATTTTGAAATGTTTTCGGGGGTCATCATCACACTTTTAATAGTATTTAAAAATAATGGTAGAATATATGTAATATATAGTAAATACTTGTCACACCGCAAAATACTAATAAGCGGGCCGAGGGTTAATCACCCCTTACGTAATCTTTGAACTCTATCTCGATGCATTTATTACCGTTTTTTTTTAATATTTTTAAAAGTGTTATTCCACGCTTAAGAAAAATGAAAAAGACACTTAAAGAAAACGTATAAAAATTTGAACGCAGCGGGATTCCAACCCGCGCCTCCTGAATACCGTCCAGGCACTCTCACCACTGAGCATGCGTTCAATGCATGCGCTCGCTTTTTATACGTTTTCTTTAAATTTATTTCCGTTTTCCTTTGCTCAAAAGAAGTATTTCGTAATATAAGTAATATAAAATTATTTTCAAAAACGAACTAAGTATAATATAGGTACATATGTTTAATCGTGTTAGAGTTATCTTGGTCGTTCTGGCGAGGGTCAGTCAGGGTAATGCTATAAAAGTATTGTATTCTTGTAGTATCAGGATACTGTGAATTGTGAATTTTATAGTAAATAAACGAACAAAGTGGGTTATAATAACGTTGCTAGATTCATTTACTTTGATAGATAGATTAGAGATACAGGTAAAGTTAATAAAAGCGTAAAATAGTAAACAAACTATATATGTCCATTCTACAATAAATAAATGTAATTTAGCGGAACTCTTTATATCGAATGGTGATGTAGTCAAAGAGAAACTATTATCAAGATACTCTATTCTCTACTTTCAACCCGAAGCCAAGATTTTTGTATTTGGTAACCGAATTCTATGCCACGCTTTTTTTTGACATTACACCGAGTAATTGAATATAGTATAAATATGATCAGTTTCCAGGAGTGAGAATCGAACCCATAACGGTCGTTTTGTATATACGATAGTGGGCCACTGAGCCTCAATGACATGACATTAGAGATGCTATTTTTAGATTAGCTCTCCCTATTCCCACTATTCCCATCCTTCTTCCCTCCTTCTATCCTACATTCCCAAGGCTGGCAACGCATCCATAACTTGAATGATGTGGATGTCTATGGGCGAAGGTAACTACTGAACACCAGGTAGGCCTTCAGCTCGTTTGCCTCCTTTATTCCATAAAAAAAAGACTACTAAAGCTATATCTTTAAAGTATTTTAAACAAAAATCACAATACGAAGAACCTGTAAATTTCACCGTGAAATTCACAAAAGAGTTGTATTGTAAGCGCATAAAAAATTCCAATTGATAAAATGCCTTTTGAAATTCAAATCCACGTACGAGTGTATCTCGGGAGGTGCTCTTGCTCTTACCTTTGTTTTTAGATATTAATTATTCTGTTCTTATATTTTAGGGATATACTAAGAATTTTTGTTCAGCTTCACGCCTTTTCATACAGGGTATGCAGAGAATCTAGTGGCAAGATACTCCGTTCTCCACTTTTCAGTCAAATTTCAAGCATTCTGTATTGAGTGGCGGCCGCGGAATTAACGCCGCGAAAATAAATATTTTTGTTAATTTTTTTTATAGTACTTAGGTTAGGCAGAAAATAGTCTGAACGAATTTCTTCTTGTTATTCCGGTTAAGAAACCGGAATAACAAGAAGAACAACATAAGAATGTTGATTGATTTTCTTCATTAAGTTTGAAATCAATATTTCAAGGTTAGAAGAGGTCACTATCCTGAAAGGAGAGGTCACATGATTATTTAATTATAATCTAAAAATAAACAATTTATATTAACCTCTAGACATGCTCGTGTTTCCGTACTTGTAGAATTTAACAAAGAAGTTAGTATGTTAAAGTACAGGTAGCCTAGGTAACTCCTTATTACACCTGCTATCTGCAAGTAAAAGTCCTATCAAAATTGACCCAGCCAGTAGAGAGATTGTAAAAATGTTATTTTGTTATATGTCTCGTATATTTAGGTACATATGCATTGAGTAAAAAGCTATTATTTCTATATTACAAATAAACATTCTAATTGGCCAGTCGTGGCCCAGTGGCACAAGCGTGTGACTGTAAACGACTGGTTGTGGGTTCGATTCCTACTCGAGGAGTGGAAATTATATTTCCATTTTCTTCGCTCTGGTGTCGAGGTAAAGCGCGGCGTTAAATTCCGCCACTTAACACGCAAGCCTCCGAATTCGGCGGAAAGTGGGGAACGGTGTGTCTTAACGCTAGGTTCCCTCTGCCTACCCTGCTGTGTGCGGGATACAGCGTGAAGGTAAAAAAAAAACATTCTAATTTGTAGCCTCAAGGTAATATAGTAAATATAGTAAGTTTTTTCATATACCATAGATTCAGACCAGTGGAAAATAGAGTGTTGACTCTAGGTGCTCTCTGCCGACCTGGTTATGCGGGAAAGAGTGTGTGCTAAGAAAATATATTAAAAATAAACACAAAATTATCACTACACTCAAAAAATTGAGGGCACTCGTGAAGCAGGGGCTCAAAGTGTGACAGTAAACACAACTGGTTGTGGGTTCAATTTCCACTGGAGGACTTTTATTTAATACTAGCGACCCGCTCGCAGCTTCGCCGCGTGAACTACTTCTTTCATCCCCTATTTCAGCACGTTTGGGTTTCTTTTTAGAAAAAGAGAGGTAGCCTCCGTTTGACCTTGCCTCATCAACTATTTTTCTGAGTATATTCATCGAAATCGAAATCTTTCATTCTTACTATATACTAAACATACATAAGTTTTGTCCATTGGTTTATCTCCTAAGATTAGATTTTTTTAAAAAGTAGCTTAAATTTGACCCTGGGTCTTCAACAATCTTCATTACTAATTCCATCTAAATATGGCTAGTAGATTACCTGTGAAAACATAATCAGATAGAAGATGTAGTGATTTTTGCATTTTTAAAATAATAATATTAATGAGTATATATGTCTAGTACAATATCAACTATATGGTAACAGATGGGGCTATCCGTTCTAGAAAACGTAGTGACATCTGTTGTCATATAGATGATAAACCGATTAAATTTATGTTTAATAAATGTTTTGCAAATTATCTCCAATAGATTTTATGCTTGTAATTATTTTACTTAGTGATATTAAAACAAATTTAGCTCCACTCGCGAACTATCAACATAATTTGAATGTTTTTTTTTTTCTGCGAGAGTTTTTTTGAATGTCAGGATGAAAACTATCCCATATGTTGCTCTAACCTCTTAGCTAACTCCATACAAAAATTCATTAATTTCTACCCGGTAGATATCAGTATACAAATAATTTACTTATATAGGTTTTTTATTTTTTCCAAAAAAACTACATGGAAAACCGGGATAAAAACTATCCTATATGTACCTTTGGACTATAAGCTATCACCATACCAAAATTCATCCATTTCTATCCAGTAGTTTTTGCGTGATTGACGAACAAATTAACAGATAGACAGACAGACAGACAGACAAAAATTCTACTGAGTGGATTTTTGGCCTCTGTTATCGATATATTAACGCACCCAATTAAAATTTTTCTGAAATTTTTCATGTACAGAATTGACTTTTCTACTCTTTTATTATATATAGAGAAGAGATTTTAATTCATTTCAAAGCGCGGGGTTAAGTTCCGCCAATTTACCTAATTCGGGAAATAAGAAGCGGAGGTCCTAGGTTCCCTCTGTCTACCCTGCTATGTGCGAGATACAGCGTGAAGCTATAAAATAATTAAAAAAACAAAATAATAAATATTAAAAAAATAAAAGAAGGGTTTCAATTTCATAATAGTATTATAGCCTTAGATATAAAACAACGTAAACAATATTTATATTTGATAATCCTCTCAGGTAGACCCAAGAGTTATTTTAAAAATACGTGTTTAAATAAAAGATACGTAAAAACGTTGCGTGACATAATCTCGTAGCACTCTAGTTTATGGTTTGGTCTTTGAGAAAAATGAAAAGAAGAAAACATTCAGAAAATTAAAATATAATTGAGTTAGTAAGTAGTGGCCAGTCGTGGCCCAGTGGCACAAGCGTGTGACTGTAAACGACTGGTTGTGGGTTCGATTCCCACTCGAGGAGTGGAAATATTTAATATTTCCATTTTCTTCGCTCTGGTGTCGAGGTAAAGCGCGGCGTTAAGTTCCGCCACTTAACACGCAATGCCTCCGAATTCGGCGGAAAGTGGGGAACGGAGTATCTTAATATTAGGTTCCCTCTGCCTGCTGTGTGCGGGATACAGCGTGAAGCTGAAAAAAAAAAAAGTACATACATATGTATGTGGTAAATACTATTTTGGTAAAGGGAAAGAACGTCTGTCTGTAAACATGATGGTCGTGGGTTCGTTGTATATTCGAGTGTATTATTGTATATTTAAATAATTTTTATTCTGACTAAAGTGAGATAAAGTATATCGTTTAGTTTCACAATAAAACATTTAATGCCTCAAACTCAGATGTAAAATAGAGACCAGCTTATTTGATACTATTTGGGTCTATATTTCCTAAATCAAATTTCAGGATCTTCAAATCGGGAATCAATTCTACCTTCCAGACAAGGGTGTTTCATCGTAGACCACTTTAACGCTTAACATGAGGCTTGATATGGTCAAACGCAGGTATACCATACAAAACTAATGTGCTTTAGACCACACGGCTGATGTAGGACTTACGAAACGTAACTCGCTATGAGAGAAAATGAGAAAGTATATATGTACCCTCTTAGCTAAGCTAGGAGGCTATTGCCCCTGCAGTAATATATGAAATGCAATTCTTTCTCTTTCTATTTTCCCTAACATATATATATATCCCTCTGAACTGCCGTTCGCTTTACCTGATCACGCTTTTTGTAAGGCTTTCGTTGCACATTCAAAAACTGTTTTTTTTTAGCTTCACGCTGTATCACGCACACAGCAGACTAGGCAAAAGAAACCTAGTGTTAAGACACTCCGTTCCCCACTTGCCGCACAATTCGGAAGCATTGCGTGTTAAGTGGCGGAACTTAACGCCGCGCTTTGCCTCAATACCAGAGCGAAGAAAATGGAAATATGAAATATTTCCACTCCTCAAGTGGGAATTGAACCCACAACCAGTCGTTTTCAGTCACACGCTAGTACCACTGCGCCACGACTGGCCCCAAAAACTTACTCCCCAATATTAAGCTTACGTAAATTATTATTAAATAAACACTACTTTCTAGACACTACGCGCAGATAGTTACAATAAAGTCAAAGTTCGTGTATTAAAATAGAATTTATTATAACGGCAAGGTTCAATTAAGGTTATGTTCATCTCAAAACAACTCCCAACTTTAATCTTACAAGCACATCTTATTAGTGACATATATTGATTAACGTGGGACTAATCCTTCTATTGGTTAATACGTTAATGATTCCTTAAACTTTCGACGCCAAAGTTAAGTTATCCAGATTTGCCTAAACTTAGTTGTCTATTGAGGCGTTGATTCGATTAGTTTTATGAAAGCTTCACGATTTTCTCTGCATAGTATTGTGCTTAGAGAGAGTTTTGTGTCCGAACACTTTTTTCTCCATTTTTTGCTTCAAATTGAGATATTGAGTGTTGAGTAGCGGAACTTAACGCTGCACTTTTTCTAGGTGTAAGATCGGAGGTTTTCTTTGACTGCCTTGCTATGAGAGAAGAAATGTCAAGTTATGGCTTGGTTATAGCGTGTCTGACTAAATGGTGTTTGTGACTTCAAATACAATCTTTTTGCGATAATATGTAATATGAACTGTAAAACTAGATAAAGTATGAATTATATTTATGAAATAATTTTGATTACTCCGCAACCCGGTAAAAATTGAGCAAGAAAAAAATAATTAAGAAAATTTGCGACAGGTTTATTAATTTTTACGTATGGTGTTTAAAACCCGGAGGGTTATTGAGTGAATGACATATTAAATTATAATTTAATATTGTAATCATTTTTTGTAGAATAATAAAAAAATACCTTAGGAAGTTTCAAATCGCCAGTCTACGAAGAATAAGTCTATATATAAAAGTGAAAGTTCACTTATCACGAAATATCGAAAACCGCTTAACATACAAATATGAAATTTTTTCCTTGCCAAATTTCATATTTGTGCGTTTATACTAGAATGAGATAGTAGACATTTACCAATAACAGATTTTGTGACAGGACTGAATTAAGAAGAGGTCAGGGCAGAATTACAAAAATGAAATTTGGCAAAAAAGATTTCCGTTTCCACATAGACATAACACTCAATAACTTTAGTATAAAGTTGTAAACTTAATGACTATAGTACATGACTAGCAAATGTTATTTACTAGGAAGAGAGAGAAAATCAAATGGTTTATTATCTCTCCATGTTGTGACATAGTGTGAAAACTAGAGTTTTTACACAATTTCTAAAATAACAAAATTAGCTAACAATTTTCGTAAATTCAACTTTATGACAAGTAAAAGGGAAGATAAAGATCGATTTAAGTTTAACTATAGCATATTTGAATTTGCATAAAAAAAGATTTTACTATTTTATCATCAATAATAGAGGGCGTTAAGTTTCGCCACTTAACACGCAAGCCTCCGAATTCGGCGGAAAGTGGGGAACGGAGTGTCTAAACACTAGGTTCCCTCTGCCTACCCTGCTGTGTGCGGGATACAGCGTGAAGCTATTTAATTTTTTTTAATAATAGAAGGAAGAATAAAAGAACTACCGTCGCGTCAACGTTAACTTTATTGATAGTAGGTTTACATAATATACATACGTAGTACATTTTACATTTTTGCGATTTTCTCTTATTTTTCTTTCATACAAATTAGAGCTTGTTTGTTTTGAACTTGGCATGAAGCTTGGGCATAACAGCAATTAACTATACCGTATTCAAATCGTGCGACGTTGGTTCTTAACGAAAAATTTCGATTCATATGATGAAGCTATTCAACTTTTTAATTAAAATGTTTAAATGGTAAATAAAAGCTTCGCGCTTTTCCCCGCATTGCAGGGTAGGCAGAGAGAACTAGAGTCGTGACACTCCGCTCTCCACTATCCACTGTTGCTTCGTCGAGATTTTTCTTACCAGAGCAGGGAAATGAAGACAATTTAGGTTTAAGCATTAACCCGAGTATCGGGTATCGAACCCTCAACTGTCGTATTTACAGTAAGTCGCTTTAAATTTAAAGTTAATAAAAGTCAGCTTTAAAATTGACATTAATTTAACACATTTAATGTACTATTTAGAAATTCATTTTATAAATCGTACAAAAATTTCAACGCAGCGGGCTTTGAACCCGCTCTTTTTAGAAACCATTCAAAGACCCTGACCAAAGCGCCATGCGAATGCATGGTTTATTACTGTCCAAGAGACGCAGGTTCAAATCCCACTACTCGGACGATTGATTCGGTCCCCGTGGCCCGGCTAGTGGCCGTCGAGAAGGAGAACCGTCAGGTTTTAGTGGGTAACGGCGGCGTTACCATCATGCCTCACCGGAGTCCCTCATAACCACGTCACGAGTCCCCACTCGGGCACTTGGTATCCGTAACGGATTTCCTGACGTTAAAAAACAAAAAAAAAACGGTTCATATGCTCATTTTCTGAAAAAAAAAATTCTGAAGAAAAAACTATATCAATAGTAAATACCTTTTAATGAATATTTCAAGATTTTTAAGTTACAAACCAAAATCTTGTTTTTCTCTTCATACTACATAATACTCCATACAAACATACATACATACGTACAACAGCAATTAGCCACATATCAACACTTATAATTAAAAGAGTCGAGTGCTTCTTTAATAAAGTTGGAAACAACACTGTAATCAACTGATTGCAACTTTAATAACTTGATGCGAGTTTGGTAAAAGGGATAGAGAGATGTTTCTATTTCGCATTGCTAGAAATCCGTGCAAATCATAGCTCGTAGGGCGGGATCGGGACTGTAGCATGGATAGATATGGCAATATAATATTATATAGCTTAATAAATAATGGTATTATTAATTAAATAATATATATGTATATAAATCGAATAATAGATTCAAATTAGATAATTTTCCCTTTCTTTTGAATGATTTTATCTACTAATTTTATCTATCTAAGCATCGTAGACTCTGTAAATAATTTTTACATTATTACTTTATTATTATTTTTTTCAGTTACTTAACTAAAATTATGGGTAAACTTGATTTTTTATTTTGGTCCGGTGGTAAACGCAGCGTTAGATTACACAGCTTAATTGATAATGTCTATGATAAAGGAATTAAAAAAATTACAATATTTATTACCGTTTTTTTGAATTTATAAAACCATTGTATGTCAAAATAACAATATTGCACTTCACCTAACAAGTGTTAAAGTTTCAAATTAAATGATTTAGCGACTTGATTAAAATAACTCGTTTTGATTGGGGTAGCTTTTTAAATATATTCTTATCTATTCAGCAATTACTATGTAATAATAACATAAATTCGTATACAATATTGGAGCAGTGGGATTGTAAATATGATCGCTAGTTGGTTCGACCGTCTTCGAAGGAATCATTTTTTTTAGCTTCACGCTGTATCCCGCACACATCAGGTAGGAATCATTATATTTAAATAATTTCAATTTAAGCGCTGATAAGACAAAGCCCGGCGGTAAGTTCTGCCTCTCCAACATTAATTCAATGTATCGAATTCGGGCAGTAAGCAGAGACCGAAAGACATTCTCTCTGCCTACACTACTTTACGGAATAAAGCATGAAGTTGAAAAAGGTCAATTTTCTTCACGATTCAATAATAATAATATATTAAATATATATACTTAAAACTCAATGCCTGAAGTTACACATAATCTAAACTAAAGTTATCATTGACATACAAATACATAAAAAATCAATTAAAATAATTAAATATCATCATTTCAACATTTTATTAATAAACAATTTTTATCTATATAACATACAGGTGTAATCTAATAAAGTACATTTATATATTATATATTGTTTATTATAATACCGGCCCACGCGATTGGTGGTCTGTGGAGGGCGTTTAAAAGCCCGCGTTCGGCCCGCCCAAGCGCATTCCACGAGAAATCACCGGTTGCTGTGGGTCTTGCTCACCTGTTAGCTCATACGTAAGTAGTTTTTTCAAAGTATTATTTAAATATAAAATTAATTTAATTATTGAAGAATGTGAGGTTTTTTTAAATAATTTTTGAATATCAAAAATATAGGCGATTAATATCAAAAAAATAGTTTAATTTTAAAATGTGTAATAATAGATAAAGTAAAGATCTTATTATAAAAATAATTATATTGTGTATGGAAATTGTTTATTTGTAAGTTTTGTATTTTTTTTCAAAGTTTTTTTAGGGAAAGGTTAGAAAATTGTTTGTAGTGATGATATCGTTTGTATTTATTATTATATATATTTTTTTTCAATTTTTATCTGCAAAGTCTTAATATAAATTAAATTTAAATTAAAATTTTAATATTAAGTGAAATTAAAGAAAATTCGTAAAAACAAAAAAATATAACATTTTAATTTATGAGAACTACAATTTGACAGGAAATATCATTATTTATAAAAAAAAACACCAAAAAAATTTTTAAAACATTTACTTAATAAATAAAATATAAAATAAAAATATATTGGCTTACAAAACCTCTTTAAAATAAAACTACTTAGTGATTTTTAGTTCCAAGTAATATTTAAATTATTTATTTCATGATGTTATAATAACCAAACAAGACGAGAAAATAATGCAGTACATACTGTTATCAAGATTTAGTTGGTTTTAAGTTTGACTTTAACGAAATTTTATTTTATTACGTATTCGTGTGTCACGTCAACGGTATTTGAAAAATAATTTTGAATATTAATATATGCATTTTCAAATTTTAAAATGTTATTTAAACATAATTTTAATAAGAAATATTTACACTGTTTTTAAAAACGTGAATACTATTGGATCCCTAATAAACTTTTAGTATGTGTATGTAAATCTGAATATTATATTTAAAAAAAGATTTATTATTTGAAAGTTAAATAATTTACCACCAGGTAATAAAAATAAAAACATTGATATAAAAAAAACGTTTAGAAAGCCACGATCGCCTAAAAAGTTAAAAAAATGTTATTACACAAAAAAATATGGTAGTATTCTCTTTTAGAAACAGATACATTTTTCAAGTGAAAAAATGCTTGCCGCCATTTCCTATTTGTAGCTGTTTTCTGTAAAAATATTGAATAAGTTCTAAACTATGAAAGCTCCATTGAAAAATAATCTGTTCTGTTAAGTATAACAAAATAATAAAAAATAGCTCTAAGTTAATTAATTACTAAAATAAAAGTTCGACACTTTATATTCCTCATATGAAAAGACAGTTGAAAAATAATTTGACCAAAAAAATTACTTATGTATATAATAGTATAAAGTACAAATAACTTTCAAATAACTACTTATTTAAAAAATACAAGTTCAAAGTTTTTTGAAAACCCTTATAAAGTCAAAACAACAATATTAAAGAGCCTATAGTTAAAATATCTTTGCTTTATTTATTTTTTCTTTAAAAAAGTTTATATAATCGTTCGGGTACTTATAGTATGGGATTCTTGGGATAAAATGCATTTTAAAGCGCTAGAAAGGAGTGAATCAATTATAAATTTTAAAGACACATAAGACGTGTTTAAACACACCTGGATATAAATAAACGAAAGTCGGAAATTAATGAAATTATTAATTATTTTAAAAATATATTTTTACTGTTTTCCTCCGCATAGTAATGTAGTCAGAGGGAAGCCTAGTGTCAAGACACTCCCTTCAGCGTTCTCCGCCCTAATTTCAGACCGCGTGTGAAGTAGCGAAATTCAATCCGACCCTTTATCTTGTTAACACATCAGAGAAAAGAATTAAATAATTTTTATATTTAATAAAAAAATATATTTAGAAAACGTATAAAAATTCTCAAGTTTTTACACATTTTCTAAATGTCTTTTTCAATTTCCTAAGTGTGTGAACCACACTTTAAAAATGTAAATGTAAACATAAAATAAAATCGAACACATGGAAACAGATACATTTTTCAAGTAAAAAAATGCTTGCCGCCATTTCCTATTTGTAGCTGTTTTCCGTCTAAGCATTATTTATTGAAGGGCAGAATAAGACACAAACCAAATCTATCCAACACCTTTTTTTTTTAGCTTCACGCTGTATCCCGCACACAACAGGGTAGGCAGAGGAAACCTAGTGTTAAGACACTCCGTTCCCTACTTTCCGCCGAATTCGGAGGCTTGCGTATTAAGTGGCGGAACTTAACGCCGCGCTTTACCTCGACACCAGAGCGAAGAAAATGGAAATATTAAATATTTCCAGTCCTCGAGTGGGAATCGAACCCACAACCAGTCGTTTACAGTCACACGCTTGTGCCACTGGGCCACGACTGGCCAGATCCAACATCTTCACAATAAATATTAATATTACTCTGGTTGGGGCTTTAACTTACAACTCTTTTCACTTGTTTCTTTCATATTTATCGATTTAATTATTTTGAAACGCAATTTTAATCAATTTTTTTGTGTCCGATTTATTCAATATTTTCACACGTGTCCGGATCTGATGGTAATATAATGTTTTAACATAAAAATACTTTAATTATTTTAATATGATCTTTATATGTCAAAGCTCTTGACGTGTAGGCTTAAAATTGTGTGACAGTTATTAATATTTTTTTTTAGTCAGTGATCACTCATTTATAATTCAATAATTAAAAAAATAAATAAACGTTTAATCTTTTCTTTTTAATTTCTTTACGTAAAATGCAATACAAAAGAACTATTTTTACAATAAAATTAAGAACAAGAAGTCATCATAGCTTAGCTTCCTAGTAAACGTTCATTTTGTTTAATGTTGCCCTGGGTACTTAAATTTACACAGTAATGGTCTATATTTACATCAGAGAAACTTATTTATATTATTGCATCTACTAATTATATTCATATACAAAGATAAGGTTTTGAATTCGGCACCGGACAAGCTTCACCGCCGTATCCCGCACACAGCACGGTGGGCAGGGGGAACCTAGTGTTAGGACATTCCGTTCTCCACTTAATACAAAATATTTCCACTCCTCGAGTGGGAATCGAACCCACAACCGGTTGATTTAGAGTCACACTTTGTGCCTCTGCGCCAAAACTGGCCCCGAACTTGACAAGCGACATCATAAAATCGAAGGAGTAAGTGATGATAGCATTGGTTAGCTACTACAATTTGTAAATTTAGTAAAATTTGTAAAAATTAATAAACAAATTATACCAAACATTTCATACAACTGAAAAATAATTATGAATTTAAAAAAAATAAATTAATTTTTAATTAATCTGCTATAGTTTCTCAGTTTAGTAAAGAAGCTACGTTCGTAAATTACCTTCCATATAAAGACAGACAGTATGGTGGGCGACGGAACTCAAACGCCCACTATTGTTTTACCAAATCAAATAGAATTGTACCCATGTTTACAATTATGACGATAATGATCGCCAGTCATATAAAAAATATGAAATAATAAATAACAAACTTTTTTTTAAGTATAGCAAGGTAGGAAGAAATAACCTAGTGGCAAAGCACTCTATTTTGTCAGCTTCTTCCAGAATGAGAGACATTTAGTATTGAACGGAGCTCAACGCCGCACTCAACCTTATTAGAGCAGGCGAGATAATATCAATTTAATTTTCTTGCGCTACAATGGTCTCGCAAAACAACAAAATAATCATATTAGGATAAATTAATTTTCGAAATGCAATTTAATTCACAGTTCTGACCACATTCGGTCTCAAATTATTTTAGTTTAAATTATTTGTAATGACCGATAATGAAATAGGTTTAGTTATTCTAAATCACGCGTTGGTTTTTAATAGTTTTTACGTCATATTTGTGTTAAAGGTCAATATGAAATTAAAGCAGTTTGAAATATATATTAATTATTTTGCCGCGTGCAATTTATCTATACACAGCTATAGTCTATAGACAGCTATAGTATTTCGTTGAATTGCCATAATTTAAGGTAGATTTTTCAAAAGTTAAGCAGCCTATGTTCTATCTTGAGTTATCATTACGAATTTCATTCAAATCGGACCAGTAGATGAGCCGTGGAAGCGTAACACACAGACAGACAGGCAGATAGTCTTTTACGTTTATAATGTCAGTACGGATTGCTCCAGTAATTAAAACCTGACAATTTTACTTACCAAATGACTAACTTAACGATATTTATGTAAACAATATTTTTAATTTATACAGTTATATTTATATTTCCCGTGGGGGAGGGGTTAAGAATACAATTCCCCCCCGCCGCTGGGTAGCGTCCCGTAAAAGGCGGGTAACCCAGTAGTTTGGTGGTAGGAGATTCGTTCTCCGACTGGCTCGCGACCACTATCATGTCAAAGACGAACCGCCAAATATCTGGTGATGTGTTCCGGTTCGATGGCATGTAAGCCAGCTTTCCCTATTCCCACCATTCACATCCTTTCTTCCTCCTTCAGTCAACGCATGGCTGGCAACGCATCCATAACTTCAATGTTGTGGATGTCTATGGGCGAAGGTAACCACTTAACACCAGGTGGGCCTTCAGCTCGTTTGCCTCCTTCATTCCATAAAAAAAAAACACAGTATATTTTTAATAATTAGTACTCATTTTTCGATCGCTCGGTCGCTTACCACGTAATACTTTGAATTTAAATGGAAAGTGGGGAACGGAGTATCTTAATACTAGGGTTTCTCTATTTACCACAATGTGCGGGAAAACTCTTAAAAAGTTATATATTTAAAACTAATTAATAATTTAGTTTTAAAAGCTTTGAATAATAAGAAATTTTTTTAGCGTCACGCTGTATCACTCACATAGCAGGATAGGCAGAGGGAACCTAGTGTTAAGACTCTCCGTTCTCCACTTTCTACCGAATTCGGAGGCATTGCGTGGTGGAACCTAACGTTGCGTTTTGTTTCTGATACTAGAGCGAAGGAAATGGAAAAACTAAATATTTCCACTCCTTGAGTGGGAATCGAACCCCCAACCAGTCGTTAACAGTCACACGTTCGTGCCACTGCGCCACGACTAGCCCCCTGGATAATTAGATATTTTTTATAAAATTTTATCTTTATTTTTTTTTATTTAAATAGTCTCCTTATATGTAGATCCGTAATATGAAGTATGCATGAGATGAACAAAAATACTGCCATTACCTAAAATACTATGGAAATTTGCTTTATTATACAAAACACTCGATGCGTGGGAACGTTCAAATATTTGTATGGAAAGCTTTACTTGCTGTTCATTTTCGTGATTACTATTATTTAATTTAATTGCAATATATTTACTGATAGTTTTTTGTTTATTCTAATAGATTTTTTTTTAGCTTTGTGTATCCCGCACATAGCAGGGTAGGCAGAGGGAACCTAGTTTTGACTGACATACTGCGTTCCCCATTTTTTGCCGAATTTTGGAGGCATTGCATGTTAAGTGGTGGAACTTAACGCCATGCTTTGCCTCGATACCAGAGAGAAGAATTTGAGAAATATTCACTATTTACATCCCTGGAGTAGGAGTCGAACACACAACCAGTCGCTTTACAGTCACACTTTGCGCCTCTTGCGTCAAGACTGGCCCCAATATCGTTTTTTGTCTTTTTATTTTATACAAGTTTTTCGGATTTTGTGGTATAATTAAAGATTAAGACTGTTATAATTTCATATGCTATACATATTTTTCTATAAACGAGACTAATAAAATTCATGTATTTAAATATAAAAAATATTTCTTCAAATATTTGTATAAAATTATAAATTATTTCGTAAAAAATCATTTTATTGTGGGTACGATCTCTACAAAGGATAATTATTTCGTAAAAAAAAATCGATTCTCTGGTCGATAAAATAAAGCTCAGCAGTTAGTTTCACCACATAACCTGTAATATTTTGACAGTAGGTTCTCACTGCCCACTCTGTTATACAGGAAAAACGGAAGCTGTTTTGATTATCGTTATTAATGTACTAAAAGGAAAGCAACAAGTGATCAAGGATGATATTTTCTCAGTGTTAGTTAGCAAGTCCCATATGTAGATAGATGCATTTACATATTTACAAAGCGAATCTGACAATAAACAAATTTTAAACTTTCATACGGTTCTTTTTTTATTATGAACAAAATATGTCTTGGTTCTTTATATTGTTAAGTTTAACTTTGTCAAGTTATATTGTGGGTTACTTTGACAATTAAAATCTTGTTTATAGCTGAAAGCCGTAGACGGGACTGGAGTTGTTATAAATCTACCGTTTTGTCAACATACATGTTATTATACAGCCGATACATGTTATTTATGTGCTTTAAAGGTTACTTTTATTCAGCTTCACCCTTCATCATACACAACAAGATAGCTAGAGAAAAAAATCAGTGTCAAGACACTCTGTTCTTCACTTTCCAACCGAATTCGACACCTTTATTACAGTATTATGGCACAATTGATCATGTCGGATTATAGTTGCTATAGTCATGGGTTCAATCTTTACGGGGGACCGAAAATGAACTACTTATTTGCATACTATCTCTCAACACTACCAAATGCCTTTGAAAACTTAAATAAGAAATGAGTTTGAGTGAGTGAGAATAAGTAAAGAGAAAAGTGAGTCAGTAGTTGCTTTCTCCTCTGATATATAGGAAATCATATTTTTTTCTTCTGTTAAGTCGTTCACTCCTATCGGAGTGGTCGTGAACTGTCTTTCCTAATTGAAAGCGAGATTATTAAATTTCTCCACTTTTCTCTATCTTAAGCAATGCGTGTGCAGTCGTTAATGGAACAACCGGTAAGATTTTATTATGTCTGTCCATCTTGAGGGTAATCGACCACAAGAACACTGCTCTTCCACTCTTCCTTGCATAACAAGACGTTCCAAAGAGTTCTCACTCCGCGTGATATACCCGAACATCTTAAAAAACATTTACACATACAGAAAATATGAATGTGGTCAGTCGTGGCCCGGTGGCACAAGCGTGTGACTGTAAACGACTGGTTGTGGGTTCGGTTCCCACTCGAGGAGTGGAAATATTTAATATTTCCATTTTCTTCGCTCTGGTGCCGAGGTAAAGCGCGGCGTTAAGTTCCGCCACTTAACACGCAATGCCTCCGAATTCGGCGGAAAGTGGGGAACGGAGTGTCTTAACACTAGGTTCCCTCTGCCAACCCTGCTGTGTGCGGGATACAGCGTGAAGCTAAAAAAAAAGAAAAAAAAGAAAATATGAATCTTTCATCATTCTCAGTTTTGTTACAAAAATAAGTGTCATAACCAATATATGCAGATACATAAGTACTCCATTATATATTCTAATATCTATGAATAATGTATTTAATATACTATTACAGTCACCAGTGGAGACTGTATGAGAGAATGAATTAACTGGACTATAGCTACCTAAAAGGTAGAAATATACGAGAGCTTTTAAGCGTTGTTCACTTGAATTCTTTTTGAATTTTTTCCCCACAATTTCATACTTTATTAATGCATGGGAACTATAAAGACATTTTATATTAATTATTTTGCATTTTAAAGACGAGAAGCTAACGTTCGGTTGTAATAAACTTTTTAACTAATAAATAGACAAAGATTAACTTAGGCTACTTTACAGTTATAATTTGTCCACCTAGAACAGTAAAGTCCTTTTAGTCTATACTTGGATAGTAAGTCCTGAATACTGCTTCTTGATTCTCCTCCTTTTGTAATGCAATGTTGCAACGTCGTTATGGTGCCAGTCGTGTTGCAGGGACACAAGCGAGTGACTGTAAACGACTGGTTGTGATTTCGATTCCCACTCGAATAGAAATATTTAATATTTCCATTTTCTTCGCTCTGTTAACGAGGCAAAACGCGGCGTTAAGTTCCGCCAGTAAACACGCAATGTCTCCAAAAATCGGCGGAAAATGGGGAACGGAGTGTCATAACACTAGGTTCCCTCTGCTTATCCTGCTGAGTGCGGAAAACAGCGTGAAGCTAAAAAAAAATAATCTTTAGGTCAAGAACTAAAGAAACTTCTGTTAAGCAGTTAAAGTGAACAAGCAATATGGCTTAATTATATAGGAATATTTTCTCAAATATGATTGGAATGTAACAAAAAGCCTAAGCCTAAATAATTTTCAGAAAGAACCCCGACCTACTGTAAATTCGATTGGTAGTGCGTTCGATTCCCATACAGACAAATTATTATATTTCTTTTATTAACGAGTCCCTCTTGTTACCAAATAATTCAAATTAAAGATCTCTAGGTCAAAAGTCAAAGAAAATTAAATTAAATTAAACAGTTAAAATGAACAAGCAATTTGGCTTAACTTTAAAATTTATGGTATTTATAATTCTAAAGGTTTTTCCACGTAGGCGATTTTCACGAGTGATTATATATTATTTCCATTTCTCCGCTCTGGTACTTAAAGCAAAGCGTTGAGAGAATATGAAGAACGGAGTGTCCTAACAAAGTCAAAGTCAAATAATTTTATTCAAAATAAGAAGTTACATGCTTCATTTTTTAAACGTCAAATAGTTTACCACCGGTTCACTTGAGTAAATGCCTCAGACCTGAGAAGAACTGGCGCAAGAAACTCAACGGGACTTCTTTTTTTTTATAGAATACTAGCGGCCCGCTCGCGGCTTCGCCGTGTAAACTCGGGTACGCATTTTTAAAAAATAAAGTAGCATATGTTTAAACTGAGATTATCAACTATATTTATGCCAAAATTTATTACAATTGGTAAAGCGGTTTAGATTTTTCATATAAACTTTCATCCCATTTCATTCATTTAGAGGTTGATTTTTAAAAAATAAGTAGCCTATGTTAGACCCAGTCACTTTTACTACTTCCATTCTAAATTTCATCCAAATCGGACCGGTAGATTAGCCGTGAAAGCGTGACAGATAAACACACAGACTTTCGCATTTATAATATAAGTATGGAATAGGTTCTCTCTGACTGGGTATTACTATGTAGAAAAAAGCGTGAAGCTACCTTTTTTTCTCTACCAAAATCAGCAAATTATAAAAAAACAAAAAACCCTGAATAAACGTACGTCAAAAACTTTTTTGCCTTAAACTTTGATACATTTTCAAACATTCCGTGTACAATTAACGTTAGAAATTTATTTTGAGTTTGAAATTGGGACAAGTTAACATGCTTACCAAGTTGCTACACTTAAAAGCCTTACGAGGCTAAAGTTCGTGATATTTTTGAAATATTTTTATTTCGGAGAAATGAAGCCTATATTTATCTTCGTTCTTATTAACAAGTTGTCATTCTTTCCGCCTTTCAATTATTAAGATATGTTAAGCTTTTAAACTTTCGTAGTATAAAAGCTGGACATGTAAATCTTAGAATATTATGTAAAAAATAATACATAAATAAATCAAATTCAAATTATTTTACAAATATATTGCATTAATGTACTGGTTTAAAAAAAGACTTTCTGTGCTACGAACTCTGCTAAATTATTAACCCATACGTATAATTTTAGTAAAAAACATTCCAAAAGTTTTTCTTCCACTTATTAATATAATGATATAGAAACAACACCGCTAGGGTATAAGAACCTATCCTTCACGCTGTATGTTAGACAGAGGAAACCTAGTGTTAAGATACTTCGTTCTCCATTTTCCGCCGAACTCTGAAGAATTTGCGGTTTGCCTCGGCGCCAGAGCAAATAAAATTTAAATATTTCCACTCCTCGAGTGGGAATCGAACCCACAACCAGTCGCGTTTACAGTCACACTTTGTACCCTTGCACCACGACTGGCCTCAACCTAGAATCTAACCATAGGGAAATGATGAAAGTAAACATACAAAAACAGACGTCCCTAGAGAGTATATGAGAATGCATTTATAATGTAGCTTGCAGCTAATTAATATTTGTAGTACTTCTATAGTATTAAGTAAGTTCCTTAATTATATCTCATAGGTCGCTTTTAGGGACATAAAAGTGCCACCCTAAAAGTGAGTAAAAGTATATCTCTGTAGTAAATATATCTATAGTCTGAATAAGTTGACTAAGGAATCACGATTTCACGCGTCAACGGAGCTACTAACATATTGTAATAAACATACAAATGTTAACAATACAAAAATAATCATATTTTTGTGTAAGGTTAACTCTTTTGTGAGGAAAGAGTATGTCACGTACAAGGTAGACACAAAACTTTATAAAGTTATTTATTTAAATAATATGTGTAGGTGTATAACTTTATTCCAAGTTAAATTTTTCACGTGTCTACTATTCGTTTTCATATTTTTGTTTGCTTCTATGATTTTATTATTGCTATTCTTATTTCCTTTTTCATAGTAAAGTTTATTCTCTCTATTATATGTAGGTTTTGAACACTAAAGCCTATTTTTACGAACTTCAATAATAATTCTGAATTTCATATTTATTCTTTTATATTAATTCTATTACATATTTTTACGAACTTCAAGGTATTTTACTTTACGTATCACTTTAAGCTTACAAAAAATATCTTATATAAAATGTATATTAACTAAACTACCTTAAATGTATATAAATCATTTATGTCATTTATGTATCAACTCACTTAAATGTATATAAATCATTTATATAGTTTACGTATTTTAATATAACAATAAACTGTAATTATCGAAAAGCGACAAAAATTCATAGGAATAAGACGTATAAAAAATTGAACGCAGTGGGATTCGAACCCGCGCCTCCTGAATACCGTCCAGGCGCTCTCACCACCGAGCCATGCGTTCTGCTACCAGCTGCGTCAAAATTCTTATACGCCCTGGACGATATTCACGAGGCGTGGGTTCGAATCACGCTGCGTTCAAATTTTAATACGTTTCTAAATGTCTTTTTCAATATTCCTAAGTGTGGAATAACACTTTAAAAATGTTTAAAAACTGTTAGGAATACTCAAAACGGTTGTTCATTTCTTCCGCAAAGCAAGCTAGACAGAGAGAATTATAACACTCCGTTCTCCATTTTCTATCTTAATTCGAGACACTGTATAATACGCAGAGTGGAGAAATAAAAATAATTATATTTATAAAAGCAATATAATAAAAAGAAAAATATCCAATTCAAGCTAAACTTATTTAATGTGTAATTTTATTTATATTACACATACTGTCATATATTTCAATCACGTGCAAACTTTTGTATGGACTTAAAAGTTTGGTATTTCATCATCTAGGCTCTATTTGTAACGGAAAATGTGTTCCGAAACTTATGGAGCTTTGAGATTATTAACTTTTATTTTTCTATGTGTTTTATTTATTATGTTTTCTTTTAACACACAGAGATTTGAGCATATTGCCTACGGTTCTTTTCTTTTAAAACACACAGATTTGGTCTTTTAGTGGGTTATATATCATTTTTATAATTGTTAGCAAATTCCATAAAGTTAACAAAATGATATGATTATACATAAAAAGTAGTGATACATTTTTCACTCTTCACTCAAAGACATAATGTACTTGTATAATAATACTTGGGTCAGTCAGAGAGAATCTAGTATCAAGTCACTCCGTTGTTCACTCTCCGCCATCGAGAAATAAAAAA
Source organism: Dryas iulia moderata (assembly GCA_019049465.1). Lineage (NCBI taxonomy): Eukaryota > Metazoa > Arthropoda > Insecta > Lepidoptera > Nymphalidae > Dryas > Dryas iulia. The sequence goes on along the minus strand of CM032419.1, from coordinate 10,655,629 downwards.
TCGAGATATTAATATCTCCCATATGGGAGTGGCGGAACTAAACACCGCGCTTTGTCTTAGTTACCAGACTTGAAAAGTAAAAACAATAATTATGTCATCATTCCCTCAAGTGAGAATCGAACCCATTGGTAAAATCTATCTTTACCAAGGAGAGAAAATATTGTGTCAGTTTTAGACAATAAAATAAAAAAAAAACAAATGGTTTCATAATAAAATAATATCAATATTTTTTTTACTGCATTAGTAATTAAGCCCACGTGTCTCGGTCAATAAGTCAGGTGATCTTTGTTATGAAAGTGGACCTAACCTAATAAACGGCAAAGGAAGTGGTTAAAACATATAATTAAAATTTATTTTTTTCCAATTTACAGAGAAAACCCTTCAAAGTAAACTTTGTGCCAAAACAATCTGTTCTCCAGTTTCCACGCTTTATTTTTAACTAGCGGCCCGCTCACGGCTTTGCCACGTGAACTACATAACAGCTTCGTTATATTGCAATCCTCGGGGGGTGGGTAGATAAATTAAGTAGCCTTCGCTTAAGCTTAGATTATTAAACTATATTTATCCCAAAATCCATTATAATCAGGCAAGTGGTTTAGATTTTTCATATAAACTTTCAACCCCTATTTTAACCCTTTAGCGGTTGATTTTTGGAAAAATAAGTAGTCTGTATTAGGCCCAGTAACCTTTGCTACTTTCATTCTAAATTTCATCCAAATCAGACCGGTAGATTAGCCGTGAAAGTGTGACAGACAAACACACAGACTTTCACATTTATAATATAAGTATGGATTTGACTTTAAAATATTATAAAGTTAAAAATATTTGTATGCCATGCCATATATTTTAATCATAAAACCTTAGGAGTTACAACAAGAAAATTTAGTGAAGTGTGTAGGAAGATAAACGAAATCGTTCTAGTCATTTTATTGGTACTTTTATTTTATACCTAAGGGATATAAAAATAGCTAGACCGAAGTGGCACAGTGTAGCGTCTGACTGTATACACAATGGCCGTGGGTTCGATTCCCTCTCAGGTTAATTATTTTTTATTTATATTTTAGCATCACGCTGTATTTTGCATACAACAGGGTAGACAAAGGAAACCGTTTATACATTCCGTTCTCTCCGTTTTTGAGGTATTGTATATCATTATATATATCAGAACTGGTGGTAAGACAATGCGCGGCGTTGAGTTTCACCACTTAACATGAAGGTTGAGCCTTCATTTTAAGTGGTTAAAATCCAGACAGAAAGAGCAGAGAGTTTTGCCACTTGGTCCTTTTCTGTCTTTGTGCCTTTCCTGCAATATAACAAAAGGTGTGAAGTTGAAAAAAATAAGATGAAATTTAAGAGATATCTTAAACATTTCCTTTTAGCTTAACGAAGAAATTGAAAAGGGATGGGCAATTTTAACTTTTGTAATTCTTTAATTATTTTCAATTATGAAAATTATTGAGAGGTTGGTTTTAACTTTTTCTTTGCGTTCTTCCTAGTTAGAAAAATATTATTATGCCATTATAATATAACTATATAATGGGGAACGGAGTGTCTTAACACTACGTTCCCTCTGCCTACCCTAAACTAAAGCTAAAAAAAACTTATTATAACATTTTAATCGAGTATTTGAATTGGAATCCTTTTATAACTAAAGATATATTTATAAAAAAAACAATGTCACATTGTACGCAGAAGGAATCTAATGTTAAGACACTGCTTTCCCTACTGTCAATGTCTGTCACATAGACTCCTTAAGTATTAAGTGAGTGGCGGAATTTAACGCCGCGTTATCTTAAATTATATAAACAAGTAAATACTTATACATAACTTAAATATTAAACGTCTCAGTAATCTCTTGAGAATAAATTAGGCCATGCCATAACCACCTAGAACGATATTTGCTTAGGATAATTAGCAGCTTGTTCCGGCAGCACATTAAGGCGGTTAATTATATAGACATATTTACTTTGGTTTTCCAAATGTATACAATACTTTATTATGATGCACGGTAGGTGTCAATGTTTGAACTTGGGGTAAATCAATTTTTTATATTTTTCCTTTAAAACGCTTTTAGATCTTAAGAGTTTTAATAACATTTTAAAAAGGTTTAATATTTATTCAATACTATTTCCTATTGCTAAATGATTGCAGAAATTTGTAAAAATCTATACATAGATGCTAACAACCAATATATGTTGTAATAAGCGTATTGGGACTTTAACGTAGCCGAATATGTAGGCTTATTTTTCATATATTTACGTTTTCTTGCATATTTCCCTTATTTGGACGTCCAAAAAATGCCTGTCTGAACAATTCGTTTGTTTTTTGTAGCCTAGTGTCAAAATACTCCGTTCTTCACTTTCGCCCGAAATCGGGACATTGCGTACCGAATGGCGGAAATATACTTGATATCGTAAAATTATTATAAAATAATAATAAAAATATATTATATTAACTTGAAAATTTGTGGTAAGTGGTACAAGCGTGTGACTGTAAACGACTGGTTGTTCGTTCGATTTCCACTCGAGGAGTGGAAATTATATTTCCATTTTCTTCGCTCTGGTGTTCCGCCACTTAACACGCAAGCCTCCGAATTCAGTGGAAAGTGGGGAACGGAGTGTCTTAACACTAGGTTCCCTCTGCCTACCCTGCTGTGTGCGGGATATAGCGTGAAGCTAAAAAAAAATATGTTCAAAGCAGTTATATTTTATTTACTTAGTTTCTTCAAAAATATTAAATCTACAGGATTTAACATCAGCCTCTATATTTCGTAATTTGTTATGATGAACCTCTTTCAAAGCACAACTTCCTTCGCTTTTTTTAATTTAAGCATGTAATAACAAAGGTTTATAGTCTTAACTAAAAAAAACTTTATTAAATTAAACTTTGGTTAACGAAATTTTTGGGCGTTTTGAAATATGGGTAATAAATTTAAGTCTATCTAATCTCTTAAGTCTTCGCCTTCCTTCTCCTTTCGCATTTTATTTTAATATATAATAAACAAAATTTTATAAAAAATATTTAATATATTTTAGCTTTTATTTAACTTGCAATGTATGTTTGTTTGTTCAGGTAGAATATTAAACTTCAATTTTCAAGCATAGCCTTAACTGATTATTCTGATATTTTGAACACATGTTTAGTTTAAGATGATAATGCAAGGCTAACTGTGTAATGTCTCTCTAAGCCCAATATGGCGGAACATCCAAGATGATGGAAAAATAACTTTAATTTAATGTATTCCAACAATTTGTATATCAAATCAAAAAGCTTGTTGATAATAATTAAAGGTTATTAAATAATTAAAATAAATAATTAAGGGTTTGTCTTTCAAAATATGTTTTATTTCTACTGATTTAGACTTTGTAAGTCAGTTTCCATCTAAAGTTTATTGAATTCATTTTTGATATTCCGTATATCGATTTATGGCTCAGATTCGAGAAATTATGTGTGCTCTGGCGGAACTCAACGCCACGCTTTACCCTACCAGAACAGTGACATGAATATAATTAATAGTTACGTGGGTAGGGAACGAATCCACCACCATCACGTTTACAGTTGGACTCCACTGAGCTACAATGACCTTTCAACGGTGTACAGTAATTTAATTAATTAATAAAATTATATATTCATTGGCTTTAATAACACAAAGTGGGTATTTGTGTTGTTTTGAGTGATGTGTGTATTCTAGATATGTACACGCGTATATTGTACTCGTATGTATAATATAAAGGCAGTACGTCAAATAATTATTTTTGTCTAAAATAATTGCTTACTTTACCCCGTCGGTTCTATTCGTTAAATATAATTAATGTTTCTTTCTTTATGTTTGCTTTATGTTGTTTTATGGTACCTATGGCTTTCTCTTCAGTTGTCGACTATTTTTTAGGAAATAGGAAAGTAGGCAAGGAGAAGCTAGTGTCAATACACTCTGTTCTACATTAAATTTTCATTAAATCAAATTTGCTAAAAGATATTGTGTGTTGAGTGGTGAAACTCAATATTTTATATTTTAAAATGTCTTATATTAAAGCTCCTTAATAGTATTCATATGTAAATTACCTCATTTGGGAGTCATTTAATAGTCTGACAAGTTTTCTTAGCTAAGTTTTAAGAATATTTTGCCATCCTGCAGACAATATTTTTTTTATTATTTTTATTAGCTTCACGGTGTATTCCGCACACAACAGGGTAGGCAAAGGCAACCTAGTGTTCAGACATTCCGTTTCTCACTTTCCGCCGATTTACTATTTCCGCCGACTTAACACGCAATGCTGGAAGCATTGCGGAACTCAACGCCGCGCTTTGCCTCGACACCAGGGCCATGAAAATGGAAATAATAAATATTACTCCTCGAGTGGGGGGTCGAACTCACAAGCAGTCGCGTTTACAGACATACATACTTATGTGGATCTGCGTCACAACTAGCCTCATTCATATGTGTCGACAAATAAAAGTTACCATGGCGCAGCAGAAAAGCATCTGATTATTATTGTCCAAAGCCATTATATTTCTCCCCGTGGGGGGACGGGTTAAGAATACAATTCCCCCCCGCCGCTGGGTAGCGTCCCGTAAAAGGCGGGTAACCCAGTAGCTTGGTGGTAGGAGATTCGTTCTCCGACTGGCTCGCGACCACTATCATGTCAAAGACGAACCGCCAAATATCTGATGATGTGTTCCGGTTCGATGGCATGTAAGCCAGCTCTCCCTATTCCCACCATTCCCATCCTTCCTCTCTCCTTCTGTCCTACATCCCCGAGGCTGGCAACGCATCCATAACTCTAATGTTGTGGATGTCTATGGGCGAAGGTAACCACTTAATACCAGGTGGGCTTTCTGCTCGTTTGCCTCCTTTATTCCATAAAAAAAGCCAACTTTGGGTTCGATTCTCACTCAGAAGAACAGTCATAATTTTATAATTAACATTTTTCTTGTCTGGAGACAAAGCGCTGCGTTGCAGACGGTCATGCAACGCAGTATCTCGAATTCGAGCAGAAAGGGAAGAACAGAGTGTCTTCTACACTAAGTTCTCTCAAACTACCTACGCGGAAAAAAAAGTAGATACAATATAATAGGGCGTAAAAAAGGAGCGGCAACTGAGAAAGCCTTCAAGTTTACTTATTATTTTTATAATTTATTCTAAAACTAGCGACATGAATAACCATATAATCTTTCATCCCCGATGAATTCAGTTTTGAAAAATGTAGCTTGTGTTTGACCCTGGGTCTTTAACTACTTTCATTCCAAATTTCATCCAAATCGGGTCAGTAGATTAGCCGTGAAAGCATAACAGACAGACAGGGCAGATGTCTATCTGACAGAACGACTTTCGCATTTATAATATACTAGCGGCGCATTTTTAAAAAATAAAGTAGCCTATGTTTGAGCTTAGATTATCAACTATATTTATGCCAAAATTCATTACAATTGGTCAAAGGGTTTAGATTTTTCATATAAACTCTCATCCCCTATTTTAATCCTTTAGAGGTTGATTTTTAAAAAAATAAGTAGCCTATGTTAGACCCAGTCACTTTTACTACTTTAATTCTAAATTTCATCCAAATCGGACTGGTAGATTAGCCGTGAAAGCGTGACAGATAAACACACAGACATCGCTCGCATTTATAATATAAGTATGGATGTATGGATATCTATGAAGTATATAAACAAACATGTGTAAATTTAGTCCAAGCTCATTTCTTTGACGGTCACGGACGGTTTGCGAAGTTCGAAAAAAAATATTTATAAAAAAGAACAATATAGCTAATTACAATAATAACTTTCTTTCATCGTTGTTTCGTGAAGCCTTTAGCGTCAAAGCCTTATTTAAATGTTTATTTAAATACGGATTCGTCAATTTTTATAACAACTAAGTGCGTAAATAATCATGTAAAATGAACCTAATAATATAGAACAAGGCCATTGTGACTCAGTGGTTCAGTGATTAAATGTTAAGGCGATGGTTTTAGGTTTGATTCCTACTTAGAGATTATAAAATTTGCTTTAGCAAAAATTAGAAAAGTGTGCAAATTTTCAAGTAAATCAGACAGTAAAGTAAAAAAAATGTTGCAAGGTTTTTGTTTCTTTGATAGATTTTATAAATTGCTTCAATAATAAATACTAGAGATATAATATAATATAATACACATGTTAAAAACAAGTATTTTTGTGTAGATTTGGAACCTACAAATATTATACTTAACTAAACGTTAAGCAAATTGGCTGAATTATAATGGAATTATTTACATAACTTTAAAATACATTTAGTTTTAATAGTCCAGATTGCAAAACGTAAAATTCTGTAAATTTTTGTAGCCAGGATTGTTTTAGCGTTACACTGTACCCACACAGCAGGGTTAAAGGGACGAGTTAAGACACTCCGTTTCCTGTTTCCTGCTGAATTCTGGTGGCATTGCGTGTTAAGTGGCGGAATGTAACGCCGCATCGATCTGCCTCGGAACCAATGCGAAGAAAATGAAAATATTCAATATTTCCACAAATATTAAATATTTTTTGCCAGGATTTTCAGGAAAACCTTTAATAGTATTACTAGTACGTACTCTCTCCAAGAAATGTACGCAACATACAAAATTTCATCTTTCTATGTTCAACAGTATCAGAAGCACTTTGTCTATTTAGTGGCCAGTCGTGACCCAGTGGCACAAGCGTGTGACTGTAAACGACTGGTTGTGGGTTCGATTCCCACTCGAGGAGTGGAAATTATATTTCCATTTCTTCGCTTTGGTGTCGAGGTAAAGCGCGGCATTAAGTTTCGCTACTTAACACGCAAGCCTCCGAATTCGGCGGAAAGTGGGGGAACGGAGTGTCTTAACACTAGGTTCCCTCTGCCTACCCTGCTGTGTGCGGGACACAGCGTGAAGCTAAAAAAAAAAGATTTAAATTAACTATGAAAATTTAAAGTAGTTTAAAATTATACTTTCTTTTACAGAAAATGGCTCAAAACATCATCACTCTGTCTGTCATCGCAGTGTTGGTTATTTCAGTTGGGGTGAGCGCCAAACGTAAGTAAAATCGTATATTTTATAATATGTAATTACTTATATTATATATGTTTTATGTTTTATTTAGTGAAAAAACAGTTTATTTTACTTTTCTCAGTGTTTAGAAGAAAAAATGTTTGTATTTTTTTATATTATCAAGATTAAGACAGGTTTTTTCGAGAACGTATGTCATTTTAGTGCTTTCAATTTTTTTTTTTTTCGATGTTTTGATTGTGAATTTGATTCCAACTCGGTGAAAAGCGTAGAATTATCATAATTCCACTACTTTATTTCTCTCTTATTTGTCCTGCAATATAGAAAAATGGTTAAGCAGAAAAAAATAACTTTAATTGTGAAACATTTTTCTAATATCACTTTTAATCAACACGTTTTTATATATATTTAAATTTTATTATATACATACCTGTAACACAAGGCTACCTGTTAAATAAATTATAACGTCACAATCCCTTAAACTAATTACTCAAGAAATTCAATACATTTCCTTAAAATTACAATTCACTCAAACCCATATAACTGATTACTTTTCTTAATATCGCTTATTCCGTAATTTACATGAAAATCAACAAAAAACCACAGCATAAGTCAAATGTATGTATCGTTCACATTTGCCTTGATTAGACCTTTTTCAGTACATCGAAAATTACTCTTAACTTGCTGTGAATTCCTCGTCTATAATGTATTGTATGTGGCTTTTTGCAATTGGACGGAAATTCGGGACGCGTGAATTATGAGTTGAATGTAGGAAGGAGGTATTTGGTAAGATTGTTTGAATTTCGTATTGTTGTTTATGGAAACGGTTTCAATGTGTATATTTTGGTGCAATTAAAGATGGGATAGGTAAATATATCTATCTTTTTTTTAATTTAGCTTCACGTTGTATCCCGCACATAGCAGGGTAGGCAGAGGGAACCTAGTGTTAAGACACTCCGTTCCCCACTTTCCCCCAAATTCGGAGGCATTGCGTGTTAAGTGGCGGAACTTAACGCCGCGCTTTACCTCTTATAGGAGAGCGAAGGAAATGGAAATATTAAATATTTCCACTCCTCGAGTGGGAATCGAACCCACAACCAGTCGTTTACAGTCACATGTTCGTGTCACTGCGCCACGACTGGCCCCTATCCCCTATCTTTATTTATATTTTATTAAAACGGAAATCTTTAGTGAACCAATTCACTCTCTATCAAGTTTGACAATTATATCTCAACTCTATGTGAACTTTCTGCTCCATATAACATAACATTGGAGAAGTGTCTTGATTACTTCTGGTACTTTCAAACGCCATAATTAAGGAATTAAACTGAACTGCGAATGTGTGCCGTCATTTATCTGAATACAATGAAAAAACTTAAATATTTCTTAAATTTGTATTAAGCTTAATATTTTCGAAGTGAATTAATAGTGAATTAAGCTATAGAGCCCAATAATGATTTTGACAACCTCAGAATAATTGGACATAAGACAGAGTGCAATAATGCTTACAATAATTGCCTCAGAATAAAAATAACATTAGTTAAAATATATCAATGAAAAAAAATCTTCAAATAATCTCAGAAACGACTTATTAACTGTACGTTTACAAATCTTGAGTTAGGTCTCTTTAATTTCACAAAGCATACGATTTTTTTTTTACCTTCACGCTGTATCCCGCACACAGCAGGGTAGGCAGAGGGAACCTAGTATTAAGATACTCCGTTCCCCATTTTCCGCCGAATTTGGAGGCATTGCGTGTTAAGTGGCGGAACTTAACGCCGTGCTTTACCTCAACACCAGAGCGAAGAAAATGGAAATATTAAATATTTCCACTCCTCGAGTGGGAATCGAACCCACAACCAGTCACATGCTTGTGCCACTGAGCCACGACTGGCCACAATACGATTTATTACACAAACATTTGTTAAAGTCAAACTCGGTCAGAAGAATACCACTTTTGAACAACGCAGCTGCGACTCCGCGGGTGCAAAGATGTTAAACCTAAACTAAACTGTTAACTACACTTGTCCAAGTAGAAACACAAATTACATACGAAATAAACATTTGAACTGCGATCATTTATGAGTGTGTAGGTGCGAGAATTTATTAGTTAGTCTTGTATTTAGAATTTAGAGTGTCCTAGGACTATCTTAGCGTGTATATCGTAGGGTATTAGGATAGCCTCTGAATGTATTCACAATGATCGTGGGTTCGATACTCGCTTGGGTAATGGTTATATTTAAACTATTTTCAATACACCTCACTGGTGATTCAAGACACAAAAGTCAACCGTCATTCAACGCGCAATGTTTTAAATTTGGATAGAGATAGAAAGAGAGTGAACACTAGGTTTTTCAACTACTCTACTTTGTAGGGTTGACCCTAAAACTATAAAAAAAAATTAAGATTGTCCACAAAAATAAAAATTAAATAAAATAACAAAAAACTTAAACAGTAAAGAAAAAAAACAAAGAATACATGAACTAATAACTTCATATAAAGAATATTATTCATATAATTAATCCTTTTTGTGTATATTTTTATTACTGGATTTCCTGAACCATTTTTCTTTACTCAATAATCCTTATTGTTTGGGCGTCAAAATTGACAAGCACGCAGTTTCCTGCCATATTATTTGATTGCCTTTTGGAAGTACATTTCGTCGCTTAGATTCATGTGAAGAAAATTATGATATTATATATATATACTAGCGGCCCGCTCGTGAACTATTTCTTTATATTACAACCATCAGGAGCGCATATTTAAAAAATAAAGTGAAGAGTAAAGCCTATGTTTAAGCTTAGATTATCAACTATATTTATGACAAATTCATTACTTAATTGGTCAAGCGGTTTGATTTTTCATATAAACTTTCATCCTCCATTTCAACCTTTTAGAGGTTGATTTTTGACAAAATAAGTAGCCTATGTTAGACCCAATTACTTTTACTACTTTCATTATAAATTTCATCCAAATCGGACCAGTAGATTAGCCGTGAAAGCGTGACAGACAAACACACAGACTTTCCCATTTATAATATAAGTATGGATGATAATATTGAGTTTTATGAATTTAATTAGTTATATTATATTGTTCGATTGAGGCACATCTTTTTTTAATTGATTCTCTATAAAAATGTGGATATAAAAGCAAAGGAAGTTAAAAAATTTATTTATCCTTTATAATTCTATTGTTTTCTTGGAAAACAATTGTTATTAATTTTACATACACGATTGGAATCGAACCTACGCTTATACGCAATTAGACGCAGACCCAAAGGGTACTCACGTAGGGATAAAATAAAATGACACAAATATGCATACTGTAAAATATTTATTCCAATTATATTCCCACTTAGAAATAATCAACAGTTTTTTTTACCAAGAGGGATATGAACCTGTAACCATCAAAAATTCAATATCAATTAAACATAGACAATAAATTATATAATACCTACTAAATATTCATTTATTATTATTATCTTGTTTTTACAACGTCTATAAAATACATTTGGTACATTCTCTTCCCTCGTACTCAAGTAGCGGGACACAAATAGGCTGTGATACTTCCATATGGAGTAGCATAATTAATGTGGGAATTGAATTTTACAACCTAATTTATTTTGTTATTTTCTCAAGTGTATATATTTAGGACAGTATGGCGCAGTGCGACAGTGACTGACTGGAATTGTGGTTGATTGTGGGTTCGATTCTCATGTAGGGGTAAAATATATGCAGGAATAGCAGGTGATAAGTATGTATGAAAGATACTACTACTATTATTATTATTGCCTGTATATGAAAATCCGGATTCTGCATATACAAGACATTATTTTCAATGGTCAGTCGTGGCGTATGGGCACAAAGTATGACTGTAAGCGCGACTGGTTGTGGGTTCGATTCCCACTTGAGGAATTGAAATAATTAATATTTAATTTTCTTAGTTCTGGTGTCGAGGTAAAGCGCGGAGTTGAGCTGCGCTACATAACACGTGCCTCTAGAATTCAGCAGAATGGGGAACGGAGTGTCTTAACACCAGGTTCCCTCTGCCTACCCTGCTGTGTGCGGAATATAGTCTGCCGATAAAAAATATCTGTTTGCTCTGCTAAGACATAGCTTAGCGATGAGTTTCACCACTTAATAGTGCTTTAATTAGGATATGCCGCCCTTTCTACAATAAATATATATCTTTTTTATCCTCACTTTAAATTGTTTTTAATTTGCATAGCACAAAATTCTACTTTGATCTTCGTCGCTCTTTATGCAATGTCTCGTACATTGCATAAAGAGCGACATTGTACATTGAAGCCATTGATTGACGTCAAGTTCTTTCCGTCTATCCTGCTATGCGGGCAAATGTATAAACCAGCTCCGTGGACATGAAATAGTGCCTGCTTAGATAATTTTTCGCAGTGATACCCATTTTTCAAAGAGAGCTTAGTGTCGAAACACTCCGTCTACCACTTTCCGCCCAAAATCATAACATTGCGTGTTAAGTGGTGGAACTCAACGCGGCGCTTTGTGTTAGGTGCCAGAGCGAAGAACTGAAAAATTAAATATAAGCATTTTTTAAACATCTTTAAAGTGTTATTTCACACTTAGGAAAATTGAAAAAGACATTTAGAAAACGTATAAAAATTTATAATTCTTTTTTAAAAAAATTCCCGATGCGTACAAAAATTTTATACGTTTTCTAAATGTCTTTTTTAAATATAAGCATCCCCCGATTGGAAATCGAACGCAAAACCATCGTGTTTACAGTCAGACGCTGTTCCACTGCGCCACGATGGCCTATTTATGTTTTTCTTAAATAATTAAAAAAATGGGAGAAATAAATATCACTACATTTGAACTTGAATGAACTAATTTCCTATAGTTTATGCTAAGCTATTTTAACACATAACTTAATTATTTTAAAATAAAAATATCTTAAATTGTATATTATATCGTAACCTGTTAGAATTTCTGGGATATCATTAAGTCAAATTACTTACAGTATACATGTAGGACATGTTAGTACAGCTTTCAGGTTTCATATTAACATATTATGTAAAACATTGGCTTTAATAATTTTGTGCATTATCCTTTAATATGTTTTAGATTTTTTTATAAAAACGTTTAAAAAAAATCTACATGCTTACTTCATGCTTTTTATTCTAATAGCAGGCTAGTGAACTTAGTGTCAAAGCACTCCGTTTTCCATTTACCGGGCGAAATTAGACGATTGATTTTTGAATTCCGATACGTTCATTTTATAATGTTTTTATATTTTTTTTCCTGTATCCCGCACACAGCAGGGTAGGCAGAGGGTACCTAGTGTTAAATCACTCCGTTCCCCACTTTCCGCCGAATTCGGAGGCTTGCGTGTTAAGTGACGGAACTTAACGCCGCGACACCACGTGACTATAAACGCGACTTTTTTAAATTGGAAATATTTAATATTTCCATTTTCTTTGCTCTGGTGCCGAGGTATAGCGCGGGATTAAGTTCCGCCACTTAACACGCAATGCAAATGAAATTCAAATGCAGTCCAAATTCGGCGGAATGTGAGGAAAGGAGTGTCTTAACACTGGGCTCCCCCCTGCCTACTCTGCTGTACGCGGGATACAGCGTACAGCTAAAAATATCTACATATATCCTAATCCATACTTATATTATAAATGCGAATGTCTGTGTGTTTGTCTGTCACGCTTTCACGGCTAATCTACCGGTCCGATTTGGATAAAATTTAGAAAGAAAGTAGTAAAAATGACTGGGTCTAACATAGGCTATTTATTATTTCAAAAATCAACTTCTAATGGGCTGAAATTGGGGATGAAAGTTTACATGAAAAACCTACACCGCTGGACCAATTGTAATGAATTTTGGCCTAAATGTAGTTGATAGTCCAAGGTAACTTATTTTACTAACATAGGCTAACTTATTTTTTAAAAATCCACCCTCGAGGGTTGCAATATACCGTGACAGCTTGATAGTTCACACGGCAAAGCCGCGAGCGGGCCGCTAGTTTGTCAATAAATTCTAAAAACTAAAAAAAAGTAAACCATTACTATTCCCTTTCGGAGATCGAACTTAGTACAATAAATAGATTCAGACGCTGTTTCACTGCGCCTCGATAACCTAAAAGTTATTCTTCATTAGTCTTTCCCATATAATATTCGTTATATAAATGAAAAATACGATAACTTATTAATAGACTAGCCATTACCCGCGACTTCGTCCGCGTGAACCAAGAAATATCTTCATTGAGTTTTGATCCGGTTTTCCCATCTTCGAGTAATCTGAGGAACATACGTATTAAGAACCTCCTCCTTTCTTGCAGTCGGTTAATAAAATGAGATGATAGTCAGATACAGATCTCCCAATTGAGTATAATTATACGAAAAAACCGCATCTGTGCCTTTCAAATTTAAGGGGCCTCGATTTCTCCAGGATTCCATCATCAGATCCTGATCTCCTTACCATGGGACCAAATGTGAAATATACCCTCTCAAACAAAAAAAGAATTTTGAAAATCGGTCCACCCATCTTCGAGTAATCGGGGAACACATAAAAGAACCTCCTTTTTTATGTCGGTTAAAAATCCCTATAAATTTTAACTTATTATGTTATTCTGATATCAAACCTATATTACTGCAAAGTTTCATGAAAATTCGTTCAGTAGTTTTTGCGTGAAAGAGTACCAAACTCACATACATCCGTACAAACTTTCGCATTTTTAATATATATAAGATTAACTTTGCCCAAATACGAAACACACTTTATCTCAATCTGTTGAAATATATTTCTACGTCTTGATAACTTCATTGAGAAGATCTGTTTTGAGATTAACGGATCTATTGTATATTGAGTGTTTGCCACTTGTGGCATACTCAAAGGTGTTTTTGATGGGAATTTGTGTTTTCCTTTTACCATGGTGTAAACATTAGGAAATAACAAGGAAACTGACTGTAAGGCGACTGGTTGTGGGTTCGATTTCTTCTCGAGGAGTGGAAATATTTAATGTTTCTATTTTCTTCTCTTTGTGTCGAGGCAAAGCGTGGCGTTAAGTTCCGCCACTTAACACACAATGCCTCCGAATTTGGCGGAAAATGGAGAACAGAGTGTCTTAACACTAGGTTCCTTCTGCCTACCCTGTAGTGTACGGGATTTCAGCGTGAAGCTGAAAGAAAATAAACAAAATGTTATTCTACGAATTAATCGAGAATATGTTAGATTTTAAGCCAGTTTCAAGTTTTTCGTCGAATTGCAGGACAGGTAGAAAAACTAGTATCAAGACCCTGACTGCTATATTGAAACGTGATGGATGTCGGTTCGATTTCTATTCGAGGAAACGATTATATTTAGATTATTTTCATTTTATAAAGATGGTCAGCATTTGTCTATGTCTATGTTTTGCTAATCATTATTTTTATAGTTATTATTATTATTTTATAATTTATAGTTTAATAATATTTAATGTTTAATGAATTATAATCAATATTTAATGTTATAAATTTGATTATTATTTTAATCAATGTTATTGGAATTTTTATATCCTGGAGTAAATATATTTATTTATTTAATATAAATTTATTATTTACTTATTTTATTTATTTATTTCTCTACTCTGCTAAATAAGACAAAGTGAGGCGTTGACTTTATATAGTTCCGTCGTTGAGTTCTAATACCAAGTGACTCAATTATAGAAAGTTGAAAACGGAGTGTCTTAACACTAGGTTATCATATCAGGGTCAATGCAGGGGAAAGCCAGAACGTAAATACAAACATATTTAACATACATAGTGTACAATACCATAAATTAGCAACAGTACAACAATATTCATTGTTTGTCTTCTAAATTACTAGCCTTGTCTCGCATGCTACCTGCAATTCATGAATTGCCTCGGGTGATTGTGTTAGACGTTACAAATGCTTGCAGTAGGAACCTTGCAACGTGCAACGTGTCGAAGCATGATCTTTGAAATGTCTTTAAATAATTAAGTTGGCTGAAGGCGTAAGAGAAAGCGATTATATATGATATTTTTTATATAAATTTCTATTTATATATCGTGGCACAGTGGATTAGCATCTGATTAAGCAAGGGGTGTGAGTTCGATCCCTTATCAGGGGAATGATTTAATTTAATTTATTTTCGTTTTCATGTTTTGAAAGCTCCCTTATCAGAATGAAGCTGTTATTCTCTGTATCTTCACGCTAGCTTCTCTGCATCTTCACGCAAGCTACATATGTCGACGACTTGTATGATTAAGTTTAACTCATCTCTTGAGTTCGTTTAAAAATTTGCTCCAGTTTCCGGATATGATAACTAGTAACTATTTTTATAAATCTGACGTCCTCTTGGTAAGTGTAGAGAAGATTACTAAAATAATAGATTACTAATATAATAAAATATTATTAAAAAATAAAATATTATTTTTACAATTATTTAAAATATTTTCTAATATTGTTCAGGCTGTCAATACGATGTTTGTCGCACTCGAGGTAACGATTATATATAAATGTTAATTTCTAACCTCTAATACAAAGGAAAAAGCGCTGCGTTGAGTTACGCCACTCAACACGCAACGTCTCGATTTTGGGTGGAAGGTGGAGGACGGAGTGTCTTGATGGGAAAATGTGTGTGGCTGTTTTTTTGTTTATTTTCGAATAAAAATTTAAGCCCTAAAAAGTAGTGACATGTGACATTAAAATTTGCGTAAAATGCATAGCATAATAACACGAGGGTTTTCTATGCAAACCTCACCCAATAATATAAAGTTGAATAGTCACCTTTTGTTCCGGCTTCACGCTTTTACTCGCATAGCAGATATAATGTAGTGGTGGGACACTCCTTTCCCGAATCTTCGCCCGCATTCGAGGCATTATTTGTTGAATGGCGAAGCTCAATGCCACGATTTTCCTTATTCACCAGAGCAGAAAAATATAAATAAATAAATTATGATCATTTAACTTAGTGATATTCGAACACACGATCAATTGCTATTACAGTTAGACGCTGCTCCACTGCGCCATGATGGCCGTAACTTGAAAATGTGTTCATAAAAATAAATTTATACGTAATAAGTTAATGTAATATAAAACGTATTTTACATAAAAAGTTCTTTTTTTCTTCAAGTTACTTTTTTAAGAAGCTTCTAAATTTTGCCCCCATAGCGGCATAGTCAGATGACCTAGTGTCATTCAATGTAATCATTGCGTAGAGCGGATATCGATCCTAAAACTATCGTGTTTACAGTTATACGCGGTCCCCTTCGCCACGACGGCCTCAAGTTAATATGAACAAACAAATTTATTCAATAATTTATATTTAAAGTATTTATTATACTTTAGTTAAGACGTAATGTGAATTATTGAACGATGAAAAACTAAAGACGTCTTTTCTCAGATATCGTTAATTAGTTTATCTTGAGATCTTGAATTTTGAAATTACAAAATAATTATATATTACATTTTAATTTTTCATACTAGACTATAATAAATCACATATGAAGCAATTTGTTTTAAGGATTCATTAAAAAGACTTAAATTAGCTAAAATATTTAAAAAAGGATTTATATATTTTTAATTTATTAATATTCGAGGCTATCATAGCGCAATGGAACAATGTCTCATTGTATATGCTATGGTTGCAAATTTGATTCCATTTCCTTAATCTGGTAAGGCAGTGTTTGAATTCCTCCGCATTATACATACCTTGAATTCGGATGGAGGGTGGAGAATGGAGTACACTGGGTGCTCTCTCTGTGGACCCTACCATGTCGAAATAGCTGTAGAAAGTGAAAGACAAGTAACTTTAAGCGACTTTAAATTATTAGAATCTTTGCACTGTTACTTTGCGCTCTAATTATCCCATTAAAAGAAGTGAGAAATCGAAGTGATGTGTCACTTTGTTCTTTTATTACGTTTTGAGTATATATTTAGATTAATATTGCAGCTTCACGATTTTTCTCTCATACGGGGTTGTCAAAAAAAACCTATTATCGGAAAAAGACGTATAGAAAACTTATAAAAATTTGATCGCAGCGGGATTCGAACCCGCGCCTCCTTGATACCGTTAGGCGCTCTTACCGCTGAGCAATGCAGTTATATACTACAGTTGTATACCTAGTATCAACACTTCGTCCTTTACTTTCTGCCCGATATCAAGACATAACGTGTTCAGTGGCGAAACTCAACGCCGCGCTTTGTCGTATGTTCCAGAACGGAGAAATCAACATATAAATATAATTCTTCCCTCAAGTGGAAATCGAACCCACAAAGGTTGCGCTTACAGCCAGATTTTGTCACACTGCGCCTTTGCGTCAACTTGTGTAATGCATTTAATGTCGTATATAATTTTTTTTTAAAAGAAGATTTTAAGCTATTTCTAAAGTGTTTTTCACACGCAAAGGAACGATTAAAAATGTAATTATTGTATAGGGAATTATTTAACACCCACCTCATTACAATTAATAAAATAAATATAATCCGTAAAAATAAATTAATATATGTACATGTAAATTTATATAAAATGAAATAGGTTTAAACAACAACTGAAAAAGACATTAAAAAAAAGCTTTTAATTTTCCTAAGTGTGGAATAACACTTTAAAAATGTTTTAAACTTGTAGCTTAATATGAACATATTTAAAACATGAATTCTGGCTACCAAAATGTCCTTAGATTTGACAGATTTTCTTATTTAAAACCGTTCCCATTGTATAGAGAAACAGCCACGATTATAATACTTATTGGTGAGAGAATAACTCTTCTTTTTGTTTAAATACATGCATGTGTAACATATAAAAAAAAGTGTAAAAAATTAAAATCCAGTTCATAATCAACCAAATCTACTATTAACTTTACATTTTTGCCTAAAGATAGGAGAGGCGGGGAGAACTAATAATTAAAATATTGTTATTTACTTATCTATATAGAAGAAAAACGCTTTACCAGAGCTGAAAAAACGAAAATAAAATAATTTTTTTTTAGCTTCAAGCTATATCCCGCACACAGCAGGGTAGGCACCTCTGCCTAGGTTCCCTCGAACCTAGTGTTAAGACACTCCGTTCCCTATTTTTCGCCGAATTCGGAGGCATTGCGTGTTAAGTGGCGGAACTTAACGCCGCGCTTTACCTCGGCACCAGAGCGAAGAAAATGGAAATATTATTTCCACTTCCCGAGTGGGAATCGAACCCACAACCAGTCGTTTAAAGTTACACGCTTGTGCCACTGGGCCACGACTGGCCACTCTTCATTAATATTAACTAAATTCAAATATTAAAAAAATCATACTAAAATCATAAATTCTTGTATTTTAACAATATTTCATAGCTAACTGACTTCACGTGTGACTTCGACCGACGCTGAGAAGATTACATCATATGGTTCGTTAGAGCTAATCCGGTAGCCGCAACCTCCTGTATTACTTGTATACACGAGATACGAGACCTCTGCAAATCGTCACCTTTAACACACTTTGGCTTATCTGTTATGAAATTTTAGACTATCGTGGTGTAGTGGTAATTTGATTGTAAACCGCTGAGTTTCTTGCCCCGGTTCTTCTCAGGTTTGAGGCATTAACTTAAGTGATAAATTGTTTATCGTTAAAAAAATGAAGTATGGAACTTGTGCATGTAAATTTTGAATAAAATTATTTGACTTTGACTTTGACTTTGAAATGCAATTGCTCGTGGATTCAGTGTTTACTCAGAGTATTGATTATATTTATGAGTTAATAATTCTTAATTTGTGTGGCATTAAGTTCTGCTAGTCAGCTTGCAAGTTTTTATTACGGACAAAAAGTATAATATGCAGGGTCTCTATTCTCTGGATACCTCTGGTTCCCTCTGGTTTAATTCCCATTAGTTGGGCTGATTATAATTAATTTATTTTATTTCGTCTCACTGGTGAGCTGAAAATGGAATATATTAATTACCAGGCTCTCTCTGTCTACCCTGATATGCGGGATAAGGTACGATACTAGTATCTCTTGACGCTACAATCTCTGCCTACATCATGGAAATATAATTGTTTATCCATCCATCCATACTTATATTATAAATGCGAAATTCTGTGTGTTTGTCTGTCACGCTTTCACGGCTAGCCTACCGGCCTAATTTGGATGAAATTTAGAATGAAAGTAGTAAAAGTTACTAGGTCTAACATAAGCTACTTATTTTTTCAAAAATCAACCGATAAAGGGTTAAAATAGGAGATGAAAGTTTATATGAAAAAACTAAACCGCTTGACCGATCGTTGATAATCGAAGGCCAAACATAGGCTACTTTATTTTTCAAAAATCTACCTACCTCCGAGGGTTGCAACATAACGAAACAATTAGGCGGGCCGCCAGTCTAAAACATATAAATGTATATTTGAGGCTAGTTAAGCTAGGTAAGTTGATATGTATTTGACTAAGAATTTTAGGTGTAAATCATTTTTAGAGAATACTTTTATACCAGTTTTGAAGAGGCAATGTCGCATTTTTATCGTGACTGACTGACATATCGTGCATTAGAATAAAGAAAATTACTATAACTTTTTAACTTTTGTTACAAGTTTTTAAGCTATTCATAACATCTTAAAAGTATTTAATATAAACATGTTGTTCTTAAGTTGAGAACTTACAAATTTTTGTTTTGATATAAGCAGTTGTGGAATTATGAAGTTTATAGAGCTTGGGGTCTCTTGTGGCACAGTGAGACAGCATCTGAATATAATCACAATGGTTGCGGGTTCGATTTCCACTCGGGGGAATTGTTATATTTAAATTTTCATTACTACGCTCTGGTAGCTAAGTGAAAGTGCGACGTTAAGTTCCGCTACTCAAAATGCAATATCTCAACTTCTGGTGGTAAATGGCGTGTTTTAACACTATGTTCCCTCTGCTTACCCTGCTGTGTGCAGGATACAGTGTGAAGCTAAAAAAAATCTATTCTTACAGTAGAAGACTTACAATTTATTTTTAATATGAAAAAATTCTAACATAAACTTATAAGATTTTCTTACTAAAACCTAATACAACCTTAAAAATCGAGTATCATCAAAAAAAATACGAAAAAGAAAAAAAATAGTAAAAGTGACTATACAAACCGACAGTGTCAACTGTGTCCAAGAGTAACAAAGCCAACGTTTCACCTAACAGAATTACACTATGTTTGGACATCGTCCCACAAAGGTCATGCGTAGTCAAATAAGAGGGAGGCAAACGAATCCAAATGCATGACCGTTTTTAGATTCATTGATTTTGACTGATACCTACTGAACTATTGATAGCTTACGAGATATATCAATATTTGAGTTAAAATTACTTTACTGGGGCCAGTCGTGGCGCAGTGGCACAAGCGTGTGACTGTAAACGACTGGTTGTGGGTTCGATTCCCACTCGAGGAGTGGGAAATATTAATATTTCCATTTTCTTCGCTCTGGTGTCGACGCAAAGCGCGGCGTTACGTTCCGCCACTTCACACGCAATGCCTCCGAATTCAGCGGAAAGTGGGGAACGGAGTGTCTTAACACTATTGACACAGCGTGAAGTTAAAAAAAAAAAACTTTATTTTTACGTTGTTTATAAGAAAGTGAAGGACAATATTATGATAAAAGGAATAGATGAAAAAACATCACAAAAATTTCGACGTAGCTCAAATTGTGACATAGGATATATGTATTACGTATACAATAATGGTCGGTATCCTTAGAATATTTTCAAGAGGCGTTAAAGGATTCGAGTCTCGCTACGTTTAAATTTTATAACGCTAATGTGCTTGAATAACACTTTAAAAAATATAGCGAACATATCTGTATCATAGTACCTGTGGTGCAAACTGTGTTCGTAAGACTTATGTGCGTTTAGTTAGCGGTTAGCGCCAACACCCGCTAAATTTAAAATCGTTCGCGGGCCACTTTATCCATTCCGCGGACCACTGGTTGGGAACCAGTGGTCTAGTAGGACAAGGTATGGCGTTCAGATCCGCTATTTAACACTGAATTTGTCGCTTTTCAAAGGAAACTGCAGAACGAAATAATTATATAAATGAATTCAACAGTACGCAAACGTTATCTATAAAGATAAAGAAAAAAAAAAAAATTGAAATAAGCATGTATTACTTTCGATTTACCCGGACGTAGAACATATGGCTTAGCGGTTAGAAACCTTGGACGACTTCCAAGGGGCGTGGGCTTAAATCTTTATATGTTTCATAATAAATATGTTGCAAATTTAAATTTAAATCATGCACTGTAGTATGAAAATATATTGAAATGCCTTTAACTAAGCCGCCTCTAATCTCTTAAGAAAAAAATAAGCTCTTCTTTTCTTTAATTTATTGTCTCATTAAAAGTATTGTATATTTAAATATTCTTTGCCGATAACGTAATTGAATTATTGTGTAGGCCTAGTTAAATATGCGCACTGTTGACGGGTGCCGTCATTAATTATGATAATGTACCTGAATTTCTTTTTTAATTTACTTTAAATAGATATTTAAAGTAAATGAACAAAATTTAAATTGTGGGTTTTTAAGAAAGATTCAAAAATAACCTTCTTTAAGTAAATGTCTTTGGGGTTAATCGTAGCGCAGGGGCACGAACGTGTGACTGTAGACGACTGGTTGTCGATTCGATTACCACTCGAGGAGTGGAAATATTTAATATTTCCATTTCCTTCGCTCTGGTATCAAGCAAAGCGCAGCGTTAAGTTCCGCCACTTAACACGCAATGCCTCCGAATTCGGCGGAAAGTGGGGAACGGGGTGTCTTAACTCTATGTTCCCTCTGCCTACCCTGCTGTGTGCGTAAAGACAAAAAAAAGTAAGTGTAGGTGCACATTCATAAAACTTTTTAGTTTAATTGATATGTCCTGTTGTCCTAATAGACGAATTGATAAAGTTAGCTTAGAGAAATAAATGTTATACTAGTCGTTCCATTATATTGTAAACTTATTCGATTAAAATATTATTTTAAAAATAAGAAAAATAATTTATATCATTGGCAGAATATGTGATGGAAATTTATAATAATTATAAAACTTATTATTGTACTAAATTAGCTTCACGCTGTATCCCGCGCACAGCAGAGTAGGTAGAGGGAACCTAGTGTTAAGACACTCTGTTCCCCACGAACCGCCGAATTAGGAAGCATTGCGTGGTAAATGGCGGAAATTAACGTCACTTTCCTCTACCTAATTAGTACTTAATACCTAAAATATGTCTAAATATTTATGTTTTATTCTCAGGTGGTTGTTCAGCATTCGGACACTCTTGCTTCGGCGGCCACGGGAAGCGATCTGGCGACTCTCCTGCTATGGATGTACGTAAAAATAATTAATATTATAATTGCATCATAGTTCAGTTGTCACTTGTCTTATTACTAATAGGAGTCGATTGTATTAGGTTCAAATACAAAATTAAAAATAATGACCTGTAGATTAGAAACTGAAAGTGTGTGAAAGTGGTTTCAATGCCCAATCAAGACTGATATTTTCGTAGCAGGCAAAATCTGTTTGATAAGTAAACTTGCATATAAAAATTTATTACTATTAATAAGCTTTACATTGCCATAAGGAGTAAGAGAAACGACGCCTGATAGTAACCACAATTGGTTGTAGGTTCAATTCCCACTTTTGGGTATGATACATATTTAAATTATATGATACATATTATATTTAAATTATTTTCATTCCTCAGTGCTGACACCTAAGACAAAACTTGGCGTTGAATACCATCTAAAACGCGCAATGTCTTGATTTCAGTCGGGAAAAAATGGAGTGTCTTTCTTCACTAGGCTTTTTCTGACTACCAAATGTGAAGAAACCTAATATAGTATGACTTAAACGACTCCTTTATTTCTTTAAAAATATAAAATATCAAAAAAATCCGTCCATACGTCCCGTTTCCACCAACCTCTCCCGTCCGTAGCCGGAGGGTGTGTATGTAACGTCGTAAACAAACTAACAGTCAACTTACGCTGTTTGCGACCAACCACAGGTCAAGAGAACTTTCCTTCGCGACCTTGTTCATTATTAATTGAATGTGTAATTTCTAAACAATATTGAACACTAGATTTATGTTTATATATTATTTTCTGTTCTGTTCTGTTAGCTCCACGCTGTATCCTGCACACAGCAGGGTAGGCAGAGGGAACCTAGTGTTAAGACACTCCGCTCCCCACTTTCTGCCGAATTCGGAGGCATTGGCGTGTTTAGTGGGTATTGAGGCGTGTTAAGTGGCGGATCTTAACGCCGCGCTTTGCCTCGATACCAGAGCGAAGTAAATGGAAATGATAAATATTTCCACTCCTCGAGTGGGAATCGAATCCACAACCAGTCGCTTTACAGTCACACTTTGTGCCTCTGCGCCGCGACTGGCCCCACATATTATTTTCATTTCTGATAAAGTACCGTGTTGTGTTCCGCCACTCAACGCAATGATTCGATTTCAGGTGAGTGGAGAGCGGAGTGTCTTGATTCTAGGTTCTCTCTGACTGCCCTGCTAGGCGGGAAAAAGAAACTACTTATTTATAATTGGATTTGACGTTGTAGTTGCCGTTTGGGCCTCCCCAATTGAAGGTGCATGCTAAAATTGTAGGTTCGATTTACTAAAAGAACGGTTACTTAAAGATATGCAGAGTTTTAGGCAAAGTACGGCGTTACTAGTTAAGGAACACCGTGAAACATAACAGTGTGTTTCCATAACATATATACAGGTTGACTCTAGCAATAATGGAGCTTAAAGAAAAATGTGTGAAGTTGCCTTGAAAAATGTTATGATTGTAAATGGGAATAAATCACACTAATCAATTCCTGAGTTTCAAACCTTATTTTTGAGAAATAGACGGAAAGCGAAGACGGAAAGCGAAGACGTATGAAACGAAACATTTTAAAATAAATAATTTTTTCTTAGTCCTCAAATTCGGAGTTTATGGGGCACCGCCAGCTCGGTCAGGAAGAGACTCCGCCTCACCCTGTATACCCTCATTCTGGATACAGCATGCTGCCTGGTGATGACATTATTCCCGTTAGAGATGGAGGTAAGATCTTAGTTTACTTATTATTTATAAATAATAAAATTTGGTTGAAAACGTTTTTATAATTGTATTTGCATTATACTTTGCATTATATTTTATATTTGCTAAGGTAGATAATCTATATAAGTAAATAAAATTAGAGTGTCTGTTTGTAGGATCAAAATTACCGTTTTTTTTCTAAATACATATGTATATATGGTACATATAATAAAATAAGGATTTTTACTATTTAAGGGGGCGTTAACTGACAGATAGATGATGTGATAAGGCGTAACTTAGGCTACTTTATTCAACTAAAATTAAATTTAATTCATTACAAAAAATAAATTTATTACTAAAAATTGAATGTTTTTTAAATTAATGTTGACGGAAAAAAGAGTACAAATTATAATGACGGAATTTTTGGACTGAAAAGCTATTCAAAGGCTATTATGACACAGTGGGATGACGTCTGAGTGTTAACGTGATTGGTTGTGATGTTGATTCCCAATTGGGGAAATGATAATATGTAAATTATTTTCATTTCTTCGTTCGGTTATCTAAAACTAAGCGCGGTCTTAGACGCGGTCTAACGTCGAATGCTACCACTCGACATGCAATGTCCTTATTTTTGGCTGAAGTAGAGAATAGATAATCTTGACACTAGTTTTCTCTATGACTACTCTGCGAGAATATGGGAAAAAGCGTAAAATTATATTAAAATATTTAGAAAAATATATTATAATGATATAAACACAATTTCTAAAAGAATCGACATATATCAGTTACCTTTTTTTTAGCGAAAAATTGCTCTACTTCAAAGCATGTACACCAAGTATAATATCGATTTTTTTTTATACATTTATTTTTTTTTTACATTTTTTTTGTTTTTTTTTTATTATGTTTATTTTAGCTTCACGCTGTATCCCGCACACAACAGGGTAGGCAGAGAGAACCTAGTGTTAAGACACTCCGTTCCCCACTTTCCGCCAAATTCGGAGGCATTGCGTGTTAAGTGGCGAAACTTAACGCCGCGCTTAGCTTCGACACAAGGCGAGGAAATTCGGAAATATTAAATATTTTCACTCCTCAAGTGGGAATCGAACCCACAACCAGTCGTTTACAGTCACACGCTTGTGCCACTACGCCACGACTGGCCTGCCCACGACTGCGTATTTTGTAAATCTTTGTATCTGTAAATCTATTTTATATTTTTATCTAAATAAAAAGTTCTTTCAAACACGATTAAAACCTTATTCACCCACATCACGTCCTGTCAGACAAATTCCACATAAAAAAGGCTACTAAAATATTTAGATTTCTTTGATTTAGGAATTATACCTCTCAGCCTAGGTAGACTTAATGCTTTCTCCGGCAAAGCAGAGTAATAAGAGAGACTTTAGTGTTAAGACACTTCGTGCTCCATGTTCTGCTTTAAATAGGCAAATCAAGCGTTCAGTAGCTGAACTCAACTTTTTACTATGTATTAGGTACCAAAACGGAGAAATGAATAATTTAAATATGGTTAATAAATTCCCCTGAGTGAGATTTGAACGCATAACCAATTGTGCTTACAGTCAGAGCCTGTACTAGTCCGGCACGACGGCCTAGTTAAATAACAGAAGAAAAATAATTATAATAATTTATAAAAATCTAGCAAAAACTATGGTTTATATGTCCGTAATGAAAACATTAAAATCATACATGTATTTCTATACTTAAAATAGTCTTTATCTCAATTATCTCAATAAATTAACAAAAAATATAAAACAAAGTCGGGAAACTTAAGCTAGTAAAAAATATTCAAAAGAACACTTATTTCATCGATAGCATCATAAAATATTGTTTACAATATATATTAGGTGTCTATTACAGGTAATATATGAAATTTTATAAGATTTTCACGTTAATCTTCGTCTCGGAGGCGATAAGTGGAATGACAATGTGATGGCTTTAAAGGATATGTTTACGAGCGGATTGATTTTATGACTCTCGCTTTATGCTACGGCGAGGCGTAGCGACTATCTTAAGTTTCGTAGCACATCTACAATTATTCTTTATATTAAATTACTGGCTTATTTGGTTAGGTTAGACTATTGTAGCGCAGTAAGGCAACGTTTGACTATAATAGTGATGATTAAGCGTTCGATTCCCGCTCGGAGAAATGTCTTGATTCTAATTTCTCTTCGAATACTCTGTTATGTTAGAAAAGAATGTGTATTGTAATATTTATTTATAATATATATTATTATCTAAAATGAGTGTATTTTACAGGAGCGTATGACCGAGAGGATAACATTAGAGACGCGTACAACGCGAAAATGAAGTTACGAAACATTCTCAAGTACTGGGTAAATATTTTTTATATTTAAATTAGCACTGATATTTATTTTTATATATCTTTTATGTATATTTTAATATAATTATGTACATGTATTATTTAATCTTAAGTACGTTACAGTACAGGTTCGAATCTAATAAAAATTAACTCTTTGTGATAAATTTGCAGTTATAGAGATAGTACTCTGGCAAATAAACAAACGGACATAATATTTCATATGTAAATTTGATTTTTAATATATAAGAGAGAGAGTTATCTGTTCTGTTATTTAATAATTAGCAATAAATCACTATGGATATTTAATGTTATTTAATTATAATAATTGCATTTAAATGCTACCTGCTGCTGCGGAGAGTAGAGAGATTTTTCTTTTTGTTTTCACTTGTATTTAACGCAGTATTTCCTTATATATACATTTTCTTTATAAGATTGTTTGTTTTAATAGTACTTTGTCCACAGATGGATAACTACAGGCGATCAAGGATCAATACCGAAGACGGTTACTTTATGGACACCCTGTAAAACCAACGATAACGATTGATTGTTTAATAAATGTGTAAAATGTAAGGGATAATCTAGTAAGCTTGATTCGTATACTTTCTTCGTATAATTAGAGCAAATATTTAAATAATATGTTTATAAAATGACATGACATCTTATTATGAAGAATTAATTTACTATGATTATTTTTTTAATATAAAAAAAAAATAACTATTGAATTATAAGCAAAAATTAAAAGTGGGGAACGGAGTGTCTTAACACTAGGTTCCCTCTGCCTACCCTGCTGTGTGCGGGATATAGCGTGAAGCTATTAAAAAATATATATTAATTACTAATCAAGCTTATTTCATTATCCGAATATCTTGACTGTTATATTTGTAAAACTTTGAACTAAAAATTAAACTTTATCTGTAGTTTATGTCAATTATAAAATGTGACATTTCTTCTTTTTTTTTTTTGTATTTTTCTTTTTTTTTGTAGAAGGCTGGATTATTGTTAATTAACTGTATATAATAACGTGTATTAAATATAAAAATACTATAAATGTTTTAAGCTTAAATATATGTATTTTCTTACTTAAAGCTGTCGTACCTGATGTTTATAGTTTTTTTTATACTACAAATTAATTCTCCATAAAAATTTGCTTTTGAATATATTTTAAAGATTTTTTATATTTTTTTTTTACAATTTATTTAAATTGTTGAAGAAGATGAAACTTAGAAAATATATATATGGTTAGACCATTTTGAAAAACCCATTAATGGCCTGAATTCTTCTTCATAACTTCAACCAATATTTTAATGCTTATAAAATTTAAAAAAATGACTATTAAAATATATTCATTATAATCAAAACACCTAAACAATTAATTTAATGAAATGAAATGAAGTCAAATATAAACTAACTCTTAACATGCCAATATCAAAACAAACACTGTATTGCAAACGTCAACTTCATAGAAATATTTTAAATTTTACCTTGTCAAGTATCTTTTTATATATTTCTGTCGGTTATAAGTATTACTTGACGTGTAGATTTAAAAAAAATATGGATATTTAAAGAATATATTCCAAATGTCAAATTTGAATTAGAACAATTTTTAATACGTCTTTGATAGTTTTTGTAATTTATGTATTAAATAATTAATTAATTATCTTATTTAATTTATATGAAATATTTAAAAGAAACATTATATATTTTTTTATTTTTATTTTCTTTATAAAAGAATATGAATGGCGTTTTAATTTGTGGTATAGTAATTAAGAGATTTCTCCCTTAACGCAATTACTTGTAACATAAGTTTACCATCATATATATAATAATTATAAATTATATTGTAGTCGAGCATTTTCATAACGATTGTGTGTTTAAATAAATAAAGTTAGACACAATCTGCCCATTTGTTTTATTTATTATAAAGTTTATATATTATATTTTGCTTTCTTTTCCGCCACATACAAAAGTAAACGATATAAAGTACAGGGAATTTGAAACATCGATAGATGTTCAATTATAACCATAAATTATTCTTTATTTGTACACCACATTAAATGGAAACATATAGACAAGAATATAATACATTAAAAAAAAGAAATGTACAAAAGGCGGCCTTATGCCTAAGTAGCCATCTTTTCCAGACTACCTTTCAGACAATTATAATTACGTCATAAGTTATTTTTTTTACTTTCATGCTATATCCTGCACACAGCAGGGTAGGCAGAGGGAACATAGTGTTAAGACACTACGTTCTCCACTTTCCGCCGAAATCGGAGGAATTGCGTGTTAAGTGGCAAAACTTATAGCCGCGCTTTGGTCTCTTGACATTAGAGCGAAGAAAATGGAAATATTAAATATTTCTACTTCTCGAGTGGGAATCGAACCCACAACCAGTCGCTTTACAGGCACGACTCTGCGCTACGACTAGCCCCATGTAGTTAATAATTTCTAGAACTTTTGAATATTTTGATTCTTTGTCATATTTTTTTTATTAGAAGTGTAAAATTTTGAAAAATGCGACATAAATGTAAAGATATAAAATAACAAAACATAAAAAATGTCTAAAAGATTTAAACTTTGAACCTGAATAAATTACATGGGGCCAATCGTGGCGCAGAGGAACAAAGTATGACCCTAAAGCAACCAGTTGTGGGTTCGATTCCTAATCGGGGAGTAAAAAATTTTAAATATTTCTATTTTATTCGCTCTGGTGTCGACTGAAAGCGTGGCGTTAAGTTCCGCCACTTAAAATACAATACCTCTAGAATTCACCCTCTCTCCGCCTATCTTGCTGTGTGTAAGATACAGCGTGACGCAAATATAATGAAAAATATATCATATTATTTTATACGTGACATATATCTTTGCCACAAAATTGCTATTTTTTTTTAAAATGAGAATATATAAAATGGATGACGTATGTTCAAATTATACAGTAATTAATTTGAGACAGCGTCTGACTGTAGACATGATATATGTGGGTTCAATCTTCATTCGGCGGAATGATTATATTTTAATTGTTTTTTTGTTTAGCTTCACGCTGTATCCCGCACACAGCAGGGTAGGCAGAGGGAACCTAGTGTTAAGACACTCCGTTCCCCATTTTTCCGCCGAATTCGGAGGCATTGCGTGTTAAGTGGCGGAACTTAACGCCGCGCTTTACCTCGACACCAGAGCGAAGAAAATGGAAATATTAAATATTTCCACTCCTCGAGTGGGAATCGAACCCACAACCCGTCGTTTACAGTCACACGCTTGTGCCACTGGGCCACGACTGGCCCCAATCATTATATTTTAATCATTTTCATTTTCCCGCTCTGGTTAAACAAAGTACGGTCAATGTCAGGCCCAAATCAGTCAATGTCTTAAATTCTAGAGTAAAGCGGACTACCTGTCTGACTGATTTTTCCTGTTAAAGTTAGTTATTGGCAATCAACAATTGACATTTCGCTATTTCTTAACAGGAGGAAAGTCAAAATATCGAAAAGCTACTAAAGGCTTAATTTATAAGTCAAACTAAATTAAATCCATACTTATATTATATTATAATTTCGAAAGTCTGTCTGTTTGTCTGTCACGATTTCACGCCTAATCTACACGTCCGACTTGAATGTAATTTAGAATGTAAGTAGTAAAAAATTCAGGGTCAAACATAGGCTACTTAGTTTTTCAAAAAACCACCTCTTAAGGGTCGAAATAGGGGATGAAAGCGAGTTGCTAGTACTAAATAAGTACTAAATAAGGATTTATTTCTATTTCCGATCGTACTTTGTGTTAAGTTACGCAGTTCAACGTCAAGCTTTGCTATACCAGAATGGAGAAAATAAAAAAATAAACATTATTGATTCCCCGAATGGGATTGAATCAAGAACCAAATGGTGTCATCACACCACTGTGCCACAAAAATATAATTAGGTAAAGTTCACACATAGGTAGAGGCTAGTCTTTTATGTACATTTAGCCTAGTCATAAAATATATTTTGCAGGTATTTATAAGTAACGATATACAAGAAAAACTAAGAAAAAATAAACTCTAACCACCGTATAAGAAGAATATCTTAATCTTAACAGATTCTTATAATGTTAAACATTTATATTCCTTATTCATCGTAATCATGCAACAAAGAAGCCCACATCGTGCTTTATTTATGTTAGACAAAAAGATTATCTTTAATAGAACTAATAGTCTAAGAGATTTGCTCTTCATTGAATCGTTGCTACTATAAAAGGTTAATAAAAATGCGTACTGTAACTGGTCTCTCCCCCTTCATTGAACTCATCTCATTGTGTTACCGACATCGCTTATCAGTAAGCTATAAGCTACCTGAACCCACGACAGTCGCATGTCACACGTTTTACCACAATCCGACTTTGTACAAGCATCGCTTACGCAACGCAAGACAGTATCAGAAAGGATACAACAAACCAACGTCGCTATAGCGGATCACTTTACCAAGCATGTTGGCCTCGGTGCTGCAAAGCTACATTGATTGTGTCACTGACATCGTTTATCAGTAAGCTATAAGCTATAACCGAACCCTGACAGTCAAGAGACAGTACATGCATCGCCCCTGTACATGTAGTTTATATTTGTTTTTTTAAGATTTACACATTCGTATGAGATCGTGCCAATTATTGCCATAAAATATCCAGCTATCAAACGCTATATATATTAATATCTTATTATTATTATTTGTACTACATGCATCGCCCCTATACATGTAGTACATATTTATATTATTTTAAATTTCATACATTCGTATGAGAATATTTGCCATAAAATATTTAATCATCCAAAGCCTTATTTATTTTTATTTAATAAGTATTATTTACACTCGCAACTTTCAATTAATTTATAAATTTATAATATTTAGAAATATGTAAACTAAAGTGTTCATACAACACTATTTTAAGATGGCGTCGCCATACGCCAAATATTTTTATTAACTTGTACTGCAAATTATACGTGTTCTTTTTCATAGAACTAATATTTAAAATATTTATTGCCTTTAATACTATTATATTATTTAGTTATTATTTTTTAAATATTCATTTCAATATTCGCTTTTGTTTTTTTATATTATTAATGTGAAATAAGAACTCACCAAGAAATTCTTCATAATTAACAAATGTGCATCTTACCAAACTTGATTATTATAAAATTATTATATTTCGATCACTTTGCATTTAATATGTTAAATTTATTTATTAAATATCCATTTCCTTGTATTCATTTTATAATATTTGCAATTTAATATCAATAATTTTCAGAGCGTCACTTTTTACCGACGCCACGCTCCCGCCATCTTCCCTTTCTCTTTCTATTCCATTTTTAAAAATCATAAACTATAATCGGCCAGCAACTCATACAGCCAACGTTGCTTTTTTCTGAAAATATTAATTAAATATTTTTTTATTATTTGTTTAACCTATTCCATAAAATTGTATATATTTTTTTATTATTATTAAATTATATTATTTAATATTTTTTTATATTCCTACGTTTATTTATACATAGTATGTATCGTTACATTCAACCCCCTAAATTCTATGAAGTTTATCGGAATAGAATTTACAAAATCTTTCTAATTTATTATCAACCCCCAGACTTTGCAACCTCTCAGTCTATCAACCCCCCAATGTGTCAGTTCTTTAAACTATCAACCCCCGGACCTTACAACCCCCCAACCATAAAACTTCCAAACACTGTAAACCTCCTCTGTCTCATTCCATTTCACGGACAGCAATTGTAGGCATAAGCCCATTTTTAATATTTATTATAAAGCCGTTTGACCATCCTGGTCACGGCACCAATTGTAACTGGTCTCTCCCCCTTCATTGAACTCATCCCTTCATCGATCTGAAATGTTTGAAAATATATTAATCAAATCATGCCTTGGCTCATGATACGTCTTGTGGTTAGGACCTTTATTGTTATGTATGTGAGTAACTCAAGTTCTTTTTGAGATTCAGAGGTAACAGTGTTAGGAAATTCTACGTGTAATATATTAAATACATTTAATAAGCCATCAGAAGGTAATCTTTTTTAATTATAATTGCCATCAGAAAGGTATTGACTCTTTTATATATAAATTAGCCATCAGAAGGTCTTCCTTCTTAATTATTAGTTTGCCATCAGAAGGTATAGACTCATTTATATATTAATTAGCCATCAGAAGGGATCTAGACATGCAAGTATCTAACACAAACTATCCGTTGCAATCACCCAGAGCTCGTCCGAGGAAAAGCCCTAGGATCGTCTCATTTATCTCTCACTTACAACTATGCAAGATAGCTATATTAAGAGGAAAAATGGCCGTGTGGCCCCGCCCCGCCACTTGCCGTGAGTTCCGTCCGATCGCAGACCTGACCGATCATATTGAACCCTCCGAAACACAACGAAACAGTTCACGTATATGATACTTACGATGCCTTAGCAAACGATCAATTATTAGTTAGCTGTCACGTCATGTTTGTTAAGTTTGTGTGTGATCTTTCTCAAAGGTACTTGTTACGCTTATTATATATATTTAATTAGTTGTACATTGGTTTGTGAGGCCAATGTAATTCGTCGGGTTGTTAAGCCGATATACGCCACTGGTTTGTGAGGCCAATGAATTCGTCGGGTTGTGAAGCCGATATACGTTACTGGTTTGTGAGACCAATATAATTCGTCGGGTTGTTAAGCCGATATACGCCACTGGTTTGTGAGGCCAATGGATTCGTCGGGTTGTGAAGCCGATATACGTCAATGGTTTGTGAGACCAATGAATTCGTCGGGTTGTTAAGCCGATATACGTCACTGGTTTGTGAGACCAATGAATTCGTCGGGTTGTTAAGCCGATATACATTAATGGTTTGTGAGACCAATGTCACTGGTTAAGCTATAAGCTATAAGCTATAAGCTACCTGAACCCACGACAGTCGCATGTCACACGTTATACCACAATCCGACTTTGTACAAGCATCGCTTACGCAACGCAAGACAGCATCAGAAAGGATACAACAAACCAACGTCGCTATAGCGGATCACTTTACCAAACATGTTGGCCTCGGTGCTGCAAAGCTACATTGATT
Organism: Dryas iulia moderata; assembly: GCA_019049465.1. NCBI lineage: Eukaryota > Metazoa > Arthropoda > Insecta > Lepidoptera > Nymphalidae > Dryas > Dryas iulia. The sequence continues at coordinate 10,622,236 of CM032419.1, read as the reverse complement.
GTGTCACCGACATCGCTTATCAGTAAGCTATAAGCTACCTGAACCCACGACAGTCGCATGTCACACGTTTTACCACAATCCGACTTTGTACAAGCATCGCTTACGCAACGCAAGACAGTATCAGAAAGGATACAACAAACCAAAGTCGCTATAGCGGATCACTTTACCAAACATGTCGGCCTCGGTGCTGCAAAGCTACATTGATTGTGTCACCGACATCGCTTATCAGTAAGCTATAAGCTATAACCGAACCCTGACAGTCGAGAGACAGTACATGCATCGCCCCTGTACATGTAGTTTATATTTGTTTTTTTAAGATTTACACATTCGTATGAGATCGTGCCAATTATTGCCATAAAATATCCAGCTATCAAACGCATTATATATTAATATCTTATTATTATTATTTGTACTACATGCATCGCCCCTATACAAGTAGTACATATTTATGTTATTTTAAATTTCATACATTCGTATGAGAATATTTGCCATAAAATATTTAATCATCCAAAGCCTTATTTATTTTTATTTAATAAATATTATTTACACTCGCAACTTTCAATTAATTTATAAATTTATAATATTTAGGAAAATGTAAACTAAAGTGTTCATACAACACTATTTTAAGATGGCGCCGCCATACGTCAAATGCTTTAATTAATTTGTACTACAAATTATGTGTTTTCTTTTTCATACAACTAATATTTAAAATATTTATTGCCTTTAATACTATTATATTACTTAGTTATTATTATTTTAATATTCATTTCAATATTCGCTTTGTTATTTTTATATTATTAATGTGAAATAAGAACTCACCAAGAAATTCTTCATAATTAACAAATATGCATCTTACCAAACTTGATTATTATAAAATTATTATATTTCGATCACTTTGCATTTAATATGTTAAATTTATTTATTAAATATCCATTTCCTTGTATTCATTTTATAATATTTGCAATTTAATATCAATAATTTTCAGAGCGTCACTTTTTACCGACGCCACGCTCCCGCCATCTTCCCTTTCTCTTTCTATTCCATTTTTAAAAATCATAAACTATAATATGCCAGCAACTCATACAGCCAACGTTGCTTTTTTCTGAAAATATTAATTAAATATTTTTTTATTATTTGTTTAACCTATTCCATAAAATTGTATATATTTTTTTATTATTATTAAATTATATTATTTAATATTTTTTTATATTCCTACGTTTATTTATACAAAGTATGTATCGTTACAGTACCTGAGTGTGAGCCATAGGAAACAAAATAAGCCGTCTTATTTTATACTAGTGGCCCACTCGCGGCCTCGTCGGTTGAACTACATAGCTGTTTCGTTTTATTGCAACCCTTGGGGGTGGATTTTTAAAAAAAAAAGTAGCCTATGCTTAACCTTGGATTATGAACTATATTTATACCAAAATTCATTACAATCGATCGAGCAGTTTATATTTTTCATATAAAGTTTCATCTCCTATTCTTTAGAGGGTGCTTTTTAAAAAATGAGTAGACCTTGGATTATTATTTACTACTTTCATTCTAAATTTCATCTAAATCGGACCAGTAGATTAGCCGTGAAAATGTGACAGACGAACTTTCGCATTTATAAGTATGGATTGACATGGTTTACAAAACTATGTATATTTTAAACAAATCATATTGTTCCATATTAAATTGAAATAGTAAAGTAGTACAATGTTTTAAATGTATTTTTACATTTTTTTCCTTCCATAAATAAATATAAAAAATATGGTGGCGCAATGTGACAGCATCTGAGTGTATACACGATGGTCAAAGCTTTGATTTCAACTTAGTAAATAATAAAAATTTAATTAAATTTCATATCTATGTCTTTGTAACAAGAAAAAACGCAACGACTTCCTCCTTCTCAATAAGCAATTCCTCCGTTTCAGGCGGAAAATGGAGTGTTCCAACACTAGGTTCTCTCTGCCTACTTTTTAGTCTCTAATAATGAAACATAATACATAGTGTAAGCAAATTGCTTCTGAGAATTATTGCAAAACATAATATTTTTTTAATAATTATTTTAAAATTCATAATTCCCATTATTATCTACCCTCTTTTATCTAAAATGACATACAAATCAAATCTTTTCTTCATTTCTAACTAATATAATTAATAACTATTTATTGGAATGAAGTTCCTTATTGCGCGTTATAAAAGGGGGCTAGACGGAAAAAATTCTCACAAAAAGTTGTAACGGCACTTTTTGCTTTAGTAAGCTGTGCGGCGTGCGCATGATTCTCTCTCTGTCTATCTCTCTCTCTTATAGAAAGCAAGCTAGATATTTTCATTACTAATAAATAACAAATTAATAATAACTTTAATTAATTATAATTTAATTCATAATTAATAATAAAAAAATATTATTATAACTTAAAAAATTATATAAATTTAATACAATTCCTTCACTAATTAATCGAAAGGAACTTCGTTCCATCCGGGTAACCCTTGACACATCTCTTGTATTTTTTTACAAATAATTGACTACAATGTCATATAGAAAATTAACACGACCGAATCAAAGACGAGCTACAAAATGTCATGTTCACTTTAACACGATTATTCGGAAATTTGGCACATTAGCGGCATGCGTCTCCATTAGTTGATTACTTGTTTTGTGTTACCACCTACGTGTTTGCGTTTGTACGGGAAATACCTACAGCATTGATTTTATAGATGGAATTTAATGAAATTTTATATAGAGAGTTTAAAGTAACGTTGGATTTGGACCTGTTCTTGGATATTGTTTAAGCATTTTTTATAGCATAGTTAGGAAGAGATAGAATTTAGAGCCAAAACACTCCGTTCCCTACTCTCCACCCGAAATTGAGACCTCGCGAGTTGAGTGGCGGAACACAATACCGCGCTTTGTCTTCTTAGGAGGAACGAAAACAATTATATTAAGATAAATCATGATAATTAAACAATATTGTCATGTAATTTTAAATACTTTTTTTAGCTTCACGCTGTATCCCGCACACAGCAAGGTAGGCAGAGGGAACCCAGTGTAAAGGCACTACATTCCCCACTTTCCGCCGAATTTGGAGGCGTTGCGTGCCAAGTGGCGGAACTTAATGCTGCGCTTTACCTCTGATACCAGAGCGAGTGGTAATCGACAGCCAGTTTCATACTCACATCTTCGTGCCACTGCGCTACGACTGGTCCATTTTAAATATATTCTTTTTAAAATATTTTTTTGACCAAAATATACTTTGAATTTGAATTTCAAATTTAGTATGTTTAAACTCTTATATCTTACTTCCAAGTTGAATTTTGATATTCAACACGAAAAGTGGAGAACGGAGTGTCTTAACACTACATTCGCTCTAACTAACCTGCTTTGCGGGTTAAAACGTGAAACTAAACCCTTATTTTACACGCAAATCTAAAAGCATATTAGCTTACCGGATAAACATAAACAAATAGTACGAAAGCAAAATTTCATAAAAGTAATCCTTTGACAACGTAATAGACTTGCCTTGTTTTGTTTTCCGTTCTCAAAACTTCCTTAAATTTGTAACTTTTGATTGTAACGTACACGAGGCATTGTGAGTATGTTTTAGCAAATTACGAATTTGACGTTTTTGGGTAATGTATAAAAATATGTTTTAATGTCACGTAAAAACCATGAGGGCCCCCCGGAGGGCGTGTATGAAGAGGTTGATGACAGTGGACGAGGCGAAAGAAGTATGCAGGCACCGTAGCGTTTGGCGCTCCGTTCTCTCTGACTACCCCGCAAGGGATACAGCGTGAAGCTAAAAAAAAAAATATATATGTTTTTATGAAAAAACGTTTGGACCTTTACTAAGAGGATTCGAATCCCATTGCGTTCAAAATTTTATACGTTTACTAAAAATACCTTTTTCAATTTTCTAAATGTCACACATTCTTTCATTTCTGCTCCTTCTATTTCTTAAAAGTATGTGTTAAGTCATTTGAAATAATAAAAAAAATATAAAAACACGTAGAGCATTGAAACAGACTCTGATTGTTATCGTGATTAGTTTACCTAGTACCTTTGGTTCATACTCGGTGGAATTGTTAAAATTAAAATACTTTAAGTTCTCCGCTTTGATGAACAGGATAAAGTTCGAAATCGAGGCTCGTCACTTTACATGTAATGTTTCGAATTCAGGCGGAGATTATAACACATAATGTAAAATTAAATAGCTTCACGCTATATCCCGCACACAGCAGGGTAGGCAGAGGGAACCTAGTGTTAAGACACTCCGTTCCCCACTTTCCGCCGTATTCGGAGGCTTGCGTGTTAAGTGGCGGAACTTAACTCCGCGCTTTACCTCGACACCAGAGCGAAGAAAATGGAAATATAATTTCCACTCCTCGAGTGGGAATCGAACCCACAACCAGTCGTTTACAGTCACACTCTTGTGCCACTGGGCCACGACTGGCCACAAACTCATAATGTACTAGTATATTTTGTTTTTTGTGTTTCGACATGTTTAAAATAAGAAAAAAATAGCAAAAAAATACTTAGTATCAAGGCACTCCATTCTCTACGAGTGAAACTCAATGCTACGCCTTGTCTTAGGAATCAGAGTTGATTAATAAAAATAATATGTACTTTGTGGCCAGTCGTGGCCCTGTGGCACAAGAGTGTGACTGTAAACGACTGGTTGTGGGTTCGATTCCCACTCGAGGAGTGGAAATTATATTTCCATTTTCTTCGCTCTGGTGTCGAGGTAAAACGCGGCGTTAAGTTCCGGCACCTAACACGCAAGCCTCCGAATTCGGCGGAAAGTGGAGAACGGAGTGTCTTAACACTAGGTTCCCTCTGCCTACCCTGCTGTGTGCGGGATATAGCGTGAAGCAATTTTTTTTTTTATATGTACTTATCCATCTGAGTGGAAATTGAATCTATAACCATCATGTTTGCAGCCTAACACACATGCAGTATATCACACTGCGCAATGACGGCCCCATTTAAAATAAGAGTCAGTTTAAAATTACTTGTAATTCGTCAACTCCCATTCCAATATTATGAAACCATTGCCTTTGATATAGAATTGTGGTTGATTTAAAACCTTTCGGAAAAGTAAAGCGACGAAACAAGTCTATTTATACTTTTTATTAAATTATTTTTAATAATTTATGTTTTAAGTTATTTAATAAGTTATAAACATATTATATATTCTTTATTGCACTTAAAAAATAACATATAGTAAATACAAAATCAGAGATAAAAGTTAACAAGGGACATACATATATGTTAAGTAAAGATGAAGACACTAAATTCTCTCTAGCTACCTTACCATGTAGGAAAAAGCATAAAGCCACTTTTTATTATTATAAACGTATGGTTTTTAAAAAAAAATATGTAAACATTAGGGGATTCCCGGCACACCATAAGCATAAAGGCCGAGAAAGTCAATGTATTAAATAAAAACACAACTTAAAATCCTTAAAAAATCTCCCATAAATACCAGAATATTGTGTATTGAGTGGCGGATCTCAACGCTGGGATTTCTCTTGTTCACCAGACGAAAAAAAAATGAAAATAATTATAGATAGATATATAGAAACTCTTTTTTGCATACAAAGTCAATACAGAACACAGTACACAATAAATCATAAAATAATACAGAGTGTGCAAAGGCGTTGTATTGCTGCCAGACAACCTTTGTAGAAAGAACCTTGGTCTTAACAGAAACGGGTTAGTGCAAATAAAAAATTTAAAATGGAAATTTATATTATTTAACAAGTGAGAATCGAACCCACTGTCTGTCAGGTACTGTTCCACTGAGTCAAGATGGCCTAGTTATTTCTATTTAAAAGTTATTATTCCACTTTAAAACAATTTTATTTTAGTACATAGAAAACCTATTTAGAATTTTTCTTTGTATATTGTTGATTAACTTCAAAATCAGGCACACGAGGAGTGGAAATTATATTTCCATTTTCTTCGCTCTGGTGTCGAGGTAAAGCGCGGCGTTAAGTTTCGCCACTTAACACGCAAGGCTCCGAATTCGGCGGAAAGTGGGGAACGGAGTGTACACTAATGAAACATCAAATATTTAATGATTCTGGTGTCGAGGTAAAGCGCGGCGTTAAGTTTCGCCACTTAACACGCAATGCCTTCAAAATTCGGCGGGAAGTGGGGAACGGAGTGTCTTAACACTAGGTTCCCTCTGCCTACCCTGCTGTGTGCGGGATACAGCGTGAAGCTAAAACATAGAAAACCTATTTAGAATTTTTCTTTGTGTATTGTTGATTAACTTCAAAATCAGGCGTCGCTATAAGTTATTAAAAGCATTTGTGTGTTTTATGATTTTGAATGAACTAGCGCTATTTAGCCATTTTCTATAACTTAGTGTACACATTCATAACAATGATGTTAAGCGAATTTAGTTTCGCTGTAGTGATATTTTTAAATAGCTTTCTACTCCATTTACTGGTCTTGAAATAGACATAGTACTTTTTACATACTTTTTACCGGTAGGGCAACGAATATTCAGCTATTATTTTGGAATTCGGCTTTATTTTGTTACTATTTCAATATTCGGTATCAACTGATCGTCTTCTTTACAATAATTCTAAAAGCTATCTTGTATTTCAATATAGCTTCATGCTTTTATCCGTATAGCAGGAGACTCACAGAGAGTCTCGTGTCAAAACACTGTTCTCCATTTTCCGTTCGAAATTGATCCAACTACCGCACTTTTAAAAAGAAAAAAGTAAATATATTCACACGTGGTAAACTAATCAGTCCGTCATGTTAACTTAGGTGGTTAATTAGTACCAAGCCATAAATAATGTTATCATTGTCATTGGTGGCCTGAGGTTCCGTGAAAAAATATATACTTAAGAATTTTGAGATGACACTATTTTTAACTGGATTAATCGTTTGTATTTTTGGTCGTTCTGTAAAGTGGTTCGCCTTTCGAAACACTTTACAGCAGTCCGTGGTCACATGTAGATTGAGCTAGTTTAGAATAGATAATGATTAAAAAGGCACTTGTTCCCGGTGATATTAAGAGAAACTAGCAGAACCTAAAAGGAAGAAGACCTAGTGTTAAAATATTCCGTTCTCTGCTTATCGCCGGAATCTAACACTTTGTTGAATATTAGAATTCAATGCCTTGCTTTTTGTATTATCACAGCAGAAAAATAAAAATTAAATTAAATTAAATAGCTTCACGCTATATCCCGCACACAGCAGGGTAGACAGAGGGAACCTAGTGTTAAGACACTCCGTTCCCCACTTTCCGCCGAATTCAGAGGCTTGCGTGTTAAGTGGCGGAACTTAACGCCGCGCTTTACCTCGACACCAGAGCGAAGAAAATGGAAATATAATTTCCACTCCTCGAGTGGGAATCGAACCCACAACCAGTCGTTTACAGTCACACTCTTGTGCCACTGGGCCACGACTGGCCACCAAAAAAAAATAATACTTTTATAATTTTCATAAGTCTTAAAAACCTTCCACACTCCATCCATACGTCGTGCAATAGAAAAAGTATAAAATCGTCAACATACAAATATATCGGCGCATCGAGTGAGGTTCCGCTCGCTTTGCAATAACCTGTCGACAGTTGTCTCACATCCCATTTAGAGACGCTTCATTTTCCAGTAGTTACATCATGACTGAAATCTAGGGATGAATTTCTTGTTATAATTCTGTTAAGTACTTAAATTTTAAATTATTATAAGTTTCTTTTCAAAGTCTGTTGGCTTGTTGAGGTTATTATTGCCAATAGCATATAACACACAAAAACAAAGGAATTTCTTTTTTACAGGTTCATACTTGTCGCCGTAGTGGGGAGTCGGAGAGAACATAATGTAAGACGCTCCGTTCTCCGTCCATATATTACACTTGCTAATTGGAACTTAACGCTGCTCTTTATTTTCTTGTAGGAGCAGAACAAAGAAATTAATTTAAATATAACTTTAATATTCCTCCGAAGGAAAATCGAAACCCCCATTCATTGAATTTTTTGTATAACAAACAAAAAAAAACGTAACATAACAGATTTTATCATTTCAAAATTTTTGTTAAGTAAGTAGGTAGTAAAATAATGTATCATAAAGTCGATGTTGTTAACTAATATAATTACAATTTAATCCAGATGGGCGGTAAATTCAAAATTAAGTAGTTTATGTATATAAGTTTTTTTTGTCAATTATAAAACTTTAAATATGATAGTAGGTAGATGAAAAATCATAAATCATTAGTATTAAAATTGTATATAACAAAGAAAATGATTTTAAAATAAAATACTTTAACTTCTACATATCACGGTTATTTAATCTCAATTTAGCTCATATATTATAATAGAACAAACAGAAAACAGAATTTAAATTTTTTTGTCATTATCTTACCACCGTTGTTTACATTGTCTAAAACCGTGATTGGTAGTGAGTTTGATTCTCGCTCAAGATAATCATTATATTTGAGTTTCGTTATATTCCAGTAATTAGCATCCAGTGTCTCGAATTTGGGCGGAAAGTGAAGAATGGAGTGTCTTAACATTAAATCTCTCCGTTTATACATGAAAAAACATATAATTGCTTTACTTTATTAATAAATTCTTTTAAATTTACTATCACTTGCCAACCCTACATAGCACAGACGCATCTGAATGAGGAAATGAGGCACGTTAACGATGCCGTTTTATAGCACACGTGATAGCTACTTTATATTGAGATGAAGGTTTATAATAATTTTCCAATGTGCTTTCCGTGTCCGCTCACTTTATTGCTCATTATACACTTTGAAAGCTTATGTGTATTGGCGCTTTTGAATGGAAATCTTATTATAAAGAAATATATAACCATTTGTGGCCAGTCGTGGCCCAGTGGCACAAGCGTATGACGGTAAACGACTTGTCGTGGGTTCGATTCCCACTCGAGGTGTGGAAATCTATACCTATATATATAATAAAAGAGTAGAAAAGTCAATTCTGCAAAATTTTAATTGGGTGCGTTAATATATCGATAACAGAGGCCAAAAATCCACTCAGTAGAATTTTTGTCTGTCTGTCTGTCTGTCTGTCTGTCTGTTAATTTGTTAATTTGTTGTCAATCACGCAAAAACTACTGGATAGAAATGGATGAATTTTGGTATGGTGATAGCTTATAGTCCAAAGGTACATATAGGAGTTTTTCTCCCGGTTTTCCATGTAGTTTTTTTGGAAAAAATAAAAAACCTATATAAGTAAATTATTTGTATACTGATATCTACCGGGTAGAAATTAATGAATTTTTGTATGGAGTTAGCTAAGAGGTTAGAGCAACATATGGGATAGTTTTCATCCTGGTATTCAATACAACTCCCGCAGAAAAATAAAATTAAAAAAAAACATTCAAATTATGTCGATAGTTCACGAGTGAAGCTAAATTTGTTTCAATATCACTAATTAAAATAATTATCTGCTGCATCTGCTGTCATATAGATTATATAAAACTTTATATAATCTATATGACAGCAGATGTAACTACGTTTTCTGGAACGGGTAGCACCATCTGTTATTATATAGTTGACATTGTATTAGATATATCCGTACTCATTAATATTATTATTATAAAAATGCAAACTCCACGACAATCGGATAAAACATTCACTTAACAGTATTTAGTAAACAAAATTTGAAATAAAGCTGCATCGAAATTATTATGGACAAGCGAGAGTGTTATCATACGTGCAGAGTGTCAACAGCGGCTCGATTACACACAGCCGTTCGTTCTACAGGTGATTACTCTACGAAACATTGCTGTAGAAGTTAAACTAGATGTGAAATAATAAAGAATTTTTAGATATTTTAATGTTTTTTATTAAATGTATCATTCAACCTATCTCTGTCCACTGCTTGATATAAGATTTTAATGGAATAAGGATAAAATATTTTATGCGTCTTTAATTACTTTTGTTATTTAAGTGTGTGCTTAATACTTTAATCATTAGTCATTTTTTAAATGATCATTCATAAACTAATCTTTATATAGTGGAAAATTTTAACCATCCTACTTTAGAATAAGATATAATAATAAATTGCAACAAACATATTTAACCATTTCAAAGAAATTTCTTAAAGTGCTTTGACGGACTGGACAGTCAGACGCGGAGTCAAATCGTAAATAGTCAATTTTTTTATAGATTTTTAAATATTTATTTATTTTATTTACTTATTTTTTACGCTATTCCTGTTTATCAAGGTAATCAGAAAACTATAGCGTTAAAACACTCCGTTTTTCACCTTCCACCCGTAATTGGGCTATTGAACGTCGAGTCGCTCTGGTTTCACAACGGAGCGGAGAAATGAAAATAATATAAATATAGTCATTCCCTTGACTGTCAATCGAACTCACAATCACATTTACAATAACTCCCCCGTTACTAGTATTTTTTTTAGCTTCATACTGCATCCCGCACACAGCAGGGTAGGCAGAGGAAACCTAGTGTTAAGACATTCCGTTCTCCACATCCGCCAAATTCGGAGCCATTGCGTGTTAAGTGGTGAAACTTAACGCCGCGCTTTACCTCTGAAAACAGAGCTAAGAAAATGGAAATATGAAATAATTCTATCCTTCAAATGGCAATCGAACCCACAACCAGTCGTTTAGTCACACGCTTGTGCCACTGCGCCACTACTGGCTCCAAATTTTATTAATAAACAATTAAATAATAACCTTTTTAATAACATTTTATAACCATGTTTCATATTACTTCCAACTATTCACGTAGTTGCAACTTGCAATTTGAACTCTCGTTCTTGTCACTTGGGCGTTAAGGACTGCACTATATGAAGTTAGACTTTATATGTCATATGTTTTTTATTCTGTCTGCATTAAACCAGGCTTATAGATTTAGCGTTAACTTTGCTTTGCTTTGTAGATGCGATTTGTTTATCGTTTTCTGTTGTTCGGTTCTTTGATTAGTATGTTGGTTAGGTTAGGTTTTAATTGATGATTGTATAACCTCGGGAATAAGCATTTAATGTATATTTATTGTATTGCTTGTGTATTTCTATAATTGTTTCATAATTCTTCATAATTGTAAACGTATAAGAGTATATATTTAAATTCGTAAAATATAAGCTTGGACATAGCAATATATTATAAATATATACTATAACGTAGTCTATATTATAACATAGTATAAATTTATACTATAGATATTGTTGGTTTTTTATACTATACATTTTACACTATACATTTGTTGAGTGAATCTGACTGCAAAACGCTATTAGTTGTGGGTTCGATGATCATTTTCATATTTTCATTTCTCCGCTTTGGTAAGGAAAATGTGTTTTTGAAATTCTTCACTTTTCGAATTTGGATTAAAGGTAAAAAACGGAGTTATTTAGCTTCAGTTTTTCTCTCACTACCCTATATGGAATAAGCGGAAAGCTGAAAAAAGTCAATTGCAAAGCTTAAAAACACTTCAAGTAAATTTTATGCAATTATAAAGTATTTTTTATAGCTTCACTCTGTATCCCGCCCACACCAAGGTAAGCTGAGGGAACATAATATTAAGACACTCCGTTCCCCGCTTTTCCGCTTCTGGAGGGAAAGCGGACGGAGAATTTTCTTCATTGTGTGTTAGATTAGGTAGGTTAGGTAGGCACAGTCACAGGTACGTGCCCACAGGCTATGGCCACTGGCCTCTTATATTATTTTATAAAATTTCATACATTTCTCAGCTGATTAATTTATACACCTATCTACCTATGCCTGGTGCAGTTTGAACCTATGACTATATCGGCAAAAAGGCGTCATTTTCTTTCCCCATCAGTAAACACTGTGTTTACTTAAGTAAATCGTTTTAACTTTTTATGACAAAAAACAATGCTAGTTGTTTACGAAGCTTTGAATGTGGCGTAGAAATAAATAAAAAAAATGATTTTTATTGTTTAACTGTAATTGCTTTCCCCTACTTCTTAAATTTATTTTGGAACCGTAACGTACGTTCGTTCGTTTTCTATAAGGTATATATTAATTAAGTATAAAAAAGCTTTAAAATATGTGTGTATTTAAAATATATTTTTTTTGACTAGAATTTTTATTTGAAATGGACGAGACTGGAATTCTTTGGAGTGATTGACTGACTCATTTTAAACGGGTGTTGATCTACTTTAGTTTACGTCCGTAACGCTTACATAGCATAGTTGTGGCCAGTCGTGGCCCACTGGCACAAGCGTGTGACTGTAAACGACTGGTTGTGGGTTTGATTCCCACTCAAGGAGTGGAAATTATATTTCCATTTTCTTCGCTCTGGTATCGAGGTAAAGTGCGGCGTTAAGTTCCGCCACTTAACACGCAAGCCTCCGAATTCGGTGGAAAGTGGGGAAAGGAGTGTCTTAACACTAGGTTCTTTCTGCCTACCCTGCTATGTGTGGGGGATACAGCGTGTAGCTAAGAAAAAGCATAGTTAGACTTATTAGAAATTTGTGTAAATATTTATAAAAAGAACATTTCTTTAAATATTTTATACATTAACTTTTATAGCCACAAAAAATCAATGTTAAATTTTTAAAAAAATCGGTCACATAACATGCATATTAACAATTAGAACGCTCGTGTGCTTTATCTTTGCTTTAAATAAAAGAGAGAGAGAGAGAGAGAGACGAGTTATTAAAAATAGAGAGCTTAAAATTCTTATAATAATAAATATATCAAGTTATTGTTATTTTAAATTTATTTTTAAACGAGCAGAGAGACCACCACATACACATTCGAGGACCTCTACAACATTCGAGGAGCTATGAATGCTTTGCCGGTCCTGAAATAAAAATCTCTGTACACACAACTCTTAAAGAATACTATTAACGACTTTTTCAAAAACAACACTTGATTTACAAGTATTTTTTTTTTTCAAGAAAGATAATCTGTAGTAGGGGCAACAGAATGGGGCGTTGAATGTAATGCATTTTGTACTTGATTGATTCTAAATGGGTTTTAATTGTTTTTTGACATTGACATTTCATAAAAGTAGACGACCTCATTTTTGTGTTGTCCTCTTTTGTATTATTTTAAAAGAGTTTAACGTTTTCTTTTACTTTGAGAAAAATCAAAGAATTAATATTATAATTTTGTAAAATACTGTGTTTCAATCATATCTTTTAATTAGAACCTACCTATATTTAGAAAGAAGATATTTAACAGATCACTAGAGATTAGATAGCGTTAAGTTCCATCACTTAACACGCAATGCCTCCGAATTCGGCGGAAAGTGGGAAACGGAGTCTTAATACTAGGTTCCCTCTGCCTACCCTGCTGTGTGCGGGATACAGCGTGAAGCTAAAAAAAAAAAACAGAAACTAGAGATTAGATTTTTCTGCATAGCTGACATAACGAGATATTACGTATTGACTGGCGAGATTCAACCTCGTGCTTTGTCCTAGGTTCTAGAGCGGAGAATCATAAACAAGATGCTTAAAACCTTTAACAAACTAAACTAAGTCACGCAATACTATATTTTAGTGTGTGTGTCTTATTTATGTATATATGCAATAATGTGTTACGTCCCTAAATAAATTAAAGGTGAAGTCCGGGAACAAAGTAAAGTAAAATTCTTGTCATATACATAATACATATTACAAGAAATGTTGAAAGATATTAAAGACTGCTCACCGCTTTTGACCATATAAAATGGTAAGCAGAGAGAACTTAGTATCATAATATTTTGTTCTTAATTTTTCATCGGAAATCGAAACATTACGTGTTGAGTGGTGGAATTTAACACCGCTTAAAACATATCTCCCGAATGGGCGACTTCATATTCAGACGCTATTCCACTTCATTCCGATGGCCTGTTGGTGGATTGAAAAACTATCAAGATGAAAACGTCATAGAAAACGTATAAAATTTCGAACGCATGGGGATTTGAATCTGTGCCTCCTGGAAACCGTCTAGACGCTTAGACCGCTAAGCCATGCGTATAGTACCAGCTGCGTTGAAATTCTTATATGCTTTATTACAACTTATTTCATTGTTTAAATTTTTATACGTTTTCTTTATATGTTTTTCAATTTTATAACACTTTAATGTTAAAAGTAAATATCAAGCTATTATTTTATTACTACTATTCTTGTACAAAACTTTACCATATGAATTGAATTAAAGAAATAGACCGAAATACAGATAATAGAAATAGACCGAGATACAGACCGAACAAATATGCAACAGTATCCTAAACGATTTACCTTAAAATGATAAGATCTAACAAGGCCTTTTAGTGCTTATACAATTTATCAAGTTATAAGCGGTTAGCGATTATGTTTTCAAGTTTACTAAGTAAACTAAAATTTTGGAAAATAAATTCAAACGATTAAGACCGTTTTTTAAATATATGATTTAATGTTTTTTTTTCATTTTATTATTTTTTTTATCATTACGCTATCATTTTCTAAATGTCACTAAGCTTTGCATAATTTGTGATAATGCTTTATTCTTATTTAGTCGAATATATACTATAAGTATTCTATTCGATTTTATCGTCTCAAGCTTTATTTTTCAATTGTTTGTGGAAGAAATCTCTTTTAGATATATGTAAGTTATACATACATTTTTGTATCAATATTTTCTATCTTTCGCTACATGGTTCGTAAGTAAATAATAAGGAAAGAATTATATCGCTTATAAATACAGAATTTGTCTCTATCTTTATACTTGATTAATATATACGACAATATGAATATGGGTGATAAATTAATTTTGGATATTTTTTAATAAATGCTAATTTAATAATATTTCTAGTCTATCTTATTAAGAATATCTAGAGGAATATAACAAGACTTTAAATCTACCCCTAAAATATCCTACCTCTTGAAACATAGGGGAACGAATTAACGAATTATAACGAATAATCCGTATATTTCAAAAGATAGTTTTGCTGTTAATGAAATCTTAATTCATTCATTCATTCATCGTAATTATATAAAAAATACTGTATTCAAAAGTAACCATAATAAATCAAATAAATCAAATTATAATACAGATTAGCTTTGTATAGTTTTATGTAAAAATTCCAAACGTTTGTAACTTAGACCACACCCCTATCAGCGCGAGGTAGTCATTAACGCTAGTAACTTTGAAGAAGGCAACAATGCTTTTAGAGAACTCTCATTACACTACACAAGACGTTACAGTCCAAAATATGTGAAAACATTAATGCAATCGGCATAAGTATCTCTATAGAACAATAAAATTTTCTTTAGATTTTTTTTTCATTTTTTTCATTTACAAAACAGTTTCAGGTTTTTCACGCGTAAAAGGGTAGGTAGATTAGTGTCGAGATACTCCAATTTCAACCAATATTTAAAAAATTAAGCATATAATACTTATTGCATCGTCTTAACAAAGCAAGGAAATAAAGCTAATTTGAATATAATAATTGTCATGATATATTATTTAATCTAGTATAGAACCTCATTCTGAACGTTATTGGCAATGAGTTCGATTCCAACACTTAACATTCCGCCGCATGTTGAGTTCCGCCACTAAACATGAATTATTTAAAAAAGATTTATGATACTTTTTTTTATCGCAATATTTACATGTCAAGAGTATAATTTAATATTTTTTTCTTAAGCTTCACGTTATATCCCGCACACAGCAGGGTAGACAGAGGGAATCTAGTGTTAAGACACTCCGTTCCCCACTTTCCGCCGAATTCGGAGGCATTGCGTGTTAAGTGGCGGAACTTAACGCCGCGTTTTTACCTCGACACCAGAGCGAAGAAAATGGAAATATTAAATATTTCCACTCCTCGAGTGGGAATCGAACCCACAACCAGTCGTTTACAGTCACACGCTTGTGCCACTGGGCCACGACTGGCCACATATTTTTTCTCGTTCATGCTTTTACTTTTGTAAAACAGTAAAGGCAGAAAATATAGTCAAAATAACTAAGCCTTTCGCCTGCTCTCAACTATCCAGCCGAATCCTAGACGTAACCTGTTTAGTGGCGGAACTTAACCCCGTGTTTGATCTGTTCACCAGAACAGAGAAATGAAAATACAATTTAAAACCCATTTGCAAGTTAGAATAGATTTTATACAATAACTACAAGAGTAATGGTTAATAATAGTAGTACTTAAGTACCCCATCGAAGACTACAGCATCAAATCCCTCCAAAAAAACACACATCAGGTAAAAAGAAACAAAAAAAACACAAAATTCCACTTAGAACAGTTTATTACATAATAACATATATATAAACATGAATGAACTTAAAACATTTGGATAACGTTTATAATACACGCTTATCTATATATTACAGTGAGTCGGACAACCCAGCCTTGTCCGACTGCGGAGTATTGGGATTACAATGTTTATGGGTTATATATTATATAAATATAAATGGTCAGTTCTGTTGTACGTTCATTTGTCTTGTGTGGCTGCTCTCTGGAAGAGAAAGGAATAAAATTTAATTTAAACAACAATATGATTTAAATAAATATTATAGCTACAGCTGGTCACTTGTTTCTAAATTGGATAGTCAGTGAGACATAGTGTTAAGACACTGCGGTTCTTCACTTTAATTTTTATTTTAGTTTAGTTTCATCACTTTAATATAGCTAGCTCTGCTCGTGACTTCGTCTGCGTGGAATTGACAAAAAAAATATAATTATAAAATAAAAAGTAACGTAAGTTACTCCTAGTCACATTGGCAACCCGACAGTGAAATTTCTGTCAAAATCGGCCTAGCCGTTTCAGAGATTAGCCAGAACAAACAGTCAGACAAAAATTAGGAAAAATGTTATTTTGGTATATTGACAGTATATACAAACATATGTATTTACTAAAAAGCTATTATTTTAATATTAGAACATACACTTATTTTATTTATTACTTTAATTATGTTCTCAGAAATAAATGTATTTTTGTTTAGCTCCACACTTTTGGAGGGCATAGAAATTCTAGTGTCAAAATTTCCGTTATTTACTTTCGTTGTGGTGAAATTTATCATCGTACTTTGTTAATCATCATTCATATCGACATTCATGAAATTATATTGAAAAAAAAAAAAAATTTTTTTCCACACAATTATTCCACTGAGTGGAAATTGAACCAAGAACCATCGTGTATAGTCACAGTCATTACGCTATTAAAGCTATATATAATCATCCTTTTTTAGTCTCACACTAATTTCAGGGTAGGCAAAGAAAACCTAATGTCAAGAAGCTACGCCTTCCGTTTTCTCTTTAAATTAAAGACTTGCATGATATATAGCAGTCTTCAACGCCGTGGTTTACAGTTTAGCAGGGAATTGAAAATAATTTAAATATAATACTTACTTACTTTTGTGCCACTGGGCCAGTCGTGGCCCAGTGGCACAAAAGTGTGACTGACTGTAAACGACTGGTTGTGGGTTCGATTCCCACTCGAGGAGTGGAAATTATATTTCCATTTTCTTCGCTCTGGTGTCGAGGTAAAGCGCGGCGTTAAGTTCCGCCACTTAACACGCAAGCCTCCGAATTCGGCGGAAAGTGGGGACGGAGTGTCTTAACAGTAGGTTCCCTCTGCCTACCCTGCTGTGTGCGGGATATAGCGTGAGCGTTATGATTCCCAAAATTTATGTTAAGCGTTGCTAATTGAGAAAATACACTTAACCAATAAATTTATACTTCTTGTAAAAGGTTAAAAATAGACATGTTTAAAATAATTTTAAACGAAATAAACCAGTTGGGGCCAGTCATAGCGCAAGAGCACAAAGTGTGAATGTAAACGCGACTGGTTGTTAGTTCGATTCCCATTCGAATGAAATAATTAAGCGCGGCGTTAAGAACCGCCACTTAACACGCAATGCCTTCAAAATTCACCGCTGAGTGGGGAACGGAGTGTCTTACGTTAACACTAGGTTCCCTCTGCCTATCCTGCTGTGTGCGGGATACAGCGTGAAGCTAAAAAAAAGTTAAAAGGCTTTTGAATGAGGTTGTCTTGTGCTGTGGAATATCGTTTAACTGTATATGGTTGTGGGTTTGATTACCATTTTGAGGAATGATTTTATTTAGTTAATTTTCTTTTCATCCCTCTGGCGACAAAATCAAACGTGCCGTTAATTTTCGCCAGTCAACGTTCAATGATTTGATGTCCCATAAAAAGTGGTGAACGGAGTGTCGGACACTGAGTCTGACGTCTTTAAGTACTCTGATATGCGATAAAAAGCGTTAAGCTGACCAAAAACTGAAATCCAATTTAGTACATTACGTGTATAATTTATTGGTTCGGCGAAAGAAATATTTTAAAATTAATATTGGTTACTATTTGAGGCTATCGTGGTTCAGTGGCGTACCATCTGGCTGAATACGCAATTATTGTGCGTAACACTTCTGTTTGGGAAATATTTGAGTAATGGCTTCACATTTTTCCCTGCATAGCATCGTACTGGTAATCATAGAGGACTTAGTGTCAAGATACTCCCTTCTTCACTTTCCACCTAATCGTGTGGCTAAATGAGGCTAAATTATTTATTTAATCATTCCAATCATAAATGATTCAAAAATAAAATAATCATTACCCCGAGCGAGAAATGAATACTACAATCATGATGTATACATACAGTCAGATGCTATCATTCTGCGCTATTCTTTAAATACTTTCTTTAATTCGGAGACATTGCGTGTTAAATGGCGGAACTTAACGCCGCGCTTTGCCTCGACACCAGAGCGAAAATATTTTTTTTTTTTTCGAAGTCTAATCTGCAATCAGTCATACTATAAGCAGATGTTTTGTGCGATGTTATCGGGTCGAGTGCTAGCTCCAGCGAGCAATGCTACTCTTTCATTCACTATGCAGTGCTCCTCTTCCTATCCACACATGCTTTATATTATGTCTTTTCGCTTCTGATAGCTGCGCGTTGTCAGGTTGGTTGCAAGAATGTTTGGGTGACTTTCCAGGCGTTGATGATATTTAGCTGAGGAGGTCTTAATTTCCTCCTGTACTGTGCTTACATTTAGATTTTTGTGAATTTCCGAGTTGGTAATGAACCATGGCACTTGCGCTATTTTTCTAATAATTATATTCTGCATCCTCTGCAGTATAGAAATGCTGGACTTGCTGGCACTTCCCCACAGTTCGATGCCATACGTCCAGATTGGTTTTAGAATTGCTCTATAAATAAGCAATTTGTTGTCAAGAAGTCGAGTGGGAATCAAACCCAGAACCAGTCGTTTACAGTCACACGTATGTGCCAATGCGCCACGACTGGCCCTTAATAATAAAAAACACATTTAATTATATTAAATGTGCTATTCATATACTTAAGATAAGGAATAAATATTCTAATGAATATAAGTTAGTTCTGATTTTTTTACTAAAATGTGAACGTACCATAATCTCCCAAATTTTCATTTTAGATAGCATATCGTCGTCCAGCATCGGTTTCGCTTCCCCTCTGGCGCCAAGGTCTAGTGGAATTTCTTCTGCTTCATTACTGAAAATAGTAAAAGTAGAAATATAGAAAGAGTAAAGGTAGAAAGATAAAAAGATAAAGGTAGAAAGAAGCGGAAGTCAACGCTGCGGTTTGTTTTAACATTCAACACAAAAAAGTATGGGAATCGAACCCACAACCTCGTTTGTTGTCAGATGTTGCATCTGCATCATGACAGTCTTATAAAATAAATTATAAACAAAAAAACATCAAATATACTCAAAATATTTTTTGGAATTATTTCACGTTTAAAATGTGAAAACAATTATTATAAAAAGATTTAAACAAATTTACTGGTGTTATTATTAGTCGTTTTCTTCAATACCTGTTTTTTTTAGTAAAATAAAAGAGTTTAGTAAGTAAAACGTGAGAAATGTTGAAGATTTATGAAAAATACTGAAATATGTATGTAAAATCTATTTTCATGACACCTAACGCCATCTATAGGATATTTTCATATATAATTATTTAAAGCTAATGCCATCTATACAGTAAAGGGACTTACTTGTATTTGTTTGGCGAATCTTCTCCTCTGTACAGATCATCCTCATTTTGTTGAACGCGGGTCTGAAATTATAGATGGCGTTTTTGATGATATCTATACTAATAAGTTGTGGTCAGCCGTGGCCCAGTTCCACACGCGTGTGACTGTAAGCGACTGGTTGTGGGTTCGATTCCCACTCGAGGAGTGGAAGTTAATATTTCCATTTTCTTCGCCCTGGTGCCGAAGTAAAGCGCGGCGTTAGGTTCCGCCACTTAACACGTAATGCCTCCGAATTCGGCGGAAAGTGGGGAACGGAGTGTCTTAACACTAGGTGGTCTTAACCCTCTGCCTACCCTGCTGTGTGCGGGATACAGCGACAATGTGTATAGAGTATTACTGTAGGACACAAAAATATCAGGCACTTAATATTATAATAGTCCATATCTTTTATTCTCTTAAAATGGAAACAAATAAATTATTTTTACCATTTCATTGTTAGCAGCCATTTGTCGCAGGATCCTAGTGATGTACCAGTCGGGGGCGGACGCCGGCTTTTCAGATCGCTTGCCGTGCGCTGTAATTCATAAAATTAAAAATAAATAAATAATATACTAATTATAATATTATAAGTAATGTTTTTGTTTATATAATTCGACATTTGCGAAGTCTGAGGTCCATTTTCACGTACGTAAAGAAAACTATCAAATTAAAAAAAGACGTAACTAAGATTTCATTGGCTTGCTAAAGAATATTCGTATTTAAAATATATAATTTTATTTAATGTAATTGTAGTAAATATTTCAAGTAATATGATACTAGGAACTGCCTCTTTGCACTTCACGGCGGGAATAGTTGAGCAAAGTACATATTTAATGCTAATTGACTAAAAGTAGCAGTGAGAAAAAGTAAATTGAATGTTCGAATTTTTCAAATTTATTCACTCGCGCAGCTACGTGAAGTGATGTCAAGTGGGCGCGCGTGCGATTTCAAAACGTTCCACAGCTTATCAATTTGTTCCATAGTTCCATGTGGACACTTTTTGACCATTTAATTACCATTTATTCAAAAACTACAATTACAATTATCACCAAAAAACTTCACAGCACACAAGTGCTAAGACACTCCGTTCCCCACTTTCCGCCGAATTAGGAGGCTTGCGTGTTAAGTGGCGGAACTTAACGCCGCGCTTTACCTCGGCACCAGACCGAAGAAAATGGAAATATAATTTCCACCCTTCGAGTGGGAATCGAACCCACAACCAGTCGTTTACAGTCACACGCTTGTGCACAAACTACATTATAACATACTGACTGACACGACTGGCCACAATTAATTATATTAACAATTATAAATTAAAATTTAAATCTTAAAAAACGTGAAAAGAAACAAATAAATAAGAAAATAATAATTAAGGAATAACATAAACAAAAAAAGTATTTAACTATCAAATAACACTTTTGCAAATCACTCTTCATTACGGTTATATATTAAACTTTTTGTTCATAAACTTATATATTGCTTGTGGCTGGATATTATTATAAAGGGCTAATGACCGAAATAAACGTTAAACATTTGATTTAATTTGACAGCTATATTAGTATTCGCCTCAACGTATAACCTGCATACTGAACATTTTAATTACCTTTTAAATTCCCGCCATTGTTTGACAGATGGGATTAAAATGACAATTTAAATTGATACAGATTGTATATTGTTTTGGAAGATAATCCAAAGTAATATTTACTTTAAAGGAGTATTTAGTTTAGTTTAGTTAAAGTATTTATTATAAATATTTGCAAGATTATTTTTCTTGTTTATATTAGCAAAAAATATTTTATTCATATCTTCTACATATTTTATGATTCATTTCGCATTGTAGGCTACAATCGTTTTCTGGAGTCAAGATCGGTTGACTGTGTAACTGATTATGGCAATGACATTCTCGTTCATGAATATTACTTATATATAAATATTTTTTTATTTCTATATCTCTAAAAAGCCTACAAAATCGAGAATATGTGTAAAAACGATTTAATTTTTTTTTTTCGATACTTACGACAAAGAGCGGCGTTCAGTTACGCCATTCAGAACGCAAAATATCTCGATTGGGCGGGAATTGGAGAACGGATTACCTTGAGATGGTTCTCTCTGCCTTTCTCGCTATGCGGTATAAAACATGAATATTTTTTTTGTTTACATTATCTTTTATACATATATTCGTTTAAATTCTTTATCGATCCACGTAACCTATCCTTGCTATGATATACAATATGGGGGAAATACATGAAATTAAAACCAAAAGTCACGTACATTTAATCTCTGGCTAATATATTATATGATGCACCGGCATTACACAAGTGTTAATATTTCAAAGTGATATTCATAAAACGTTTATGGGCCACTATATCGTCGTGTGATTTTTATCAGCGGTCTTTAAGCCTCGCGATATGCTGCCGTCAAATGCACCTGACATGTGACAATTTTCTCATTTAAATTGTATTTGGTATTGTAAAACTAAATTTAGTGCAAACTGGGAATTTAATATGTAGACGTTTTATAGGTTTGTTTTGGTTTTTTTTGACCCTATTATAGGGTTTGTACGCTCCGCTTTGTCTTAGGTTCCAGAGAGTAGAAATAAAAATAATTAAAATAAGTATATAGTGGGCAGTCGTGGCCCAATGGCACAAGAGTGTTACTGTAAAACGACTGGTTGTGGGTTTGATTCCCACTCGAGGAGTGTAAATTATATTTCCATTTTCTTCGCTCTGGTGTCGAGGTAAAGCGCGTCGTTAAGTTCCGCCACTTAACACGCAAACCTCGGAATTCGGCGGAAAGTGGGGAACGCAGTGTCTTAACACTAGGTTCCCTCTACCTACTCTGCTGTGTGCGGGATACAGCGTGAAGCTAAGAAAAAAAAAGAAAAAAGTATAATCATTCTCACGAGTGGAAACCAACCCACGTACAATGACGTTTAGACTTTGAAAAGAATTTGTACATTAAATAGCTGATCCCTAACTACTCGTAAGTTCTTTATAATTTAATATTATTAAAAATATTTTTAACATACACGTGTATTTTTTTAGCTTTACGCTGTATCCCGCAGCAGCAGCGTAGGCAGAGGGAACATAGTGTTAAGCCACTCCGTTCCCCACTTCCCGTCGAATTTGGAGGCATTGTGTGTTAAGCTAAAAGCGAAAGCGAAGAAAATGGTAATACTAAGCATTTCCACTCCTCGAGTGGGAATGGAACCGACGACCAGTCGCTTTAAAGTCACACGTTCGTGCCTCTGCGTCACGACTGGCTCCAACATTACAAAAACATACATATAATTTTCTTAATATTCTCTACTTGAGACAATGAGTGTTAAATGGTGGAACTTATCGCCACGCTTTACCTTAGATACCGGAGCGGAGAACTAAGCACTTTGTCTTTGAACATAGATATCTATATATCTATACAATTTAATACTTATTTTTTTTTTTTAGCTTCACGCTGTATCCCGCACACATCAGGGTAGGCAGAGGGAACCTAGTGTTAAGACACTCCGTTCCCCACTTTCCGCCGAATTCGGAGGCATTACATGTTAAGTGGCGGAACTTAACGCCGCGCTTTACCTCGGCACCAGAGCGAAGAAAATGGAAATATTAAATATTTCCACTCCTCGAGTGGGAATCGAACCCACAACCAGTCGTTTACAGTCGCACGCTTGTGCCACTGGGCCACGACTGGCCACAATATTTATTTTACCTTAAATTAGAAACATTAGCCGTCTTTGTTAATAATACAATTCGAGTCTTGTAAAACATTCCTTTAAAGTCCAATTAGACGTTACATAATAGGTAATAATTTGTTGCAAACTTTCTACTTTTATATTTCAATTTTTATTTCCGCATTCTTCCTTTGTATTGTGAAAGGGTACCAAAATATAATAATGATTTGCGTTTATAACTTTTTGAATAGAAATTAATTGAATATTATATTTTTTTAAGAATAATAATTGTGGACCAGTCGAGGCGCAGTGGTAGGAACGTGAGACTTTAAACAACTGGTTGTGGGTTCGATTCCTTCACGATTCACGATCACGTTTACGTTCGATAGCTTCACGCTGTATCCCACAGAACAAGGTAGGAAGAGGGAACCTAGTGTTAAGACACTCCGTTCCCCACTTTCCGCCGAATACAGAGGCATTGCGTGTTAAGTCGCGGGACATAACGCCGCGCTTCACCTCTTTTACCAGAGCGAAGGACAATGGAAAATTTTAATATCTCCACTCCTGGAGTGGGAGTCGAACCAGTCGCTTACAGTCGTTCGTGCCACTGCGCCTCAAACTGGCACCCTATAAAAAATCTATAATAACTAATATTCAAAGTAAAAACTTTTACAACTTATAGAGGCTTGTAGTATATTAAATTAGGAAAACGTATGTGTATGTAAAAAATGATAATACTTCATCACAAGTTAATTATTATGTAAACACATAAACAAGTATAACTCGTGTAAAAATATAAAACTACTAATAACATTGTTCAAAAGTAGACCACGAGAAAAATTAATTATACTAGCCTTTCTAATAATTATGTTTTATAATACATAGCTTGCTTATTTTTCAAACGGTTGATTAAAAATAAACTATAATACCTATATGGCCAGTCGAGGTGCAGACGCACAAAATGTGACTGTAAAGCGGGTTCGATTCCCACTCGAGCAGTAGAAATCTTTAATATTTAAATATTGAATTCGGCGGAAAGTGGGGAACGAAGTGTCTTAACACTAAATTCCCTTTGCTTACCCTGCTGTATGCGGGATAAAGCGTGAAGCTAAAAAAAAAGAAAATAAAACTATAATAGGCTATCGTGGCGTGGGACAGCTTTTGACTGTAAACAAGGTTGGTCATAGGTTCAATTTTTGCACTTAGGCAATGATTATATTTTATTTACCATTTATTCACCCTGGTAAGATAAAACACGACGTTAAATACCGTCAAATGTCTAGATTTAGGGCAGAAAGTAGAGAACGTATTGACTTGTTTTCCACTGAGTACGTAAATATGAATTATTTAATACATGAGAATAAGCTCCTTAGCATTCCAAGTATTAACAATGCGTGTACCCATCGCTTTGCAGAAAGAGGAGCTCGCAGTGCCTAAGATTTGAGACCCAAATATAGGGTTAAGGTGCCCCTTTACAATGTTTTAATACACACTTCCTCTATATAAGTTCTACTTTATAATAAACTAATTTTGTAAGCTATAAAATGTTCTATGAATAACAAATTAAAGTAGTATAACTTTAATAAATATAAATATATTGAAGTCTCGTGTCTTTTTAACGTGTAGATAAACTATGTATAAATAAAACTCTCTGCTACTACAGACTGAAGCTGAAACTTCAAGTGCATTCATTGTAAACTGTAGGGCAGCTAGAAGAACATAGACGTGGGTTTGATTTACAATCGAAGAATAAAATTCAACATTTAAATTATAAAAATAAAAAAAAAAATAGCTTCACGCTATATCCCGCACACAGCAGGGTAGGCAGAGGGAACCTAGTGTTAAGACACTCCGTTCCCCACTTTCCGCCGAATTCGGAGGCTTGCGTGTTAAGTGGCGGAACTTAACGCCGCGCTTTACCTCGACACCACAAACAGTCGTTTACAGTCACATTCTTGTGCCTCTGGGCCACGACTGGCCACTACAACTTTAACTTTAACTACTGGGATTTAAATTATGTTTAGTTGAAAAAAAGACATTTGAAAAAGTTTCTATGTGTGGAATGGAACACTAAAAAGAATGTTCATAAACATTATTTCTAGTTTTCCCTTTGGGTGAACAAGATAAAAACATTTATATAAAATATTTTTAAATTTTTTTAAGTGTGTGAATAACACTATATAAAACTAGTAAAAAAAATGTTTAAAAAAAAGATAAAGAGTTCTTTAATGTTCAATTTCAGGTGGTAAATAGAAAACAGACTGACTACTTTGCTAAGCGATTATATGCTTTCCTTATCTAAAAAAGGCATATAAACTATCAACTCATTAACTGTTTCGTGACGAATTTCTTTTTAAAATAATGAATATGTTAACATTTTCAAAGTAATCTTCCTTATACAAATGTTGTACTCCGGTTACAGGTTATTACAAAGTATATTAGACGGGAGCTTATGATACGACGCACCGCTGATAACGCTCATTCATATTATTGCAGTCACTATATTTGTCGCTGGTTCTTGATGTAATTTTGCTGTATTTCGCATATAAAGCAGGTTCAAATTCAAATTTAATGTTAGTAAAATATATTTCAAAATACTTTCACTTTTTCTTTCAAATAGTACAAAACAGTAACTAAGTTTAAAGCGATTGGTTGCGGGTTCGATCCCCACTTCGAAATATAATTAGTAGAACAGAAACTCTAAAGTTCTTGGCAACTAGATTATAATGAAAAATATTTGCGTATTTTTTTTGTTTACGTTTTTACTACTTTTGCCTACCTACATAATAAAATTGTAATGTAATATCTATACTATAATATATATATATATATATATATATATATATATATATATATATATATATATATATATATATATATATATATATATATATATATATATCTATATATATATATATATATATATATATATATCTATATATATATATATATATATATATATATATATATATAAGGAGTTACGCAGCACCTTGAATCCCTGATTTAATGAGGACGCAGTATGTCATCTTTCGAATAATTAAAACTTTAAAATTTTATAAATTATTCAACTAAGCTCTATCCATTCATTTATGATGTATAATAATCAATTTGCACAGTCTTATATTCTTTTTTCAGCTGTACCCCATAACTATATAAATAAAGTGAACCCAGTATCAAAACGCAAAGTAGTAGCAAATAGCAAAGCGCGGCGTTAAGTTCCGCCACTTAACACGCAATGCCTCCAAATTCGGCGGCGCGTGGGCAACGGAGTGTCTTAGCACTAGGTTCCCTCTGCCTACCCTGCTGTGTGCGGGATACAGCGTGAAGTTAGTATCAAGACACTCCGTTATCCGTTTACCCAAATTGGAGATATTGCATGTTAAGTGGAGAAACTTAACGCCGCGTTAACATAATGTGAAAATGTAAATATTATAATTCCTTATTTCCTATAATTCCTTATAATTTAAATATTAAAATTCCTCCGAGAAGGGAGAACTATTGCATTATCTATCGGGTTATCGAAACTATTGCGTTAACAGTCAGATTCCATTATATTTTTCATATTTCCTATTTACCTATCAAGTACTATTTCGTACTATATCTTCATTTCATGTTAACTT